>OX638364.1:29763535-31126800 GCA_951812935.1 Hermaeophaga mercurialis
AAAAGAAATTGTTACAACGTCCCATGAATCTGCGCAAGTTTTAAAAAATATAAAGAAAGAAGAACCCGAAGTAGAACCTGAAGTAGAAGAAGAACCATTAAAAACAGAGGATACAAGCCATCCCACTGATTTTATTCCGATGGAAGATGTAGCTCAGACTGGGGGTGATGATGATGATGATGATGATGAGAGTGTATATTCCAACGGTTCAGAACCAAACCCAGAGCATATTTCGGATGAGGCCTTCAGAGAGTATCTGGAGCAATATCCTGAAATATCACATAAGTATATGCTTGATTACTGGAATAAGAGTCCAAATATAGACCTAGTTTACGGTCCAGTTTACGATTTGACTCACTCTAAATGGCTTCTCGGAGGGAAAAATATCGACTTTGATCGGAATACTGGAGCTATTATAACGGAGGGGGAACATGTTAAAGGGACACCAGGTCTCTACCAACTGATATTTTATGATGAGCCTGAAGATTATACCGATGATGATAAATTGGCATACAAGACGATTTTAAATTTAACTAACGCTCACAGAAACACAGCTGGACGTCTAAAAGGTACATCGAGATCAAAATATCTAGATATTATTAAACCGATGTTTCCTCCTCCACCGAGAAAGCCATCGAAATCGACTAGCAGCATATCATCAAAATCTGGAGTTGGACTTGCAATGGTCTACAATGAGAACCCTATCGATTACGTGTACTGGGACGATGTCAATGAACTTGTGGAACGACTTAAATTGCTAGTAGCTTCCAAACACGCTGGAAATACATCACACAACAACGAAATAGTTGCAATCATCAATGAGCTGAGAGAAGCCGACGTTATATACTAGTGTAACACATCGTTTTAATGTTATTTGCATGATGAGTCTCGACAAATTCGGACGTCGGTCAACGACGATGTCAAATAGACCGCCTCCTCAATCTTTCCTCCGTAATATGTTATTTAAGTTTCCGCAAACGGCTGAAGGTAACGTTGATATTGGCAATGTGAGGATAAGCAATGTGTTACCACCTTCAGCTAGTTCTGATGCTGCCAGTAAAGAATACGTTGACTCACAGTTAAATCGATTGGTGAATATTGCGAAAGTTGTAGATAAAAAGCTTACGGCAACCAATTCAAATTTTGTTCAGTTAACTCAACTTTATACTAATTTAAAAATCGATATACCCAAACAAATTGCCAGTGTGACAGGCACACGGTTTGCTGAAATCGAGCGAAAAATAACTGCTGATGAAGGCATTGTGAAAGATTTGATTAAAACTCACCAAGAAACAGGCGGCGGCGCCGTCATCGTCGAGTTAATAAATAATTTGAAAAAAGAAATGACTGCTAACCAAGAAACCGTCGTCGAGTTAACAAATAATTTGAAAAAAGAATTGACTGCTAATGAAGTTATTTTGAGAGATTTATTAAAAGCTCACCACGAAACTGCCGAGTTAGCAAAGAAATTGGAGAGAGAACTAAACCGATTTCATTATACTACAACACCATCAAATATTCCTTAAATACTTCAACACACTTGCACTCGCTTTAGAGCTCTTCAAGATGTCGAAAGAAAAAATTCAAGTTGTTAATGAACTCCATGCTCCAGCACGTAGGAATTATCCGCGACGTAGAACAATCATTAAGGGTCTCGATGATTTATGGCAAATGGACTTGGCCGAAATGCGACCCTATGCACACCAAAATAAAGGTTACAAAATGATTATGGTTGTTATCGATTGTTTCTCAAAGTACGTGTGGACGATGCCTCTAAAGACAAAGACTGGAGTTGAAATTACCAAAGCTTTCTCCAGCATATTAAAACACAGCCGACGACATCCTAAAAATCTTCAAACCGATCAAGGTACAGAGTTTTTCAATGCAGATTTCCAAAAATTAATGACGCAATGCAACATTAATCATTACAATACGTTTAGCGTTAAAAAGGCTGCGATGGCCGAGAGATGTATTAGAACTTTAAAGACAAAACTATACAAGTACTTTAGTTTGCAAGGCACCTACCGATGGATCGACATTTTACCGAAAATTGTGGAAGAGTACAATAACATGAAACATTCGAAAATACGATGTAAGCCTTCGGAGATCAACAAGTCAAACGAGAAGGAAATTTCTCGAAAATTTTACTCGCATTTGAAGATTGCCGGACCACGCAAACTTAACGTTGGCGACATTGTGCGCTTAAGCAAAGCCAAGCATATTTTTCAAAAGGGATACACCCCTAATTGGAGTACCGAGCTCTTTAAAATTACTAAAGTCAAAATAACCAATCCCGTGACTTATCTGCTTGAAGACATGTTGGGTACACCAATCAACGGGGCTTTCTACGAGGAGGAATTGCAAAAGACGAAAGCACCCGATGTCTACCTCGTAGAAAAGGTGCTTAGAAGAAAGGGAAAGAAGGCGTACGTGAAATGGTTGGGTCTCGATAACAAGCATAACAGTTGGATTGAAAACGCCGATTTTGTATAGAATCTTATGGAAAATACGAACAAATTTAACAATTCAAGGGGCCTTTTTTTAATAACCTTCAAACTTAGCGTTGTCCCTCATAGTGGGGGTATATAAATACAAGTGTGTGTGCGAACCTACATTTTATTCAGTCGTGTGGTGCACCTACAATTTAAATCAACCAACCGACAACATGAGTAGTCAAGATAGTGGTTATAGTTCTTGTGAAATTGTTTTTGAAAGTGACTCGGCATCGTCATCGCCGTCACCGTCGCCAACACCTCCTTCACCTTATGCAGTGTCGCTTAATGATTGTGTTGAGGAAATCGACCAAGCTTTAATTTCATACGAGTATGCTGCTAAATTGGAGCGATACCATCTACTGGAAACGAATTTTTCCCTAAGAAGTTATGCACTTTTGTGCGGAATAAGTCCGACCAGAACCTTTACTCCTGCAATAACGCTAACACCTTTACTTCGACCCGGAAGAATTTCGTTTGGTACATTTGAGTGGACTACTTTTATTGAATTGCTGCGTCAGAGATACGACGACTTTTTTCACGAGAATCTACCGTCACCTCCTGACGAATACGATCCTGTAGTTTTCCCGTGTGGAGATTTTTGTAAAGTTACTCAATTAGTGTACGACGATACCAAGTTTCTACTTGCAAACAAACATGGAGTCGAGTTCTATCTGGACGAGTATGATGTTTCCGACATCCTTGAAGCAAATTGCAATTTAGTGAAGAACTACATTTCGTTGCTAGAAGACTTGAACTTTAATACATTCTACTGTAATTTAATAGCCTCTACACGAGCTTATTTTGCTGTTAATTTCAATAGTATTTGTGACACTAGTAGATTTAATACTTTAATTTTAATTTGTGCTGTTATGCCAAATTGTTTAGAAAAAAATGCTCTACAAGAGTACATGTATTACTATAAAGATGATGTAATTAATGATATATTAAATCATTGTTCAAATTAAAAAAATGTACCAAGTTTTTTTTTTTTGAAATAAAACACTTCTTTCTTATATTTTATTTTTTATTTCCCAAGCAAACTACAAATAATACAGTAAGCAAACATATATAACTAATACATAAAAACTATAAATAATTTATTAGGTACACATAGTTCAGTCTGAAAATCGCACTCGTTTATTTTCATGTAAATCATATCGAAACCAAGCACAATATTTCTGCATATTCAATAAATATTTCAAAATTATGGCAAGCTAATAATCAGTAATCACATCTTAATTTATTAAAATTTTGAAAAACTTTCCCCGTTAAACTCCACGGTAGAGCAAAAAAAAGAAAAAATTAACTTTTATACCCCCACGGAAGGGTGTCATGTGAGTGGGGAAGTAATTGACGCTTATCATCATAGGGGCTAAGTCCAATTTTGGTCTGACTTATGCTATATACATCATGCAAATAAGATCGAATAGTGTGTTGTGTAATATATTTTTTATTATTATTTTGCAAACAATTTAGGTAATCCTCGAATATGATTTTATTTTTTACGACATTGGACTTAACCCCCTTTGATTTTTTCACGACTTTGCCACCTTGCACTTTATAACTATACATTTTTGATCGTAATCCCACAAAATGTGTCATTATTTTACCATTAGCTTCATCCTTCATTAAACCGGGAATTTTTTTATTTACTAAAGGAATCTTATAGGCGTTATTTGAGGGGTAATCTGAAGTGTCAAATTTTTCTAAGTGCTCTCCAATCAAACTTTTGTAAATGTCATCGCAATTTAATTCGTAAATAAAACTATCGGTGTCAGTGTACATTAATTTTACATTTTCCACCCCCATAGTTGGTAACATGAAATTATAGTGAAAATCATACATACAGGTTTTAGAAATGTCCAGGATAGCCATGCCGATATACAGAGGTTTGTTGAAGAGTAGTTCAGCCTTCTTTAATTCGATAGCCATGAGTTTGTCGTCAAAAACTCTTCGACTATGAAATCGGGGGCTGGCTATCAAATTTTTTGCACCGTAACGGCCCTCGTAAGAAGTAAGTAATTTCACTACCCTATGGAGTCTGATGTTTTCCATCGTCTTACCGAATACGGCATTATTAGCGAGTTTGAACTGGGTTTTTTTAAAATTGCTTGTGGCTACAGTCCTTAAGCGAGTATTCAGCTCGATATAGGACTGCAGCCAAGCCGATTGTTTGAATTTTAGTACTTTGTGAATTTTCGTTAATTTTAAGCCCTGTTCGAGGGCTTGTTTTAAATTGCGGTAATGCAGAGTGTATTGTTTTTTCGGGTAAAGGGTGGTCATTAATTTGGACAATTTGGAACCGGGAGGTTTACGGTGTTCAGGACAAAATGGGAAATCTTTGTGCTCGTCATGTAAACTTTCGGGATACTCTAAATCAACTTGTAAAATGTATCCGACGGGTGAATCGTCGGGAATCTGAGTAATGTCAATGTTTGTATTGGGCTCCCATTCAAACCCCCCATAGGGGAGGAACTGTGACATTGCCCACCCATATAAATTGTTTACGTCAAAGTACATAAGGTACTTGGACGGCTTAGAAGAATCATATTCAGGCATGTATTTATTGTTGGCTTCGGAATATCGATTTGAACAAACAGATATTCCTCCACGTATTGATGCCTCAACAAACAACAACATGTCGACATCTTTTAAAATTTGTAATTTACATTTCGTGTACTTGAGCATGCAATCCCAAGTATATCCGGGCATAGTATAGTACCATGCCGGATCTAGCTGGTAAGTTTCCAGAGCAGTTGTTCGAAAGTTTTCCATAACGTCACAAAGAAGGAGAATGTCGGTTCGCATATACAAATCTGCATATTCGCCTAAATTTTGAATTTGGAAAGCTTGCCAAACGTTTTGCGCATGAGTGTAATCATCCTCGGAAATATGACAATCATTTAATTTGTTGTAAAAACTCTCAATTGCTGGTAGACTAGTGGTATCATTTAGCTTATCAATACTATCAATGTAATCGTATGGAAAAACGCCTTTCCTCGTCAACAGTTTGAACGTTTCATTAGTCAAGTTACCAAATTCCCCTTTTAATGTAATCAACTCCTCTATTTTTAGTGTAGACACCAACTCATCGAGACTGGTGCCCAAAAATCTAAAGGAGTCTATATAGCGAAATTTAATTTTAGTTTCTGGTTCATACTGCGTAAAAGAAATGTATTTTTCCATGTTCACGGGTAGTACACTCAAAGGTCCACGTTTAGCAAGATCTCTAATAATAAAATGACTGTCGTATCCGCTAAGATTATGGAAAACTATGGGCACTACAAATAGTTTTTTGAAGTTCAGATTGCACGATTGATGTGCGAACCCTCTAAATAATCCCGTAAAATGATCGTGGTCTTTAACGATAATGTCTTTTTCTTTAAACCTATTGTCGCAAATGTGACAGCAGACACCGTTTGCGACAGTAGGCATACAAATAGGAACAATATTTAATAATTTAGATTCAATAAATTTCGCGACTTCTAACATTTGATTCGCAAACCAGTCCATGCAATCTTCCCCTCTATAACTATTGTAGTAGGAAATCTGATTATCGTAGCTGCATTTTAAGTAGAAACCTGCACTAAATGTTTTATGATGTTGATACTTGGTAGTTGTATGGGATATCTTTTTATCACACTTTTCTAAAATTGACTCGAAATCGGAATAAACGACAAAAGGACATTTCTGCTTGTATACATGATTTTTAAATTCGACGTTATCATATGGGGGGAAAGAAATTTTGCAATCATTGCTGTTTATGCATAAAATTTCGTGGTCCGTTAGTTTTTTTTCGCTTTGAAAATAGTTTAAGCACCTATCACAAATAAACTTTGTATGCCCCTTCTTGCTGAGTTGACTTGAAACTAGTCTAGACATATTTTTAATCCAACAATAATGATATTTAATTGTGGTGGTAGTAGTGTCCTCATTGTTGACGGGAGGAGCCTCGTAGTCGTTTAATTTTGGAAAATATTCATCTTGAATTAAAAGTAAATTTACATGACGCGGATGTTTATTTTTAGTTAAACGTGCAGGTACCACTACGTAAAATGACTTTTTATTAGTTTGATTTAGTTCTAAAACGTAAACGTTTACAGAGATATCATTCAACTTTTCAAATTTTGAAATTTGTGTTAGTTTCATAGGCAATTCTAAACCGTCTGTATTCAAAACTGTACTATAGTGAGGGTAAGTATATGTATATTGAGAGTTATTTTTAGCAGGAAACAAAAAACTCGTTACGGCCCAGTAAAAACACGCCAGGTCCGTATTTTGGACGTTTATGCACGCCCTTTTCGTTAATATTTCTTTTGGCAGTGGAATGAAGGATGAACCGTTCCCAATTTCAAATTTGTTAATAGCTACTTCTAATAAATTTATTTTTGACAACGCCCACCCGCTGTCTTTTTCTTGAAATTCCGAAAGTTTATTTAAAATAAAATCTACAATGCTTTTATATTCTTGCGCTAAATCCGTCCCCAAATCAACAACGAAATTTGGGGATCCAAAGTATTTAATGTCAATTACTTCCCCACCATCACTATCATTTTTTAAAAAATCGCCGCAAAATGTAGCATTTACTTTTAGCGACGGTGCATCATTTTTTAAAATTTGTGAAATTTTTGACTTGAATAAATTAAAAGCTGCTTTCAAAAAATCTTTTACCTCTTTGTGTTTCAAATTTATAATTACCCCCGTTCTAATTCGATTGTTAAAAATCGCGTTGACGTCTTCCCATTTAACGCCCCCTTTAGTACCGCGCCCCTGTCTAATGCCCTCCCCTACTACATGGGAAGACGTTAATTTAATAATACACCGTAGCCTTTTCAACTGCCCCATTTTGGCGTAAATTTGTCTTTTTTGCCCTACCGTGAAATTAAATTTTTTTACAGCTAAAGAGCATTTTCGGAGGTGAGTACTGATTTGTTGTAGCCATTTGTTTTTATTGGAATATGCTGAACTATTGTGCTCAGTTTTAAGTAGGTCTTCGATTTTTTGAAAAACGAGTGCGAAATTCATGATTGAACTCACCTAATTTTTTTCTATTCTGAATAAGGTCCTCGGAGCACAGCTCTTGGATATCTCGTGCAGGCCAATAAAAACTAAACTGAAGCCCCCTTTGTTTAGATCGTCGATGTGGTTCTTGTAAATTTCGGTAGACCTTTTGGGCAGAAAGGTGACAACGTTCTCCTCCAATTCCACTAGGATGGATTCCCCGCCAAATTTGGATTTGGTGAGCTGAACACGATAAATTTTCTTTGGGATGTTGGGTTGCAGGTCCTTTAGCTTAATTATGGGCTTGTTTTCAGTATCTGTAGATGAGGTAAATTCGTTTAATTTTTCGAGAAAACTCATCTAAAATAATAATAAAAAAATGGAATACTAGCATGAAAAAACCACCGAAAAAAACACTTACTTTAAAAGCTTAAAGATGTGGATGCCAAAAAAAAAAGTCTTAGCCGGATTGAAGCTAACAGCAAAAAAAATGGGGAGCACTGGTACAAATTACTGAAAAAATCAAAAAATTTTTACTGTTAAAATTGCAAAAAAAGTTTTAAAAAAATTAACTTATTTAACACTTTGAAGTTTAGATTTTTGAAATTTACTACAGCACTGGTACAAAAACAAGTTTTAAAAAGTCTTAGATGGATTGAAGCTTTACAGCAAAAAAAATGTAGATCACTGGTACAAATTACTAAAAAAAATCAAAAATTTGTACTGTTAAAATTACAAAAAAGTTTTTTTAAAAAATGAACTTATTTAACACTTTGAAGTTTAGATTTTGAAATTTACTACAGAGCACTGGTACAAAAACAAGTTTTAAAAAATTAAAATTAAATGTACTTACAATAACTCCAACTGGAAACTGTTCACTGATCACTAACTGACAGCACAATGTAAAAAACAACTGGAAACGGCTCACTGAATATTAGCGGGCAGCAGCAGCACTGGTGAAGAGACTTTTGCGACTGAATTGTTGATTGATTCGGCTTCGGCTTTTATAGCACTCGAGAAAAACAACAACATTATCTGTGGGAAGATAACTAAATTCGTTTCGTGGAAATGTGGTTGTATTTTTCACCGTTATCAGTCTTATCAAATTTTTATCCAGGAAGCTACATCCTGTGTGAACGGATGTACTAGAATTTGTTTTCTGTAAATGTGGTTTTATTTTTCCGTGTTATCAGACTTATCTAATTTTTATCGGGAGGCTTCATCCGGTATAACCGTTAAAGTATGTTTTTAAATTTTTTTAGAAAATGTAGATTGCAGGGCCGTATTTAAAAAATTTTAGTTTGAAAAAAATTTTAAATTATTAAAAGTTTATGTTTTTACATTTTTTCAGAAAATGTAGATTGCAGGGCCGTATTTAAAAAATTTTTAGTTTGAAAAAAAGAAATTTTAAAAAATCTTGAATTTGGAGTAATAGAATTTTGTGTGTTATTAAAATATTTATTTAACACTTTGAAGTTTAGCTTTTGAAATTTACTTAACTTAAGCAAGTTCAATTTTTGGAGGAATATTATAACACTATTGACAAAAATTATATCTTTTTTATTAATAAAATGCAAAATATTATATAATAACCCCCTCTAGATCGCGTGACATAATTATCCAATCATGATCATGCAATTTTTTCCGTAAATTTGACATCTACGTCACTCATAGATAATACCTGTTTTTTCTGCGATTCAATTGGACCAATAGCAGCGAAGTTAGCGCTTTGTGCCCTTTTGGCCACGCTCATTGCGCATGTTTTTCTTTAAATTTGACATCTACGCCACTTATAGATATTGCCTGTTTTTTCCGCGATTCAATTGGACCAATAACAACGAAGTTAAGCGCTTTGTGCCCTTTCGGCAACGTTCATTGCGCATGCTTTTCTTTAAATTTGACATCTACGTCACTCATAGATAATACCTGTTTTTTCCTCAATTCAATTGGACCAATAACAAGGAAGTTAAGCGCTTTGTGCCCTTTTGGCCACGCTCATTACGCATGCTTTTTCTTTAAATTTGACATCTACATCGCTTATAGATAATGCCTGTTTTTTCCGCGATTCAATTGGACCAATAGCAGCGAAGTTAAGCGCTTTGTGCCCTTTTGGCCACGCTCATTGCGCATGTTTTTCTTTAAATTTGACATCTACGTCACTCATAGATAATGCCTGTTTTTTCCGCGATTCAATTGGACCAATAACAGCGAAGTTAAGCGCTTTGTGCCCTTTCGACAACGTTCATTGCGCATGCTTTTCTTTAAATTTGACATATACGTCACTTATAGATAATGGCCGTTTTTTCCGCAATTCAATTGGACCAATAATAGCGAAGTTAGGCACTAATGCCCTTTCGGCAACGTTCATTGCGCCATCTGGTGACAGTTTCTAGAACTTTAGCATTATTGGACTAAACATGGCCGCCGCTCTTCAACGCCATCTACTAACACTTTGTGGAACTCTAACATAATTGGACTAAACATGGCCGCCGTCGTCACCGCTCTTCAACGCCATCTACTAACACTTTGTGGAACTTCACTTTGTGGAACTCTAACATAATTGGACTAAACATGGCCGCCGTCGTCGTCACCGCTCTTCAACGCCATCTACTAACACTTTGTGGAACTTTGGCGCCACCAACGCCATCTACTAACAATTTGTGGAACTTTGACATTATTGGACTAAAAATGGCCGCTCCCGAAATTTGAATTTGCCGCGCGACACTAGCGCCACAAACGCCCCTGGTGGCAGAAACGGGAACTAACGCAGAATCGGCTTTGTATTACTACTCATTTATTATCATTTTTTCGATGTATTTTTTCTGGCCGTTTGACTGAGCATGGTATGGTGGACAAAAAAATTGTTCTATTCCATTAAATTCTATGAATTTTGAAAATTTATCAGAGTTGAAAGCAGGATCATTATCAGGACCAAGATGTTTCGGTAACCCAAATCGTCAAAATATTTATTTTAATTGTCATTTGGCTACTTATTGAATTTATTATGGAACATTCTAACCATTGTGTGTTGTTTAGAAAAAGGATCACGAAAATCAATATATGTGCCGTCGAAAGCAT
Organism: Hermaeophaga mercurialis; assembly: GCA_951812935.1. Classification (NCBI taxonomy): domain Eukaryota; kingdom Metazoa; phylum Arthropoda; class Insecta; order Coleoptera; family Chrysomelidae; genus Hermaeophaga; species Hermaeophaga mercurialis. Next base: position 29,774,110 of record OX638364.1, read on the forward strand.
TTTCAGACCATCTCCAAGAATTTAATTCCACTCATCATCCGGTTGCACATTGTCTTAAGTTTGGTACACCCTGTATATATGTATATGTATTTTTCCTATGGCAAGGACGCAATTGTTGTTCATGAAGAACTCTGCTCTTTGATGAGAAACATTAATTATTAAGTACAGTGTGCATCTACTTATCATGGGATAGTCCTTGTTCTTCTACGACGACCATCATCTGTATTTCAATTCTGGAGATAACAGAAATAAAACGTATAATTTCTAGTTCATTTAATTTAAAAGCTGTGACATTTATCGGAATGTAAGAAGAGCACCTTTTTGCGTGAATTAGTACAAGGAATTAATTTTTAATAAGTTAACGGCCGACAAATAGTTTAACATCTGTCTCGGGTGCCGAAATATTTTTGAGATTTTTTGTATTAACTATATTATCGATTCTACTAAAGATGAATTTAATGTAGGTGATTCTAGGTAAAAAGCTATTGGTATGATCGGCATCTGCTATCGAAATTTGTTACTCGGTGCCGGAACGCACCGAGAGGTGTGTATGAATTTAGAGTAGTTGATGACGCTGACACATTTACTTCACAACTATCGGTGTGATCGGTATCCTAGCTCGACGCTAGAGCACACCGATGGATGTATTAGGCAGTTAAAAGAGTGTCAAAAGATTTTTTTTTTTAATTTTAAAAATATGACGCAATAACCCCTATTTACATCCCCAAACTGGGAGATATTTGATAAGTAAAGGTTTTCATTTCACCCCTTTTTAGGGTTGTATCTCCTCTATTCTAAAGTTTTGGAAAAAAGTTTATATAAAAAGTTACCAATATTTTTTAATCTATTATAAGCTTTAACATTTGCGGTACATATTTCTGGACCATCCTGTATATATATATATATATATATACAGGGTGGCCAAACGAAAACGAAACAGAGCCATTATCAGGAACTGCGTCAACATTTTAGAAAAACACAGGTACCCGTCGATTTTTGATCAAAGGGGAATACTTTTTTCCGGTATTTTCGACTTCGCTGCTTACACCTCCAAGCGAGGGTAACAATCGTCCCAAAATACTTAAATGGCATTAGGGGTCGATTAAGGTATCATTTTAAAGCCGAAAATTTGACATGGGGGTTTTGGACAATATTTTCTTAGGAAAAGAAAAATGCTCAGACAGGTTGATATTTGTTCCGAGAGGGACATTTTTTTACGCTCCTCGCAACATCGTCACTTCAACCTTAGACCAGTGGGGTGAATAACCCTTAGAATTTATATAGGGAATAGGGGTCGAGTTGCATATCGTTTGAAAGTCCGTTGAATTCTCTAAACAACGATATGTAGTTTTTTAAATTTGTATAAATGATTTACCAAAAAATGATTTTTTCCGCAAATGAATCTTCTTATAACTTTGACATTTTAAACTAAAAGGAAACAATGGTTTACTCAGTAGCAAAGAGGATTGAGTTGATTGAATTTTATTATGAAAACAGACGATGTGCTCATAGGGCCGCTGAATTGTTCAATCAACAACATGGGAAGAATGTGTCGCGACAGTATGTTTTAGATTTAGTTGCAAAATTCCGGGAAACTGGATCTGTAGCAAATAAAAAACGGCAAATCGAACCGCCCGTATATAATGAAGAGACCGCAGTGGTAATTTTGGGACACGTTGAGCTTGACCATACATTGAGTACAGGACAGTTATCAACTGTTTCCGGTGTCTCACGAACTAGCATTCAGCATATTTTAAAAATGCATAAAATGCATCCTTATAAAATTAAATTAACACAAGAGCTAAATGAAGATGACTTCAATCGGCATTTGCAATTCTGCGAGGTAGTAAGTGCGCTAGCGATGAGAAATCCACATTTTATTTTTAACATGTGCTTCAGTAATGAATGCTCTTTTTTTCTAAGTAGCACAGTTAATCGCCAAAATTGTAGATATTGGATTCTAACATCCACATATTTCATTTCAACCCCAAAAATTAAACGTATGGACTGGAATTTTTGGCAACCTTGTTGTTGGCCCTTTGTTCTTAGAAGCTAATTTAAATGTATCTTGAACTTCTGGAAGACTCTATTGATCCTATGCTGACTGATATAATTGAAAATGTAGAAAATTTTGACTCTAAATCTACAAAAACTGCATTTGCAAAAATTTGAAAGTTTCAAAGTTACAAAAAGGTTCATTTCTTTGTAAATAATTTATTAAAATTAAAAAACTGCATATCGTTGTTTAGGGAATTCAACGGACTTTCAAATGATATGCGACTCAACCTATATTCCCTATTTAAGTACTAGGGGTTGTTCACCCCACTGGTCTAGGGTTGAAGTGACGATGCGAGTAGCGTAAAAAAATGTCCCCCTCGGAACAAAAATTGACTTGTCCGACCGTTTTTCTTTTCCTACGATAATATTGTCCAAAACCCACATGTCAACTTTTAGTTGGGCCACCCTGTATATATAAATATATATAATGGTTTTTTAATTGTTGGGAATGCAACAGTGAAAGAATATATACTCCTTAAAATTATACCCGAGCTTTCGAAAATTTTATTTTCATCTTCAGGGAACTATAAATTAAATTAAGTTTATAATAATATTATATAAAAAATAAAATTTATAAAAAGATGTTACTTATAATTTGATGAGATTTGTTTCATATGAATATTATTATAAACTCATAACATAATGGTTCATAAAGAAAAAAAATTAAACTTTCAGGAATAAATTATTTAAAAGCTATTAATTGTGTAGAATTTAAAATATGTGACATTTACAAAATGTTTATAAATCAGAAAATAATTTGATTGACATATAATGTTGTCATAGTAAAAAATTTTTTTTTTATAATTTTATAAAAAAAATTTTTGTTTTCGATATATCTATATTAATAACTAGTAATAATATTGTTATCAACAGATAACAATTAACAATATATTTCACTAAGAATAAAACTTTTTTTATGAATTGTATTACAATTTTGTGATAGATATGAAGGCCATTTCTAAAAAAATTTTTTTGAATAATTAGGTTGATTAGCTAAAATTTTTGTTTCGTTATAATTCATAATATGGTTTTCTTTATAGACGTGTTCTGTTAATAGCACATCTTTTAGGATGTAATCTACTATCACGTTTGTGAGAAGTTATTCTATTTTTTAGCAGTTTTGATGTTTCTACGATATTTTGTTTATTACATTGGAGACACGGTATGCAATAAACTTTATCATTTTGTCGAATTTGTAATTTTTGAATTTAGATGTATGTAGCAGCTAAAACGTTGAAAATCAATAAAAACATGTTCCTATCCTAACTTTTCAAGTTCTATGCCACACCCTGTATATATATATATATATATATATGGACCATTAGTGTGTGGGTGGAAGATTGTCGGTTTATTAACGCACATTACTAAAATTCGTTACCGTGACATGGTGGAAGCCTTAAGGCTACAACCAAAAATTTATTTTCAATTGAATTGCAATAGTGAGACACGGGTGATTTATATCAAAGTTGTATTTTTTTAAATGGAACCCCAAGTATATTATTGCATATTTCCATTCCTTGGTCAATTTTAGTGTGACTTTATGTATCATACGTGGTATCTAAAATGAGTCGTTTAGCCGCAATTCGACATTTTTACAAAAACTAGATGTCTGGTAAAAATTGAATATTGTAGTTATCATAGAACTTAAAAGGTCGTGACTCTGCAGTGTTACTAATCATGAAATCTACTAACATAGGCAGGACAGTCAAAATCAAACGTTTTTGTGTTAAAAGAAATCGTTACGTCAATATTTCAAATTTCAATCAAACGTAACTTGATTTTGTCGAATGGAACTAAAAACTTTTTTTTATTGCATCAAATGTAGAATTTGATTATCTTTCGAACGATAACAGATTGTCGGCATTTATCTTCTACAGATATTTTTCAGTTCAAAAATTTCTAATAATTTACAGTATTTTTCGATAAAATAAAACTTTATCAAAAAGAATTGTAACTTTTTATAACGTTGATCGTATGTAAAATAATAGAGTAAAGATTTTAGACTATCTGTCCATTTAATAAAAAAATCATAACGACAATGTAATAAAAACTGTTCCAAAAGCTTATGACAACATTAAGAAAGTATATGATTAAAGTAAATAAATACCCTTGACCAACGCAACCAATTGAAAATAACATATTTTTAATTTTAAATTCCTCCTGTGAAAAAAACATTTTCGTGTCCACTGTTTTTATTTTTATTATTATATTATAAATGTAGACTTTAGTTTTTCTATGGTTTAAAATTTATTGTTTATTTTAGAAATGTATGTTTGATATAATTTTTTATTAGGGGTAATAGTTACTCCAATATATTAAAGTTTGTGACCCAGATTCATTTTAAGGGGTGGAAAGTTGTTGGAAGTGATTAAAAAAACAATCAATCAAAAAAATCAATTTTTTTTTCAATACCGACTTTTAGGTTTTTATAAAACCATCCCCAAGGCACTTCAATACAACGGATACATCTTAATACATAGATGGCAACGTACTTTTTGACATTTAACAAAGTTAGTACATTAATGATACTTCTAATGTAATATGAAAGGAAATAAAGATTCTTTTTGTCAATTAAATTCTAGGTACACATAGTTTGGCTTGCTTTAACATAATTTAGATAAGAAGTTTGACTATTTTAACAGGCAATAAATATTCTGTTGTGGAACCTAATAAATCAATAAAACTTAAAAATGTTTGTTGTTGGTTTTATCATGCTGAGTACTTTTTATATGCCGATTATTTATATCTAATTATTTTGAATACAAGGAGATACAAATATCGTCGGCTTATTCCAAAAAGTCTTTAAGATATTTCTTTTTTCAGGTTAAAATTGCTCAATATTTGTTTTAATCTTCTCTACATAACAAAAAAAAACAAAGAACAGTATAAATGTCATTGGAAAGGATCTATTAAATAGTTTTACAAAGATCGGAAACTTTAGAATTTGACTATCCAAAAGTTTGATAATTATAAGTTTGTGACTTTTTGCAATAAGCCCACGATATGTTTTTTAAAATATATAATAAAGTAAAATAAAAACGAATGGAAACTAGGACGAAACAAAACTTTCATAAAGAACATCATTTATTTGTAACACTATAAAGTTAAAAGTAGGATGAACAAATTAATAAACAGAGATAATTAAAAAATCCTATAAGTAGTTTATAATTAAAAATATATCAAATTTTAGCACAAGACCAAAGAAATTGACAATCGCAGTGCTATGGTTCTCAGTTTTTTCTATTCGTATTGCTTTTCCCCTTTTTGAATTTGAATTTCTTTCAATCTTCTTTTCTATAATATGTTAGACTAATTGGCAGCTACTATAACATTCTCGAAGTCAAATTTATTTAACGAATTAAAGCTGCATTTAGTGATGTAGTGATGTTAGTTTTTTTGACGACACAAATTATGAGGTCTGGTGCTCCTTTCATGTGCGGTCATTTTAGTCCCGGTGTTCCTTTTATATCCTTCCAATTTGATCCACATAAACCTCATTGCATTGGGACTTTCGTTCTTTATATACTGCCGCATTCATGATGTCTTGTAGGGTTTTGTTTTTAATTTTGAGAAAAATTGACCATCTACATTTTCACTTTTGAATGCCGCTTTTAAAATGTCGGTAGATAGAAATTTTCCCAGTTTTTCAGATAATTCTTCTATGTAAGAATTTTTTGTACATTTTGTGAGATGTTCTGGATTAATTTTAGGTAATGTGTTTACAGGTTTATATAGGTTTTTTTAAAGATTTTGTCTAATATTTTGGAAGGATAATTCATTTTTTTGTTAATGTTGAGGATGGCATAAGAATTAGAAGAGTGGTGGTACTGAAAATTACGTATTCGTTCTGAAACAGTGTGCTTGTGGTACCAGTCTGTAATTCTTTTAGTTTCACTATTTATTTCAAAAAGTACATCCAAAAATGAAATACAGTTGTCATTTTTATATTCAATACTAAACTGTAGTTTGGGATGAAAAATATTTCTTGAATTTAATTGATTGATTTGATTCTTTGGAAGGGATATTAAAATATCATCACAATACCGGTTAAAGAATTCTAATTTAAATGGAACTTTATTAATATAACTTTGTATGGCCTGAACAGGCCAGTGAAAGACAATTATTCATTCTAGAACCAAATATTTGTCTATAAAACTTGCTTTCAAAGTAATAGTAACCATTGTCAAACAGTTCAAAAGTTGCAAGAATTATTATGAAGAAAGTTTATAGTTTTCTTCAATTGTGGAATACATTTCTAGCTGAATAGTTAAAGTATTCGTAAAACGACAGATTACATCTAGAGATATTAGGACATAATCTGGGTGAAAAATGATTTTTTAATGTAAATTTCAGTAAATTAGCAGTGATACAGTCTATTTCAAGAATTGGAGTCTGTTCTGAATTATTACTAAAAACTAATGTTAAGTTATGCAACTTATATGTGTAAGAGGTACGAAAGCTCATCCCTCTAATGTAGATTAAATTTAAAACATGTTTTTTTTCATTTATTAATATTCCTTCCTTAATATTCTTCACTGAATTTCATTAATTTGAGTTGTATAAACAATATAAGTATTAAAAACAATTTATATAAAGGTTAACTAATAATACACTCAACGTAGGTAGTAACATGAAATATATTGAATATTTTTGACATTGACGTTGAAGGAACTTGTATGTAGAGTGATAAAAAGTACAAAAATACGACTTGTAATTGTAATTGATTTCATTTCAAATAAATAAAAGTGCAGCACATTTTATGTAAGGATATCGGGAGTTTTATTGATCTTCTTGAATAAATAAATAATTTAATATTTTAATCTCTGCACTATGTGCATTTCCTTGCCATTTTAGTTATATTTTAAAGCGTAAGTCTTCCTACGCCTCCACTACTCCACTTATTCAATATGTATCTTTAAGTTTTAAAAAAATCAACAAATATTTTGGAAAAATATAGGTCCTCATAACTAAAATGGTGATATTCTAACTTTACATTTGACTTTAACTATACCTTTTAATAGAGAAATAGCTTTTCGGAAAGTTCTCCTGACAGCTGAGTCTGTCTTTACTCTGAATCTAAACATCCTTACTAAAATTTATAACAGCTATTGTCCGTTTCGGACTAGGATGCCATAAATGGTAGGTTTTTGGGTAGACGTACAAAACCATAATAAGCAATAAATAAATATAATTTTCCAAAAATGAATCCCCATTTAAATTTACAGTTTTATGAACCATTTTATTACTAGAAAGTCACTGGGCTTATAGAAAATACCTTCTTATTGAGGATGAAATTAAAAATTACGGCACGACGGGGACCGTTTGGTTTTATAGTGGTACCACGCGAACAAAAAATTTCAAGTTTATTACTCATTGTAAAATATCTTCAACGAGGATCCCTACATTAGAATAATTGTAGCAAATCGATTTTTTCCAAAAAGAAGAATTTCGACATTTTGACAGTTGCAGGAAGTTTTCATGATGGAAATAATACTTTTATTGATGTATGATGTATCAATATTGCTTTTGTAATAATAATAAACATCATTTGTTGATTCCTTTATTACACATAATTAGTCTGTGAATATAATAATTTTACACCCCAAATAATATTCTTTTTAGAAATAGGTCTTTTAAGAAGAATTAAAAATATTAGAGTATAGGTCTTTCATGATAAACTTGAAATGACGTCATTTTTAGTTATTTTTATAGCAAAAAAAACTAAGAATAAACGCGATTTGTACTTAACGGACAGGAGAAATTAAATTTTTAAAGTTTTCAATACTTTACAACGTTGCCAAATGGATCTTGTCAAAATACTTGTCATTTATCGATATTTTGACATTCCTTCTTTGGTTAAAATGCATAAGCATTTAAGTAGTACATACCAGCAACTGGTAATAGACTTAACAAACTATTTTGAACGCGAACGCCAAATTGGAGGTTCATTACTTCCACTTACTGCTGTAAGAGACGTAAGTATAGATTTTTAGAGTTTCGATTCAAAATTAATTACATATTTTGAAATTGCAATTTTCAAAACTACTTTTACATTTCAAAGATAAAATAAACTAACACATAGCACAATTCATTAGAAGGAAACACTGTCACAGTAGTATCTTTATGTGAAGGAAAAAACTGAGACATGACAACGCCGCAATTTTTTACCTTATGACGTCATTTAAATTTTATCGTGAAAAGCCTTTATATATAGATATACATATATAAAGGATTAGCAATTAAAACTAATGTCATTAAGTTGTCACAACTTTTTGAAATAACTGTTATCATTCTTGTAGTTTGTTTTATAATTTTTCTATTTTTAGTACATATAATAAAAGGTTATAAAAATGTTATGAAAAAGTGTATTTTTTTTATGCAAATTGATGAGGCATTTACCTCATTTGACCCAATAGCTTCTGTAGTATTTATAAAATCCTTAAAAAATAAGGTGTTTAATAATATTATGTATATACTTTTCTTGCTCTATATAGAGAGCACAAAAGGGCTGTATAATTCTAATAAATAAATATATAAGGAATATAACCAAAATGATCAAAATACAGAATTTCGGCTTTTTGAAACATTTTGTCCAACTAAGATATCTCCCCAAATAAGGCATAATCATTTTGGATCATATAAAACTATAGATAAACCTGTAAATCACGGAACAGTATATTCTGTAACAAGGTTAGAATGAAAAAAAATCGAAACGAGTGGAACATTCCGAACGCGAGCGATAGCGATTTGTGAAGAACTACGAGCATCGAATTTTGTTATTCTAATCTCTTAACATATATTTTTTCAACGACTAGAAATTCACTCAATATTTTAAATTAATTAAAATTTGGCTATCGATATTGTCTGGAAATGGATTATTACAACGCCGCCATTTTCATCTCAGCATCTGACATTCACAGTTTTGACATAAATGGCTGTCGATATTGTTTAGAACAATTACGGAATATTCATTCCATCACTTATTATCGATTTCCACAATTAGTTTTATATTGCATACTTTCATATTTGATTCAAGTATAGAAATTGAAAGAATTTGCAATAAAATAATATGTATCTCTATCTTTAAGTAGGTATGAATTCTGAACATTCTGATTACTGTAAATCCATTTATCACAATAATTTCTATACCATTGTCATTATTTAAATATATAAAATTCTTAGTTTGTTTTCAACGTGTAGGAAGTTGTTGTTTTACCTAACAGTTTCCAAGAATTATCGAGAATCTTGTAGTGGGTCAGACCAAAGAGAACAAACACAGCTGTCATGCATTTTAGCAAAGCCTATCATTTTTTGCGCGTCTTTTTAATTCAATAATCAAATAGTTCATGTAAATAAATGACCATCGTCGTTCTCAGACTACCTCGAATAAATGCTCTGCTAGAATGAATTCTAGCGCAGAAAAAATGCGATTCCCACGCTAATGTCTCTAAGCAATTGCCGGGTTTACCTGCTTTTACTAAATTCAAATGTCGCCCAATTATTGACGGTGTGTTTTATCAACTTAACGCATTTATAGGAAAAAGTAACACTTTGAGAAGCATGAAGTAAACGTTATTGGATTGAAATACTTGAACGTTCCTCATGTAAAATCAATTGGAGAATGCTTAACAATAATTTAAAATTAATAAATAAAATAGGTAATTTGTGAACAGGACATTTCTTTACCTCTGTACATAAATTGATAAATACCAATTTGATCTACTTGTCTCTTTGTCATTAGTCCAAAAATTAAACAAAATATAGCTTATATTTTTTAAAGCTAATTCATGTTAAATCTTTATCACACATTTGCACAACAGAGAATAGATTAGAATAATTATTTATTTTCACGTTTCAAGTTATACCTACTAGAAGAGTCTTATTTAAAAATATAACAAACATATATGGAAGATATTAGAGATAGAAAAAGTACCAAATCATTATAGTAGGGAATTAAACTTATTATATAAACAACTTAAAATTTAAAATCACAAAAGTCACATAACTAGAATTCTAATAGTAATTATATGGAGAAAAACGCATATAGTTGTGAAAACAAAAAGGAGAAACAAATATCAAATAATAGATCACAACTTATGCAAAATAAAAAAGTATTATTTAATTAGTAATAAATTAGAAAAAATGGTTATTTTAAGCAAAATCTTACATAAAAATATTGTTAAATTTACAAAAAATAAAAATGAATAATATGTGTACATACCTATTAAAAAAGTACCTGTTTACTCGGATCAGTCATTTTAAGACTATGGACTACATTTGAATCAATTTGCTTAACTTTGCAGTTTTAAGTTGTTTTTAAATGTATGACAATCATATATACTTATAAATTACCTACTACAAGTTACAAGAACACATCTAGCCTAGTTCACAAGAATTCTGCGGACTCTGCAGTTTACCCCACTGCCCAGTCAACGACAACAAAACTAGTTGCTAACCGGCTTTTTCTGCTTTTTGAATTGTATTCTTGTTAAGTTCAGATATTAATAAAGTTCCGCTATTTGAATTTTGTATTTTTTATAAACTAATTTTTCGTGGACGAACCTAAAATTTACATAAAAATTATAATTTTGGAAGGCAATTAGTCCATCATTCAATAGCTTTCGACGATTAACCCATTGTGTTACCTTTGCTTGCTTATAAACGGCAAAGTACCTACTTCTACTTCTGTGTCATTTATTTCAATGGTTTCACCGGAGTTTAGTTCTTGTGGCACCCAACAATTTCCTTTATTAAAGAGGAATTTTTAAATAAATCATCTTTTAGTTCAATTTCTTCCTTGATTTTAAGGAGTATTATTGCAAATATCTTCTAATCTATTCTGCATATTTAACTTAATAATGATCAAATATTAGGAAAGAAAATAAAACTTGGTTGCATTTTATTTTATGACTTAAAAATTGAATATATAAAAACAACTAGAAGTAACTAACCTAAGAAACTTAATAAGAATTTAAATTTTACGTCTTTTCTTATTACTGATATTGATTTTACATAAAATATGTCTACATTTTAAAATTACGATCTTTTAATGAATTTTTTTGGCCTGTATTTAAATTAAATGTAGGAGGATAATATTTAATTGAATACGAATACGTATGTATATGTCAAAAAATGTATTAAACTATGCATAGTATCAAGTCGGTAATAGCTTTCTTATTAAGATCTTTATTTTCTCCTGTTTATCCTAATTAACAGTTAGTTATTGTTATTATATATAAAATTAGATATGTGAGAATTGACCCTCATATTTTCAAATAACTTACCCAAAAATGTTTTTCTCTAAATTTTTAATACTGATGGTCAGTTAAAGATTCAAGATAGAAAAGCTGAAACAATGTTTTACACTTAAGTAAGTAATCTATTCGTTTTGTAAGCAATTCCGATTTTTTTACTTCTCTTCTATAAGTGACAGAATTAATTTGAATATGACATATAGAGTTATTGTAGCACTAGTACTACTTTCTAATAGCTCTTATAAATGTATATTTTTAAATAGTGTTTTAAAATAGGCACCATCAAGCTTTATTTTCTTTACCCACATTTGACAATTGTTAAAAAAAGATAAAGAATTGCTTTAACACGTCTCAAAACCAAGGAAGAATTTGATGACATTGGATTTACTTTATTTCACAAAACAACCAATTGATTTTTTTAATCTACATAATTTACATACAATACATACAGCATGGTACAAATTATAGTCCGGATGAGTGATAGTCTTCCTTAACCCCACGGCGAGTTGAGAATAGGTACCTCCGATACGGCGAATGTTGTTGCCATTTTTAATTTGGACTCCCTACAGTTTCTTCTTGTAACAGCGTGTTGTATTATTGAGAACTTTTATTTTTGTTAGCTTGCGCTATATTGTCTCTAAATATGTTTTGGTTGCCCAGAATTCTGATTTAACTCCTCTTTAAAAACTAATCGACAGAAAAGGAAGTTCGTCGTTAACCTAAATTGTGAATTTTTTGAAAATATTATTATTATTTTAGCCTTTTGTATAATCAGTTCCTTCAGGTTGAATCAGACTTTGAGTATAATCTGTTGTGCTCCTTTATTTGTATTTGTTTCTGTCTGCTGTGGTATTTCAGTTGCTTTGATCATTGCTTTTTGCTCTGTTCAGAATAGAAAGCGTCGAATATAATGCACCTGTAGAGGGAGGGCGAGAGCGAGGCTGTTGATTTGCGCAACACAATTTTGGGTATTTTTTCTCAGACGATATAAACTAGATTTATTTATTTGTAGCTAAGGATTTTCAGTTATAAACTCTAAGCCTAATTGTTATATATTTTTAATTTTTTTACTTACGGTTTGAGGAAAAGACAGAAACTCTTTTCGATATGGATTTTTGCATAGAACCACACACTTTTCTATTCTCTTCTGGTTAGGTCTAAAACAAAATAATGTTCTTTATATAATGTTTACTAATAAACCTTGAAATTTCAGAATTTTCCACCATTTAGAATGCAAGATAATTAGATAAACTTAGGAATTTTCAAGCTCACTTCCCAAGCATGTAAAACTTTTTGTCCGCTCAACTTTATTTATTATACAAATAATTTGTGGATAGAATTCTGAAAATAAAAATAAGAGAATAAAGAAAAATGCTTCTTACATTAGTGTTTAAAAAAAATAGCGCTTCACCTTTTGTTCCTCATGTCGTAATAATTATAAATATAATTTCTTTTTAATTTCAACATTTTCTTTAGATTGTCAATAGTGCGCCGGCAACGTTAAACGTAGTTATCTCGAGTAGTGTAGAATAAAGAGGCATTTAAGGCATATATTGAAATAAAATTTATTTTAGCCCAGACCTAAACTAAATTAATCAAGATATAATAATTAAATATACATAGGATAAGAAAAACCTGTCCATATTGCTTCGAAAGAAGTATGGAGATTTATTTATCAAACATTTTCATTTCGTTTTCATATCAAAAAAGTTTGCTTTTAACAAAAAATATTGCTTATTTTATATGGTAAGTATTCTATTGTAAAATAAACATTTCATTATTTAGATATTCAACATTTTGGTACGTCTATGGCTCTAATAGATATAGTTAATAATTTTTAGTGTAATTGATTGTTAGAACATTCATGTGCATCGCATTCAAAAATAATAATAATTGTTAGCCATTTATTAAGATTCTAAAATAATATTGCTCTAATTTGTTATACAATATAGTAGGTATACCATACCGTGTGTAAACGAGTTATGTGTCACCTCTGTCATTTTTGAACATTCAAATGGTTTTTTTTTTTAAATTTGTGTTATTTATATTAGAGGCAAATTAGATTCGTCAGATCTTAAAATTCAAAATAGTCGACTTCGGATTTCACTCTAAATCATAAAAAAGCTAAAAATGTAAATGGTTCATCCTGTATATTTTTACATATTTGGATTTGATGGGTTTAAATAGATACTAATCAATTATCACTTTTTAAGTTCATTTTATTTTCGAATTTTCATCACTAAAAACTTACTACACTCTAAACCTTAAAAATTGTTATAGAAATCTTTGAACCTTGCCTTTGCTATAACTTTTCTAAAACTAGTCTCTCTACGTTTGATACTAGTTAGTTAAGCTCTACTTTTTACTAATTATACCTATATGACGACAGTGTCAGTCGTGTATGTTAATATGGATTCTACGGATTTAAATAGATATTGGTCAATTGTCAAATATTACTTTATATCACTTTTTCCATTTTTTTTAAACTATATTTTAAGTATAGAATCTCCTAGAAACTATTAGTTTTTGAAAATAATAATTTCCTTTATTTTATTAACCTTTAAATTTAAGAAAGACTTTCAGTTTTTTAAATTAAACTCACCTTTTTCAGTAAAAACATACATAGTCCACCCTATATATTAAATAGCTCATTCAATACCACTAATATGATTTACATAGCAATTTATAATTTTATATTTTCTACAACATGCTCTTGAACCTGACTCTGTTTAGGATCTATGTACTCTTTAGCAAAATCAATCTATTTTTTTTTAATTAAGCATGTTATTATTTATATAACTTTTGTTTTATTTATATTATATAATAAGTAAATAGAGTGAATTCTCCAATGAATGCACTTTACCGCCCCTCCTCCTCCAGTAAGTGAACATTTTTCAAACCAATTATTAAGAAAAATAAAGCAGTTTGGAGCTAATCTGAGGTATGAGTAGTTGCATTAGGTGTCTACAGATAGCATGTAATCATTGTTTTTTTATGATTCATTCCTAAGTACGCCACTGTCAAAATCAACAGTTGCTTACAACCAGTGCTCAAATGTAGAGGTAACCGCTATTTCGTACTACCTTTTAAGATGATTTTAGTGTACTTACATTAACTTTATTTTACTGTTTTATTATTTTTATGTTAAATGTATTTTTAATAGAAAACATTAAAATACGTTAAGAAAACCCTGTAATTTACAACCATTTGTATGTATAAATTATTTTAAAGCAAAATTGATAATTACCAGTGAATAGTCAGGTATTCATTACATAGTAATTATGAATATCCATAAATTTACAGTATTTTACTTTATTTTTATGTAAAATCTCATACTTAACCAATGGATGTCACGCAAATTATAGATATATGCTACCAATAACTAAACGGAGTAAAACAATAGGGTTACTCATTACATCTATATTTAGATGTCAATAACCAGTGAATGAACTATCCTGTTTGATAAGTTTTTTTCACCATATTTGTTTAATATATTAAATTTAATTAAAATGTATTTTTACAGATACCTGGCAAAAAACGGGAACGTCCAGAGGAATAATACAAACGCTTCAAATATACTCAGGAACTTCCTTCAAAGAGATTGACCAGGAGATAAATGAATGTTTTAAAAAGACATTCCGAAATTTAAAAAACAAACGCAAACTATTTCAATATCTCGAGCGAGTGTTATGATACAAAGTATTGAGTATTGGTTTAGTGAATTAAATGGGTTCTTGGCAGACAATGGGTGTTGGAACTCTTTAATGATTCTAGAAGAATATTAAACTGATTTCATGAAACAGGGTGTCTGGCTTACCATAGAGTACGGACAAAGTTTTAGAACCGAAAGATTTTAAAAATCCGTATGAAACAAGGAAGAAAGGATCAATTATTGTTTTATGCATTTATAGTGATGAATTGATGCTAACACCGGTGATAATTTATCCATATAAACGGGTTCCTAAGGCAATACTAAGATCCATGCCAGCAGGATGGATTTTAGGAAGATTCGACTTTCGAGGTATCGTGTCTACAACCTTTAACGAATATGTGTCAAATATGTAACAAAGATATTTGAAGTCATGGTTAGAAGAAAATAAAGTTTCTTTTCCAGTAATTTTATTTTTGGATGGTCACAAAAGTTTAGATTTATCCAACATATGTGCTGTAAGTCAAATTTTTATTTACTGCTTGCCTCCCAATGCAACCGTGTGATGTCAGCATATTTAGATTGCTAGAGGTAGCGTGGCAAAAGGTTGTGCGCAAATCAAAAAAGTTACAAACTGCTATCAATAAAGTTAATTTTGCTGTTATTTACAAAGATGCATTTGCCACAATAGAAAAGGAATCCATAATTAATGGTTACTGGACATATGAGCTTTACCATTTACATTAGAGCAAGTGTATCTCTCAAAGGCAAGCCGCAATTAGTTAAAGGTTGAAGACGAAAAAAAACTTGTTTTCGTTATAGAAAACTTGCTGCATAATGACTGTAATCCTAAATCAAAATCAAAAATTAAAGTTCGTTATTGCATAACGTCAAAATGGAGGTAAGTTCAAGAGAAAAAGGAAGCAAAAGAGGAAGTGTCAGGGATTGAAAGAACAAAATACATAGACAAAACGAAACAAGGGCTACAGAAAATGAAGAAAGAAAAGAAGAGAAATAAGTCTGACAAACAAAAAATAAGAATGAAAAATTCAATACAGAACAAAACGGCGAAAAGAGTTGCTACTAAAAAAATTGTGCATTTTTAATTATCCTATTCAAAGTTTGTGTAGAAACAGATATGTAAAATTTTCAGATAACATTTACGTGGTAAGTACTCATGATTAATTGTTTTATTGTTCCCAATGGAACTGTTTTTGTATAATATATAGATATTATTTTAGACTAAATACCCGAACTAATTTTGTCTATTTTTTTAATATACTCAGGTACTATAACTTGGTAACGGGGTACTTACGGGGTATTTCTATTTTATACTTTTTATGACTGACTTATTTTTTTAATAATTATTAATATATATGTATATGGACTCTCTATACTTTGACTAGAGATTGTACTTAATTAGAAATATATTTTCTTTTAAATGTGTTTAATAAATATTTCGTTCATTTAACTTTGTTTAAAGCTAATTTATTGATATACACACATGCTCAAAATCTAGGGATATAATAATGATTTCTATTGATTATAATTATTTTTAATTTAAATTTCATTTTAACAGTGGAATAACTTATTGAGATAAGAAATAAATAAAATACATGTAATACACTAGCAAAATAACTGATTTAAATGAAAATAATAGAAATTATTCCAAATTAATGCTAAATTCCAAAGTTTATGTTACAAAATTTTTATATATGTAAATGTTATATAAAAACTAACTAAAAAAAGGGTTTTATATGGAATGTGAACTCCTCGTGAATTTATGGTCGCTCTGCAACGCCTTTCCATACTCAGGATCAAGTTATCCAAATTTTCTTGTGGAATTGCAGCCCAGCACTGTTTAAGAGCTTGAAACAACTGATTTCGGTTTTGAAATTGATTCTGGTCCCGAAGAAGTTTTCGTTGAAGCATTTTTCAGGCATGCTCAATTGGATTGCGACCGGAAGATTGAGCGGGCCAGTCTAAAACGCGAATATTGCGGTCTTCCAGGAAATTTCTTGTTACTCTTGCTGTGTGTGGAGTAGTATTATCATACATCAATATAAAATCGGGACCGACCGTATCTCTGTAAGGAATAACAACAGGTTCTAGGATATTCCTAACATGACTGTTTGCCGATAAAAAACAGTCCAGCAAAACGAGCTCAGTTCTACCACCAATCGAAATTCCTGCCCACACCATTATTGTGCCTTCTGTGTAGCTCTCAATTTCCTGGATATGTTACGTAACTTTTGAGAATCTGGATACAAACCAAACCGGGATTCATCGGTAAATAAGATATTTCCCCATTGATTTTGTTCCCAGATGACATGTTCTTGGGCCCAGGCTAGTCGAGTGACGGGATTCCCTCGGTTTAGAGGTTGACATCTCCAAGGCCTTTTTCTGACTAGATTACCTTCCCTTTACCTTCTATAGATGGTATGTATTGAAACAGTCACATGGTAAGCTTGGCGCAGATGATTGATTAATTGGGGTTCAATTACAATGTCATTTCTTCAAGCTTCCAATTGGATATATCGGTCCATACGAGTTGTCACCCTTGAGCGACCCAAATATCGTTCTCGTACGTTTTCAGTCTCACGATAACGATTCCAGAGGCGCGAGATAACGATCTAAGTAGTTCCAATAGCATTTGCGATATCAACTTAAAGCATGCCTGCCTCAAGCATTCCCACAGCTCTCAACATCTCATTATGGCGTCTAGGCATGTTCGAAAGATCACTAAAAGCACGTTTGCAGAACAACAATTCACCAACTACTGTTCATACTCGGTATCGCTTCTTATCGTATATTCTGATATTTTATTTACCTTTAAATGAAATATTTTTTTATAGTAAAACTAAGCGAAACCATATGTTCTATATCGGTTTACATTAATAAATATTCCGAATGTGTTGTTACACTGCCCAACTTGGTTTAAACTAGAAAATAATAAAAAATATATAAAAACAGTATTGAAAATCTCTAATATCCCTAGATTTTGATCATATGTGTATTTTGTGTATCCACGTTCATTTACTGGGCATTCATTGTTCACTCACATAGTTTACTTGTTCAATCATTGAGTATTTTGTTCATCTTCTGTTTAAAGATTTTGTAATGAATTTATTTGTACTGAATCGTTCGAATGGCACAAAAATCTTATACTCTAATAAAGGTATTTATAACAGAAGTGGTATTGGGGATAATGGAAATAGTTCTGTCTGCAAAAATGTGACAATCTTAATACAAAGTCTTTATTCACTAGAGGATTCAGCCTAATATAAACTCGTGTAATAGGTATTATTGCCATTAAAATTATTTACAGACATCAAATTTTACAATTACAATAATCCGTTTTAGAAATTAGAACACAATTCGAAATAATCTACGCCAAACCTATTTATTTAATCTGAATAAATGCATGACAAAAGAAGGTTGGGACCTAATCCTTGATCGGGACGAAAATAGTTCATTGAAATCAATAAAAGTTAGAAGAATAATTACTTATAATTTGGATGTATGCTAGAGTCGAGGTTTTAGGTTTTATTCAATTATTTCAACAGTTTTGGCGCTATTGGCCATAAAATATCATTGGTAATATAAATAACCATACTAATATGGACCTTATTATGTATACTGACTTTCGCACATAATATTTGCCGATTATTTATTATATAGTTCTAGATAAAACCGATACAAATTTTTACTTTTTTAAGGCTTTTTGTTAATTTTGTGTTATCTGACTAAATGCTGTGCATCAATGCTATAGGACGAAGCCTTCAATTATGTGTTCATGGCATTTACAGATTCGGCCTGAATATTTGAGGACATCACGAATCCATGCGAGTGATAAAGAACGCGTTTTGAATGAGAGAGAACATATTACTAAGATTTTGACGTAGGGGTATATCGACATGGGAACATTTTTCCAGTAAGTAAAGTAACGTATCGGCAGTCGTGATTGTACCTCTAGTTCGGTTGACAGGGGACACATCGCTGACCTATCCTTAAAATTTCGCCTCTGCCCTTTTAGATTCTTTCTTTATCCATATATCTTTTTCAATAACAACGTACTTTGTTTGGCAAAACGTTCATATACAGAGTGTTTCATTGGGAAAGGGCCCAACTTTAACTGTAGATGGGCGTCACTTTGGTCGTTCCAAATAATCTATATTTAATGTGTCTTTCATCCATTAAGACTGAGATATAAATTTGGCCTATTTCTTTGGGAGCTCTTCTGAATTACTCTGTATATTATTTTGTCATTCGGTACACGAAACGATCATTTCGAAAATCTATCAAAGTATTACCAAAAAAAAAATCCAGGACCAGATTAACAAAAAAATTTAAAAATTAGTCTTTCCAAAAAAACACCCTACATATCGATTTTTTTTAAATTGATTTTCATAGTTCAAAAGCAGAAAAAAATGAATCTACTTATCTACTTTTTATTTTTCCGCAGACAATTATACTACCAAAATCTTACCTCCAAATTATAATTTATGAGCGTTTCTTAAAAATTTAGGTATAACTAACATATAATATTTTCACATTAAAACATAATTTCAACTCCCTGAAGATGGAATGAATGAAATAAATTCCGAAAGCTTGGATATTTAAAAACAGTAATTCATCCGTAATTATTTGCTGCATCCCCAATACTTTATAGTTTACAATATAACTAGCCAGCAAAGAATACCCTTCTAGTTATATATATATATATAGGGTGTTTCTATACAATGGACAAACGGACAATGCTTTACCCTAGAGGGCTCTTATTAATGTATGAATTTTGATATACGAACATGAATATTTAAAGGACGTAGTTGCTGTGGTACACGGTGTTAAAAGTTTGAAATCAAAAATAAATATTTGCGATAAATGAAGAACGCCTTTAAATATAAATATTTTTTTCATATTTGGAGATCAATATAGGTACACTTTAAGAAGGTCAAATTTTGACATAAATTACCTTTTAAAAAATTTAACTAGTGAGGTGTTATCAGAGTTAGCGACAACTTTTGCCCCCCTATTTTTGACGCCACTGGCAGAAAATTTTTGGTTTATTTTTTTTTAATCTATTAATTTTCATAATAACCCTTTATGGTGTTAAAATGAACGGTGGTGGAGAGATTTGCTTCTAAACAAAAGTCTGCAAATACTTAGATAATTGAATTGAATTGAACTACCTAAGAAACTAACTAATTATATCAGGGAACCTAACTATACCTACCTATATTACAACAAAAATACTTTCATGTCAACCGTATATAACAGCCTTTAACATTTCTTCAAAACTATTCAAGTAAAATATCAATGAACAAGTTATTATTACATTAGATTATTATTACATTACAATTATAGATACAGTAAACATTAAATTTATAATAATTAACATCTATAATCCATCATCTACCAGACGACATAATCCCTATGGTCTAATAATCAGCCTCTGATCTTTTTCACCTACCAACACGAAATAAGCTTTGCAAGAGGCGTGGCTTAATTGGGAGGAGTTACTTAATCCAAACACCAGCTCAAGTCATAATATTTTACGGTAGTAGCCAAGTTCTACAACAAGTGTTGAGACTTAATGAGCGGTACTTGGTTTCTTTACATTTACGGACTTGGTGATTTGTTGCATTAGGTGTTAAAAAAATATTTACTTTAGTTTGTGAAATAATTTTTAATTGGTGGTGTTTTTTTATGTAGTAATTCTCTATTCGGTTTGTTGAAAATGACTGTTACGGGAAATTTTGGAATTATGCACAGGCCATGTTTCTCTGGGTATCCTTTCCAAGGTAAGCAAAATTACAAATAATATACATAAATTTATACCTATTCCCATTCTTTTTATCATCGAATAAAACAGCCGACAAAACTTTTTGGATTTACTCCACATATATTGATTATTATTTAGTCATTACCTACTTAAAACACGTTGAAGAATGTATTAAATCGTAGCAGTTTCCTATCCCTTAGATAAACACCTAAAGTCTAAAAAATGTTTTCCAATAATAGGTAGGTATTTCAAATAGTATAACTATCTACCTACAACCGCATATTCAACAAAATAATTCACAAAATATTTATCTAGTTGTTGTTTATGTATGTATATATTATTTTGGTATGAAGAGTAAGATGATTTTAATAAAAAAAAATAGATAATTGCCGTGCGTTTTTTACGTTACTATAAAGAAAATAATCTATGATAGTTATTATAACATTTGCTTGTATAATTATTTCCTTGTCATTTATTTTTCTCCCTAAAAAAATTATTTACATTGAAATATTATGGTTATTAAGCCTAGGACCTTAACAATCCATATTTTGCTATTAAACTAGGTCTAAAATAGCACTAAATTGCAATGTGCATTGTTGTTCTATTTAATGATCTAGTGATATTAAATTAATATCTACTAAGCGTTCAAAAGTTTAAAAATATGTATGTACTACATCTTTTATTTCCAACGTTGTAGAATTGATTGTTTCTCTTTCCTTAGTTCTGTAAATAGTGTCTTTTTTATCTAGTTTTATTCCTTAGTATTATGTAGGTACTTATGTATCTTCATATTCATAAAGAAAATATTTAATAGGGGATATCTAACATGTCTATTATTATACTTTAAATTTATCTGCGTAAAAAGAGCACAATGGGATAAAAATATAGAAAATCCTGTATGTAAAAGTTGTTTAGTACTATTAAATAATACAATAGATATTACTGGTTTTTAAGTATATTTGGTTAACTACCAAAACAGAAATTAATACAGAAATTTATTAAGGAACAGCCTGTATCCCCCATTAGTAAATATAATAGTTATGATGGATAACCTTAATTAAAAAAAGTAAGAACACCCACAGAGAGATGCCTATAAAAGCCTAAAAAAATAGCCAAAAATTGTGTTTATGATGCAATGTTGTTTTTAAATAACGAAAACGACTTACAGTTAGAACATTTTCAATTCATTTTGTAATCTTTTCTGGCCGTAAAAAACAATGCAGGGCCGGCTTTAAAAGATGTACTTAAGAACATATTGACTAGTTTAAATTAAAAGTAATGTTACTAATTGCTATGACTAAAATATATATATATATATAAGAAATTATGATTAGTTACGTATTTGGCAAATGACCATATAATTCAGTTTAACCCTTTCGTAATTCTTATTTGGATGTCTCAAAGCTGTTTAGTTGAATAATAACAATTTGTATATTTCCATCGATACTGCTGATGCGCACTCTTCATCTAAACCAAGCCTTATCCAGTAACTTTGGCAAAGCATTTTATGGTGTTCTACCCAAAAATGTTTTTACGAACCAAAAATTCTAAAACTCGGGCTTTTTTTGAAAGAATACATATCCTCATTATAGTCATCATGAGTACGTAATGAAATACCTATGTTACTTGGCCTTAACGATTCTCCATCCTATAGAAATCGAATCATTGATTTGAACCTGAATAGGTGGATTAGTGACTATTCGAGTATTATGACATTCCCTAAGAGAATTCCCGTTTATTTGGAAAGAAATTTTGGGTATATTATTGAGGTAATTAGTTATAATAGATAAAATATTTTATAGTAAATACATTTTTTAAAGTGTTTAAATTAATTGATCTAATAATTTAATATTTTTTTTGTACAATTACTATTGTTTTAGAAATTGACTTAAAACTATTAACTATTTCATAGTC
Source organism: Hermaeophaga mercurialis (assembly GCA_951812935.1). Classification (NCBI taxonomy): domain Eukaryota; kingdom Metazoa; phylum Arthropoda; class Insecta; order Coleoptera; family Chrysomelidae; genus Hermaeophaga; species Hermaeophaga mercurialis. Next base: position 29,796,770 of record OX638364.1, read on the forward strand.
ATAGGCCATAAATTCTCAAACTTTTTTCGGTCACGGCACACTTTTAATAATAAAAAAATTTGACGATCCTTTAACGGTAAAAAAAATAAATAATTTTTATTTAGGCTGGACCAAATGTTATTAAGCGGCGCTGCACGTTGGTTGAGGATCACTGTTATAGGCGCTGAAGTACATATATCAGGTACCATTTAGGATAGGAACTCATTTAAAAACAAGGTGTGAATGGATAAGTATGATTTAAAAAAAACTCAATAAAAGCTAAATAAAACTATAGCCATATTAAGATACCATAATATTTAAAAAAGTAGCGGATGATCCATTTTACCCACTTCTATTTAACCTCGCTTGAAGTTATATTAATATTAATCCTTAAATTTAATTTAATATGGTTTAGACTGACATAGGACTGCAATACAGAGAAATAAATCTAGCTAAACCATAATGATACAATTAAAAAATAAACAGCCAATTGTAATAAAGCAACATTTTTCATCGATTTTAGTAACATAAAATATTTAAATTGTTTATTCCTCGTTTTTCCGATTTTTTACACTAAACCCAGTATGTAAGAATTCAAAATAACAAGATCTTTCAAAATCTGTCAAAAAAAATATACAGGGTGTCCCATTTAAACTAAAAAAGTTGAGGGTATTTCCGGTTAAAACGGAAGTATACATATTATTAACAAAAAAATATACATCAGCTGCATTTTGGCCCATTGCACCTACTTGAAAAATTTCATAAATATCGTCCGCTTCGTTTTAAAGATATTTACTTGGTTCCGTACTTTATCCCAACCCTGTATATACCCCACGTAGGGATAAAACAAATATTTTTAACACTTTTAAGAGCACAGATTTATTTCTTGTAAACGACTCTTGTTATCTGCAAATGTAGCAAGTGCATAGTTTCCAAATATTCTTATACAAGATGTTCGAAACATTCGAAACATATTGAATGATTATGCCTTAAGTACGATCCGATACCATTTTATAACCCTGCAAACCTTCATAAGTAATCATTTTAATGTAAAATTTTGGTAGTATAATTGTCTGCGGAAAAAAAAAGTAAATGCGTAGATTCAGTTTTTTAGCTCTTTCGAATTATAGAATGCTTTTGTTTTGGACTTAGTAATATTCACGACTTTAACGTTTCAACGTTTTAAGCGTGAATTCAAACAAACTTTCAACCCTTCAGTAGTGAAACTACTACTGCAACAACCCTTTTGTGGAGTTATACAGACAGAGCAAAGAGTCGGAAAGAAGTAATTTGAAAGCCAGTTCATTTGTAATCGTAGGTGCCAAAATTTCCTTTTTTTCCCTTTTCCTAACCATTCTTAGGTTTCAGAGAGATTATATCCTTAAGCCACATAAGTTTAAAAACATCGTTTTATGAGTGAATAATAACAGGCAGAATGTACATGTCCAAAATTTTCCTCAGAAAACTATTAATTTTAACCAAAACCAAAATATGATTTTCGAAATTCTATGGCAAATAATGTTCCGCAAGTCCAAAATGTCCCGCTAAATAGGCAACAATTTCCGAGCCATCCAATAAATATACAACCCATTCCGACAACAAATAAAAGAAGTCGTGAAGTATTCGGGCCAATGTCAACGACTACAAGAAATTCATTTCAAACAAAAAATACGTTTAGACCAAAAAATAATTTTTTCCAAAATTCTAATGCTAATGTTAAACCAAATTTTGTATTTGAAGAATAAATAATATAAAGATTTTAATTCACAACAAGAATTTGACATAGACTTATGTGCAGTAACTTCGATAGTTCCGAACAATAACAAAATCAGCTATTTGATAATAATTACGAGCAAGTTAATAACGTTAATATAAACAACGACGTAATTGACGAACAACATTATTATATAGCGTGCGCTTCAAAGATAAAAACAGAATTGAGTTAAATAACTATTCCAAAAACCCAAACATTGAAATTAAAAACCCAAAATTAAAATTGTTAATAGATACAAGTAGCACTAACACGAATAATTGAGAAATTTTATCGTAATACAATTTGTTGGTTTGGTTTGGTGATGGGAGAGATGGCATTGGGTAACCCGTTTGCCACTTTTGTCCTACCAACATCATGCTAAAAACGACCTTCGGTATCAAGAATATTAAATATCAAGCTTTAGTACCTGCGTTCCGCGAATATCATTGTAACTACTATATAAATTTTATTCTTTTCGACTTCCACGAATTTTTCGATGGATTAATAGAAATAGAATTTAATTAAGAATATGATTTTAAATATTGATATTGTTAACCAAAAATTAATAAACGATCATGTAGAAATACCATTTAAATATAGACAATTTAATAATATAATTTTTTTATTCTTGGTTCATGCGGAAGACAAGACAATAAAGACACTACCAGTTAACGCAGATAACGGTAAAATTCTAGTAGAAATGAGACATATAGAAAATATTTTTATATCAGAAATTTTAACTATTGCTAATGATGGGTTTTCGCCTATAGAAGTTCAAAATTACACAAACGATTCGATATCTGTAGCACTATCGGAACCATTAACAGTTTTTGGTCATTTTTCTTAAACCAGGGGATAAATGAACTTTTACGTCTGAAATTAAACATGTTATTAGAACTAAAGACGAGATTCCGCTACATACTAAATCTTATAGATTTATGTACACAGCGATGAAATTATACGTCAAAGTCAAGAAATATTAGATAAAGAAATAATCCACCATTGTGTGTTCACCCTGTGGATCGCCCATTTGATTCCTCAAATAAACAAAAAAGTAGCGTTTAGTAATAGATGACTGGAAGTTAAACGAGAAAACTATCAATAATCGGTTCCCTATTCCCAATATAATTGATATACTTGATAAATTATTTTATATATATAAAATATATTTTATTTGTTTGGATATTAACACCTCCAAAATATCAAGAGAAAAAAGATTCGAAAAGATCAGGTCATCCGTAGCTCTCTCGAAAAATAATACCAAATACCATAACGTAAAATTTATTAAAGACCATATAGATCCCAAACAAAAATACACTCTATATTTTCAAAATCCTACATTACCGCGAATATTTGTAGTAACTGTTCAAAAAATATTTAAAACTTCAGCTTTGCGATTTGTTCACTGTACAAAAGTACTTATTGATATTTATTTAACAGATGTACAAAATGAAAAGATAGAATATTATCATGTTTATAAATTAGAACCATCGAGGTATAAATGAAATTAAAAATTCTTTTAGCTCCAATACCCTCGGACAGGTATCTCCAATAGTGAGTTGTGTGATGGTTTGAATTTTATCTCATTGGATATACGCTGATTTATCTGTTTTACAAATCGCTCCATCCAGATGACACATCGCTAATGGAACTGGTGTCAATGGGTAAGTCAGCACTGAATCAATGTTTAAGGTTTTTTATAAAGATAACAATAAAAGCTCTGCGAATAAATCACACGGTATTCGCACAATTAATTTACCTGAAATGGCCATTTTTTTAAAGAGTGCACATGAAAAAGTTAAGATTCGTGTCCTAGTGATTATTTTTTCAAATCTTTGAGGATCTGTACTACATTTTGTGATACATTTTTTACGTAGTTCATTCCCTTGTTTCCACATTCCGCAAAAAATCAGCTGTATCATTTTCAAGCTTGACCAGTTGATACAGAGTGTTTCATTGGGAAAGGACTTTAACTGTAGATGGGCGTCACTTTGGTATTTCCAAATAACCTATATTTAGTAGGTCTTCCACCCTTTATAACTGAGATACAGAGTGTTTTAATAATTTGGCCTATTTCTTTCGTAGCTCATAACTTCCGAGATACTCTGTATATTATTTGGATATTTGATACGCGTAATAACCATTATCTAGAAAATCTACTAAAGTATTACCAAGAAGAAAAACCAGAACCGGCTTATCAAAGAATTAAAAATTCGTCTTTCCAAAAAAAAATCATAAATCTTGCCATTTTAAGCTATAACAACTCAATTCATTCAGCTACTAAATTTACGCCATTTGAAGTTATTAAAGGTTATATAAATAATATCCTTTTGACTAAAACGATCATTTAATTATTTCCCAATATGTTCAAAACCACAAAGAAACTAGTAAAAATCTATACGGAAAAATTAAACAACGTAATCATAAGTGTTACATATGGTTGAACTCGTATTGAAGAGAAGATTCCAAAAATGTCTGAATATATAGGGTGATGTATTTAAAAAACCAAAATGACTAATTATATTAGAGAAACGGCAAATCTAGCAATATTGCAAATGTTAAATCTAGAATCTCCCTATCCTAAAATAGGCTTATCCCAAATATTGTAGGATTCGGGCTAGCAATTTACAAGATAATTGGACGTTTCCAAATAAATAAAATTTTAATTACAATAAAAAACTGTCAGATTTGGATTACTATAGAGAGTATCTAGGGGCTGGAATACTTATTGTAATACGTATTAAAAATGTTACACTTACTCAACTACTTATTTTCAACTGTGCTAATTTCCCAACAATAATTCTACCACTAGCTAAATTTCATTCACGAATGGGAAAATAAAATAAGAAATAGAGAGGTACTTACCCAAACAAATTCAAAACATATGTTCCGAATTAAACTAGTTTCACCCTAAATCCATGCGCTTTTGCCACCACTCATAAAATAGCTGGAGTTTTGTGGCAAAATAGTTCTTTACGCTGTCGGGTCGATCATAAAAATATTACGAAGTTATTAAAGCAGTACTTATTTTAAGTTTCATATAATATGTTTTAATATACCTATATTTAGACACAGATGCACCATATACCAGAAAAAGATATGGCAGGTAATATGCATTTAAATAGACATATTCTATTTTTTTAGTAACATATATGGTAACATTGTCTCAGACTTTATCCCAAAATATCGTCGAAGTATAAAAATTACTAAATTATAATTTCTAGGCGGTATAGATAGGTCTATTGGACTAACGAATTTTTTTAAGTAAATACTAACTAATAATAATGAATTTTTTCTTGGATTATTATATATTTAACAAATCTGCCCTGTAAGGCAATCTATGAACTCTTGCATGAACAAATAGTAATTTATATGACGGCGGAAGCGTGTTCTTTATAGAGCAAAATTGTTTAAAAACTAAAATATTTTTGTTAAAACTGACAAAGGCACATATTATAAAAGTATAGCTAGAAGACCAAAAAATAATTCGGAAATTGTTTCAGGCTAGTGATGAGCAAAAAATTTAAAAAATTATATTTTCAACATATTTGTGTCATTTACGTCGCATTAAAAACAGAATGATTTGTTATTCAATTTGGCAGAAATGGTTTTTTTAACAAATGGATTTTGATGTGAGTATGTGTCATGTATTTAGAAATACAATAAGCTTAAAATATTTTGTTTATAAATTGCCGGCCTGCTTGGGATTTTATAAACAAGAGATAGCTGGCCGAATTATAGCGATGGCCCTTTCAGTATCTACCTAAACGCCGAAGGAAAACCCATTTTTTGATTAGTTAAGTTTTTATATAAGTGAATTTTGAGTGACTAATTATAGGTTTACCGTTAAATACTGTTAAAATGTCGCGGAAAAATCAATCTCTTTCGACTATAGAGCGGTGGACAAATGATTTTCCGGAATTAAAATTTAATGGTGTTAACGTCTTTTGTGTAATTTGTGACAAAGGGGTATCCTGTAAAATTATGTTACAGAATTTACAGCACGTTAAAACAGATAAATATCAAGCATGTTCTAGTGGAAATGTAAGTGCCAGAGAATGATATCAACGTTTTAATTTTGATTTAGTTAAAATGATGGTGACTTGCAACATTCCATGGACTACATTAGAAAAACCCGAGTTTAAACAATTTTTGCAAACTTGTATTAATGAAAACTACAGCAGTGTTAGTGTACCTGCGGAATCTACCCTAAGAATAAACTATTTGTTGCCAGTGTACAATCAGGTTAAAGCTGACATTAGTTCAGAATTGCATGGCAAAGATTTATGGGTTTTTGTTGACGAAACCACTAACATTAAATGGCAAAACGTCGCTAACGTGATAGTTGAGGGGATGGACGAGTTGGTTCCAATGCGACCTCATTTAATATCGGTACGGGTACTAGAACTAACCAATGGCGATACAGTATTTGAATATGTTAAAGGCAGTGTCAAATCAATGTGAGGTGAGAACACCGATATTAATAAAGAGCGTGTCATGCTGTTTTTAACAAATGGAGTTGCATATATGAAGGTAGCAAGTCGACGCTTAAAAATTGAATGCAAAAATTTAGTACACTTGACATGTTTGGCACATGGGCTTCAGAATCTTATCCTAATGTAGATAAGTTAATTTCTAGTGTTAAAAAAGTATTTTAAAAAGCGCCATCTCGTATAAAAATATTTAATGAAGAACTTCCAAATATACCGTTACCACCAAAACCTATTGTGACACGATGGGGCACATGGATAAAGGCAGTAAGTTATTATTATTGTTATTTTGACGAGGTGAAACCGTGTGGTCAAACAACTGAATGCAAATGATGCACTTTCTATTTCGAATGCACAACAAGCCTTTTCGAATCCAACATGGTTTATTTATATTATTATTGTTATTTTGACGAAATGAAACGTGTGGTAGAACAACTCAAGGCAAATGATGCACTTTCTATCTCGACAACAACCCTTTTCGAATCAAACAACAAAGGATGACTTAACCTATATACATGCCAATTTTTCAAGAATCCCATTCTTGACCTCCAGCATTCACCCTCATTAGAAAAATACTCTCTAGTTGAGGCGTTGCATCCAATATTTGATCTCCGCCAATTAATTTTTCAAATTTCTGGAACCGTTGCTGATCGTGTGAAATCGAAATTGGAAAGTGTTTTATATAAAAATCCTGGTTTTCCAACTATCTGCAGTATTGTGGATCTTTTAAAAGGTAGAGAAGTCGATTTTACTCGAGAAAATGTCAATGTGCCATCATTAAAAAATTACACAATCTTTAAATATGTTCCTGTTACGTTTGTGGATGTAGAAAGTTCGTTTTCTATTTACAAATGAATTTTAAATGACAGGCGCAAAAGCCTAACTTCCAAACATACCGAACAGTTGTTAATAATTTATGCTAATTCTTGTGTCACAAATTAATAGATATGTATTAGTGATTTAGATCCTATGACGTATATATGACTGTGTAGTAAAAGTGCAATTTTATAAACTTTTGAATATCCCCGGTATTTTATAAATTACGAACACGCGCGGTCAAAGTTATAAGGTAAGATTATTTCACGTAGTATGTATCATTTTAATGTAAAACTTTGCTTGAGTGCAGGATGTGCTAATTCCACACCTGTTTAATGACATTTACATACTTATTACAAAATTAATGAAATCTCAAGAAAACTCAAACCTATTCAAGCAATTTCGTATACCAAATATTATGGCGCAACATTTGGAACTTTTATCGGTCTAATTAAAGCAGCCATATTCAAGTTAATCAAATCAAAGTTCAAGAAAGAAGCAAACATTTTATATTAGTCACAAGTATAAAAAAAATAATGTAATAGCATTAGCTCAACTGACCGTCGGAAATATTAGACATGAATACCACTATCTTAGGCGATTCAAACTTATAATTTTTTTGACGACCGATAATATGTACATATTTTACGTGAAAAGAGTTTTTTAATAAAGGACCACCCTTCTATTTTAATTCGGAACAAAAATATTATTTTTGGACAACTATTTAAAATTTTCGTTTTATTAAAAATATATGTTCTCTTTGTTTGTATACACTATAACATTTGAAAATTTTTTTTACGTAATTCGGTAACATGCTAACATCAGATCATCCGCGCGCCATTTTAAAATATTTTTCAACTCTTAAATAAAGCGTCCGCGTAGAATCCTTTTCCTCATGAAAAAAAAAGAAACACTTGGATCGATTACATATCTACAATAAACGAGTCAACTTCCGATACAATCTGCAATAAAATATGCAAATTGAAAGGCTCATACTTCCCTCGTAATATAAATATGCTTGCATACAACAACAAACTTGTCTCAAGCAATGAAGGTATCGCCTAAACTCTTGCATGATATCATCGGAATCGTTAATATTTCCATATAACTCAGTTCCATTAACGATCCTATAACAATGCAAGAATTAGATTACAGCTCCTCCGAACTAAACCAGACCAGATGATATTCTCCCAATCTTTAAGCTAAATAAACCTAAAGATGACCCCTCCTCAAGCCGTCCAATCTCATAACATGCTATAAGTGCAACTTGTTGGAGAAAATCCTTAATTACATAATAACTTGGTATTTAGAAAAAGCAAGACTCCCATTCTGTGCTATTCAGTAACTTTCATCAAATTGAATAGGGATGAATAAAAAATAAGTGAAGTCTGGACTTTTTTATTACTAATTCTTTTTTCTTATTCTATTTACTATGGTAGTATCTAATTTGGAGTGATAGTAAATTAGATTAGTAGATTAAGAAAAGAGGTAATATTAATAATAATAATCTTTATTGAAAATATGTTACTCTAATATATAAACAATTATTTATTTTATTATTTATTTATTTATTCAAAAAAATAACAAATGTATAAAAAAATATTGCGAAGTTTTACAACAAACAACAAAACAATAATATAATACTGCGTAGCCAGTATGGAGAGCACGATGAATTTTATAAATTTGTGTGTGCTTCCACCTGACATTTTAGATACCTAAATACTAAATTCTAAATTATATAATATGTCTTTTTATTGCTCACTTTAAAGCAAACCAGACCAGTTTGTCAACAATCTGATCAAAACTTTGTCTCACCCAGACTTTTATTTTAGTTTTATTTTTTTTAGATATGTTTTTATTTTTAAGGTGTATAGGTAAAATATTTAATAATCTTGGTCCAGTAAAGTTGATATTTCTCTGCGTAAAGGAAAAGGATTGCAGGGTGGTACAAAGATCCGATCTGGCTACAGCTCTGGTGTGTATACAATGTCTAACTATGTTTTTAAATATGTTAAACTTTAATGAAAATTGTATTATTCTTACACAATAAAGCTGCCTAATATTTAAAAATTCCGTATTTTTAAATAGTAGATCTGTAGGGTACATTTTCGGCTTAAATAACAATACTTTTAAAATATACTTTTGTGCCACTTTTAATGGTAACAACTTAGATTCACATGCTGAGCCCCAGCATAAAATACCGTAATTCAAGATAGACTCAGCTAAAGCGAAATAAACCATTTTAGTCAATTGCGAAGGTAAAATATATCTAATCTGAGAGAACTTATAAACCAGTTTCCTTATTTTTTTACTTACATAATCAATGTGTACATCCCATTTAAGGAAACAGTCAAAGTAAACCCGAAGGTACCTAATTGAGCTAGAAGGGAGTATCTTTGTATTGCAGTTACAAGGCCGAGAAAGACTGTAATCAGAGTTATGTAGGACTATATATTCTTTGTTTGTCATGCCTCGTTTAGTTATTGAGAAAGATACAAATTTAGTTTTATTTGTATTTAAAGTAAGTTGATTTGCATCCAACCAGCTCTTGATTATGTGTAAGTCCAATTCTGCTTTCCTAAATGATTCCTGCCAAGATTTTTCAGCTACTAATACGGCGGTATCATCTGCAAAACATACAATTTTCCCGCTTGTTTTTAGATTTAATAAGCTGTTGACATATATTGAAAACAGAATTGGACCCAACACTGTACCCTGAGGCACTCCAACTTCTACCTCCTGGAGATCGCTCAATATATTATCAATCTTAACCGCCTGAGTGCGATTTCTTAAGAAAGCTTTAAACAAATTTTTCACCACTCCCCTAATGCCCATACTCTCAAGTCGTTTTAACAGGATAGGATGCGCAACCGTATCAAACGCCTTTTTAAGATCTAAAAATATCGCTACTGGCTTGAGATTGTTATTGATGCTATCCGAGATAAATTGACTTACCTCGTACAATGCATTGTCAGTACCAACCTCAGACTTGAATCCAAACTGTTGAGGAGAGATTAGTTTATTAGCATGTAAGTAGTCCCATAATTTTACCTTTATACACTTTTCAACAATTTTGTTTAGAACACTACATAGAGAAATGGGTCTATAGTTATTTTTATCGGTTTTATCACCCCATTTATGTATGGGTATTATTATTGATTTTTTAAAAATTTGAGGGTAGTGACCTGTTAAGAAAATACAATTAATAAGGTGTAAAAGTGGTTTAATAAGATGTTTATGATTGTCTTTTATAACTTTAGAATTGATTTTATCCTCCCCGCATGAGTTGGTATTTTTCAGTGTACCAATTACTGAGATGAGCTCTGGCTCTCTGATAGGTCTTAGGTACATTGATTTGTCGCACAGGGTATTGTAGGTTTGGGGAGTTGGATGAATTTCCCTAGCAAGTTTGGCACCAATCGTGCTAAAAAAAACATTAAACTCATTAGCGATCTCCATACTTGTAGAGACAGGTTGACCATCGTCTGATTTTATATTTTGATTATGTTTTGATTGTGAAACTCATTTGAGGCTTCCTGGATGGTTTGCCATATTTTTTCAGGATACTTTAAGTTTTGATTTATTTTAGATTTATAGTAGTCCAATTTAGCTTTTCTGATGGCTTTGGTTAAACCGTCTCTATATAAAGTATATGCTCTTAACGCGTTAATTTCATTGTTTGCTCTGGTAGCCTCCCTCTTCAAGCAGTTTCTTTGCCTTAAACATCTGACAAGCCCAGGGGTAATCCAAGGTTTTATGCATTTATATTTGTTGGTAATGCGTACTTCTTTTGTGGAGCTCTGTATATACATCTTAAGTTTATTAGTTAGTTTTTCAGCTATTTTATCCGCATTATTTTCCAACAAAATGTCATTCCAAGATTCATTTTTTAAGAAATTGCTTAATAGGGAAGCGTCCAGTTTTTCAAACAATCCCTGATCTGATTTAGGTTTAAAAATATTTAGTTTAATACTTATGATAATTGGAAAATGGTCTGTAAGGTCATTATTTAAGACCGCTGATTTACATTCATTATGACCCTTAAGAAAAAAGTGATCCAGACAAGAATTGTTTCTAGTGGCAATGTTAATGTACGGAAAGTAACCCAAACTAGACAAACAAGTGAGATAGTTGGCGACACTTTCCTTTGCCCCGTCTAAAATATTAATGTTGGTGTCACCTGCATAGATTTCAATTGGCAACAAAGAGAAATTGCCCTGTGTAAGCAACTGTAGCAGTATTTGATGGTAGATACTGTCGTTTAAAGATGTAAGCCTATAGTGGGCTACAATACCAATTTTTGTATCATTTTTCATAATTTCTAACCGCAAAAATTTATGGTTATTTATACAAATTACTTGATTATGTAGAACTAAGTTACTCTTAACATAAACAATGGTACCATCGCACCAATTAATATAGCTATCATTATAAAAAACCGAGTAAGTATTTATATTAAAATCCAAAGGATTTTCAACTATATGTGTTTCCGACATTATAATAACATCAAATACTACCTCGATAGAACTTAGCAATAATAACAGGTTATCGAAGTTAGTTTTAATACCTCTTATGTTTACATGTATTATGTTTAGGGCACTATTTACAATTGCACTCACTTCACTCACGTTATCACATATTTTAGTTTGATATGTACGAAAAGAGTCAAGCAGTTCCTTATGGTCCATTTTGATTTTGGGAGATTTTACGCAAAATAAGACAACTAAATAAATTTGAACACTGGTTAATTAACTCCAGGAGCTTTAAGGATGTTCTGTAGGTGAAAGGAATTGCGTACTTTTACAATCCTGTCCCCATCACTTTTCCTTAATAAAACTGAACCATTTTGACACCACACATACTTATATCCTTTTTCTTTGCATTGTTTTGCCTCTTTTAACAATTTGTATGTAAGTTCGGGCAGATATTTATTTATATAAATAGGCTTGCTTGATTCATTAATACCACAGACCCGGGTATCTAAATTTTTAAACTCACGACGTTTTTTCATTATTTTTTTTACATTTGTAGAGTTATCGAAAGAAACAGAAGCCATTGGTGGCTTTTGGTTGACGTGTATGGTTTTTACATTAACTATGTTTTGTTTTTCGATAGAGTTGTCAATGTGCTTAAGAACCCTTAGTGATCTATCCAACAAGACCTCCTCCGTATCTCCAATCTCAAAGGCCCCATTTATAATAAGTTTATTACTTACTTTTTCAGCTTCCATTTCTGCTAATTTAGTTTGGACTAATGAGAGTTCTTCTCTCAATTTTTTATTTTCATTTTTGGTTTCCTCAATCATCTCGCCTATTACTTTGTTCCACTGACGATGTTCTTCATACATACCGTTTAAGAAGTCAAGGGATGTTTTTACTTCGGTAATATCAGTGCACAACTGACCTACCTCGCCCTTTAGCTCAATAAGAAGTGAGTAGATAGAATCAATATCTTTTGCATTTTCTACATGACCATGACTTTTTTTGATCGATCAAAAGTCTTTCTTCTATTTCGCTTAATTTTGTACACTGCATTGAGTGATACCACCTGTTACACTCAGCGCATTGCATGTTAGGGCGTTGTTTTGTGACCCTTACATCACATTCGCCACAGTTTGTGGTGAATCGAGTCATCTTAGCTCTTTCGTAATTATTTGATTAAATTATAGCTCGATAATAAAGACGTGTGTTGACAATGATGACTTTGATATTTACGTTAATATCAAATAAAACACAAAGCACTCTACTAAAATATTTTCTGGTGGAATTTGCTGTTTATGTAGCCTGATAACCTGATAACCAAGTAATGTATCTAGTTTTTTTTTTTAAAAGTGGATATCTTTTAACGAATTTTGTACTCACGAATTTGATCGAAATGAGCTTATTCCTCCGTTTAAACATAAAAAAAAATACTACAGCAAATGCACAATGCACTTATTTTAAGAATTCACTAAACAAAACTAATTATTTCGACTTAGAACACTCCTTTTTGAACTTTTAATTTCACAGCTCTCGAAGCAAGGTACAAGGCACAATTATGGATTAGGTATTACAAAAACAAACATTTTAAGTTTAAAATGTAAAGAAAAAAGAAAAAATTTAACAGTTAAAATCTTATATTCATTATTCAAAATGTAAAATTTAGCAATCTCGGAATGCCATTCCGATCAGAATCTATTCGATTATCGGAACGTATTGAGTTACAGAATACCAAACTCGACGATTCCGACGCCGACCTGAACATTCTGTTTCTATTTGAAGCATTCCTATTCAATTTGAGGTTACTGAATAAGCATGATTTTCTTTTGAAACTAGTTTCTCGAAAGTCAGGTCCATCACAGACAACTCAGTAATACTCGAATCTGATGTACATGAAACCTTCCCACATGTCCAGAAACTAATCGCGATATCTTTTGGCATTAACGAAGCTTTCGATAACACTTGGAGCATTAGCATTTGTAAAAATATCTTGAGCCATTAATCCATCTAGGCTACAATAAATCTGATTACCTCCTCTTTTAGATCAATCCAAAATCATACTCCTCAAAGATATATCTTAAGTTTACCCTATTCCCAATATCTATAAACATCACCCAGAGCCAGTTGAGATCTTCAGTGAAAACCAACTTATATTAGTATTCTTGTTTCTAGTCATATAAAAAAAAACAATCTCACCGATGAAAACTTATTTTATTAGCAAATATGAAAAAATATATAATAAAGAAGCAGACATTAACACATAATTTAGGCACTATGATCTATTGTGGTAAACTGTTCATAACTTCTACTGGACGGATTTCAATATTATGTAGCGACTGTTATTAGATGGTTCTATTAAGTAAAATCAAAATTTACATAAAATATTAAACATTTTTGTAAACCATTTAAACAAAGTATGAAAATAAATCAAACATTCAAATAAAACATGAGTGACTTTCGGACCATTCTGTTGAATATCTCCATATTTATCAAAAATGTCACAACATAATGAACATTTTCAATCAAGAAACAACAAATTGCTAGTCTCTACCACATACAGTGACCGATTGTACTTTGGGGAAGTCGTAGACATCCCTGGGGAAGAATCTGGCATTATTTGAAATTGATTTTAAGACTATTTTACCAGTTTAAACGAGGAATAGAAACTTCTTTTATGATAAATCGAAATTGAACATTTGTTTCCGTTTGCAAAGACTGATCTATTGAAAAACAACTTAATATAGCATTGATTTATCAAATAAAATAATATACTTGTTACCAATAGTATTAAGCGTAATCTTAAATAATCTCGTTTTAATTTTACAAAACCTTCTAAAAATCCAAAATGCTGTAAAGCACGCTTCTTCTCTGCAATATCTTAAAACAGGAATTCATAATAGTTACAATGATGTATGGAATTTATCCAATATGAAGGTAAGAGATAAAATTACACGATATTCCAATTTTTTTAAATATTCTTATGATAATCAGATACCTTCAGATACCAAAAGGTAAAACAATTGTCATAAGAATATTTAAAAAGTTTTGGAATATCGAGCAATTTTAAGATAAGTATAGTTAGTTTATCTTTTACATTGATAACGCATAAATAGTTGTAACTTTGAATAAGCTGTTGATTTGACTCTATTATATCTGATATTCGAATATACTCTGATATTGTGGGTTTTACGTCATTTACCATTTTAAATTTCATTATCTTCTATTTGACAAGATTTTGCTTTGTTATGTAATTTTCCATATATAAAAATATTATTTTGTCTTCTTAAATGTGTTTTCTTCTATAGCCTTCGTTGGAAACCAACCAAACTTTAAAAATAAAATTAAATTGAAATCCAAAATAATCCCTAAAGATTGATTCGAAATTTCTGAGTAATAATTTCATCGATTATTTGTCTGGGCCAGACTTTTCTAAAAATTTCTTACGGACCTAATTAAAATTGAATATCTACCTTATAGAGCTGACAATAACATTTAGCGGTTTGAGAAAATGTTTATTCAGGTATTTGCGAGTAATTAAAGTAACTTAAATCAAGCTAGAATATCTAGGGGTCTAATAGTTATCTTCTTTGATAACATTTGGAAAGACCATATCCTTAAAATGCTTCAAAACAGGAATATCGTCCTTTTCTAGACCACTCTAAAATGGTGCCTGACAAAGATATATCTTAAGAATAACCCTATTCCTAAAAACTAGATATAAACAATGCACAGAGCAAAATAACACCTGCAGTAAAAGTTAATCTATATACTGACGATGTAGTCTGTATATATGTCTAGATCAAAAATTCGTTACCAGGCAGTCAATTATTTCAGAATTTTATTCAAGAAAAAGAAAACTGATCACTCAATCGGATTTCTCTTCTCACTGAAGAAACTCGCTACATGGTTTTAAATAAAAGAAAATGTGCAGACAATATCATCCTAACGCTAAATGGATCCATCTTGGAAAAAGTAGAAAAGATAAATTTTCTCAGTTTGACCTTTGGCCTTAAAATGGAAGTCTCACATAGAAAACTTACGATTCTCTCTTAATGATATTATCGAATATTTGATGAGGCGTCGATACGTCAAATATTCTCAACTTTTATAGAGCTGCTGATAAAACTTTGTTAAGAAAACTTGGTCCGATTCAAAGCTCAGCCTTAAGACTATGTTTCCCAAATCACCCCCATTACTAGTCTTCCAGTAGCTGTTAGCAAACCTCAACTAAATTTACGTCGCCAAATGATGGCGTTCGACTATGCAGCCAAAATATTACTAAACGAAAGTAATCTCATTTTTGCGAAAATGATTAAGAAGAATGTAGTACGCCAGTACTTCTATGATAGTAAACCGATCAAATATATCCTATTCAAGGAAAGAGTAAGAGGCAGTGGATATGAAGTTGGGAAATTCAATTTCTCAATTTTTAGTAAGTCAAATCACACCCTATAGAAAATTAATCTACCCAAAAAAAGTGGTTTTGAAGAATCTGTCTCCAAATATCCTCATTTTCAACAAATGTACGTTGACGGATCTAAGATTACACAAAGACATGTAGCAGTATACAAATACGGTGTCAATAATTTCTATATACAAGATTGCAGTATTTTCACATATGAAACGATACCCATACTAGAATCCCTCACAATGTGTACAGAAGACCCCAGAAATAACTACATTAATATCACAGACTCTCTGAGTGCAATTTATGGTCTGAAACAATTATTATTCATCTAATCCAAATCTTCTAACAATTAAAGAAGTACTATACGAACTACAGAATGAAGAAAAATATATCTTATTTTTATTTGCATCCTCTTCCTTTGAAATCAAGTGAAATGAAGACGGTGACACCTTAGTCTGTAATACGTTTCTGAGGAAGTTACATTTTTTCAAAGTATACTTCCATGCTCGGACCACAAAAAACCTTTCGATTGATCGATTATTTGCATGTACCAGACTTTGCCAAATATTTTTTAGGGACCTTATTAAAATTAAATTCTTGTCTTATAGAGAGCCTATAATAACATTTGCCAATGTGAGCCCATGTTCTTTACGATTACGTAAAATAATACAAACCAAGAGATATACCTACAAGGTCTAATCATTATTTTCTTCTTTCATAATAAAGATTAAGCCCTTAAGCAGTAAACCCAAGCTCTTTTATTAACAAGATTTATTCTTATTTGTTTTACATTACTTTGCCTGGTCGTAAATATGGAAAACATTAATGTCAAAATAAAAGAAAACGTTTCACTTAAAATTATTTCTCATTCAGGGTAAAATAATTTGAGTTGTGTTAGAGTTCTCGTTCTTTAGAGTAATGTATCTGTATCCTTTCTTTTCTGTCACCTTGGTTTGATCCAAAACTAACTCCAATAATCAAGTGTAGCAAAATCATTTGAGAGGCCTGCTGTTCTACTCCATATCTCGCACAACTTTCATTAATATCCAAGCTGATGCCAGAATTCGTATCGCTGGTGTACTTATCATCTTTTTCTCATCCCCAATTTGTTTTTTTGGCCATTAATGTTGTTTATAAAATTATTATGTTATATTATTCCTACCTGTTTATGGAACGAGATAAATATACAGCGGTCTAAAAGATCTATATCCCCCTTTATCCTTGCCTTTTAACTTATTGTCTTCCTTTTCAATTTAGTATAGTTCTAGGTATGGTAACTCTCGATTCTATAAGGTGGCAAGTACTTGTGTGAGGGTATTCTTTTCTCTAGAGAACCTACTTCCTCTAAATCGAGATTCGTAAGATATGTTTTCAGGCGATAAGAGAGAAGACTCGATTAAAGTCCCAGTTTCGATTTTTTCCAGAAGTATTTAGCTTATCTAAGCTATTCAGACTATGTTCAGCTGGATAGCCTTTTTCTGTTTTCTTTGGCAATAAATAAAAGCTTTATATGTATTTTCATCTAAATAAAAGTGTAAAAAATTGTAAATATATGGTAGAAGTGGTAAAGACGGGTTAACTATATTGAAATATCCTGTGCTGTCATAGATAAATTATGATCGCATTAATTTACATAAATTTCTATTAGCAAAAGGAAAGCGGTAATCAGTAGTTTTTAGACTACATAATATTGATATTAAATTAAGTTTTCTAAGCTGTATTAACGGTAACACTAATGGCGACTTCATTGCTGTATAGAAATCGAAACAATTAATTTTTTATGATCAGCACATCATTAGCGAAAAGATTAAGAATTAATTATTTTGGGAGAACCAAGGATCTTATATTGCAAAAACTTTACTATAGGTTGAACTTACATAGAGTCAGAGCAAATATTAGATTCTGTATAGCGACAATTCATTACACTTTCCTCTAATATCTTGAAGTGGGCATATAGGAAGTGGGAACATCGTTTCTGTCATTTCGATAGGGTTACCGGAGGGGAAACATTACGTCCTCCCTAGGTTATCTAATGATCACATATTATTATTCGTATTCTTTTAGTGATTAAGAGTTCTGCCTAAAGCATTAAATTTTTTCTGAATCTTAATAAGTTTGTTATAAAATAGATATAGAATCTAAAGCAATTAAATTGGTGCCTACACCTTTCAACGGTGTAAAAATAAAAAAATTACTCTACGGGTTTTATTCTTGTTTCCTATATCATTATTGGTTTTAATGTACATTTAAATTTATGTAATACCATATATCACGTATAATCCGTATCTACTACTTCCATGAACATTTTGTTCATACTATATTTTTATATATACAGGGTGAGTCATAAATATTCGGACATAGGCTAAGGGCAGGCTATAAGGACCAAAATATGGCGATAGGACCAAATATACCTTAATAAAATATTGCTGTGGAATAAGATATAGGGCGTTAAAATTGAATTCTTTTTTTAATTTTTTTTCTGATGATATCACGATATATTTATCATTTCTTATGGAAATCGGCACATTTGGTTTAAATTGTTGTCATTAGTCTAAAGTAAATAAATTTACTTAATCTACAACAAAAAATGAGTTATTTCTCGTTTTTACAAATTATTTCCACTAAACCCAGTATGTACAAAAATATACAAGGTATCTCATTTAAATTAAAAAAATTGAGGTTAAACCAGAAGTATATTATTAGCATTTTGCCCCATTGCACTTATCTACAAAATTTGTGGATATTTCTCCATTCTCTCGGGTTCTGAAATATTTGTTATTTCGATATAATTTTATGAGATTGAAAAACCGGGTAGGTAAACAATATTTAATTTTATAAAGTAGTCTATCACGCCAGACCTTATGCTTAGCTTACATCCCCAAAGACTGCTGAACAATTATGATTGGTCTGAAATGGCAACATTAGTAACTAGTTTCCCTGGTTTTGGGATAAAGATAATTTCAGATTTTTTAATTCTACAGGCCAATAGTGAATTAACATGACGTTCAAAATATAAGTTAGCGTACTATTCCCTTTTTTTGGTAACTCTTTTAACATTTTTGGGTTTATTTGATCTGTACCGGGTATTTTAGAAGTATCAAATTTTGTTTTATTTCCTTAGGATACCGATTTTATATTTGTTGTTAGCGTGATGTCTGGATTGTTACTATCTAAAAAGTATGTAACGTATTGATATTCATTTGTTTGATTACTGTAACTAGATGTGAAAAAAAGATCTGCTTTTCCTGATTACTTTTAGCTCACGGTTCTTTGTTTAGTGTTCTATGCGTATTGGTGGGTTTGTTGTTACGGGTGTTCATGTCGATTGAATTGATGTCCAGATAGAATTATCCTACAGGTTTAAATTTGAAACTTTTAGTTTGTTACTCAGTTTATTATACCGATTCGGCTTAAGTTTTTTTGGGGATAGTGCAAAACTATAAAGAGCAACAGAAAGAAGAATATTCATTTGAAGCGAGAGTAAGAGAGAGAAAGTAGATTACTCAATGAATGAAGGCGTCGGCAATCAAACGATTCTTGGCGACGCCGATCGACCTCATCCGATTCCAACACGCAAAACGTAACGAATTCGGACGCTACTCCCCCACTTAACAATCGGGGCTCTCTTTTTATAATGCTGTCGCATTTCCTCCTGTTAATCGGCAATCCCCAAAAAAAGCCGAATCGGTATAACCATTAGTCATCGGTGTACGAGATCGATGGCATTTTATTCTAGCTTTCATGTTTTTGAAATAATTGTTTTATTTCCATTGGTATGTTTGTACCTTGCACTTGGGTTTCCAGGTTAGGTGTTACTTTTTTCGTCGCATGTTGCAAAACTTTTATAAATATTTCTATTGGGTCGTCTATTCCTTTAGATGTTTTCAGGTCTATTTTAAAATTTATCAATTTCATTTCTAAAAGTATCCCCTTTGTTTGTAGATTACACAGTTTTTGAAGTTTTTTATATTAATTATTGTAGTAATAATTGTGGCTACTATTGGCGCGTGATTTGAGGATAAATCTTAGTGAGAGTTTATATCTATATATGATGAAAAAATACCATTATTTGGATTGCGGATCCGGCATAAGCCGTATTATCAGAATAATTTGTATGGTGGAGTTTGTATTAAGGAATATTCAGATATTCTTTTTTGACATTTTTTGATGTTTTAGTCTCTTTTTTGGTCAATGGTGATTATTTCTTGCACCCAAGATATACAGGGTATGCATCTTTTTTTCTTTTTATGTGGTTTCTTCTTCATAGTTTTTTTCACTAGTGCATTACTATTCATTGTAGTTATATGTTCGAATCAGTTTAGTTTTATGGAATCTATTAGTCTTTTATTTTATTCAAAATTTTTCTTGTTTGCCTTGCTTGTTCTGTTTCCGTTTTCAGTATATATTTTTCAATCGTCCCAAACATTCAAATATTGTAACTTATTTTAGTAATTCTCCTTTAACTGTTAACTTTATTTTATAGTATCCTTCTTGATTTGAGTTGATAATCATGTATTTTATCTTGTGAGTATATATATGGTGTGTACATAAATTATGGAATACATTCATTTTAAGCTGAACAAACAATTTTGAGGAAAAATCCCAAATCTGGTCGATTTTTTATTTTAATATAATGTATTATGTAACAATAAAATATACAGAGTAAACCATTTGTGAGTAACGATGTCATTGATAATTTTTTTAAATAGCACACCGTAATGTAACCCACTTGCCGAAATCCGGCAATTTTATTATTTTATTATTTATTTAACATATCCATTATTTAGTATTATGATGTCTACGGATGGCACTACACGTTATGTTTTTACAGAATAGTTTTCAGATTGTACTGCTCGTAGTGATGTTTGGATGGTGACGAGGTAAAATAAAACAAGTAATACATATCTAACACTTATTTCGATAATCGGAGAATTTAATATGAAAATCAAAAGTAAAGTTAGTTAATAAAATATTGTCAAATGTTAGACATGATTGGTTCGGTACAATATATCAAAAAAATTATAGGGGAAAGAACCAGAAAGAAAACCTCTGCCTAATTCAGATAAAAACATAATTAAAACAAACATAACTACACAAAGTTCCAAATAAATCAGACGAAGCAAATATGTGAAAATAGATAGATACACGAAATAAAACAAATAAAAACAAATAAGTAAAATAAAATGGAAGACCAAATAAATCAAATTAATGAATAATTCAAATATATCAATAAATCGAATAAAATAAATCAAATAAATCAGATAAATAAAATAAAATAAATAAATGGGCTAGATGGAATAAAGTGGAATAACATGAATAAATTAAATAAAAAACAAATAAATCAAGTAAACCAAATAAAATCAACAAAGAAATAACATTAGATACAGAAAATTAAATAAATCATTTGGAATAATTAAAATCTAATAAACAAATAAATAAAATAGATTGCAAGGATCGACGCAAAAAAAGACATAGCTGAATATTTCCCGTAAACTAGATTACGAATATATTTATCAATACATTAAACAATACGACGTTAATTAATAAAACCGAGGATTGTCTTTAAATCTCAACAATTTTCACACAAAACTGAAGAAGAGTTAATATGACTCGTAGAACGGTAACAAGGAAGTATACACTTGACAACCTGCCTAAAGTCGAGGTTCTACTTTATTCTAGAGTGAAATCAGGTAGGTTTAAAGAAAACCTATACCCTATGTCACCCCTAGCCACGGCAATATTCAAATTCAAAAGCAAAAAAGGAAAAATATTAATAGCATTCAACAAGGCTCTTGTCCACAAGATTTAAGACTATTCTCTTAATTGATGTAAAATAAATGAATCTTTAATAATCCCGTCATTGTTTCTATGTTCCTATATTTGCGTAAATCGTATAAATTGCAAATGATATATTTAATAAAAGGAAAAAAAGGTGGACATAAAACATACAGCAACAAGGGAAAAAATCATGAATACCAATAAATATATTTTTATGGTTAAATTTAAGTGAATTTGATAGAAATAATATGTTATAAATACCCAAAAAGTAATACTTACATATTTAAATTTGTAACACAACAATCTTTTTTTAAAACCCACCTTTCTTTCGTAAGGTCTGCCACTAATCTCCTCGATACGCAATCTGCTCTGGTTTTCGAGACTTTGTTTACGTTATCAACCCAAAAAGGCATGATAATTTTAAAACAAGAGATAGCTCTGTCGAATATGGGCCCTTTTAGACGCCCCTCGAAAGTTGGAAAGCCTAGACCATCATAGGCTTTTGAACTTTCAAGACCTCCACACTTAGGGTGCAGTGGCTCTAGGCTCATGGTGTTCGGTACTGTCAGCTGAAATCTCTATTCTTCTCTTTCGGAGATACAAAAAAAATGCAAGACGAAAAGGCTAACCCAAAGAGGCGTGAGAATTTTAAAATAAGAGATAACTCTGTCAAATATGGGCCCTTTCAGTACCCTGTATATTTTATTTTTTTTTAGATTGAAAATTTCAAGACGATGCCAAAAATATATCATACTTGTGTTCGGTAATTAATATTAAACGTTTTATTGGCTGTGGAAGAAAATCCACACAACAGGGTTGGGCAAGTTAGTCGAGAACATGATGTTCCATTTACTTCTATTCATAAAGTATTAAAACATGAAAAGTGGCATTCCTTTAAGGTGCACCTTGTACAAGAAATATCAGATGACGACTCGGATCGTAGAATTGAATTTAGCGAAACTTTGATGGATAAATGTAGTAATAATCCACTTTTCGCAAAAAACGTTATTTTTTCTGATGAATGCACATTTACGTAAAATGGTGAAGTTAACAGACAGAATTGTAGATATTGGGCAAAGAAAAACCCTAAATGGACGAGAGAATATCACACTCAATATCCACAGAAAATTTATGTTTGGGCAGGAATTGTTCGAAATAAAATCAGTGGTTCCTATTTTTTTGATGGAACTCTAAACGGGCCAACTTATCTGTAATTTTTAATGAACTTTTTAATTCCAACTTTAATGAATTTATTCCCGGAAATCTCGATGAAAGTTTGTGATATCAACAAGATGGGGCGCCGCCACATTATACAGCCGCCGTTCGAACATATCTTGACGAAGTTATCCCCAATAAGTAGATCGGTAGACAAAGACCCATTGAGTGGCCACCAAGGTCACCGGATCTCACGCCATTAGATTTATTTTTGTGGGGTCATCTACGAAATGTTGTATATAAAAGTGAACCCTACGACATAAATGATTTAAAAGATAGACTATTATTATTATTATTTTTTAATTTAATTAAAGGTCTTAAAAAATACAGATTTTAAAATTATAGTATCTTCAAAACTATTAATTACCGAACACGAGTATGATATATTTTTGGAATCGTCTTGAAATTTGCAATCTAAAAAAATATACAGGGTGTACCATTTAAATAAATGGTTTACCCTGTATGTTTAATTGTTATATAAAAATACATTAAATTAAAATCAAAAACCGACCTGTCTCAGGATCTTTCCTGGAAATTGTTTGTTTAGCTTAAAATGAATGTATTCCATACTTTATGTACACACTGTATATGTATATACAGAGTGGACCAACAGTCTGAAAATGGCCAATTATCTCCTAAATTTCTAGTACGAAATCTACAAAATTTGGTATAAGCCTCTTTTGGGATACGGAGATTCCTGATTTGACAAATACATCACCCTGTACATTCAGTCAATTTTGGAATCTTCTCTTCAATACGAGTTCAACCATATGTAACACTTATGATTTTATGTAGCTTAGAAGGTTTTAAATAAATAAAATAGAAGTCTGGCAACGCCTAATTGTCTCAATAAATTTTTTAATACAAACTATTTTCAACTACATTAATACGTAACAATTGAAAGATTACAACATTTTTAAAATAATGATTAGTTAATTAAGTGTTCAAAATGTGCTCCATTTGTGAGTTGACAGTACCCTAATCGATGGTAGAACGCGTCTACCACATTTCTTCATTTATTTAAGATCTAGAATCTCCGTATCCCAGAACAGGCTTATCCCAAATTTTGTAGAATTCGGACTAGCAATTTACGAGATAATTGAACGTTTCCATGCTTTTGGTCCACTCTGTATAAATCTTCATTATCTCTATTTTTTCTCTTCAGATTATTGAGAAATTATATATTTTTGATGCCAAATCCTTTAGTAATACTATATTATCACCTTTACTATTTATAAAAATACATTTTTTTTAGGACAAGGGCGAGTTAATCAACTGGGTGGTGTCTTTATAAATGGAAGACCCCTGCCAAATCATATAAGACTGAAAATTGTGGAGATGGCGGCTGCTGGAGTTCGACCCTGTGTCATATCGAGACAACTAAGGGTGTCCCATGGTTGTGTTAGCAAAATCTTAAATAGATATCAGGTAATTTTTTTTTTACCAAGTTAAATGCCATTTGTGTGTATGTACAAAATAATTTTATTAACAGCAAAACGTAGTATTGATTTTCACAAGGCTCTTGGCATTTAAAATAAAAATATGCGATTTTCACTTGTTTACACTGAGTAAAATAGTTACTTTAGAGGGCAAGTCATTACTTTTTCAACCCATTTATTTAGAGATAAATTAAAAAAATATTTATAATTAGATACAGTGTAAATGTTAAAATAATGCCAATATACTATTGCAAGTTTTTGGAATACTCTTCTTAAATGCACTTTTAAAACCTAAATATGTATCGTTGAACTTTTCTTATATTAATAGTAATTGTCGTATACTATCCATGCTTATTCAATCGCCAGTTCTATAGGCCTTGCGGATTAAGAAATTTCAAAATGAAAACGAAAGGCATCATATTAATTCTAAAATTGATTAATCGGGTTCTGCTAAGTTGAATAATTATGGTTCTATAACTAACGGACCTGTGACAGCATTAGCAACTTGATCTATCCCTAACCGTAAGGCATGTAACAAAATTTTTAGTTCGTTTCAATCAAATAGTCCTTTGAATTTGACTATCTAACTGTTTGTGGTTTTTCATTTGATAATAAATAAATAATACGTTTTGAAGTTTTTCCTTATGTTTTTTGTTTGAAAACATTATTAGCAAAATTTGAAAACTGTTTAATTTTTGTTCACTATTATAACAATATTATAAATTGATAGCCAACATGTTGATAAATTCTTATATATTTGTACTGGTTATTATGAAAATAAGAAAATTGTAAAGAAAATTTATTAAACATAAAAAGTAATTATGATATTTGTTAGACATCATAACCCTGGTAATTCAGTTAAGCTACCCCTACATATAACACTAGTATTTTGAATGGGAAGAATTCACAAGGTGGCTGAAAATTTTGATCATATTTATTTTTATTAGTTTTGTCTACATTATTCTTCGTTAGGGCTGTCTCATCTGCATATCATATGATCTGTGTTGAAAACATCTTCTTCATCAAATATCAACATTTTGAGGAAAAATGATGAAAAATTAAAGAATCCAATTGTAAAAATCTAATAATAATTCTTATTTCATAATAATCGACAATGAACGTAGTCACATACGGACATAACATATAACAGTTCTCAAGTAAAAAATGTTTATAACAAATTCACTCTATGAACTATTAGAGCCAAAATAGCCTAAACTTGGCCGCACTTTCGTGGTCTTTAAGCTACGTGAAATGTTCTCGTAATATAGGATGAAAATATTGATAATTAAAAAGTAATAGCGCCAAAGCAAAAATGACCACAAATACAAATCACTGTTATTATAAGAGCGGTTCATATTTGTCGGTAAGCTTGATTTCGTTAAAATTTTCTTTTTACATGAAGATACAGCGAAAATTTATTCTGTCATATCTAGAAAATGGTATGTCAAAATAGAGAAACCTAGGTCGATTAAATATGACTTAAAAAGCTTTGTAATACTCTAAAAATTCATATAAGTATAATTTATCTTTTTATATTTATTAACACATATGTTAGTTTTCACCAAATCGAAAATATACATTCAAATAGAGGAAACACTAAACAGAAAACAGTCTTTCGTATGGTCACAGGATAAAAACGTATTCATTCCAAACAATCGTCCCATGATGCACTATACTCACAGAAATTCCACAATCGGTATTTCTTAAACCTAAATCAATAATACCAAAAACACAAAAGATATCTAAACCTATTCCAGAAGCTGTAGAAATAGTTTCTATTGACACCTTAATTCAACCAGCAAAGACAATCTTCGTTGAAACGCCTCCTCCTTATGAAATTAACTAACTACACCGAATTGGTGAAAATACGCATGGCTACCCTAACCCATTAGAATACGCTCAGAACTATACCAAGAATATCCAAGAATTACTAAAATTACTGTTAGAAACTTATCCTAAACTAGAGGCAAAACTCATAAAATACAGAATTACTAGGACGCAGAAAAAAATCCTTAAACAACTAACACAAAATTTAAATTAGCACTTCGAATCGTTAGAAGACACAAATACCTTGCAAGACAGTCCTTAATAAAAAAAATGGACATCATTCTGTGGAAGATCTAAGGTGTGCGCATATTGAAATGCACCAACTTCTTATCCAACAATCAAAGCCACAACTAATTTGCTTACAAGTAACTAATTTTAAACATATTAAAAAATATAGCCTACAAAATTTTCACGCCTATCGAAATATTAGGGATAATGGACTTAAAGCCAGTGGAGGAGCGTCAATCTATACAGGGTGTTATTGAAATACACGTACATATTAAAACTGGGTATTGCGCAGATCCCCACTGAATGTAGAAAAATATTATTTTTTAAAAATACCCCTTATTAAGGGAGTTATTAATTTTTGAAAATTAATTCTAAAACAAACGTACTTCACTGATATGTTGAGGATGACCTATATAAATTAGGTTTATTTACCTATTTTAAACATCAACAGTAATTAATAAGCAAGTTTTTGTCAGATGATAAGAAAACTAGTCTTGTAAGAAATAACCATGTTGCCAAGATGTTCGAATTAATTTCTATTTCCGAAGACTGGTTTTTAGTACCCTCGTTATCAAAAAACTAGAATATTTGATAAATGATTGTTTTTAAACTATACATTTTTGAAACTATAGATTATTAAAATTTTAGTTGATTTACGAATCTGGCTAACACGAGCGCGTCATTTCCAAGTTGGTAAAAAGTGTTGTTACGATTACTTTTAAATATTTTTTTACGATGCCACTATTTACGAATATTGAACTAACCGATATAGTGCTGGTTTATGGGGCAGCTGGAGAAAATTCTCGGCAAGCACAAATCCTGTATCGCGAACGGTTTCCAAATCGGAGAATTCCGGACTGTCGTACGTTTATTTCAACTGTTCAGCATCTAAGAGACCATGGAAAATTTGAGAGTGTTAATGCAGATCGAGGGAGAACAAGAACACAAAGAACATTGGTGGCCGAAGAAGAAATATTGGAAGCTGTTGAAAACCGGCCTCAATTAAGTTGTAGAAGACTAGGTCTTGAAATTGGAGTGTCCTCATTTGTTGTGTGGCGGACACTTAAAGAACAAGGTTTACATCCTTATCACATCCAAAAAGTCCAGGCCTTATATCCAGGTGATGAAGAAAAGAGAGTGGAGTTTTGTGAATGGATGATTCAAAAATGTGTTGATATTCCTGATTTTCTAAAAATATTATTGTATACTGACGAGGCTTCATTCACTCGTGATGGCGTGTTCAATATGCACAATACGCATATTTGGAATGATGAAAATCCTCACGCCATTAGGGAAACTGGGCATCAAAGAAAATTTTGAATAAATGTTTGGGCTGGCATAATAGATCAGTATTTAATCGGGCCTTATGTTCTCCCGAACAGATTAAATGGGCCAGGATATCTCCACTTTTTAGAAGATATTTTGCCAGTACTCCTAGAAGAGATACCGTTACAATTAAGGCAACGGATGTGGTACCTACTAGATGGCGCTCCTCCTCACTTTGATTTAAACGTACGGCAGTTTTTGAACATTAGATTTCCTCAAAAGTGGATAGGCAGAAATGGACCTACTAAGTGGCCTCCGAGATCTCCGGATTTAAATCCATGCGATTTCTTTTTGTGGGGTCACATGAAACAACTGCTTTATAATGAACCTATTAATAGTGTTGAACAATTAACCAATAAAGTTAATGCGGTAGCCGAGGAACTACGACAAAATCCAAGACTAATTTCTAATGTTCAAAGTTCTTTGGAAAGACGATTGCAAGTGTGTGTAAATAATAATGGACGGCATTTTGAACAATTACTGTAATAAACTTTATTTTGAGTTAATTGGTTTTGCTACGGCAACAGTGCAATTTCTATGGGTAAGTTCAATTTCGATTTATTTTACTTCTTTAAATATGGAAACTAGTAGGTCGGAAAAGGGGACTCTTCCCCAATATTTAAATTTTAGAATTTGAAGTTAAAATTGGTGCCAATCGTTTTTGGTCATTACATACTATTCCCCATTTTAATATGTACGTGTATTTCAATAACACCCTGTATATCATCAATGTTAAAATAATGATCTTTGAGTTGAAACTTACCTAAAATAAGCATTTTAAATTACTCAAACAGTCCTGTTTTCAAAATATGAATATTCTTAAAAGTCTTGGCGACCACAACTCGGGTGCTGACGGCTATTAAACATCTACAAATTTTTAATACGACGTAAATTAGATTATGGCTAAATAGTATACAACTGAGATAAAAACACAGTTTCAAACAACTTAACGTTGTTTATATGTTGAAGCTAACCAACTGGAGATCAGAAAATTTGAACTAAGACTACAACATACAGCCAAACTGACCACTTCTACAATGCATTTAAGCTAAATTCTAATCGCTTTTCATCATCTAGTAAACGATAGAGCGATTTCAAATTCACCAAAGCTATACCTAGCAAAATCAAAGATTTTCAGTGAACTTAAATGTGCGTTAGATGCTCAAAATAGTGACAAACTCATCATGTTCCTAAAATCTACGGACTTATACAAAAGGAAATAATTTGATTCTTTTAATTACAGCTAAATACGTTGTTTTAGTGTCATCTCGCCACACTAACCTTAATCCCTATAAAAAACAGTATCAACTGGCCACCCTACCCTCGTTGATAGTATTTGTATGCCTTTGTAATTAGTTTTTTACAATGATAAAACTAATGTTTGCTAATCGTTTGAAGAGTCAAATCTACATTACAGTAATTAAAATCTTGTCTCTCAGTGAAGTCTCCGACATCTGTATGACACCTTTTTAACTTAGCCTTTAAAATATATATACATTTTATGGCTAAGTATTTATATTGACTTGATAACATGATAAAGATTCTAAAAAAAGTTTTCTGTACCTATTCACAAAATCCCGGTTTACATATTTATATACTGACCTTCTAAAAATGTTGTTTATTTTAAATTATTAGGTAATTAAGTGTGGCGAGTTGAAGGGTCTATATCATAAAATAATCAGTTTTAAGTAGATTATGGCACCTTTCTGGGTATATCCCAGGGTAGGTTTCGCCCGTTTATTAATAGTTCATTCTGTAAAATAAAACAAATGTATTTCCACAAATTATGAACATATTATTTTGGAAGATAAAAACATAAAGAATAACTAACAGTCATGATTTTTTTAGTAGAAATAAATACGAATTGAATCAAGGAAGAATTATGTTTAGTTACTGCTAGCCACCTTAATATTAATATTAATATGAATGAAACATTATTTAAATGACATCACAACTAATTCAAATAATATATTAAAGAGACTCCAATGCAGGATTCAAATAAAAAAAAATATTCACAATAATACTGGCAATTATATGTGTACTGTTTACAAATAGAATTGTTTTAAAAGTTTTGTTCAACTAACAATTAAGAATTGTTCTTTGTAGTCACAAAAAATATTATATTATATGTATTCTAATTCAAAATCACCTTCAGATTCGGATATTAATTATCATTTTCCGCAAACAGTCTACATATATTTTTTCTCGATTTTAATTACATACTTGAATTCCTGTTAGATATGAATTACAACATTTTCAGTATTTTTAGGCGAAGTATGATGTTTTTTTATAATACATTTTAATTGAGATCACAATAATTTTGTTGGGATTAGTACACCATTACATGGTAAAGCAAAACGGTATGATATGATCATTTTTAACTTTCACCTAACAAATATTTTTTTACATTCCATACTTTTATTACTTGACCTTTTTTATAGTGTTCCTCATAGTATAGATTTTCTACTTCTAAAAATTCTTGAATGGTAGGGTTATAAGAATATTTTGTAGAGGGGTTCCAATAAGTCTATCTAAAGTGATACGACGCGTTTTCTAACACAATTACACTCTTAGACTTTACTTTTTCAAACCAGGTTTCCAATAGTGTACTTTCAATATCTTGATGGTAGTCTAAACTGTTATCCTTAATATTTTTAGACGTTAACAACAGCGCCTCACTTACCCATCCGATATATTCATTTTTGGAAAAATCAGTTAATTTAAAAAAAATATTTTGTCTGCTGCGATGCGTCTTGTCGAATTTTACATAAACCGATTATTATAGAATTTCAGTACTATAAATTTGTAACTGTAAATACAAAAAGGAAATATTTCTTAATTTTTCCTCATACACTTGTTCAAAACAACCTATAACGGAACCAACCTTGCATTAGATATTTATGATTACAAGGGATTATAGACTATTTTATGATATAAACCTTTCAAATTTTGTCTCAAATAAGTTGCCTATAATACTAGAAATATTGTGTATGACGTGGATCAGTTTTTATAACAAAGGTCGCACTTTCAGCAGTACTGAAACAGTATTTAATGGTTGCAGTAAATAGTTAAAAATTAAAATCTATTTAATTTTTTTTAAATAAAAACACTTAAATATTCTCCTAATAAATAATTCCTAACTTTTGCACAACGCTATCAGATTTTTCAATGTTTTAAAAAATGTATTTTTTTAAAGAATCATCATTGCGTGAAGAACACTATTTATGCTTTGACAATTAATTTCATCCCTCAATATGTTAAGAAAGAATTGATTAGTTTCAAGATTATTATGGTAAAATAGTCGATCAATAGATTAAAATGTTTTTTGTTTTTGACTCTTTATTACCAAATAGTAAATTCAAAATAGCCGAACTAAGTCCAAAAATTAGTTGAATTTTGAAACTTATATAAATGAACGTATGGTAAGAATAAGCTTAAAAAATAAAATCATCAAAAATCTCTAGGTCTATTTGGAACAAAGGGTGACCTTCGGATGGTTCATAAGGAGTTAATGAAATGATTGTTATTCCAATATAGTAATGGCTCTATTCAAAACTATATGAACCACTAATATTAGATAGAGGATAATCTACGAAAATCGAGGAGGAAGAAGAAATAAAAGTCATAACTAAAAACTATAGGAGATTTGAAAAATAAAGTACAATTTACTATCCTCGCTAACCTCAACCAACAAAGTATGTACTCGTATACTGTGAGAGGAAATGGAAGATGACTGAAGAAAATGGCTACCAGAAGAAAAAAAACTTTAAAGAATTAGATGACACAGAACAGTAACTCATAGTACTCGACAAGAATTAATTATTGTGATTAGGACAAGTCCATAAAAAAACAATTAAAAATTTGTGCTAATGTTTTCGTTCTTATATTAGAAATTAGATCCAATATTTCTTCTTTTAATTAGAGAGTAGAAGAAAATATTATGCTAAACCTATTTTAATATTTGCTAAATAGTAAGAACCTAAAATATGAACAATTTTAAGAAGTTTTCAAATAAATAGGAACCTTCGGCATTAAAAATAAATTGAATAACCGGTGCCAAATCAACATTAAAAATGATGAAACTCCTACGTGCAATATTTTCCGTTGCCAAACGCACAGGTGTTTCAATAGTTATAAAAATCGTAAAAAAGCTTTTTATGTGCCGTTACAAACGAATACTTGTAGGTATATGCGATAAGTACCAATACCTACCTACCACATCACCATTTTTATGACTCTAGTTGTTGATAAAATAATAATTAGGAAAATTTACGAGGCCCGTCATGGGACTCTTGCAATGGCTACAGGGAAACCTATTAATATCGGAAATGGAATTGCGACGATTCCAAGAAAGGACCAAATGGTTTTTAACCAGGTGGCGATCTACGAAAAGAAAACCAAACAAAGAATGTAATCACAACAGAAGTTAAGGACAGTAATAATAGTAATCCAGTCAATCGATTCTTTGAAACTGAAAGTGATTCGAAAATATCGATTCCTTTCTTCAGGTGTAGGAGGAATAGTAATTACTCTCGAACAATTTATATAAGAACATTACATATTAGTATATTAGCATATTTAAAAAATTACATCGCTCAGGGAGTTTTAAGGTCAAAGTAAATTACTGTTATAATAAAAAATTTGATACAACAGATAGTTTTTACAGGGCGAATGTGTAGGCCTATTATTGTTTTATTATACCCTCACAGCATTGTTACATTAGTTGACATGAAATATATACATTTCGCACACTATATGCTCTTGGTAAATAGTATCCATCGACTGTATTTTTGTCAACAGCTCAAATTAAAAAAGCGGATATACTTAAAAATACAATTTGTATTATTCAAGTTACTCACTAAGGTATACTAATTAGTATATCTTTTGGTTGCTTTTGATATTCAGTTACAAATTTAAATTATGAGAAGAGTAAATTTAGACTCGGACCACTGTTTTGTAAGAATAGCGTACAAGAAAGAAATTGAAACCAATAGATTACTATGCAAAGTAATAGAAGAACATTATATAACTAACAAACTGAAAGATGGTAAGATTAAAGAAAAGTATGAACAAAAAGTCAAGGAAGCCCTAGCAGAGAAAAAAAATCTCAAGTAGAAGAACTATAGGTTCAAATAAAGAAAGCGTTAAACGATGCAAACAGAATGATTATAAGAATCAATAAAATATCGACAAAAAAAAGATTGGTTTAACGATCAATAGAATGAGACAACTGAGTGGAAAAAACGTATCAGGCTAGCCCTGATGGAAAACAAAACAGAGGGAAAATGTCAATAATTACAAAGAAATAAGTAAAGCCATGAAAAAAACCTATACAGACGGAGAAAACAACCTTTTAGGAAAACAAGTTAAAATTAATAGAAGATAGGTTTCAACGTAAAGAAATAAAATCATTTTATCAAGAAGTAAAGAGAGTGGAAAAAGGGTACAGAACTAATAGCAACTACATCAAAAACGGGGAAAGAATATTAATTAATGATCCAAAAGAATCACACAAAGATAGAAAGAACATTTTAACTATCTGTTAAATACAACAGACGAAGAACAGCAATACTATGATGCAATAGAAGAAGAACCAGATAAAATACTAGATTATCCACTAAGAGAAGAGATTGAGCAAATAACCCAAGAACTGAAGAATAACAAAAGCCCGGGGGAAAAGCAATAACTGATATAATAAAAACTGGATGTAATGTAATTTAAGAGAGTCTATATAACTTCTTAAGAAAGTACGGGAATAAAAAATAATGCCGAAGGATTGATCCAATGCTCTGATGTGCGCGATACACAAGAAGTGAGATAAAGCGTTGTGTGATAACCACAGAGGAATAGCATTGCTTGATGTGTGCTACAAAATATTAACAAGAGCAATAAAAAGGAA
The DNA here is from genome assembly GCA_951812935.1 of Hermaeophaga mercurialis. Classification (NCBI taxonomy): domain Eukaryota; kingdom Metazoa; phylum Arthropoda; class Insecta; order Coleoptera; family Chrysomelidae; genus Hermaeophaga; species Hermaeophaga mercurialis. The sequence goes on from OX638364.1 coordinate 29,830,406, forward strand.
ATTAAATAACTATGCAGACAAAATAGTAGGAGAATGTCAGGTACAACTCCCAAGAAACAGATCAGTAAGGGACCAGATTTTTGCTTTGACAGAAATACAAACAACATGTTACGAATATAACAATTTAATATATACAGCTTGTCAAGAATAGGAACAAGTTTGAAAACGCCGACATCGGACCGCCCAAGAGATGCGCCGTAAATAGCCTGGTTTTTCTCATTCCCTTGGAGACGTTTGCAGAGTAAAAGTCGAGTGTACACACAGTGAAAGAGGTTCAGATTGTATAGTGTTGTATAATGGAGTGGAAATCCAAACTAAAACATAAAGTTTTATCAGAACAAACTAGGGAAGTCGTAGCCAATGTTATTCATAAATAAAGCTATAAAAGATTTAAAAAAGGTTCAGGAGCGTGTCGCCGTGGCCACTGGTATAAGTTTAAGTTCAGTACAGAAAATTGTACAGGAAAAGAAATCTATTGAGGATGGCGAATCATCGTCGTTTTCAACGCCTAATAAAAAAATAATTAAATCAGCGCCTAAGTCTAAGTAGATGACTGTGATAGAGCGTTGCTTCGACGGATCATAATCAATTATTACACAGTGGAAAAACAAGTTCCAACTTTGCGAAGAATACACTGGAAATTTAGGCCAAGAGACAGGCTATAATAGATCGCATGAAATCTTAAGAAAAATAATGCACGACATGGGAATTTGCTGGAGAAAAACAAAAAAATAACAGAAAATTGCTGATGGAAAAACCTGAAATACAACAACTGAGAAGAAACTTCTTAAGAAGCATAAAGCAATTCCAGGCAGAAAAGAGACCTATAATCTATATGGACGAAACGTATATCCATTCGTCTTACTCCCACGTCAAAAGTTGGAATGACAACACTAATGAAGGTTTCCATGCACCGATTTCAAAAGGACGAAGACTAATTATAGTGAATGCAGAAGGCGAAAACTGTTTTATACAAAATGCTTATCTAAAATTTAGATCAAACACAAAGTCGGGTAATTATCACAGTGATATGAACTATACAAATTATAAAAAATTGCTTGAGGAAATGCCTATTCCTAATTTGCCATCAAAAAGTGTGTTAGTTATAGAAAATGCCCCCCTATCATAACGTACAAGTTGAAAAATGTCCTAATATGGGTTATCGAAAAGATGAAATGAGAGAGTGGATAAGAACACAAAATGTACCATTTACAGATGACATATTAAAAATAGACTTGTACAGGGTAATAAAAGTTCATAAACCACAGTACAAAATATATAAGATCGACAGAATACTGGCTGCTCACAGACATACAGTTCTAAGGCTCCCATATCATCCCGAATTGAACCCCATTGAATTAGTGTGGGCATCCTTAAAACAATATGTTGCTCAAAAAACGTAGATTTAAAATTAAAAACTGTTGAACAGTTGTGTGACGAATTTTTCAACATATTTTCTGAAACAGATTGGAAAAAACGATGTGAACACGCTAAAGATTTTGAAAGGTTTTTCATGTAGTTCTTCTGCGCATCGCCAGCATATCTCACACTTTTTCCTATCCTTGACAAGCTGTACATTATTTATAGATTTCCAACGGGTATATGATAGAGGTTGCAAGAATTAAATATTCCAACAAAATCAATAAGATTGATTAACGGACAGACATTAAATAATATCCGGAATAAAGTCCTATGGAATGGCGACAGATGAATTCGTGGTAAAAAATGGACTAAGGCAAGGAGATCCATTCTCTGCAGGTTTCTAGTATTGAAGCGGTAATTGGAGGGAGTCAAACAAAGAACTATATTCAATAATCACCACCAATTTCTAGTACATGCAGATGATTTAACAATACTGTTAAAATACAAGAAAGAGCTCCAAGAGGTTTTAAAGAGAATATAGAAAAATGCTAAATATTTCGGAATTGAAATAAACTAGGAAAAAACGAAATTTATGATTATGGGAGAAACTAATCAAAACAGCTTGATCAACAAGAGGAAAACAATAAGATTTGGAAGAAGTTAAATATTTATATGTTTAGGATAAATCAAAGAGGGCAAGAACGTGAAGAAATAAAACATAGAACAAAAGAAGAACGAAAGAAGAAACATGCAATGTTAAAAATACTTTTAAAACCAAAAACAGATCCAGAAAAATGAAAATTAGAATATACAAAAATGTTATCTGACCCTCTGTTACATACGCCAGCGAAACATGGATCCTCCAAAACTCAGATAAAGAACACGTAGAAGGGTGTTGGTCAATCTTGATTGTTGGATATTAAAAATTGTGCATTTCCAAACTAAAGGGAAATTCAAGAACGTAGTATTTTGAAATTTATTAAATAAAATATAAAAATGCCTCTCTTTTTATTTACTTACCGATCATTAATTTTACATAAATAAATAAATAAATAAATATTGCAAATATGCTTTTCTCCATTCGGCATACAGGATTTGTTTATTTTATATAATTCTCTTATTTCTTTCTTTAGATTAATAGATTAATTGACTTTATTTTTATTTTTGAATACAATAACACAACGACCGTATACTTCATATAAAATGGTTAAGGAAACTTTCATCCAAGTAGTCTTACACATATTCAAAAATTCTGTAGACACTAAAAATAGTTATTATTTGCTAGCGCTCGAGGATCGGAAAGTGATCGAGACAATAATATTTCTACGGTTCAGAGGCTTTCCAATGAGAATTATCTCTGATTTTACCCCCCAAATAAATTATTTTTAGGTATACAGTAAATAGAGTAATACAGTAAAATAGAGAATGAATGTAACAATTATTTGCACGATACTGATATCGAAAGCTTAAGGTATCGGTCGAGATATTCTGATTACTGCAAATATTTACACGTAAGTTCTGGATCTCAGTAATTCATCTTCTTTTAGCTCCCAATACTTTTTTCTCAGAAAATGTGATAAGATTAACTCTAGTACATTATAAAACTGGGCGTTTAGTTAAATGTCCAGTACTCTTAGGCATGTGCTACAATAAAATAATTACACTGGGTCAGATGCTTTATTTAAAAGATGGTGTAGGTTTTTATTACTGTCAACCAACAAAATATTTTAAAAGTCGAATTATATATATAATATAAATAGTAAACTAAATAATAATAAACAAAATATTTATGAGGAATTGAATATTTTGATTTAGTTAAAATTTAACTAATTTACTATTTTAATATTTTCAGGAGACTGGGTCTATCCGTCCAGGAGTTATAGGAGGGTCAAAACCTCGTGTAGCAACTCCTGAGGTGGAGACACGTATTGAGCAATACAAAAGAGAAAATCCGTCCATTTTCAGCTGGGAAATACGAGACAGATTAATAAAAGAAGGAATTTGTGATAGAAGCAGTGCTCCCAGTGTATCTGCTATATCTAGGTTACTCAGAGGGAAAGGAGGAGATTATGATGGAGACGGTAAGATAATTAAAATTATTTTTATTTGTTTCTAGATTGTAAAATAGTTATTTCAGTTTTCGTTTCACATAATAGATGTTTCTCCATAAATGTCGAATAATTCTCTTGTGCTTTCCTTACATTGAAAAAAAATATAGTACAAGAGAATATTAATTCTATTTGCTGAATTTATTATTAATTTTGCCCCTATGACATCTCAAGAAATTAAATAAAGTAAAAGTCCTAATTTCTCTTATCGGTTGTTTTCTTCAAAAATTAAGTTTGTCAGACTGAGTGGAGTGAAGAAATGGGACACTCACAGATTCCTCCAAAAGTTGATGCAATTATGTACAGATGTAGACCCAAGCCATATTTTCCATGTTTTCGAATAAGAAAAAATATATTCTAATATATCTAAAATACATAGTTTGGATTCTAACAATTAAAAATGCCATATTTTAGATGTCAAAGCAAATAAATTTTTAACGAATCTGTATATTTATGACTTGGCTGGTAAAAGTTATTTTTGACGTAGTTTTTCTTTTTTTCATAGAATTTTTACAGAATAGGCGTTTAAAAATCTAAATATGTTATTTTCAAATTTTCAATGATCGGTATTGTCGAAACTATTTATTTTATTTAAAAAACGTTAATGAAATCAATTCGAGAGGAGACATTTGGAAAATGTAGATACTTTTTCCATACATTCTTTCTTCTGAAACTGTTATTTCAAAAATTTATAGTGTTTTTAAAACTTGGCTAGTCTCGAACTTTTATCGAACTCTGTATAACAATAAAAAGATTTCTTCTTATTTAAGCACAAAAACTATTAAATCAAATTAGTAATTACACCATCCATTGTGATACACAGACTTATTTTAACATTTATTGTAATACATATGAGGGTCGTTCAATACGTACTACTACAGGTTAAAATATAAATTATTACACCAAAAATTACCCGGCTATGACAGAGAGCAATAATAGGAATTATCTTCTCTAATAAATATGGGAAGATAAATAATACTTATCTTGAATTTCCACAGTCTTCCAAAGCGTTTTAGTATATTTAAATCTCTACCTAGGTTGCGGTATCTGACAATACCTTTCTAAAGACAGAAAGAAGTTTGACAGATTAAAAACGTAAATAAATATCATGTCGTAAACCTGACAACTAATTATTATTAGGCAATATTCTTCTTTTTCTAAAAATATGTTTGGTTAGTATTATTTAGTTCAATTATCTTAGATCGCCTTTTGAACTATGTTCAATAGAGAAGATAGTGTAGAATTACAGTATCTGTTAGTCTCTCCTAATTAAAAATCTATTTCTTCCTTCCAAAAATCTAGGAACTAAGTACTAAATATGAATGATAACTAGTAAGAATGTGATAATAGAAGCTCGAATACGACTACCTACGCTAATATACACTATCTAAATTTTTAAGTGATCGAAGAATCAAAGTATGCGAAATAGTTGGGGTCAGAGGCATATCGCAAGATACAGTGTACAATGTGAAAAAAATATCGACAACATTTTTTAGAAAATATTGGAACTTGATTTTTTTGCTCTCAATTTTCAAATGTATAAGAGTTTACAGTTGTTCAATAATCTGAAAGTTATCAATTATGTTTCAATATCATTGTAAGTAAGTTTATTAAAGTTAATAAGTATTTAAACATTGTCATCACACTAATATATGTAATTAATTATCTAATAAATTCGTGTATAAATATGGCCGGGAGTAACCACGGATATTTAAAGTAATTTGTAGGTATTTAGATTCTACTCCTAATTTTCATTAAACTTCTCTAATTAAACAACAAAATTCTTTCACTTTATTAAACGCTCTTTCATATATTTCCGATTTTTGTATTTAAGCCAGAAGCATAGTAAAAATGTTCGTAGTAATTTGTTACGTCCATCATCTCGAGACTATTAAAAGACTGCTTTAAAGTTGCCGCGCTTTGTAATCTGACACCTTTTTTTAAGTTGCCCCTAACACAACACTCTTTCAATAATTAAAAGAAAAATGGTTTTTCTATTATTGCATCTGCGACTTTAACACCTTAAAAAAACTCAGAATTGTGCATTATTTTAAATTTATTAGCGAGTTATTAGATATTGGTTAGGTCTGTTAAAAAGAATAAAAATAGTTATTTATTTATTTTTTCAAACTCATTTAAAAAGCATGTGATAATTTTAATACTATTAAATTAAGAAAATGATTTCATTTTCGTGAATATACCCCCACAGTACTACATATAGTACATTGAACATACGTTTTGAAATAGTTTTTGGATAAAAAACAAATATTGTCAATTTGTTTGACATTCAGTAAATGAGCTTGCCATTTTTAATTTAAATAGAAACAAAATGTTGTAGACTTTTCTTGCATTATAGATTATTTTACATTGTATAATGGTAAATTCCTTTATTTTGATTTTAGAGAAAGGACGGCTTAAGATTTCTGCACAAATTAAAAAAAAGGGCTATAGTAATGAACAATAATTTTCATTTTTTGTCAATTTTTAAAATGAATCATACCTACTAGAATCATTGAAAAGATGACCCATTTTTTAAACAGCTAAGTACTTAAGAATTTACATTATTTGTTATATGGGAAATATATACCGAAAAAAATCGTAAAAATTAGAGATAATAAAAGTACTACGAAAGCGTATATGAGGTTATATGTTGTTTTCTTTATAACGAAAAGCCTGATTTTTTTGGGTTTGTAGTTTACTTAATTTTTTAATGAATTCTATACCATACGGCCACATATTAGTCTCGGGTTTTAATTTTGTTTCCACTTAGCAGCAAACTGCAAAACTGTATTAATGCTATTAAGACCGTCATTGATTATTTATGGAGTAGAACCAATTTTATTAGCTAGATATACCGATAGAATTTTTTAAGATATCTGTTCTAACAAAGACTTACTCACTTTTTCGCATGTGAGGATACTAAAATATTTAATCTTACACATAAATCTTATCTTTGAATGTAAGTATGTTCCTTTCACAATATATCACGGAAATCTAATAAAAACTATATTGTAACAGTCATCTGGGTTTAGCAAACTTTATTTACAGTAAAACGGCTTTCAAACAAAACTAAAATTACAAATTAATATCAATACAAGTGACTCTAATTCGCCTACATCAAACTTAATACTTCAATACTACTATACAATGTAAATTTCACCGTATTTACAAAGATTTTTTTGACTTCTTGTACTTTTTAGAAAATTCTTGACGTTTACTAGGATATTCAGCATCTAGATTGATTAGGTTATTCTGCCTTATTCTATGCACTCAGGTAGCCAGCGTTCTTACAGTTATTGGTATGCAACAAATTGTCATACTATTACTAAATTTAACCATTGTCAACATACTAGCGCCAGTACTTATACCAACTTCTATCACTATTTTTTTTTACTTTTAATATTTATAGAAATGCCAAACAAAAATGTAGAATGTCTAAATAGTGACAAATATTTTAATAAAAGCTGTGGAAGTTTCCTATCCAAAAAAGTCAATTTTTTAAAGGCAATCCTACATATTGTCGGCAATCCCTCATTTATTACCACATATTTATTTCAATTAAAAATGTATTGGGATTTATGCGCTACTTCTGTAACGAAGAAATTATAAACATTATAATATTTTTATCAATTGGCTTTAAATATAACTTTCTAAATAAATGTTTGATTTACTCTGACATCAAAAGATTAATTCACATAGTTTCTCCTAGTTTTTAGTTATATAAAATATTTTTGTGGTTTAACGAATTTATATCATTAAAATCGTTTTACTACAACTAGATTTCTGTTGTATTTTTTTATTTTTTATGATGCATTAAACGGAAATCCTCCATCAATAATGAAGATTTCATAAAACAGTAGTCAGATGGATTAATCGTTGTTTTACAATAGACTGTCCTGTATTGTTTAATTGTTTCCTATATACCTAATTAGAATGTCCAATGTGTGTACCGGAAAAATAGTACTAGGGCCAATGTTGCACCGTATCCTATGCGAGTCGATTTTTTCGCCAACGATCAAAGACATTGGCGCAAACGTTGGAAATCGCGGCCACACATTAGTATTCTATTCAATCGATGTTTAGCAATAAGGGGTGTCTTAGAAAAATCAGAAAAATAATAAACCAATAATTCGAAATTAACATATTATTAGCATTAAAAAAATAACTTTTTGTATTATGGAGACAATCTACTCATTTGTGTCTTATATTTATTAGCTGCTGATCATGAACCGCGTTCCAAGGATGGGTTGAGAGTATGTAGCACACGAACTGCGGCCATGGTCTGATTTAATCTGCTTAAGTAGGCAACCCTAGGTTAATTTTAATATTTTATTCCTTTATTTTACTTGTTTTTGTATTATCAAATTTGTAAAATGGAAGTAATGTTGTGTGAAAGGGGTAATAAATTAATGGTTATTGATGGATATAGATTTCGATTCCTTAAAAATGTGAATAATAATATTCACCGGTAGACGTGCACATTAAAGTCTTGTAAATGTTTTTCTAAAAATAAATGACAAGAATTAAATTATTGAGAGAGTACATGATCATAATCATGCTGTAGAAGGAAAATAGCTTAATCGCCAAAAAATTAATAATAATAAGTGTTAAATATAGTTGAACTAGTATTGAAGAGAAGATTCCAAAAATGACTGATTATACAGGGTGATGTATTTAAAAAACTAAAGTGACTAATAATATCAGAGACACGGCAAATCTAGCAACATTACAAATGTCAAATCAGGAATCTCCGTATCCCAAAATAAGCTTATTCCAAATTTTGTAGAATTCGTACGAGTAATTTACGAGTTTCCAGACTTTTGGTCCACTCTATATATACAAGAGCACTACAGGCGTAGTTGGCCCATGGCTTGGTTTACAATATTTTTCAATTGCCTAATGTTTAGTTTTTTAAGCCCTCTTCCCCTTCTTTCTTCCATATTTGTTTAGGTCTACCCACCTGTCTTCTTTCTCCTACCAAAGTATTACATTTAATATCTGTTGGGGAAATAAATTTGCGTTGAATTTTAAATCAATTTAAATATTTAATCTCTGATTAATCGTAATGAAATAACAAGTAAATAAAAAAATTAACCATTCATTCACCGTCCATTACTTTGACCTGATTTTTGTATTTAGTTTTTATTTTTCGGCTTTTGAATTAAAATCAAGATGTAGTTTGGTATTTTAATTTCATTTTTTTTTAATATCAATTATGAAAAATGAATTATTCTAATTAGTTTTTTGTGAAGTAGTCTATCTGTTGAAGAATGAGAATAGCAATACTCACCGGAAGAAGTTGTCAAAGATTAGAAGCGAGCTGCTATATAGACCACTTATTTTTATAAAAAACACCATAAATTCGATAAACTAATAAGACGCTCACATGTACCTAAGAACCTCCTACAAATTATTCACGGTATTATTATCTAGATCAGTTTCATCATTGTCCGCAACAAAACGCATGACATTTTTGACGTTTATTAATAACTTTTTGTGGAATTTTGAGCTAGTTCGATTTACAAACGGCATAATTCAATAGAAAATGAATTTCTTCTTACATAAATGTAATTATACATAAGTAGACCCTCGGTAGGTGCAAAGAAAATGATTTATTAGATCTTTTATGGAGTTGCGGGCCGACAGGTATACGCCGCAGCTGGGGTCTGCTGCTCTTTTTTAGACCTTTGATAATTACACTTTTGTTTGGGATTGTTTTCACTAATTTAAAATACATTCGTCGCCAGAGCATTTACTTTTTATTAAGTTGTTCCTGACACCCCACCAGAAACATTTTAAAATTCAAATAATAAACGTTTGTTAAGAATATTTTAAAAGCTAATTAATAATAATGATTTTTGATAATAATTTTCTCCGAATATCCTCTAATATATTTTTTTTTTGCTAATTTCAACTCAATTTTTAAGTAGCTAGTAATAATACAAAAATATGTCTAAAGTATATAAAAATTCCAATTTTGTTCGATATCCTTGGACTAGTAGTCCAAACCTTAAGAAAATCTGCGATACATTGTGTATCGGTGATTGAAGTTTACCGTGCTATCCAGTGCAAGAAGTATCCCTTTTACCGTTTGTAAATTACGAATAAGTTGAATTTAACGTTGTTGATTATTTGCACAAAATAGTGCATTATGGTGTTGTATAGGGTTGATTTAGTGCGTGGCGATGCTTTGTTAAATTCCGCTTTTTTATATATGTTTAGTATTTCTACTAAACATATTTCGCCGATGCTACTGTTTCTAATGTTACCGTTACTTAATTAAATAGAGTCAGCGACAGGGAATCCTTCATAAATTGTGAAGGGAGTAGATATTTTACTTTCTCACACTAGTACTTGCCAATTTTCCTCGAAAATGACCGTCATGTAGGTAATCGTACAATACCGTTTTCTGTCATCCACTTTTAGAAATTGTTCTATGTAACCTTCCCAACTGCAATACTAAAATTATCAAATACAAGGTTGGGATATAGTATGGAATCAAGTAAATATCTTCAAAAACGAAAAGGACGATATTTATCAAACTTTGCAGGCAAGTCAATTGACGCATTATGCATCTGATGCATTTTTTTTGTTATTTATGTACTTCCGGCGTAACCGGAAATACCTTCGACTTTTTATATTTAAATAGGATACTCTGTATAATTTTGCAGATTTTAATAGATCTTGTTCTTCTTGTTTTTCTTTCGAATTCGTACATACTGGAGAAAAGCAACTTGCTGTTTACTTAATAGTAGGAATGTACTGTTTTGTAGGTAATTTTTGATAAACTGTGAAGTTAATTTTAGTTTACGGAAATAATTTTACGATTAAAAATGGTACATTTAACTGAAAAAGATCGAATTGAAATAATGGTCGGTTTTGGCGATCGTGTTAGAACTCATGAAGAATTCTACATCATGTTTAATGATTCACTGCAATAAACGAAGGTATTAAACAAAACAGTGCCATTGAATTAGAGGAATTACCTCAAACTTCTTCCAAAAATTTACACTAAACTATTATATAAGTCAACGTTCTGTAGGGAAGGTATTGAAAAGAGAAAAGTACCATCCGCATAAAATACAATTTTTTAAGAATTGCCACATGACGATTTTAACCGACGGCTCGAGTTTGGGAACGAATGATGGACATATGTAATGTCAACGAACATTTTGCAACTAATGTAGTATTTTCTGACGAGACAAATTTTTATTTAAATGGAACAGTTAATCGCCATAACTCAAGGTATTGGTTAAATGAGAATCTTTATTGGATTCATGAAATTCATGCCCAGCATCCACAAAAGTTGAATGCTTGGATGGGAATTGTAGAAAATAGGCCTATCGGCCCATTTTTTATTAACTGAAACTTGAATGAGAACTACCGAATAACTAAATTATTCCTGCCCTGCAACAAAATAGGCAGTTTCCTAAAAATATTTGGTTTTAACAATATAGAACACTTTCCCACTATGATAAAAGGGTTAGGGATTTTTTGGATGCGAATTTTCCAAATCGATGGATTGGACGTAGAGGATTCATTGATTGACCTGTTCCTTCTCCAGACCTTAGTCATTTAGATTTTTTTTGTTACCTCAAATCACGTGTTTATGTTAGACTACCAACTATCTTGTAAGAGTAGGGATAAAGAATAGTCGATGAATCTGAACTAATCCATGGAGAAGTTTTGGCAAGGCCAACTCAGGAATTTGTTAATAGGCTTGCATATTTTCAGGATAAATACAGATTTTAAAATTATTGAATCTTCAAAATTATTAATTACCGAACACAAGTATCATATATTTTTAAAATCCTCTGGAAATTTGTAATCTAAAAAAAATAAAATATAAAGGGTGTGCTATTTAAAAAAATTGCCGATGACATCGTTATTCACAAATGGTTTACCCTGTATATTTAATTGTTATGTAAAAACACATTAAATTAAAATCAAAAACTGACTTGTCTCATGATTTTTCCTCAAAATTGTTTGTTTAACTTAAAATTAATTTATTCTATACTTTATTTACACAGTGTATAATATTACGGATATTGCATAGGCTATTTCGGGTTCTAATTGTCAAAATCAGATTACAGAACGAATAAAAATTGTTCTTCACACTCGAAAGATATAGAAAAATGAAAGCAAACAACGCAATTAAAATAATCTAGCCAATGAACACAGCTTAAATCCAACAAGTAAAATGTAGGTGGTCTACCGGCTTGGGTACTCGTTAAAAAGTGAAACGTATAATATTAAATACTTATTGGTTCAGTAAGTTATTCAATGGCTAATATTATAATCGTAAAATAACTTTTACGAGGGCACTAGTCGTTTCGGTTTCTGTTTTCATATTTCCTTACTTAAACGTAATCTCTCTTTTTAAATATGACTGGTTTCCATACAGGAAGTAGTTATTTATACAATTTAGGACATTTACGACTATTATGAAAAACACAAAATATAGCATCATTGACGAAAACACAATTATTTGATTTCAGATTATTCTTCTTTTTCTGTTTCAACTAGCTATGTTGATAACCAACCTAATTTGTATACAATTTTTTTAAATATGTGTTAAATAAACAGATATAACGTTTAAAATGGTTAAAAGTAGTTTGTAGTTAATACTAGAATTGCTTAATAAACTAGAAACAGAGATTACACACAGTTTAAAAAAGGTCTGACCTACCCATTACAGGGTGTTTCATTGGGAAAGGACCTAACTTTAATTGTAGATGGACGTCACTTTGGTGGTTCGAAATAACCTATATTTAATGGGTCTTCCATACTTTATAACTGAGATATAAGGTGTTTTATCACCTATTTTTTTTCGGGGCTCATAAGTTCCGAATAACTCTGTATATTATTTTGTTATTTGGTACACGTAATAGCGGTTATCTCGAAAATCTATCAAAGTATTACCAAAAAGAAAATCCACGACCAGATTAACATACAATTTAAAAATTCATCACTGACAAGAGGAAAGTAGTGAAGTGTCAAACTATGACAAGTGTGAAGTAGTTTCATCTACAGTTCTATTTTTAGGCATTTTTGAGTTTTTCTTCTTAAATAAAGTTTTTAAACCCACATGGGTGTTACAATATCATACAGAAACTAGAATAAAATTAGACATAATGGAAACATTTTAAATTAAAATGATTTTGGAGGAGCACTAGCACAAGTCCAAAACGGAAGTCACGTGAACCATTACCGTAATTATCTGCTACAGTGAAAATCGATTGATGTGTTTTGGCATATTAGTGAAAAGTGTCAAAATATGAAGATGTTGAATTTATTGAATTTAGATTATTCACACTGTTTGATAGTTATTAATAATGAACACCACATCGCGTATACTTTTAGCTTTTGGAGCTTAAGGTAAAAGTTTAGCGATGAAGTGTCATTTTTTTCTTTAGCAGGATCAGTTTTTTTTTTCGATGTTAATACTATCTATTAGAGGGGTTATTGATACGAGGACTTTGTTATTTATAAAAAAGATCCTTTTACTGAATTAATATATATTTATTTCCATTAACAAGTAAGATTTTCGTTACCCCTTAGCTGGTTTCAATGTCTTTAACAAGGAATTTTTGGTCATGCCTATTTTCTTTACAGAGATACCAACTAGACATAAATATTTTTTATTTAAGTTTCTGAGAGTTAGTTTTTTTTTCAGAAAACTGATAAACTAAATTGTTAATTGTATCGGTGATTTTATATTGGTTTTTAATATTGCTAAGGGAAATATTAACCATGTGATAGCTTGTTCAATTTGTACTGGGCTAAATTTTTAACTCTAAAAACTTAAGAACTATATAAAAATACGTTAGTAGGCCTAAGAGTCCCGTCAATATAAATGCAACAAATATGTAACTCTTCTTGTTGTCATCCAAGTTTTTTTAAATTCAGTATGAACTCATCGAATCTATCAAACATAATGTTATTATCTTGATTTATGTTGACAGCTTTTATATTTTTTTATGAATAGCAGCCATTACCTTATTGCATCATTAGGTATTACTTAAATGTATTTATTTACATCGCTTATCTTTATCAACTCTTATTAGTTAGCACAAAAAGGCAGTTTCCAAACAAATGATTATACATATGTGTATTTTATATTGATAAATTAATGTTAATTCAGATAAATCTACCGACAACGAGGGCGGTTCAGATTGTGAAAGTGAACCTGGGATTCCCTTGAAAAGGAAGCAACGTCGATCCAGAACCACATTTACAGCACACCAACTCGACGAACTAGAAAAGGCATTTGAAAGAACGCAGTATCCCGATATTTACACCAGAGAGGAATTGGCTCAAAGAACGAAACTTACGGAAGCTAGAATACAGGTAAATATAGTCATTTATGTACAAATGGAATATATTCCAAGAATAGAAAATCAATTTAAAAAATATTTTTAACCACAAATATTTTTGGGTAAGTAGCTAAAATATTAAAAAAAAAAGACTAAAGGAATCATTTTGTACAATTCAAATAATCATGCTTAGGTAACAAATTGTAGGTTAAAATTCTATTTATAGGTTTGGTTTAGCAATCGACGTGCACGATTAAGAAAACAATTGTCATCATCTTCATCTTCTTACACTCCTCTCGGAGTTGTAAGTGGACCTTACAGTGCTCCAACCACGCCTTATGCTTCTTCTCTCGGACAAAGTTTAAGCGATGGAAGCTTCCCTAGTTCTGCAGCAACATCATCCAGTTCAAATCAGAGTAAGTATTTTTAAACCATTAACATAGAAGAAATAAGTCGATACCTTTCCCTTACAGACATTTGTTTCTTATTGCAGTGACTGAATTATACTCCAACCATGCAGGAAACTCGACATCTCCAAATCTGCCGATCACCGACGTAAAATGGGAGCACTCGCTCTCTCACAACCCTTACACCTCTCACCCTATCTTGTCATCTTCTAACTTAATGCCAATATCACACACACTTACTCCTTCTATCAGTCTCCCTTCCAATATTCAACCAAATACTTCGCCAAGTATGTCCACTAATACGCTTCAGACTTTGCCGCATCAAACTGAAATGGGAGATTACAAGGGCGGGAATGATAATGTAAATCATTCGTCGAGCTCATCTCAGCAGACATATGCTAATATGGCCCCTACGTCTACAGGAATTGTAACCATGATAGGACCAAACAGTGGTAAGTTTAATACAACACGTGTATTAAATAAAAAGTTTTTATTACTTAAAAGTCATATATATATACACGGTGACGCATTAGTGTGGAAAAGCTCGATTAGTCTGCTAATATTAATGTTACGAAAAAAAAGTTTTTACAGAAAGTATAAGCAGTCTAGAGATTCACATTTTAAAATTAGTCCCAAATATACAGGGTGTTCAGGAACGCAGTGCCAAACCAAAGCTATGTTTTTTTAATGGTATACTCCATATATTTTTAGATTTTTATAAACCTCTTGCGAGCTAATTTTAACGATATATCACACGTCATGTCTATTATATTTAATAAAGGATCTACAGCCACCTGAAAATCACATTTTAAGATGGGATTTCAAATTTTTGATCACTCTGTATCAAAAAATTTTTAATGCCATAGCATAGAACTTGAGAAGTTAGGATAGGGACATATAAGCAGTTTTTATGGATTTTCAACGGTTTGGCTGCTACAGACATCTAAATTCAAAAAATGTGATTTTCAGGTGGCTATAGTTCCTTTATTAAACACAATAGATATGAAGTGTGATACATCGTTGAAATTATCTCGGCAAGAGGTTTATAAAAATGTAAAAATATAGGAGTATTCCATTTAAAAAAACAAAACTTTGGTCTGGCACTGCGTTCCTGAACATACTGTATAGTTGGGACTAATTTTAAAACTTGAATTTCAAGACTGCCTACATACACTTGTTGTAAATAATTTTTTTTAACTTTAATAATAGCGAACTAATCGAACTACACAAATACCTCACCCTATATATATATATATATATACATATTATTGTATATATGTATATATTATTGTATATATATATATATATATATATATATATGTATATATACAATATGTCTGAAAAAGTTGGCAACATATGGGAAACTTTTTTATTGTAAGTTTTACGAAAAAAAGTTATTCTTTGTGAAAATCTCTGCTTTCGAAAATAATAATATTCAGGTATTTACATTTGACATTAGATGTACAGGGTGTCCACAAATTGCAAAAGATTAATGGGAATATTTTGACCACTTCAATTTCAACTGAAATTTTGCAAATTTTAGTTGTGAAACACGTCAACTTTTATCTTATTTAACAAGTCAACACACCTCAAATGTTTATTTGTTGATTTGAAATACTTTAGCAATGAACTTAAATCAGTAAAAAATAAGTAATACCCAACAGAATAATGTATTTTCTACTGTAATACACAAAAATAAACGAAATAATTTAAAATCTAGGTGGCTCTGACAATGACATTTCTCTTACCGAAAGTCAGTCTAGTAAAAGCTTTCGAGAAATAAATAATAAATTCCATCTACATAGAACAGTAGTATTAAAATAGGAAGTAATATATTTTCGATATTAATTTACAAATCATACCAAATTTGTAAATTAAACCTTGCCTGAAAACCCACAGAGTTTCATTACATGTAATCACATTTTCAATATACTCGTTTACACACGGGTACACTCGAGTTCCATGACATATTTAGTGCTCTTAGTTTCTGAGGTATTGTATTTTCCATATTTTTTCAAAATGGCTCAAAATTAAAAAAAAAGTCAAACTCGGAAATTAAATTTAAATTATTTCGAACATTGAATATTAATGTTTCCTGAAATTACAAATAAATAAGCGATTGGAATTGTTCTGTTTACTTATTACAACTACGTTTCTTTCTAATTATTTTAAACACTTATCTTATAGCTTAGTTATACATTTTGCATTTTGCTAATTTAAAAATTTAGAAAGATTGACGACTGACATAGGCAATCCTAAATAATTAACCAATTTTTTTTTGAAAATTGCCAAAGTTGTAAATAAATAAACCAAAAATTAGACTTATTTTGAAATATATTTTTTTCTAATTTTCAACATAATTGTTATTGTCAAGTGGTTAATGATATTGTAGTAGACGAAATCAAAAACTTTTTGACTTTTTTATCAACATAAAGTTGACTGAAACGGAAAGAATTGAAATTCTAATATTAATTGGTTTTAGAGATAAAACACGTGCGCAGAAAGAAGTATGTACGTTATTCAATAATAAATATCCCAAACCGAAAACCAATTACACAGTCTACAGTAAGCAAAATTGAGAAAAAATTTAGAGAAACGGGTCATGTAAAAGACCTCCCTAAAGGTAATAGAAAACAAATATCTGAAAACAAGAAACTAGATGTTCTGTTAGCCTTTGAAGATAATCCCGATACCAGTTTACGGCAAGTAGCGAAAGACAATGAGGTTGTCCATCAAACGGTTCTTAGAACGCTAAAAAAGGACAAGTGGCATCCCTATAAAGTAAATTTAGTGCAGGAAATTATGGAAGAAGATTTAGATAGACGAGTTTCCTGTATTGGGTTACAGAAAATCTACACTGGATACAAGAGTACCGTACTCATTACCCTGAGAAAGTGAATATTTGGGCGGGTATAATAGATAATAGGATTATAGGACCATACATTTTCGAAGAAACCTTAACAGGTCCTCGATATTTGCAATTTCTGCAGAACTTCTTGCTCCCAGAATTAAACCGGTTGTTCTCAAACAGAAATTATTTGTGGCTGCAGCAAGATGGTGCGCCACCGCACTATGCTGTCTTGGTAAGAAACTACTTGGACAACGTCTTTCCAAATCGGTGGATAGGTCGAAGAGGAGCAATTGAGTGGCCACCAAGATCACCTAATTTAACTTCTCTCGATTTATTTTTATGGGAGTACTTGAAAAGTAAAGTGTTCATAAATAGACCTCAAATTATTAATGAACTCAAAGAACGGATACGCATTGAGATTGCAAAAATAATTAAGGATGTTATAGCGAAAATTCGCATTCGATTATATTTTAGCTGACGGTAAACAATTTGAGCACTTGCTTTAAATTTGGTTGTACTTAATGTAACATTAAAAATGTAATAAATCATTTTTTTGACAACATACAAAAATTAATTACTTAGACATAATTAATATGGGTAAATAGATATTTAAAAGACCTTTCAATTGATGTATTGCGAGACCCACTTTTCTATTTAAAAATTTTATAGATAACTCTCAAAATAAAAAGATGATCTGACGAAGCGACCATTTAAAAATAAAATTCGACGTATTTCAGGATTTTTCTCCAAAATCGCCGATTTACGAAATAATGACTTCATTCCTTTCATTTGGACCATACTGTATTCAAACTAAAGTAGCAATTTACACTTTACATACTTGTTGCATAAATACAAGTACTTCATTTTTTTGTGCAAAAATTTTGAAAGCAAATGCGCTGAAAGTTGTATTGTCTATCATCTACTTCTCTCATTTCAAAACAAAATATGGTTATCTGTAAAACTTCTTAGAAAACTTGATTAAGCTTAGAGTAACTAACATTCGTAGAAACATAATTATATTCAATGAAGCAGTTGATTTCTTAAAAAGTGCTAAACATTTCTAAAAACATTATACAATGTCTCAGTTACATCCATTTTCAATGAGTAGCTGGTGGTAAAAAAAAGGTCTATTCATCAAGGCGAGAACTGAACTTACTAGACCATAACATGATTTTTCTTACTGACATTACAACATTCCAAAATTATACTTTCACTTTGAAGCTAGTTAATTACATTTTTGGTTTATTTGAAAATAAAAGTAGCCAAAAATAGATATTTTTTTAAAATGAATATAAATAATGTATGGGCATTAATATCCCCAAGTTTAAACCGATTACGACCATATTTTTCAAAATGTATTTAGCAGATTTATGGAAGTAAGGCTAACAATTTTATATCTAAAAATTTTTTGCACAAAATAATTTGCTATAAAGCAAAATTTATCGATATATGTATATGTTTTTAAAAATAGTTTTCCTTGGACTATATTTCGTTATATTGTTTTGTTTATTTTCTAGGATTTAGGCCAATTAAGTTAAAAACAATAAAAATATAATAAAAAGATTTATTTATTTTTCAAAACTACAAATAATAGAAGAACATACACAAAATTAAAACCTTTTCTAAAAATGTATATCAAAAAAGGTGTATATTTATAAATGTACTAGTTACCTGGATTTGAGCAATTTTTTTTCTCCTTTTTTTTACCTCCTTGGTTGCATAAAATGCAGGAACATCAGGTAAAAAAACATTTAATATTTACAGACACACTTTTAAAATCATAACTGTTATTATTAAAAATTGTCATTTTGTGTTGGTTTTTAAAATAGAAATGCAATGTGGAATGTTTAGAAGTTTTTACTATAACTATTTATATGGTTTAACCTAAGAAAAACAAAGGGTGTATTTACTTAAAAATAATTTACAATAGGAAAATAGATGAAATAAGTCCTTTAGTGTTATAGTCTATAAGATTTAATTCGTTATAGAAAAAAGAACTACCTGTTTCGTAGCAAAATGAGCCGCATCTTCAGGGTCAAATCACAAAAATTCTATAATTAAAAAACAACACATAGTTTGGTGTAAAGTAAATATGATTTGTAGGTAAGGGTTATTTTAATAATGTAGGATAGATAGATTTTATTTTTATGTTGAAAGTAATTTTTTTATAGAATTTTTTTTATTTTTGTAGTTGAGTTATTTTCAGTAATACATCTTAGTTTACAGTACCTTAGTTTTATAAATATAGTATTCATTAGTTTAGTAGGAGATAAATTAAGAAAAACTTACCGATGCTATAAAATTAACTATTATCTTATACTAAACTAGAAGAAAAATTTTTTACCATTCTAAATTGGGGAACATTATATTGAAAAAGATATATTAAAAAGGATATATTGGTGAAGCTTGTGAGAAAAAATAAAATCTGATAGACTGTGAAACTAAAGGACTTATTTACCCCATTTTACTTTTGTTAATGTACACTCACACATAGCAACAAAAATTTGTTTAATAAATTATGGTAAAACTTACTTAGGTGTTTTCTGTCTGTTTTTGAATTTAGAGATTGTTTGTTTTTTGTGATAAAAATAATCTCATAAATTTTGTTTTGTTTTGTTCCTTCAGGTGTTAAAATGTATCCTAAAAACTATGCTTCTTTTTTCAGAAATTCGCTTTTATTTATCTGTACTTTTAATTTTGCTTCGTGTAATTTTAAAAATGATTTTCTTACGTTTTTAGTATATTCTTGTAGGTTTAAACTAAATATAATTATATCATCTATGTATACCATAAAAATTTTATTGATTAAATCCCTTAAAATAAAATCCATAGTACGCTGAAAAGTTCTTGGGTCATTTTTGAGACCAAAGGGCATTCTTAAATTTCATAATGTCCGTTATTTACGCTAAAAGTGGTTTTTCCTATAGAACATTTATTCATTTCAATCTGGTGAAAACCATTAGCAAGTTCTAAGGAGGTAAAATATTGTGATCTGCCTAATTAATCGAGGATGTCGGTAATGTTTGGGATTGGGTAGCGATCATCAAATTTTTTTTCATTTAGCTTTCTACAGTTTATGACCAAATGCCATTTTTTTACTTTCCTAGCGTCTAGTTTACGCATACTATTCATATGGGTGAACTATAAGGGCTAAAAAAAGCGTCTGATTATATTTTTGTCAAGCATATCTTTTATCTGTTTTTGTAATTTAATATATATTAGTAATTAGTCAGCCGTTTTAATTTTGTGACGTAAAAGTCAGTTTGTCACGACGTTTATAAAATATGCCTGAATATTCCCTGCAAAGTTTTGTTATTTGGTCTTTTTCTTCGGAATTCATATGGTTAGTCCGAATTAATTTAGAAATATCAGTTTCATTTCGTTTATTGAAGTTTTCTTTGAAATCATTTTAACAACATTCAAATTTGTAAATTTCAAAATCCGAATTTTGAAAACGTTGTACGACCAGAGATTTTTATAATGTAATTGATATAGTTTTATTCATTGTATTATGTACTTCTATCAGAGCAAAACCATTTTTTGCTTTAGTTATGTCTGGGGTGTGTGTAAGTGACCTAAATTTATTTCATTAATTAAAATGTCTCGTTCTGTATACTAACGGTATTTTCTTTACTAAATTGAAAAAGTATTGCCCATCGATTGTCTATATTTAATCGGAATTTCTACGTAAGTTCCAATTAGTTTTTGATTTACCAAATCTATATTTAAAGTTATATTAATAAGGTCTGTAATAGCAATGATAAGGATTCTCCAACTGATGCCTTAGTTGTGTATTTTGCTGCACCAGTGTCGATTAATAGTTTTAACTTTGGATTCTTTATCTCTAACTATGGAACGGAGCTATTCGTGTAATATTTAATTCTATTACCTGTTTGTTCCTGTAAGGCCCATTGACTGAAAATTTTCTTTTGAAGAAAAATTATTTATATTTGAATTTTCTTCAAATATTGGTTCATTTTGATAATCATCAGTATAATTATCAGCCACATAATTTTGATAATCAATATATTTCTCATATTCTTGGTCATATTGTTCATATTGATACTGATCATTTTCTGTGTTCAGCATAGAAGTTGGGTTTCTGATTGGTGTTATTTTGGAAATTGTTTTATCTGAGATTTTGGTTTCTATTCCATGAAGATCGATTAGAAAAGTTTCACGATAATTAACATCTAGGTTCTGGTTTTGGTAATTGATTGGGACTGATTTTATTAGGTCGAAATGCATTTTTCATTCGGTTGTAGTGTTGGTTATACATTAATTGGTTGACTAGGAAATATAGGTCTAGTTGATGATTTGTTCAGCAAGTATCGTTATTATGTATAGTCGTGTCATAGCTTATTCTATGAATAACAGTACTCATTAGTAGCTGTATTCCATTACCAAAACTTAATAGATTCTCATTTTTATAAGGTCTACTTCTTGTTAATTCTTGCACAAGGTAATCCAGATCTCTTCTGTCTGAAAAGCCTTGGATAATGGCATTTTTTAAATAGGTCCAATTTGAAATTTCTATTCTACTTCCTACCATTAATTCTGCTTTATTTATTAATTTTTCTAATATACGAGTACATTCAAAAATATGTTAATTAAGTTCATCATTATTTAAAGTTGCGTAGCTTTGTATAAAATTATCAAATCGAGAAATAAATTTATTAAGGGTAGTAATATCCCCATCATACTCTTTAATATTATTAAGCTTTGATTTAAAAAGACTGCAATTGATATTGGCTAATCGCTTAACCAAATTTATATTTAAACCATTGTTTTCTAGTGAAATATTATTTAATATTTCTATAATATTCTTAAGTTCTGTCATAATATTTAATATTTTTATTTTACTTATTAGAATTCTTATTTCTATTTTTTCTAACCACAAAAGGAGCAAAAGGTAAAAAAGGAAATTTGACACAAAAAGAAAATCTGGCTCTTACAGTTTCATTAAAGGAAGCTGCACGTTTCCTTTTCTCGACTCTTTGAAGATCTCAGCAACTTCCACTGGGTGATCCATTGAAAGAAACTGCGATGATTGCAAAAGAAGGGAACTCGTAACTCTGGGGAAGAGAATTCATAACTCTTGATTTCTCAAAAGAGAAAAGTTTTCGCACTTAAGATGTTCAGTCTCTCGATACGCTGTTTGCAAAATTTTCGCGACTTGTGCGAATCCTACTGATCGTACTAATTATATTTATTCTCTTTGTAAATTAGTTAATAAAAAAATATTTTTAAATATTTACAAAACACAATAGAAAATAGAAGCGAAAGATGTGAGTTTCAAACAAATACAACCAATACAAGTTACCAAGAAAACTTAAAGTGCAAACTTAACGTTAAATCCTTAACAACTACGTTTATAAAACGATCTTGTGGAATTACTATAATGTAACAATTTCTTATACTTTTACTTGATTTGACACAATGAATTCGTACAAAGTGTAGTTTGATAGCGACTACCACTCTCAATTTGACAGTGATCTCAACACGGGGGTGTCTACTACGATCTATCAAATATGGATGCCGGTCTAGCCTCAAGTCGAAGAAAGGGGTGAGTTATAAAGAAAATGAGGTGAAAGATTATAATCCTAGGACTCCAGATGAATTTTCAAATTCTGAGGGAATTTGACATCCAACATCCAAAATACTAGTCAAAGGTAGATCAAAATTCATAAATAATCCACCACCAATACAATCAACAACTCTCGTTTATGTCTGTTCGAGTCTTATGCAAACCGTTGCTTAAAACAAAATAATAATGAAGTTTCATAGGAAGAAAAATGATACCTGACACAGTTATAATAGTAACAATTTTTATTAATATTAGTCGTGTCCCCTCTTACGGGGTGAAAAAATTTGTGCAAAAAAATGGGGAAAAAAGAAGTTTAAGATAGTAAAATTAACAATATAATTGTTAACCCTTACCCAGTTTTAGGCTGGGATTAATTTAATGTAGTGAAAAGCTTTATGTAATGATAAGATACAGAATTTAAGCTCCGAGCACATTTGATCGTATGTTTACGAGTTCCTACAAGTAAGTGTCCTACTTCCTGAGCTCAGAAGAAGATTTACAACTCTCTGGCGCAAAATGTTAGTGATTAAATTTAATATTGACAGAATATTATCAATAAATTTAAAAATAAAAGATTAAATTCAGTATAGTATAAACTGAGATTGAGTTAAAACAAAATTGTACTGTAAAAATAAATAAATCAGTTAATAAACAATTATAGGATCTAAATCACTAATACATATCTATTAATTTGTGACACAAGAATTAACATAAATGATTAACAGCTGTTCGGTATGTTCGGAAGTTAGACTTTCGCGCCTGTCATTTACAATCCATTTATAAATAGAAAATGATCTTTCTACATCCACATACGTAACACATTGACAATTTCTCGAATAAAATCGACTGCTTTACCTTTTAAAAGATCCACAATACTGCAGATAATTTGGAAAACCAGGATTTTTATTTAAAACTTTCCAATTTCGATTTCACAAGATCAGCAACGGTTCCAGAAATTTGAAAAATGAATTGGCGGAGATCAAATATTAGATGCAATGCCTCAACTAGAGAGTATTTGTCTAATATGGGTGAATGCTGGAGGTCACGAATAGCTAATGGATTCTAGAAAAATTGGCATGTATATAGGTTAAGTCATTCTTTATTGTTGGATTCGAAAAGGCTTGTTGTGCATTCGAAATAGAAAGTGCATCATTTGCATTCAGTTGTTTGACCACACGGTTTCACCTCGTCAAAATAACAATAATAATAACTTACTGCCTCTATCCATGTGCCCCATCGCGTCACAATAGGTTTTGGTGATAACGATATATTTGGAAGTTTTTTATTAAATATTTTCGTACGAGATGGCGCTTTTAAAAATAATTTTTTAACACTAGAAATGAACTTATCGACATTAGGATAAGAGTCTCTAATAGTTTCACTGACGCGGTGAAGCCCATTGGCCAAACATGTCACGTGTACTAAATTTTTGTATTCAATTTTTAAAGGTCGACCTGCTGCCTCCATATATGCAACTCTATCTGTTAAAAATAGCAGGAAACGCTCTTTATTAATATCGTTGATCTCACCCCACATTGAATTGAGACTGTCATTGACACATTCAAATACTGTATCAGTGTTTGTGCGTTCTAGTATCCGTACCGATATTAAATGGCGTCGCATTGAAACCAACTCGTCCATCCCTCCAACTATCACGTTAGCGACGTTTTGCCCTTTAATGTTGGTGGTTTAGTTACAATTCTGAACTGATATCATCTTTAACCTGATTGTACACTGGCAATAAAAAGTTTATTCTTAGGATAGACTCCGCAGGTACACTAACACTGCTATAGTTTCCATTAATACAAGTTTGTAAAAATTGTGTAAACTCGAGTTTTTCTAATGTAGTCCATGGAATGTTGCAAGTCACCATAATTTTAGCTAAATCAAAATTAAAACGTTGTTGTCGTTCTCTGGCACTTACATTTCCACTAGAACAAGCTTGTTGTTTATCTGTTTTAACGTGCTGTAAAATTATGACTTCATTAAACAGGATACCACTTTGTCACAAATTACACAACACCATTAAATTTTATTCCGGAAAATCATTTATCCACCGTTCTATAGTCGAAATAGATGGATTTTTCCGCGATATTTTAACAGTATTTAACGGTAAAACTATAATTAGTCACTCAAAATTCAGTTTAATAAAAGCTTAACTAATCAAAAAATTGGTTTTCCTTCAGCGTTTAGGTAGATACTGAAAGGGTCATCGCTATAATTCGGCCACCTATCTCTTGTTTATAAAATCCCAAGCTGCCCGGCAATTTGAAACATATACAAAAACTTTTAAACTTATCATGTTTGTAAACACATGACACAAACTCACATTAAAATCAACTTGTTAAAAAACCCATTTCTGCCAAATTGAATAACAAATCATTCTGTTTTTAAAGTGAAATAAAATGACACAATTATGTTGAAAATATACTTTTTTAAATGGTAATTAGTCTGTTTTTATTTCATATCGCTTTAAATGTATACCGAAAACCATCTCTGAGAAACTTATAAAATTCCGAATGTTAATGTTATTAATTGTTATTTAGTATTAATTAATATTATCCATCAGAAATTTAAAAATAAAAAAAAATTCTAGCATTAAATCGACAAATATTCTGAGGAATTGAAATTCGTATCTGGTATGACATATTAACATACGGGCCCTGGACTCATGACAAAGTAAAATGTCGAGGGGAAAACGGAAAAACTTATTATTTCTTTGATGAAGTACAGGTTTTTTCAGATAATTTCAGAAACAAAATTATTTGAAATGTATATATACATATATATTATTTAAGAATGCAATACAAACTATCACCATCTTCTGCTATATTATTAGAAATCTTTAAATTGTTCAGCAAAATACCTTTTTGTTCTATAAACACGACTGATAATTAATCTTAATTTGGTACTATTCTGTCGACTTAAGACTATTTATCGTCGTTGTATTTCTGGAACACCTATAATACATTTATACTTTGGCAGCCCTTTATAATATTAATAGCAAAGATAATATTATCCGACATTTTTTTCATTTTTATTATGTTTCAAAAAAATTCATTACAATATATACTAATTTACTTCGTGGTCGTAAGTACTGATCCCTTTAGGATATTTTTGGCATATTATCAGCTGTAGGGAATTTGCTATTTTAAAATTGATTTTATTTTATTAGTAGGGATGCTCAAGAGGCTCAATATTACCAATTACAAAATAAAATTTCGGTTATAAATGTTGTAATGTAATTGCTATTTACAAATAAATTACTAATTTGTTTTTTGATTTATTTATCATTAATACCTTTTCCTTTCAGCAAACAGCAACAGCAACGATACACATTTCACAGAAGCCAGTTCGGATCACCATCTCTCTTCTCAATGGCACCTGATGTCCTCGCACCAAGTCAGAAGCATGAGCCCCAATTTGCCTAACCACCAATCAATACCGAATAGTTTTGGACAACTTGGTCAACCGCTGTCCCAAACCCTGAGTAGTTTTTCGCATCACGGAAGTATGCAACACGGCATCCATGGTTATCATACTCATCAGTCTCCAAAAACTTTCACGCATCAACCTTTCTATGGATGGTACTAATTCGGAAAAACCAAAAATGTTATTAATCGTGCACGATAATGTAAAAAAAGTAATTTCCAATATTTTAGTAATTATGATTATGGGTATCTTTTAGCACATATAAGTTTGAAATATGATACAATATTACTACTAAAAATTATTTTTACCTATTAGAGCTTGGGCAAAATATATTTAAACTTTCCACAAATATAATTTTAGACGGATAAAACCCTGAAAATTAACAAAACAACCAACTTCATATAATTTTTCTGACTTTAACTATTTGTAGGATTTTGTTCACATATAAACAACCACCTTATATGTTATTACCAGCAATAGAGAAAATATTTAAAAATATATATTTGCATACTTGGTCCGTATTTACGTTTCCAAAATACTTTTGATAGTTGAAGAGATTATTGAAAAAAATTCAATGAAAATTAAAACAACTAAACAAAACTGAAAATATGTATCAGCCAATCGTGAATTTAAATAAATTTGTAGAAAGAAAATTACATCTTTAGAAATGTACTCCTCACCCTGATGGTACGGCTCATGGTGGGTCAGCGATAATTATCCGCAATTGCATCTCTCATCACGAACTACCGAAATATCAAACAGACAAAATACAATCCACAAATGTTCAAATAAACGCAGTGCCCTGGCATTTTAACATATCTGCAATGTACAGTCCACCAAGGCATGCAATAACTTCAGACGAGTATAAAGTTTTCTTTCAAACTCTTGGCAATAGATTTATATCTGGTGGCGACTGGAATGCTAAGCACACACATTGGGGCTCAAGACTTATCACAACAAAAGGTCGAAATCTTTTAAAAGCTGTTCTTGATGAAAATTATGAAGCTCTCTCAAATGGTATTCCAACGTATTGGCCAAGCGATCCTAGAAAATCGCCCGACCTGCTGGATTTCTTTATAACTAAAGGAATCTCTAGAAACTGCTGCATAGTAGAATCCAACTATGACCTCTCGTCTGATCACACACCAGTTATTATGAGCCTGAGTACTACAGTTATGAACAAATCACCTCCTCCCAAATTAATTTCGAAAAATACTAACTGGACTGTTTTTCAATCACACCTAGAAGAAAACACTAACTTACAGCTACGAATAAAATCTCCAGAAGACCTAGATACCACAGCCCAGTACTTTATCACTCTTGTTCAACAAGCAGCTTGGCAATCTACCCCAGAAACTAGATATACACCTACTAATACCCTCAGATGTGCCACTATACATTAGACAACTCATTGCTGAAAAAAGACGGGCTAGAAGAATCTGGCAAAGATCTAGAAACAATTTAGATCAGCACACTTATAATAGACTATCTAGGCAACTAAAAGCAGCCATTAGAGATGCAAACAACAAAAACTTTGAGCAATACATCACTAATCTGACAGTAAATGATAACACAATCTGGAAAGCTACGAAAAAATTTAAAAGACCACAAATTCCAATTCCCCCGATCCGTAAACCAAATGGCAATTGGGCTCGTTCTGATAAAGAAAAAGCCGACGTCTTTGCTACGTATCTTACTGGCGTATTTCAAAGCGAACCAGGGCCTGATGATAAAGAGGTAGAAGATTTCATTAATACAGCATGTCAAATGTCTCTTCCCATTAAAAGTTTCACTCCAAGAGAAGTCAAAGAAGAAATTAATAAACTTAACCCACGGAAAGCTCCAGGTTACGACCTAATTACAGGCCAACTGTTAAAGCAACTCCCCCGCAAGGCTATTATCCTCTTGACAGTTATTTTTAACCGGATGCTAAGTTTATCCTATTTTCCTACAATATGGAAATATGCCGAAATCATCATGATTCCCAAACCAGGAAAACCACATAATGAAATGACATCTTATCGACCTATAAGTCTTCTGCCAACCATAAGCAAAGTCTTTGAACGTCTATTAGTACAAAGAATATACGCAGACCATGAATTCCTAACCCTGCTACCTAATCACCAATTTGGTTTTCGGGAAGACCATTCTACTGTTCAACAAGTCCACAGATTAGTGAATGAAATCTCCAAAACTCTCGAGAATAAGAAATTTTGCAATGCAGCATTCCTCGATATCTCCCAGGCTTTCGATAAGGTCTGGCATAAAGGCTTACTCTTCAAATTAAAAAATGCTTTATCCAGCAACTACTATCTCCTTATCAAATCCTACTTATCAAATAGGCATTTTTCCATAAAATTCAATGACCAGCAGTCTAGTTTCTGCCCTATCAATTCCGGTGTACCCCAGGGTAGCGTTCTTGGACCGCTGCTTTTCCTTCTCTTCACAGCAGATATACCTCAGACCAATAACACTACAATGGCCTCCTTTGCTGATGATGTAGCAGCACTAGCTGTAAGTGAAGACCCTGCAATAGCATCTGCAAACCTCCAACATCATCTGGACCTACTCAGTAACTGGTATACTAGATGGAGAGTCAAAATAAACCAAAATAAATCAATTCAGGTTACCTTCACAACACGACATAACACCTGTCCACCTGTTAATATTAATGGCGTACGCATACCAACAGCAACCGAAACAAAATATCTTGGCCTCCACCTGGACCAACGCCTTACTTGGAAAAAACACATCCAAACCAAAAGAAGACAACTCGATCTGAAGTTTCGACAAATGTATTGGCTTTTAGGTCGAAAGTCAAAACTTAACCTTCCCAACAAAGTTCTGATTTACAAAGCCATTCTCAAACCGATTTGGACTTACGGAATCCAACTGTGGGGTTGCTCAAAACCAACATCAGTAAACATCATACAGAGATTCCAATCCAAAGTCCTAAGATCATTAACGAATGCACCATGGTATGTGAGCAACCGGACACTCCACGATGACTTAAAAATTCCCCTAATTAAAGATGAAATCAACCGATTAACAGATTCATACAAACAGCGGACGATCAACCACGAAAATGAATTAGTAGAAAATCTATACAACAATGGACCTGCCACAAGGAGACTTATGTAGATTGTAAATAAAGAATTTCAAACAAAAAAAAAAAAAAAAAAAAAAAAAAAAAAAAAAAAAAAAAAAAAAAAAAAAGAAATGTACTAAACGACACCCATGGCTTTAATATAAGGAGACACAATTACTTGCTATATTGTCTTAAATAATGTGATGGTAGATAAATTTGTACAATTGTATGTTAGTTTGCTGAATTAGCATCAATACAACACATATTTATAAATATATAGGGATAAAATAATTATAAGAAAATAATAGTTTAATTATTAAAAAAGGTATTCAAATCTAGGAATAATGTGACACCAGTGATATATTGTATATACACTTCAGATTATTACACTGTACTATGGTTTTTATAAAAATATAAATAAATTTGTAAGGTTTAAAAATATGCTTTATTTAATATAAAATTAGGCATATCATCATTTTGTAAAGTTTTCTTTATCTCATTTTTTTACCTTGTACTCTATAAAATTTGATTTATTAAACATGTTGTATTATATCATATAATAAATTTTATTTAGTAATAATTATTTTAGTTTTATTTTGATAATCCCACTTTGACAATATAGAGTGTAGATGAAGAAGGTTCTCCATTGATCTCAATTGTGGTATAGTGGATTAACCAAAAGAAATTAAAAATCTTTACCACACAGTATTTATTTTCAAGCAATATTAATACGACGAGTTTCGACACTCAAAAATCATCTTCAGATTTAATACGATACAGTTGATTAATTAATACAATTAAATTTTACATTAAATTTTAACATAGACAAACTATAAACCTTACTTAAAGTTAAATGAGTGAAAACAGCAAATGTAAATGATTGAAAAGATAAATTAACATGTAGTATTAATATATGAACAATTCTGAAAAGAAATTTTAACAAAATACTAAATAATAAATGAAAACTTGATAATTATTAATAATAATAATAATGAATTAAATTTAGTTAATTAATTTTATATATATATCACATTAAAACAAAAAACGAAGTGACTCAAAGCCCCATGTGCGAGTCTCAAACTCAGAAATAACAGGATGATTGTGTACTGTAATAATAATAAAGTAAGTGGAAAAAGTAACCACCAAAAAGGACAGTGAAGTGAACAGGCTCATGCTCCAAGTAAACCTCCAAAGATAGAAAAAACAAGAACAGGGTCAAAAACGGTAGCCAGCCGATTACCCCCCACACCTGGACATCCAATACTAAAGGATGTGGCATGTAATACCTAGAGTCAACACTTTCATTGCTTCGCACCCTTCATTTATTTCTTTAAAATATGATGCTACTTTACCGTTTTACAATTTTTTAAAATCACATATTAAACGTTTTCATCACCATTTTTCTTATTTTAACAAGTCAATCTTCAATCTTACTTCCATGAACCCAGGTACCCCTAGGTTGTATGGTCTCTCTAAAATATATAAGCCTAATATCCCCATTAAACCAGTGGTGAGTTTTGTGAATTTTCCTCTTTATTATTTGGCATCTTTTCTTAACAAATTGCTTAGAGATAACCTTAACTTTGTGAATGAATTTGCTATTTAGAATTCTATAGACTTGTCCCATATATTACAGAATACAATAGTACCTCCGAATTCCTTCTTATTATCGTTGGATGTTACTAACCTATGTATTACATACGTTAATAATCTTTTTCACCGTGCATTTTCTCTCCCTCTTTTTAACCAATCTTTTAATAAAAGAGTTAACTTGATTTATACAGAAACAGCATTTTCCTCCTCAACTTATTGATCGTATATACAAAAACATTTTCAATTGTGTTTTCAAGTTTCCCAGGCCAACTTCCTTGTTAATGAGTTAGTTTCAGGTGCTATGCCTTTCAAACCAATAGTAATCTTTATTGCTTTTTCTATAATAATAAAGACCGTGTACCGTTGTTTCATAAATCAGGAGTCTATAAATGGTCTTGTGCGACATGTATATGGGACAATGTGGTCCTAAGCTAGATTAACGGAAAGAGCATGCATCCTATATTAATAAATATATTAACACTGATATTTCTAGTGTACTCCCTCTTTCTTGCTAACCATATTCTTTCTGAAAAACATCATTTTGATAAGGAGAATGTAGGTCTTCTCCATAACTCTAATAAAGGCTTTATTAACTTTTATTTCCCCTTCCCTATTCGGTTTATTTATATTTCCAGATCCTTGAAATGTTAGGTTACTTCTCCGTGTCCACCAGTACTTATATCAAATTTGGTTCCTTCTTCTCTTCTTTCCGCTAACCTATAGCGGCTTTTTACTCATAATTCTTAACTCACTTCGTTTGTTTGTCTGTTTTCGTGTTGCCTCCATCCTGTTTCTGACAGGAGAATGAACCAACACTTTGTATTTCACTTAACTTGAAGTGTCTAGCCGGGTCGTGTTTCGTCAAAATTATTATTCCTCAATTCCTGAAATTTTGCCAATTTAGTTTTCCTCTTTCGTTTTTCGTGCTAATGTTAATTTTAACTATCCCACAAATACATAGTGGGTTTACTTCGTTTGCTCCTTCTGGGAGGCTTCACCTTATTTTTCCTTGCCTTTGGGCTTGGTTTGGTATTAACAGCCTGTTGAGTGGACCTTACATGATTTATCCTTTAGTATTGGACGTCCAGGTGTGGGGGATAACTAGGTCTTGTCGTTTTTGATCCTGTTCTTGTTTTCCTATACGTTTCTCTTAGTTTCTTGTTAACAGCCTGTTAGGTTGGACCTTTCAAGCCTCATCCTATAGTATTGAATGGCCAGGTGTGTAGGGTAACCGGCTGAGTGCCGTTTTTGACCCGATTCTTATTTTTCCTATACGTTTTCTTTTCTTATGTTTGGAAGTCTACTTGGGGCATTGACCTGTTCTTTCCACTATCCTTTTTGGTGGTCACCCCGTAATTTAAAGATATTTAGGAAATTTTTATTTTTTTCCGTTGTAACGTACTTTACTGACTGATTGCTTGAATAAAAAAAAGTTGTTATTTCGATAAGCGTTTAACAAAAAAAGCGTCCCTCACCCAAATTCCTAAAAATCATTATCAGCATATTTTTTGTTTCTGTGGTTTTATCTGTCTATTGCAAGTTGTTTGTATAGTGTTGTCATTGTTAGTGTATTGCTATTGCTAATTTTATGCTCGGCAATGTATATAAAATTAATGAACTAAATTTAATTTTGATGTTAAATTTTCATTTATTACTTAGTATTTTGTAAAAGATTGTTATTATGATTATTCATGAATTATACCACATGTTAATTTAACTTTTCGGTCGTTTACATTTAATGTAAAATTTAATTGTATTATTTAATGTATTGTGTTCTTTTAGACCTGAAGGTGACTCTTGAGACCGACTCTATGACATCTTTAAATTAAATAATGTAATGTTACTTTACTTACAGTTGGTCTAATATTTTATGAAAGAAATCAATGTAATATTAGTTTTGTGGATTAGAAAAATTTGTTGCGAATTTTTTATCGAGTTCGACAAGTCCTTAATTAACAGTAATGTTATAAAGGAATATAATTGTTATATAATATTTTGTAGTTTTAATTCCATATAATAATTTGAATTCATTAAAAAATTACAGTTCATTATAATTTATTTTATTTGTTTAGAGAGTAGCCATCCATCCACATTGCAACGAGGTTGCAAGGAAGTTACCACAAATTCAAGTACCTTATTCTAGAGATAACGATAATGAAGAACTGAGTGAAACAATAGACCTTCAAGTAGAGTCTACAAAGCAAGTAACTTAGAACAAGAAATTGACAACACTTTAGTGTTTGAAGAAATCACTGAGGTTTTAGTGGAGCAAAAAACCATTGATGATATATGGAATTTACTACAGGAGATGAAGGAAAAACTAATTTTATTATCAGAACGGCTGAACACTATGGAAACAATGGTAAGAAAAAATTTACCACCTACAGTACAGGAACTTACAACTAGTAATTCTCCTGCTCGTCAAGTAACTGAAGATTCAACTGCAATACTGAAGCCTATGGAAATTATTTTGTTTGATTCTTGTAAAAGTGAACTGGAGATAGAGATAAGGGACCAATACTGGTAAAATTAAATAATAGTTAAATAAAAAACAAATCCTTATGAAGATAAGAGAAATAAAAGGAATTACAGTAAAACAATATGGTCTAGGGGTAGGAAATAAAAAAGATATTTATAAATGATGACCTTCCTGTGGGAAAAGAGTACTTTTCAAAAAGGTGCGTGATGTGAAGAAAGAAAAAAATTTGCTGCGGCTTTTTGCAATAATGGGATAATGTACCTAAAAAAAGGTGAACAAGATATGCCTGTGAAAATAAAAAGAGAGTGATATTTACTAGCAATGTGTTTAAATAAAAAAATGGATTAAGTAATGTATTAATTTGTGATAATGGCGCTAAACAGTATTTTGGATGACTATAAGGTAAAGGAGGCATCTGTTTGTGATGAATTATCCGAAGTAAGTTTTTTCGATAACTGACTTAGAAACATAAATGTAATGCATATTAAGATAAGGAGTATATATCAGAATTTTGATCAGTTTTTGGTTATCCTAGATTCTCTACAGAAAAGTTTAGATGCGATAGTTATGTCAGAGTTGCATTTTATCTATAATTGCATAGACTTCAACATACGAGGATATAGTATTATTTTCAATGAAAGTAACTTAAATAGGTGCGATGGATGTGTAGTATTTGTCAAGCAAGAAATACTGTTGAGTTATGAGCTACTTATAGAGGAGCAACTTAAGATTTTAAAGTTCACAATACAGAAAAACAATGTGTTGGCAAACATCCTAGCAACCTATAAAGGCTTTGGACTGTCACAACAATATTTCTATATAAAACTTGAATAATATTTTGCATCGTGAAATCCCAGATCATGATCAATTCTACATTTTTACTGGGGATACAAACATAGACTTGCTAGATCTAGCTTGGACCGTTTTTTTGCCAAATGTAAGGAGGATTTTTTTAATCAAATAAACACCGTTATTCTGGAACATAAATTACCAGACCATAATCCCATCCTACTTAGTGTACAAACGGATTTTGACGAGCTTACAGAGAAAAGTCATTCTTATCAAAAAATTGACCACAGGAATTTAACAATTAACAAGAAGCTGAATGAGATGATGTTCTAAATTCCGGGGACTCTGAGAGGTGTACCGGGATGTTAATTAATAAGTTGAAAAACATGTTATCAAAGTGTACAAAGACAAAACTATTACAAATAAAAAAAAGGAGAAAAAACCTTGGATAACTAGGGGGATTTTAGTATCAATTAGAAACAGAGAAGAGTGCATATTAAATAATAATAATTCACATTTGCTAAATAGGTATAAACTGTACAGATCAATGCTTTCAAAGTTAATTAAAAAACAAAATATGCATATTATAAATTAGTTACGATTCTAAAGACCCAAAAACCAAAGGAATGCAAAAGCGGAAATAAATAGTATTATCAATTCTAATAACATAGAATGAACCAGCAAAAAATTAATTGCGAATTAATTTAATACCTATTTCTTAAAAATAGGAAAAAACTAGCAACAAATAGAAAAGCAGAGCCAATCAGATGAAACTCGAGAGTATTACACTCGTTCTTTTTGTTCCCAATAACGAAAACCGAGATTGAATACCAAATAAAAAATCTTAAGAACAATGTAAAGGGAGGGGGCACTACATCTGTTCAGACATTATAAAAAAGTACAACATTTATATACGAAACCCGCTTTTGCATTTGGTAAATGTCATTTTCAGTACTGGAATTTTCCCAGAAATACTAAAAAGTGCAATTATAATTCCGTTATATAAGCAAGGAGAGCAAAACATCTACCAATAAATACAGACCTATTGCATTAACTAATACGATAAGTAAGTTAATTGAGAAATGTCTTAGAGTAAGAATGTTGACGTTTCTAGAAAAAAATAATTAAATACATACCTCACAAAAATTATCGCATCACCTAAATATTTTGAAAAACAAACAATTTGAAATGCATTAAAACAGTGTAGATGGAGCTGGTAGTTCACATGTGTACGCTCTAAGGTTTGGAGGCAATGGTGCATAAAAAAGATTCAAACAGTGTACAGAGTGAGTTAAAAAGTAAAAGTTATGCTTTTATTACAATTAATTAATTCGTAAAAAAAGTAAAAAATAGGAAACCGAAAAGAAAATCATCATTGAATAACGACATTTTGGAGGACATTTAGTGTCTTAAATGGGATTCTCTTACAATCCTGGCAGCGCGCGGGCGTGCATTGTCATGCATAAACAAAAAATTCTCGCCAATAAATTGACCATATGGAATAACATGATCTTGCAAAATGTCTCTTATGTATCTATCCGCAGTTAATCATCCCTCATTTACCGGAACTAACTCTGTGCGACCATGAAAGGAGATTCTTCCCCACACCATAATTGACCCACCACCGTAAGATTCCATTTGCTGAAAATTGTACTGCACATAACATTCGCCACGCCTCCGATAGATTGACATACGTCCATCTGATGCATTTAAACAAAATCGGGATTCGTCTGAAAAAAGAACATTCGACCATTATTCAGAACCCTGCAAATTCTAATCGAGCAACTTGATGTTCTCTAGTAAGACGGGGGCCTATGGCTGAAACTCTGGCTCTTATGTCATATTCCCCGAGACGATTCTTAACTGTTTGCTGACAAACATGAACGTTTCTGGCAGCCAACAGTTCATTTGTAGCATTCTGGCAGTACAATGGCGTGTTATTAGAGCAGTCAGTCGCAAAAATCGATCATCTAAGGCCGAAGTGACTCGATCGCGTCCTTGGCCTGGTCTTCTAGAGTACTCGCCAATTTTCCTGTAACATGCTACAACTCGGGAATTGTGCTTTGGTAAACATTAAGAAGGTTAGCTACGTATCTTTGGCTACGGTCCTCTTGAATATATGTTATCACCCTCACAGCCTTTTCATTGGTTTAATATCGTGTTTCCCGTTGATGGCGATCTACACTACAAGTTTAGTGAACTTACTAACAAAATTACACTTTTAAAGATTAGTATAAAAGAAGCAATATACAGAAACTAAAATCAAATTATCCTGAATATGTAATATCGACGGTTTTTATTGCAGACAAAAAAATTTGCCTGTTTTTGTACATTTTTATCAATGAATCTGAGCTCTTAAATGGTATTCTATTATATAGTCTACGAGGAACTTTCAAAAAGAAAGGTATACAAATAATAAACCCATGTATGTGGGTGATGCGATAATTTTTGTGAGGTGTGTATTTTGAAACCTTAAATTTATTTTCCTTCAGAAAATGAAATTTGCATGAATATGCGCTTTTGCTTCAGTGATTCTCAGGATGTAAGGCATGTATTGGACTGCATTAAAATCATGACACAAACACCAAAATATTTGTGTTGTATAAAATTTTATTCACAATATATATATATGTGCAATGTTAGATTTATGTTGTGATTAAAACTTCATATATTAGTGAATAAATGCAATGATTATTTAATAGGAAAACTAGCTTTATTTAATCAAATATATTTTAAATGATTCTACAATATATTGAGGATAACAGTTTATTTTTATTTTTTATTTTGTATCTACTGAATTGGGCAAATAAATAAAAATAAACAATGTATTAACTACAAGGTAGATGAATCATATTTTTAAAATAATTATGTTTTACAACAGATAACATCTTTAATGCAGTCACAATCAAAATCTACTTCTGTTATTAGAATACTTTAATCATATGCTGCGTATTAAAACTAAATTTAAAGCTGCCATTCCCATTTGTATTTGTCCATAATATTTATGCCGTTTTTTAAGCTTATACTCGTTATCTTCCACTTCGTATTTTTAATAACTCCTGTAATAGAATTAGTTTTACTTAAAAGACAAAAGCATTAATGACAATATTACCAAAATGTCTATATAGGTAATCATTTAAACTGTATTTAATTATAATTACAATGTAAACTTTTAGCAATGTGAATATTTTATCTGTCATTTTTTTTTAAAGAACGCTATAAATAGGTTGTTAAAAACCTTACTAAAATCAATTGATGAACAGACTGAAATTAAAAAAGATACCTTCAAAAGGGCATTTTATTTCTAATAAATATATAATAATATATTTCTTCAAAGAATGTTATCCCATCAGGTGAATAGCCAAGCCATCTGTTTTCTGCTGATATTACAAATACACACTCAATAACTTGCATTATGAAAATTTGGACAAACATATCTCTTGTAGAACTTTCACCATGCTTGGGGTATTTATTATTAAGAAAAAATTTTAAGTGATATTGAAGTTTTCCGTTGAAATTAGAAAAGTTTACTGATGTATTCTCTGATGAAGAAGAAGATGAACAGAATCAAACCTTTTTCTGTAGAATATTCAATTTAAAAGTCGATTTAATTGGAATATGTATTGTTAGAAACATTTTTTTACTTCTAATTTAATATTTGCTATATATAGGTTAAAAATCAAACCATTTGTAAAAAAATAACTTTTCTGTACAATATTATTTGTAGTATTTACTTTTACCAAATTAGATGATGTCGATTTTATTGAAATATATACATTTATCAATTATTTGTTTTAATTTTTTCTACTTCTAATTTAAAAATTTAACATTTACCCCATATGTAGGTTAAAATTTCAACTTACATTTTTTTACTATTAATTTAACATTTGCTGTATATTGTTTAAAAATCAAACCTTTTGTAAAAAAATAACTTTTCTGTAGAATATTCAATTTAAAAGTCGATTTTATTGGAATATTTATTGATAGAAACATTTTTCTACTTCTAATTTAACATTTGTTGTATATAGGTTAAAAATCAGACCTTTTGTAAAAAAATAATTTTTCTGTACGATATTATTTGTAGCATTTACTTTTATCAAATTAGATGATGTCTATTTTATTGAAATTTATACATTTATTAATTATTTGTTTTAATTATTTTCTACTTCTAATTTAAAAATTTAACATTTACCCTATATGTAGGTTAAAATTTCAACTTACTTGTTAATTTCAGAGTAAATATCCAATAATTTTCACCTGAAACACACATGCACTTCTTTTTTTAATAAAAATATCCACATGGAAAGTACTGCACACTAATTTTTTTATTAAATATTCAATAATTTTCACCTGAAACACACGTACATTATTTTCTAGGAAATATCTACTTTAAACAGCGACTTATAAACTGTTTAGATTCGAAACGGAAAACGTTAAAATTATATTTAGATATTGTGGTTTAAAATCGCTGATAATTTTTAACTGTAGAAATAGTTTAATTTTTTAGTATATGTAGTGCCATCGCTATAGAGAAGGAAAAAACATTGTTTTTAAATTACAGTAGGTCCATTTTTGTAATGATTCCTACAAAAATTGATAACATTTATGTTTTTTAGATATATGTATCAAACATTACTATTAACGCCATCTATTTATGTATATATATATATATATATATATATATATATAATTATTGATGAAATGTATACAGAATGGGATTTTTTAAATATTTTTTGTAGTGTTATCTACAAAATTAAGAAAAGATATTTTACATGTGTATTCTCTGCAGTGTATAGATATTAAAAAAGTTTATATTTAAGGAGAAACTTAAATACGCCTCATGTGAAAGGTTTTTTAATATGGAATGTAAAAACGTTTATAAACTATGAGAACTTTTTTTCTCTTATTAAAAGTTTTAATAAAAAAATCATTTATTACTTCATATGCAAAAATTAAGAAAAGGTATTTTAGATGTGTATTCACTACAATTTATAGATATTAAAAAAGGTCATATTTAAGGAGAAACTTAAATACACCCCATTTGATAGGTCTTTTAATATGGAATGTAAAAACATTTATAAACTATAAGAACCTTTTTTCTCTCTTAATAAAAGTTTTAATAAAAAAATCATTTAATACTTCATATGCAAAAATTAAGAAAAGATATTTTACATGTGTATTCACTACAATTTATAGATATTAAAAAAAGTTCATATTTAAGGAGAAACTTAAATACACCTTATTTAAAAGGTCTATTAATATGGAATGGGTTAAACATTTATAAACTATAAGAACTTTTTCTCTCTTAATAAAAGTTTTAATAAAATATTATTTATTACTTCACATGCAAAAATTAAGAAAATATATTTAGCATGTGTATTCACTACAATTTATAGATATTAAAAAGTTCATATTTAAAGAGTGGGGGGGAATGTAAAAACATTTATAAACAAAAAATTATGTCTTATTTATTACATGTTTTGCAATACTTAATTATAGAAAAATTGTATAACTGTTGCTTGCATGTATAGCAGTTGAAACAAAATCCAATAAAATTAGAAGGAACTCCACTCAGATGTTGAACAATATGTTGATCGGATAGATTTTCTTCGAATGGCGATGTCACTTCAGAATAACATGAATAACAATTTTTTTTCCATCCAGGTTTATGTAACTTTGGTTTACACACCATGTTTTGAGAAACATCGATTATTTATAGAAAAAACCGTTAGGGAAGGAGATAGACAAGAAAACCCGTTAGATAAGAAAAAGCGTTATTGTTATATAATATCTAAAAATAGAAATACCATTCGGTCTTCCGTCGGGCCTAACCTAATAAGAGAGCTAACACAGATAACATTCTCTCAGTTTTTGTTAACAATGGAGTGTCATAAGTGTGGGAAACAGTTTTCAAGAAATTATAACTTACGCCGGCATATACTCAACTCTTGTAAGAGTATTGATCGTTGGGCAATTCCCAAAAAAAAACTAAGGCCGGTGGCTGTTGAAATATTAGAAAATGGTGTCAGCAAATTAACACATGGTTAGAATAGAATTTCATCATATAGGTTTTCCAGTAATATTAAAAAAACAGATTATAAAGATTTCTTAAGTGAAGTTAAACCAAAAGTGCTACGTATATTAAATGAGTACCGACTAAACCATGGTTCCATAAAAGTGAATTTTGAGGTATTTGAAATCTACGTTAAACCATCTTTATCTGATATCAAGTCCATGAATACAGCCAATAAAATTATTACTTCTTCTTCGACCTTAGACTGCCTTTATGAAGAGTTTAAAGATGAAATCATTACACAAGCTTCTGAGTTCCAAGAGAAAGACTCCAATTGGGCATTACAAGAGATAATGTTTTTGAACGTGAACATCAACAAATATAGTGCTATTTCTGCTTCATCATATATCAAGCTACCTGTGTCGATAATAAAAAAGAATGGTATTTTAAATATTTTGAATGATTGCAATGCGTGTTTTGCTTGGTCAGTGAATGCTGCTATTTTCCCAGCAGATGGTGATCCTACTAAACCAGAATCTTATCCACCCTATGATACGTTGCTGGATTTTTCTGGCATTGAGTTTCCAGTGAAGTTAAAAGATATTCCAGTGTTTGAGAAACTGAACAATATTTCTATAAATGTTTATGGATTAGAGTGTTATTACAAAGATAATAAAAACAATTACATACAAGTTGTTGGACCTCTTCATTTTACTTCAGGACGAAAACCTACACATGTTAATCTTCGGCTGATATCAGATAAAAATGAAAACTCTCATTACTGCTTAATTACGGATTTATCTAGATTAGTAAGTAGTCAGAAAACAAAAACAAACAGAAGAATATATTTCTGTGATGGTTGTTTACAATCTTTTACAAATTACAAAAACACGAAGAAAATGATTGCACACATGTAAAAAGTGACTTACCTACAACAAATTTAAAAATCAATAAATGAGTTGATACCTGAAAATATTTTAAAATTTACAAACTTTGAAAAACAGTTGGAATTGCCTTTTGTTATCTACGCTGACTTTGAGAGACTACTAAAGCCAATAGACCATACTCAACCGTTTGATGGGGCCTTTCACTGTAAAAGTATGTGAACATGAGCCATATTCCTTTGCATTTTATGTAAAATATAACTATGATGATAGTCTATCAAAATTGGAGATGCATGCTGGAACAGATGCAGCAAAAGTATTTGTTGAAAAGTTAGACGAGACTGTTCAAAACATATACCATCAACACTTAAAGGATGTGAAGCCAATGATTCCTTTATCCACTGAAGAAAATCAACGATATGAAAATGCTATATAGTGTCACATTTGCGAGAAAGACTTTGATGTCTTTGATAAAAAAGTGAGAGACCATTGCTATTTAACTGGAAAATTTAGGGGAGCAGCACATAATTCCTGTAACTTAAATTTTAAGATCCCTTCATTCATACCAGTATTTTTCCACAACCTCACGAACTATGATTGTCATCTATTTATCAAGGAACTCACATCAATAGGTGAATCCATCTCAGCCATAGCACAGACTAAACAAAAAAACAAAAATACATATCTTTTTCTAAATCATTTTGGTTGAGAAGTCCAATACTCCAGAAGTGAAAAACACCTACATAAAACTTAGATTTGTTGATTCGTTCCTATTTTTATCAAGATCTTTAGATAAGCTAAGTGAAACTCTCGATTCTGGACAATGTAATGAAACTAGAAAACATTTCCCACTTCAGTTCAATTTGATGAGACGTAAAGGTGTTTTTCCGTATTCATATGTCGACTGTTTTGAAATGTTGAGTGATGTTGAATTGCCCTCTAAGGATAAGTTCATTGAAACTTTAAAAAGAGAAGATATTTCAGATGATGAGTATAAACGAGCTCAAAAGGTTTGGAATACATTTAATTGTAACACACTTAAAGATTATAGTATGCTATATTTGAAAACTGATGTTCTTTTATTGGCAGATGTGTTTGAAAACTTTAGAAAAATGTGTCTTGAGAAATATAAGCTGAATCCTGCCCAGTACCTAACCGCTCCTTCTCTAAGTTGGGATGCCATGTTAAGATATACAAAAATCAAACTTGAACTTCTAACTGAAATAGATATGTTACACTTTTTTAAATATCTTCAAAAAAATAGACGTCTGGTTAATAATTCATTCCTTGATTAATTTTCAGTGTGCAATATTCCTGGAGACAACTATATTTCAGTATCAAATTTAATTTATAAATCATATAAATGTAGTAAATATATATCAGTGCTGCTAAAATGTTACTGAAATTTTTCTACAAAATTATTTTTCTGATTGGATATAGCTCTAAAATTCTAAAAACGATTGATAACACATGTGAAACTATAAGTACATTGACGAATATTTTACCTAACTGTTTAAAGTAAAATCCTAATTTTTGGGGTCGAGGATTATCCAGCTGTAATGTGGACAATTAGTTATCAAACAACCGCATATATATTATCTTTTGACAGATACTTGCCATTAATGTATGCTTTGATGGTAAGCAAAAGGAAGAAGGACTAATTAATTCTGTATTATTCTGAATGCACTATATCAATGGCATTGGTAACCCACCTGTTAAATTTTTTGTACTGACTAAATATGGTCCAATAACAATTTTACACTAAAATAAATTATCTCCTGCTGGTAGAGCTACACAGATTATTTTTATTGTAATATATGCACTTTGTATATGGCGGTAAAAAGCATTTTGAGTTTATT
Source organism: Hermaeophaga mercurialis (assembly GCA_951812935.1). Lineage (NCBI taxonomy): Eukaryota > Metazoa > Arthropoda > Insecta > Coleoptera > Chrysomelidae > Hermaeophaga > Hermaeophaga mercurialis. Next base: position 29,873,174 of record OX638364.1, read on the forward strand.
GCAAAACTCATTAAAAAATTGTGTCAAATCCTTAAGAATATATTCTGTACTTTTTGTTTTATTAGGCTTTGTGGAAAAAAAATAAGGGATATGGATACCTCCCCATTATTAGGAATTGTACAATTTCTAATAATATCCTAAAACTGTTAATGGCACTTCCTCTCCTACCACCCAAACAAATTATAGAGGCATTTAATAGTGTCTTGAGCAGGGCGAGACTAAACGAAATGAACATTACGAGAACTTTAGATTATGTCCAAAGGTAATAATAAATAATTTTACTAATATATGATTAGTAAGATTTATATATATGTATATACATATACATCTTGGATATTAACTTAGATTCAAACATTATAATTAATATACTGATTTATTGTTAGTGAGAAATGTACATTCATAATGTAATGAAAAAGTAATTAAACGACTATGTAGCACTATAACACTTTATATCTAATTTTTCTTGTAGACATTAGATTGATAGGGTGGATGTAGACTCCCTATCAGTTTATAGCCTTCCACGGCATACAAACAACAATGTGGAGTCATTTCACAACACCCTCAAGAGGCAGATAGGGGAGGATTATCCTAATATTTGGTCCATTTTATGTTAGTATCTAATAAATATATTTTTATACAGAATGTTCGTAAATGATGTTATAGAATTTAAAATCTACATTCCTTGAATTAAATGAAATAAGGCTCTTAAAATAAATATTTTTAAAATAATATATTGGGACCTCTAATGGTTTTAAAGTTCCTCGAAAATGTGTACTAGTACGGATTTTTTTCAAAAGAAAAATAAAAGTTAGGAAAAAACGAAAAAGCAAATGACCTTTTTTTCATAAATTTTGAAATTGATAACTGGAACTAAATCGTGAATGATATACAATGCTGTATGGAGGGTTTTTCAAATAGTATTTTATTGCTCAATAATAAAAATAGTTCATTTATAATGTCCAAGGTGCGCCACACTAATCGGTATGGTGCCTAGTGGCTAAACGGCCAAAAATTAAAAAAAATCCTTTTGCAGGTATATCTAGGACTGTGGCAGCTACAATTTAAAGTTTGTAAGCAAGATGCGTAAAAAAAACACAAAATAGAAATACTTTAAAAAATATTTTTATTGACTATAATTTTTTATAATTGAAAATTATTTTTTGTATATCAAAAGTATATACCCCATGAATAAAAAAAGCTTAGAAAATATTTTTTTATAAATTATTCATTTTTATTTAAAACTAATATATACAATTAAAGTTAAAATCAAATTCTGAAGTAAAGTAATTTAATCGAGTTTCTTCAGTCGATCAAGAAGGTATTTATGCAATGCAATAATAGGTCTGCTCTAGATGGTATAGTAGAAGACGAAGGCACAGGAGCAGTAGCAGATTTCTTAATAATATAATAATAATTTTCGACGACATTCTTGTTAAATTAAGCGCTATTGATAATCGAATACTAATTGAAATATTATTTGTACGGTTTTTATATTAAACTAGGAAAGGAAATATGATAATTTAATCATTTTTATATTATCGCAAAAAAATATTTAGTTATAATCTAGGAAAGGAAATATATTATATATTTTAATCTAAGTAAATTTATTATCATTTTATATTTTAATCAAAGTAAATTTATTATCAATTTATATTTTGGCGAAGATGATTGAAATGCGTAGGTGTCAATAATCGCTTTCAACTCGCTTTTATATTTATGCAAAGTAGATTGAAATGCGTAAGCGATGATAATCATATGTATATTTATACAAAGTAGTCTGAAATACGAAATCACTTGCGATCCGCAACATTCTTAGCTGCGTATGCTGTCTAAAAAGAATTCTACAAGAATAGGAGTTAGATGAATTTTTGTTTTACATCAATAAAGATTTATCTAGATATCTAAATAAATGATTTCATGTGTTCTTTTTTACATATAAAATATATCCTGAAAAACGTTTTAGTGCAAATGATTGTATTCTGGGGAATAATATGTTTGAAAATTCCAAAATACGTCATTAGTTTTGAACTTGCAGATCAAAATTCAACATCAACGTCTATTGCACATAACATTGATAAAGCAGAGATGAATACAACAGCTCCTTTCACTACTACTACTACAACCATCACAACTGAAGCTGAGGAAAAAATATTAAGTCGCGAAATGAACAAGACTTTTGCAGTATCATGTATTTCATATCAGCTATATGTATTTTATTGCTAAAAATTTTATACAGGGTGTTATTGAAATACACGTACATATTAAAACTGGGTATTGCGCAGATCCCCACTGAATGTAGAAAAATATTATTTTTTAAAAATACCCCTTATTAAGGGAGTTATTAATTTTTGAAAATTAATTCTAAAACAAACGTACTTCACTGATATGTTGAGGATGACCTATATAAATTAGGTTTATTTACCTATTTTAAACATCAACAGTAATTAATATGTAAGTTTTTGTCAGATGATAAGAAAACTAGTCTTGTAAGAAATAACCATGTTGCCAAGATTTTCGAATTAATTTCTATTTCCGAAGACTGGTTTTTACTACCCTCGTTATCAAAAAACTAGAATATTTGATAAATGATTGTTTTTAAACTATACATTTTTGAAACTATAGATTATTAAAATTTTAGTTGATTTACGAATCTGGCTAACACGAGCGCGTCATTTCCAAGTTGGTAAAAAGTGTTGTTACGATTACTTTTAAATATTTTTTTACGATGCCACTATTTACGAATATTGAACTAACCGATATAGTGCTGGTTTATGGGGCAGCTGGAGAAAATTCTCGGCAAGCACAAATCCTGTATCGCGAACGGTTTCCAAATCGGAGAATTCCGGACTGTCGTACGTTTATTTCAACTGTTCAGCATCTAAGAAACCATGGAAAATTTGAGAGTGTCAATGCAGATCGAGGGAGAACAAGAACACAAAGAACATTGGCGGCCGAAGAAGAAATATTGGAAGCTGTTGAAAACCGGCCTCAATTAAGTTGTAGAAGACTAGGTCTTGAAATTGGAGTGTCCTCATTTGTTGTGTGGCGGACACTTAAAGAACAAGGTTTACATCCTTATCACATCCAAAAAGTCCAGGCCTTATATCCAGGTGATGAAGAAAAGAGAGTGGAGTTTTGTGAATGGATGATTCAAAAATGTGTTGATATTCCTGATTTTCTAAAAATATTATTGTATACTGACGAGGCTTCATTCACTCGTGATGGCGTGTTCAATATGCACAATACGCATATTTGGAGTGATGAAAATCCTCACGCCATTAGGGAAACTGGGCATCAAAGAAAATTTTCAATAAATGTTTGGGCTGGCATAATAGATCAGTATTTAATCGGGCCTTATGTTCTCCCGAACAGATTAAATGGGCCAGGATATCTCCACTTTTTAGAAGATATTTTGCCAGTACTCCTAGAAGAGATACCGTTACAATTAAGGCAACGGATGTGGTACCTACTAGATGGCGCTCCTCACTTTGATTTAAACGTACGGCAGTTTTTGAACATTAGATTTCCTCAAAAGTGGATAGGCAGAAATGGACCTACTAAGTGGCCTCCGAGATCTCCGGATTTAAATCCATGCGATTTCTTTTTGTGGGGTCACATGAAACAACTGGTTTATAATGAACCTATTAATAGTGTTGAACAATTAACCAATAAAGTTAATGCGGTAGCCGAGGAACTACGACAAAATCCAAGACTAATTTCTAATGTTCAAAGTTCTTTGGAAAGACGATTGCAAGTGTGTGTAAATAATAATGGACGGCATTTTGAACAATTACTGTAATAAACTTTATTTTGAATTAATTGGTTTTGCTACGGCAACAGTGCAATTTCTATGGGTAAGTTCAATTTCGATTTATTTTACTTCTTTAAATATGGAAACTAGTAGGTCGGAAAAGGGGACTCTTCCCCAATATTTAAATTTTAGAATTTGAAGTTAAAATTGGTGCCAATCGTTTTTGGTCATTACATACTATTCCCCATTTTAATATGTACGTGTATTTCAATAACACCCTGTATAAATGTATGAAAATAAAACTTAAATATTCATGTATTATTGTAATAAATGAATAAAGTATATACAGAATGTTTTAATAAAACTCCAAAAGTATTGATAATTCAAAAATGTATTTAGAAAATTGTTATACATTTTTTTATTTAGGTATTACAATACTATTCAACCAGTAAAATAGCTTATCAACATTTGTTTTGGTTCACATAACTTTCTTGTCATTTATGTGATTAGGACATTCCACTAGGAAGGGTTGAAACTTTTCCGAACCATAAATAGAACCATCATATTTTGCAATATTCCGTACATCAGGAAAATAACCTAATTCTACACCTTTCTCATGCAGAAATTTTGCTTTTTGTTCACCTCTAACGAAAATGATATTAGCGGCATAGAAAAGATATTTTTTTAATATCATATTAATTTCAGAATAGTCAATGTAGCCTGAGGAATAACTTATTCTATGATGAAATCTTTCCAAATAATTAATGGATTTTCGATCCTTAGTACTCGGGCGAACGTTGGATGGTGCTTTGAATAAAAAATCATGACGTTGGATTCCAATCTGAATTTATACTTCTTTATTTTATTAAATATCTCACATTGAAGCGTATTATTATTGGGTTTTAGTGAAAATTGAGCATCATCAATGCCGTTCAATGGTACTAGCAATTTCTGTAAAAACTATTCAATGTCAGCTATTTCATAGCATCCTGGAGGAATAGTCAATGCTTTGAGTTGTACTTGTTCTCCTTTATCGTTATTATCATAATAGTAAAATTTCTCGCCATCGATGTTTGGTATGGAATTGTAGGAATTAAACGATAGTACACCAAGATAATAATTTTTATCGGGCTTCAAAATAATCGGCATTTGAGGAGTGAATGAGAACACGTCATTCGTGCTCGTTAAAGTCAAAAGTTGAGACATGACTGATGAAATTTAAGGATAAAATGACTATTTAAACAATTGAATTTTTCTAATATTTATTTAAATATAGTATTACAGAATACGCATTTTGATTCCATAAATCCCCCGCATACGTCACTCCACTCATGTTGTTGTTGTTCATATTGACATGGTAAATAGGGGAGAAGTTTCTGTCAATATTTATCGGAGATTTGATACCAAATCTGGCTAGTAATATTTAGCATCATTAGTCTAATGATATTTTTCAGATCTTTCTCCTCCTTCGTAGAGGAATTGTAAGCAAAGATGTCCGCAATTGATTTGATTATATTTTTGGTATTGGTCATTGTTGTAGACAATTCGTACACCTTTTCCTAAATATCTGAAGAGTTCTCTTGGCGGCTTTAAATAACCAAATGAATCGAAAAACTTTCTATAAGCTACCTAATGCCTACCATCATTATCTGATATATCTAAATTTAAAATTCTCGACTTTTTGGATAATTCTGAGGTAAAGCATCACGCATAAAAACACCGCGAAAATGAGGTATTTTTAGTTGTTTAGCACACCGAATTAAATCTATATTAGTTAATGCTCGTTTGGGTAGCTCTACTGGAAGTTTTTTTGTTTTGTTTTAAATAAAGACCAAAACCTCGAGCAGTCTTTCTCAAGTATAGTCCTTTACCTATAGACTCCATAGCTTTATTGTGTCGTTGATCCTCTTCTAGGTTTTTCTGAGCATTTCTCATATCAATAACCGTTTTTGCAATAGCACTAGCCCCGTCGGCCACCGAACCCAATGCTCCAAGAGCTCCTAAGATCGGGAGTAGAGGTAAAAATGCTCCAGATTTTGTGTCAAAGGGTATTATTTGGGGTACTTTTACTCGCTTCTTTCCTCCAGCCATCTTTATAACCATTCTAGCTGCTTTTAGTGCATTCGAGGCCGTTTGTCTTAGAGTAGGTGCTGGTTTAAAGTGTTTTTTCATTTTCTGAATAATGTCGCGAATGAACAAAACAGATGTTTTTTGTCCTTAACCAAGTTTTCGTTTCACTTTCTTTCCACCTCTCTTTTTCGTTATCCTCTTAGTAGAGCATAATGCGATAGTGTCACTATGACCCATACCGAGTTTTCGTTTAGGTTTCATTCCTGTCGTAACGAACCAAGCTGCAGTTTTTTCACCAAAAGTTGCGTCCTTTGACTTGACACGTTCCCATGTAGTGTTCTCGAGAACAGCATCTGCTTTGTGTCTATCCTCTAAAGACGTATGCTTCGAGTACGCAATGTCGTGTTCTCTACAAGCAGCATCCAAAGGGTTAATGCCTTGATCACCTCGCGCTACACGCTTTTGTAACTTTGTACCAGGATCGCCGTACTGATAACCAGGAAGATGTAGTTCGAAAGGGAGCTTGTTGATAAGCGTATTCAGTACACCTGAACCTTGATAAGTCAACATCGAAAATAACTTTTTTTTAATATATCTTACACTTATATTTAAACTTTTCTTGTAATAAAAAATGTTTACAAGATGAAGATTATTCAACAAAAGCAGACGCTACCTATTGAAAATTTGGATATTGCACCGTCAACAACTATTCAAGGTAAACATGGTGCATTATTACCACACTCGTTTCGCGCCATCGTTTGTGGTCCTAGTGGCTAATGGTATTAACTCATGAAATTGGACATGCTTTGGGGATAGCTCACAGTAATGATCAATTATCAGTGATGTTTCCTTGGTATCAAGATAACGTTATACATTTATTCAAACATAATAAAATGGCTTTGGTAGCCCTTTATGGAAATCGCTTTCGTTATTTTCTGTAATACCTACATTTATTTTCAATACTACTACTACTACTACTGCTGCAACATCTAACACAATTTTTAGAGAACACCCTAAAGCATCATATTCTAATCGCACCTCAGAAGATGTTATAGACATTCAGAATATGAGAATTAGTAATTGAAGAGAACCCTTGATTGATACTGATGTCGCAAACAACAAATACGTTGATGAATCTTTCTTCAAAACAGTTCGATATATCAAAAAAATGCTTACTTATGAAACATTTTTACGGTTTAGAAACAAAATCATCAATGATATGATTGGACATAACAACCTTTTGTCGCTTCTAAAAGCTAGACTAGAAGACAGAAAAAAAAGAAATACATTTGAAAAGAACTATTCTAGAAAATTTTGAAAAAATAAACGCTAAATTACGAGTCAATTCGGATCTTCTGAAGTTGCAAGACGGTCGATTTGGTGAATTATCAAAAGAATTACATACGCGCAATTAAATGTACCATAAAAAGTTAAAGTGGTCTCGAGATACTTTAATCGGTCACATGGCGTCGAATAAAAAGATTCAAATAGTTAATGAACTTCATAAGCCTGCACAAAGAAATTATCCTAGACGTAGGACAATTATTAAGGGTTTAGATGATTTATGGCAAATGGATCTTGCTGAAATGCGATTCTATGTAGATCAAAATAAAGGCTTCAAAATGATTATGGTGGTTATAGATTGTTTCTGGAAATTCATGTGGACGCTACCGCTGAAGACAAAAACGGGATCCTGTAACAACCTGTTAATCTGCAGACTGATGAAGGGAAAGAATTCTTCAATTTTTTATTTCAAGCGTTGATGAAAAAACAAAATTAATCACTACAATACGTTTAGCGTGAAAAAAGCATCAATTGCAGAACTATCGATATAAACGTTAAAGAATAAACTCTATAAATATTTTTCTTTACAAGGTACTTACAATTGGATTGATGTGCTAAAAAAATTTACCAAACAGTATAATAATAGCAAGAATAGCACAACTGATTATAAACCCTCAGAAATCTACGAGTCTAATGAAGAAATGATTATGAAACAATCCTTTGCTCATTTGAAAGTTGCGGGAGCGCGAAAAATCAAACTTGGAGACATTGTTCGAATTAGCAAATCCAAACATATATTTGAGAAAGGTTACACGCCGAATTGGACAACTGAATTATTTAAAATTAATAAAGACAACATAATCAATCCCGTTACGTATCTACTCTACTCTAGATATGGAAGGCTCGCTAATTAAAGGCGGTTTTTATGAGGAGGAATTACAAAAAACTGTTAATCCTAATTTCTATTTAATAGAAAAAGTTTTAAAAATAAAAGGAAACAGTTGCTATGTGAAATGGTTGGGATTCCTCGACAAATACAACAGTTGGATTAGTAAATCTGATACGGTGTGAACTAATCATAAGCGTTTTCAAACTCTGAAAAGTATAAAAGCTTTACATCTTATATACAATAATCAATTATTAAATACGCCTTCATAAAGTAAAATAATGATGGGCATATGAATCAGTTTTTACAAAATAAGAAGGAGGCCATTAACCGAGAACAATTACATATATTTCCATTAACAAACACAATAGTCGAATGCGGTTTAAGTCCGGCAAGAGGAGTTTTACCTATAATTATTTTAAAGCAACAACAACAACAACAATCAACATCAGTCATCAAGTTTACTACATATGAGTGAACTACCTTAAGAGATTTACTTGTGGAAGCTGCTGAGAAATTTTTCACAGAAAATCCTGAATTTTTGATATCATCATCAAAATGCGGAAACTTTATGGAAATTTCTTATTTTATTCAGAATACAATAAAACAAGTAAATATTTCTAGTGTTTTTGATATTTAATAGTTTTGCTACCTAAATTTACATTGATTAGTTCTAACATTGATTCAAAATCGGCATATATTACGAATGGAGTCTTTTGCTTGTAAACGAAATTTTTAAACTTGATTGATTTTTCAATTGAAATGAAATTTTACAATCATTCAGATCTTTACACATAACTAAATGCTTCCTTCTCTAGTTTATCATTATCGCGAAAATAGTGTAAACACCTTTCGCAAAAAAGTTTCTTAGCAGTATTTTTATTCAAATTTAAAGATAGTAATCCAGATTTTTTCTAAATTGCTCATGTGCTCTCACTTCTAGGTTATTTTGATTTAGAATATTATAAATTATTTTCAAATGACCTTCTTTAGTTTGCCAGTATCGTAAATTTCCGATTGTACTGCGATTATTACTTTGGATAACTTCGGTACACAAATCAAGGGCAACTTTAATATGTGTCAACCAGTTTTCTATTTCAGTTGCATCTCCTACTTTACATTTTTTTCATAAAATTTTAAAATTAATTTTTCTATATCTCTAGATATTTTTTCTGACATTTTTTTTACACACAAACAATATATTCAGAACTAACCTTTAATAATTTTAAAAATTGCAGCAGGATTTCCTTTGTTCACGTCCTTGTCTCCCTTGAAAACAATTGAAAAATTCCTTGAGCTCAGCTCCTCCAAATGTTTTCTTAATAATTCAGTTGCCCTTAATGGGAAATAAATTATATTACTTTCCAGTTCCACTAATATGTTGCATCCAAATTTGGTTTTCACTTCCTTCGCTGCTATGATCTTATATGGGACTACCTTCTGTAAGTCTGCTATTTTAATGATAGGTTTATTCTCACTATCAAGAAGAAGTATTTTGTTAATATAATCCAACTCCTTTTCTAAAAAGAAAAATTTTTTAGAAATTTAATATTTATAATTGTAATTCAAAATAAACTGTTACCTATAGCTGATAAATACACCTAAATGATAACTTTTACACAATTCAATATTACAACTGATATTATACTGTAAGTACCACTAGTAATGTTATATTACAACTGATATTAATTCAGAACTCGGTATATCTCTATATATAATTTAACCGGCTACGGCAGTATCTTTTGCCGGCTGAAAGCCATTATTGACACCTACGCATCTCAGTCGACCTCACTATTGCGCTTACTGACGCCTACGAATCCCGCTCCGCCCCCTGACTCCGCCCCCAGAACAGAACTTTTAATTTTCGTTTCGAAGGTGAGTGAAGTACTGAATCTATTATCTGATTTTTGCCATAATTTACGGCATAGTCGGCAATGGGAATACCTACTATGGGGTTTTTATCAAAATTTGAATGTACGGTGTTGTCTTTGTCTGAGTTAACTGGTCTATCATCATTATTGTCATTAATGTCATTGTCTACTAATATTTCTTGTTCTAGTATAGGAACTTCGTCTAAATTTACAATCATTGAAATTTCGTCTAAGTCTGGCTGTACTGTGTTGTTTTTTCAAATTGTTCAGGTTCTTTAGACGTAGATGGGGGTGATGTTTCAAGACGTTTGCTAGGGCTATTAAAAATTGGTCTTTTTTCGTAGTTCTCAGTTTCTGTTAATATCTCATCTACTGTGGTCCAAAAATAATCTTTTTCGTTAGTTTCTTTAGTATGAATTTCTATTCGTGATAACGCATCAGCATTTAGATTAGGTTTACTTACCGCTTTTATAGAGTATTTGATAATCATATTCTTCTAACTTAATTCGCCATCTTAAAAGTTTAGAATTGAGGTCTTTTAGAGAAAAAAAGCCCATTGTAAGGGTTTATGGTCAGTAATTTTAAAAAATTTTCGCCCGGAAATACTTTACTGCCCAAACTATTGCTAACAATTTTTTTCTTCTATTGTCGAATAATTTTGTTCGGAGTTGTTCAATGTTCTCGATGCGTAAGCCACAAGTAAGTATTGTCCTATAGTCCCTTGTGAAAGTATGGCTCCTATAGCTACATTAAATGCATCGTAGTAAGGTTAAAAGTTTTGCTAAAATTGGGGTACTGAAGTATTGGTTCATTTATAAGAAAATTTTTACAAGTTTCGAAGAATGTTAAATATTTATAGTTAAGTTCAATTTTAGCACCTTTTTTGAGGGACTTAGTTAAAGGTTTAGTTACTTTAGCAAAATCTTATTTGAAATGTCTATAATATCCTAATAATCCTAAAAATCCTTTAATTTGTTTAGGTGTTTTTGGAATGGGAAAATTTTGAATGGCTTTAATCTTATCAGGGTTACAATGTGGCCTAAATATGCTACTTCTTTTCGAAGAAATTCGGATTTGGTTAAATGTACTTAGTAGTAGTACTAAGCCGTTTTCAGATCAGGAAGTGAGATAAGGCCATAAGATAAGAAGTGGCCTTGAGTTGACAACATTGTTGACCTTTACGGCCGTCCACGTGGCCTCGATGGCCTTGAAAATGGCCTTGATGGTTTTGGAAGAGCAGCCTTTAAAAGTGGCCTTGGAAGAGGCCTTTACCGCCGTCCCCGGCCTTGAAAATGGCCTTGATGGTCTTGGAAAAGCAGCCTTTAAAGTGGCCTTGGAAAATGGCCTTTAAAATTTGCTTCTTTTAATCTTTGAAATACTTTACGTAATTTTTCTATATGTTCCTGAAGTGAAGTCGAATATACGATAATGTCATAAAGGTATACTAGACAAGTTTGATCTTGTAGACCTCTTAAAATATTATCGGTAACTCGTTGGAAGGTAGCTGGTGCTCCTTTTAACTCGAAAGGTATGCGTAAAAACTCGTAATGTCCATTTTCGGTACTAAAAGCGGTTTTTTCAATATCTTTTTCATTCATTTCAATTTGATGATGTCCGCTTGCTAAATCTAGAGTTGAAAAATATTGATATTTTCCTTGTTTATCTAATAAATCCGTAATATTTGGTAACGGGTATCTGTCATCAATTATTTTTTCATTTCGTTTCCTATAGTCTATTACTACTCTATAGTGCCTTTCACCTAAATTATTAAGCTTCTTTGGAATTACCTAAATATTTGATCGCCAAGGACTATTACTAGGTCTAATTATATTTGAATCTAGCATTTTTTTGATTTGATTTGTTACTTCTTGTTCATACACAAAAGGGTATCTATAGGTTTTGCTATACACAGGTATTTCATCGGTCGTTCGAATGTTATGTCTTATCTTATTAGTAAAAGTAAGTGGTTCCCCTTCTTTATAGAAAATATCTTTATATTCTAAACATAATTTAATTATTTGTTCTTTTTCTTCTTTATTCATATTAGTTCTGATAGTGTTTATATCTAGTGGATTATTAACAACCGAATTATTATGAATTTCCAAATGTTGAATATTTTTTTCTTCAAATTTTTCAACTGTAATTGGTTCAGAAAAATCTAAAGTTACGCTACTGGTAGAATTTTTTATGATTGTGGTGAGTGCACAACCATCTTTTGCTATAGTAAAACAATCCGGAATTTCGCAGGTTTGCATTTTTGAATAAGGTATTATAATATCTCCTTGAGGAATGGAAGTTTTTATCTTAATTACTTGTTGCATTCTAGGCAGTATTGTTACAATATTATTAAAAGAATTGCTAACTTTATAATAACTAATCGGAATATTTGCACGTGGGGTCATTAGGTAATTGTTCTGGAAATTTATTTTGTTGATCCGGTATCTATTAAAATTTTTAAATTATGCTCCGGAAAAATTATATTTGGTAATTCTCTAAAATTGGAACAATTAAAAGAAATAGTTAAGGGCTCTATAGGAATATTTTTTTGTAGTTTAGTTTCCGAGGCTCTTAACGAAAACTTTCATTAGTTCTACTTGAATTAGGTTGATTATTGTACACATCATTAGTTTGTTCTAAATCTTCGTTTTTTGACGTAGTCTGATTATTGTATATTTCTTCAACTTTAAAATTTGGTGGGCTATTAGACTTAAAATAATTCTAAGGTGTGAACCTATTAGGTTGGAATGTGTTTCTTGTTGAAATTGACATTGGTGTGGGATTTGGCAAATTTACTCTTTGATTTGGTCTAAATACATTACTATCTCTATTTTGATGATTTTGTCCGAAAACTTGTTGGTTAGTGGGGTAGTTTCTTTGTATGGGTCGTGATTGTGTATTAATTGGTTGAAAGGGGAAATTAGTATTAGGTCTGTTATTATTTTGTCTCAAAAAGTAATTATTGGGAGATCTAGAATTAAACTCAGAATTATTTTGATTTCTATTTCATTTGAATTCATAATTATTTTGGTTTTGAATATGGTTAACTTCAAAATTTCTGTTTGAATCTTGAGAATAATTAGGTTTCATACAACGAATTGTAGTTCCTAACGGTTCTTTTAGGCATGATAAAAATGTTTTTAATGCAAAATTTTGATATAACTCTCTTTTTAAAATTTTTCCTGCTTCAGTAGTTTTATAAATATTTATATAACTACAAATTAAATTTAATATGTGAAGACATCGATTGTAAAAATTTTGAGCAGTTTCGTGGTGATTCTGTTTTAACATTACTAGATCCCTGTTCATCTCTTTGATCAGAGAAATTTCTAGTTAGAGTAGACTTTAAATCTTCTCAATTATTACAATTTTGAATATTTATTACTGTTCTAGCACTATCCTTTAACTTCGATATTATACTATTTAATAGTAAGTATTTTGAAAACTTGCGGGGTTAGAGCTATCATAAAATTGATTTAATATTGAATCGCTTACATACAAAAATCTACTTAAATCATTTGGATTACCATCAAATTCTGGTACACAATTAAGAAATTCTGGTTTAAATTGGGCCATCTATTAGTAAATTATTACTAGATAAAGGTAAACCGGTCAAATTAGAGTCAATTGAAGGAGAATCTAAATTTTCTAAAAGGTTTTCTAATATTTCAGTGTCTGACATAAATTGTACTCACATTAAAAGAGCAAATATTATAATTTGCAACTATAAGGCTGTTGACTGGATCGGCGATGCTGTCTTCACCAGGTCTCTATCCATACAGAAGAAGGCGATGATTGTCCTTGTTCTCTATATAGGAATTGGTCCAGGTCCTTGATGGATGCTGGGAACTCCAAACTTAACTAGTCGAAAATTCAATATCCGGTTAATCGTTGATACGACAATCGGTTCGTTCGATACGTTTAGATACCGAGATATCCTATTGACTGCGCCAATTATATTTTTACGACGGAAAATATCTTTTTTTTAAAATAAACATTTTACTTTATTATACTGTATTACTGTATTATACTTTACTGACTGAGTCTGCAGTGCAATTTGTCCATTTATCAGTTCCTTCTAATGTCTGAATAAGCGCTTTACAATAAAAAGAGTCTATTGTTGGTGGATGACATAATTCCTGAATAACGTAACATTCTGTTAAATTTTAATATATATATATATATATATATATATACTTAATAAAACTCCGTTTTTTAATTCTTTCCTAGACAGAACAGAAAAGATACCCAAATAGATATAGACCCGGAGTACCAAGTTTATATTCTGTTTGTTTAAAGAAACTGTAAGTGTAGTAGCGGATTTTTTCTCTTACAGTTATATTTTGATTTTGAATAAGTTTATATCAATTAAACAAAATTGTCAAAATAAAGAGCGCTCCTACAATACAAAATTAATATGATTACTGAGAACTTTAGCTATTGTTTCATTTCAAAATTACTAAGACACAAGTATAAGAGGCGATGTAGGGTTTCAATCACCTCTCTAGCTTTTTTATGTGCCGATTTCAATAAAAATAGAAAAGAATTTAAAATCAAGTTTCTTTAACCATAAAAGAACACCGACTATGATCTTATCATCACAAATTCTAAATTTCTATAAATACAATGCCCTATATATGTTCACAAATCTGATTTATATGAATAAGAATATGTTTCATCATGTGATAGCCAAATGTCACTTGTCATTTTTTCTATGTATTGGGTGTCATTAAATCAATAAATCGTTAACTGAAAAACCTAAATAATGGTCTATTATGATCTGCTCATATTTTATTAATCTTGGTTGACAAATAAAAAGAATAGGAATGATCTATATCTCTGTGTCAACTATTTTATAGAGTTCCTTTATATGTGGTACTTTTTATTTGTTCATTAAGATAATTCTCTTTTTATCTTTGTTTTTTTACAAATAATTAAAGAACAAATATTCATTTTATTCCTAAAAGGTAAATTATGTTTAATAATATGTACTAATATCTACCTAATGAATAAAAGTAAGCATTTTCATATTATTTTACAGTTTATTGATAATAAATACAATATTTTACATAAGCAGAATAGTATATACCAAAATATATTTATATAATAAAAATGAACTGAAAATTATATAGATCAGTATCAAAAGAAAAATGTGGGAACATATTTTTTTAAGTTTTTTAGTTATAAACACGCTTATGTAATACAATTTTTCTTACAAAAGTTTAGATTGTCATTGTCTATCTTCTTAGATATTTGCCATGCTTATGTTTTCTGCAAATAACAAAAAATTAAATCCACTGTATTTTTTTAGAAGTATGTAATGTAAATTAACTGCGCAATGTGCAATTATTGAAATATCATATTTTCCTTGTGTGTCAAATTATGATATTTCAAGCCAGCTTATATTCCTATTTCCTTCCAAGTTTTCATGAATGTTAAAACATATTTTCTAGTAGGTAAACCAAAAGATAATCATGTTCAACTATACTGTTTTCAACAATTATTTTAAAAACGTGAAATTATTGCGATAGAAAATTCTTACTTCCGTTTTATTGGCTTTGAAAAAAAAGATTTCATTACACTACTTGAAAATATTTAATATGAATCCATTGTGGTTTATTTTTCTTTTCTTTTATTTATTTCATTATTCCTGAAATATAAGGAATAATTTAGGTTATATATTTGGAAATAAATAAAATCAAAACTTATGAAAGTACTCACCCTTAAGTAGCTATAAGACAAAATTTCACATGGCAACTATTTTCACAAAACATATCGTTAAAAAAAACTGTAACAGTTTTCATTAGCAGCCAATATTTGGTTTACAAAAAGATTTCCTATTATTTCCTGGCGTATTTTGATTTCTATTATCTAAAAAAAATATTAAAAAACAATTTATTCTATTTTTTCATAATCAAAACATACGTTAATAAAAAAAATTATACTTACCAAAATTTCCTTCTAAAGTCTGTAAATATTAAATAAATAAATAATTCATCAATCTGTTTTAAAACAAACTAAATAACAGTTTCTGTACTTAAACTGAATACCTAGTTAATATCAATGAAATAGAATTAAGTCTTGTCAACAAATATATTTGTTGGATGAATTACGGTTTTGACAAATAACTGTTATACGTAAATACTATTCGGACGAAATAAGGTTATGATGATATACGAGTTGCCTAAATTTCGATTATAACGTTTTTCGAGTGGATGAAAACTTTTCTAGAGTAATACGGTTCGCATAAATTCATCTTTTGAAGTTATACGAATTTAAATAAATACGGATAGAATAATATACATTATGATATAATAATTTGGGGTTCAGTCTGGTTTCGATGGAATAATACTATGCTATTTAACTGGTTTGAAGGTTTAAATCATGCCAAAAATTTTGTTTGATAAAGTACGGTTTGGATACTTTATATGGACCCTTTCAGAAACTTTAATACTTATTAGAATAATAGTAATGATAATTACGATTCAATTAATAATAATATTTAGTATATTAATAAGAATATTAATGATAATGGTTAGAATACTGAGAGCAGCAATTTGTATAGCGACAATACTAATATAACATTACTAAAATTAAAAAGACTTAGTATAATAATAATAATACTAAAAATAATTTTACTAAGAACATTATAAGTAATAACAATAATAATAGTTATAATATTAATAATACCAGCGATTAAGGATATATACAGTTCTAATAATAACATAAGGATTCCAGAATCTTCAATAATTTTCAGAATAATATTGATGAAAATAATTATTCAAGTACTGATAATATTAAGTATACTAATAAGAATATTAATCATTATAGTTAAAATAATGAGAACATTAATTTGTATAGCAACAATACTAATATAACATTACTAAAACTAAGAAGACTTATTATAATAATAGTACCAAGAATAATTTTACTTAAAATATTATAAGTAATAAAAACAGTAATAGTTATAATATTAATAATACTAGCGATTAAGGATATTTACAGTTCTAATAATAACATAAGGTTTCCAAAAACTTTAATACTTTTCAGAATAATAGTGATGAAAATAATGATTCAAATACTAATAATATTAAGTATACTTATAAGAATATTAATGATTATAGTTAGAATAATGAGAGCATTAATTTGTATAGCAACAATACTAATATAACATTACTAAAACTGAGAAGGAGCTGGATAATATTATGGAAGAGGTCAGGAATTTGAAAAAGGAAATTATATTGGCCGGGGATCTAAACGCCAAGTCACCTGCTTGGGGTGCTCCCTTCGTAGATAGAAAATCATTGGATGGGGCATTTTTATTCGCATGACATGAGTGTACTCAACAAAAGAGACAAGCCAACATTTGTCAGAGGGTCCTCTACTTCCTATATAGATGTAACGGCAGCTACTAGGAAATTAGCTGGTAGAGTAATAAACTGGACGGTCTTAGAAGAAGACAGTCATACTGAACATAGACAAGTGGAATGGGAAACCTTCAGAGCATCCCTGGACTTGCTGTCAGGTGATGGGAATAGGGAAGTATCATATAATGAATGCAGCAAAATAATAAAAAACGCTTATCGGAAAGGCCTAAAAAGAAGTAGACTGATAAAGAGAAAAATGCCATATTGGTGGAACTTAGATATAGAACAAAAAAGGGAAATGTGCAACCGATTGAGAAGAAAACATACTAGATTAGCAAGGAAAAAATACACAGATCAAAATGAGCTTTTCGATACCATAAACAACCTCAAGGAACAACGTAAGGAATTGAAGAAAATGATAAATATGGCAAAAAGTCGGCACTAGAAGCAGCTCTGTGAGGAACTTGACTATAACATTTGGGGAAGTGGGAACAAAATAGTTATAAATAACATAAAACATAGGACACCATGTGAAGTGCACCCGGATATGAAAAGAAAAGTCGTACTGGATTTATACCCACGGGTAGACGATACATATTAGATCTTTCACTACGGAAGAATTGCAGGAAGCAGCAGACAAAATGAAAGAGAGAAAAGCACCTGGAACTGACGGAATACCAGTTGAAGCTATTAAAGAAGTGGTAAAAATGAGACCGGGATGGATGGTCATAAAGCAAGAATTTCCAGACGAATGGAAACTGGCCAAGGTTATATTATTACATAAAGGGGAGAAAAGTTTGGAAAACTTAAAATTCAGACCAATTTGCCTGTTAAATTCCATCAGTAAGCTTTATGAAGTACTAATTAGAGAAAGAATCATTAAAGATTTGGAATAAAAAAATAATCTCCACGAAAACCAATACTGTTTTCCGAAAGGCAGATCTACCCTTCAAGCTATTAGATTAATATATGATAGTGTGCGAAAAACGAACAAAAAATGGTGTGTGTTAATACTGTTATACGTTAAAAACGCCTTTAACACCGTGAGGCACAGCTTAATAATAGAGGAATTACATAAAAAAGAAATATAAACCAGTATCTAATAAATATAGTCTCTAGATATCTGAAGAAGCGGAAGATAACTTGTAACAAGGGAGAAATACTAGATATATGTGCCGGAGTTCCACAGGGATCGGTCTTGGGACCAACACTTTGGAATATTTTATATGATTGGGTTCTAAGAGTGCCGCTGACGGAGGATTGTACCACGGTAGCATTTGTTAACGATTTGGCCTTGTGGTAGTGGCGGAAGACAAAAGCACAATTCTACACTGTGCAGAAGAATGTTTCCGAAGAATTGACCGCTCGATGAAAAAGCAGAAATTATCTTTGGCACCAAGTAAGACAAAGGCAGTAGTTCTAAAAGGTACAAAAAAGAACGAAGCCCTAACCTTAAAATTGAGTAATACGGAAGTCAGAACTTCAAAAGCGGTAATATATTTAGGAACTTTGCATACCACATACAAGAAATTGTGAAAAAGGTGGAAAAGAAAGCAACCTTACTAACAAGGATACTCCCCAACATAAATGGTCCATCTAGTGACAAAAGGGAAGTACTGAGCTCGATGATTCACAATGTAATGTTATATGGAGCTCCAGCCTGGTATAAGGCACTAGAAAAAAATAAAACACGCTAAGACACTAAGCACTCTACAACGAAGAATACTGCTACGAGTGGCAGCAGCGTATAGAACAGTATCAACAGAGGCTTTGAATGTGATAACAGGGGTCCCTCCAATTGACCTCCTCATCTTAGAAAGGAAACAGATACACGAATACACAGAAGGTAACACAGAAGAAGAGAAGGAACGGATAAGGGAAAACACTATACAAGAGTGGCAGCAGAGTTGGGAAGAAAATTAAGAAATTTAATCAGAAATATTACAGAGTGGATACAGTGTAAACACAGAAAGATTGATTTCTGGCTCACACAAGTCTTAACTAGTCATGGCTAGTTTGGTTTATGTCTTAAACGAATGAGGATACAGGAAGAAGGATATTGTAGGTACTGTGGTGAAGTGGATGATGTCGAACATACTACTATAAGGTGTAAGAGGTGGGAGAATATGCGAAGAAAGGCTGAAGAGAATATAGGAATAGATATAAGTATAGAAAACATGGTTCCTCTGATGCTAAAATCCAAGGAAAACTGGCAGATAATACAGGGAATGATAAAAAGCATAATGAAAACTAAAAACCAAGAGGAAGAAAATTTTATAAACTGTGGGTAATACAAACCTAAGTGCTGTATGTGATGTATGGAAGCGCAGGGATGGAGATCAGGATAGCCGCTAGCACCTGATATTATGTCTTCAAGACGGTCCGGGTGTATGAGAGGTGCTACGAGGTGAGGTTTAGTGGGTAAGGCAGGGCTTGCTCTGAGTCCCGCACTCCTCAGTGCGATACCGTAGTAGCATGAGGGTTCGGTCATAATTTTCCTCCCGTCTTCAACAAAAAGAAGTTATAATGTTATAATATTAATAATACCAGTGATTCACAATATTAGTAATAATATAAGTAATAATAACATAAATAGTTATAATATTAATAATAAATAATACCAGCGATTAAGGATAATTACAGTTCTAATAATATAAGAATTCCAGAATCTTCAATAATTTTCAGAATAATATTGATGAAAATAACTTCTGATAATATTAATTATACTAATAAGAATAATATTGATCATAGTTTTAATAATGAGAGCATCAATTTGTATAGCGACAATACTAATCTAACATTACCAAAACTAATAAGGCTTATAATAATAATAATAATAATACCAAGAATAATTTTACTTCAAATATTATATGTAATAACAATAGTAATAGTTATAATTTTAATAATACCAGCGATTAAGGATATTTACAGTTCTAATAATAACATAAGTATACCAGAAACTTTAATAATTTTCAAAATAATATTGATGAAAATAATGATCCAAGTACTAATAATATTTAGTATACAAATAAAAATATTAATGATAATAGTTAGAATAAGGAGAGCAGCAATTTATATAGCGACAATACTAATATAACATTACTAAAACTAATAAGGATTATAATAATAATAATCATACTAAGAATAATTTTATTAACGTTATTATAAGTAATAACAATAGTAGTAGTTATATTATTAATAATACCAGCGACTAAGAATATTTACAGTTCTAATAATATCATAAGGATTCCAGAAACTTTAATACTTTTCAGAATAATAGTGATGAAAATAATGATTCAAGTACTAATAATATTAAATATACTATTAAGAATATTATAGCGACAATACTAATATAACATTACTAAAACTAAGAAGACTTATTATAATAATAGTACCAAGAATAATTTTACTTAAAATATTATAAGTAATAAAAATAGTAATAGTTATAATATTAATAATACCAGCGATTAAGGATATTTACAGTTCTAATAATATCCTAAGGATTCCAGAAACTTTAATACTTTTCAGAATAATAGTGATTAAAATAATGATTCAAATACTAATAATATTAAGTATGCTAATATTCAATTCAATTCAATTCAATTCTTTATTAATCCAGTTAACAGTAAATGTTGTAGGACAAGTCAATAAAATAAAATATTACAATACTAGTACAGTATTTTATAAAACTAAACACAAAACATTGAAAATGTATAAGGGACCGACACAATATTCAGTATATAAATGATAAAGTTAGATATTTACTATTACGTTGGTGGTGAAGGCATCAGCCATCAATTAAGAGTAATAATCAAAATACTCTTGTAGAGAGTATGGACAAATGTGTATTAGCTCATTTTTTACTAGATATTTAAATTTTTGTGAATTTGACGTTTTCTTTATATTTTGTGACAATTTATTATAGAGCTTAGTTCCAAGAATGATTGGTGATTTGGTACAAATACTTAAATGGGTGTAAGGTGGGTAGAGATTTCTTTTATTTCTGGTATTGTAAGTATGAAAATCACCACTATGTTTTAAATCTGATTCATTCTTATGAATATACAATGAGAGTTCCAAAATATGTATTCCATACAGTGTAAGTATCTTAAAACTTTTAAAATAAGAGCGACACGAGTCTCTAGGAGACACACCTGCCAGGCATCTTATAATCCTCTTTTGAGATATAAAGACTTCTTTGGCATAGGAAGATCCACCCCAAACACATATGCCGTAGAGCAACCTTGAGTGAATGTCACTATAATATATTTGACAGAGATGGTGAATCTTTAGAACATGTTTAAGGTTTCTGATTTGAAAACATTTTGAGTTTAATAGTGCTGCTAAATTCTGGCAATGCGTTTTGTAAGAAAGGGTTTCATCGAATGTTATCCCTAAAAATTTTGTGGAATCGACTCTGTCTATTTGTATGTCATTTACATTGATATTAAATGATACATGTTTAGAGTTCTGATGTGTGTGAAAGTAAATATAATTTGTTT
Organism: Hermaeophaga mercurialis; assembly: GCA_951812935.1. Taxonomy (NCBI): domain Eukaryota; kingdom Metazoa; phylum Arthropoda; class Insecta; order Coleoptera; family Chrysomelidae; genus Hermaeophaga; species Hermaeophaga mercurialis. The sequence goes on from OX638364.1 coordinate 29,894,902, forward strand.
TTTCGGTGTTGAACAGCAAAGATTGATTACTGGACCACTTTGAAAATTTTTCGAGTGCGTTATCTATTTGATCTTTTAGGACCACTTCCGAAGAATTGGAAAAGAGAAAAGTTGAGTCGTCAGCATATAGAACTGTAAATGTGTCAGAAAGCAAATCTGGGAGTTCATTTATATAGAGAGTAAATAATATAGAGTCCAACACGGATCCCTGAAGTACACCCACATTATTTACTAATTCTGGTGAAAATGTGTTGCTAATTTTAACCAACTGTGGCCTATTAGTAATATACGAAGCAAACCATTCATTTTGCTTGCCTCTAATTCCATACGAGTTAAGTTTATTCAGCAAAATATCATGTTGAACACAATCGAAGGCCCTACTGAGATCACAAAAGATTCTAGTTGGGCCCTCGCCAAGTTCAATTGATTGAAGCAGTTTTTCATAAAATGAAATAACCGCCGTATTAGTTGAATATTTGGCACGAAATCCATGTTGATGTTCAGTAATTATTTGATTTAGGTCAAGGAATTTCATTAATTGGTGTAACATAACATACTCGAAATTTTTTGAAAATGTGGAGATTACTGAAATTGGCCTGTAGTTAGACATATCGTGTGGGTCTCCCTTTTTAAGTACAGGTGACACTACAGCTGTTTTAAGCATTTTAGGAAATCTGCCTTCCTCAAGAGAGGTATTAATTATATGAGTTAGAGGTTTTAGAATATAGGTTGCAATTCTCTTTATTAATTTACTTGAGAAGTTATCAAAACCACATGAATGTTTGTTTTTGATTTTATAATTTATAATGGACATAACATCTAATTCAGAAACTGAAGTGACAAAAAAACTATTTACAGGTGATCTACTATCAAAATATTTGAAATCTGTCTTAGGGGTTGGAATTTTCTTGATTGTTTCATGTGGAATAGAGATAAAAAACTGATTGAAGTCTTCAGCTATAACTGAAGGACTTTCAATAAGTTTGCCATGTTTACAAATTGAAATATTTTTTTTTGATGTATTGCTTTTGCCTTGCAATTCATTAATAACACTCCAGGTAGCTTTATTTCTATTGGAAGACTCATTAATTTTCTTGTTATAATATTCGGACTTTGTTTTTTGAATAAGCTTTTTATGTTGAGCTTTATTCAGGTGATACAATCCTTGCAGTTCGGGGAATGTTTTTTTTAAATGATATAAGTCCTTTAGTTTACTGGAAGATTGTTTGATTTCATCATTTACCCAGTAGCATGGGGTTACTAAAACTGAAGATTTTTGTTTCATGGGGCAACTAGAATGAAAATAATGAGTGAGAGTATCGTGAAAGATGTTAAATTTTGAGTTAGTATCATTTTTTGAGTAAACGTTATCCCAGGTTTCTTTGGAGAGATATAATATCAGATTATTAATATTAGTTTCTCCCATGGCCCTAGATGCATAGCGATTTGATTTAAAGTCATTAGATAAATTAAGATTTAATAAAAAGTTATCATGATCAGAATTTGTATTAAGGGTTACAATCCCATCGGTTCCTGCACAATTTGTATATATTTGATCAAGGATGTTACTACATTTTTCCGTGGTTCGTGTAGGTGTAGAGTTTTTCGGAAGAAGCCAGATAAATAACTTTAACTCAGAAATTCTTTTTTAAAAATTATTATTTTCAAAATTAATCTTTTATTTAAAAATTTACAAAATATTTATTAAGTTGTTTCATGTACAAAGATCAGAACAAGAATACATAAAAAATGAATTTGCATGATAATGTGAAGAATGCAGCGTTAGCTTTAACCTGAGCCGTTCTTAGTATTTATGTAATGGTGAGCTTATTTCTTCATATAACTCCTCCCTCCTTAGGAGAAAACAATACCGATGAGGGGTTGTTTTCAAGTTGTACTCTTGGTGTTGTGGGATTTTCGTGTTTCTTGGATCTCTTCTTACAGGACCATATGCAAATGATGATTGTAATTATTACTATAGATGTTAGGCTTGGCATGTTCCATATTACAGGGTGGATCTCTTCTTCTTGTACTGGTTGGCTTGATTCTATTTCCTTTCTTAGTTCTTGAATCGATTTGAAGTCAATAGAATGTAATTTCAGAGGCAAATTTTTATTTTTTATCGGATTGGCCGTCGACTGGGTCCACTCTAATTTCGGTAATATCAGAGGATTTATACGAATTTTATCTTCCGTGTTTTCGTATAGATTATTTTTTATTTCTACGCTGCATCCATTTGGGATTTTGAAAATTATGTTGGCATTGATTACGATTATCCTTTTTCTTTCGCAATCTATACTGGCTTTAAGGGGATTCTCTGCTGGCAATACTAACAGAAATTGTGTGTTGATTTGTTCTATTATAGTATGATGCAAAACAGCGTTCTCTGCTTTACAAATTGGTTTTTCGGCTCGAACCAGAGGTATGACAATCTCTTCACGTTGTTCGCACAGGTATGTATCTTCAAGTTTGGGACATGGGTTTTCTTGATATTGGTGGAGTGTCGTACTGAGTACAAGGAATTGGTTCGGTGGAATGAGAATGGAATTTTTGAAGGGTAAGGCAATTATTTGGTAGGTCATGAAGTCGCTATCAATCAGAATAGGAATATGAATAGCAAATATTATTTTTGACAATTCGAATTTTACTTGGATTCCTGCTAATTCATAATAATTATATGGGTTCTTAAATTTAATGATTTTGTTTTCGCCATGAATCGATGAAACATAATTCACTAAATCCATTAATTGTTTTAGCGGTATAATTGAAGTATGTAAGCTACCTAGATGTACAAACATAATAGCATTTTCTAAATTATCTACAAGGTTTATTAAGTTTTGGCAATTTAATATTATTTGATCGAGAGCATTCGGTAACCGTATATACATGAACATTTGGTCGGTGAAATTTTTTGACATATTGTAAATATCATTCAATCGTTTTTCTAACAATAGCTGATTTTGGTACAGGTTACTTATTAATTTGTTATAATGGTCAATAAGCTGTATATTAAGAGAGTATTGCAATTTCAATTGGTGTGTAATTGAATTTTGATTTTCGATTAAATTTTGAATTTGCGAATTATACTTAATTTCGTCATCATGATCTAAAGTTCCAAAAAGCCATTTACTTACAGTTCCAAACCCGTTAAATAATCCCCTTTTAATTCTATTTGTATTTATAACATTGTAAAAGGCAAGATTGTTTAGTTTTACTCTAGTGGTATTTAATAAATATTTTGCATGTTCAAATAGATTATATACTAATTCTACGTCTTCAAATTTTGTGAAATTTAATGAAGTTTCTAACTTAATATAAAATTTTTCAGCATTTGCCAACTGGACGATTAATAAACTGGTGTCGACAAAATGTAGAAAAGTATGTTTAGTTTGTATTAATTTTGTTCTTCCTATTTCTAAGGGTAGTAAAGGAGAATCTAATTCTTGAATTTTTACATCGCTACTTTTGATTAGTGGTAGAAGTGGAAGGGCCAGGATCAAGGATATTATTGTCCAAGTGAATATCATTCTGTAAAGAAATTCGAACATTAGTGAGAGGTTTTTTGACTTTTGATTTATGAATCGTGCGATTTTTTGACGTTAAAATCTTTTTTAATGAATCTTTCTTTACTAATGATTTTATAAAACGAGGTTTGGATTTATTTCTAATTGCTTCTCTATTTTTTATAAATATTTCCTGTCCTTCTTTATATTGTATAGGGTTTTCTCTAGTTTGGTTACGTTTTTCTGTGATTTTGGTTTTTTGTTTTAAGGTTTTATTGTAAATAGTTTCGTATAGAGTTTGGAGTCGTAATTTTCGTTCGTTCAAGTATTCGTTTATTATATGTTCATCTGTCAAGTCGAAGGGGTCAAGAGCTTTCGTATTACCTAGAATTATGTCGTAGGGTCGGTGTCCTGTAACACTATGAGTAGAGGAGTTATATCCGATAACAGCAAACTGTACAATCTGTTTTATATTCATGTTAGGATGCTGCATTTTTAATACTCTGCGGTTTTCTAAAAGAGATAAATGAAATTTTTCGACTGGGCTATTGCTGTTTGAATTTTGAGGTGTTGTAAAATGTAATTTTATTCTATGCAATTTACAGAATTCCTTTAGTAATTCGCATTTAAACTCGGTTCCGCTATCACAAATTATCGAATGTGGTACGCCAAAATGGGACACAAACATACTTAAACATTCTATAATTGTAGCCGAATTAAGAACAGGTTCTACAATGTAAGCCTGACCATATTTTGAAAATGAATCAAGTATCGTTAAAAATTTAGTTTTCATTATTTGGAAAACGTCTATATGAATAGTTTCGAAAGGTTTAGTAGGGGTGACAGTTAATGAAAATTTAACTTGTGGAGGATGTCTATCGTATTTTTGATTACATATGTCGCAGAGGTTTATATACTTTGTAATGTCAGAATTCATGTCGGGCCAATAATACTTAGTTTTAAGGGCATTTTGGGTTTCATTAATACCGCGCTGACATGTCTTATTTTCATGATGGTACTTGATATAGTTTTCACGTTCTTCTACATCTTCTATATCTGTTACGAATTTTCTGGATATTACTAAGTTATAAGAATGATTTTTAAATGTATTTTGTAACGTCGTTATAAGTAGAGGCACGAGGTCAATTTTCGAGTTGGGAATTGAGATATGAATACAATATAGTTTTTTCGGATCTATAAAGTCTTTGAAAAGGTCAATGATTTGTTTGTTGATTTGATTTTTATCGTCAGTTAGGTAGGCCGTAATGCGGGATTTATTTGTGAAATGTTTAGTAGTAGTTACGTGAAAACGTGTTCCTTGTTTAATTATAATTTGTGTGTTGTATGAATTCGTAATATTTTCGGTCAAGGGAATTTCTAAGATAGGGTTTTCCGCTGCCGAATGTATTGTTTCTATATCGTCTTCTGATGGAGTGTTACCTCGATTTACATCTTGTCGGGGAATCAGTTCTTCGTTATTGATGCCTAAATTTTCTCTTGCTTCCGTTCTGTCTACGTCAGTCAAAGTTACAGTTTTAATTAAATCTTCGAGTTCGTCGTTTGGTTCTACTGGTTCGATCAAATCTTCTAGGTATCTATTGGTGACTTGGTTAATGTCTCCAGGTTCACCTAGTAAGGAGTCAATGTCATCGTCTAGGTTGTCGGATAAATTTGCGTTTTGTTGGTTCCCTAATACATTAATTTCGACTCTACTAAGAGCGTCTACGTTTCGGTTTAAAATACCTGGTTTATAATGAATTTCATAGTCAAATTCGGAGAGTAATAAACGCCATCTTATGAATTTTGAGTTTGGTTCTTTCATATTAAAAAGATATTTGAGAGGTTTATGATCGGAAATTATATTTGTTTTCCGTCCGAACAAATAACATCTGAAGGTTTTTAAAGCAAAAACTATTGCCAGTAATTCTTTTTCAATTGTGCTATAGTTTATTTCAGCTTCGTGACGCATAAGCTATGGGTAAATCACTACCAATTTTACCTTGACTGAGGACCGCTCCAATAGCAAAGTTGGAAGCATCCGTAGTCACATTAAACGGTTTCGTAAAATCAGGATACTGGAGTACAGGAGAATTCGTTAGGATAGTTTTGCACATTTCAAAAGATTCTAAAAATTCCGAAGTATGTTCTATTTTCGCACCTTTTTTTAGACATTTCGTAAATGGTTTGGTTAATTTTGCAAAATTTTTTATAAACCTTCTATAATAACCAACTAAACCTTGAAATGACTTGATTTCTTTGGTTGATTTAGGCAAGGGAAATTCTTTAATAGCTTGAATTTTCTTCGGATTCGGTTTTATGCCGTTGGGTGTCACTACGTGTCCCAAAAACTCTACCTCTTTTCGTAAAAATTCACTTTTATCTAACTGAATTTTTAGTTTAGTTTCCCTGATACGTTTAAAAACTAATTTTAAATTTTGAATATGTTGTTCCAGAGAAGAACTAAATATAATAATATCGTCCATATATACTAAGCAAACTTTTCCTTGAAGGTTTTTGAGGACATTGTCCATGACTCTTTGGAAGGTTGCCGGAGCATTCCGGAGACCAAACGGCATGCGCGTATATTCATAATGGCCATTCTCTACTGAGAACGCCGTTTTTGGTATAGAGGATGGTTCCATCTCTATTTGATGGAATCCAGAAACTAAGTCTAGTGTAGTGAAGTATTGGCACCTTCCTAATTTATCCAGAATGTCTGTGATATTCGGAATAGGGTACCGATCTTCGATCGTTTTTTCGTTCACTTTTCGATAATCAATGACGACTCTGACTTTCTTACGATTACTGGCATCGGGCTTCTTTTCAACGACCCATATGGGACTTGACCACGGGCTTTGACTGTGCCTAATGATACCGTCATCTAGCATTTTAGAAATTTGTCTCTGAACTTGTAATGTATCCACGCTGTATATTGTTGGGTCTCGTAGGCGGGGAGAGCTCTCTTGCGCATGACTGTGTCGGAGTGCGGCGCCCAGCCGGTAAACGGGACAAGTAAGTAATATATGAACAGTAAAACAGTAATTGTATCTTTTTCATTATTATCCCTTTGTAGGCATATTCCTACCTAACCAAATATATAACAGTGGCGACGAGGTCGTGTTTTTGTGTTTTGATCAAAATTCTCACAAAATTGAAGTGATCAACACATATACGAGAACCCGAAATTTATTTTTTTTTTCCGCGAAGTGATGAATGAAAATTCGAATAAAAGATGGCCGTGCAAAGTGAAAACGTGGGTCAGTTACGAGAGTTCGATCCGGTAAATTCCGATTGGACAATCTATAAGAGGCGCCTGGAAAATTATTTTATTGCTAATTCGATCGATAAAGTCGAGAGAAAACGGGCAATTCTGTTGAACCTGCTAACTGAAGATGCCTACCAATTGGTCTTTGATTTGTGTTTACCAGTTGAGCCTGAAAAAAAGACCTTCAGTGAATTAGTGGAGTTACTAAGTTTGCATTTCAAGCCGGTTCGAACAGTGTTCGCTTCAAGATTTAAATTTTACTGTGCCAGGAAAACCGCTAGTGAGTCGGCGAAAGATTGGGCAGCGAGACTACGAAATACGGCGGCAAGTTGTGATTTCGACTCGGCACAGTTGGAATTAGTGCTGCGGGACATGTTTATCATTGCATATGATAAAGGGTCAGTGCAAGAACGCTTGATGGAAGAGAAGAAGTCTACCACATTCGCAGAGGTTATTGAAATTGCTTCCGCCAAATCTGCCGTGCGGCCATATGCAAATTCTACGGCTGTCTCCATCAAGAACGAACCGGAGGTTTATTATGCGCATGCCAAACATAGAGGAAAAGGCAAACCTGCTACAGTGACGTCTACTTCAGCTGGAACTTCATCGCGCAGGAATTCTCAGAACTCATCAGCTGTGAGGAGCCAGACAACAACAAATCGACACCCCCGATGCACCGTTTGTGGAAGAAGGAACCACAGTTCAGATAAGTGTTCTTTTAGAGAATGTTTTTGTAATGTCTGCGACCTTAAGGGTCATTTAGCCTCTGTTTGTTCCAAAAAAACGAATAGATTCGCTACAAATAAAACCTCGCATGTCAATTCTCAGAATTATTTGGAATCAGAAGAGTACGTCTTATATTCATTAAATTTTGACGTGAACCCAATTTATATAACACTAAAAATTGAAAATTTTGATTATAATTTCATTTTGGATACAGGTTCTAGTTTTAGTGTAATATCTGAAGCTTATTATAAAGAACAGTTTCCAGATAAACATTTAAATAAATCGAACAAGGTTTTCAATTTATATAATGGTAATACAATTGTACCGATTGGTTATATTACGTGTAGTATTGAATTCAGTGGAAAATATGAACGATTGAATTTTTATATTATTGATAAGGCTACAGGACCACCTTTGTTAGGTCGCGATTTTTTAATCTGTTCAAATTGAATATTTCACAGTTAGATTTCATGCAAACTCACGACGACATAAACTGCGTGATTAAAAAATATTCAAAAGTTTTTACACCCGGATTAGGTAAATTTACTAAAGGGGTAATATCAATTAAATTGAAAGAAGCTGATACCGTACCAAAATTCATCAGGGCTCGCCCCCTGCCGTTTGCTATGAAAGAGATAGTGGAGGTGGAATTGAACCGATTACAGAACTTAGGTGTTATCGAGCCAGTGGATTATAGCCCATGGGGTACACCGGTGGTACCAGTGTTGAAAAAAAATGGTACAATACGCATTTGTGGTGACTTTAAGGTCACAGTCAATCCATTTATTGAGGTGGATCAATATCCACTACCGCGTATTAATGAGTTGTTTACGAAATTGCAGGGTGGTACGGAGTTTTCGAAATTGGATTTATCGAATGCTTACCAACAGATTTGTATCGATGAATCTTCAAAAAATTTGGTCACAATAACAACCCACAAAGGATTATACCGATATAATCGGGCTCCTTACGGGATAGCAAGCATCCCTTCTAAGTTCCAAAAGGTCATGGAAGCGCTCTTATCAGGTTTAGACGGGGTACTTGTATTCTTGGATGATATTCTGATAACAGGAAAAAATCGAATTGAACATGTAGATAGACTTGAACAAGTATTGAAAATATTAGATGATTCTGGCTTAAAAATTTGTCAAGATAAATGCAGTTTTTTCATGAAAGAAATATCTTATTTAGGCTACATTATAAATAAGGAAGGTTTACATACCGATAAAAAGAAAATTGATGCCATTGAAAACGCTCCGCAACCGGAAAATTTAACTCAGTTGAAGTCTTTTTTAGGACTTATTAATTATTATGGTCAATTCGTACCAAACTTAGCTGTGGTGTTACATCCCTTACATAACTTGTTAAAATCCAAGGTTGTTTGGCAGTGGTCTTCCGATTGCGAGGCTGCTTTCAAAAAAGTTAAAAAGTTACTGACATCAGCACCGATATTAACACACTTCAATCCAGAGTTGCCAATAAAATTATACAATGATGCTTGTGATTACGGAGTTGGATCTGTAATCACACACATAATGCCAAATGGGGAGGAAAAACCCATCGCATTTGCATCGAGAACATTATTGGAACGAGAGAAAAAAATGAGTCAAATTGAAAAAGAAGCTCTTTCTATCATATTTGGACTTTGTAAATTTAATCAGTATCTTTGGGGTCACAAATTTATTTTAGTTACAGACCATAAAGCATTAACGACAATTTTTCACCCTCAAAAAGGCATTCCTCAGTTTTCAGCCAACAGACTGAGGAGATGGGCGGTAATTTTGTCGAACTATCAATACGAAATGGAATTTGTTAAATCAGAAAAAAATTGTGCCGACTTTCTATCGCGAGCGCCGATTGAAAGTGATCAGGGTGACGTAGAAAATGTAGACATGAATTACGTAACATATTTTTCTGAAAACGTTCATTTGCCAATAAATTTTGAAACGGTAAAAGCCGCTACACTGAATGACCGGATTTTGTCCGACATTAAACATTTTGTGCAGCAGGGTTGGCCACAAAAAGTGGATTGCGAAGAAATAATTCCCTTCCTTAGAGTTAAAAATGAACTGACAGTAGATTCTGATTGTATTCTGTGGAACAATCGACTGATTATACCCAAAGGGTTACAAAAAAATATTTTGAATGACTTGCATTCCTCACATTTGGGTATAGTCAAAATGAAAAGTTTGGCTCGTTCATACTTTTGGTGGCCGGGGCTCGACAAAGACATAGAAAAAGTTTGTCGAACCTGCGAAAATTGTATGGTTTTTAAAAAAAACCCAAATAAAGCTATTTTAGAATGTTGGCCACTCCCACCTGGGATTTGGCACCGTCTACATATTGATTTCATGGGGCCTTTTCTAAATAAACAGTTTTTGATTATAGTGGACGCATATTCAAAGTGGTTGGAAGCTTTTCCATTAAACTCAATAACATCTAAAGCGACAGTTGAGGTTCTTAGAGCAGTTTTTGCGAGATTTGGTTTACCAAAACAGATTGTATCTGATAACGCATCAACTTTCTGCTCAAAAGAATTTCAAGATTTTTTAAGAATGAATGATATAGTTCATATTACATCCCCACCTTATCAACCATCGGCAAACGGCGCAGCAGAAAATGCTGTGAAAACCGTAAAAAACGGTCTCAAAAATAGTTTGGGAGCAAACAAATCTATTTCGCTTAACAAAGCACTATGCAATTTCCTGTTTGACTACAGGAATACCGCTCATTGTACAACTGGACGGAGTCCAGCGGAAGTAATGTTTCAAAGAAAAGTAAATACACGCTTCGATAAGTTGAAACCCCAGAAAATACCTTCACAGTCTGCAGATATCAAAGATCGCGTCCTAACAAAGCAGGCCAAACAAAAATATTATCATGGAGGAAAAAGATTTGTAACGTTTGAGATTGGCGAAATGGTTACCGCGAAAGATTATAGAAATGTAGAACACCCTACGTGGATCAAGGCAATTATTGATAAAAAAATCGGCAAATCTACTTATATAGTTCGAGTTCCGGATTTAGGAAATCTGACGTGGAAAAGACATCTTAATCAATTAAAACAATATCAATTTAAGACATCGAATATTTCAGAAAATAATCCTAGTGAAAATGGAGACTCTACTAAAAAGGTAGATTTGACGGTTGATGATAATTGTGATGATAATTTTGTGAACACTGATGAAAACGGCGATAGGGGGGTTCAAAGACCCAAACGAAACATTAAACCTATTGATAGACTTGTATATACAGAATTGTAAATATTAGCGTAACTTAAGATTTAAAATGTAAAGGGAAAAATGTGTAATGTATCCACGCTGTATATTGTTGGGTCTCGTAGGCGGGGAGAGCTCTCTTGCGCATGACTGTGTCGGAGTGCGGCGCCCAGCCGGTAAACGGGACAAGTAAGTAATATATGAACAGTAAAACAGTAATTGTATCTTTTTCATTATTATCCCTTTGTAGGCATATTCCTACCTAACCAAATATATAACAGAACTTCGTCTTTGTATATAAATGGATAACGATATGACTTAACATAAACCGGTATTTCGTCCGTTGTTTTTATTTCATGTTTTACTTGATTGGTAAAGCTTAATTTTTCATTTTCTCTATAGAATATATCACTAAATTCATTACATAAACTAAATATTTCTCCTTTTTCCTCCGAATTTAAATGATTTACCCGAATTAAATTCTCGATATCCTGATCTAAAGGCTTATGATTAAAATTTTCTAAAATATTTTCCATGTGAAAAAATTCGAAATTATTTTTGTGCCACTCTGTAATACGAAAAACTTTTATGGGTTGTGTTAACATAATTGTAATACGTTTATCAGTATTGTTTATTATTTCGGTCTTTGCGACGCCGTTATGTGATACAGTCAAAGTTTCTGGAAAGTAGAGTTCATTACGTTTCATCTCTGGTACAATTATCTCACCATCCAGGTGACTGACCGGTACTTGTAATGCGACTACGTCGTAGGCGTCGACCGATATATTATAGTTTGATCTATTTATTTTATATAAAATAGGAATTTCTGTCGTTTTATTTTTTAATACATTATTACTTAAATCTACAGAAAATTTTAAATTGCGTAATTCATTTAAACCTAATAATCCATCAAAATGGTTGTGGAACTTAAATACTATGAAATTTAAAGTAACATTAGAATTAAATTCAGCGAAGGCGGGAATCTTAGCTTTATGTTGGGTGTGTTTTTTACCTATAGCAGTTATAATTAAAGTTGGGTCGTTGTAAATACTTTCTGGGAAATATTTTTCAACAATAGCTGGGCTTAACATACTGGACATGCTTCCTGTATCGATAAGAAGTTTTAAAGGCGGGTTTTGTATAGTAATATATGGCAGATCTGTTGAATATGAATTTGAGAAAATTTCGTTTATGTTTTGGGTTCCGGCAGGCCGGTTATCCAAAAATTTCTATCTTTAATGTATTCATTATTATTGGAATTTGGGGCAGCTTGATTATCTTCAAAGTATGATTGATTATCCGACACGTGATTTTCAAGCTCGTAGTTGCCTGAATTAAGCGGATTTTCGAATGGATTTTCAAAATCCAAATTGTTAGTTTGATACAATTCTTCCGATACAAAATTAGGTTGATTATTTTGTCTCGGTTTGAATGCGTTTTGGTACGAAGTTGACATGGGTTGTGAAAATTGTTGATATTGTCTGGGTCTAAAAGTATTTCTAGACGTAGTCGACATAGGTTCTGGATTTCCGGAAGGTTTTTGACCTGTTGGGGCAAATATGTTTTTAGGGGGTCCAAATACTTGTCTGTTTGTCGGATAATGTCGGTTTATCATACGAGGTTGTATCGGAATCGGTTGACTGGGAAATGTATTGGGATTTCTTTGAAAATTTATAGGAATTTGATTGTCTGGAGCCTGATTTCTCCGAGAAATATTATTAAAGGATTTCTATTATTCTGGAAAGAGGATTGATTGTTTGGAATTGTAACGGGAAAGTTTTGTCGAATAATATTAAAATTTTGATTACCATTTCTGTTTTTATTTAGGTTAAAATTAAGTTTTAAGTTTTAAGTTTTTAAGGTCATTTGATCATATTGTCTTCTATATGATTATTTTAAAGCAAGTGGTAATTCTGTCTCTCTAGAATTATTTACTCTGCAAACCAAATGGCTTCTTAAAACTTGTAATCTTCTAGCAAAATCTATTGGTTGTTCATTTCTTTGTAGATGTGCCATTAAAAGATCTTGCTCAAGACATTCGAGAGATCGTCGATCTCCGAAACATTGTTGCAGAGCTCCCATAATAGCATTCCATGAATCTAATTCATTTCGTGAACCGACCAGTAGATTTGCTTTGTCTATTAATTTTGACTGAATAACTTTGATAATATAATTTTGAATTGTTTGATCATTTACTGCCGCATATGTATTTACTACAAAGTCGCAACTACTAATAAATTTAGTTAATTTACTTTCATCTCCATCGTAAGAAGGTATCATATCAATATGAAGCTTTAACAATGAAACATTTACAGGATTATTTTCCATTTCTCTTAAATTTACTACTCTATTAAAGTTTTCAACTAATTTTACTAGGTATATTACTCATATATAAGTACTTTTTCTAATAAGCTAAAAATCTATTATTATTTAAATATTTGCTTTCACCTTAACCTATTCTAAAAAATGCGTGTACGATATAAGTATAGATATAAAAGGATATTTAAAGGAGTACCCAGCACTTACCTCGGGACTTCTTCTTCTTCCAGTGATTCTAGTTCAATAGACCTCTAGCCAGGAGTAGGTTCCAAAAGGGAGGTTCTCGACGTCAAAGAGTTGAAACTCACGTAAATTTCGGAAAATCGGACTCGGTGCCGTGGATTTTCGCGAAATTACTACGCCAAATCCTACTGACTGCGCCAGATAAATAACTTTAACTCAGAAATTCTTTTTTAAAAATTATTATTTTCAAAATTAATCTTTTATTTAAAAATTTACAAAATATTTATTAAGTTGTTTCATGTACAAAGATCAGAACAAGAATACGTAAAAGATGAATTTGCATGATAATGTGAAGAATGCAGCGTTAGCTTTAACCTGAGCCGTTCTTAGTATTTATGTAATGGTGAGCTTATTTCTTCATATAACTAGCCCAAAAGAGTTTAAGTAATTGTTCAAATATAAAATATTGATTTACATTCATCGATTTATGATTAAAATCTCCCGAGAGGATTGTATTATGCCTCGGCTTAGATAGATTGTTTAAAATTAAATTGATATTATTTAAAAATAAATCAAATTGTCCACTAGGGGATATATAGCATGATAGGATTATGTATATATTACTTCTAAATGCCCATTTTATACCACATATTTCTATATCTTTCTCAGTGCAATAGTGATCTAGAGAGATTGGTTCTGTTGTAAGATGATCCTTAGACCAGATGCCAACACCACCACGTTGATGTTTTGAGCGATTAAAGGCGCTTACAAGAGTGTAACCTGGAAAATGAAAAGAGTTTACATTATGTTTAGACAACCATGTTTCTGTTAAGCAAATAAAGTTTATGTTAAAAGTAGTAAGATCTGAAATAAAATCATCAATTTTATGTTGATTAAGTCCTTGGATATTAGATAAAAGTATGTCGTACTTGTTACTTGTAGTGGGAGAATTTCCACACATATTTAGTCTACAGGTAGTTTTGTCCTCTTGCGAAGATCTAAAAAACGTTGTAGACACGCATTTCTTGGCCATTTCGATGGATCCATAGCAGAACTAAAGTTATGTTCAAAAATTGAAACCTTAAAAGAGGAATATAATTCGGGATGTTTCGCATTTAATTGTTCACATGTAATTTCAGGAAAGTGCGTAGCCATGATTTGAACTAGCTCATTAGGTTTCATACTTGGATCTAGTCTAAATAAGTGTAGATTTACATATTTGGGAACTCCTTGTATTTCTTTTCCATTTAGTTTCATTTCAGTGTTATTTCCTATAATAATATGCCTTTTTGTTCTTCGTGATTGTACTTTGGTCCATTGATCAATGGCACTGTTTGGTTTGGCCAAATTAATAATTTCATTACATTTTTGATGTACATCTGCCTCTAGTACTGCAGTTGCTACCTGTTTATTAGAAATCTTATAATTATTTATATTTCTAGAAACACCTGAAGAAGTGGCAACATCAGAGATTAAATTGGTATGACGACCTTCTGTTGATCGTGTTTGAATACTAATAGGTTCACTTATCTTTTCAGTTTTTTGAGTTTTTTCTTTTTTATTAATAGTTATCTGTGACTCACCTTTGGCTTCTGGACAGTTCTGAATAAATTTTATGTGTTAAGAATCGCTATTTTTTCACGAAGCTCACTTATTATAGTATCCTTTTGTTTTATCACATAGGTAAAAATACTGATGTCCACTTTATTGTCAGCTGATAGGCTCGTTATTGCATCAAAAAAGTTTTCGTCGTCGTCACTAAAGACTTCGTTTTTTGGTGAGCAGCATATTACAGCCACATTGCCAACAATTTTTACATTTTCATAACTCTTGGCACATTTTAGGTGATAATTATTTTCACAATATATACATTTCAATGCATTTACATCAGTTTTTTTACAATTAAAACAAATATTTTTGGGAGCACTATTTAGCACGACTGAACCGTTAGCTGCCATGATGATTATTATATAAGAATATTAATGATTATAGTTAGAATAATGAGAGCAGCAATTTGTATAGCGACAGTAATAATAATAATAATAATAATAATAATAATATTTATTTACCATTCAATTTGAAATATATAATAGTTTTCAGTTAACGATAAATAAATATAGAATTCCCACAGAAGGATGAACCTGTGCGTGGGTTGTACCATATAAATATACAATGGGTTATAAGTTTACACAATTCCAACTAACATATACATATTTAACTAATATTTATGTAAAGAAAATCCTTTTCTTTGATTTGGCGAGCGTCGGTATAGTAGGGAGAAATCTATACGGTTAGAGAGAGATCTTAAGTTAGGTTAGGTTTATATTTTAAGGTATATCAGAATCACGTGCTGATAAATAAAATGCCAAAATTGTCAAAGATTAAATTTATAAATTGAGCTTATTTGTGTTCAGAAACTGACATTGTAATTAATAGCATTAAATGTCGTTTCTTTGTGTTTGCGGGTAAGATTTCAAATGTACATAGCGTTAAACAATAAAAAAACTTTGTGTTTGCAGAGAAACTCAGTTGTGTTTTAATTGACAGTGTCCACAACCAAGTACAATTATCTTATTTTATATACTGTAGTAATATGTATTTTTCATATCGACATATTGGTGTATCTGTGCTCTGGGCAAACTTAAGATCTAGACTGAGTTTATTTTTGAATAAAATATTACTAACGATAGTTTTTGTGTCTGCTCGAATAAGATTATACAGCCGAGGAGCTAAGTAAGCATAACATTTTTGTAAAGTGTTTTTCTGTGACTTTGGCACATAGGTTGAATTTATTTTGTGGCTAGTTGCATAATGGTGTTCAATTGTTTTAAGTTCATGTTTATTTTTGTGTTGCCTTTTAACAATTTTGAAAAAGTAAAGTTGTCTTATGTCTAGAATCAATGTTTCTTTATATAGCGCTTCTGTAGGGTAAGTTTTTTTTTATTAGTAATTATTTTCAAAGTTAATTTTTGTATTTGTTCTAGATTCTTTAAATGAGAAGCATTTGTTGCTCCCCAGGCAACTATCCCATAGGTGAGGTGAGTTTCAAATAGAGTATAGTAAAGCATGCGCATTTGAGTTATATCTAGGTAGGGTTTCACGTATTTAAGTTTGTATGTTACACTGCGTAATTTTTTTTCCAAATAATCAATATGTGCATCCCGTTTCAAGTGAGCGTCTATATATATATATATATATATACCAAGATACTTTATTTTATTTACTGGTGAGATGGTGAGATTAACTTTATCATATTTTATAAGTAGAGATTGGAAACTTGGTAAATTTCTAGCATAAGATGTAAAGGTAATGTAAAATGTTTTATCCATATTAATACTCAGTAGTTTACTCTCAATCCATTCAATTATAGCTCTGAAATATTTCCCACTTTTTCTTTTAGAGATCTCCATGTTTCCGATTTGTAAATAACTACTGTGTCGTCTGCAAAGCTTATTATGTCCCCTTCCACATCTAGTGCAAAGAGATCGTTTAAGTAGATATTAAAGAGGATTGGACCTAAAACTGTCCCCTGGGGTACACCATATTGGACTATTCTAGGTTCACTGAGAGTGTCTTTGATTTTAACATATTGATTCCTTTCATGAAGATAACTATAGAGAAGTTGGTGGGATATTCCTCTAAATCCAATACCCTCAAGTATCTCTAGAAGCTGGTTATGGCTAACAGTATCGAATGCTTTCTTCAAGTCCACGAATATACCTAGTGATGGTAATTTATCGTCTACATATTTACTGATTTTGTTGGTAAGGAGTGTTATTGCATCTTCAGTTGATTTGCTTTTTTGAAATCAGAATTGATTATTTGATAAAATGTTATATTTCGTTAGATATTTTTCAATGCGTGAATTCATAATAGTTTCGAATATTTTCGCAAAGGTTGTAATTACTGATATTGGGCGGTAGTTATCTACTTTGAGTTTATTACCAGACTTGAATATTGGTGAGATGATAGCACATTTGAATGGAGTTGGATATTTCCCACTACTAAGAGACCAGTTTATTAAATATGTCAATGGTATTGCCAGTTCTTTTGCTATCATTTTAATAGTTTCAGCTCTAAGAGTGTCAATTCCGGGAGATTTTTTGTTTTTTAAGTTCTGAATAACTTGCAAAACTTCATATTCATCCATTTTTTCTAGAAAAAATAAATTCATAGTTTTGGTTTTCGGTTTATTTTTTTTATAATTCGGTCTTTCTTGTATTTCATTCGCCAGGATTTCACCAATTTCGCTATAATGTTCGATAAATTTGTTTGCAATTTTTTTATTGTCAGTGATCATAGAGCCATCATTGCATTGAATCTCTTTGATTGTATTGTCGTTAATTCCTTTATTTGTCATTTAATTTATAGTTTCCCAAAGTTTAGAGGATTCTCCTTTATTTTTTTCTATTTTGTTTCGATAAAAATCTATTTTGGCTTCGTCTATTATTTTTTTTAGTCTATTTTTGTACTGTTTATGTCTTGTTTTATTTGCTTCTGTTGGGTTGTATTTCATTGTTTTATAAAGATTTGTTTTTTCATGAGTGGACTTGATTATACCATCAGTGATCCATGGATTCCTTTTTATATCTTTTCTATTAATTTTAATTGTGTTTGTGCTTTTTTCCACGATTTCCTTGGTTTTCTGAATGAATATTTGATTGGCAAGTTCAGTATCATCTGTTGAGTATAAATCCAGCCAATTCTCTTCGCATATATTTTGTTTTAGTTTTTTGTTATCAATGAATTGCTTATATTTTGGTATTTCTGATGTTTTTTTCTTTGTTTCAGGTGAAATGATTTGTAGAGCAATAGAGAAGTGATCAGTTATATCTGTTTCAATGACGAATGAATTGTATTTGAAGTTATTCGAGTTTGTACCTTTCAAATTTTTGCAATTTTGTAGAATGTGTATTTTTGTAAGTGTTGACACAAGCTCAATTTTAACTGGCCAATCTCTTGACATACCCAGCGAATCAGTTTTTGTCAATTCTACACCAAGTTTGGAATTCAGTTGGTTGCATACATTATCTACCGGGGATTCCTCTTCACTTTTTATTAATCCAAACACTACTATATTATTCTTTCTGATCTTTCTGTCCAGTATCTCTATCTGTTCTTTTAACTCTGTGTTTTCTTTTCCAATTTCCTAATTTTTTCACTATAGGATTCTATTTTCAATAGCAATCTTACTTCACTTGCTTCAATAGCGCTTTTAATCTCTTGTTTGCTTGTCAATACTTCCTCATACAATTTTTTCATATTTTATATGCGATCTGGTAACGTTGTGCGGTTGTCCGATCGCAAAATACGGGATTCGTTTTTGTCCAAAGGTCAAATCGCAATGGAGCTGGGATAATTCAATGCTTCTTTTACTGACGTATGGGATAGTTTGATTAAATGTTTCCACTTACTCGGGTGTTGTGATGTCTTGGAACAGATTCAGATAAATGTTAATTTTTTCCAACTTATGTTTTCGTAATTATTTGATTAAATTATAGCTCGATAATAAAGACGTGTGTTGACAGTAATGGCTTTGACATATGATTAGATAATATTAGATTATGTACTGGGATACTGGGTTATGTTGCCTCTTCTACGTCGACATAGGTAGATCTATTGTGGCTCTCCTCTTAAGTCAGAGTATCTTGTCCAGGTGGGTCTTTTTGATTAGACTCCACAATCTAGACAGAGATTCCTATGTGTAGCTTCCTGCCCAGGGCTTTTCTTCGCCTAGTGTCAGAAACCTTTGCCTTGCAAGGCCTTCGCAGTAACACAGTATGTGTACTGCCGTTTCTTCTTCCTCCTGGCAGAACCTGCATATAGCTTCTTCTGCCAGCCCTATTGTGTGCAAGTGTTTATTTAGTCTGCAGTACCCCGTCAGGAGACTGGTCATTATTCTAACCGTCCTCCTGTCGCGCTCTAGCAGATCCCTTGTTGTTTTCGGCGAAGGTCCTTTAATAAACTCTTTCGCCTGTCTTTGTCCTGGTGAATTTTCCCACTATTCTTCTGACTTGTTTTGCACCCATTGTTTTAGGTGTGCCCTTATTGTTGATTTAGCAATGCCACAGAAAGATCATAACCCTGGCGGCTCCCTCCCGGGCCAGCCTGTCCTCTTTTTCGTTGCCCTCATGTCCCTTATGTTCTAGTACCCAAGCTAATGTCACTTTATTTTGACTACCTAAGTTATGCACGGCATTAAGGCAGTCCCAGTCTTGATTCGACCTGCATAGAGCTTAATGCTTTTAGCGCAGCTTGGCTGTCGGAGTAGATAGCAATGATCTTTTTATTAAACTCTTGCCTAGATAGCTCTTCTGCACAGTGCTGTATTGCAGTAATTTCTGCTTGAAACACGGTTGCATATCTGCCTAAGCTCAGTGAGATTCTTGTCTTTGGCTTATTGCCATATATACCCGCTCCCCCTCCATGATGGGTTTTGGAGCCGTCTGTATACCAGGCTATTTCTGCCTGTACGGGAGGTCCTTCTTCCCAGGTGTCTTTATATGTAATTATTACCTCAAAATTCTTTTCGAAGCTGTATTTTGGGGACATGCCGTCTATTGGCATCCCCAAGATTTGGTTATTTTTTAACTCTTCATGTAGTTTTGTGTATATTGCCATGTGTCGCCTAACTATGGTAGATGTTCCTCGGAGTAGTTTATTAGTGACAACTCTGGCTTCACCTTGTATACAAATATGTAATGGTGACAGATTTAGCAGAACCTCCAGGATTCCTGTTGGAGCTGTTTTCATTGCTCCTGTGGCACTTAGGCAAGCTAGCCTTTGGATGCTGTTTAGGAGTTTTACAGCTCTCGCCTGTTGGGTCTTGAGCCACCAAACCACCGACCCATAGCTTAACATAGGCCTTATGACTCTTGTGTATAGCCATAGGATCATTTTGGGTTGAAGTCCCCAGTTTTGTCCACACAGCCTTCTGCATCTATTGAGGGCAAATGTGCTTTTTTGTGTGACTTTTTGGATGTGTTGATTCCATGTTAGCTTGTGGTCAAAGATGACTCCCAAGTATTTTGCCTCTTGGGCAAACATTATTTCTGTTTCATTAAGCACTGGGGGTTTCATTTCTGTTAGTGCTCTTCTCCATGTGAAGTTGACTATTTTAGTTTTTTGAGAGTTTACCGTGAGTTTCTCCTCATTGCACCACTTGTTAACAATGTTGAGCTCTCTCTGAGTTCGCTCCAGGTTTATGTTAGCATATTTGCCTCTAACGACAATTGCTCGATCATCAGCGTACCCTAGACAATGAAAGTCTTCGATTTCTAGCTTATTTACCAGGTTGTTTACTAGAACTGCACATAGAAGTGGTGATATCACTCCTCTCTGGGGACAGCCTCCTCCTGCCAGTGCTGTGAGTGTGGTTTCGCCTAGGGAGGATGTTATGACCCTTTTTTCCAGGCTTGCTTTTACCCACTGATAAATGGCACTTGGTATACTTTTTTGGTTAGTGATTGTACCATAGACTTTGTGGAGGCATAGTTGAATGCCCCCTCGATATCTATGAATGTTACTGTGGCTATTTCCTTGTCCTCTAATGACTTCGATATTAGCCTATTGAAATCGTCCAACGCTAACTCTGTGGATTTTCCTGGCTGGTACGCGTACCGACGTTGCCTGAGCGGATTTTCGGCTAGCACTCTGTTTCTTATGGATCTGTCCACAAGCCTTTCTAATGTTTTCATAAGAAAAGACGATAGACTTATCGGCCGGTATGATTTGGTGTCATGTCGCATACCCTTCCCGAGTAGTAGTACTAGGCCGCTTTTGGCTCAAATGACCTTGAAAATGGCCTTTAAAAGTGACCTTGGTGGTTTTGGAAAAGTGTCCTCGGAAAATGGCCTTGGAAAATTTCCTTTACCACCGCCCCCGGCCTTGAAAATGGCCTTGAAAGTGGCCTTGAAAGTGGCCTTGATGGTTTTGGAAGAGCAGCCTTTGAAAAATGGCCTTGGAAAATGTGCTCCGCCGCCGCCCCCGACCTTGAAAATGGCCTGAAAAGTGTCCTTGATGGTTTTTGGAAAAGTGGTCTTGGAATTTTGGATCTCGACCTTGAAAATGGCCTTTAAAAGTGGCCTTGGTGGTTTTGGAAAAGTGTCATCGGAAAATGGCCTTGGAAAATTTCCTTTACCACCGTCCCCGACCTTGAAAATGGCCTTGAAAGTGGCCTTGATGGTTTTGGAAGAGCCGCCTTTGGAAAATGTGCTCCGCCGCCGCCCCCGCCCTTGAAAATGACCTTAAAAGTGTCCTTGATGGTTTTGGAAAAGTGGTCTTGAAAAATGGTCTTTACCGCCGTCCCCCGGGGGCCTTGAAAGTGGCCTTGATGGTTTGGAAGAGCAGCCTTTAAAGTGGCCTTTGAAAAATGGCTCGCCGTCTCCCGGAAAAAATTAATCCTCCAGCGCCGTCGCTGACGCCGGCACTGGATCCCGTCATCGCAGGCGCTTTGCAAATACGTCCGACGCAGGCACATTGCATAGGCAACCCGTTTTACGTTGTAGCGTAATGTTGGTTGCCTATGCATGGTCCATCCATAATTAAAAACAAACCAAAATAATAAATAAGAGAGAGAGATTTATTCAATATAATACAAATAGAAAATTATTGCCATTTTGAATCATAAATCCATCTTCTAGTTCAATCGGAGCCTAAAAGTTGTTGTTGTTGTTGTTGTCGTTGAAACCGGGGGGCTGAGTGAGAGCGCTCCGCCACCGCCGGCCGCCACCGCTGCCTCGTCCGAGGCAGCGGTGGCGGCCGGCGGTGCTCTTACTGGGTCCGCGAGCGCGCGCGCGCCACCGCATCGAGACTGCGACGACGACGACGGCCGCGTCTGATATCTCAGCCAGCTGGATCGGCGAGCGCGCTGCCGCCGGCTGCCGACGACCTCGCGGCGGTGCTCTCACTGGATCCGCGCGCCAGCCGCCGCCTCGAGGCAGCGACGACGACGACCGCGTCTGATATCTCAGCCAGCCGGGTCCGCGGCGAGCGTGAATCAGGAGCGCGCGTGCCGCCCGCCCTCGAGGCTGCGACGATGACCTTCGTGGGTCCGCCGCTATCGCTCTCGATAACCCATTCATATTTATAATGTTAGAGATGGGACTCAACAAGAACAAGGTTGTTATACCTCAATATTAGATTATTAAAAAAAAAATAGCGAGATATTGAGCAGCTACTAAAGCTCAAAATATTGGTTAAGGACATTTTTTAAATCGAGGTTATTTTAAATCCCCTCTCCTTTATCTTAATGCATATATAGAAGTTTTATAGATATGCAAAGTCAGTTGAAAAAAATAAAAAATGGCAACTAGTAGTAGTGAAACAATTACAAAAGTGAATAATCTTAAAAATCTCTTGCGAGACTTATCATGGCATTTGTTTAAGCAAGAAAGAATTTACGAACGTGAAAGTGTATATGGTATGGGTCGAATGTATACAGAAGAGGAATGTCAAATATTAACTGCTCGACATCGTAAAGGATCTCAAGTCATGAACAATTACGTAGATGGAATTATTTGTATATGCTGCTTGGTAAATATACTTAAAAAGTTAGAGTTTGAAGGGTATCTACGCAGAATGAAGAAATATTTACCCTCATATCTTATTGATGATGATGATGAAAATGGTGATGATGATGACATTCTAGTAGAAGAAGAAGAAGAAGAAGAAGAAGAAGAAGAAGAAGAAGAAGATATGAAATATAATACTTTATAAAATATTGTTTTAATAAAAAAAAACGTAATTCTTAATAAGCATTTTTTTTTATTCATAAAAAGATATTATTTTTGACAGTAAAGTTTTTAATTGTTCTTTTAAGCTGTCTTCAGGACATGGAATACCAAAGAGATTCCAATTAAAGGGACCTGCTGCAACAACTTTTCGTGTATATTCACTAAATTTATAGTAAGTATCTTGTTGAAAAAAGTAAATGTAACCATCTGTAAATCTAAACGCTGACGTAATACCGGGTGGAAGTCCAGGAAATTTATCTGTTATTCGTCCACGATTACGTATTTCTTGAGGTGTTTCCAGAAACTCAATGTATGAAGTGTTATCGTAAAATATAAAAATGCTTCCACTATTTGTTTGAAATATAGCATTTATTAGAACGTCTTTAGATAATGGTAAAATAAAATCATGTTGAATATGTAATTCTGGGAATGAGGCTGCATAACATCTTCTATTAGCATAGGTAATCAGATCTCCTACAGCATTTTGAAAAATGTGAGTTATAGTAGATGTTTTTATTTCTTTAGGAAGATATGATTCAATTAAATCAAAATGTTGTGGTATTCGCATATCATTAGGATCAATTTTCCATAATTTACGATCGCTTCCAATATATAAACGATAATTGGGAAACGATGATGTGCTAGCGAGAAAGATAAAATCAGGTGATTTAAGGCTACATAAATTAACTGAAGTAGGTAGAGGTGGTGGGGGTGTTGTAGTACTAGTAGTAGTAGTAGTAGTAGTAGTAGGGTTAATTGGCAGATAACGACGTGTTGGTATAGGACCATAAAGTGCTTCAAGAGCCATTTTATCGTCTTCATGTAATGATGATATATCGCTTTGATACCATGGGTACATTATAGCATTTTCAATGCCACTATGACCCAAACCTAATGTATGACCTATCTCATGAACTAAAACTACCAATAAACTGCTTTCATTATACGGAACATTCGTGATATTCAAGCTAAAATTCCAATTTTCGTCAGAATCAAGATGAACCTCAATGCAATTAATTATTGTCGTCCCTTGGATAATAGGCATGACCCATAACTTTTCCAGGTCCATCAAAATTCTGTGGACATTCAGCTTTACCCGAACAACTTGTTCGAAAACTATGACGTTTATTTCCGAGGGTTATGGTAATATCAGGTTTTGGCATAGCTATTTTAACATTGGTAAATGTAAACTTTGAATCTTTAGCCCAAATTTCAAAAGCTTTTGCGGCTACTGTAATGTACTTTCTTGATACTGATGGAAAATGCCATTTTAAATTAGTTTTATTCCATTTTCCGTGTACCGTATATGCATCAACATATCCAATATTTTCATCATAATTAGAACATCTTGGTCGCTTCATTAATCGAACAGTTTCATCATTTAAGGTACCATCAACAGGCAAATTAAATTTTTCTTGAAAGTCGATTAAATACGATTCGAAATTTTCTAAACTATTATTATTACTAACAGAGGTTATGTAACCATATTGTTTTAGAAAAGAAATAGCATCTTCTTGATTTATATGTTCACAATGAATTATCAATAATATTGAGAGCAACAACGACACAACTATCTTTATCGACATATCGAATGAGAATGAGGTATAAAAGAAAAGACGATAAAGACGATTTATTTATATAAAATTTATTCTACAGTAAATCCTTGTAAGGCATTTATAAATGTATGCTTATAAAAATAAATAAATTCTCTGAGAGCATTAGCTAATAATGGGTCAGTCAAGTTTAATATATTTTTTAATATATTCTTCCAAACTTCTTCTTCTTCTTCTTCTTCATAGTCTTCAAAATACGGTTTGATTATGTTTAATACTTCAAAGTAGTAATTGTTAAAATTCACATTATTCAATTCTTCAATGTAGTAGCACAACAAATTTTCATCTATATCAATCAAATAATAAACTTGGTCTTTTGTCAATTCGATACAAATGTTTTTTTTATTTATACTTAGAAATTTTGTATCATCCATTATATATTGAGTTACTTTACAATTTCTTCCACATAGGTTTTCAACAGAATCATATTAATCAGGAAATTGAGGAAGTGAGTCATCGAAAAAAATTTTAAGCAAAACTTTCAACATTGACATAAGATCTAACCATTCGAATGTATCAAAAGACATTTGCTGATGAGGTCGAAAGGGTTGACTTAAAACAATTGCAGGTTCAAATTTTCTCGCAGTACTAAGACCACTTCCCACTGTCGCTGTTCCGGTCGAATACTCTTTATACAACAGTAAAGTATGCTCAAAATCGATTGCGTTTTCACACATTTTTTTTTGGAGACTTGATCAATTTGTTTATAATAATCACTATCCATTTGTTTATCGCTATAAGAACTTTCTGAAGTACATCCGGAGGAGGATGATAATGATGATGTTGATGAACTATACTTTGAACACATTTTATACAACTGACTGAGGTGTATTGTTAATCGTGTTATTTAAGCGAATCCTTATCTATCCAACTGTTATGCGTAATATCGAACCCCAACCACTTGACATAAAGTTTTCTGCATTTTCGTTTCAACACTTTTTCAACGAGATAAATGTCGGGATTTTTAACCTTTTGTAATTCTTCTTCGTAAAAAGCTCCGCTGATTGGTTGACCGCGCATATCTTCCAACAAATATGTAACGGGATTGGTTATTTTAACTTTAATGATTTTAAAATGTTCAGTAGACCAATTTGGTGTGTAACCTTTCTCAAACACATGCTTTGCTTTGCTTATGCGTACAACATCACCGACTTGTAATTTTCGCGGTCCGGCAATTTTCAGATATGAATATCTTTTCGTTAAAAGGATCTTTTCATTGGTCTTGTTTACATCCTTTGGCTTAAGTTTCGTTTTACTATGTTTCGTATTATTATATTCTTGAGTCAGCTTGGGTAAATAATCAATCCATTTATAGGTTCCGTTTAAACTGAAATACTTGTATAATTTTTCTTTTAAAGTACGTATTACCCGTTCTGCTATAGCGGCCTTTTTAACACTAAACGTATGATTAATGGAATACTTTTTTATTAAATTTTTAAATTTTGCGTTAAAAAATTCCGTACCTTTATCGGTTTGTAAATTTTTCGGACGACGCTGACGAAGTTTCGTATGCGATAAAATGTCTTCGAATGCTGTGGTAATTTCTTCACCGGTTTTCGTTTTTAGCGGTCTAGTCCATAAAAATTTTGAAAAACAATCAATGACAACCATAATCATTTTAAAACCTTTGTTTTAATGTGCATAGGGACTCATTTCGGCTAAATACATTTGCCATAAATCATCTAGTCCTTTGATGATGGTACGTCGTTTCGGATAATTTTTTCGCGCATATTTATGTAGTTCATTAACAAGTTGAATCTTTTCCGGTGACGCTGACGACGACGACGACATAATTATAGTAAATAGATTGATTTATGGTTTAACTATTTATGGTGTAGATGTAAAATTAGTTCTCACTGCCATTAATTTGATATTTTCATTAGATGTATCGTTTAAAACGATAATTTGCTCTTGATTCTTCTTTATATTTTCTTCAAGATTCTTCACTTTCTTTAGAATCTCTGAATAATTGTCAAAAAGTTCATTTCTAAAAACTAACATAAGCTTTGTAGATAACTCATTATATGCGTTTTCAATACCTTTTTGCAAAGAGTCGTCAACATAATTTTTGGTCACCCTATCTGTAGTTTGTTTCGAAATAAACAGTGTATTTTCAGCAATATTATTCTGCATATCTAACATAGCCTCGAACATAGTTTTAACGTTGTTCGATACTGGATCTATTGATTTTGAAAGGTTTGATATCATAGAATCGACATGCTTTTTGTTTGCTGCATTTTCATCAATTGTTGGCTCCTTAACGTTAGATAAATTTAAATGTTCAATATCTACATTGCCATCAGAGGTGCGCGGTAATCGTACAATGGGTTTGGATACAATTGCACGGTTACGCGAGTGACGTCCGAATTTATCGACACTCATCATTGAAATGATCCCGTGGGAATGTAAACTTATTTTATTATATTAGCCTCTCTCAATTCATTCATTATAGCTACAATCTCATTGTTATGTGAAGTATTTTCAGCCTCTTTGGATGCGATAAGCAGTCTCAAGCGATCGATGAGTTCCTGGGGATCGTCCCAATAAATATACTCTATGGGTACGTCATTATATTCTAAATGCATTCCTTGACCTTCTTTTGGTGATAAAGCGGCGAAATGTTGAACTAAACTTGTGAGGCTAGATTTTTTACTTTTTTCTACGGTTTTAACCAAAGGTTTTACAATGTTGTACCATTTTGTACCGTTATCTCCTTTTAAATATCCTCTACTATTCAAGTGAGCACCCATATGTTCTAATAGGGTTTTATACTTTACGAGATCATCGGGAGCATACGATGGATCGGAATAAAATATTAATTGATAAAGTCCTGGCGTTCCTTTCTCATACCCTCCCGGCAAGTCTTTCTCCGATAACAACATGATAGCACCGGTTTTAATATCAAAGGAAATTCTTCTATTACCAAGCATCCAATTATCTTGTTCATTATCATATGTAGGACCATATTTTCTATCAATGTTATCGCTATTTGTCCAATAATCTTTAAGGTAAGTATGACTTATTTGTGGATACTGATCCAGATATTCATCTATTACATCCTGTGAATATTCAGTGGATTGCTCAGTGGAACGTTTCGGCGATAAATCAGGTTCCTCTATTATACTGGGCTCATTAAACTCGGCAATATCTTCTAAATCGAGAAATTTAGTAGTAGTAGTAGTAGTAGGATGCACTTTATATTCTTTTTTAATAAATGGCTCTTCCTTTACTTGTATGGGAGCAGTAGTAGAAGTTTTTAACGCAATTTCTTTTAACGGATCGGTTATTGGTTTGAAAATGTTATTGATTGATTCGTCCACCTTCGTTCGATTCAATTTCAAGGCTTAATATTATTTTCCGTACAGCATGCGTCAGTTCGGCAACTTTCGTTTATGTGTGGCCGCAGCGACTCGATCGTTTGACATCATTCTATACAGTGACGTTTAACACAAATTAACACATTTTTATATACTTATCGAAACCCATTCGATAGCGACCATTGTTAATGGGAAAATCTTTTACGATAACTACCGTTCCGTAGCTATTGAATCAACACTTTGAACACAGGGTTTTAAATTTATTAAAGGTTATGTCGGGTGATACGTGCTCATCAAATATATGCTTTAGAATAATTTCATCTTGTTTAAATAGCACAATCAGATTACAATTATCTCTTATCAATTGTTTCGGGATTTTCGAATATGTTTGATATAAGTAGGCGGCATCGATATCTTTGTGTCTACACATGGAATAATATTCGCGAATTTTTTGTTGTTTATCACATGCTACATCATCGAAAATAAAAATGGAGTTTTTCTTGGCTTTGGTGGGGCTAATGACTTCATCGTTGTCTTTGAACGGAATGTAACCTATACCCTTTGCTTGAGTCGTTACTGTTTGCAGCAACTGATACTTTGGTTGGTACAAAGATTTTGAGTATACGTAAATATTTTCAAATTTGGCGCCATTGGGATTAAACAATAGGGACAACATTACATTTGTCTTTCTACACCCACTTGGACCACAAATTATTGCACGAAATGAGTCTGGTAACAACCGACCATGTTTACTAATACCATTTAACTTTTTGCCTTGAAAATCGTCTAAATTTTCGATTGGTAACGACTGCACTTGTTGAACCATATTCATCGTCATTTCAAAGCTGTCACGCTCGTTTATTAGTTTCGATGTTTGTGCACGAAGGAGAGGGTGTATTAAATACATTGATTAATAAGTTATCTTTTGAACTTCATTTGCTCGGAGGATATCAATACTGCGGTCCGGCGACCAGACTACAAAAACGATTGGCACGTGGTGATCCGAGCATTAATCCGTTGGACGCCGTGTGCAAACAAGACGACATCGCCTATTCACAGAGTGATTCATTGAACGAACGTCATAAAGCACATAAAATACTAGAAGAGCGTGGGAGCGAGATAAATCAAAGGACACCGGTCATAAACGCCCAAAATAAGAAAAAGAAGCTCGAAGAACAGACACCTCACAATAAAGCGATGGAAACTATAGGTCATGGATTGTATTTACGAAAGAATAGCACGACAAAGTCGAATATTTTGATTCATTTTGTAATTTGAAACCGATAAGAGAACTTGGTAGAGGTCCTGTTAAAATTTACCACAACAACGATCAATATCAAACTTATAATCAAATAAATTGTGGGCATTTATGCTTGAAATTTTTACGTGATGAATCATCATCGACTATTCGAGGCCATTCAAATGATTTTATTGAACGTTGATGATCTACAGACAGTCTGGTACAGCCTTCCACGTGAGTACAGAAAGGAGTTAAAACGTTTTTTACCGTGTCAAACAGATTCCAGTCAACATGTGAGGTCTGATGTGTATAGTACACAAATGCAATCAAAATGTATATATTGTTTAAAAGGGTTTAAGTAAAGAATATATTTAAGTTATTGTATTTATTAAAAATTCGTTAGTCTTCGTTATGTTCAGTTGTTGCGAGTCAATAGCTCCAATCATATTTTTGCATTTAAACCTCAAACGCCCATCGTTTTGGATCCTGAAAAAGAATATGAGTTGGCGTTGAGATCGTATCATTCGTATATTCCATATCGAACATTGAAGAGGGTCAAAAATTTTACTATTATGACGTACACAACAAAGTAAACGAAATTGCTTTTCCAGCTGCCAGTTATGAAATTTCAGATATTGAAAGATTTATCCAACAACGAATGGGTTTGGGGAATTCCTTTGATCCTGATCGAGAATTTTAATTGAAGTCCAATAACAATACGCTTAAATGTGAAATTTTCAGCAAATTGGATAAACTATCGTTTAAGGAACCTAACAACATTGGACGTACGTTGAGATCTTCCGAAAAAATCTGGCCCCGGGTCAGATGCATTCGTCAGATTTACTCGTCAACATTATAAAATTCTCAACCGTACGTTTTGATTCTAACATTACGACGGGTGCATTTGATGGAGACACACCTGCTCATACAATCTACGAATTCTCCGTTAAATCAGATCCTGGGTATATAATTGACGAAACACCTTCAAATCTCTTGTATTTACCAGTCACTCCTCAACGTGAAATTCTTAATATTATCGGACTGGCTGTAGATCAAATCGGTGAACCAGTAAATTTTCGTGGTGAAATAAGCACACTAGTATTGGTACTTAGACCTCGACCCAAATGGTTATAAGCGGTGAAAACGATATCAAATATTAGTATATGCAGATCCTTTGTTGACGTACCATGTCATCGTCATCGATAGTTTACAAGAAAAGAAAAGCAGCTGCGTCAGCTGAGGAATTTCCAATGTTTAATCTATATGGGTCACCCGTAATAGACGAATCAATTCGAAAATGTGAATACAAATACTATGCTCCATATGTGAAATCGTTTAACTGTAATGACATTGTGGAAATTGTTATCAATCAAGTGGATTCGTTCTTTGCCATGTTCGATTCGCTATTGGATATTAAGGGAAAATTAATAGTTACCGGAACGGGTGATGTTTCATTGACTCAGGAGCATTCCTGTTCGATTCCTGCACATACAGTGAATCTGGTAAATAAATTGAAACGGTACGAGATCCTGGTATAGTTAGTACCGTTCGCGCTTACACCTACTATGCACCGGACGACTCACGTCACATTTCCATTGCCGGATGGAATTATCCCTCACCAACGATTCTCACTAATAGTAAATCTTTCAGTCTATTATTACCACTCAAGCATATTTTCAACGTAACTACAGTTAAAATAAATATTGAAAGCATTGAAGTAAGAGTCAAACATATCTATCCCAATTATGAAGTCAATGAAAAACTTTTGAAAGCCATTCAATCGGACCGGCCCATTTTGATACCCTTGCGAAACTGGGTACTTAGCGAACTACCAGCCATAACGGCAAATGCTAAAAAAGATATCTGGGCTGTGAAAACTAGTATGGCTCTTGAAAGGCCTCGCTACGTCATGGTATTTTTCCAACCGGGAAACGTGATATCGCATTAGCTGATCCCACAACATTTGATCACCAAGGTCTCTATTGCGACCTCTCGTAATAATAGAAATTCAATCGTACGTGGGTTATCTGAGGGGCGATCTGAGGTCGGGAAGTGGAAGGGGGTGAGTTTTTAAGGGTAGAAAACTGTTTATCTCGATTTCCGGCAAAACTACAAGTCCTATGGAAAAAAGTTAAATAGCAAAGTTGTAGGTAATAAAAAGATGTACAACTTTTATATTTACACTTTTTTCACATAACCACAAAATTTATGTAAAAAATTCAAATAACAAACAAAATAATAAGTTTTTTGTTTTTATTTTTATCTTTTACAAAAAAAAATGTTTTCACGAAATCTCTTATCGCACTTCAATCTATTCTTGCGCATGCGCAGAACAAATTTTCGAGATTTTTATGTATTCAGATTTCTTGTGACGTGACAATACCAAGTAGTATATTTAAATTTAGTTTACGTATTTTTTAAACATTGTAATAGCCATTTAAACTTATTGGAGTTAATCTTATTGTTTTACGACCGCATGTAATCTTTGAATACATTAAAGATGTGTTTCAATGGTAGCAATAAACTAAATGATTTCGTGGTAGGATCAAAGTATGGCTTATTAGAATAGTTCCATCCTGCGGTATTCATCAAACTCGAATCCTCCATCCGATACTTGTTCAATGCTCGAATCGAACTAACAATCCCAGGATCTCGGACTGCTTCGATCTCTCTTGCACTTTCAATGTATGAACATGAATCGAAAAGAAAAGATCCATAATCCATAGTTATTGGTTAAAGTTACATTTCCAGCTCCGGTAACTTCAATCTTTCCTTTTACATGCAGCAGACTTGCGCACATCAAAAAGAATGAGTCCACTTGATTGATACTAAATTCCACAACATCGCTGAGGTTGATCACCACGTACCAATCTCTTTTCTAATATAGTACCAAGACCAGCATACTGATATTCATGGAAAATGTAATTCAAAAGGCAGCTTATTGATGAGCGTATTCAGTACTCCTTTACCTTGGTAAGTCAACATTGGAAATACTTTCTGAACACATCTTACACTTATATTTATACATTATTTGTAATGAAAAAATGTCACAAGATGAAGATCGTTCAACAAAAGCGGACGCTACCTATCGAAAATTTAAACTTTGCATCATCAACAACTATTCATGGTAAACATGGTGAATTATTACCACATTCATTTTGAGCAATCATCTGCGGATCTAGCGGCTGTGGTAAAACAAACGCACTGTTATCGTTATTATTCCACCCAAATGGTGCTAGATTCCATATTTGTATTCGATGATGTTTCTTGCGAAGGACAGCAAAAAATTCGAGAATATTATGCAAACATATTTTAAAATACCAAAACAACTTATACGCGACAACTGTAACTTAATTCTGTTGTTCAAACAAGATGAAATGATCTTGAAGCATATATTTGATGAGCATTTATCACTCGACATGACTTTTGTTCAATTCAAAAAGATGTTTTCTCATTGCTGAAATGAAAAGTATGGAACGTTGGTTATAGCAAAATCCTTTGACCTAACCAAAGGCAGGTATAGGTTAGGCTTCTTAGCGTTTATAATAATGTCAATAAAATGCATTCAATCATTAAGCATCAAGATGTATTCCAGTGTACGCAAGAACAAAATTATCTCCAAACTAACCCAGTAGAAAGAACAAATAAACTAATCAAAACAATGAATGAATGATGTTTTGAAAACAACAGACACACCAAATAACATCTAAATACCAAATAAATGGAGACAGCTCAAAGAAATTTTCGAATTAGTAGAAATGAACCATCTGTCAATCTGTAGTAATGTTTGAATTTTCGGTGGAAGATGACGCTACCATGAATGGCGGCGGCAGGAATCTGTTGTAAATCACTCATCACTCGCAAACATAACCTCAATTCTTCTTTTTAAAAATGGACCCCGTACTTGCTCATCTTGTTGGCAACCACTACACAGCTGACATTGAAATGTTTACCTCATATCAAATAAATCACATTTTTTTATTACTGACTCAGCCAGGAATCGAACCTCGACATCGGCGTATTTCTACTATCAAGAATTCTATTAACTTTTCATATAGGTAATTGAAATAAAAAAGAAGAAAAAAAATTAAAAACCCAACTTTATTTACTCGTGACGAGTTTTCAGCTTGTTTACAATAGATGTTGTGAAATAACTTATTTTTAATTATTAGATATACACTGTTTTTATTCATATAAAGAGGTTATTTAGCTTAACAATATTTTCAATTGGTGTAAAAGACTCGGTTAATGAAGTTTAAAAAAATATATATTTCTGAATCAAAAATAATTTTGGTTGGTTCAGTTGAGAAACTATCTATAATTTTTTTGTGGATTGAGTATAAGTAAAATACCCTATAAAACACAAAAGAATTAAATCGCTTCTTGTAATAAAAAAATGAAAGCGTCTTGTATTAAAGATGGTGCTCAGCTATTAAATATTGAACTTCTGATTAAATTAAAGGTTGAAATGCTAATTTCAAGATTTCATGAATTATTAGTTAATGCATGATATAAGTATTTTGTTGAAGAACGAAATTGTGTGTGGAAGCAACAAAGGGGGTTTAGAGAGAGGTGTTCTTATGACTATAAGGAAAAGATGAAAAATCTTTAAAAAATCGCCGCTTAAGACATACGAGTCTATATATTTTCTTAGTTTCGATAGTGGTAACTTTATGATCTATTGTACAATGTATATTTATGCCAATTACATTTATAACTTGATCTGAGTTAAAATTCTATTTTTTATCGGGTCAAACTTTATTAATTGAGAAGATGCATAGTTCAAACATATTTCCTTTACTTTACAAATAATATTTTCGGTGAGTGCAGATGGAGAAAACATGATTTCGTTAAAATGTCTACATCAGATTTACAATAATCGACAATTTTCTGTGACCCTTTCCGAATGCCACCGAATTAATTCTTGGCGACTTCCTGGGTTAATATTATAAGACTATAGAATATAAGAGCAGGAATTGGCCCAACGTAATTTTGATTTTCTACCCGATTAAATAAGTTAGGGAAAATATTTCGGTTATTTTACTGGCGGCATAGGAAAGTAATTTAAAGAATCTTTAAAGTTAACGTTATAGAAAATCATTGATATAAATTTTGTTCCCTGCATTATCGCATTATCAAATCAGGTTATAAATCGGTTTGTGTTAATATATAATTTAAAATTAATTAATTATCCAAACTACCCCCATCCACAGTTTACATAAATGTGAACTTAAAAAAACAAGAAAGTATGTGCAGTTTGCTTATATTTTAACTTTGAAAAAACCGCTCAAGATACATGGCTATCAGTGGCATTTATAGAAAAGTCTGCTGGTCTAGTCAGATCTCTTATCGAAGTAAGATCTCGAGTAGTTGAAGATCAGAGTGTGATAAGAAAAATGTTAGTATTTTCGAATTTTATTAGACCTAAATATGCAGGTTTTATTTAATCGACCAAATGGGGACACGAATTTTTAATGCTGCACAGTCGAAAATGGAACGCTTCTCCGTGCAATTAATATAACTAGGATAGAATTCCGAATAGTTAAAAAGAGCTTCCGTATAGTGACTATTTCAAAAATTCAGTTACATACGTTTGTTTGGATAGTATTCACCATTTAAAGAATACTGTTGATATTTACGTGATCTAAGATAGTAGGATGAGCACCGGCAACATCACTTTTTTCGGTTTGGAAAACACTATAATATAACGAGGCCCCTCAAAGGCTGTTGTTATTTCAATAGACCAAATTTCGTGCATTCAATGTAATGGAAGGTAATTCGTTTAAATCCCATTTTCTAAGCGGTATGAGAATTGGTTTATCAGTGTCTTTATTGCTTTCAAAAGTTGCTCCTAAACGTCATCATTATGATAAATATGTTTAGTTTTTAATTCGATACTTTCAATGACTAACTTCATTAAGAGCTCTAATAAGTCGTATGGTATGTCGACCACAAAGTAATCATTAGATAATCGTTGAATATCAGCAAACTAAACGTTTTATTGTGAGCAACCGTAATAAAAGCAGAGGGATAATTTCATCCGGCTATAGTCATATGATTGGAATAATTTTTGCAGTTTCACGTCATAGCACGAACGGTGCTTACTCTACCTGGATTACGTACGTACCGTTTCAATTTATCTTCCACTCTCGCTGCAGATATAGGAATCGAAGAGGAACGCTTCAAAATTTGTTGCTAAAGATACATCTCCTCATTCGGTAACTTCCACTTTACTTTTAATAGCTGTTTGGGAAGCGTTCATGACAAAGAATGACTCCACTTGATTGGTTAATTCCACTATATTATAACAATTGAATGCCTTAACAAGGGAGTGTAAGTTCTATATTCAACCTACGAATAGACTCATCTAATGTAGGAGAAAGATAAATATCCAAAAATTGGTGAAGCAGTAACATCAGTTTTTCGGCTTTTGTACATGTTGTCGATTAACCTATTATCCTATACAGGGTGTTATTGAAATACACGTACATATTAAAACTGGGTATTGCGCAGATCCCCACTGAATGTAGAAAAATATTATTTTTTAAAAATACCCCTTATTAAGGGAGTTATTAATTTTTGAAAATTAATTCTAAAACAAACGTACTTCACTGATATGTTGAGGATGACCTATATAAATTAGGTTTATTTACCTATTTTAAACATCAACAGTAATTAATATGCAAGTTTTTGTCAGATGATAAGAAAACTAGTCTTGTAAGAAATAACCATGTTGCCAAGATTTTCGAATTAATTTCTATTTCCGAAGACTGGTTTTTACTACCCTCGTTATCAAAAAACTAGAATATTTGATAAATGATTGTTTTTAAACTATACATTTTTGAAACTATAGATTATTAAAATTTTAGTTGATTTACGAATCTGGCTAACACGAGCGCGTCATTTCCAAGTTGGTAAAAAGTGTTGTTACGATTACTTTTAAATATTTTTTTACGATGCCACTATTTACGAATATTGAACTAACCGATATAGTGCTGGTTTATGGGGCAGCTGGAGAAAATTCTCGGCAAGCACAAATCCTGAATCGCGAACGGTTTCCAAATCGGAGAATTCCGGACTGTCGTACGTTTATTTCAACTGTTCAGCATCTAAGAGACCATGGAAAATTTGAGAGTGTCAATGCAGATCGAGGGAGAACAAGAACACAAAGAACATTGGCGGCCGAAGAAGAAATATTGGAAGCTGTTGAAAACCGGCCTCAATTAAGTTGTAGAAGACTAGGTCTTGAAATTGGAGTGTCCTCATTTGTTGTGTGGCGGACACTTAAAGAACAAGGTTTACATCCTTATCACATCCAAAAAGTTCAGGCCTTATATCCAGGTGATGAAGAAAAGAGAGTGGAGTTTTGTGAATGGATGATTCAAAAATGTGTTGATATTCCTGATTTTCTAAAAATATTATTGTATTCTGACGAGGCTTCATTCACTCGTGATGGCGTGTTCAATATGCACAATACGCATATTTGGAGTGATGAAAATCCTCACGCCATTAGGGAAACTGGGCATCAAAGAAAATTTTCAATAAATGTTTGGGCTGGCATAATAGATCAGTATTTAATCGGGCCTTATGTTCTCCCGAACAGATTAAATGGGCCAGGATATCTCCACTTTTTAGAAGATATTTTGCCAGTACTCCTAGAAGAGATACCGTTACAATTAAGGCAACGGATGTGGTACCTACTAGATGGCGCTCCTCCTCACTTTGATTTAAACGTACGGCAGTTTTTGAACATTAGATTTCCTCAAAAGTGGATAGGCAGAAATGGACCTACTAAGTGGCCTCCGAGATCTCCGGATTTAAATCCATGCGATTTCTTTTTGTGGGGTCACATGAAACAACTGGTTTATAATGAACCTATTAATAGTGTTGAACAATTAACCAATAAAGTTAATGCGGTAGCCGAGGAACTACGACAAAATCCAAGACTAATTTCTAATGTTCAAAGTTCTTTGGAAAGACGATTGCAAGTGTGTGTAAATAATAATGGACGGCATTTTGAACAATTACTGTAATAAACTTTATTTTGAATTAATTGGTTTTGCTACGGCAACAGTGCAATTTCTATGGGTAAGTTCAATTTCGATTTATTTTACTTCTTTAAATATGGAAACTAGTAGGTCGGAAAAGGGGACTCTTCCCCAATATTTAAATTTTAGAATTTGAAGTTAAAATTGGTGCCAATCCTTTTTGGTCATTACATACTATTCCCCATTTTAATATGTACGTGTATTTCAATAACACCCTGTATATAGCACGTTCACCAAGAGTAGCGTTGTCAAGTCGCGTCTTCAAGTATGTTATCTGCTTTATGTCTTTAATCTAGGGAACTATTTTGCGGATACGAAATATCGTGTTGTTTGCAAGCCGCGTCCAAAGAATTAATGCCCTGATCGCCACCTGCTAAAAAAAATAGTTTTAACTATTTGGCAAGCATAATATTAATATACCTACGTCTGCAGTATTGGTACCGTCAATTAAGATGTTCTTAAAAAGGGATTTATGAGGGTATTTACGACTCCTTCACCTTGGAAGGTTAACATTAAAACTGTTTAAGAGTCCAAATTGAGCTTATATACAGAGTGACGCATTACTGCGTCGAAGTACGATTAGTCCGCTATTATTGAAGTTACGAAAAAAGTTTTTATAAGAAGTGTAGGCAGTCTTGAGATTTACATTTTAAAATTAGTCCCAAATATACAGTGTATTCAGGAACGCAGTGCCTGACAAATTTTTTTTTTTTAAGAAAAGAAGAATTAAAAATTAAATATTAAGAGTGAACAACTTTCATTCCAACGGAAGAGGTAGCAGAAACCTCCAGCCATAGTCATGATGCTGATGCTGTTGATAACGTGTTTTCAGAAAATGATGCAAATATTTCACATGACGTTTTAAATCAGTATTTCGAACAATATAGTCCATAAGTATATTAAAGAATATAGGGAAAATGGCGATAAAATAGACAAAGTTTATGAACCTGTTTATGACGCCCCTACTTCAAAATGGTATCTTGGAATTTAATAAACAGAACGAAGCAATTCAAATGGAGAAAGGGTGGGTAGCAGGAACACCTGGCCTATGTCAATTGATATTTTATGATAACCATAAAGATTTCAACGACCAAGATTTAAGGAATTATTAAAGTATTATTTCTTCAAGCGTATAATAATACGGTACATTATATCACGTAACACGGTTTGTAGTGTTACGAAATAATTTTTTTGTAAAATTTTTTCGTCAATAAAATCAGGGTGTTTAATAATTAAGTATTAAACAATCCCACGATGTGAACTTCTATTTCACCTTGGCTTGATTTTCCCAAAAAAAGAAAAAGTGCTTACACTATTGAAAACAAAAACCAACACAAGGTTATTTACTTAAATAAACAATAAATAACAACAATAATATAAACTACCATTGACAAAATTTAAATTGTACAGATTATCTGTCCGTACTCAATATATCCACCAACTACCATAACTAAAACTTGAGACTAATTAAGTTCTCTTCAGGCATATTTATATAAGCTTCTCAGTATTGTTATTTTTTAATTTAATATTTGTATTAAATTTGAGAACTACAAAAAAACTGTCTACTTATCTGGAGAAGACGAATTGGAACAGCCAGAAGAAGCTTCTTAGAACGAAGAGGGTGAGTGTCTTGTACTCTCTATGTTTTCTCAAATTCTATATTGGAGGGATCGGGACGAACAATGATAACTATAG
Organism: Hermaeophaga mercurialis; assembly: GCA_951812935.1. Taxonomy (NCBI): domain Eukaryota; kingdom Metazoa; phylum Arthropoda; class Insecta; order Coleoptera; family Chrysomelidae; genus Hermaeophaga; species Hermaeophaga mercurialis. Next base: position 29,933,763 of record OX638364.1, read on the forward strand.
TTTGAGAATATCACAAACTTAAATAGTAGGGAAAAAGGACTGAACACTAAAAAATATCTTGACAGCTCCTTATCAAAAGTTTTTATACTCATTCTCAAAATACGTCAAAAATGTCAAATCTCAAATCAAGGTTTCTTCTTCTTTTTTACTGGTGTAATGTTGTGTGTATAACTGCCAGGGGCTATGCAACTACTCAATTATTTTGTTACGGTGTTACATGTAGAAATAGCCTTTTATCGTACTAGTACAAAAAAGTATTTTTCATTTTATTACTAGTACAAAAAAGTATTTATTTTATTACTAGTATAAAAAAGTAACCATATCAACGGATTAAACAAGAGAGATCTATCTAGCTTTGATTTATCTGATATTATCTGATAATATACCATTTTCCAAGACAGATATCGAAACCTTAATACGTATTAAAATGCTTTGGAAGACTGTGGAAATTCAAGATAAGTATTATTTATTATGAATAATTTCCATAAAGTAAGAGTTTAATTACTCTCTTCTTCAAGCAACGTTTCCACTTGGTGGATACGTGCTTCAAGTTGGTTTAAGTACGGCGAGATCCGTCAGACCAGCCGTTAAATTAGCATAATATTTAAAGTAGTGGAGCAAAGCGGGTTCTAAATAAAAGTTCCAAAAACTGCCACTAGATGGCGTTGGTGGCGCTGCTGTAGCGCTCACGGACGCGCCGTTATTATTGGTCCAATTGAATTGCGGAAAAGACAGGTATTATCTATAAGTGACGTAGATGTCAAATTTAAAGAAAAGCATGCGCAATGAACGGTGCCGTAAGGGCATTAGCGTTCAACTTCGTTATTATTGGTCCAATTGAATTGCGGAAAAGACTGGTATTATCTATAAGTGACGTAGATGTCAAATTTAAAGAAAATCATGCGCAAAGAACGTTGCCGTAAGGGCATTAGCGTTCAACCTCGTTATTATTGGTCCAATTGAATTGCGAAAAAGACTGGTATGATCTAGAAGTGACGTAGATGTCAGATTTAAAGAAAAGCATGCGCAAAGAACGTTGCCGTAAGGGCATTAGCGTTCAACTTCGTTATTATTGGTCAAATAGAATTGCGGAAAAGACAGGTATTATCTATAAGTGACGTAGATGTCAAATTTAAAGAAAAGCATGCGCAAAGAACGTTGCCGTAAGGGCATTAGCGTTTAACTTCGTTATTATTGGTTCAATTTAATTGCGAAAAAGATCGGTATTATCTAGAAGTGTCGTAGATGTTAAATTTAAACAAAAACATGCGCAAAGGACGTTGCCGTAAGGGCATTAGCGTTCAACTTCGTTATTATTGGTCAAATAGAATTGCGGAAAAGACAGGTATTATCTATAAGTGACGTAGATGTCAAATTTAAAGAAAAGCATGCGCAATGAACGTTGCCGTAAGGGCATTAGCGTTCAACCTCGTTATTATTGGTCCAATTGAATTGCGAAAATGACAGGTATTATCTATAAGTGACGTAGATGTCAAATTTAAAGAAAAGCATTCGCAATGAACGTTGCCGTAAGGGCATTAGCGTTTAACTTTGTTATTATTGGTTTAATTGAATAATTAACTTACAAATTACATATATTGAATTTTAATTAGTCGTTTAAATATATTATCTATATTTTATGCATTTTTTATAATAATTAACTTGCAAATTACATATATTTAATTTTAATTGGTCGTTTAAATGAAACGCAAAATAACAATCTCGCATTCTTCATAAAACTAAGTTGCATATGATAAACATATTATCTATAATTTATGCATTTTTTATAATAATTAACTTGCAAATTACATATATTGAATTTTAATGGCTCGTTTAAATGCAACTCAAGTTACAATGTCGCATATGAATATATTATCTATAATTTATGCATTTTTTATTATAGTTAACTTTCAAATTATATATATTTAATTTTAATTGGTCGTTTAAATGAAACGCAAAATAACAAACTCGCATTCTTCATAAAACTAAGTTGCATATGATAAATATATTATCTATCATTTATACATTTTCTATTATAATTGGTTGTTTAAATGGGACGCAAAATAATAAATACCATTCAGTCTTCCGTCGGGCCTAACACAAATTAGAATAAATTAATCACCACACTGAATGTGCTATGGAGTTAAGAAATATAGAATCCCCACCCTTTCTTTGTTGCTAATAAATATTAAGATTTTCTCCAGTGTAGTCAGTCATCATGCTGTTTACAGAAGAATCAAAAGTGAAAAATATCTATTTGGGTGAACAAAGGTTCTACCTGAATAAATCAAATACGAAATATGTCGCAGTGAGTCTGTCGTATGATTTAAATTTTGCTCCGTGTGTGAAAATATCTGGTAATAAAGGAAACTGTATCGTGTTTAGTGAAAAAGAGTGGAAGGAGTTTTTATCCTTCAAAGAAACTATTGAAGATTTTATAACAGCGGGAAAGGAGGAATCAATAGATGTTAGCCGGTTTTTGTTACAGTTTGAAAATTTTGAAAGCATTACTGTTTTGAAAGTATTAACTGGACATGCTACTGTCTGGTTAGGATCAATTTCCCTTTCCGAGCTCTGGAGATGCTTACCCTTAATTACGCATAACATTGAAGTATTAAAAAGCCAGCAGTTTGTAGGTTCCTTAAAAATTTTACAAATGGCGATTAAAAACAAGGAAGATGTCATCAACACAGCTCTTACTACAATGGAGCCTATAAAACAAGTGAATCCGATTACATATAGTTTATTACTAGAACTTATATTCAAATACCCCGATGTTCTTAAAGAAAAGATATGAAGAAAGTAACTTTTAATGAAGATTACAATCAAGTTCACATATGGGAATCAGATGTTGAAACAAGTGATTGGGAATCAAGATATCTTAATCCAATACGTTTTAAACGTCGAATAGAAGAAGCGGCTAAAATTATTAATCATGTTTTAAATATAACTCATAGAAATAAAATGTATAATACTTTACAAAATAAAACACATTATTAAGATATATACTTTTATTTAAAAACATTTTAAACAATAGAATTATTGTTTATCCAAGACTGAGAGTTCATTCCTAACCATTTAACTAGAATTTTGTTTCCCTTAGTTTTCAGGATTTTTTCAATCAAGTAAACATCTGGATATTTGCTTTTTTGTAATTCTTCTGTGTAGAAGCAACCTCTAATTTCTTCTTTATTCTTCCAGTATGTATGTAGTGGGATTAGTTAGTTTAACTTTTTTAATTTTAAAAATTTCATTAGTCCCGTTTGGTGTATTTTACTCTCACTGAAGAGCAAATTTACAAAGGTGACATCTATCTTGGGAACTTGGAGGTCCATCAATATGTGTTCTCCATTCTGGTCGATTATAGTGAATAAAACATGGTAGTTTAGTAGAGAGATGGAAATCTTGTCTATATTCTTTTGGTATTTTATACCATGAGTATAAGAGCTCATGAGGACCTGCTTTCTCCAGTAAGTAATTCAACGGAAAATATTTGAGTTCCTGTTCCGTAAATTCAAAGAGTTGTTTTTTATGATTTCTATGTTTACTTATTAAACATTCAGAACAGTACTTTTTTTTCAAAAGATTCATAATAATACTAATGATTACCCACATTATGTACACTTTTAAGGTTAAAAGACAAATGATAAAATATTGCTTTGTTATTTATATATATTTATTTTTTCGAAATCTTTCTCTATTAGTAAATACATTTTTATCAAGTTCATTAATAAGCTTCTGTTGATTCTCTTGAAGATTATTCTTTTCTTGATTACTTTTACCCTATTTAAAAGAATATACGACGACGGGGAGGTAATTTATAACGCAAGTAACCCTCTTTGGTTGTAGGAGTCCAATTCTCTACATGTTGTAAACAATAAATTGGTCTACTTTGATTGCATAGCCGTCCACAGTAGCCGATAAACACAGAATTATTACACCCACAACTTTTTTGAAGGGAGGGATGTTATGTAATATCTAAAAATAAAACAACTTATTGGACTATATATTTTTTATTCATGCATTAAAATATTATTATACAAAAAAAATACGTTTGATAACGCACAAGCACACTTCTCGCTAGTATGATAAAAACATAATGGTTTGTCTAATTCCAATGAAGAAGAAGATTCATCAAACTCGTAGATAGGAACTTTACAGTATTTTCTAATATAATCTGCTTTCACGTTGCCTTTAACGCATACCATTTCTGCATTTTCTGTTAGTTTTTCAATAATGGAAACAAACTGATACACGGGAGTAAAACCGTTATTCCAATGAATACAATGATAATTCTTCATTAACCACACTGCTTGCTTGTGTAAATCCGGTTGTAGTAGATTTAATGCAAAAGGTGGTTTAAATATATAGTGACTTAGCCGAGCTCCATCATATGCGGCTAATTCTTTAACCAAAAATGTATTATTTTCTATTTTAAAACATTGTATATCAACCACTAGTCGCATATTTTTAGTCTTTCATCTGCTCATAAAACTCTATACCTGTCTTTAATTTTTCTAGGTCTTGTGAAAATTTGACACGTCTTTCTTCGAAGAATATTGTGCACAAACTGATTGTTTTAATATTGCTTTACAATTTTAGCGATGGGGTTATAGGAAAATTCCTTTTCATGCAATATTAGACAATAAGCGGAAGTGTCGGCAGTGGTTGGTTGTTTTGTTTCAAACTCGATTCTCAAAACAATACTTCCTGCTTGTACGACCTCCTTCTGCCTTGCACAATCGATGTGAATTAATGGAGCTATATCTTTGAATTGTTGTGGATTAAAAATAGGTTAATTACGATATGCATATCGTTGTACGGAAATCGTTCGGAATTTAAGAAAATTCGTTTATTTGTGAGATTACAATGGTCAAATTGACTCATATTTGCCGTTATTTTTCCTTTCCTGTTTTTTTTGGAAACCTATGATTACATATTGAGGAGTTTCCAATTTTGAACTTGTTTTGACGGCACACGTGTGTCTAGTAGAATTATTTAATGAAGGATATTCAATGATTGGCCAAAATCGAAATTTAATAGGTAGGTCTGTATTACTTTTAGCAATGTTTGTTAAACGAAGTTGATGACTTAAACTCGGTATTACATGTGACACATTCCAATATAATTTTGATACAATTACAAATTACAAAATATAAACATTTTTTTGATCCAAGCAGCGAATTTACAAGATATTTGGTATGCTCTTCCTGTGGAGTATAGAAAAAGCGAAGACCTTAAGAAACTATTACCACGTTATTATTAACGTTTTTTGCCGTTTTGCGTGACGTTTTTTGACGTTGCGTAACGTTTTTTGAGGTTGCGTAACGTTTTTTGACGTTGCGTAACGTTTTTTGACGTTTTGCATGACGTTTTTTGACGTTTTGCGTGACGTTTTTTGAGGTTGCGTAACGTTTTTTGCCGTTTTGCGTGACGTTTTTTGACGTTTACCAGACGGTTTTTGACGTTTACCAGACGGTTTTGACGATGAGACCTCCTCCTCAATCTTCCAAATGCTGTGAAAATGATAGAAAATATAATGGGGTGGTCGCTATGGAGCCAGATCTCCCAACCAACGATGAAAATAAGGTTATTATTGAAATGAATAGCACAATTTTCAACAAGCCCCTTTACGTTAGTTTCACAATATTAGAGCTTGCAAAGGTTTTATTATACGATTTTCATTATAATTACATAAAAAACAAATTTGAGGATCATGCTAAGTTGATATAGACTCATTAATGTACCATATTCTTGATAATAATGATCATATAAAAAAGACAGACTTAATACATCAGATTATCCAAGAGATAATGTTTTTAACATTCCTCTTGTAAATAAAATTTTTTAGGAGAGATGAAAACCGTGGAAATATTATGATAGAATTTATAGGTTTACGATCAAAAATGTATACAATAAAGACCATAAAAAACCATGAACATGTTATAAAAAAAGCCAAAATAATAAAAAGTGTATTTTATAATCATAAAATTTAATTAATTATATATCTTAAATAAAACACATACATATTTTGAATAATTTTATTTTTTTCCTTAAACTAACAATAAAAAATAAATATTATTTATTCATTCGCATTTTCCTTATCAACATTAATACTAAGTATTTCAGAATCTTCTTCACTGAAATAACCCTTCTCATTATCATCTGAATCCTCGTTTACACCACTACTATTATCTTCTATTGTCAAATATGGTTTTAAATCCATACAATACTTTTCTAGTTTAAGATCTTTTATTCTATCATATAAAGTATTCAGATCTATTTTATGATCAAGATATTTTAAACATACTATTTTGGCACGATTAAAATCATTTCCAAGCTCCTTCCAAATTCCATATGATTTTGAGTCATCGAAATAATAATTATGCCAAACTTGTATTGAAAGTTCATTAAAAATTTTATGAATTTCAAGAACTCGAGTATAAAGGCTTTTATCGGCCATTGTGTCACTTTTAATATTAAAACTTTTTATTTTCATCTTATATGGATTTCCTCCTCCATTCACTGTTATAAAAAATACAATAAGATAACATATGTGCACCACATACGTCGGACCAAACATGTTGTTGAAAATCCTTATAACGTGGTAATAGTTTCTTAAGGTCTTCGCTTTTTCTATACTCCACAGGAAGAGCATACCAAATATCTTGTAAATTCGCTGCTTGGATCAAAAAAATGTTTATATTTTGTAATTTGTAATTGTATCAAAATTATATTGGAATGTGTCACATGTAACACCGAGTTTAAGTCATCAACTTCGTTTAACAAACATTGCTAAAAGTAATACAGACCTACCTATTAAATTTCGATTTTGGCCAATCATTGAGTATCCTTCATTAAATAATTCTACTAGACACACGTGTGCCGTCAAAACAAGTTCAAAATTGGAAACTCCTCAATATGTAATCATAGGTTTCCAAAAAAAACAGGAAAGGAAAAATAACGGCAAATATGAGTCAATTTGACCATTGTAATCTCACAAATAAACGAATTTTCTTAAATTCCGAACGATTTCCGTACAACGATATGCATATCGTAATTAACCTATTTTTAATCCACAACAATTCAAAGATATAGCTCCATTAATTCACATCGATTGTGCAAGGCAGAAGGAGGTCGTACAAGCAGGAAGTATTGTTTTGAGAATCGAGTTTGAAACAAAACAACCAACCACTGCCGACACTTCCGCTTATTGTCTAATATTGCATGAAAAGGAATTTTCCTATAACCCCACCGCTAAAATTGTAAAGCAATATTAAAACAATCAGTTTGTGCACAATATTCTTCGAAGAAAGACGTGTCAAATTTTCACAAGACCTAGAAAAATTAAAGACAGGTATAGAGTTTTATGAGCAGATGAAAGACTAAAAATATGCGACTAGTGGTTGATATACAATGTTTTAAAATAGAAAATAATAAATTTTTGGTTAAAGAATTAGCCGCATATGATGGAGCTCGGCTAAGTCACTATATATTTAAACCACCTTTTGCATTAAATCTACTACAACCGGATTTACACAAGCAAGCAGTGTGGTTAATGAAGAATTATCATTGTATTCATTGGAATAACGGTTTTACTCCCGTGTATCAGTTTGCTTCCATTATTGAAAAACTAACAGAAAATTCAGAAATGGTATGCGTTAAAGGCAACGAGAAAGCAGATTATATTAGAAAATACTGTAAAGTTCCTATCTACGAGTTTGATGAATCTTCTTCTTCATTGGAATTAGACAAACCATTATGTTTTTATCATACTAGCGAGAAGTGTGCTTGTGCGTTATCAAACGTATTTTTTTTGTATAATAATATTTTAATGCATGAATAAAAAATATATAGTCCAATAAGTTGTTTTATTTTTAGATATTACATAACATCCCTCCCTTCAAAAAAGTTGTGGGTGTAATAATTCTGTGTTTATCGGCTACTGTGGACGGCTATGCAATCGAAGTAGACCAATTTATTGTTTACAACATGTAGAGAATTGGACTCCTACAACCAAAGAGGGTTACTGGCGTTATAAATTACCTCCCCGTCGTCGTATATTCTTTTAAATAGGGTAAAAGTAAGCAAGAAAAGAATAATCTTCAAGAGAATCAACAGAAGCTTATTAATGAACTTGATAAAAATGTATTTACTAATAGAGAAAGATTTTGAAAAAATAAATATATATAAATAACAAAGCAATATTTTATCATTTGTCTTTTAACCTTAAAAGTGTACATAATGTGGGTAATCATTAGTATTATTATGAATCTTTTGAAAAAAAAGTACTGTACTGAATGTTTAATAAGTAAACATAGAAATCATAAAAAACAACTCTTTGAATTTACGGAACAGGAACTCAAATATTTTCCGTTGAATTACTTACTGGAGAAAGCAGGTCCTCATGAGCTCTTATACTCATGGTATAAAATACCAAAAGAATATAGACAAGATTTCCATCTCTCTACTAAACTACCATGTTTTATTCACTATAATCGACCAGAATGGAGAACACATATTGATGGACCTCCAAGTTCCCAAGATAGATGTCACCTTTGTAAATTTGCTCTTCAGTGAGAGTAAAATACACCAAACGGGACTAATGAAATTTTTAAAATTAAAAAAGTTAAACTAACTAATCCCACTACATACATACTGGAAGAATAAAGAAGAAATTAGAGGTTGCTTCTACACAGAAGAATTACAAAAAAGCAAATATCCAGATGTTTACTTGATTGAAAAAATCCTGAAAACTAAGGGAAACAAAATTCTAGTTAAATGGTTAGGAATGAACTCTCAGTCTTGGATAAACAATAATTCTATTGTTTAAAATGTTTTTAAATAAAAGTATATATCTTAATAATGTGTTTTATTTTGTAAAGTATTATACATTTTATTTCTATGAGTTATATTTAAAACATGATTAATAATTTTAGCCGCTTCTTCTATTCGACGTTTAAAACGTATTGGATTAAGATATCTTGATTCCCAATCACTTGTTTCAACATCTGATTCCCATATGTGAACTTGATTGTAATCTTCATTAAAAGTTACTTTCTTCATATCTTTTCTTTAAGAACATCGGGGTATTTGAATATAAGTTCTAGTAATAAACTATATGTAATCGGATTCACTTGTTTTATAGGCTCCATTGTAGTAAGAGCTGTGTTGATGACATCTTCCTTGTTTTTAATCGCCATTTGTAAAATTTTTAAGGAACCTACAAACTGCTGGCTTTTTAATACTTCAATGTTGTGCGTAATTAAGGGTAAGCATCTCCAGAGCTCGGAAAGGGAAATTGATCCTAACCAGACAGTAGCATGTCCAGTTAATACTTTCAAAACAGTATGCTTTCAAAATTTTCAAACTGTAACAAAAACCGGCTAACATCTATTGATTCCTCCTTTCCCGCTGTTATAAAATCTTCAATAGTTTCTTTGAAGGATAAAAACTCCTTCCACTCTTTTTCACTAAACACGATACAGTTTCCTTTATTACCAGATATTTTCACACACGGAGCAAAATTTAAATCATACGACAGACTCACTGCGACATATTTCGTATTTGATTTATTCAGGTAGAACCTTTGTTCACCCAAATAGATATATTTCACTTTTGATTCTTCTGTAAACAGCATGATGACTGACTACACTGGAGAAAATCTTAATATTTATTAGCAACAAAGAAAGGGTGGGGATTCTATATTTCTTAACTCCATAGCACATTCAGTGTGGTGATTAATTTATTCTAATTTGTGTTAGGCCCGACGGAAGACTGAATGGTATTTATTATTTTGCGTCCCATTTAAACAACCAATTATAATAGAAAATGTATAAATGATAGATAATATATTTATCATATGCAACTTAGTTTTATGAAGAATGCGAGTTTGTTATTTTGCGTTTCATTTAAACGACCAATTAAAATTAAATATATATAATTTGAAAGTTAACTATAATAAAAAATGCATAAATTATAGATAATATATTCATATGCGACATTGTAACTTGAGTTGCATTTAAACGAGCCATTAAAATTCAATATATGTAATTTGCAAGTTAATTATTATAAAAAATGCATAAATTATAGATAATATGTTTATCATATGCAACTTAGTTTTATGAAGAATGCGAGATTGTTATTTTGCGTTTCATTTAAACGACCAATTAAAATTAAATATATGTAATTTGCAAGTTAATTATTAGAAAAAATGCATAAAATATAGATAATATATTTAAACGACTAATTAAAATTCAATATATGTAATTTGTAAGTTAATTATTCAATTAAACCAATAATAACAAAGTTAAACGCTAATGCCCTTACGGCAACGTTCATTGCGAATGCTTTTCTTTAAATTTGACATCTACGTCACTTATAGATAATACCTGTCTTTTTCGCAATTCAATTGGACCATTAATAATGATGTTGAACGCTAATGCCCTTACGGCAACGTTCATTGCGCATGCTTTTCTTTAAATTTGATATCTACGTCACTTATAGATAATACCTGTCTTTTCCGCAATTCTATTTGACCAATAATAACGAAGTTGAACGATAATGCCCTTACGGCAACGTCCTTTGCGCATGTTTTTGTTTAAATTTAACATCTACGACACTTCTAGATAATACCGATCTTTTTCGCAATTAAATTGAACCAATAATAACGAAGTTAAACGCTAATGCCCTTACGGCAACGTTCTTTGCGCATGCTTTTCTTTAAATCTGACATCTACGTCACTTCTAGATCATACCAGTCTTTTTCGCAATTCAATTGGACTAATAATAACGAGGTTGAACGCTAATGCCCTTACGGCAACGTTCATTGCGCATGCTTTTCTTTAAATTTGACATCTACGTCCCTTATAGATGATACCGGTCTTTTTCGCAATTCAATTGGACCAATAATAACGAAGTTGAACGATAATGTCCTTATGGCAACGTTCATTGCGCATGCTTTTCTTTAAATTTGACATCTACGTCACTTATAGATAATACCAGTCTTTTCCGCAATTCTATTTGACGAATAATAACGCCGTTGAACGCTAATGCCCTTACGGCAACGTTCATTGCGCATGTTTTTCTTTAAATTTGACATCTACGTCACTTCTAGATCATACCAGTCTTTTTCGCAATTCAATTGGACCAATAATAACGAGGTTGAACTCTAATGCCCTTACGGCAACGTTCATTGCGCATGCTTTTCTATAAATTTGACATCTACGTCACTTATAGATAATACCTGTCTTTATCGCAATTCTATTTGACCAATAATAACGAAGTTGAACGCTAATGCCCTTACGGCAACGTCCTTTGCGCATGTTTTTGTTTAAATTTAACATCTACGACACTTCTAGATAATACCGATCTTTTTCGCAATTAAATTGAACCAATAATAACGAAGTTAAACGCTAATGCCCTTACGGCAACGTTCTTTGCGCATGCTTTTATTTAAATCTGACATCTACGTCACTTCTAGATCATACCAGTCTTTTTCGCAATTCAATTGGACCAATAATAACGAGGTTGAACTCTAATGCCCTTACGGCAACGTTCATTGCGCATGCTTTTCTTTAAATTTGACATCTACGTCACTTATAGATAATACCTGTCTTTTCCGCAATTCTATTTGACCAATAATAACGAAGTTGAACGCTAATGCCCTTACGGCAACGTCCTTTGCGCATGTTTTTGTTTAAATTTAACATCTACGACACTTCTAGATAATACCGATCTTTTTCGCAATTAAATTGAACCAATAATAACGAAGTTAAACGCTAATGCCCTTACGGCAACGTTCTTTGCGCATGTTTTTCTTTAAATTTGACATCTACGTCACTTATAGATAATACCTGTCTTTTCCGCAATTCTATTTGACCAATAATAACGGCGCGTCCGTGAGCGCTACAGCAGCGCCACCAACGCCATCTAGTGGCAGTTTTTGGAACTTTTATTTAGAACCCGCTTTGCTCCACTACTATTTAAGGATTGCTAAAATTGTATTCAACAACTTCGAGTAGCAGTTTTTTATTGAATTTCTTTACAACAAACAGTACTTCTTCAGCGACTTACCCAGTTTTCAGACGAATAAGATGGTTATTCAGTAATATAATTTATTGAAGTCTCTAAACATTAACTGCATATTTATCTATGTGGGAGTGAAGTCTAGGAAATACTTGAGGTTAACAGGAAACTGCTTTGGCATCAGATATCTGTGTTGCAAAACTTCAACTTATATATATATTTTTCGTAAATAAAAATATAGCTTTTATTAATATACTACATACATAAAAACTTTATAATCTTCTTTTATTGTAACAAGTACATTTTACCATCTAAAGCCATCAAAGCAACTTTGAGTCTCTAGTTTAGGATTAAAAGTTCCAAATATTCAAAGTAATCGAAAGTTATTCTATTTCATACCACATGATTTCTTAAACCTTTTGACGCATTTTCCCCTCTGATCTATATCAAAATACATTTTAGATTGAAGCTTAACAAAATGTGTCATTATTTGCCCATTAGCCTCATCTTTCATGAGCCCTAAAACTTTTTTATTAACTAGTGGCATTTTATATACACTGTTTGGGTCATAATCGCTTGTATCATATTTATGAATATTACGCTTTATAACCTCTTAATAAACATCTTTATATTTAATTTCTACAATAATTATTATCGCTGTACATGAGTTTCACATTTTCTGCTCCTACAGTTGAAAGAAGAAAATTATAACGAAAGCCATATACCACTATTTTGGAAATGTCTAGAATATACATCCCACTATATAGAGGTGTGTTGAAAATTATCTCTGATTGTTATTAAAGATCGTTAAACTATGAAACCGTGGACTAGCAATAAAATTTTTTCCTCCATAGCGTCCATTCCAAGATTTTATTAAAAATACCAAGCGGTGCTTCCTGGTATTTTCCACAGTTTTCTCGAATACCTTATTTATTAGCTCATAAAGTTTTTTCTGGAAGTTATTTTTAGCGAGAGTTGTCATTTTGTTGTTCAACTTTGATGTATGGCTTCAACCAAGCTGATTGTTTGAATTTTAAGACTATATACTTTCTTTAAAATTAATCCGTTTGACAGAGCTTATTTAAGATTACAACAATGTAAAATATATTCCGTTTTTTATTTAAAGTTGTCATTAATTTTTTAAATTTAAATCCTGAGGGGACAAAATGGAAGTCTTTAAAAAGATCGTGTAATTCTATAGGAGATTAAAAGTCCACCTGTAAGATGTATCATAAAGGCGAATCGTCGGGTAGTGACATAACATCGATATTAGTTTCAGTTCATTGAAATTCTTTGAAAGGTAGAAGCTCACACATAGCCTTACCATAGAGGTTATCTACATCTAAATACAGTAGATATTTGGAAGAATTAAAAGGATCATATTCATCCATATACTTATCGTTTTCTTCAGAATACCGGTTGATACAAACTGATATTCCGCTTCGAATAGCTTTTTCAATACACATAATTTGATTAACGTCTTTTAGGAATTCTAATTTGGTATATTTTAACATGGTATTCCAAGTATATCCAGGCATTATATAATATTATGCTGGATCTAGGCTGTAAGTTCTTATACAATTCTGTCAAAAGTGTTCAAAGGTACTAGATTTTTAAGTACAGGTCTAAATATTCACCTAAATTACGAATTTTAAAAGTTTCCTAAAGCTGTGATACGTGGGCCAACTTTTCATCATCGATGTTTTCATCGTTCAGTTTATTATAAAAGAGTTCTTAGAAGATAAGCTAGTTTCATTCATTTTGTCTAACTTATCTATATGATCTTAAGAAAATACACCTTTTCGTGTGAGCAGTTTAAATTTATCTACATCTAAATATTGGAATTATTTTCTTAAAATGTTTAAGTCGTCTATCGATAATCTGTTTGCTAATTCATCTAAGCTGCCTCCTAAAAATCTAAATGAATCAATAAATCGGAATTTAATTTTTATCTGTTCCTCAGACAACGTGAAAGAAATATATTTTACTTTATTAACCGAGAGAATAGTTAAAGAACCGCTCTCTACTAAATCACTAACAATAAAGTAACAGTCATAACATGAGAGATTGTGAAAGACTATAAGGATTAAAAGCAATTTTTACAAATTTAATTTACATGCTTGATGTGCAAATCTTCTGTATGATCCAGTAAAGTGATCATGGTCGCGTACAACAATATCTTTTTTTACAAATATGACAGATTTTTGCGTTCTTAGGGTAAGAGTTTCCTTTAGGTTCCCCATTCGGACAGAGACATGTTATACACCACGACGAGTAGATTACAAAAATCATATTCATATTTGGGGGAGATCCATAGTTTTCGAGTTATGGCCCAAAATGTGGTACACTTTCACTTCTTCAAATTGGCTCCAATTTCGATAATTTTTGATGTACACACTAATTTCATTACACTGAATACGAATCTGAAATAAAAATATTATGTTAGCTTACTAGAAGAAAAGTTATTAATAATTTAATCTGAGTAATGGTTCTGTTTTAAATAAATTTAAATTAGTGTGTACACCAAAAATTATCGAAATTGGAGACTATTTAAAGAAATGAAATTTTACCACATTTTGGGCCATAACTCGAAAAATATGGATCTCCCCTTAAATATGAATATGATTTTCGTAGATTTTCGTAATCTACTCGACAAGTGGGGGACCTAAAGAAAACTAGAGCCGTTTCCTAGAAATATATTCTCAAATATGAAAATAAACTTTGTCATCTGTCAAACAAAATAAAAAGAAAATGTCAAAGATATCTTCTTCTTTTCTTTAATCTCTAAACATGAGGTCCTTCATCAATTCGAAAGACCATAATGGATCCCCAGTAATACCAACTCAAAAATCTAACCGGAAGGGCCTGAAGAAGCCACAAAAAAAGGTATCCTTTCTCGTTGTCTTTCTCCCTCTCTTTCTCTCTTTTGATGATTAGCGTATGTTTGAAAAGTACACGTGATTTTTATTGAAATTAGTAAAATGAGGATGAAAACATATTCTCATTGTTAGAGGATAAAAAGTTTCACGGAAGTCACTTATTTTCTGATTTACAATTTCTTCAATTGAAGCTACATATAGGCCGCATATCAACTAAGGTTAGTTTCACTTTATAGATTGAACCACTAATATTTAATGGAATATTTATTTTTTAGGTGTGTGAGTTTTCTTTCCTTCTTCCTGGTATATTAGTCCCTGTTACAAAATCCCTTCGAACACTCTTATTGCACATAGCATTGTCCAACTTTGAGTGGATTTGGTGCATTCGCTGGCAGTTAAACCCGCTAAACAGCCAGCCACCAGCTTTGATTGTAAGTGACGGGAAATCCAGACATTAGGGTTGGACTCACAACGAACCTTTTCAAATACCGGCTAGCGAGTCGTGTCCATAGTAATATTAAAAAGCCGGAACTGTCACCTATTAGAATCCGAAGACCGCAGCCTCATCCTACAGAATGCACATCCAAACTGCTAAGATTAGATAATAAAATTAGTTTCAATTGTTAAGCTTTTAGTTTAGTCATTACCATATAATTCTTTTAACTTCTGTACCTAAATTACTTTAATGTGTCAAATTTTAAATAATAATATTAATATAGGATTTTTAATACAAATCCCGTTGCAACGTCATATATCAATTATGAGATCACGACCCTGCAGTGTTGTCGGCTTGTCTAAATTTTTTGGCATTTTGTAGAAATAAACGTCAATAATCAGCTTATTCACACGGGTCCATATAAAGTATCCAAACCGTACTTTATCAAACAAGATTTTCGGCATAATTTAAACCTTCAAACCAGTTAAATAGGATAATATTATTCCGTCAAAACCGGACTTAACCCCAAATTATTATATCATAATGTATATTATCCTATCCGTATTTAGTTAAACCCGTATAACTTCAAAAGATGAATTTATGAGAACCGTATTACCCTAGAAAAGTTTTCATCCAACTCAAAAAACGTTATAATCGAAATTTAGGCAACTAGTATATCATCATAACCTGATTCCGTCCGAACAGTATTTACGTATAACAGTTATTTGTCAAAACCGTATTTTATCCAACAAATGTATTTGTTGACAAGACTTTAAGGTTAAGTAGTGACGTCACAACTACGGGCATGCCCACTCAGATACAACTGTCACTCCAGTGAAAATGATTGATGGACCCTCCGATAGTTAGCACTGTAGAGGTTCCGACAGATTGCTCTTAAATTACACTAACATATTTTCTACCGCCATATAGATGGCACTATAGATTTTTCGAAATTTTCTGGAAACTATTTGAAAATTTACACATTTGCTTAAGTGGATATATCCATAGCTTTTGTGATTGCGTAATTTTTTTTATAAAAATGAAGTTCTGCAGGGTAGTGAATTGCAATGAAAATAACAAAACTCAAATTCTGCACAAATTTCCTAAAGGTAAGAATGATATTCATTATTTATTATTACAAAATCATGCAAATAATATTAGTGTAGCTAACAGAAATTATTTTTTTATGGTCAAAAAATAGGCCGAAGCCACTGCGAACCCTGAAGTACTGACTAGATCCTTAGAAAATCTGACTAGTATCTATATTTGTAGGAAGCGCAATAATAGGTATGCCCTAACAGCCGTGCCTACTTTGTTTCTACTTGGTAATTTTAGTTTTTTAATCATACTTTTATAAAGAAAACACATAATTTTGTGTTTTTGTTTATTACAGAAGAAGAAAGTTCTTCAGATACAGATCAGCTGGTTCTGACAGGTATTTTTTTTCTATTTTGTATAATAATAATGATAATATTCTAAACAACGTAAGTGAGAAATTTACATAATGAGAGTAAATAATAATTATATTAATGTAATAAATTTTGTCCACAGGCTTCCGATTGGTTGATATCAGCTTTTCAAGGTCCACCCACCTCACCCCAAAGAAAAAAAAATGTAAGAAGAAATTGTAAACATTAGAAAAATGTATAAAAAAAATAAATTTATTTATTCATTTACTTATTTATTTACACTGTTCAACAGGTATAACCTAATTACAGAACAGGAACTTACAATATAATTATACAATTATACAATATATAATTAATATAATTAAAGTTTCTACTTATTTTTTTTGGTTTGTTTTGCCTCAATTTTAATGATTATTTCTACCCTTACTTTGTGGAATCTATCCGTAATAATTAAAAAGATATAAAATACTTAAAATTCCACGATATTCTAAATAAATGTCAATGTTCAATGAACTTTGTTGGAACTATTGTCATAAGAATATTTAATAACATTTATTTTGAGTAAGGTAGAGTTTTAAGATAAGTATATTTTATTTTTCAAAATATATAGGTACTTTAGTAGTATTCATGTCTTAATAATTATTTTGTATCATTTCAACACTTCGATGCTTATTCAATCGAATATGAATGAAAGATTTCGTCAAATGGTGAGCAGAATGCGTGAATTTAAATAAACCGCTAAATGTAAACATAAGAAGATTACCAGAAGGATAAGAAACTATCACAATTTATAAATAAATACATATTGTATTTTTCAGAAGTAATTTTTGTCAAATTAGCTTCAAGGAGTGTAAAATCGATGCCAGATCATTTATTATATTTTGTTATTTTGTCACATTGGATTTTTTTAGGAAATATTCGTATCATTTCAGAAACTAGAAATTGATATAATTTGTTCCGTTTCAGAAACTGAAGTGAATCAATGTCGTATTTGTATTTCGAGGGGGATGAGGTTTGTCCTCGATTGCGGACATCGGCTGTGTGGGTACTGTTCAGTTAGGTGTTACAACCCTGAACGCCTGCAACACAGTCGGTGTCCTTTATGTCGGGACTACCTTATCCAGCCACCAAGAAGGTATTTTTGAAATTAATGAAACTTTTAAATCTTGGATTTAATTATGAAATTATGAAATCACTGAAACCATATACCATAATACCATAATGGGCCTGAGATAAACCATCCTATATCAAGTGAATGTGTGCTTGTTGGAAGAACACTATTAAAAGATCTTTGGAAATATTTCCTAATTTTCCTAATGTTCTCTAAAATCCTATGGAAACTAATCTAATAATTTTTTTTATTTAGAAATTAAATATCGATATCATGTGTACAGTGCTACTAATACTCTTCAATGTTTTTCTAGGTATCTTTACATATTTACATGATTAAATAAATATACCTTTTTTGGGTATATTACTTATTTGAAGACATCAATTTTTGTATTCATTCTTTGAGATTACAGGATAAAAGCTATATATATGAGAGGCAACTTTTCAATGAATAAGTAAGGGGTATGTATATGTTATAAATATGTAAGGGGAATGTGGATATTGCATTTAAATTAGCTAATAATGTGTTATGCTTATACTCATAACCATCCTCGAACCAAAAAACATCTCCATAGAGCTTCATATCCTTATTCTGAAAAAAGCAATTTGATAACCAATATTTTTAATTAATATACGAAAATAATAATATATTTGTGTGCATGTATATTAATATCATATTGACGCAAAATTGTTTAGGGAAATTAATGAACCGACAGGACTTAACGTAACTTTTGTGCTATATTTTTTAGTTGCTTCATCAATAATTTAGGCTTTAAATAAGAAAATTATAATGGTTTTCCACGGTACATAACTATATGGTATATAAAGATGTGTGTATATATTTGTAAAACGAGAGACAATTTTTAATTTGATAACATATCAAAAATAAAAATTATAAATCAGCTTTGAAAGATGTACTTTTACCTTTAAGAAGGTAGAAACGATTTCTTTTAGAGATATTTTGTCTTACTAATTATATCTTTGTATAAAGAATTATTTATTTATTTAAAATCAAGTACAATACATAGTTGGAATCGGCTTGACAACATTAACTATATATTTTAAAAATATGAGGGCTGTTTTTTTTTAAATGACCCTTTTTAATGTCATTATTTTTACCAGTTAATCAGCATTGTCAAATCAAACTTTAAAATGTTAGCTGTTTGATTTAATCGATTTATGTAAACAATTTTTAAGACTTGTTTAACATCTTACATATTTTCTGTATTACGCAATCAAGGAGACCTTAGTTCCAATTCCTATTATTCTTATATATATATATATATATCTTTTTTACAGTAATTTTTTGTTTTTTTGGTTTTTTATACTTAGCTGCTTATATCAGGTGTCAACTTTATATTTGTTAAATTTTTTTGGGAGGAAAACATTTTTAAACATTATATTTTAAAAGCCAATTCAATAAAGCTCAGCTTTGTATAGTTACCAATAGAAATATATATTTTCAAAACAGGAAATTGCTTCCTAGATGTTTCACTATTAGTCATAACACGTAATTTCCTTTCTGAACCATACCTAATTGTCCTTATAACATTTTGGTAGTATGTATGTATTGAAATACAATTGCATGCTGTATACAACATTACCTGAACCTATGCCTGAATAACGCAACATTCTGTTAAATTTTAATAAATATATATACATACTTAATAAAACTCCGTTTTTTAATTCTTTCTTAGACAGAACAGAAAAGATACCCGAACAGAAAAGATACCCAAATAGATATAGACCCGGAGCACCAAGTTTATATTCTGTTTGTTTAAAGAAACCATAAGTGTAGTAGCGGATTTTTTTTCTCTTACAGTTATATTTCGATTTTGAATAAGTTTATATAAATTAATCAAAATTATCAAAATAAAGGGCGCGCCTACAATACAAAATTAATATGATTAGCTATTGTTTCATTTCAAAATTACTGAGACACAAGGTTAATGAAAATGTTACAAATACTTTATTCTTCTAAAGAAAACTATAAGAGGCGATGTATGGTTTCAATCACCTCTCTAGCTTTTTTATGTGCCGATTTCAATAAAAATAGAAAATAATATAAAATCCGGTTTCTTTATCCATAAAAAAAAACCGACTTCTGATTTTATAATCTTCGCTTCTTCTCGGAATTGAACCCGGGTATTAGCCTCACAAGTGAGAACTCTAACCACTAAATCAACAGTTTTGTTAACATTTTTTCTCAAAATTCCGTTTTAAATTTAGAGCAGTGTTTTTATCGCCGCCTCGAAGCCGGTCCAGAAAATGTTTACATTTAGCGGTTTATTTAAATTCACGCATTCTGCTCACCATTTAATGAAATCTTTCATTCATATTCGATTGAATAAGCATCGAAGTGTTGAAATGATACAAAATAATTATTAAGACATGAATACTACTAAAGTATATATTTTGAAAAATAAAATATACTTATCTTAAAACTCTACCTTACTCAAAATAAATGTTATTAAATATTCTTATGACAATAGTTCCAACTAAGTTCATTGAACATTGACATTTATTTAGAATATCGTGGAATTTTAAGTATTTTATATCTTTTTAATTATTACGGATAGATTCCACAAAGTAAGGGTAGAAATAATCATTAAAATTGAGGCAAAACAAACCAAAAAAAATAAGTAGAAACTTTAATTATATTAATTATATATTGTATAATTGTATAATTATATTGTAAGTTCCTGTTCTGTAATTAGGTTATACCTGTTGAACAGTGTAAATAAATAAGTAAATGAATAAATAAATTTATTTTTTTTATACATTTTTCTAATGTTTACAATTTCTTCTTACATTTTTTTTTCTTTGGGGTGAGGTGTATGGACCTTGAAAAGCTGATATCAACCAATCGGAAGCCTGTGGACAAAATTTATTACATTAATATAATTATTATTTACTCTCATTATGTAAATTTCTCACTTACGTTGTTTAGAATATTATCATTATTATTATACAAAATAGAAAAAAAATACCTGTCAGAACCAGCTGATCTGTATCTGAAGAACTTTCTTCTTCTGTAATAATTAAAAACAAAATTATGTGTTTTCTTTATAAAAGTACGATTAAAAAACTAAAATCTTGCCCGTCACATTGTTTACTAAAAAAATAATTTCTATTAGCTACACTAATATTATTTGCATGATTTTGTAATAATAAATAATGAAATAATTCTTACCTTTAGGAAATTTGTGCAGAATTTGAGTTTTGTTATTTTCATTGCAATTCACTACCCTGCAGAACTTCATTTTTATAAAAAAATTACGCAATCACAAAAGCTACGGATACATCCACTTAAGCAAATGTATAAATTTTCAAATAGTTTCAAGTAGTTTCCAGAAAATTTCGAAAAATCTATAGTGCCATCTATATGGCGGTAGAAAATATGTTAGTGTTAATTTAAGAGCAATCTGTCGGAACCTCTACAGTGCGGCCTAATCTAACTTTCTATCTCGGTCATTCTATTATTATTGTATATCGGTGACGTTTAGTGTGACGTCATCTGTTGGATAAAATACGGTTTTGATGATTTACTTTTATAGGTAAATACGGTTATAGGAAAATATGGTTATTTGAATTTAAGGGTTTTACATTATTCGTTTCGACAATTTTAACATTATGATGTTTTCTGGTTATATAAAAATATTGTTCTAATACTTTATTTTAGGCTGAATTATGGTTTTGCCAATTTACGTGTTTGATAAAGTAAGGTTATGATGATATTTATTTGGACGTTTTACGTTATGAATATTACTTGATTGGACAAAATATATGTTTGATGAATTTCATTTCTGTTGGTTTGTCGGTTTTATGTAACACGTTTCTGATGACTTATAGTTATGAAGCTTTAAATTTTGATACATTGTGGGCGCCCTATTCACACTATGTTTGTTTAGAAAAAAACAGTTTTTTTTATAAGTTAACTATCTAGCAAAGCAAAAAAATAAAGACAATATTATAAAATTACCGAAAACGTGGTGAAAACACACAACTGGTTGACGGCCGGACGTCAGAAATCGTTGAAATATTTCAATCTAAATACTCGACAACGTCGCATCAAGGCATGCCAATCGCTACAATGTCATTTCTTCATCATAAATACGAGTCTCATGGGCGTAGAAAATTTCAAAATTATTTAATGTAAATTATGGTTTTTTGAGTACTAAACATATAATAATGATTTATAAACTTTATATTATAAAGAATAAGACGTATATAAGACGAAAGAGGTACGTCACTCCTGACGTGCAACGGTATTTGTACTAAAAATCCTATATATTCTTTTCCTGGTTCAATATATGTACATTACATTAAATAAATAACCTACTTGTTGGCACCTATATTGAATCCACCCCTTTCTAGTTTCAATTTTTTTTATTGTTTTTACTTAGTAATAACAAATTGGTGCCCCAAATGTGTGTTAGTATGAAAAATTAGAAGTTTGAAGGAATTTTCTAGTTTTGTTTTGGTTTTAAATTAAAATAACCTCATAATTTGCCATCATTTCAAAATGACAATATTCGCAATTAATCCTGAAGGCATACAATTAAGTCGCGTTTTAGAGTTACATATTTTGACGGGTTACCGTGAATTGATATTTACGTTACAGAGAATTAGAAATTTTTTATAACCAGAACGCGTAAATTGGGATTGTTATCTCAGTTGGTATTCCGGAATATTTATTTTTGCTTAATTCTGTGATTGTATGTGTATTTTGTTTATTACTAAGGTTTAGTTATGACTAATGAGTTCGCCTTGAGGTTATAGTTGCAAGATAGTATTTTATGCAAATTTCAGTGTGCTGAATATTTTAGAATATTATCAGATTCATCTAATAATTTAGTTTTTAGAATATAATTTGAATTTGGAACAGTATTTGATATTGAGAAATCTCAACCTCGTTTTTTTTGGGGGGTAAATGTGGGAAATTTATTATTTTCACAGTAGGGTTTAGATATATTAGATAGTAGAGATAAAGTGGACGTGTGAGTGATTTAGATTTGGTTTAAAAGAATCTATTTTTTTTGTTTGGTATGCGCAGTATTACTTTTTATGTGCTCTATTTTTGATTATATTGTTTTTTGTTGGTATGAAATTTGGTAGTTAGTATTTTACGAAATCTTAGTTTAGGTATATGCATTTAGATTGGCGCATACTAAGGTTGGTCATACTAGGCTTGGAAAATATTTAGAGACTTAGTAGTTGGTATTTTGCTAATATAGTATTGGCGTATTTTTAATTGGTTTTAATTACGCGTTGTTTCCAGTTCCAGCTGTTTATTTAAAAGAACTGACTGTGACATATGTTTAAATGATTTTGTTAAAGAGAGCCTTAAATAAGCATACTTTTTCAATATTACTCAGTTTGTTAATATCTTTACATCGGACCTGTTTACCTGTTTATCAGATCTGTTAATCGAACCAGTTGAGTCCGTTATCACTTCACCTTGACTTGTTTGTTAGACTTGTAAAAAAATAGAAAATAGAGATTAAGAAATAAAAAAAGGCTAATTATAAATCGCAGAAACATCAAGAAAAAATTAAATATGTTAAAATATGGAAAAGTTTAACTGAAGAAAATATTTTCTCCATTCACAAGACATTTAAAAAATATAAAAATAACCTGAAAGGTCCCGCGACGATTTCTACTGAAGTTAGTAGTGACAACATTAATGAAAGTTTTGAGAGTTTTACATCGTTTGTAATAGCACACAGATTAGTGATAATCTCGATGTAGATGATGATGATGTTTTCATTATGAAACACCTAAACTGCCTACTAAACTATCTCAAAATCAATATCTTTTTTCAGTGTAAAGGAAGAGAAGGATAAAGAGCCTAGTATATTGAAAAAAGCAATTCTGGAGAACATTGATAGAGATGATAACATGAATTAATCACAATTAGAGGATATTGCTGAGAGGGATCAATATCATCCCTTATCTAGACGATATATTCACAACACGTATGATTATGAGACTCTAAAAAGTTAGATAATAAATATGGAGTACGATTAATCGATACAGAAAAGCTAATGATAATGGATAGTCAAGTAACTATTCAAGGGTACAAAAGGACTTTATTATGAATTGTTATTTATGAAAAATCCTCAAAATTTCTCTAAAGAAGATGAAGAAAATTATAAAAAAATTATAGTTATGACAAATGCACATCGACGATACTACCAATCAAATCAACATACTGCCGGAAGTAAAATAAAAAAATACAGGAAAATCCTAACACCTCTCTCGAATACAACTCGTAAAAAGGGTGAAATTTTAATGAAAGTGACTCCAAATAAAATAGATTACACTCATTGGAATGATTCAAATGAGTTAGTAGATCGGCTACGCTTAATTATAGCTCCCCAACTAGCAAGTAATACCTCATTAGGCAACGAAATTTATTCCATTATCGAAGAACTTAAAGAAGCACAAATTATAATAGGAACAATATGGAAAAGATAGATGCGAAAAGAGAAGTACTAAACCGGCTTGAATAAATTTTGAAAAGCATAAAGTTATCATAAAATCTCTAAATGATTTATTCCAGTGAGACTTAGTAGATATGCAACACTATGTTAAGAAAAATGCAGGTTACAAGTAAATTTTATTTAATTTAAAAAATAAAACTGGTTTGTTTAGAGGTTACTCGTGCTATGCAAAAAACCCAAAATCGTTGAAAAAGAGTACCATACATAGAACTATTAGAATAAAACCAGAAGATGTGTCAGAAAAAAATGAAAAGCAAAAAAATAATAACAAAATTAAAAGAGTTGAATTTAATAGGAAGTTTAAAGTGGGAGACGACCTAATACGTATTTTAAAAATATGAAAGGTATTCAGCAAGAAATACCAACCCAATTGGAAATATGGAATTTGGATATATTTATTGTAAAAAAAGTTCAGTTAACAAATTCAATTACATATTTATTAAAAGATGAAAATAATCAAAAGTGTTTTGCCCAAATTAGGGCTAAACGCTATAATAGTTATGGACAATGCACCCTACCATTCCGTTAAAGACGAAAAAACACCAACAACGGCCTGGCAAATACAACAAATATCGGAATGGCTACAAGAAAATTAATATTGATCGACACTTATTGAAGGTAGAGTTATTTTTTATTTATTTTGCTGCGTGTTATAACAGATGACCCCCTTAGTGCAGTAAGACTAGCCCCTCACTGAGATGGTTCTTTTTTATTTTTGTGACAATCTCCTTCTTATTTTGAAAGAAAAAAAATATATATGTAGCGCGATTTCTCCTTTTTACTTAGTTATATGAAAAGTATTAAACATGTGGATGTTTTATGCATCGGAAATAAAAATAGTAGAATTAAAAAGTGAGTTTAAGGATGCATTTAAAAAGCTAAGATTTGACGCTGAGCACGAATCAATTTATAGTGATGTACATATGGGAGCTCCTTAAACACCAGAAGAATGTATAAGTTTAGCAAAAAAATACAAAAAAGGCCAAGAAGTTTTTATTTATATTTAGAAAAGAAGATATGTTTACACGTTTTCGTTACTCTTTTATACAATATAAAGAAATAAAAAAAAATTGCCGAATGTTTTATACGAAGGCCCAGATGAGTAGGTAAACACAGGGGGTTTCAGAACCAAAACCGGTTTTCCAAGGGGTTAACCACCCTTACAAGGCCAAGGCTAAGGCTACGGCCAAGGCCAAGGTCAGGGTCATGATGTGCTAAATCCGAGTATATTCTAAATACAAGGTCCTTCCAAGATAAAAAGATTAAAATCCGACAGTGCGGTTCAGTTCACACTGCTTTGTATGTACGAACAGAGATTAGATAGATTTTTAAAAAAAGTATTTAAACTAAAACAAGACATAATGAAATACGAGCAAATGCAAAATCTTATAAAGTGTTTTGAAAAATTGAAAATAAGTGAAGTAGAGGGGGATTGATTATAAATACAGTTGACCAAAACATCATATAGTATTGTACTCGACAACTTCAAAATGGATCTACAAAAAGTTAACGAACAGCTAATGTTAGATGTAGAGCATAAAGAAATTATAAAATTAAACCAGCTACAACCCAATATTCCACACAAATTAAAATCAATAAAAATGGTAACCACAAAATTTGGAGAAGCAGTGTTGGTGGAACTTGCCCAGCACAGAATATATTTACCGGGGAGATCAACTGTATTTTTGAAACTGCACCTAAGTGAATTTGGGAATGGTGATTATTCCATAATCTATGCTGGAGTTTGTCAATGGGGAAATCAACATCTCTATTCAAATTTGAAAAATGTTCATTTATTGAAAAATAAAAAATATAAATTAATATGTATTTTACTATAAAAACATCCGAACAAAATCTAGACAGTTAGTCTACAATGAGTTTTAGCGAGGTATTTCCAAATTCAGTTCCAGACAGTCCACCTGAGGTAGATCGCTGGATTGGTACATGTTATATTTGTAAAGAGAAGCCAATACAAGTATTATTCCTTCCCTGTAGTCATAGGATTTGTTGTGTAGAATGTGGAACAAGAGTAAAGTATTGTACTTTTTGTCATGTCAAACTAGTAGCAATTGTTCGAGATGAGCAAAGAAGTTGTACCAGCCAAGTGTTATCATGCGGACATAATGTGTGTAAAGGATATGTAAGATTTTGTTCGATATGTGGTTTAGAAAATAAATAAATTTTACTTAAACAGATTTTTTTTTACACCTCTAAAGTTGTACAAATTTGGTGAAAATTATTCTAAATAGCTAATGCACACGAAATACATTGTGTGTTTCCCAGGGCTATGTTGTAGAAGGTCAACCGATAAATATAAAGACATGTGAAATTGAAACGAGAACTCAAACCATGTCTTCGATTACTAAAGAACGTTGGGCAGTACAAAATTTTGAAAATTTAAAATTTGAAGATTTTGAAGATGGGATTCCGATTATATTATATAGTGATAGTGAACGTTCGATTACACCAGATCGAGATATAACAACACTGATGGAAATATATAATAAACATCCTAAGGATCCCAGACAAGTACCACTACCCATTTGGAGACCAATAGAATTGAAGGTTATTTCATCTTATCCCCACCATCCATAAAATGTATATAACCAAGTCTAAAGGTGATCAGTTCATCAAAATGTGGCGAGCCTACACAACCCAAGTTAAGGTAGTAGATTTAAAATCTGCAATTACCTACTTTGCAAAAATTTATGGAGAAAACAACTTTGAATGGGAACATGAAGCAATCTATGGTAGAAATAGATGGTACTCTGTAGAAGAATGTAGGGAAAAAACTATACAACATGAAAAAGCCGCTTCAGCCTGTAATGACTATCTTGATGGTGAGCTTCATCTTTGCTGTTTACTAAATATTTTGGACAGTCTAAATTTAAATACAAGACTAGAAATTTCCAAATACCTACCAATTTATTTGAGGGATTCTAACTATATAGAAGAAAATGATGATGATACAGACGAAGAAATGAAACCGTTGGATACTTTATCATATGAAGAAGCTGAAAAATTGGTAACACAGTCAAGTCCATTGTAAATATTTAAAAAAATAAAACACATATTAATAAATAGTTTTTTTATTTCATTAAAAAATTGTTGTATAAAAAATATACGTTTGCTAAAGCGCAAATACATTTGTCCTTTGTGTGGTAAAGACATGCAGGTTCCTTTAGTTGAAGTTTGGGTAACTCGTCAAAAGAAAACACAGGAGTCTTGGAAAACGTTTTTAAATAATTTGTTTTTTCTAATCCTTTAACATAAATAAAGTCTGCATCTTTGGTAGCATCTTGGTAAATTTTGGAAAACTGATGGAGTGGTGTAAAGCCGGAATCCCATTCAATACAATGATGGTTATGAATTAACCAAGATGCCTGCTTATACAAATCTGGAGACAGCATTCTAAAAGGAAATGGCGGTTTAAACACATAATGGCAAATTTGAGAACCATTATAAGCAGCAAACTCCTTTACGATAAATTTATTATTTTCAATTTTAAAAATTTGCAAATAAAACACTGTTTTTCTTATTGCTATATGGTCTTTTATAATGGGGGTGACAACGTGGTAACAACCAAACCATTATTCAATTTTTCTAAGATGTAAGCGAATAGTAATTGTCTCGTTATTGAAATTTATAAGTTCACCCGTTTGCTGAAACACCTTAACTGTTATGTTGTTTATTGTCTTGACGCTTACAGGATAATACAAAATAGTTTGTGGTTGTTCCACTATTTTATAGCCATTGGGAACCTGAGGGAAAAATTGGTGAATAATGTGAACCGGACGTCCATTAAGGAAAGAGCCGATCGCAATGTTACAATCAACGCAAATAGTGTTTACACTCAAAATATTTACTTTGTCGGAGGTATGAGCAACATTTGGAGAGAATCTAGTGCAAAAACCTAAAAGTTTTCCAATTGAATTTGGTACATTGAAATTAATGGGAGCAGTACTTTTGAGAGTGACTGTATTAGTTTTTGAATCTGCTGTTATATGAATTGTTATGCCAGTAAGAAAAATATCTTTTTCAATAATTTTTATCAAATCATTAATCTCATATGCACCGGTTGGTATAGCAATCGTAAATTTATCTTTGTCACCCCACACCAAGACGTTATTATGTACATGAACATTTGGAATGCTATTGAAAGTGTCAAAATTAACCAAACCAATTTCATAATCAATATTTTCATTGAGATAAATGGGTGGATTAAAGTCAGCAGTCAAAATGAATGAGTTACCATTTAGAGTGAACGTATACGACATGATGGTTAACAATCTAATGAATTTCATAAATGATTAAACTGATTAAATAGAAATCTTAAACTATGCTGTCCACATTGATATGAATTGAATGATTGTAAAACATTATAATTATATCTTATTCTTACGTTCCCACTACTTTTGAAATATTTGGTAACCTCGAGTGGTGGGGGTATGTTGCCATAACTATCAAAATACTTAATATCATCATTATTTTTAAAGTATGCGGTCCAATGAGTACCAGGACCACTATTTACATCAAGATTAATTATACCAGTTTCAAATTTCTTAATCTTTTGCGGTAACGAATCTCGCATAAAAACCCCTCGAAAATATGGAATGTGTCTCGCAAATTTTTTCAACTCAACATTGGTTAACGCATGTTGAGGTAATTTTATTTTCTTCTTTTTATCCCATATCCCTTGTATGGTTGTAGGTAAAACCCCCGACCTCGTTTCATTCCAGCATCTTGTTTAGTTTCCATTGCTAAATTATTACGTTTCTGTTCCTCCAGCTGTTGACGATTAGCTTTAGCATCATTCACAGCTTTAGCGATTCCAGCTGCACCACCCCCAACAGCTCCTAAAGCTCCTAGCAAGGGTAACAGAAAAGGTAAAAAACCACCCTTTTTCGGAGATCGAATGACACGTTTCCCCTTTCCCCGTTTTTTCTTCAAACCCATTCCCATCTTTCGTTTACCCTTCATAGCAGTAGTTACAAACCAAGCGGCTGTTTTTTCACCAAAATTTGCGTCCTCTGACTTTACTCGCTCCCAAGCTTTATTTTCCAAAACTTTATCAGCTACGTGTCTTTGTTTTAAATCACTACTTTGAGAGTATGCAATATCGTGTTCTCTACACGCTTGGTCTAGGGCATAGGTGGGGAACCTGCGGCCTCCGCGAGGTTCTTGTGCGGCCCTTTGCCACCTAGTACAAAATGGTAGAGTTCTTTTCAGATCTCCCATTTGAGTGTCACACCTTGCTTTGGCTTCTCTGACTCGCATCTCTCAACGCTTCCCTGTCGCGATCTTCAGCAAACTGTAGTTAACAGTGCGTGCTTATAACAGTTACACGGTTTTATTGTATTTCTAGAAAGTATACACTTTGTTAAAGATATTATTTGATATTCGTTTTTTTATCCATCATGTCAAATAGTAAGAGAAGAAAATTAGGTGATGAAAACAGAACATTTAATGTAGAATGGGAGTTAGATTTTTTCTTTACTGCTGAGAAAGATAAAATGATGTGTTTGTTGTGCAATACAGTTTTAAATACTTTAAAAAAAGCGAATGCAAATAAACACTATTTGACTCATAAAGAACATAAATATTTCGCTTTAGAAGGTGAATCACGAAAAGCTGCACTTCAAAAGTTGAAAAATGAGAAGCATCATCAGCAGGCATCTTTTAGTGCCTTTGTAAATCAAAATTCCGCTGCAGTTGCTGTTACGTATAAAATAGCACATATACTTGGAAAAAGGGGCAAACCATTTAGTGACATTGAAATAATTAAAGAATGTATTGTTGAAGCAGTGAGTATGTTAGATCCAAGAAATGTCGACAAATACAAACAATTACCTCTTTCAAGAAGAACTGTAACAGATCGACAGCACGAATTAGCGCAAAATGTAACAGAGCAACTTCATACAATTATACAAAATCAAGATGTTTATTTTTCAATTGCTTTAGATGAAAGCACTGATAAAACAGATTCGGCACAAGTTTTATATTTTATTCGTGCTATAACTAAAGATTTTCAATGTTACGAAGAACTACTTGCGTTGGGTACACTAACTGGAAGAACTCGCGGGGCCGATATTTTCGAAAACTTCAAAGAAGTATGTAATAAATTACAATTGAATGTCAGTAATTTAGTCAGTGTCTGCACCGATGGCGCACCTTCCATGAGAGGCAAAAAAGAAGGATTCGTTGCTTTGTTAAAAAAGGAAAACTTAAACTTGAAAAAATTGATATCATTTCACTGCATTTTGCATCAGCAAAATCTTTGCGCAAAATCTACCATTTTGCAAGACACTTTGGATAGAACCATTGCCATTGTCAACTATATTCGCGTAAATGCAATGCGTCATCGTGAATTTCGGCAGATGCTCTCTTTAGATGAGGAAACGTATAGTGTTGACCTACCATACTACTGCAAGGTTCGCTGGCTATCAACAGGTCAGGTTTTGATAAAAGTTTTGTCTTTACGACGACAAATTTTAAACTTTTATCAAGAACAAGGAAAACAATGTGATCTATCAGATGAAGTATTTCTCAGAAACCTTGCATTTTTGTCTGAAATGATGACAAAACAAAACAATTTAAATATTTGCCTGCAAGGTGAAACGAGGTATATTTATGAAATGTGGCAAAAAATCCAAGCGTTTAGAAAAAAATTATCATTTTTCAAAACATTGCTTTGTCGATCGGAAATATCTGCACAACGCTTCCCGGAGCTAGCTAAAATGTTAAATGAGCAGAACTGTGAAAATAAAATATTCGATGAATATGTAGGTGTCTTGGATTGTTTAATAGAAGAGTATACTAATAGATTTTCTGATTTTGACGAGCACACTCCTGCTATGAAACTGGCATTTGAACCACATTTAATAGATATATCCGAGGCTCCTGCAGAACTACAAATGGAGTTAATTGATTTTGGGGAAGATAGTATCATCAAATCCCTTTTTAACGCTAAAAAGGATCCCATAGAAATCTGGAAAATCGGAAGTACCTACTGTTGCGAGACAACATTTTCTCTCATGTCAAAAATAAAAACAAATTTAAGAACGCAAATTACAGATGCACATTTAGAGGATCAATTAAAGCTGTGTGTTACGAAGCTTGATCCAAATATACAATTACTGTCAAACAAAAAACAAAGCCAAATAAGTCACTAACTTAGTGAATAAAAAAATATTTTTTATTGTATTTTTTTATAATATTTTTATATTATTTTATATGTATATTATATTTAAAATTTTGTAGTATTATATTTTATTTTTTCTTTATAATGCAATAAATTGTTAAATTTATAGAAAAACTATAATAATTTCACAAAAGTCACTTTCTTAGGTCAATCAGCTTATGCGGCCTCTCTTATTGCAGCCTAATTTAAATGTGGGCTCTAATGGTAAAAAGGTTCCCCACCTCTGGTCTAGGGGATTAATACTTTGATCCCCTCTTTCTAATCGATTCCTGAGCCTGGTACCCGGACCACAAAAAGAATAACCCGGAATGTGAATTTCCCCTGG
Source organism: Hermaeophaga mercurialis (assembly GCA_951812935.1). Classification (NCBI taxonomy): domain Eukaryota; kingdom Metazoa; phylum Arthropoda; class Insecta; order Coleoptera; family Chrysomelidae; genus Hermaeophaga; species Hermaeophaga mercurialis. Next base: position 29,965,656 of record OX638364.1, read on the forward strand.
GAGTTTATTGATTAAAGTATTTAGTAATCCACGACCTTTCACCTTTCGCATCATTCTAAACCTTTATATAGGCGTGTGCACCTTATATAGGTACTAGTAGCCATGGAGATTCAAAAACAAAGAGTCACTTTACCAGTTAAAAATTATGACATTGAAGAAGCTAAGAAAATAGGTAAACATGGTATAGTTTTTGGAGGTGACTCGAAACGAGGTTTAATCATAGGCCCCAGTGGATCTGGTAAAACCAACGTTATGTTATCCCTTATAGAACATCCGAACGGTTTATGATTTGAAAATGTATATGTATGCTCCAAAAGTTTACATCAATCAAAATATTCATACTTGCGAAATTTGCTTCAACCTATTAAAGAGATTGGTTATAAGGAGTATGACAAAATTGAGGAAGTGATTGTACCTGAGTTAATCAAAAAGAATTCTATTATAATATTTGATGACATTGCTACATGTGATCAAAGTATTATACAAAATTATTTTTGTTGTGGGCGACATAAATCTACAGACTGTTTTTATCTTTGTCAGACATACGCAGCTATTCCCAAACATTTAATTCGAGATAATTCAAACCTTTTAATTATATTTCAACAAGACATGACCAACCTCAAACATGTGTATGATGATCATGTTAATATTGACATGTCATTTCAAAATTTTAAGGATTTGTGTGCATATTGTTGGAAAGACAAATTCGGTTTTATGACAATAGATAAAGATTGTAATTTAGGGTCAGGTCGATACCGACAAGGATTTGATTCTTATATAAAGCCAAACAGTAAGATTTTGATTAGTAAAGATGGATGAACAGTTGGGAAAAGAACTACTCGAAACACGAAAGGATATTAAACGTAAATATAAAAGTTTAAAAAATGAACAAACTGCAACGGAAAATCGTTTCAAACAACAATGGAAGCCACTCGTTGAACCTATTCAACAACTTATTACCACCACAAAACCGGAAATGAAACAAGAGTCACCGAAAACATCACCAAAAAAGTATTACTCTATCGTACCAGATCTAACCTTCAATCAAACAATGCAAGATGACTTTGGTGGGAGTTATATAGATGATGACATAGTTACAGATACTTCACAAGCGAGAGATGAGACCCTAGAGTTTTTAGAAAAGTATGATCCTTTACCCAGAGGATATATTGAAAATAAAATTATGGATACTGAGAATCAGTTTGATAGCACGTTTGGAGTTTATTTTAACCCTGAAAATCAACAATGGGCTATTGGTGATTCTCCTTTAACATTTGACGGAAAAGATGTAGTGATTCAAAATCTCAAGTATAAAGGCACTCCTGGTCTTTATGAATTTTTATTCAAAAAATATCCTGCTGGATACAAAACTCAAGACCTTGACTCATATATTGAAATTGTTAGAAGAACAAATGCACAATATTTAGGTTATAATCCAAAAAAAGGATTATCCACTTCAAATGCTTCTAAATTTATTGATCTAATTAAACCTCGTGTTACCAATTTGCATTCTCTAGCCTTGGAGAAATTTGAGAAAAAAAGAAGAGCAATCGAGCAGGAAGGTATGTCAGGACAATTTTGTCCGAGACTCAGCTCCGATTCCAATGTAAGAAAAAGTCTGCTTCCTCTAACCCGAAGTAAAACTAAACAAACTCTTGGAAGTGGATTAAATTCTAAAGTTTTAATAGATTTAACTGATAAAGTAGATTATAAATATTTTGATGATTTTAATGAATTGGTTGATTGGTTGACTTCGATTACTCGTAGCATCACAAAAAGCTGGTAATACTGGGGTCAACAATGAAATTGTTTCCATTATAGAAGAACTACGTGAAGGTGGAATAATCTTATAAGCATCAGTTTTCCAAAATACTTTTTAGTATTCAAGATGCCTCTTAACAAGTTCAACCAACACTTTCTTACTTCCTACACATGTCCGGAAGAGGAGATAGTGTCCTCCCCGACTCCAACACCCTTCTACATTTGTAAACCTTCCGAATTTCACAGTAAATGTATATTAACTATTCGAGGTATTAAAGATTTTAATTTAAGTAAAACACTCTACCTATTAGAAGATGGTACATTCTCGTATACGTTTCCTATAAGTGGAAAAGTGGAAAGCATACGCTGTTTTCCGGAAAATCTTTATATTTCATATAAAACAAAATATGATAAAATTAATCAACTACTAGAAAATAATATTATTAAAAAGGGTGATGTTATTGAATTTCATATGCATTCACAAAGTCTTATAAAAGATAAAATTTTTATTCAATTTGTAATTCAATGTCAGCTCGAAAAAAGTGATTATATATAATGCAACTTTTTTATTTTGTATTTCATTTTTAATAATGCCTTTGAATCGTTTTAATCAACACTTTCTTCTTTCAAGCTGCGCTGAAGATGAAGAAAAAGTTGGTTCTATTCAAACAAATACTTCATTTAATGCTCCATTTTATATTTGTGACAATTTCGACTATCACGTTAAATGTCTGATCCGTTTAAGAGGAGAAAAAACAAATTTGAGTAAGGATTACTATGTTCTTGATAGTGGAAATTCAGGATTCAAGTTTCCATTTTCAGCAAAAATTGAAGGTATTTCTCATTATCAGGCAGATTGTGAAGTAATATTAAAACAGAAAACTTACAAACTTCATGAACTGTCAGGTGTAAATATTGTTAAAGGGTATGTAATTGTATTTAAGCTGGGATCAAAACAGAAAATTTGTATTGAATTATTACTTCAGTGTCCGTTAGTCAAAAATGTCTAAATTGCAAGTCGTTAATGAACTTCATAAACCAGCTCGAATTAATTTTAAACGTCATGTTTTAGTTAAAGGCTTGCATGATTTAATTCAAGCTGATCTGGCTATCATGTCATCGTATGCTAAAGAGAACAAGGGATACAATTATATTTTGGTTGTAATCAATGCATTCAGTAAATTCGTTTGGACTGCACCTATCAAAAGAAAAACTGGTAAAGATATTGTTAATGCCATGAAAGACATTCTAAAACAAATGATTCCCCCCAAAAATCTTCAGACAGATAATGGGACAGAGTTTTACAATAAAGATTTTCAAGATCTTATGCAAAAGTATAAAATAAATCATTATATTACGGAACGGGTAATTAGAACTCTTAAGTTGGCTTTATGGAAACATTTTAGTTTACGGGGATCGTACAAGTGGATAGATGCTCTACCAACTATTGTTGCTAAATATAATAATACTAGACACTCGACTACTGGAGCCATACCCAGCAAAGTTAACAATAGAAATGCAAAGTATATTATTGCATTTAGTCGAGCAAAAATAGTAGATCCTCGAAAACCTAAATTTAACGTTGGTGATTATGTACGTATCAGCAAATATAGACATGTCTTTAAGAAAGGCTACACTCCCAACTGGACGACGGAGGTTTTTAAAGTGAAAAAAATTCAGCTGACCAATCCTAGAACCTACATTTTGGAGGATGAAAAAAATGAAGAGATTCAAGGTGGATTCTATGCGGAAGAGTTGCAAAAGGTGAAATATCCCGATGTTTTCTTAATTGAAAAAATCTTGAAACGAAAAGGAGATCAAATTTTAGTAAAGTGGTTGGGAATGAATGTACAATCTTGGATAAATAAAAATTCAATAGTATAATATGTACTTTTTTAATAAAATATTTTGCATACAATGTGTTTTATTTATACAATGATCTCAATAAACAAGGGTTTATAATTTTTGCGATTTCTTCTAGGTGACGTTGAAATCTTACACGGTCACGAGCAGCTTCCTCCCAACATCCTCCTTTTCTGGCTTCCTTGTAAGCAAAACACCATTTGTATAGGGTATGAAATTTGTTCATCGATTCGTTAAAGATAACCTTCTTCATAGTAGTTCTGGATATTGATATAGAACTTCCAACGCTAAACCATAAGTAGTTGGATTGATGTCTTTTATAGGTTCGAGAACTTTGAGCGCTGTCTGCACCATATTGGAGCTACCTCCGACACTCATTCGTAAAATTGTTAGACAATATGCAAATTTTTGTTCTCGATATAGATCAATGAAATGTTGTATTAACGGTAGCTCGTGTAACGTTAAGCCCATTATGTTGATAATGGTCGCCCACTCCTCTTCGTTGTATATTGCTTTATGTCCTTTGTTGTCGCATATTTTAATACACGGCGCAAAATTCAAATCACGTGATAGACTCACTGCTACATACTTTAGGTTTGATTTTGTATAAAATCGCTTTTCACCCAAAAAAGTGCCTTGTATCATATTTTAGAAAACTAAAAATGTCAGGTTAAACTGTTATGACCCCAGGGTAATGTATCATAGGAATTTTGTATTAAATATCTTTTGTCGTCTGACGAATTTAGACCAATTTTGGTTTGTTTTATGCTGTAGACGTTGTGAGCATAAGAACGAATTGTAGATTGAGAGATAATTTTGTTCGTATTTTTATTTAAACAATCAACATAGTCGTCAAATGTAATTTTAGTTTGTAGGACTCTATTTTTCACCCCTTTTGACTTTTTAACTAATTTTTGATTTCCAATTTTATAGCTATACATTTTTGATCTTAGACCTACAAAATGTGTAATAATGTTACCGTTCGCTTCATCTTTCATTAAACCCGGCACTTTTTTATTACAAAGTGGTATATTATATGGATTTGTAGGTGAGTATCACTTGTATCAAAATGGTTAATGTTCTGTTTAATAATTTCATCGTATATATCATGACTATTAATTTGATAAATAAAAGAATCGGTGTCGGTATATAAAATTTTACATCTGTTATTTATTTTAGGCAACATATAATCATAATGAAAATGGTACATACATGTTTTTGATATATCCAACACAGCCATTCCTATATACAATGGTTTGTTAAAATAAAGTTCCGCTTTCCGTAATTCAATAGCCATTAAATCATCATCAAAGATTGTTCGACTTTGAAATCTAGGACTAGCTATTAAATTTTTAGCTCCATATCTCCCCTCCCAACGAGAGACTAATTTTACATTACGATGTTTTCTAACATTTTCCATACATTTACCGTATATTGAATTTACTTTAAGTTTAAAATGATCTTTCTCAAAATTATTTTTAGCTTGAGCTCGAAAATGTGTATTAAGATCTATATAGGGCTTTAACCAAGCAGATTGCTCAAACTGGAGGACTCTATGGATTTTTTTAATTTTTAAACCGTGTGCTACTGCTTGTTTAAGAGCCCTATAATGAATGATATATTTCGATTTATTATACAATGTTGTTAATAGTTTAGGCAACTTTGATCCTGGAGGAACTAAATGTTGGGCGCAAAATGGATAATCTTTATGTAAATTATGTAGTTCAATAGGATATTCAAGGTCCACTTCCAAAATTTAACCTTGGAGAGAATCATCTGGTATTCCAGTAATGTCAATATTTGAATCGACCCATTTAAATTTCCCTTTGGGTAGGGGTTGTGACATTGCCCACCCATATAAATTGTTCACATCTACGTAAAATAAATAGTTGTCTGGTTTTGAAGAATCATAATTAAGCATATATTTATTATTTGCTTCTGAATACTTACATGAACATTGGCTGATACCGCCACGTATTCCGGATTCAACAAATAATATCATGTCAACGTCATTTAAAAGTTCCAATTCACATTTGGTATATATATGTCTAACCCGCTAGTATTATATCCTATATTACGAAAATTTTCAAACACATCTGCAAGTAATAAAATATCCGTTTTCAAATACAAATCTGAATATTGTCCTAAATTTTGTATGGCAAACTTTTCCCAAATAGTTTGAGCGTGTTGGTATCGATCTTCAGTAATGTATTCATCATTTAATTTATTATAAAAATGAGAGGGGTCGGGTAATTTAGTTTCTTTTAGTCTCTCAAAACTATCAATATAATCATAACAAAATACACCTTTTCGAGTTAGCAAATCAAAGTGTTCATCCGTGCAGAATCTAAATTGTTCCCTTAAATTGGTTAAATTTACTTTATCTAAAGTTGATGCCAATGTATCTAAAGTCATGTCATTACTGAAGTGTTGAGTAAAAGATATATATTTTACCTTATTGATTGGAATGAGAGTCATTTTACCTAATTTAGCGAGATCTCGAATTATGAAATGACTGTCGTATCCACTTAAATTATGAAAAATAACGGGTACGACAAATTGTTTACGAAATTTTAAGTTGCATGATTCATGAGCAAATCCCCTGAAGTCCCCTGTAAAATGATTATGATCACGAACTATTATATCCTCATTTCTAAACACATCCTCACAAATATGACATGAATGTGCATTGACTTTTAAAAGTCTTTCTTTCATGGGAACAATATGTTTAAATTTTGATTCAATCACTTCCGAACAATGTGACATTTGATTGGCAAACCATTGCATACAGTTTTCACCGCGGTAACTATTAAAATATGACAAATTATTATCATAATCACACTTAACGTAATACCCACAACTAAATGCTTTATGCTGTTGATATTTTATTGTACTTTTCTCTAAATTATCCTCAAACGGTTCCAATATTGACTCAAAATCTGCACATATAACAAATGGTGCTCGCTGTTTATTTACAAAATTTTTAAATTTAACTATAGGATATTTAGGAAGAGATATTTTATAATCATTGATTTTTTCACAAAGTTCTGCTTGTGTAAGAAGTCGTCCTTCAGAACTAAAATAATTGAGACACCTATCACAAATAAATTTTTTATTTTTATTTTTATTCAATTGAGAACTTATTAACCGCGATAAATTTTTAATATAACAATAGTGATATAGTATATCAACATCTTCTTCTTCAGGTAGAGGATCAAAGTCATTAATTTTTGGAAAATATTTATTTTGAATCAATAATAGATTTACATGTCTATTTTGTTTGCATTGAGTTAGATGTAAAGTAATTACGTTAAATCTCTTTTCAATCAATTCTAATCCGTATACATTCACTGATATTGAATTTAGTTTTTCAAATTTATTAATTTTATCAAACTGCATCGGAGTATCAAGTCCTTCTAAATTTAAAACGTTTGTATAATGCGAATATGAAGAAATCCTTTGTGGTAAACCTGACGGTTGGTATAAGGCAGCAATAATACTCCAATAGAAACAAGATTTATCAAAATTTTTGATATTAATACAAGCTAGTTTTTTTTCTATAGCTAGAGGTAGTTTAATGTAAGAACTCCCATTACCAATTTCTAGTTTATTATTAACCTCCAACGATATTATTTGATTTAAAGCCCAACCAGAGTCCTTTTCTTGGAACTCGGAGAGCTTATTTGTTAAAAAATCAAAAACATGATTTATAAACCATTCCTTGAAATCTGTTGTCCTATCAATAACATTATTTTTGGTTTGAAAATATTTCAATTCAACAATTTCCTTGTCACCCGATTTTTTAACAAATTCCGCACAAAAATTCGTATTTACTTTAACCATTGATAAGTATCCTAGGATACACACAATTTTGGTTGAAAATATGGTAAAAGCATCACGTAAAAACGGTACGACATCTTTGTGCTTTCGATTCATTATTACACCTGTTGTAACCCTATTTTTAAAAATGGATAAGACTTCTTCCCAACAAATAGAATTATCGTCGTCGCCCCCATAAAGTTTATTATAAATTAACTTTAAATGACCTAATTTTGATGTCCAAGCTCTTTTTTTCCCAACATTTAAATTTTTCTTTGACATAACCTGTGTCACTAAATTAATTGCAACTTTAATATGCTTAAGCCAATTAAGTCTCTCTTCCTCAGTAAAATTAGGATACTTTTCAAAAAATTTAGAAGTCAATTTTGTCACGTCTGAGCAAAGTTTGTCTGACATTTTTAACTAACTAGATAAATACCTTGTGCACTATTGATGAAACCATTAACAACAACTGAACTGTGTAAAGTCTGCTCGGATATTTATATTTTAAGAATTATATCTATTCGCGAAATAACTATCGGGTGCAATCGAAATGTTTTCGATTCAAATCAACAAATATATTAAAATAAATTGAGATAAAAAATAATTATTGCGAAAAAATAATTTTTATAGATCAAAAATAGTATAATTAAGATAATGTTCAATAAATAAAATAGAATTTGTTAGACTATGACTTCAATTATTTATTATTGTTCGATTTATGTGGAAATTGACTTTACTATAAGCCGACTCTCACTTTCATTAACGTGGTGTTGTTTCTTCCGTACCGGGTGCAATCAAATTATTCCCGTTTCGTTTTTTAACGTATTAATAATTACATACTTTAAAATTCCTAGGCTGAATTTTTTATACTAAAACCATGAATTTTTAAAATCTTGTTTTTTATTTTAAAATATTGTATTTTAATAATTTATGCCTTTCGTTTTTTAACGTATTAATAATTACATACTTTAAAATTCCTAAGCTGAATTTTTTATACTAAAACCATGAATTTTTAAAATCTTGTTTTTTATTTTAAAATATTGTATTTTAATAATTTATGCCTTTCGTTTTTTAACGTATTAATAATTACATATTTTAAAATTCCTAGGCTGAATTTTTTGTACTCTATATAAAACTATTTCCTACTATGAATTCTAATATTCTGTTTTTGTTTTAAATATTGCAAAATTTTTATATTTTCAACCTTTTGATAATTACTATCCTAAAAATTTTCTGAATTTTTTTTTGTACTTTCCAAAAAAATAACATAAAATTTCCTAATGAATTCTTATTTTCTGTTTTATTGATAAATATTTGAAAATTTCCTAAGTATTTTTTTTACAGATATAAGTTAATAATTTCAAATTGTATTAAAATGAATTTCCTTTCAGAAAATAAAATTTCTAGATTGTTAATTTCATTATACTATAATATTTAAAAGGATATCTGAAAAACTTAGATTTTAACATATTCGTCTTCTGTAAATGCAAAACGCCACTTTACAAAAAAATAACATAAAATTTCCTGACCTGCTTTAACCTTGCATTCGATCTTCTGTCGGTAAACGTGAAAAAAGAATAAAATTTGATTAGGCCTTTGTTAAATTTAAAAAAATACATGTTTAAGACCTTGTACTCCCTCTTTGCAAACCACTCTTTGAAAAAAAATAACTGGGTATATCAACTGAAGAAGCAGGCTTGGTATTATCAGTACAATGCCAAAAGCCAAAATACTTAGCAATTTTATCATTAGGGGTGCCAAACCCAAAATTGAACATCCTCCGGTAAGTTATTTTTGTTTTAATTTTCATAATCCTATTTTCTATTATTTTTTAATTTTTTAATATTTTACATTAATTTTTGTTTCAGTCGTTGGACTTAACTAGTGAAATTCCTGATGATGATGGCTTTGACTTAATGGTCAAAATATCATCATCAATACCTGTGCCTCCAGTTCTGCAGTTCCAAAGTCGGAGCTGCAGGACAACTTAACGAAAGCAACCAATAGGGTCCACCTTTTAATGGATCAAGAAGAAAAATTATTGCGGAGGAGGATGGAGATTGAAAAGAAAAGGATAGAAGTAGAAAAAGAAGCAATAGATGTAGAAGCAAGCTTAAATGTCATCCAGATGGATTTAAAAAAATTGAATAGCCATCTGTGTAACATGTGTAATTAGTTTTTTTTTTGTTTTAATTTTAAGTTTCATATTTAATAAAATAAAAATTTAATATTATTTGTTAGTAGATAATCAACACGTGTGACGTCAGAAGGTTGTCTGGGTGGGGAGGTTAACCACTATCTAGAAGGTTGTCTGGGCCTCTGACCTGATTACGGGTTAAGGACTATTACAAGGATGACAATGAAGGTTGTCTGGGTAAAGAGAAAACATTAGTTATTTTAAAAAAATATTTTTTTTATTCCTTACTAGATTCAACGACTCTCTGCAAGGTTGTCTGGGTAAAGAGGTCACACTCTAATTAATGACAAGGTGACTATACAAAAAAACGAGGGAGCTAAGTTGAAAATGTTCCCAAAAATTCCTGCTAAAAAAATATTATTTTATTCCTTATTTGATTGTTAGATGATATATCTTGAGACCAAAAAAAAAGTCGAACTAAGAAAAATGAAATTTTAGTAAAAAAATCATTCTTTTACCTATTTTTATATTTTTGTGAATGTAAGTGAGAGGTGTATTGCGAGGAAGCTAAGTTGAAAATGTTCCCAAAAGTTCCTGCTAAAAAAAAATATTTTTTTATTCCTTATTAGATTGATAGATGATATATCTTGAGACCAAAAAAAAAAAAAGTAACCTAACCTAATTACGGGTTAAGGACTATTACAAGACTATCAAGGTTGTCTCGGTGGAGAGGTCAACCACACCTTATGTGTATCCTGATTACAGAATTCGGACATTTGAGTCCAGAAAAGCAAGGTGATTCGATTATTTACATAGGTCACCCGGCTATAGAAGCTGTTCAAGGTATAATGACGTAGATATTTTGTTAATATAAAAGTCGGACTGAATATCAACATGTTTCAGTATTTAACAAGTGGTGTCATTAATAAAAGAAAAATGTGGTTAGCAAATTCTGGTGATCAAATGAAAGAATTAAGAACTGCAATAATTCCAATCATAGAAGAACTAAAAGAGAAACAATGGATGTATGAACACGAAGCAATTTACGGAAGGGTGAAAATGAGTTCTAGGTATTCCGAAGAAGAATGTTACCAGGAAGCAGCCAGATTTAGAAAAGCAGCAAAAGTCTGTCGAGATTTTGCAGAAGGTTCAGTTATCTGTATTTCCTGTGTAATAACTGAATTAAAAAAAGTAAATTTACATCAATGGTTATTGGACCTTAATCACTTAATTCCAGAATATCTTCAAATAAGAGAGGAGGAGATAACGCAAATGGATGAAAGAGTTATGTAAAATAATATTGTAATTAAACAACTGAATATTTTATATTGTTTTGTAAAATAATATTGTAATTAAACAACTGAATATTTTATATTGTTTTGTAAAATAATATTGTAATTAAACAACTGAATATTTTATATTGTTTTATTCATTCATTAAAAAATTATTATATAAAAAATATACATTTGTAAGTGCACATATACATTTATCATTCATATGATAAAAACAGGTAGCTTCCATTGATTCAAATTTTGGTTGTTCATCTACTTCACACACGGGAACTTTTGTATATTTTCGTAAAAATTGTGCTTTCTCCTTACCTTTAATGTAGATGATATCAACATCTTTAAGTAAATCTTGAAAAATGTTGGCAAATTTGTCAAGTGGTACAGATCCAGTATTCCAATGAATAGAGTGATGATGTTTCATTAACCAAGAAGCTTGTTTCTGCAAATCCGGTGGTAGCAGTTTAAGAGGAAATGGTCGTTTAAAAACATGGTGACATAACTCAGATCCATTAAAAGCAGCAAATTCCTTTACTATAAATTTATTATTTTCTAATGTAAACCCTTGAATATCCACAACTAATTTCATATTGTCTAAGTGGATATTTTTAAATTAGAAAATCGCTTTATCATTTGTTGATATTGCTGATAATAATGAATATCAGTTTTAAGTTTATTTAAATTTTTAAGATATAGTTTTAACCTCTCTTGATAAGTTAACATAACTAGAAGAGATACGTTGCTATTAGATATTTATATCAAAGGCTGATCATGCGTACTCTCTCAATTAACTGAAGACTATACCTGCCTTACAATTTTCGAGAGAGGATTGTACATAAATTCCTTTTCATGTAAAATGAGGCAATAAGCAGAAACATTTTTACCCACATTTTTATTTGTTTCAAATTCTACCCTTAGCACGACTGAACCCCCCTGAATGATCTCTTTTTGACGAGAACAGTCAATATGAAATATTGGAGCATTATTTTTAAATTCTTCAGGTGAAAAAATTGGTTGATTTGTCGGTATATGATAATAAGATTCTTGAAAACTAGCGTACATTTCATAGGCAGTAGCAAAACGATTAGAATCAAAGTCTAAATTTAAATCATGATAAGGATATCGTTCCGAATTCAGAAAGACACGAATATTTGTTAGATTACAATGATTGAAGTGACTCATATTTTTCAACAATTTTCCTTTACAATCATCTTGAAAGGCTATTATAATATGTCTAGGACTTTCTAATTTTGTAGAAGTTTTTACATTCCAAGTATGACGGGTGGAATCATTTAGGGTGGGATATTCTATTAGTTCCCAACTTCTAAATTTAATTGGCAAGTCAATATTACTTTGAATTATTTTATTTAGTCGAAGTTGTTGACTTATACTAGGTGTAATATGTGGAATATTCCAAAATATTTTATTAATTTCAATTTTCGGTTTCTCTGTTTCATCTGTTGCAATAACAGAATCTACATCATCTTTTTCACGAATAAGAATTAATTCCTGCTTCATATTTAATACTACTTTACGAAAATCTTCAAATAAGCCAGAAAAAAGTTTTAGTGGTATGTACACATTAAAATTACCGTGGTTATCAATCAAAAGTTTATTGGTTGGTGTAATTGCCTTTCCTGTAGAATCTTTTAAACCATCTTTAGGAAACCAGGCTGCATTCTGAAGTAACTTACTCTCATTTTCATTGAGTGAGAGATAGTTTTTCAGGGTAGATGCTAAACCAACACCTCTAACTGAATCAATTATTACACCATTCATTTCATATCTTATTTCCCTAAAGAGATGTGCTATACCATTGTTTATAAACTGAAATTTTGTTGGTAGCTTGTTTTGATTTGTCAAGAATTTTCCATCTAAATAGAGATAACTGTTACATGGAAGAGTGTACGCATCAATATCTTGAATAGCGATTCTAATTTCATCGTTATAGTTAACAGCGGTTAGGGTATGCGGTTGATAAGTATGAAATTGATAATCCTCAATTGTAGTGTCTGCAAAGGGTTGTCCCGTTACGTTTAGAAGATCCATTGCAAACTGTAAATCCAAGAGATTCTAAAAATTGACGATTTTGCGATGTTAACTGCTCACTGGTTCTTAAAACACTGGTACGCTTGGTATTACAACCTCTTTTATAATCATGATAGGGGAAACGAGGAAACAACCAAACCATTATTCAATTTTTCTAAGATGCAAGCGAATAGTAATTGTCTCGTGATTAAAATTTATCAACTCGCCTGATTGATCAAACACCTTAACTGTTATGTTGTTTATTGTCTTGACGCTTACTGGATAATATAAAATAGTTTGGGGTTGCTCTACTATTTTATAGCCAAAGGGAACCTGAGGGAAAAATTGATGGATAATGTGAACAGGACGTCCATTAAGGAAGGAGCCGATCGCAATGTTACAATCAACACAAATAGTGTTTACACTCAAAATATTTACTTTGTCAGAGGTATGAGCAACATTTGGAGAGAGTCTAGTGGAAAAACCTAAAAGTTTTCCAATTGAATTTGGTACATCAAAATTAATGGGAGCAGTACTTTTGAGAGTGATTGTATTAGTTTTTGAATCTGCTGTTATATGAATTGTTACACCAGTAAGAAAAATGTCTTTTTCAATAATTTTTATCAAATCATTAATCTCATATGCACCGCTTGGTATACCAATCGTAAATTCATCTTTCTCACCCCACACCAAAATGTTATTATGAGTAGAAACATTTGGAATGCTATTGAAAGTATCAAAATTAACCAAACCAATTTCATAGTCTTCATTTTCGTTAAGATATATCGGAGGATTAAAGTCATCACTTAAGATGGATGAATCACCACTTAGGGTAAAAGTATACGACATGATAGTTAACAAATGAATGAAGTTCATGACTGGTTAAACTGATTAAATAGAAACCTTAAACTATGCTGACCACATTGATACGAATTAAACTGCTGGAAAACATTATAGTTATATCGTATTCTTACATTCCCATTACTTTTAAAATATTTAACAACCTCAACCGGTGGTGGTAAATTACCATAACTATCAAAATACGTAACATCAACATTATTTTTAAAATAAGCTGTCCAGTGAGTACCAGGACCGCTGTTTACATCGAGATTAAATATACCAGTTTCAAATTTGTTAATTTTTTGTGGTAACGAATCTCGCATAAAAACTCCTTGAAAATATGGAATACACTTTGCAAATTTTTTCAAGTCTAGATTGGTTAAGGCATGTCTAGGTAATTTTATTTTCTTTTTTTTATTCCATATCCCTTGTATGGTCGTAGGTAAAACCCCCGTCCTCTTTTCATTCCAGCACCTTGTTTAGTTTCCATTGCTAAATTATGACGTTTCTGTTCCTCCAGCTGCTGGCGATTAGCTTTAGCATCATTCACGGCTTTCGCGATTCCAGTTGCACCACCCCCAACAGCTCCTAAGGCTCCTAGCAAGGGTAATAGAAAAGGTAAAAAACCACCCTTTTTTGGTGATCGAATGATACGTTTCCCTTTTCCCCGTTTTTTCTTCAAACCCATTCCCATCTTTCGTTTACCCTTCATTGTAGTAGTAACGAACCAAGCAGCTGCTTTCTCACCAAACTTCGCGTTTTTAGACTTAACCCGCTCCCAAGCTTTATTTTCTAAAACTTTATCTGCTGCGTGTCTTTGTTTTAAATCACTACTTTGAGAGTATGCAATATCGTGTTCTCTACACGCTTGGTCTAGGGGATTAATACCTTGATCTCCCCTCTCTAATCGAGTCTTAAGCTTGGTTCCTGGACCACAGAAGGAATATCCAGGTAGATGAAGTTCAGTTGGAAGCTTATTGATTAAAGTATTAACTAAACCACGTCCTTTCACCTTTCGCTGTAGAATCATTGTAAACCTTTATATAGACGTACACGCTTTATATAGAGATCAGTAGGTATGGAGATTCAAAAACAAAAAGTCACTTTACCAGTTAGAAATTATGATATTGAAGAAACTAAGAAAATAGGTAAACATGGTGTTGTTTTTGGAGGTGATTCGAAACGAGGTTTAATCATAGGTCCCAGTGGATCTGGTAAAACCAATGTTATGCTATCACTTATAGAACATCCGAACGGTTTAAGATTTGAAAATGTATGTGTATGCTCTAAAAGCTTACATCAATCAAAATATTCATACTTGCGAAATTTGCTTCAACCTATTAAAGAGATTGGTTATAAGGAATATGATAAAATGGAGTAAGTGATTGTACCTGAGTTAATCAAGAAAAATTCTATTATAATATTTGATGACATTGCTACATGTGATCAAAGTATTATACAAAATTATTTTTGTTGTGGGCGACATAAATCTACAGACTGTTTTTATCTTTGTCAGACATACGCAGCTATTCCCAAACATTTAATTCGAGATAATTCAAACCTTTTAATTATATTTCAACAAGACATGACCAATCTCAAACATGTGTATGATGATCATGTTAATATTGACATGTCATTTCAAAATTTTAAGGATTTGTGTGCATATTGTTGGAAAGACAAATTTGGCTTTATGACAATAGATAAAGATTGTAATTTAACATCAGGTCGATACCGACAAGGATTTGATTCTTATATAAAGCCAAACAGTAAGATTTTGATTAGTAAAGATGGATGAACAGTTGGGAAAAGAACTACTCGAAACACGAAAGGATATCAAACGTAAATATAAAAGTTTAAAAAATGAACAAACTGCAACGGAAAATCGTTTCAAACAACAATGGAAGCCACTCGTTGAACCTATTCAACAACTTATTACCACTAAACCGGAAATTAAACAGGAGTCACCAAAAACATCACCAAAAAAGTATTATTCTATCGTACCAGATCTAACTTTTAATCAAACAATGCAAGATGACTTTGGTGCGAGTTATATAGATGATGATATAGTTACAGATACTTCACATGCGAGAGATGAGACCCTAGAGTTTTTAGAAAAATATGATCCTTTGCCCAGAGGATATATTGAAAATAAAATTATGGATACTGAGAATCAGTTTGATAGCACGTTTGGAGTTTATTTCAATCCTGAAAGTCAACAATGGGCTATTGGTGATTCTCCTTTAACATTTGACGGAAAAGATGTAGTGATTCAAAATCTCAAGTATAAAGGCACTCCTGGTCTTTATGAATTTTTATTCAAAAAATATCCTGCTGGATACAAAACTCAAGACCTTGACTCATATATTGAAATTGTTAGAAGAACAAATGCACAATATTTAGGTTATAATCCAAAAAAAGGATTATCCACTTCAAATGCTTCTAAATTTATTGATCTAATTAAACCTCGTGTTACCAATTTGCATTCTCTAGCCTTGGAGAAATTTGAGAAAAAAAGAAGAGCAATCGAGCAGGAAGGTATGTCAGGACAATTTCGTCCGAGACTCAGCTCCGATTCCAATGTTAGAAAAAGTCTGCTTCCTCTAACCAGAAGTAAAACTAAACTTGGAAGTGGATTAAATTCTAAAGTTTTAATAGATTTAACTGATAAAGTAGATTATAAATATTTTGATGATTTTAATGAATTGGTTGATAGACTTCGATTACTCATAGCATCACAAAAAGCTGGTAATACTGGGGTTAACAATGAAATTGTTTCCATTATAGAAGAACTACGTGAAGGTGGAATAATCTTATAAACATCAGTTTTCCAAAATACTTTTTAGTATTCAAGATGCCTCTTAACAAGTTCAACCAACACTTTCTTACTTCCTACACATGTCCGGAAGAGGAGATAGTGTCTTCCCCAACTCCAACACCCTTCTACATTTGTAAACCTTCCGAATTTCACAGTAAATGTATATTAACTATTCGAGGTATTAAAGATTTTAATGTAAGTAAAACAGTCTACATATTAGAAGATGGTACATTCTCGTATACGTTTCCTATAAGTGGAAAAGTGGAAAGCATACGCTGTGTTCCGGAAAATCTTTATATTTCATATAAAACAAAATATGATAAAATTAATCAACTACTAGAAAATAATATTATTAACAAGGGTGATGTTATTGAATTTCACATGCATTCAAAAAGTCTTATAAAAGATAAATTTTTTATTCAATTTGTAATTCAATGTCAGCTTGAAAAAAGTGATTATATATAATGCAACTTTTTATTTTATATTTCATTTTTAATAATGCCTTTGAATCGATTTAATCAACACTTTCTTCTTCAGTCTTGTTCTACTGAAGATAATGAAAAGGTTGGCTCTGTACAAACAAATACTTCATTTAATGCTCCATTTTATATTTGTGACAATTTCGATTATCACGTTAAATGTCTTATCCGTTTAAGAGGAGAGAAAACAAATTTGAGTAAGGATTACTATGTTCTTGATAATGGAAATTCAGGATTCAAGTTTCCATTATCTGCAAAAATTGAAAGTGTTGCTCATTATCAGGCAGATTGTGAAGTAATATTAAAAAATAAAACTTACAAACTTCATGATCTGTCAGGTATAAATATTGTTAAAGGAGATGTAATTCTATTTAAGCTCGGATCAAAACAGAAAATTTGTATTAAATTATTACTTCAGTGTCCGTTAGTCAAAAATGTCTAAATGGCAAGTCGTTAATGAACTCCATAAACCAGCTCGAATTAATTTTAAACGACGTCATGTTTTAGTTAAAGGTTTACATGATTTAATCCAAGCTGACCTGGCTATCATGTCATTATATGCCAAAGAAAACAAAGGATACAATTATATTTTGATAGTAATCAATGCTTTTAGTAAATTTGTTTGGGCTGTACCTATCAAAAGAAAAACTAGTAAAGAGATTGTTAATGCCATGGAAAAAATACTTTTACAAATGAATCCTCCAAAGAATCTTCAGACCGATAATGGGACAGAGTTTTACAATAAAGATTTTCAAAAACTTATGCAGAAATATAAAATAAATCATTATAGTTCCTATTCAAATCTTAAGGCTAGCATTGCAGAAAGGGTAATTAGAACTCTTAAATTATCTATATGGAAACATTTCAGTTTGCAAGGATCCTACAAGTGGCTAGATGCGTTACCTTCTATTGTTAACAAATATAACAATACTAGACATTCCACCACTGGAGCTATACCAAGCAAAGTTAATAATCGAAATGCAAGGTTTATTAAGGTATTTAGTCAAGTGAAAATTGTAGATCCTCGAAAACCTAAATTTAAAATTGGTGATTATGTACGCATCAGCAAATATAGACATGTTTTTAAGAAAGGATACACGCCCAACTGGACGACAGAAGTATTTAAAGTGAAAAAAGTTCGGCTGACCAATCCTAGGACTTACATTTTGGAGGATGAAAAAAATGAAGAAATTCAAGGCGGATTTTATACGGAAGAGTTACAGAAAGTGAAATATCCAAATATTTTTTTAGTTGAAAAGGTGTTGAGACATAAAGGAGATCAAATTTTAGTAAAGTGGCTGGGAATGAATTCACAGTCATGGATAAATAAAAATGCAATAATATAATTTGTACTTTTTTAATAAAAATATTTTTGTATACAATATGTTTTATTCTAGAAAAGATAAATTTTATAACAAAACTACATTACTTTGAATTAAACAAGGGGTTATAATTTTTGCAACTTCTTCTATGCGATGTTGAAATCTTATGCGGTCTCTAGCAGCTTCCTCCCAATGTCCTTTTCTAGCTTCCTTATAAGCAAAACACCAATTATATAGGGTATGATGTTTATTCATCAACTCATTAAATGTAACCTTCTTCATAAAAGTTCTGTATATTGATATAAGACTTCCAAGGCTAAACCATAAGGTACTGAATTAACGTCTTTTATAGGTTATATCATACTTTTTCATTTTGTAACAAATTAGGATATCTACAGATTATTTCTAAGGCTAAGCTAAAATTAATACTGTTTATATATTTTATTGAGTCTATTATATAACGAGCAGATTCTACAATATTATCACAATCTTTAACACCCAGTTTTAAAATTTTGAATGAATTATTAAAATTTTGTTTGCCTAGCAGTTCACACTGATAGTTTATTAGAGGTATCAAATTCCATAATTTTACTATTGAACTGGAGTCTATCCAAATATTCTTATTCTTGATTACTATTCTTAACCCATTAGACCCATCACACGTTTCAAACTGTAGTCGAAACGTATTATTATCTATGGAATCACCATTTTCTGACGAGACAATTAAGCTGTTAATTCTTTCCTTATAGGATAAAAATTCTTTCCACTCGCTTTCTGTAAATTCCACGAAAATAGTTTTATTATCACATATTCTAACACACGGTTCAAAATTCAAATTCTGAGATAAGCTAACACTTATGTATTGCATCTTATTAAGATCAAATAGTTTTTGTCCCAAGTAAATTTTTGATGTATTCATGGTAACTTCTAGAGCACTTATGAACAAAGTCGAATGAAGTAAGTTTTATTTGGATGTATATCCCCATTAGCTTTAAAAGAAAACAAAAATAAATTTTTAATGACTATTTATTAATATATTAATAATTAACATTATTATAATAAACAGTAAAAATGTATTTGTTAAGTTTCCTTCTTTTTTCTTAACTTGTTTAGGTTCTTTTACATTTTCTACATTAGTTTCAATTTTGGTTTTTATTATTTTAACAAATAAACAATTTGGACTATATTTTAAATGTTCAATGAAGGGAATATCCTTCATTTCCCATTTAAATATCTCAACTCCACATTTAAAGCATCGAACCAAATCTTGAGTACCCAAATAGTAAAAACCATTCCATGCTAAATCTATAGGATTTACTAAACCAGTCCAATTTTGAAATGATTGTAATCTCTTATCAAACAACTCCCACAAATGACCATAATCTTCAGCACACATCTTATAGTCAACTAATTCTATTATGTTAATGTACAGCTTTATATCACCTTACAAGCTATGAAATAAAACAATTTGATAATCTTAACCAATTTATTATAATGGTTTTAAATATGACAGACCTATAATAGCGAGTAATGACCCCAAGGTAAAGTATGAATTCCATCATGTAATATAAAACGCTTATCATCCATTGCATTTAATCCAATTTTCGATTGTTCAATACTATACACATTATGAGCAAAGGAACGAATAGTACATTGTGAAATAACCTTATCTTTGTTTTCCTTTAAACAACTGACATAATCATCAAATGTAATTTTATTTTTGATAACACAAGGTTTAATCCCCTTAGATTTTTTAATTAAAGGTTTTTTTAGACATTGCACTTTATGACTATACATTTTTGATCGTAATCCTACAAAATGTGTTATGATTTTACCATTAGCTTCATCCTTCATTAAACCAGGAATTTTTTTATTACGCTGCGGTATTTTATATACATTATCCATATCATAATCGCTAGTATCAAATCTATTAATGTTAGGTTTAATTACTTGCTCGTATACATCATTACATGTAATTTCATATATAAAACTATCCGTATCAGTATATAATAACTTACAACTCTCATTAAACTGTGATAACATAAAATCGTAATGAAAATTGTACATGCATGTTTTTGAAATATCTAAAATAGCCATTCCTATGTAAAGAGGTTTATTAAAATATAGTTCAGTCTTTCTTAATTCGATAGCCATTAATTGATTTTCCTCATCGAATATAGTTCTACTATTAAACTTTGGACTTGAAATTAAATTTTTTGCACCATATCTACCTTCCCAATGATTAACTAATTTAACAATACGATGTTTCCTAATATTTTCCATGGTTTTTCCATATATAGCATTTACTTTTAATTTAAAATGATCTTTTTCGCTTTTGCTCTAAAACTTGTATTTAAATCTATATATGGTTTCAACCATGATGATTGTGAAAATTTAAGAATTCTATGAATCTTAGTGATTTTTAATCCATGTGCTATAGCCTGTTTTAAAGCACGATAATGAATTACATAATTATTTTTATCATATAGTGTTGTTAATAGTTTTGGTAATTTTGAACCTTGTGGTATTCTATGTTCAGCACAAAATGGAAAATCTTTATGTAAATCATGAATCTCATAGGGATACTTTAGGTCAACTTCTAAAAAATATCCCTCAGAGGCATCATCAGGAATGTCGGTAACATCTATATTGTTATCTACCCACTGGAAATTTCCATATGGGAGTGGTTGGGACATTGCATAACCATATAAATTATTGATATCTAGATATAATAAATACTTATCAGGTTTCATATTATCATATCCTATCATATATTTATTGTTTGCTTCAGAATATCGACAACAACATTGACTGATCCCACCTCGTATTGCGCTTTCAATAAACAATATCATATCCACATCATATAATAGTTCTAATTCACATTTTGTATATTTTAGCATACAGTCCCAAGAATATCCGGGTACTGTATAATACCAAGCTGGATCTAGCCCGCTAGTGGAATATCCAATAGTCCTAAAATTTTCAAATACGTCTGATAACAGCATTATATCTGTTTTCAAATATAAATCCGAGTATTGACCTAGATTTTGAATATTAAAAGCTTTCCATACTGTTTGTGCATGAATATATCGTTCCTCACTGATTTCTTCATCACTTAATTTATTATAAAATTGTGCTGAAGCAGGTAATTTTTTTTCCACTAGTTTTTTCAAATCATCAATATAATCGTAACAAAATACACCTTTTTGTGTAAGTAGTTTTAATTGTTCATCACTATAACCTCTGAATTCATTTTTTGTATTATCTAAGTTGTTCCCCTCTAAATTTTTTACCAATTCATCAAGAGATGAATTCATAAAACGAAGTGAATCTATAAATCTAAATTTAATATTGTTAGACATATGATTAGTAAATGAAATATACTTTTCTTTATTTATAGGTAACAATGTAATTTTACCTAATTTTGCCAGGTCGCTTATTATGAAGTGACTATCATATCCACTTAGGTTGTGAAAAATTATGGGAACGCAAAAACTTTTTCTAAAATTTAAATTACAATTTTCATGAGCAAAGCCTCTAAAATTACCGGTAAAGTGATTATGATCGCGAACTATAATATCTTTATAGGTAAATTGGTTTTCACAAATATGACATGTAGTAGCATTTATTGTTGATATGTTTTGCTTCATGGGAACTATATATTTAAATTTAGAATAAATCATTTGCGAACATGTTTCCATTTTATTAGCAAACCATTCCATACAATCTATCCCGCGAAAACTTTTAAAAAATGAAATAGAATTATCATAATCACATTTAACATAATATCCACAACTATATGCAACATGTTTTTGATATTTCATTGTTTTTCCAGCATTTTGTTGTAAAGGTTGTAACATACATTCGAAATCAGCATAAATGACAAACGGCGTTCGTTGTTTATGAATAAAATTTTTAAACTTTACAACTTTATCTTTTGGAATGTTAATTTTGAAATCGTTAATGCGTTCACATAATTTTGTATGATTTTTTAATTTTTCCTCACTACTAAAATAATTTAAACATCTGTCACATATAAATTTTTTATTTTTAACCTTATTGAGTTGTGAACTTAACAATCTAGATAAATTTTTAATCCAACAATAATGGTATTTTATTTCAATGTGATCATTATCTAATGAATTAGGTATATCAGAATCATTTAATTTAGGAAAGTATACATTTTGGATTAATAATAAATTAACATGTTTCTCTTTTTTACTTTTTGTTAAACGTAATGGAACTACTGTTAACTCTTTGCTTATTAATTCTAAACCATAAACATTAACAGATATATCATTCAGTTTTTCAAATTTATGAATTTTATCAAAATGAATTGGAATTTCAAGACCTTCTAACTTTAATACTTGACTATAATGAGGATATGATGTAGTACGATTATATTCATTATCTGTAGGATAAAGTGCACTTACAATGCTCCAATAGAAACACGCATTGTCATTCCAATTATAAA
Source organism: Hermaeophaga mercurialis (assembly GCA_951812935.1). Lineage (NCBI taxonomy): Eukaryota > Metazoa > Arthropoda > Insecta > Coleoptera > Chrysomelidae > Hermaeophaga > Hermaeophaga mercurialis. The sequence goes on from OX638364.1 coordinate 29,988,483, forward strand.
TGTTTACACAAGCCTGCTTTCGTTCAATTTTTTCTGGTAATCTAATGAAGGATGAACCGTTCCCTACTTCAAATTTATTTATATTTACTATAAGTGATATTACTTTACTTAAAGCCCAACCTGATTGTCTTTCTTCAAATTCAGACAACTTATTTAAAATAAAATCTGTAACATGATTTATAAACCATTCACTTATATTTAACGATCTATCAATAATATCATTTTCAGTATGAAAGTATTTTATATCTACTATATTTTTATTATCAGTCTGTTTTATAAATTCAGCACAAAATGTTGTATTTACTTTAATCATTGTAAACTTTTGTAATGTATCAACTATTTTTTTATAAAATAATTTAAAGGCTTCACTTAAAAATGAATGTACATCTTTATGTTTAAGATTAATTATAATTCCAGTTGTTACCCTTTTCTGAAATACTGATTGCAAGTCTTCCCATTTAACAGTCTCAATACTTGTTTCCACGACTTCTTTTAGTTTATTGAATATTACTATTAAATGACCTAATTTTGTTTGCCACTTATTATATTCTGATAGGTGTTTAGTTGGAATTTCTTTGGAACATAAATCAATTGCAATCTGTACTTGATGTAACCATACTTTACTTTCCTCAACAGTAAATTTAGAATGCTTTTCAAAATATTTTTCAATTAATTTATTTAAATCATTATTAAGTCTATCGCTATTATCTGTCATACTTACAAATTACTGTCAACAATTTTGAATAATGATGCAGGATTTCCTTTGCCGGTATCTTTCTCTCCAGTAAAGACAACAAAATATTTTCCGTTTCCTAATTCGACCATATGATTCTTAAGAACTCTAGTGGACCGTGAGGGAAGGAACACAACGTTTTTCTCCAGATCTAACAATACCGTTTCTCCAAATTTTGAATTTACCACTTTTGCTGATAATATTTTAAACGGAATATCTTTTGGTAACTGATTCAGTTTTAATGGTGGTTTTCTAACTTCCTCTTCTAAAAGAAGAAATTCATTTATACTTGTAATATCCATTTTTCTATAATAAAATATTTATTTAGAACATTAAAATACAATTAGAAATATTTTATACTTACTTTTGATGGTTAAACAGAAACACTAAAATTTTCTATAGTGAATAATATATGCACAGTTTACAACTTAAACTGACCTTTATTCCTTTTATTCGGACTTTTATATCGTTCTAGAAACTACGTCACTTGATTACCTTCGACTTTCTTAACCTAAATTTTACTTTATTTATGATTATACTTTCATATTCCTCGAATATAAAAAGCCTGTATTTTTTCATTGTATAGTAGTTTGGTTTACAATGGCTCCTAAGAAAGTTGTAATTAAATCAGAAGTTATCATACCACCAAAACGAACTAAAATAGAACTAGAACAATTGTCAAATACCTCAACTGTAAGTAATTTAAATTTTATACTAATAAATAGTTCATAATCCTTATACGTTTTAGACTCCTATCATTGATCTTAGTGATTGGCAAGAGATGGATGACGTTTTGTTAAATGTTTCGGAACCAACACATTCTTTAATTAAATCAATATCCGAGTTTACCGAGTTAAGAGAGCTCTTGCAATTTAAGTTGAATTTTTATCAATTACACTTAGATAGGGTAACTAATTTTATTCAGAACCTATCTATAATTAATACCGAATGTGAGAGCCATCAAAAAAATGTAGAAACTAAGTATGTTACTATAGATAAATTAAAAAGAGAAATATATGAAATTGAACAATTTCAAAATATTAACATAACTAACAAAAACAAAATCCTAGAAGAGATTAACGTTATATACCAGGCTGAAAAAAATCTTAATAAAAAGTAAATTTTAATAGTTCTTTTTTTCCTATTCCTTTCCTGTTATTGAAAGAATATATAACTTAAAAAAATCCTCTTAAGTAGACAATGGGTTGAAGTTCTAATAAACATGAAAATATAAATATAGTGTGAACAAAGTGACGTTTAAGTTACAATTGTTTCATGCTATGAAGATTGACTTTTTGACAAATAAAATGATTATCCTTGTATATGTTTTCAAGAATAAAAGTTATATTCAACTAATAATTACATTTTTTTTTGTTTTTACTTAAAGAATAACTTTAGAACAATAAAGGTCACTTTAAGATATTTGAAGGAAAAAGTAACATATAAAAATAACGTTCTTTTTGATGTCTTTGAAAATTTTAGTATAGAAAGAATGATGTTAATAAAACTTTAGAAAAAAAAAAGATTCGAAAAACTTTACTAAAATTTTTTATTTTATTAATCATCTTCATCATCGGACCATGGAGAAGGTATTTGTTCCCATATTCCACCCTCAAATATCCAGCAACCCTCTTGGGGTGGTTCAGGAGCATTTTCCTCCTCTTTGGTTAAAGGATATGTAACTACAATAAACCCATCATATGATGCTAATGACATTTTTCTGTAAAATAAAAACTTTTTGTAAGCAAAAAAAATAATTGTTTTCCGAATTTATTTTTTATGTAAAATAAACCTGAATCTAAAGAATTTGGAGAATAAAATGCTAAAATTGACTAAAAAGGATAATTATACCCACTAAACACTCTTAAATAAATTTTATCGACTGTAATATATATCTTCACTAAAAGTCAAATCATTACTAAAATATTAATTTTATTAAATATATAGAATTTTTTTGAAAAACTTATGAAATCTAATATCTAAAATTTGTATGGATATTAAATTCAAATCATGTTACTAAAATATTAATTTTATTAGCTAAAATTTATTTGATTAAAAGAAAAAGTAAACCTACTAAATAGTCTTAAGTATATTTTATAGTCTGTAATATATGTCTCCACTAAAAGCCAGATCGTTACTAAAATATTAATTTTATTAAATATATAGAATTTTTTGAAAAACTTATGAAATCTAATGTCTGCAATGTTAAAATTTATATGGATATTTAAATGGTAGTATATTACAAAACAAATAATTTTCTATGTAACCTGATACGAGACTCCAAGAAAAATTTTATGAATTTTCCAAAATCTTTAATACATCTGGTGAAATAAAATAAGTCTAAATGATTTGGAATTCTTTTATATTCAGTTTTGAGTAAAATTTATATTATTTAATAATTTAATAGATTTTTAGAAATTTTTAGCTGTTTTCAAAAAGTATGATATAATTATGAGTTTAATATAGGTAAATAATTTAAAAATAATCCACTACAATGTAAACACCGCTAAAAAGAATCTGGAATCTGACCTAGTAAACCAGGTAAGAAAAATTAGCATTTTAAACAGCTTTAAATAAAACATTGATTTTATTATGCATATATATCAATTTTAAAATGAATAGAAAATAAGGCAATACTTAAAAGTTAAACTATTGAAATAATGTTTTATAATTATAAAATAAAAAGAAAATAAAAAGTTAAAAATAATCCACTACAATGTAAACACCGCTAAAAGAATGTGGAATCTGACCTAGTAAACCAGGTAAGAAAAATTAGCATTTTAAACAGCTTTAAATAAAACATTGATTTTATTATGCATATATATCAATTTTAAAATGAATAGAAAATAAGGCAATACTTAAAAGTTAAACTATTGAAATAATGTTTTATAATTATAAAATAAAAAGAAAATAAAAAGTTAAAAATAATCCACTACAATGTAAACACCGCTAAAAGAATGTGGAATCTGGCCTAGTAAACCAGGTAAGAAAAATTAGCATTTTAAACAGCTTGAAATAAAACATTGATTTTATCACGCACATATATCAAGTTTAAAATTAATAGAAAATAAGGCAGTACTTAAAAGTTAAACTATTGAAATAATGTTTTGTAATTATAAAATAAAAAGAAAATAAAAAAGTAAATATTCGAAATAATAATTTTTTAACTATTAATTAAAAGTTTAGGTTAAAGTATTTATATTCAATTAATTATTAAAGATTTCTTAGTAAAGAATAAGTAAACTGAAAGTCATAATTATTTTTTATATAAGAATCGTGTTTCGTAAATAATTTAAAAATAATCCGCTACAATGTAAACACCGCTAAAAAGAATGTGGTAACTGACCTAGTAAACCAGGTAAGAAAAATTAGCATTTTAAACGGTTTGAAATAATGATTTTATCACTCACACAAGTTTAGGTAGATGAATAAAAAAAGTACTTACTTTAAGCTGGTTTCAAGTCGACTTTTCGAGGTAAAATTATAACAGAGAGAATTGTAGTATTCGATGGTAAAACTGATATAATGTAAAAAATCGAAGGTTTTTATAGTTATATGTAAACAGGTATCTTTAGAGAGTCCCGTGAAAGTTGTGAGAAATAATTATTATATAAATTTATTATGGGCAACATTGTATGTAGTGGATATTTAAAATATGTAAATGAATCGAAGTAAAAGCATGATATTGCAAGAGAAAGTGATACCATCAACAATTTGTAAGGTAATTACTTCTCTTAAGATATACTCTCGTTTTCAAGTTATAATTAAATATAATAAGCAAAAGAATGATTTTTTTACTAAAATTTTATTTTTTATCCTATTCGGTTTTTAATTTATTGGTTTCGAGATCATCTATCAATCTAATAAGGAAATAAAAACAAATTTTATCTAGCAGGAACTTTTGGGGGCCTTTTCAACTTAGCTCCCTCGCAATACACCTCTCACTTACATTCTCAAAAATATAAAAATAGGTAAAAGAATGATTTTTTTACTAAAATTTCATTTTTCTTAGTTCGACTTTTTTTTGGTCTCAAGATATATCATCTAACAATCAAATAAGGAATAAAATAATATTTTTTTAGCAGGAATTTTTGGGAACATTTTCAACTTAGCTCCCTCGTTTTTTTGTATAGTCACCTTGTCATTAATTAGAGTGTGACCTCTTTACCCAGACAACCTTGCAGAGAGTCGTTGAATCTAGTAAGGAATAAAAAAAATATTTTTTTAAAATAACTAATGTTTTCTCTTTACCCAGACAACCTTCATTGTCATCCTTGTAATAGTCCTTAACCCGTAATCAGGTCAGAGGCCCAGACAACCTTCTAGATAGTGGTTAACCTCCCCACCCAGACAACCTTCTAACGTCACACGTGTTGATTATCTACTTTTGTTTATTTTTATTTAAATGTCATCCTTACCAAGAAAGAAAAATTATTGTGGAGAAGAATTGAGGTCGAAAAAGCTCTCATATAGAAGCTAAATATCATTCAGATGAGTATTAAAAAATTTGGGAGTCATTGAATGACATATTAATGTAGTATTTAGTTTAGTTTATTTTTTTATTTTAAGGTTTATATTTTCTAGAATAAAAATTTAATATTATTTGTTTATTTTTATCTAAATGTCATTCAGATGGGTATTAAAAAATTGGATGACATGTAGTTTATTTTTTAATTTTGAGGTTTATATTTTATAGAATAAAAATTTATTTGCTTATTTTTATGTCACTCAGGTGGGCATTAAAAAATTGGGATGACATGTAGTATTTTAGTTTAATTTTTAATTTTAAGGTTTATAGAATAAAAATATTTGCTTATTTTTATATACTATCACGAAAATTCAACAGAATATCCTTAAAACAAAAGTTTAAGGAACACTAGTTGTTTAAGACTACTTTTCAACGGTCTGTTGAATTTTTGGAACAATAAGGTAGAAATTTGATATAGAAAAATGGGCAAAAATATGAAGTTTTATTTTTCAATTTAATTTTAAGGTTTATATTTTATAGAAAAATGAAAATCTATTTTTATGAAACGGAAATTCAATTTCGTAATACCTTTATTAAAACACTGTTTAAGGATAGATTTTAATAAAAATTTACATAATTACATCATCGTACCTTATTAAAATTAGTTATAAAAAATAATAAGTAAATACATTTTCAAAGTAATGGGAAACTGGTTTACAATGTATGCCTTGTTTTTATCTAATCTCTGTTCGTACAAAGCATCGTGAACCGCGCTATAACCTTTTTTTTTTTGGAGGGTGTTGTATTTGAAATATTAGTAAATTTAGCACATCATGACCCTGACCTTGGCCTTGGCCTTGGCCGTAGTCGTAGCCTTAGCCTTAGCCTTGGCCTTGGAAGGGTGGTTAACCCCTTGGAAAACCGGTTTTGGTTCTGAAACCCCCTGTGTTTACCTACTCAGATGATGACGAAGAAGAAGAATCGGAAAATATATGTTGAAAATGTTATACTGTTTTAATATAAATATCTAAAATAAGGTAAATAAAAGTCAATAACTTTTTAGTATTTATTTTTGATGAAATACCTGTAACAAAAATACATATTTACATACTTAAACTTTTATTTGAATTAAGATTGCTTATTATTTTTTGGTATTTTGTAAAATAAAAGCCTACTTTTTCCTTCCATTCCTCTGTCGGAAAAATACCCACACTCCTCTTCCTTTTCCTCCTCTTCCTTTATAGGGTGCCAACACTCTCCTAGAAAAACCCAGGGGGGCCAATTGCTCCTCAATTGTCATCGAAAATATTATTACCTCCAATACGTACTCTGACCAGAACCCCTTTTTCTAAAAAAGTTTAAACATATTTATAAAAAGATCAATAGAAAGGGACAAATTAAAAAAATGTGCTTATTTGTCAGAATTAACTGGGCAGAAGAGACCAACGACCAGATTAAGCACACCTCCCATGGAGGATCGAAGGATACGTCACAAATATGTCAATACTTCCAACAACACGAGCATTAGCCTTTAACTTTAATAAAAGTAGCTCATTAATTCATTGGGTCTTTCCACCACTCAAGAATATTTATGAGGATTTATTTTCCTTGGGATAACCTATAAACATAAAAGGCAGCTCGGTAATACTTCTAAGGACTTATCTTCACTTGTACGAAAATATTCTCTATTCTAGTTGATTTCATATATGCACATTGTAGTTTAAGGAAAGGGAAAATAGGTAAAATATTTTAATTCATGAAATTATGTTTTTAATATTTTATATCAAAACGGTACAGAACTATGCTAAAATTATTTGAATTTAAAGCATCCTGTTTCAATAAAAAAGGCTTTCTTAATTCTTTAATATGAATAATATACTTTTTATGTGATATATAATTTTATATAATATTATAAATATTACAAATATAATATGACGTGTTTGGTTTTAAATAATTTTAAGTAGGTCTATTATTAGACCTTTTTGTTTATTGTAGTTTTCATTTTGTACTAAAAGCTTGTCGAATTTATGCTTAAAAACGAAAATTTGATTATTTTTGTTATTTACTATTTCATCCAAAATTTTCATGCCGTCATTTTAAGCTTCTTTTAAAAGTGATTGTGGAGTATTGTCCGAATGTATTTGATTGGGGGATTGAATTTGCCATCGGAAATAATATTTATTTTTGACTCACCACGTGGTACATTACTAGGTCCAGCTTCCTCAAAATTTTTATCTAAAATGAAGTTTCTGGGATATTCTGCTATGCTCCGCAGTAGATCTAAACTTTTTTTATTAATATCTCCCGGATTATTTACAACTGAATCTGTTTCTAAAGTATTTATTCAAAACGATCTTAACTCTTTGATTATTATTGATTATTTTTATATAAAGGATTTAATCGATTTAATTGTTTTTGAATTTTATTTTCGAGATTAATCCCCAAATTGTGGGAATTGGTAAATTGGTTTCTGAGAATGCTTTTAAAAGTATTGTTTGATAAATTTTTAGAAAAATAGGTTTCGATATTTTGCAAATGCATTGATAGTTTATTACTTTCACTTATGATATTTGTTATATCAAAAATTTGGATAAATGGCCAGTAGTTAATTATATTTTGGGCGGATCCTAATTTTAGAGGGAGAAGTCCGGGAATTTCCTGTTAAGTTATGGAATCGCCGTTGTTCGAGTCCATAAGGGTAGATGAAGAATCTGAAATAATATTTGGTTTTCTTAATTTGGTAGGAATATTTCGTTAGGATTTCTACTCTGAGTATGACCAAAAGTTAACTCAAAAGGAGTATAATTTGTACTGGAGTGTATGGAACTATTGTATACATTTCTTTAAGAATTCTTAAGTGTTCAATAATAGTGGAATTGAATCTTTCTATTATACCGTTAGATTCGTGATGTCCTGGAGTAGTAAAATAAATTTTTATTTTATGGAGATTTAATATTTCTTTAACAGTTTCATTGTTAAATTCTGTACCATTATCGATAACGAGTTTTTCGGGTATGCCAAATGTAGAAAAAAATTTAATTAGTGCGTTACTAATGTGAATTGCTATTTTTGCAATCACTTCTTATGATTGGGCAAATTTTGTGAATGAATCGATTATCATTAAATATATTCGGTTGTCATAGAAAAATAAATCTATATGGACAATTTGAAATGGTTTTGAAGCAGTTTCTGTTTAGGAGAAGTGGTGAATACGGATTTTTTCGAGCATATTTTTGGCAAATATCACAAGAATTTATATAATCCGTGACGGATTTTTTCATTCCTATCCAATAATAATTTTGTTTAATTCTCTCTAAAGTCTCTACTATACCTCTAAGATTTGTTTTCCTTTCGTGATAACTAACATCATTTGTTCTTTTTTTTCTTTTACCGTATTAATTTGTTTAGTGCATTTAATTAATTTGGGACCCTTTTCCGAAAAATGTTTTAAATACACTTTGTTAAATGAATTGTAAAGAATATCAGGATGGAACCACATACAATATGTCTTTTTGGTAATAGTGTAATCTCTTAAAAATTCGAATATTAGGTTTTCGTTATTTTGTTCTGGAATTTCCACTGTTATTATTTTATGGTGTTCGTAAGTGTCGTTATTGACTTTTAAATTTTGGTAGATTTGTGGGAAAACTAATATTTGATTAACTTTGTTATTTATAATTTCGTCTAAAATTTTAATGCCATCATTTGTGGTTTCTGTTGCGGTTGTATGTTGTGTTGAGGAATTAGTGTCATTTGTTACATTTGGTACTTCAAGTTGAGTTATGTTTGGTTGTGTTTCTTGGGGTACTTCTTCGATTAGATTAGGAGGTGGATTTTGTTCTGAATTTTCATCTATTCAAAATGATACAGCGATTCGTCTTAAATATTCAAAAGATTCTTGATTAATATCTCCCGGATTATTAATCATAGATTAGTTTTCAAAAGCGTTTACTGAAATTCTAGAAAGTGCGTCAGCAGCGCTATTTATTCTGCCTTTTTTGTATTATATATATTATAATCATATTCTTCTAATTTCAATTTACAACGAACTAATATAGAAATTGGTTCTTTTAAATTTGCTAGTCAGACTAGAGGTCTAGAATCAGTAAAAATAGTGAAGCGTCTTCCGAATAGATAAGGTCTAAAATATTTACAGGCCCAAACTATGGCTAAAAGTTCTTTTTCAATTGCGCTATATTTCTGTTCTGTGTCATTTAAAGTTCTCGACGCAAATGCTATTGGTTTATCACTTCCAATATTGCCTTATGATAAAATAGCTGCTAAAGCTACATTGGATGCGTCTGTAGTTAATATAACATTTTTTTGAAAAATCTGGATATTGTAAAATTTTTTTGAACTTTTTTTAAACATTTGGTAAGGGGTTTGGTTATTTTCGCGAAGTCTTTAATAAATTTTCGATAGTATCCTATTAATGCTAAAAAGCTTTTTATCTCTTTTGAGGTTTTTGAAATGGGATACTTTTTTATCTTTTATTTTGTCTGGGTTCGGTCTAACTCCGTCTGAGGTTATAACATGTCCAAGGTAATTAACTTATTTTCGAAGAAATTCACTTTTGTCTAATTAATTGTATTTTGAAAATTGATTTTATAAGTCTATAAAAAATTGATCTTAACCTTTCTATGTGTTCCTGAAGGGACGTACTAAATATTACAATGTCGTCAGGGTATACTAAACAGATTTCGTAGTACGTTATCCATTACGCGTTGGAACGTCGCTGGGGCATTTTTTAAACCAAATAGCATACGTTTATATTCGTAGTGACAATTTAATGTGGAAAAAACAGTTTTGTGAATGTCGTCTGGATTCATTTCTATTTGATGGAATCCATTTGCAAGGTTTAAAGTCGAAAAATATGTCATTTATATTGGGTAAAGGATATTTGTCATCGATAGTTCGTTCATTTAGTTTTCTATAGTCGATTACTAGTCTACATTTACGTTTAATGGAGGCGTCTAATTTTTTTGGTACAATCCATATGGGGCTTAAAAATTGCGAATTACTAGGTTGTATTATACCTTTTTATTTATTTGTGAGTTAACTTCTTCCTTGTGAATTTCTGGGAAACGATAAGATTTTGTATAAATTGGTGATTCATCTCTTAGTTTAATACTATGTTTAATTTCATTAGTGAAGCTAAGAGGGGTGCCTTCACAATAGAAAATATCCCTATATTCAAAAAGTTCTTTTTTAATGGCATTTTTCTGGTTGAAAAATAATAGGTAATTTGCAGGGTAACGGTATATTGATTAGTAGTTTGATTCGGTATCCTGAAAGATTGTGGCGAATGAGAGTGGTTTGAATTCAGAAAATTTGAAAATTTTGTGAGTTTAAATTATTTATACGGTGGGTAGAATATTGAAAATTTTCTTCTTCTATTACAAAGCTAATTGCTTTTTCTAAGCTATCTCGGTTTCTTAATCTTATAGTAGTTTGAATAGTTGTGGGTAAACCTCGAATAAAAGTTTTTAATGATAAATCATCGTAACTATTTAGTCTAATACTTTTTTTAGCAGCAGGTATATTTAAAAAATCTAATTTAAATTATAATTATAAGATGGTTTTTTTTAAATAGTCCTAAAGCTATAAAATCTTGTACTAAACAATCAATGTCTTTGGTCACCAAAACTGAGATTAAGTGCAACTTTTACTAATTGCTATGTCGTTAATTTAGTTCTGGATCCTTTTAACATTTGAGCTGTGCCAGTTAATTTACCGAGAATAGCTCTTAATAAAAAACTATGTAAAGCATTATCAGTTGGACTTGCAAATGTATTAATTAGAATTTCACAGTTACCTAGAAAAATTGTCAACGTATGAGGATTGCCCTCATATGAGGAATTGAATCTAAATATAATTTTACTAATTGATAGTTTGGTTGAGCCATTTCTGTATTATCTAAAAGAATTCTATTAAAACTTTCAATTATTTCTTCAATATCAATATTATTCATAGACTATATTTCTAAATTTAAGTATATTCATTAATATTCGAAAAGAAAAAGAAAAATAATAGTAACAATAATAAAACGATCATTCCAGTAGTATGCAAAAATTATAAAAATAAAGAATAAAAGGATAAAAGTAAAAGGAAGTGTAAAATTAAAGTGACTTACAGCAAGATTCCCCGAAGTCTTATTTGCACTTTCATTCCGTCCTTGGCTGTGATTTTTGTCAACCTCGGTGTTCAGAATTTGGCGATTTAGTGCTCTTCCTGGTTATTAGATGGTTTGGGCGTTGTGTGTCCTCCACCAGCTGTATTTTTTTCTTAATTTTTCTTGAATAGTTTGCTTGCCTCGTGCATGATTAAAATCAACCAGAACTCGCAATTTTTGTCGTTTTCCGTCGAAGCAATCCTACTGGCTGCGCCAGTTAATAAATGTAGAATCGCAAAGTATTTTTTAAAAACTTTATTGAAAAATTAAAATACAAAATTGAGAAATTTATTCAAAACGATCTTGTCTCTTTGAACGTTGAATAAAATCGGTTTTTTAAAAGCGTGAAAACACAGGGAATACAAAAGCAAAATAAGCAAAATAAGCGAAATCCAAAAATACAATTCGTATCATTTAAAAGATAAGCATATCAATTAACAAAGGCGACATTATATCGGGTTATATAACTATTACGTTCTTTTCTTCAGTATTATAGTGATTTAAATTCTCTCTCAAAATGTTATCCAATTCAGATTCACTGATGAAATTTTCGGAATCGGACATGAAATTGACTTTTTTTTTATAAGCTTATGTACTATAAATGATCTTGTAATGGAAATTTCAAACGGGTTATGTTCATTATTGTTGCAATTGCGAAAAAGTTATGTATATTAACAATATTCTTGAGTTTTTAAGTTCTCAGTAAATTTAATTTTTTTAAGCAACACAGTACCTTCTTTTTGATAAACAGAGAGTTTGACTACCTGTTCTGTTTGTCCTGGAATTGTTATTGTATAATTTTCTATTTTAAAATTGTTTTTTAATTTTGGTTGTCATCAAAAATTAATGGTATTTTAGCTCGAGGTGTTATTAACAATTTCATGTTAAAATGTATTACGGCTTTTAATTTTTTTAGTAGACCCATTCCTATAAGTCCTTGATACTTTTTTTAGAAGTTTTTATGTTTAATAAAATTGGAATAAAATTTTTGAGCTATTTCACTATTTATTAAATTACTAGTGTCAACTAAAAATTTGGCGTATAATTCTGGTACATAAATGTACGGCAAATAATTTTCTTGTAAATAATTTATGTTTATCATGTCCAGTGGTCTGCTGTCGACCCATGCAAAAGTCTTGATTAAAGTCGGAATCTAGATTTTGTTTGTAATAAGAATGACCATCAACAGGATTAAAATCGTCAGTAGATATTTAAAATCAGCAAGAAAATCTGTATGATTAAAATCAGCAAAAAAATCTGTATAATTAAAATCTGCAATTTCTAAATGTTGGTTAAAATTTGATTTTCAAAAGTCAATATTGTAAAGTTCTTTAAAATCAAAGTTTCTGGGACCTGTGGGTTGAAAATAATTTCTATTTAAATATGAATTTTGAATTGTTGGGTTCCTAGAGCTTGTAGATTGGCACTGGTCTATTTTTGAGAATTTGTCCAGTTGGTTTAAAAACATTTACGGGGTTACCAAAAACTTGTTTATTTGTAAAATATTTAGGTTGTGGTAAATTTTGCGTCTGCTGGATATTTATTGGATGGCTAAGAAATTCTTTAATTTTATTATTCGTAAAATCTTGGTTATTAGAATTTTGAACATTTCTGTTCATAAAATTTAGGTTAGGATTTTGATAAAAATTTGAGTAAATTGAGTTTGTGTTATTAGAAAAATGGTTAGTGCGGTTTGCTGGGTTAGTTTTTGATCCTACATTTCTACTGTAATTCAAATTATTTAAAAATATACATTTTGTTTCTGATATAAAATGAATTTTTTTAGTCTATTACTAATTTAAGTGAATCTGGATTTTTTAGTCTAACTAAGGTAAGGCAACGTATAAAGATTTTTAACGCTAACTCGTTATAATTCTTTATATTAAAAGTGCGCTCTTCCACATTTAAATTTAAAAAAATTAATTTTGAGGCAATTTTTGAATTCTTTGACCAAAATTTACAAATGATTAATTTTTATGTAGTTTCATAATTATTAGCTCCTGTACTAGGCAATCTAAATTTCTTTGATCACCAAAATTAAGTCTAAGCAGTTGTTTTAATTTATTCTAAGCCCTAATTTCGGGTATTAAACCTACTAACATTAATGCATTACCTGACAGTTTACCTATCACGGCTCTTAATAAGAAACTATTTATTGGATCATTAATATTTGTATTTTCATATTGATTTATTAATGAATCGCAATGTTTCACAAATATTTCTAAGGTTCCCATCTGCATTAAAATTTGGAATGGTGTCTATATGTATATAATATCATCAACTGATAGTTGATAGGATTATCTTGATTCGGTATGTTGATATCTAAAAATTCGATTAATCTCTCAATTATTAATATTTATTTTATATATATATATATATATATTTTAAATCCAATAAAATTCCAAAATCAAGCCACATAAAATTCTTTATTAAAACCTACAACTAGTTTCGACTTCAGTGGGTCATCATGAGGTCTAAAATTGAGGAAAACAAACACAAAAATTTTACAACAAGCAAAACCTAATAATAATTAAATTAAAACACTTTAGTTGCTTTAAAATTTGATTAAATGTGGCAATTAAAAAATTGAAAGTCAAAAACTTATAGAAAAAATTAATGTTAAAAATAGTGAAGTAACACCCTGAAAGTGCAAGTTCCAGGTAGATAACCCAAATGTGCCGGTTTGCAAAAGTACTTTAGCCATCAGACTAACATACTGATGAAATTTTAGATAGTGATACGGAAAAATAAAGAAATATTGAAAAGCGTTTAGATAAATAAAACCTAACCTAACCTAACCTAACCTAACCTAATAATAATTAAATGAAAACACTTTAGTTGCTTTAAAATTTGATTAAATGTGGCAATTAAAAAATTGAAAGTCAAAAACTTATAGAAAAAATTAATGTTAATGTTAAACTTGAAATAGTGAAGTAACACCCTGAAAGTGCAAGTTCCAGGTAGATAACCCAAATGTGCCGGTTTGCAAAAGTACTTTAGCCATCAGACTAACATACTGATGAAATTTTAGATAGTGATACGGAAAATTAAGAAATATTGAAAAGCGTTTAGATAAATAAACCCAGAGAGGGATAAAATCCTAACCTAGGGTAGGAAACAAAAGAAAGAGAAAGAATACCGATAATAAGGGTAGAGACTCGTGTAGGAGTAACCTCTCTCAGATATGGAGGGAGAGAAAAGGAAACAAGAGAGCTTAAAAGCAGCGAACCAACCCCTTTAGACGTCTAGCATCCGGTAAAAACGGAAAAGACGTCATTGGAGGTAAAAATAGGGAAGAAAAGAAAAACAACATCAAGACCCCGTATACACGGGGTTATAAACGAACCCCCTAGAAACGGGTGGAAAAATCATGCCCACAAAAGTGGAGAGAAAACCAAAATCATAAAATTAATAACTCCTGGAAATAGCCACATTGGCAAACACAGAAAATTAAATAAATAAATTAGAAAACTAGAAAACGCACTTCAGGGTGAGTTTCACAAGGTTAAAACACCATGCGATTATGTCAGGTGTCATGTATTTGAAACACAGAGAAGATTCATAATTTTTAATAGGAATGCAACAAAGGAAGACAACTTAAAAGTAAGAGGCCACTTCAAGTAAATGGCACAGAAGAAAAACAATTAACCAGTTAGGAACTAGTAAATATCAATAAACTTGACAAGATTAATATCTAAATAAATTATTAGAGAAAGAGGAAAAAAGGAGAAAATAAGACCATCTTAAGAAATTAAGGTTTGTAAAAATGTAGAGTTCCTGAGTTAACTGTTGTTCATTAAGACAAAGAGAATTGTTATAGGAAAACAATGTAAATTTCAGTAAATTCTAAGAGGTTTCATCTCATTCAAATTTATTTTAAATATAATATAGATTTAAAAAAATGTTATTTGTGATATATTATCTCATTAGCATTATTTGATACAAATATTAGGCTTAGCGAAGCGAGGCGCGCCCGCCCCCCTGTCTGAGCACAAATCTGCGCGCCAAAAATTACCCATTTTCGGTTCTGTTTGCACTAACCGTCATCTTTTCCCGGTATTTCTTTACTGTAACCGACTGAGGGATTGCAGGAGAAAATCCCCAGTTCGGATATGTACTATATTAAAGTTAATAGTTCGGACCATCTCACTCGTTCGTTAACTAATCGCTTTCTATCTCTTTCTATTAGAGTTTTTTATTTTGAGAATTTTGTTTGCGACTTAATTTTTGGATTACATATTTTTTTGCGACCGTCAAAATTGCTACCGCTACTGGTACGACCTTCGTTTCACCTATTTAGTCAAGATCGCCAAGCCAGTTCCAAACAACGTCACACGTTTTTTCCTTTTCACATCAGGAAGAACCCGTTATCTGCAGTTGGGCCTAGAAAACATTTTTAAACAAAACCCGGTATTATAATTATTTTAAGAGTTATACTACCAAATGAGAAAGAATCATGTTTATTACGATTTTTACAATAAATTTACAAATTGTCGACCTTCCTCGATTTCGCAATGACCCAAACGCTCATAAATGTAATTTTAAACCCTTTGGAGCATATCTCTAGTGATATTGGTGATTTCTTCAAGTATGCGATTTTGCAAATCATTTATTGTTTCTGGATTTGTTGGATACTTTTTAGAAACCCCTAAAAGAATAAAATCGAGTGGTGTAAGATCCGGAGATCGTCGTGGCCATTCGATTTCACCTTTTCTCCCAATCCAACGGTTTGGAAACGTGCGACTTAAGAAGTCTCGGACAGCTTGGCTAAAATGTGGAGAAGCACCATCTTGTTGGAACCACTTATTGCCAATACCATTAGGGTATATGGCACGAACACTTGGAACCACTTAATTTTGCAACAGTTCTAGATATCTGCCTTCGTCCAAATTTCCATTAATAAAAAAACCAATTACTCTATCTCCCATAATTCCAGCCCACACATTAATTTTCTGCAGTGTTTTTGTATGATCTTCTTTTATTAAATGTTGATTTTCGTCAGTCCAATAACGACAATTGTGTCTATTAACTTTTTCATTTAAGTAAAACGTAGCTTTATCAGAGAAAACAATATTGAGAAGAAAATTTCTGTCACTGTCACCATCACATTTTTCACGCATTAGTTCGCAGAATTCCAACCTGCTATCGAAGTCATCTTGGTTCTAATTCTGAGCTAGGTGAAACTTATAGGGGAAATAATTATTTTTTTGCAAAATTCTGTGAACAGAACTTTTACTGATTTCATGTACCTGACACGCTTTTAATAAGGATCTTGAAGGTTCTTCAACAAAAGACAGTAACACCTTTTTTCTGGAGTTGTTGCAGATTTCGGTCTTCCAGTTCTCGGAAGATATTTGACAGATCCGTCTTCTTGAAATTTTCGAATACTTCTTTCGACTGTTGATTTGGAAATCGGTAGTCGTTCATGAAAAAAATCATTGAAGACTCGCTGCACTTCATCGTAAGATCATGTTCTATCACCAAAGCCACGAATCATTAAAATACTAATTCTTTCGTTTTCGGTCAGTTTTTGGGCCATTTTTAACAGATTATTTTAACTAATTTAAAAAAAGGAAATAAATAGATATTGGTTCACATTTAACACAACAATTAATAAATTGTCACCGTCACAAACTGTTTATTAAATTTACACCTACTTATCTTCAATTTTGTTTTTATTGCAAAAAAGCTAAGTTAAACTGATCGCATTCTACGGCCCGAACGAAATTATTTGGGTTACAAAATGATACAGGGCGGCATACTGGACCCAACAAGTGTATATCAGTTTTGATATACATAGCAGCCAACGGGTCAAAATATCGGGTTTTAGTTTTGGAGATTTGGGGTTGCAATTTAAAAATGTTAAGTCATTGTAATCACTTTTTTTTTTAGATTTTTAGAGTTATAAGTTATCACTACGATAAAACAAGAGAAACACCGCGATCGGTTTACCAATAAAAGTAGCCAATACATTCAAATTTATGTCACCACTAATCAGAATCATCCAGAACCATGCAAAAGAAGTCGACTGCAATCACATGATTCCTCCACTATATTTTGTAGATAATCAATGGATCGGGTTAGCACCACACCCAAGAATAGCAACACCACCGGAAGAAATAGCCATAGAACCGGAACCGAACTTAGTATTTTCACCTTTTCAACTCATAGGAGCGCAAAGGCTGTACACACAAGAATAAATAAGAGAAGCACAAAGAACACTAACATTTGGCACTGAACGAAAAGCTGTGAAAACATTTTCGCAAGAAGATCGGCCGGTATGGATGCAACAGGACAAGGACACTCTCTAGCAAATATTTTTTAACCAGAAGAAGTTAAAAAACTGGCCCAATCAACCTTCAAACAATTATGGGCATGGTTTTCCGATCTAGAAATAAGTGGATTAATTGGATTTTACTGCTTTTTGAAAGTAATACAATACGCACGTGGCGCAATATTAAATGGCTTACGCATCAATTAGACATTGGGATGTGGAATAGTCATACTAGCAAGAGTATGAAACGCCCTAACGATCATGGGTGATACACACTAATCAGAGATCAAAAAGTGATAACCCCGAAGAAACTAAGCTAACAGAAGTGAAAATAGACAACCCGAGATTGTCCGTAATAACGCAAGACAACGTAATTACGAATCAACTTCATTGGATTGACAAAAGCGGGAGCTTCGCAGATAGTTTAGACCGACGCGAAAATCGTAAGTTAAAATTTGTCGCTAACCCAAAAATGTCCCAGAACAGTGCAGACCTATAACGGTAAACGTGTGTAGCGACCAGAGGAAGTATCATGCCAAACTATACCTAACGATCACAACTGGGTAGTCGCGGCCATCGAGGGAGTGAACAGAACCACCGAAGGACGACAAGGGCAATGTAAAACCCTTTAAAGCAGCCTACCGGGAGGCGCTTATAACTTTGTAAATTTAGGTTAAGTTTTTTTTCATAAGGTATTGGACTCGTATGAGGCCCAATACTTTTTTAAGAGGAAAAGCTGTATAGAACTGAGACTATTTTAGAAAAAAAAGAGAAACAGTTTGTGGAAAAAAATATACATCAAAAGTTTATTTCTAAAGGAATTAGTAACCATAATATAGTTTACATTAAATAAATTATTCGACACACGTGTGAAAAAATTAGAACGCAGTTTGTATAAACAATACTGCTTTGTAAGAAACGGTCGTGTTACAATTTTTTTATCAAAGTCAGACGAAAAAAAAATAAAACACCTCGGTGCAAAATTAAAAAAAAAATAATTTTGATTATTCGTTACAATAACCTTGAAGTTAATTTCCTGTTATTTGGGATTTTGTAATTAAAATTTATTCTTGTTGAATTTTATTTAATATTAATTTGTTCCAACAAGCAATATAAGAATTTTTGTTTAAAATAATTTTAATTTTTTTTAAATACTGCCAGATCAGAATTCCATTAATTTGAATTCCCAATAATAATGTGAAATTAATTTGGCATATTTAATTTTAAAATGTTTTTATAATAAAAATCCTATTACATCAATATATATACAGGGTGCGGCATAAGTGCGAGGAAGTCAGTCCAATTACTCATTTGTCGTAAGAGATCCGAAAAAATTTTCGTTAAATAAAAGTTGAGGTATAGGTAGGACCATATTTTGAAAATATTTTCAAATATACAGGACAACCTATATTAACTGGATGAACCAAAATTAAGTTTTTTTAAATAGAACACCCTGTATATTGTTATATTTTTGGATTCTCCTCGATTTTCTCGATTCTCTGATATAGGGTTTTGCAGTATTATATCAGGTAGTTTAAAAAATATAACCTTTTTTGTTATTAATTTCCTAGCAACATTAACACCCTGTAGCATTGTACAAATTTGACATTAAAAAATCTATTCACGTTCAAACGATTTGTAATACAGTCTAGTATTGTTAAAAATTATTAACATAGAAGAATAATCAATTTTTGTATACAGGATTTATCGAAACTTGGTATGACTTTTTTTTCTTGCTTTTCTTAAATGGTACTGTATTTTAGTACTATAATTAAATGTTATTTTATAATTCTTCAATATTTCTTAAGCATTTCCTATACCCAATTGGGTTAATTTTTGAGATATTCGTGATTCTTTTAGCCAAACATTAATTGAAACCGAAAATAGGTGAAAGTTATTAGATTGGTCGTGGAAATATTAAATTAAAACCAATTATTCCAAAAAAAACATAATCTAGAAAAAATATTTTTGGTTAAATATTAGTGATCTAGCCCAAGTAGAAATTTTTATTCGTGTAGGAGACAAAAATTAAAAATAACAGAAGGTTTGCTCGCACTTCGAGCCACGAAAGACAATACAAAGAAGATATTTTTGAAAAAATTCTTAATGTTCTTAGTACTTTTAGACGAGGCTAGCCAAAGTTAAGTTGTGTCACGACAGATGGAGCTCCCGCGATTATAGGGAAACATGTGGAAAAATAAAATCAAAATGATCAAGGAAAAATGTTGATTTTATTAATCTGTTCGCATGAATTATGTCACCACTATCTGATGACATCGTAATAAAACTGCTGTACCCACAGTTTACCCGATGCGATGTTTCTTGGAGAACAATTAGCCGGCGAGCAGTAGTTAGAATTTTGTATCTGTACTAAATAGTTGTATTTGTCAAGTTTTTGTATCTTATAGAAATAAATAAAAATAAATTTCGTTTTTAAAAACGTTCTACAATTACCTTGAAAGTTAATTCATGTCACTGTATCATTCATCAAGAAAACCTCGGTGCTAAATTATTGCGTAATTGATTTAGTTGTTTCGTGTGTAAATTTTATTAAGTCAAGAAGTTTGAATCACCGTCAGTTTCAGTTATTTCATTGTGAAGTTTGCTGTCTCAGTAAAGGTAAAATGTTGAAACGATGTGAGCAGGGGTTAATGGAATTAGATCTTCAGTATCATTTGATGGTGGGCATAAGGGACGAGAGTTAAGAATACCTTCTACTTGACATAATACCCTATAAACATCTTCAAACGTAAAAACAATGTCTCGTAGTACTCGTTTTAAAATAACTTTTATACTTTTAATACCTGCTTCCCTCCAAAGGAAGGAGAGTAGATCAGTATAAATTGCTAAACATTGCTCAGAAATTGTTAGATATTCTGTATCTAAAAAATGTTATAAATCTTTTAATTCATTATTTGCTTCCAGAAAATTTTATCCTTATCTGAATAGATGCGATAAAATATCTTCAAGGTTTTCAATCCCAGAAATATGATACCAGTTATCCATGTGCGAAAAATTTTGAATTTTGGGTGATCCTATTAGCAAGAAAGATTCTCCATCTATTAAGTTCTTTCTATATCCATGCAAACGATATGATTGAATCTGTAAATTTTTGTGTTAAACTTTATTTTTATAGACTGGCAAAATTTGTACATTAAATTAGTAAGCAGAACAGCATTACAAAGTTCTAATCTTGGTAAACTAATTGGTTTGAAAGAGGCTACCCTCGATATATACAGGGTGCGGCATAAGTGCAACGAAGTACGATTAGTCCGTTATTATTGAAGTTACGAGAAAAAAGTTTTTACAAAAAGTGTAGGCAGTCTTGTGATTCACATTTTAAAATTAGTCCCAAATATACAGTGCGTTCAGGAACGCAGTGCCAGACAAACATTTTGTTTTTTTAAATGGAACACCCCGTATATTTTTATATTTTTATAAACCTCTTGCCGAGTTAATTTCTAATGTTCTATGCTAAGACATTAACAAATATTTGATACAGAGTGATCAAATATTTGAAATCCCATCTGATTTTTAATCACTCTGTATCAAATATTTTTTAATGCCTTAGCATAGAACTTGAAAAGTTAGGACAGGGACATGTAAGCCTTTTTTATTGATTTTCAACGGTTTGGCTGCTACAGACATCTACATTCAAAAAAATGTGATTTTCATTGGGCTGTAGATCCTTTATTAAGCATAATAGACATAAAGTGTGATACATCAGTAGAGGGGATTAGAATGTGCTACGGGTGCAGCGATAAAAACCATATATGTGCTACGGGTGCAGCGATAAAAACCATGTATGTGCTACAGGTGCAGCGATAAGAACCCGACAAGTCTTAACAAGTTAATTTCAGAAATTCCTTTACACTGCATCACCGTGTATAATTCTAATATCATATCATTTTGAGATAATATAACCGGTGATATCAAATATTAGAGGAAACACAATTATTTCCCTTAATTTTTATTTTATGATCAAACCAAACTTTTTCTACAAATATCTTCCGTTTGTGATGGGGGCTGCTATGGGTGCATATAGGGGTGAACTACGGGTGCACTTCCGGAGGGTCACTGATAAGAAATAAGAAACAAGTAAATTTCAGAAATTCCTTTACGGAACATCATCCTGTACAAATTTCCTTTTAATTTGCAAACGGTGCTAAAATTGCATTTCGGATTTTCCATAATAACATATCTTTCCTAAAAATGTATGACCAATTTTTTCATAATAGTACTAATTATTTTTCGATTGTTGCTAAAAATATCATATATTCCCCAGTATAAATTTCTAATATTTGAGAAAACTATATTTATTTAATATTATATCATTTTGAGATAATATAACCGCGAGTTACAAGAACACATCTAGCCTAGTTCACAAGAATTCTGCGGACTCTGCGGACTCTGCAGTTTACCCCACTGCCCAGTCAACGACAACAAAACTAGTTGCTAACCGGCTTTTTCAGTTTTTTGAATTGTATTCTTGTTAAGTTCAGATATAATAAAGTTCCGCTATTTGAATTTTGTATTTTTAAAAACTTTTGTAATCTTTAATATCTAAGTCTCTTTATATTAGCATTTAATTCATCTAGTGTGCATGTGTCCAGCAGTTTCCTTCGCTTTTTTTCTCGTCGGTTTGTTTTAGTAACTTGGTTTTTCATGCGTTTATGTATATGTGTTTAGCATCTACTGTTCTGTAAGTACTTTTTTTCATTTAAATTGAAATCCTATTTTTGCCTAACCAAAACGCCTTCAAAATGGGAAACATCGCTTAAATTGTGAACGTCGCGTATTAAAAAATGTAAACGTCACGAGTATCAAGGTCCATCTCGTGAGAGGGCCAAAAAAGAAGAACGAGAAAAAGAAGAACTTGATGTTGACAGCAGACGTGGACAGGTTGGGGCTTATGTTTCGGATGATTGCGCATGCAATTTAACATCTACGTTACTTTTACAATATGTTTTGTACATCTATGTCTTGTCTAGATCATACCCGTCTTTTCCACAATTTAATTGAACCAATAACAACGAAGTTAAATGTTAATGCCCTTATGACAACGTTTCCACACTTCATACCCCTCCTGCCAACACGCCTATGTCCCTATTCAGACATTTTGACGTTGAGACATAAAGTAAGGTTAGAAGGGGTACCTACTTAACGACTATGTCAAAGTCCGCCTCACGAGAGGGTCAAAAAAGAATAACGAGAAAAAGAAGAACTTGATGTTGACAGTGTTGACAAATGACAGGGCGAGGTTTATGTTTCGGATGATTGCGCATGTAATTTGGCGTCTACGTTACTTTAACAATATACCGTGTACATCTACATCACGTCTAGATCATATCTGTCTTTTCCACAATTTAATTGGACCAATAATAATGAAGTTAAACGCTAATGCCCTTATTGCAACGTTCCCACACTTCATACCCCTCCCGCCGACACGCCCATGTCCATATCCCTACTCAGACATTTTGACGTTGACATAAAAAGTAAGGTTAGAAGGGGTACCTGCTCAACGACTATGTCAAGGTCCGTCTCGGAAGAGGGCCAAAAAAGAAGAACTTAAAGTTGACAGTTGACGTTGACAGCGTTGATAAATGACAGGGCTGGGTTTATGTTCCGGATGACTGGTCTCGTCATTGCGCATTCAATTTGACATTTACCTGTCTTTTCCGCAATTTAATTGGGCCAATAATAACGAAGTTAAATGCTAATGCTCTTATAGAAACGGTCCCACACTTCATACCCCTCCCGCCGACACGCCTATATCCGTATCCCTTAACATTAGTATTAAGACACTGATTTTTTTTTTGGAGGAGGTGGATAACATTGAATTCCCTATACCTCTTAACGCGGTTATATTATCTAAAAATCATATAATATTAAATAAATAAAGTTTTCTCAAATATTATAAACTTATACTGGGGAATATATGATCATTTTAGCAACAATTGAAAAATAATTAGTCCTATTATGAAAAAATTGGTCATAAATTTTTAGGAAAGATATGTTTATGGAAAATCCTAAATGCAATTTTAGCACCGTTTGCAAATTAAAAGTAAATTTGTACAGGGTGATGCACCGTAAAGGAATTTCTGAAATTAACTTGTTAAGACTTGTCGTTTTCTTATCGCTGCACCCGTAGCACATACATGGTTTTTATCGCTCCACCCGTAGCACATACAAATCCCCTCTACTTACATCGTTGAAATTAGCTCGATAAGAGGTTTATAAAAATGTAAAAATATACAAGGTGTTCCATTTAAAAAAACAAAATTTTTGTCTGGCACTGCGTTCCTGAACACACTATTTATTTGGGACTAATTTTAAAATGTGAAACTCAAGACTGCCTACACTTTTTGTAAAAACTTTTTTTTTTCATAACTTCAATAATAGCGGACTAATCGAGCTTTGCCATACTATTGCCTCACCATGTATATTAATAAAATATCCACGATTAAAAATAAAAGAACAAATATAAATCACACCTTAGTGACACTAGCATCAGAGAACTTATGAATTTCGATAATGGAGTATTCTGAAAAAATAAAATTTCTAGGAATTTTAAATTTATGTCATCATGTAAATTACTTTGAAATTTAACTTAAGTATTTTCTATATTTTTAGGTACTTTGTCATCTCATAATTGCTTAAGTTTTCATAATTTTCGAAGAACAATAATGGGATTTATCAGACTTAAGGATCATATTTTTGACCTAAACTAGACAAAATATTCCTTTTGGTAATTATATTATTCTTATTCTTAATAGAAAAAGAATATTGTAAAGGCATTCCAGTAAATTCATAATGTTTTATTATTATCATTGCCCCCAATATTAAGCACACTGGCAACTAATTCTTCGTTAATATAAAATTCTTTATCAATACAAAGCCATTTTCTAAATTTCTGATTTTGAATTAGCACCTGTTATTAAGTCATCAACATAAAAATAATTTTTTATTATATCACTAATTATTGAATAAGTTTCGGTCTTTTTTAATGCGTATTTGCATTAAGGGCCATACAACAAGATATTGCACAGACGTCGTACCATAGGATATAGTATTTAATTGGTAACATTTGAGTTTTGTTAGGTTCAGGTCGCCAAAATATTCTTTGAAAACATCGATCTTATTGGTTAAACAAAATCTGGCGATGCGTTCTTGATACATCAGCTGTAAGAACGTATCGATAAGATTTGAACCTAACCCAAAATGTCAAAAAGAATTAATGAGTTATGCTCACTTTTACATTTAAAACATTTTTTTAAACAACAAGAAGATGTATTGTGATTTGAATTGAAAGAAATCAAACAAAATTTCCGTTTCTTAGTATTAGCGATCCTATCTGGAATCGAGTATTTTAAAAATTCATCCTGGGTATGTAACACAAAACGTGATTTATGCTTTTTAAATTTATTATTTTTAGCAATGACACCCTGTGCCCTTAACTAATTTCTCCAAAATTTGACTTTTTTCGTTGAAAAATGTTTTCATATCCATCATCGCAGGTGATTCACCTTCTATTTTTTTATCATAATATAAATATTTAGTTGATCCCTCGACTCTATCTTTTCCCCTAAACTTTTCAGAGACAATAGATGGTAATTTATTATATCAATTAAGTCCCTAAGTTTTACATGTGATTCTATTTGCATGGTAGGTTTTTCAAAAATACCTTTTATATGATTACAAATTATAAGGTTTTTGTTTTCATACCTGTTTGACAACAACTACCAAGCTATTTTGTAATTTTTATCGGTCATATCTAATTTCGCTATTAATTTACGTGAATCATCGCTTAAAGACGTTTTGAGATCGTAAAATTTCTCTACAAACCTTAGTGATTCATTATTATTAAGAGATCTCTAAATTCTAACCATCGATTTTATTCACCAATAAATATTGGTAAATTTATGTGGAAATTTTTACATTATACTTTCTACTCCCAGTGCTTGTTACAGATCCATCTACGGATCCATGATCACTCACTAAATTATTTACCGATTTCTAAAAATACTCAATTAAAATTTCAGCTTTTAAGGTTATAAAAAAATATGAGTTTTCAAAAGTTACTTTATCAGTTTGTTCTACTTCATCTAAATTCAGAAGCTCAATTTCAAATAAGGTTTTTTCCAATTTTTCATAGCAACTCTGTATATTTTTAATTCTTTAAATTTGAGTTAAATTACTATTATCTAAATTATTACAAAACTTCTCAAATCTAGTTAATTGAGTCTTAATCTGGCCTCTGTTATGATTTAAATTTCTTAAGATTTGATTAGGCATGATTTCTTGTAATTTAATTGCAAATATTGAGAATTTTGTATTTAATGCCGTACCTTCCAACGAAGCAGATTTTTCAAAGTATCTCCAAAGGAAAAATATCCCAATTTATGCAAGTAAAGATAATTTTTACTTCTGTGTCGATATATCTTCTAAATAACCAGAAGGTTATCAGTTTCTTCTGGTATCAAAATCCGGCTCTAAGGATTTATCTATTTTTTTGACATAACTGATATAAGTCTCTAATCAACAATATAGTGTGGCCTCACTTACATTAAATAAAAAAAATATTTTAATAAAACACTGAACAGTATCAACACTTTGTATACTTACAATCTGTAACTCTAATTATTGTATAGGAGAATGACTTGTTAACGGATGGAGCAGTTTCTTGTCGAATCGTTCTAGTTATTCCGAAAGACATCGTCGCAAATTCTGTCGTACGTTCGTTGGATGGATTTATAGTGCAATTTAGACACAACCATGATTCATTCTCTATTACATCGGAAATATTTAACCTAACACAATTTTTTGTAATTTTGACATTGCATCATTTTCTCGTCTCTGTAATGTCATCACAGTCTGGACAATGCATTCTTCCAATTCCCGCTGGAACCATCTTCGCAGACCATCGAATTTGAGTTTTGTTGGGAATTTCAAATTGCTCTTCCATTTTATGGAGGGCCAAATAAGTACGGCAAATTTTAGATTGATTTTATTGTCTTTAATACTACAGGTTATATTAAATAGTAATCGTACAATTGTTGTAATAGTAGTAGTAGTACCAGGCCCGGATTAACCTCTTAAAAGTCTCAAGGAATTGTAAATTTTGGGGCCTTTTTAATGATAAATATAAAATATACTCCCTATTGTTAACAACTCAATTCTTAATTTATATTTCAGTTTAAGAGAAAAAAGGCGGGCACTAATGTGGCTGGGTCCGTAAAAACGTTTAGTTTGCTTGTGTTAATCCAGGCCTGAGTAGTACTCAAATTCCTAAAATACAATGTATAAAATGTCTAAGAGGCTGAAATTAACTCACGATTTCCTCTTAACTAAAATGAAATCCGCAACAAATATAAAATAATTCCAATTGATGACAATTTTCTAACTTAAATTATTTATCATCTTGGGATAATTATCACAAGCAATGTCTAAATTTTATTCAAATATATGTAAGGATTAAATATTAGATATTCTTCACAGTAACTATCGTAAATAAACGAATTAGGTTATTTTAATTGAATAAAAAGTCAAAATATATACGTTTTTGATTATCGTAAATAACAGCTAAATATTAGATTCTTAATAACTACATTAATATATTTTTTAAATTTAAGGCTTAATTTTACTATTTAAACCTATACTTTTGCAAGAATATAATATTTTTAAATATTTAGACGGCCAAATATTTATGTATAATGGGTGAAACATTTCTAGGCCTCTTTTAAAAAATGTGAAAAATGGTCAATTTTAAACTATTTTTTGGCCAATTTGTAAATCCAAAATATATATAGAAAATTAAATTTACTACAGAATGGCCCAAAAAAGTGATTCTTATAATTTTGATGTTAAAATTGAAACCTTATTTAACTTTCAGGTAAAACGATAGTAAATACTAAAATTTATATTTAAGAAAAAAGCCTCCTGGTACCAAGATCTCTCCTCCATAAAAAAGAGGGCCGTACATTACTCTTTGTCACCCAGTACAAATAAACTGTCATTATATAAAATTCGACATAAAACTGTTAGAAAAATAAATTATTTTCTCTTAAATGATACATGATTAAAAGTATCCAATCTCTTTGTACCCTTAAAACTTACGCAAAAAATTTTTGAGACTTGAATGTGATTGCATATGTCTATATTTATAAATTTAATGAACATAATAACTGCTGGCCTGTGGTTATTATAAGTTTATTTATTTGGTTAGCATGCATGGTTTCCTTACAAATTGTAACATAAGGTTCATAATTTTGAATTTCTTTCAGTTCCATATCATCGTTTGTGTAAGTGATTTCAGTTTTTTCAATGGAATTTTTATGTCTAGGTGAAATATCTGACTGCTGTTTGTAATTCGAGCTTTGGTTGTTTGTACTAAAACGTTGCGGAAAAACTTGTACCAGTTGGTCGATTGTCATGTTGGAAGCAGCATATGTTAAAATATCTAAAAGCAGAAAAACAATTTTTAGATGTCAGCTCATTTTTATCCAAGGGTAAGTAAGGGAAATTATGTTTATTATTTATAATATATATTTAATCTTCACTAAGCATATAATCCAAAGTAATATTATTGCAACTAATATAAAGTATGGAATATTCTAATTATTTATGTCATATTGAAAGTTTAAAGTCGAAGAGAAATCGATGCTACGATTAATGTAAGTTACTGAATCGTCTCGTTTACACCGTATGAATTACTGTTTGGACACTCTTCATGTAGACCACCTGAAAAAATTTTTAACCAGAAAGAACTAGTAACTAAGTATATTAGAGACATAAATAATAAAATCTCATATTATTATAATATCAAAATTAAAAGCAAAAACTCGAACTTTTATCGAACCGATAAAAGTGTATCTCAAAACTCTCCAAATTATAAAGTTTGTGACAAATTTACGTAAAGGAGTAACAGATAGCTAATAAACTCGTAAATAAATTTAACGGACCTTTTGAAATTCTAGAAATAAATAAAAAGTCCGCAACCCTCTTAAATCTCGAAACTAAAAAAAAATTTCGACAGATTAAAACCATATTATCAATATGAAAGCTAAATGACATGCTGTAACGACAACGAACCTCCTTCAAGTGGCAGTTTTAACCCCTACATTTAGTAGGGGCTTGTGATATATAATTTGAGAAATCTTCATTCTCTATTCAAAAGTGTTATTGTTTTGTTTTTGTTACAAAAATTGACATAAAAAGTTACCATGTTATTTTTGTTTAAAATGCTTTAGAAAATTGTTTAAGATTATAACTGCATGATAGTCGTTGTCAATGTTATTATACATGTCATTTAAATTTCATTAACTGCAAATCAGAAACATGGTTTATTTATCAGAAATGCATAAAATAACAGTTCTGCAAATCACGAATACAGATCGAAGTTATTCGTCTATTTAAAGAAAAATTGACGTATTTGTGACTTTATCCTAAAGGACAAATAGTAACATTGAAAAGCAATTTCGCGAATTTGGACATGTAAGGCAGATAAAAACCTCCATACTTCAAATCAACAAGCAGTCGCAACGTTGGATGTTAGTTATGCATCAATTAATCAAATGTTTAAAAAAAAATGAAATATATCCCCATAAAATGATACCAACCATGACGATGTTGATAGAAGAACGAATTTTTGAGAACAAATGATGGACATGTTAAATAGTAATATGATCTAATTAGAACATGTTTTGTTTTCTAAAAAGGAGTGCTTTAACACTTCAAGGTCATCCTAATCATCAAAATTGCCACTACTGGATAAGAGAAGAACATACGCAATACCCTGAAAAGGATAATGTTTGGCCAGGGATAGTTGGAAACCATGTCATGCAAACCCACAAATTCCAACGAATATGATATGATTCCAGCTAGATGGAGCACCGTCATATTACCGAATCAATCAAAACTAAACTACTCAATTTAGCTGACTTAAGAAGAAAAATAACGCTTACGATTAGGTCGGTCACGCCTTAGATGCTGAATAACCTTAGAAAACAAACAGTAACATTGATGTTTTTTTTGTTTTTTACATTATTTTTGGACAGAGAATGAAGAGACCTTTCAAATAAACTATCAGAAGTCCCTAATTTTCATTTAAAAATTTGAAGATTATAACTGTCACGCGAAGGGGGTTTAATGTAGTAAGGAAGATTTTTTTTCCTTGAAGGATGTCAATTTATAATCTGAAACTGACAAGTTTCGGATTTTTTATAAATTTGCACAATAATTGAAATTATTAATTTATTGCATTTAGCTCCTCCACACTATATAATCTGATTGTTTATAATTCCAAACTATTAACTTTTTGTGGATATTTTGTATTATACTTCTCAATCCAATGTTGATTTTCACTTGCTTAATGTCAATACGTCTGGTAGTTTACATGACTGTTGAGTTTTACACTCATCTGAAAAAAATCTTTTTTTAGCTCTCTAACAACAGTCGATTGGTACAAACTATTATCCAGTGCCACTTGCCTCGAGTTGGTATGGGGGTTTCCTTAGAGCGCAAGTACCACGTTAAGTTTCTTGACTTCGGGAACTGATTTTCTACCCTTTTCGAGGAGATGTTTAACATAACACGTTACTCTAAAATTCTTCTCAATTTTACAAATTGTTGATTGAGGTCTGCGTTGAGATATTAGGCATACAATAAATCAACGAACTTATGATTAAGCCTATACTTTATCTCCACAGAATATCATAATTAAAATTTCCATTCTTTAGGTTCCTGTAAGCTTTATTTCTATATAATGCTGATTTAAATGTTTCTATCAAAAAAATTCAAAGACTTTACAGTTACTACAACCACAAATTTCAAATTAGAGTGTTACACTTTTATCCATTAAAGTATTTCTTTAACATAAATTAGTTCAACGAATGAGTATTTATTATTTTATTTTACTTAACTCAAACCATAATTTTGGTTGACCTTGTAGAAATAAATATTCGAATAATTATAACGTTGGATAGACGATTAGGAGAGTTTTAAATGATGGTGATGTAACGCTGCTTACATGTACACCAAGAGATAGCCCTTAAAAAATTAAAATTTACATATTTTAGGATGTTTTTCAAAAATCGTCTATTTTTGAAATAATACATTTGTTCCATAAATTTTAATTCATATTTTAGATAATAATAGTATCATCAAGTAAATAAACTTTTATTTTGAGTTTATTTATTTACTCAGTAGTTGATTATATGTTCCTTCTATTGTAAAATAGCCACCAGAGGTGTTGGATAGCCTATCCATCAAGAGGGTTGTAGAAGAAGCCTCTGGCTATAAAATACAAGAGGTTGAAAGAAAGAAGAAGAATTAAAAAATAAAGTAAAAGTTCAGGTTTGGTGTATTCTCACTGAGTGGAACTGGCGAAAGAGTAAAAGTTTTTGTGTTTTAAAGTGGTTATGTGAAAAAATTAAGTCGGTTTAGCGCTTTCGGCTTTTTATTTGTCAAATTTTATCATCAAAAAAGGAACTTTTGTAGAAACTTATAAAACATATACAAAAAGAGTAAATATCATATCGCGTAATGTTGAAAAGAAAGTGAATTTAAAAGTGAGAAACATACTTTTGCAAATAAAATTATTTACTAATTAGTCTATTGTAGCCATTTTTGCAAACTGATGAGAATATAGATGTCGATCGCCAGAGGAACTACCCACTAACAAGTGGCAGTATTGGCCATGTCTATTGCACCGGCCGGCAGACGTGACGACAGTCTAGAACTAGAATTAGGAAAATCACCTTGACGACTAATTCCAAGAGATTTGAAAAGTGGTGTATATTTGAAATTTAAATTAAGTTAACTGTTATAAAATAATAATTAGGTTTTTTATCTGTTTAGTAATTTCTAGATCTCCGAGTAAATCAAGTTATTTAAAAGAAAAATTATGATTATTAAATTTTATATGGTGTCCAAAACCATATTTTTTAGGATATCTAAATGTTAAATAGTGGTGGACATGGTATTCTTTCTAAAACGGTTCTGTAGAACGTATGTCAAGACCCCTAGTAGTTTTTCCTACATAAGGGGCTGAACAATTATCACAGTTAAGAAGGTCAATTCCAATTTTATCCAGGACCTTTACAATTTTTAGTTTTGCAAAGTAACTTAGCTACAGAATTATAAATTTCGAAGAAATTTTTTTATCCAAAAATTCGAAGACTGAGGCAAGTTCATTCGATAAAAAGCCTACATAGATCAACAAGAACAATCTTACGTCTGTAGAGCTTGTTCGGGGACTATAAGCAATTTAGATTTCAATTTTAATTTCAATTTTCTAATGTTCGTTTCAACTCTGGTGGGACGAAATTCATTATTCTGTGTTAACAATTAATTGGAGAAAGGGGAATATTTATTAATCGATATACGTAATAATATAAAACAGCCATTTTAAAATTAATTAAATGGTCAGTCTGTGTCGGTTTTCTGTATATGTTACATGAAAATTGATTATACTCTTTAACGTGACAAGTGAAGAAAATTAAGAGTGTTAGAAACCTCTTTCTCAGCTGTAAAAGTGACAGATTGATGTATATTATTAACAAAGGAAAGTAAATTATCTATCTCAGATATGTAACATTTCATCACAGTAACAACATACCTGAATCAGTGGGAAACTTAAAGATGGCATTGAGGCATTGCCATCGAAAACTGCATAAAGATCGATTCCTGCTTACGTATGAAAAAACTGTATTCTACATACGGACACAGAAATTTGCAAAGGATATGAAAAAGAAGGAGTTTTTGATAGGCTAGTCTTATTATAATTTATCCAAATAGTTAGGACAACAACTTAAGTGATTACGAATCAGATGGGCTATAGGCAAAGGTTTACATTATTTATGTATACAGACTAGTTCTTTATTAATAAAAAATAAATTTATTTAATATATTTTTGATCACATGATCATACTTGTAGGAAAATATTTTTGTTTCAAGTTAAAAATAACTAAATAGTAGAGGCACTTTATTACCTCTTATGTAGCTAGCAAAAATTCAGAAGAAAAATATCTCAAAATCTTACCACATCAAAGTCTTTTTATTTATTAATAATGAGGATTCCAAATAATGGTTATTAGTTTTATCTAATCAATTTAGTCTGATCATAGGTTTATCCCGAAACTAGTAGCCATTATTTGTAGTCCCCATTAATAATAAAAATACCATATTATTGAAGTAAATGCTGGAAATGTTGTCCGTCAACCTCCATACGGTGATACAGGTTAACTTAAAACCGCTGATGTATATTCTGGAGCGCTTGCGGTATCCCTTCGGGACATACGTTAATGATTCGTCCTCGTAGGTCTTCCAACGTGTCAAGTGGAATGCTATACACTATGCTTTTTATATGTAGGGTATGTAGGGTCGTTCTCTACGATATTAGCTAGAGCTGGCTAGACGACATTTTCGAGTAAATCCAGGTAAATATCCCCTGTTAAATTTCCAGGAAGCCAAAAAGGACCAACAAGGGAATTTCCAAAAATACCAGCCCATACGTTTTGAGGGTGTTGTTTATGAAATCCCTTTTCATTATGGTATCATTTGACCTCCACTCCCATTTGAAAAAAATTAGGGGATGACACCCCCGCTTAAAGTGGCTGCAGGTTTTGCACTGATTATCAGGTCAAAAGTTAACCACCTTACAAACAAACTTGACCTGTTTCAGGATTTTTTCCAAAAGTTCATTCCCTGGCAGTTATGCCTTGCAATACGATTTCGATGGCCAATATATGCATAGCTAGGTATGACATTCCACATTATTATTAGTTTTTTTGGTACATATCAGTCAAGTCTCACAATATTACAAATTTTTCGAAAAATATTTATCAATAAATACGTGTTAGTTTTGTTTAATAATTCTTTTTAATACTAAATACTATAATTACAAATTTGTACATAATAAATATAAAATTATACTTACTTTAAATTTTCACTATTTTTCAAAGCTTGTTTAAAATATTAGTATGACAATTGTTTCACTATAAAGCATCGTAAGATAAGACATTAGAAAATAACAGATATTTGACACCCATGCTTGATTTCTTATTATAAATATTCCAACCAATAACATTCTTCATTTTCTTTCAACATCATCAGATAAGACATAAGAAATGACAGGTTTCTAGTATACAATATGATTTTATATTATAAATTTTGTAACCGATCTTGATTTTCTAAAATATTTAAATAAAAATGGGCAAGGGCCCAGCTTTATAGTGGATACGCCTGTGATGCGATAACTATAGTTAAGCAGCGTCCAGCGCGGTTAGTAGTTGGATGGGTGACCACCAGAGAACACCGTCGTAATATGCCCGTACAGCCTGCAGCGACTAGTAGCATATCATAGGTCGCAGGCACTATACCAATGAGCACGAGGTATAGTGGAGATATGCCGTCTTTCGGAGGAGACCCTTAAATTGTCGGTCCCGAGTCCATGGATGTTGGACTCCTTAAAGATCCCTACCTCGGGTTGGAATACTTGATTCGGCAAAATTTCCGATTAGGGGTAGCGTGATCCCGGTGTCAGTGATCAGCCCTAGTCGCAGAACTAGACTGACGTTAAATAAAACAAACAAATAAAAATAAAAATAATATTATATAGATATGTCACCAAAAACAACAAGATGCAAGACTGGCTTTATTTCCCAGAAGTAGAATATGACACCAGAGTTAATAAATAGGATTCTTTTTCTTTTTGTCGTATTTAGAGATAGTTTTATATTTGTAATAAAAATATTTTTATAAAATTATTATTTTAAAAAAAATTATTTTTTTGATAGAATTAAAAGTGTGTTAACATTTCTGGCACTGCGGACAAGATACTTCTTACAGAACTCGTGTTTCCAGGTAACTTCAGTTGTTTGACGAAAAATAAAGAATAGTATGCAGAGGACATCTCAATTGATCATTCTGCTGTAGATAAAATGTGAAACTAGATATTTTTTTAAATTATTCAAGCAAAACACTTTGGACTGATATAAAACCACCATTCTTAACAAAACAAATATAAATTCACTTTGGAAATAGAATCAGATAAATCCATTAATTTTTTGAACTTATCTATCTCACATAATACTACTAATAAGTTTGACTTTAACTTCTACAGGAAACCAACTCATACAGGTAATGTTCTCTACAACAGATCATTACATCCAATCACACACAAACGAGCTAGTTTTAATAGTTATATTGAAAGATTAATTGAGATCCCACTTTCACGTAATAATTTTAATATAGAACTTAACACTGTTAAACTAATATCATCTTGTCAAGGTTTTAAAACAAAAACGATAGACTCAATTCTACAAAAAAAGTTAAATAAAAAGAATCAAAATGAATTCTACATTAGTAATTACATCCACCCGAACGACTTAGATACTTGTAAGCTCATTTCGCTTACTTTCATAAGTAGCCTCTCTTACAAAATAGCAAATATCCGTAAACCTTATTTTAAAATTTCCTTTAAATCATCTAATTATTTGGCCAAAGTGTTAGTTAATAATAATTAATAAGAACAAAGCAGATCCATTAGAACAAACTGGAATTTATAAACTAAACTGCAATTGTGGTGCGATATATATTGGTAGGACTTTTAGAAATTTCAAACCCTGTTTAAAAGAATATCTTGGCTTTGAACACGAACTCTACATAATTTTCTCACTTCGAAAACCACCTAATAGAGTGTGGACATGATTTTAACCCTAAAACATGTTTAAGTATACTTCATCGTCCTAATAATAAATTCCTCTTAAACAAATTAGAAAATTTAGAAATTTGCAGACTCATTAAAAATAATAAAGATAACCGCTTCAACGCACAAGTACAATTTGAAGCAACAACTACGCTCTTTAGTTTAATTTAGTTTTCCATTTAAAAATATTATTTAGCACCTATTTATACATCACTCAATAGTTTGTTACAAGCTTCACCAATATACTCTTATTAATATATCTTTTTCAATATAATGTTCCCTAATTTAGAATGGTAAAAATTTGTTTTTGAATTAAGATATTGTTTTTCTTGTTCAAGCTTAGGAGCTCTTTTGCTATTAAAACAAAAATAAATTTATAATATAATAAAGTTATGTTATGCTAATTCTTCTTTTTCTCATAAAAATTGACCTATTTTTCATTAAGATATCTGAGTGAATTCTCAATAAAAATAAATATCTTTATATTTCTCTCCAAGTAAATTATTATTACTTAACAATTTTCATAATTATTATTTACGAATTCCCATTTTATAATACATATAATCAAAACAAAAATTTGAACTCACAATAGTATATTACGTTTTGTCTCTACAATAAAATATATTTTCTTTGAGTTGTCAATACTGAAAAGTTATCTATATTTGTTATATGTAGTATTACTGAGAAGATCCACTAGATGTGCTTATTTCTGCCTTCTATTTTCGCGCATTTACAAAAGATTATTGACAAAAAATTTACTACTTTTTGTTAATACGTAAAATAATTCTACTAAGATGGTCACTTAGCATGTTTTAGAGTTTCTGTATTTTACCTTAAACCTTTAATTAATTTTTAATATGTTTGTGTTCGTTTCTTGTGACTTCTGTAATTCGTGTTATAATACTAGTCAATTTCATCTTCTTCGTATGAGTTTTATTTTGTGATTTATAGCCAAATAGTTTGGTATAAGATAATAGTCAATTTTACAGCATCGGAAAGTTTTTCTTAATTTATCTCCTACTAAACTAATGAATACTATATTTATAAATCTAAGGTACTATAAACTAAGATCTATTACTCCTATCAAATAAAAAATAAAATAAAATTCTATAAAATATTCCTTTCAGTATAAAAATAAAATCTATTTGTCATACATTAAAATAACCCTTACCTACAAATCATATATAGGATTTTTAGTACAAATACCGTTGCACGTCAGGAGTGACGTACCTCTTTCGTCATAGTACTGCCAACTAATTAAAATTTCCCTAACTAAGATAAATCATACGAAACATCACGAAAATTCACGAGGACTCATGAACGTAGTCACAGTACTAAAAAACCGAAAAAGTAATCGTAATTATTTTGATAATTTTAGAATTATTTCAATTATATTGGCTTATATACGTCTTATTCTTTATAATATAAAGTTTATAAATCATTATTATATGTTTAGTACTCAAAAAACCATAATTTACATTAAATAATTTTGAAATTTTCTACACCCATGAGACTCGTATTTATGATGAAGAAATGACATTGTAGCGATTGGCATGCCTTGATGCGACGTTGTCGAGTATTTAGATTGAAATATTTCAACGATTTCTGACGTCCGGCCGTCAACCAGTTGTGTGTTTTCACCACGTTTTCGGTAATTTTATAATATTGTCTTTATTTTTTTGCTTTGCTAGATAGTTAACTTATAAAAAAAACTGTTTTTTTCAAAACAAACATAGTGTGAATAAGCTGATTATTGACGTTTATTTCTACAAAATGCCAAAAAAACTAAATAGTCGTTGTAAAGAGCTTGTATATTCATTAATACAGTACTTTGAACGGGAGCGTGATAATAATGGGCCACTATTACCCTTAACTGCCGTCAGAGAGGTAAGTTAAAGATTATACAAATGTCTAGAAATATGAAATTGTTTTCTTGTCTATTTTAGCGTGTTGCAGCAGCCCTAAACTTAAATATTTCTACTGTTAGTACTATTTCGCAAACAGTCAAGAAGAATGATTTATTAAAATCGCCACCAAAAAAGCGTTCATACAAAAAAACAATTACTAATACAATAACATTGGATACGAGTGGAATCCGAAATGTTATTTATAACATGTATGAAAGAAGTAAGTTCATTATCAAATCATATTTATCCAATAAAAGTTTATATTTGTATATATACTAATAGAGATACATATTTATTTACAGGGCAGCATATAACTTTGGCATCTTTAAGAGAAACTTTGTTTGAGAAGCAAATGTTTAATGGTTGTATTACATCATTGTGGACCTTATTAAAAGAATTAGGTTTCAAATGGAAGAAAGATGAACCAAGACGTGGACTTATGGAACTTCCTGATATTGCTATAAAAAGAGTTCAATTTTTAAGACATTATAGAGAGGAACAAGAAGCATGTTTATATCAGTTCGTTTTCATTGATGAAACATGGATCTTTCAAAATGGAACTATAAACCGTTCCTGGCAAAACGATGATAAAAGAAGTGTTAGAACTTCAAAAATTGATGGCAAGAGGTGAGTCATTAAATTGAAGTAAATAAAGGTTTCAGCATTCTGGTTGTGTATTTAAATTTTATTACACTTTTGAAATTTCAGTTTACATTCTATAATGTAAAACTTTAATTATTACATAAATAAACATTATTATTATTCATTTGTTATAGATATATTATACTTAATGCTGGTAATGAAAACGGATTTATTGAAGGTGCCCAAACAATATATTCCTCGAAAACTAAATTAAATGATTACCATGGAGAAATGAATAAAGACAATTTTTTACATTGGTTTGAAAACCAATTACTGAAGAACCTTAACGAACCTTCTCTAATTGTTATGGATAATGCTTCATACCATAGCATGTTATTGCACAAAACACCCAATACAGGCTCAACCAAAGCTGAAATACAAGAGTGGCTAGCAAATAGAAATATTGATTTTTCTGTTAATATGTTTAAATATGAACTTCTGCAAAAAGTTGAACAGTAAGTATAAAAATCTATCGATGTTACAGTTTTGAATTTAGCGATGTTGGCATATTATAAAAAACCGCAAGTAAAATATATTCTTTTTCAGATACAAGCCACCAAAAGTATATCTGGTGGACAATTTAGCAGAACAATATGGACATAAAGTGTTACGTCTTCCTCCCTATCATTGTGTTTTCAACCCCATCGAACTTATTTGGGGCCTTTCTAAGCAATATTATAATAAACATATTGGCAGAGAAGGTAATAAAGAACAAGATTCTTTAAATATGTGGTCTGAAGCTCTTAGAACAATTACTCCTGAAGTATGGAAAAATTCTATTAAACATACAGAAAAAGAAATACAAAAATGGTATGAAAGAGAGAGAGAGTTTTTGATAGACTAGAAATTAATCTCATTATTATTAATCCTAACAGCGATGACAGTGATTCAAGTGATTCAGATTTGAATTAGGAGAAAGGATTTACCTTTTGTAGGAATTCGAATATTGTAGTTGAATTGTTTCTTATAAGAAAAATATATATTTTTTTAAACAAAACATTGTCTTATTTTAATAACAATAAATAGTTTGCTATCTTTTTTATATGTCTATTTTATTTATTTAATAAAAATATAGTACAAATAAACAACATAATATAACGATTTTTATAACAGATTATTGAATATTAAAAGTAGATAATACAGCAATAAGAAGAAGAATATCACAGTTGTAGATTGCTAATGAATCAACTGAGAAAAACATTTTTCAAATGTACTTTAAAACTGGCAGGATGAAGTGTCTTGAATGTGAGGATCATATATTGTTCATATACGCTTCAATAAATTAATTTTTCATAATAATAAAGCTAAACAACATAACCTAACCTTACATTTTTGAAACTTCCTACATTCCTCGACAATTTAGACAAGCCGACAACACTGCAGGGTCGTGATCTCATAATTGATATATGACGTGCAACGTGATTTGTATTAAAAATCCTATATCACACATGGCAACAACAACTCATTTTATTATAATAGGATTGATTGCATCTGGTGTCAGCGCTTCAAAAGCAACTGTCTGTGATCAAAGTGTTAGAAAGGAGAAAACATTTTTTTACCGCTTCCGACCAGTTTTTTTAAAGAGTAAGAATCATTTTTTTAATTTAAAACTTGCAAATATCTTTGTCTAGATATGAGTTCTGTAAAACAGTTTTAGTTTTGGTTACAATTATTTTATTGTTAAAGTATAATTCGATTTTTATAATTGTTGCTGATATTCTAATATACCGGTTGTCCCCCTGGTTTAAGTTAATTGTCGGATTTTTGGAGGTATTTTCGATAGATTTGAGCAGTTCGAGTGGTGAAAATACCCTGTCGTCATTTTTCTCAAAGCCTATTGTACCGGCTGTTCCACGTTCCGTATTCCTTTAGATAATTTTTCAGATTTTTTAAGTAATTTTATAAACCATTTTGTTAAATTTTCAGATGAGTTCAAGCGGTGGAAATACCTCTTGCCTTTTTTTGTATATCGCTTGTCCCCACTGGATTACCCGAAGGGTTTTTTTTTATTATTTCCATCGAACTGAAAAGTAGACAAAACCGCTTTACTACTAAGTCTGTCTCATCTAAAACTAGAGAATACTGTAACCCGTACGTATTTGAGTCCTGCACTGCCGTCCGTTTTGTTCATTTATCTTAGGCTGGGCTTTTATTGATGATTTGCAATAACCAGTACAGCATTGTATATAGTTGAAAGCTCATATACGTAGATAACTCAAAACGTCTCTCTTTTATTGAGCTTCTCCAGTAACGATTATAGACATAAATTTTAGTAAACTAGCAGCCGGCAGTTCCAAATACTACAGCATGGTCAATTAAAGCCTAACTTCACTGTTAAAACCAATCCATTCTTTCTACATCGTAACCTTTGCAATTACCGTATCTCTATATGTATGTTATTACCCAAATCTTCTGACGTCAAATTGACTTTAATATACTGGCGGCCGAGAAAAACCGCGTCTAGTTACCGAAAAATGCCACATCGTAATCAACTTTTCCAGAAACCGCTGGAAAAGACGATACAAATTTGGCGCCCAAGCAGACACTGTTTGTAGAAAGAAAACTAAATTTCAAATATTCTTCCTCGGAAGATCGATTCCAATGAAAACTTGGACACTGAGATTTCCGAATACAACATACGAATTAGTTGGATATATAAGTTACACCACAAAAAATTGACGATTGCTTTGAAAAGACAGCATCTCGCAACCACTGGCACCGTATAAGAAAAGAGAAAGAGACTTTTATAAAAGTCGGAGGAAGAACCCAAAAACCCGTTAAATCAGTTACCGAGACGTTGAAGTTCGAGAGAAACAGAATGGCTACTGCTGAAACATCCATCGATGTAACCAGCAGGAGGATTCCTGCTGCCGACTATTTAGAGAGATTGGAAAATATTAGTACTTCCAAAAGTATTAACTTTACGTTACTACCCGTTTTATCTGATTTCTAAGGAGTAAGCCAACGTTATGGTTCCGTTGTGCTTGGAAAACTTGGCATGAGTTTATCGCAGATTTCATAATTTTCTTCTATCCGATAAATTATGAGATTGATTTGGAAGTTGAAATAGGCCGTCGCTTACAAAACAAGAAATGAATCCGTGGCTACCTAAATCACTGATCTCTAGACCCTTATGGCATGT
Source organism: Hermaeophaga mercurialis (assembly GCA_951812935.1). Lineage (NCBI taxonomy): Eukaryota > Metazoa > Arthropoda > Insecta > Coleoptera > Chrysomelidae > Hermaeophaga > Hermaeophaga mercurialis. The sequence goes on from OX638364.1 coordinate 30,029,528, forward strand.
CACGGCCAACTAATTTCCGAACAGTAGTTCGCTTGGCTATATCGAAATTTGCTGTCGGAATATCGACAAAAGATTAGGAAAACCGATTACAAAGACTTGTCGATCTTCTCTCAAACACTCCGAGAACATTAAAACAGAAAGGAACTTTAGAATGTGCCTTTCAATAATAAGACTTCACACATCGGCAATTCTCGAAATCTACCTGTAACACCACCTCGATCAACTCGGTACATGGTCCTTCAAGAAATAACGTACAACCTGGATTAACCGTAAGGACTAGCGCAAGAATTTGTTGAAGATGTGAAGAAACGGGACACCTATGACAAGCCACTAAAACTCAGCGCAACTATTTTGTTCTCGTTCTCATAAAGAGGGCATATTATCCTGAAATTATTCTTGCACGAAGTAGAAAAACTAGAATGAAGCTGTCTTGATGATAGGCCAGTCCAGCTTGTGCAATCCTTAGCCTCTCATGAATCCACCGACAATTCTTACGACCCTCGACCACATCTGCTCGTTGAAATTGAAGACATGATATTTTCCACACTTGTTGATACTGGAGCTATATAGGTCCTATATAGGAGGTAAATTAGCCGATTGTGACTATCACCGACAAATACGTATTGTTCATGAAATTGGGTAAAACTATGATCGGGAAAACCTTGAAACACCTTCAAAGAGATACTGTAATAGATATGGATCTCCTCAAAAAATAAAATTTTCGTCTGGAACTTGGAACAGGAGCAATATACAGAGTGTACATAAAGTATGGAATAAATTAATGTGAATTTAAAAAAACAATTTTGAGGAAAAATCCTGAGACAGATCGGCTTTTGATTTTAATTTAATGTATTTTTACATAACAATAAAATATACAGGGTAAACCATTTGTGCGTAACGATGTCATCGACAATTTTTTTAAATGGCACACTCTGTATATTTTTTTAGATTTCAAGACGATTCCAAAAATATATCATACTTGTGTTCTGTAATTAATAATTTTGAAGATAATTTTAAAATCTGTATTTTTGAAGACCATTAATTAAATTAAAATAACAAAATAATACAACAGTAAGAATAAATTGCCACACAATAAATTACAGTAAGTGTTCGAATTGTCTTCCTTCTTGTGCTTGGCAGTGTCCTAAGTGATCAATAAATTCCTGCTAAACTTTATTAATGATTTCCTGCGAAATGTTATTTATTTCTTGAAATAATTTATGTCGTCTGGTTTACTTTTATATACAATATTTTTTAGATGACCCCACAAAAAGAAATTTAATGGCGTGAGATCCGGTGACCTTGGTAGCCACTCAGTGGGTCCTCTTCCACCGATTCACTTATTGGGGAAAACTTTGTCAAGATATGTTCAAACGGCGGCTGCATAATGTGGCGGTGCCCCATCTTGTTGATACCATAGACTTTCATTGATATTTCCGGGCATGTTTGCACTAGGGAATAAATTAATTAAAGTTGGAAACAAAAAGTTCATTGAAAATTGCAGATAAGTTGGCCCGTTTACAGTTCCATCAAAAAAATAGGGTTCAATATTTTATTTCGAACAATTCCCGCCCAAATAAGTAAAACACTCTACTTATTAGAAGATGGTACATTCTCGTATATGTTTCCTGTAAATGGGAAAGTGGAAAGCATACGCTGTTTTCCGGAAAATCTTTATGTTTCATATAAAACAAAATATGATAAAATTAATCAACTACTAGACAATAATATTATTAACAAGGGTGATGTTACTGAATTTTACATACCTTCAAAAAGTCTTGTAAAAGATAATATTTTCATTCAATTTATAATTCAATGTCAGCTTTAAAAAAGTGATTATATATAATACAACTTTTTATTTTGTATTTCATTTTAAATAACGCCTTTGAATGGTTTTAATCAACACTTTCTTCTTTCAAGCTGGGCTGAAGATGAAGAAAAGTTGGTTCTATACAAACAAACTAACCCTCATTTAATGCTCCATTTTATATTTGTGATAATTTCGACTATCACGTTAAATGTCTGATGCGTTTGAGAGGAGAGAAAACAAATTTGAGTAAGGATTACTATGTACGCATCAGCAAATTTAGACATGTCTTTAAGAAAGACTACACACCCAACTGGACGACAGAGGTTTTTAAAGTGAAGAAAGTTCAGTTGACCTATCCAAGAACTAAGAGCGCTGTCTGCACCATATTCGAGCTACCTCTGACACTCATTCGTAAAATTGTTAGACAATATTCAAATTTTTGTTCTCGAAATAGATCAATGAAATGTATTATCGGTAGCTCGTGTAACGTTAAGCCCATTATGTTGATAATGGTTGCCCACTCCTCTTCGTTGTATATTGCTTTATGTCCTTTGTTGTCGCGTATTTTAATACACGAAGCAAAATCACGTGATAGACTTACTGCTACATACTTTAGGTTTGTTTTGTTGAATAAAATCGCTTTTCACCCAAAAAAGTGCCTTGTATCATATTTTAGAAAACTAAAAATGTCAGGTTAAACTGTAATAACCTCAGGGCAATGTATCATAGATATTTTGTATTAAATATATTTTGTCGTCTGCCGAATTTAGACCAATTTTGGTTTGTTTTATGCTGTAGACGTTGTGAGCATAAGAACGAATTGTAGATTGAGAGACAATGTCCGTATTTTTATTTAAACAATCAACATAGTCGTCAAATGTAATTTTAGTTTGTAGGACTCTATTTTTCACCCCGTTTGACTTTTTAACTAATTTTTTATTTCCAATTTTATAGCTATACATTTTTGATCTTAAGCCTATAAAATGTGTAATATTGTTACCGTTCGCTTCATGTATCATTAAACCCGGCACTTTTTTATTACAAAGTGGTATATTATAAGGATTTGTAGGTGAGTAATCACTTGTATCAAAATGGTTAATGTTCTGTTTAATAATTTCATCGAATATATCATGACTATTAATTTGATAAATGAAGCAATCGGTGTCGGTATATAAAATTTTACATCTGTTATTGATTTTAGGCAATATATAATCATAATGAAAATGGTACATACATGTTTTTGAAATGTCTAACACACCCATTCCTATATACAATGGTTTGTTAAAATAAAGTTCCGCTTTCCGTAATTCAATAGCCATTAAATCCTCATTAAAGATTCTTCGACTTTGAAATCTAGGACTAGCTATTTAATTTTTTGCTCCATATCTCCCCTTCCAACGAGAGACTAATTTTACATTACGATGTTCTCTAACATTTTCCATACATTTACCATATATTGAATTTACTTTAAGTTTAAAATGATCTTTCTCAAAATTATTTTTGGCTTGAGCTCGAAAATTTGTATTAAGATCTATATAAGGCTTTAACCAAGTAGATTGCTTAAATGGAGGACTATGGATTTTTTTAATTTTTAAGCCGTGTGCTACTGCTTGTTTAGAAGCCCTATAGTAAATGATATATTTTGTTTTATTATACATTGTTAATAGTTTAGGTAACTTTGATCCTGGAGGGACTAAATGTTGGGCACAAAATGGATAATCTTTATGTAAATCATGTAGTTCAATAGGATATCCAAGGTCCATTTCCAAAATGTAACCTTGGAGTGAATCATCTGGTATTCCAATAATGTCAATATTTGAATCGACCCATTTAAATTTCCTTTTGGGTAGGGATTGTGACATTGCCCATCCATATACATTGTTCACATATACGTAAAATAAATAGTTGTCTGGTTTTTAAGAATCATAATTAAGCATATATTTATTATTTGCTTCTGAATACCTACATGAACATTGACTGATACCACCCCTAATTCCGGCTTCAATAAATAATATCATGTCAAATCATTTAAAAGTTCCAATTCACATTTCGTATATTTTACCATACTATCCCAGGAATGAGAGGAAATCGTAACGTACCAAACTGGGTCTAACCCGCTAGTATTATATCCTATATTACGAAAATTTTCAAACACATCTGCAAGTAATAAAATATCCGTTTTCAAATACAAATCTGAATATTGTCCTAAATTTTGTATGGCAAACATTTCCCAAATAGTTTGAGCGTGTTGGTATCGATCTTCAGTAATGTATTCATCATTTAATTTATTATAAAAATGAGAGGGGTCGGGTAATTTAGTTTCTTTTAGTCTCTCAAAACTATCAATATAATCATAACAAAATACACCTTTTCGAGTTAGCAAATCAAATTGTTCATCCGTGCAGAATCTAAATTGTTCCCTTAAATTAGTTAAATTTACTTTATCTAAAGTTGATGTCAATGTATCTAAAGAGGTGGCCATGAACCTAATTGAATCAATGAATCGAAATTTAATGCCATTACTGAAATGTTGAGTAAAATATATATATTTTTCCTTATTTATTTGAATGAGAATAATTTTACCTAATTTAGCAAGATCTCTAATTATGAAATGGCTGTCGTATCCACTTAAATTATGAAAAATAACGGTATGATAAGTATGATAAGTTGCATGATTCATGATCAAATCCCCTGAAGTCACCTGTAAAATGATTATGATCACTAACTATTATATGCTCATTGCATTGACTTTTGAAAGTCTTTCTTTCAAGGGAACAATATTTTTAAATTTAGATTCAATCACTTCCGAACAATGTGTCATTTCATTAGCAAACCAGTGCATCCAGTTTTCACCGCGGTAACTATTAAAATATGACAAATTATTATCATAATCACATTTAACGTAATACCCACAACTAAATGCTTTATGCTTTTGATATTTTAATATACTTTTCTCTAAATTATCCTCAAACGGTTCCAATATTGACTCAAAATCTGCATATATAACAAATGGTGCTCGCTGTTTATTTACAAAATTTTTAAATTTAACTATAGGATATTTAGGAAGAGATATTTTATAATCATTGATTTTTTCACAAAATTCTGCATGTGTAAGAAGTCGTCCTTCAGAACTAAAATAATTGAGACACCTATCACAAATAATTTTTTTTGTTTGTTTTATATTTTCGAGGTTTTTTTACCTGTTTGATGCATATTTGAAAATTTCCTTCTAAGCATTTTTTTACAGATATAATTTTGCAATTTCAAATAAATTATATTAAAATAAATTCTCTTTCAGAAAAATAAAATTTCTAGATTTTCTGTTAATTTGATTATACTATTAGATTTAAAAGGATACCTGACTTTTTGACTGATATTTTGACCGGCTTTAACCTTGCATTCTGCCGGTAAATGCGAAACGTCTTCCTGATTAAAAAAATAGAATAAAATTTGATTAGCACCATATGGAATTTTGTAACGAATATATTTAGAATAATTACTAATTCTATGAAACTGTGTATCTGCGTCCAAGCTACAGTGTGAATACCCTTTTCAAGTACAATGTTTTTCTACAAAGCCTTGGTTAATTTTGAAAAATACAACATGTTTAAGACCATGCACTCTCTCTTTGCAAATTTCTCTTTGAAAAAAGTATCTTGGTATATCAACTGAAGATGCAGGCTTGTTATTATTAGTACAATGCCAAAACCAAAGATACTAAGCAATGTTGTTTTTAGCGATGCTAAAAAACAAAAAATTGCACATCCTCCGGTAAGTTATTTTTATTTTTTGTTTTAATTTTCAGAATCCTCGTTTCTATTATTTTTTAATCGTATAAATTACTTTCCTATTAATTACATTAATTTTTGTTTCAGACTTTGGACTTGACACAGGAAATTCCTGATGATGATGGCTTTGAATTAATGGTCAAAGACATTATCATTAATACCTGTGCTGCCTCCAGTTCTGCAGTTCCCAACTCACTGCTGCAGGATAAATTGTCAGCTGTTGCAATTAGGGTCCTATTTTTATTGGACCAAGAAAAAAAATTAGTACAAAGGAGGGTAGAGGCGGAAAAAGCTCTATTAGATCTAGAATGTAGCTTAAATGTAATTCAGATGGACAATAAAAAATTGGGGGGTCATCTGGATGATATATTAATGTAGTATTAATTTATTTTAGTTTATTTTTTGTTTAATTTTAAGGATTATATTTTATAGAAAAAATAAAAATTTATTATGATTTGCTTATTTTTATTTAAATGTCATTCAGATGGACATTAAAAAATTGGGATCTGGATGACATATTAATGTAGTTTTAATTTATTTTAGTTTATTTTTTCTTTCATTTTAAGGTTTATATTTTATAGAAAAATTAAATAAAAATCTATTATTATTATTATTTGCTTATTTTTATAAACAGACTATCACGAAAATTCAACGAAATACCCTTTATTAAAACGAAAGTTTAAGGATCACTAGTTGTTTATGTATTACTACTTTTCAACTGTCTGTAATAGAGTCCAATTCTTATTGGAACAACAAGGTAAAAATTGGATATAGAAGGATGTCAGATGGACATAGAAGGATGTCAGATGGACATTAAATAATTGGGATGGCATATTAATGTAGAAATTAGTTTTAATTTATTTTCAATTTAATTTTAAGGTTTATATTTTATAGAAAAATTAAATAAAAATCTATTATTTTTACGGAACGGAAATTCAACAATATGTATAATGGTTTTCGTAATACCTTTATTAAAACAATCACTAGTTGTTTAAGGGTTTCCGTAGATTTTAATTTAATAAAAACTTACATAATTACTATCTCATCGTGCCTTATTAAAACTTAAATTTAGTTGTTGTCTTTATAGATTATTAACGGTTCACATTTGAAAAATAAGCAAATACATTTTCATTTGAATTTAGCATTGGGAAACTGGTTTGTTTCACATTTTTCATGATCCTGACCTTGGCCTTGGCCTAAGCCTTAGCCTTAGAAGGGTCATTGACCCTTGGAAAACCGGTTTTTCTCCTGATAGCCCCCTTGAATACCTACTGTTGTCCTTGTTGAACCGAACGACCCTGAAATGAACCAAAGCATCCAGTATCTATACAGGGAAAAATTCCTCGAATTGAGAAGGGTTTCGAGTGATTTCGAGGTGATCGAGAAAATCACCAAAATAAGATCCAAAGAGCCAAATGAATTCAGCCACAAGAAATCATTAGGATCACATAAAACCGACCACAGAAAGACATATGGGACAAACTTCAAGCCTTAAAAGAAGAAACCAAACCAAAAGAAAAAATCACCATCCACCACATCCTGAGAGTAAAAACAGAAATCCTAAGAAAAATGGCGGAAGCAGTGTTCCACCAAACTGACACAAGGGTAGATATATACATGACAACAAAAAATAATGAAAAGGAGAAGAACCGAAACATATATGGAATAATTGTGAGCGAAATACGGTAGCTTCTATTAACAATTGACAAAGACGACAACGTCCTGAAGGACATCCACAAGGCTCTAAAGGACGAAGCCTCGGACCTGAATATTAAAAGAATTGGCATAGATAGCCGCACAACGCTTCACATCCGCAGAATGGAAGCAGACTCCACCAAGGAGAGCATAATAAAAGCTATCAAGGAATCTATCGGAGCCTGGGATTCTGAAAACACCGTCAGCAAATTAAGGCCCTTGATCAATGATACCCTCGCAGCCACGATCACTCTTAAAACAGAACATGCCGAAAAAAATAATCGAGAAAGGCTTCTTCCGAATCGGACTCGTGAGGTGTAGAATCGAAAAAAGACTGAACGTCAAGAGGTGCGCGAAATGCTGGTCGCACTAACATAGCACGGATAAGTGCAGCGGTATAGATCGCACCAAATAATGCTTTAAATGTGGACGGTCACAACTCGAAAGTATGTAACAATGAAGAGGCGTGCCCCATCTGCGGCGAAGCAGGCCACAAGGCTGAAACTATCAGATGTCCTGATTTTAAGAGAACTCCAAAAATGGCCAGGAACGAGGAAAAAGCTAGAAATATGCAGAAATTGATACAAATCTAGGAGAAAACCCATATTTATAGTCGTCTACAGATATTAATATGTTTTATTATATTTATACACAGTCTATTTTAATTTATTTCAAATTTTATATTTACAACCAATTTTATACTTTTATATCTTTATTTATCTTTTTTTTTTCTTTATTTATTACATCTTATTTCTATTTATATAGTCCTTCCTTCAACAGACACTTACACTCATACACAGACTCCAAATGAATAACTGATAGAGTCCGATGAGGAAGATGACTGAGAAGTCGATGGTAGTAACCAGAGACATCCATTAGCTATAGTCATACCGGAATCCACAAACAGTTAGACGGAGTCCCAACAACAACCATTAGAAGCATTTTTGAAAATGCCAGCGTTTGAATGCATAAAATATCCTACAGATTAAGTAGAATACGAAATTTGTCTGATGAAAACCGAACCTATTAAGCAAAAAAAAAGGAAAGGAAATATCGTTTCTGTATCGACTGCCGAAAATAAACGAAGGTACAATGAAAGACGTTTATCCGCTACCATACATCAATGCCATCTTGGATAAACTAAGGAAAGCTAAATATGTTTCTAGTTTGAATCTCAAGAGTGGCTATTGGCAAATTCCGTTATCTAGACTCAATAAATCAATCATCCTCATTTACCGTACCCGACAAAGGGTTTGTTTCAACTCCGGGTGATGACGTTTGGACTACCGATTTTGCAAAAAGAATTAAGAGATTATCATGAGATTTAAAAGATGCATGTATCGTCAGTAAAGGTGATGCAGCATCAAATACAATTTAAATTTTAAATAAAAAATCAGCGCTTAAAGCCTTTCAGGCAGGTCTAAAAGAATCTTATAAATGAATAATTAAGGCATCGAGATACGATACTTTTAGTGATGAAAATGGAGAAATCAAAAAACCTCTTTTAATAGATAATAAAAAATATCAGGTCACGTTCTAGATGTGGAAAAACAAACCATTCAACTAATAATGATTTTTTAAATAACATTCCTTATTCATCGCATGGCAATTTTCAAAAACCAAATTAAATTAAAAATGTTAAAATAAAGAAGAAAAGAATCAATCGGATATCACCAGAATGTAGATATATTATAATAAAGGGCGTATTATTGACCAATACCGGCAAAGGGAATGTATTAACCAACGAAATCGATACTTAATAAACCAAAATGTAAGAAATCTCTCAAATACTTCATGTGCCAGAAATTTAAATAATTTGAATAAAATACCACAACTTCGTTTCAAATGGAAACTCAAGCTCATATCCAAGTAGTAAAGTTCCTGCTTTTAATGAAAATTTGGTCTTGACAAACAAGTACCTTTAAGTCAACTAAATCAAAATCTACCCCTAAATCTCAGTCCAATCGCATTTTTAAATGTAACAATATTTTTTTTATAATACTTTGATGGCACTGGTATGTAACTAACTGGCCAGATCTTCATACACGCATACATGAAATTAAATGAAATAATGATAATTTATCGTAATTATCCTTAATTATATTAATTAATTAATTTAATATATAAGTTAATTAATTAATTAATTAACTACTGTTGGAGTAGATTAAAGGAGTCCACCACTTCGGCGTAAACATTTGTATTTTATTTTCTCTACTTTAAGTAAATAGGTATTAGCTGCGCCATCGTAAAAATAGAGCCAAAATCCAGAATAAATCTAACAAGGTGTTTATAAAATATTAGTGCAGTATTTGGGTATGCCCCAGGTACCACATGCGGCTCTATGGATATTTACTGCATTTTCTGCTCGGCCTATTAAATAATTGATATGTTGTTTCCAGTTTAATTTTATATCCAAAATTAGACAATTTTACATGAGTTTTGTAATCAAGTTCATCGTTGATATGGTAATTTTTGAAGGAGGGGTGAACCCTTATCTAGTAAAGGTGCATATGCGTGATTTGGATTCTAAAACTGCAAAACCTAGTTGAAACGACCAAGATAATAATGAATTCATGGCTGACGACAAATTTTCGATACATCTGGTAATGGTTTTGTCCTTTGTGTATAAGCAGATATCATCCGCAAAATAGAGTATTTTTACTCCTTCTGTGAATGTTCGTTGGAATTCATAGGTGTAGATGATATACAGGATGGCCAAACGAAAACTAAATAGAGCCAATATCAGGAACTGCGTCAACGTTTAAAAAAAACGCAGAGACCCGTCGATTTTTATTAATCCATTAATGTTTTTTCTTGTTTTTTTTTTTTCAACTTTTAAATCCATACTAACTTGTAAATTTCTAAACGCTTTTTCTTAAGATATAATCTTAAAAAGAAAAAAAGTAAAAAATTTATATGAATTTTTTGAATAATTTAATAATGCCAACTTACTTTAAATTAAATGGAATTAGTAAACTATTTATTATCTACACTAAAAATTTGATACTCTTCAAAGTCATTGTTTAAGGTTTGTGCTTCAAGATCAAATTTCTTTTTTTTGTTTGGTATTTCGGTAACATCTTTTTGTATTTGTCCATCTGACCTTTGTGAAATTTTCCTTTTTAAATATTGAGAAGATGGTAAAGTTTGAATACCATCATCCGATTAATCTTCATCAAGATCGAAATTATAATTTTTCACTGCCTTTTCAAATAGTGCTATATCTGAGCTATCTAAAGCAGCCATTCTAATATACTAAATGGGGAAATTCCCAAATTTACGTTGTAACGTAGAGGCTTTTGGTGAGTATGACAAATTTATCTCCCCCATGTACATTTATATTTTTAACCCCAAATCTATGAATTGAAAAAAAATCTTGTTATGAAGAGTAGATTAAAAATAATCACTAAAAAATCTTACTTAAATAGTGGCTTCATGACAACATATGCCATTTTCACAGAAAAATTCAATTTATCAGTAATTGAAGTGGGAATAGTAGAAGCAATAGTGGCCATTATTACACTTTTTTAAGAAAATAAAACAAAACTTACTATCTTCTTTGTTTCAATGAACACATGTTTCTATTATGTGTATTCACAGCGCTTATAAAGAGAATTTTTCATAATAAATTAGTCTAATTTAAACGTAAATAATTTTTCACATTACTTATATATCCTTTTAACCGTAATTGTTTTGTTTTCATAAATATACAGGTTGCAATAATTACTGATTGCAACAAAGTAGTAATGGGATTCCTATGTAATAAATTAATTTTAATTGTTCGTTTAAATGAAACGCAAAATAGTTTTACAAATTACTTGCATTTTTTATAAAACTAAGTTACAATGTTGCATGCGATAAATACATTATCTATAATTTATGCATTTTTTATTGTAATTAACTTTCCAATTGTATACATCCACTTAGTTTGATATTTGATATTTGAATTTAAGTATTTTTGTTTGACTTCATTTTAACTTAAAACGTTAGACAAGTAAGACGTATACATACAAAATCAATATGGTTAAAACGTTAGATTCATTTGTAGCTGATATGGTGAAAACGTTTGAAAAACTTACAATTTTTTTAAAGAAACCTGATGATTATTGTAAGTGAATCACTTTTTATAATAAAACCATTCTTTTAATTAATACTGCAATTCGAAATAATTCTAGATATATTAAAAATCATCATAGTATTGAAATTTCATAAACATAAAAATATTCAAATAAAAACTAAATAGAAAAAAACTCGTAAATGTATAAGGCAAGATCTTGAATCTAGTTTTAATGGAAGAGTTAGACAGGGATTTTGATAAATTTACATTATAAATGTCCTAAAATATTTTTTTATATGCATTTAAAATTTTTTCTTTCAGAATTAAAGAAGCTTTAAAATCTTCATTAGTTAAAGTGAACACTGTATTTTTAGGAAATTTTGTTAAAACAAGCACTCTTGAAAGGGAGGTGAAACATTTTAATTCTAAAAACGAAATAATTGATCATGGTACTAATTTGAAAGAGTGGTTTCAAGATCATATTGTTAACAAAATACTAAAGAAATTAGAAGAATTTCAAGAAAAAGATAGTGGTTTTTTCATTATATGAAATTCTAAGTTTAAAAGTAAATATAAATGAATATATTCCTATAAAATTAGGTTCGTCTAGTTATGTAGCTTTACCAGGCTTTATTAATAACACAAAGTATTGTATAAATATAAAAAATAATAATTTTTATTGTATTCTATGGTCTATAGTTGCTTCTTTATATGAACCATATCCAGGAACACATTCTAACCGAACAACTTCTTATCCTCATTTTAGTACTGTTCTAAGATATTTAGATATTGAATTCTCTATGCAACTAAAAAATATTCATAAATTTGAATTTACAAATTCTATTTCAACAAACATTTTTGGTATTCAAAATCAAAGTGAAGTTGTTCCTATCATTTTAAGCAGATTTTATTTCAAACAACGAGTAAATGTGTTAATGCTATCATGTAATTATAATAAAAATAAATATGGATTTCATAATACACATATATATCAATGTAATTATGTCTGAAAACATGAAGTATATCATTTTGTTTGTATTAAAAATTTATCGAGATTAATAAATTCTCAATTGAAAAATGTAAATAGCAAGAAATGGATCTGTGACAAATGTTTAAATCACTTTACAAGCAAGGAATTATTAGAAAAACACTGGATATATTGCTTTCGAATAAATACTACAAAATTGGTTATTTCCCCTGAAAATAAGAGAATTTTAAAATTCTCAAATATAACAAACAAATTAAAAGTAGAGTTTGCGATCTATGCTGACATAGAGTGTCTTTTAGTGAAATTTAAATATTTTAATTTAACATCCATATACTCAAAAATATCAACAGCATATTCCTTTTAGTGTAGCTTATTATCTGAAATGTAATTATGATGATTCTCTCTCACAATTTAGACTTTATACTGGTGAAGATTGTATACATGGTTTATACAGGAATTAGTGAGTATTAATAAAAAATTAAATAATATACTCGTATTTTCCAATATAGTTCCCATGTTACCATTAACTGCTGATCAAAAAAATCACACTTTAGCTAAACATTGTTACCTTTGTCTAAAAGCTTTCTCTAAAGATGATGGTAAATGTTATGATCATTGTCATAGAACTGGAGTTTATCGAGGTCCCAGTCATACCTCTTGTAATTTGAAACTACAAGAGACGTTTACAGTGTCCGTAACATTTCACAATATGAGTGGATACGATTCACACTTTATAATAAAAAAAATATGCACAGATATTGAAGGTTCTGTCATACTGGTCCCCCTTCATAAAGAAAAATACATTTCTCTTACAAAATACATAAAAGGTTTCTGTCTACAAGTATTAACAAACTTGCATCATTTTTAAATATATCGCAGAAGAAAACGTTAAAAAAATGTTTCCTAATGAAAACTAATTTAAATTACTTTGTTGCAAGGGAATATATCCATATGAATACATGGATTCATGGGAAAAATTAAAAGAGGATAAATTGCATCCAGAACGTTCATTTTATAGTGAACTAAAAAAAAAAAACGTTACTGATGTGAGTATAATCTTGCATGTAACGTATGGAATACTTTTAATATTAAAACATTAAAAGATTATACAGAAATGTATTTAACAACTGACGTTTTGTTATTAACAAATATTTTTGAAAATTTTAGAGGGAACTGTTTAAATGTATATGAATTAGATCCACTTCATTATTTTACAGCACCCAGGTTATCAATTGATGCTTGTTTAAAAACAACTAATATTGAACTAGAGTTATTAGATGATATTGATAAAGTAAGTGTCTAATAGATATGAAAGAGCTAATAATCAATTTATGGGGAATAATTATAATCTTCATGAACCATCATCCTTTCTAATGTATTGAGATTATAATAATATCTACGGGACAGTTATGTACATGAATATGCCCTATGGAAGATTTGATTGGGTAGATCCGTATCAAATGCCAAAAATTAATGAAATACCTAAAAACGGAACTGTAGGGTACATATTAGAGTGTGATATTGTATACCCTAAAAAATTATAAAGATTTACCACTGTGCCCACAACATCTAATACCTCCTATGTCAAAATAAAAAATTACAAAGTTATTAACTACTCTATATGACAAAGAACGATACATAATTCATAACAGAGCCTTACAATTCTTTGGAAAATGCTGTGAAAATATAGGGATTGTAAAGTGATTACACAATGGGATGGTCGCTATGGAGCCAGATATTATATCTCCCAACCAAATTTTCATTCTTTAACCAGTTACGATGAAAATATGATTATTATTGAAATGACTAGAACTAAGACAATTTTAAACAAACCCCTTTATGCTGGTTTCGCAATATTAGAGTTGTCAAAGGTATATTATACGAGTACCATTATAATTACATAAAAAACAAATTTGGACATCATGCGAAGTTGTTATATGTTGATACTGACTCATTAATGTACCATATTCTTGATAATATTTATGATCATATAAAAAAAGACATTAACAGATTTGATACATCAGATTATCCAAAAGATAATATTTTTAACATTCCTCTTGTAAATCAAATTTTTTTCGGAAAAATGAAAGATGAAAACCATGGAAATATTATGATAGAATTTGTAGGTTTACGATCAAAAATGTATGCAATAAAGCATAAAAACCCATGAAAATGAAGATGTCATAAAAAAAGCCAAAGGAATAAAAAAGTGTGAAATTAAGTCTATCACTTTTGAAGATTTTAAAGACTGTCTATTTTATAATTCAGTAAAGAACGCATCACAAAATTTAATCATTTCAGATATTTATACAATAAAACAAAATAAAATAGCTTTAAGCCCATATGATGAAAAGAGAATTGTTAATTATATTAAAACTGATACACTTCCGTGGGGTTTTCTTTAAGAACAACGTTATAAAAATTAACGTCATAAAAAAAAGGTATAATTTTTATAACATAATTATAAATAAAAAAAATATAAGTAATTAATATTTTTAGCTTATTATTTCAGGTACATACTATGACCAATATGTGAAGCATCGTGTACAAAGGAATTGAACTATATGGATACAAAAGCTCTAGGAAATATATAGTTGTAATTAAGAACAGAAGAAATGAGAAGATTATATATAACTAACAATAAAAATAAATAATATTTATTTATCAAAGAGAATCTTAATTATTCTAGTCATCCACATTTTCCTTATCAACATCAATACTAAGTATTTCAGAATCTTTTTCACTGAAATAACCGTTCTCATTATCATCTGAATCCTTGTTTACATCACTACTATTATCTTCTGTTGTCAAATTTGGTTTCAAATCCATACAATACTTTTCTAGTTTAAGATCTTTTATTCTAACATAAAAAGTATTCAGATCTTCAGATATTCAGGAGCTTTTCGATATACGGATGAACATATATATTTTTTCAGAGAAGACACTTATTATAAATTCAATGAATTTACCAGAAAAGTAACTGAGGCTGGCCCCTTCCGTTGGACCTTATTTGGTGTACAGTGCCCCAGCGATAATCTTTATTCCCAATTAAAAACATTGTTAACTAAAATTATATCTTTCTATGAACCTGGTAACTAAAATTCATCAAGAAATAGTTAACATTTTAGTTGGTTTGTGTTAAAACAGATTAGGTATGGTTATTACAAGATTTGTTAGAATTTTTACGATATTTAATAAAGGCTTTCACTATTTTCTCTTCTTTTATTTCAAATATCAAACAATATGGACACTAAAGTTTAAGCATTTCACAAAATTCGGCTATGTTAGCCCGGGCTAGGCTAATTTAGTTTTTTTGAGTCCGGTATAAACTAGCGGAGTTTTTGGACAATAAAAAGCGTCCCAGGACCCTACTAGTATTACTACTGTTATGTCCATTTTTAACTTTCACTTTCAAAAATATTTTTTATTTTTTTACATTGGCTACTTTTATTAGTTGAGCTTTTTTGTAGTCTTCTTCATAGTATCATATAGATATTCTTGAATGATAGCGTCATTAGAATATTTTGTAGGGATTTTCCTATAAATCTGTCTAGAGTGATACCAAGCAAGTTATGTTTTGGGATCTTTCACTTTGTCTCCTTCTAGTACTTGCCGTAGCTATTTTCGTTATTAAGAAAATTAGGAAAACAACAACGAAATTCGTACAGCCGTCTACCTTAGAGAAATAAAATCCCCAAGTGGACGTCCAATCAATCCAGCCCCCACAACCACATACAAGGGCATTTTTCACTCCATGAAATATGCCAAATTCTCAGGGCGGAGAAGTTATGTGCAATGACCCCGTATATAGTAGTGAAAATAAAAATGTTAAGTTGCTGATTATATTACTTTCTCAGTTTGTTAAACTCATTTTTATACGCTTTCAAGTAGTCTTGACTTAGAATTCATTGTAGACGTTTCAATTAAAATAATTTTTCAAAGTAAAATGTTATTTTTAAGTATAGAAAATATTTTTTAAATCCTTCGGAAAGCTTTTAAGTCGCGTTTTTTAACACAATTGCACTGTTAGGCCTATTTCTTGATAATAGCGTTGTTTCAAACCCGGTTTCCAATAGTGCACAGTTTCAATATCTTGATGGTAGTCTAAACTGCTCTCCTTAATATTTTTATACGTTAACGACAGCGCCTCATTTACCCATCAGTTTGTTCTACCACAGTGCAATATGCAAATTCGTTTACCCCTATAATATGAAGCATTTGCTCTACATTTCTTTGAATTATCTGACCAAGCTTTCTGAATTATATCATGGATATCAAACCACGTTTCAATTAAATAAATTATTTTTTGACATTTACTATTACAATCCGTAATTTTCCCGATATATTGTCACAAATTCCTATATGAGCGCATATTAATAAACAATTCCAAATCCTAGATTAAAATATTTTTCATTCAAATCTTTTTCAAATTGTAAAAATATAAGTGAACCAAAGTTCATTAATCTCCTCAAGACTATTCAACTTTTATTTCAACATTTTTTAAACTTTAAACAATAACATTTTATATTTTATTATTTCATATAAATATACGATCAAACAATTTCGATGATGGTTCAATTTTATAGATTGGGCAAGCACCGTAACCTCAACGAAAAGAGGGTCATGTCAATGTACTATCCATTATTTATAAACAAAATTTAATAACTTCTGTCGAAGCAAAAAGCCAAAAGTTGACTTGGAAAACAAAAAGAAAGAAAGGAGTCAGTCGAGGCACTCCTGGGGTTAGGGCAAGAGCTCCTCTGACCAAGCAGCGTCTCTTTCCTTTCTTTGAGTTTTCTCGAGGGCAGCTTAAACAGATAAAGCCACTTTTGATACGCGACTCAGTATAACGCGGAAAGTAAGTTGGTAAAGCTATTGGAATTTGTGATTGTTCCCAGGGGCCAAGAGATGTGGTAAGGACCTGTTTGCATTAGTATTATATTTAGCTGATTTGATTTTGTTACCCTGTGTGGGACTGGGGTTAGTATAACGTGATTATCCGTTAGTTTATTTTCTTTTGCTTAACCTGTTTTATTATTTTTATTCAATACATGATTGTGTATTTTTTATAACGCTTTTCGTTCATTACCCGAACCACGAGTTGCGACCCCCAAACGGTCACCAACTCGTGACATGGTGGAGGCACCCCCTAACATGTGATTATGTCACACCTACCACGGTCCGCCAAAAAATTAGGTCATCTTCTGACTACATTTGCCTTCCTAACAGTGAGACTCAAATCCATATAACAACATTAAAAACTAACGAAGACCCTTCCGTATATTCTTTACAACCCGATAATAAAAATTTGGTTAATAGAGGTTTGCTAATAATTAAAGATAATATTTCTCAAAACGACATAACTATAAAAAATATAAATACATATCCGATAAAAATATACAAAGAAAGCACTATAGGACTCCTCACAAAAAGGGAGGATTTACTAAGTTCAGAGTGGACTTTCTTCTCCAGTGAGTCGAAGGAAGAAATAAAGCTCGAAGATTTCGATTTATCTCATATAGATGATGATAAATTCTATAAAAAAATCGGAGAATTGATTCTTCAATACCCCGATGTTTTTTCAAAGTCCATGGCTACAATGGGAAGAACACAACTTGTAGAATATAAAATAGAAGTCGAAAATCCTACCCCGACAAAAAGTCGGGCATACAGGGTGTCCCAGAAGGAAAGGGATATCATTGACGAACAAATCCAAGAAATGCTGGACCACGGAATTATCCAACCCAGCCATTCACCATGGGCCAGCCCCATCGTCTTAATCAAGAGGAAAGATAAAGTTAGATTTTGTGTAGATTATCGAAAACTTAACAGTGTCACACGTAAATCCAACTACCCCATTCCTCAAATCGACGATATTTTAACCTATCTAAACGGAGCAAAATACTTTAGTACTCTAGATATGTTTAGTGGATTCTGGCAAATACCAATGGAGGAATCATCTAAACAATACACTTCGTTCGTGGCACAAGGACATGGCCAGTACGAATGTAACGTTCTTCCTTTTGGCTTAACGTGCGCCCCAGCAACGTTCCAATCACTCGCAGATTTAGTATTTCAAGGGATGAAATGGAAAGACATACTAATATATTTAGACGATATAATAATATTCTCGAAAACTAGAGAAGAACATTTACAAAAACTAGAAAAGGTCTTCCAGAGGCTCAGAAAGGCGAACCTAACCCTTAAGCCGAGTAAATGCACATTTGCCCAAACGAAAATTAATATTTTGGGATACACAGTAAGTGAAGAGGGACTCACAATGGATGTTAGTAAATTAATAGCAGTCAAAGAATTTCCCGTGCCAAAATCCGTAAAACAAATACAGAGTTTTATCGGATTATGTAATTACTACAGGAAATTTATAAAAAATTTCGCAGTAATCGCAAAACCCTTACATCAAATGACGAAGAAAGGTGTAAGCTTTTCTTGGAATGAACCCCAACAAAAAGCATTTGACATGCTCAAGGAATGCCTCTTGACCGCACCAGTGTTACAACACTACAACCCTAACGCAGAATGCGAACTCAGAGTAGACGCTTCTAAGTTAGGCATCGGTGCAATCTTGCTACAGAAAGGACAAGACAACCAGTTGCATCCTGTAAGCTATATAAGTCGTAGTTTGTCTAAAGCCGAACAGAACTATAGTATTACAGAGCCGGAAGGACTAGCGGTAATATGGGCACTGGGTTACCTCAGACACCTCATATATGGGAAACCCGTGACCATTATGACAGATCATCACGCCTTGTGCTGGCTGAGATCCTTAAAGGACCCAACAGGAAGACTAGCTCGATGGAGCATCAAACTATCTGAGTTTGACTATGTCATTAAACATAAGAGCGGTAGTTCCAACAAGGACGCCGACTGTCTGTCCAGAAACCCCGTTCTACATCCCACAAACAAAGACATAGAAGAAACCGACCTTGTCCCTATATTCCTGGTTGAGACAGAAAATATTGAGAAAGAACAAGACAAGGACCCCAATATATCAATAGTAAAAAACGCTATTCTGAACCCCAACACGGCATCGATCGGCACAAGTCGAAGAGCAAAAAACTTTAGACTAATCGACAGGGTGTTGTATAAAGTAAACACAAGCCCCGAAGGCCTACCAAATGTCCTCGTGATTCCACCACAGCTAGTGGGAGAAATTCTATTTTCTCATCACAACGAGCCGACAGCAGGGCACTTAGGAATCGCAAAAACATTGGCTAAAATAAAATCTAGGTACTACTGGCCCACCCTCCAAAAAGACGTAGAAAAATACGTCAAAGGGTGTAGAGATTGCCAAGCCAGAAAAGGGCAGGAATCCAGGAAACCGTTAGGGATGTTGCAGCCAATCCCCGTAGGAGTTCCATTCGAAAGAGTAGGCATCGATATACTTGGGCCATTTCGCAAAAGTCGAAACGGAAAAACTGTAATAATAGTTGCCACAGATTACGCAACTAGATGGGCCGAAACGATGGCTCTAACTAATGCAAAATCTAATCAAGTAGCGAAATTCATTATGAATTCAATAATTTGCAGACATGGGAGTCCACGCTTCTTGCTCAGCGATCAAGGATCTAACTTTAGATCAGAAATGGTTACAGAGTTAACAAAAATGATGGGAACGGTAAGCCAATTTACAACGGCATACCATCCAGCTACAAATGGTCTGACAGAAAGATTCAACAAAACTTTGGCTAATATGTTATCAATGTATACAAATACAGAGCACACAGACTGGGATGAATATATCTGCCTAGTCACATTTGCCTACAATACAGCTAAACAGGACAGTACTAAATTCTCTCCGTTTATGTTAGTATACGGACGGGAACCCGTCCTACCGTCGGAGGCAAGCCTAATGAGCCCGTCTAATAACCTAGATGCTCAACAAATTAGAGACCGAGCCACTGCAGTAAGGAATTTGGCTATACAGGGAATATCCAGAAAACAGGCGAAAGACAAAGAAAGATACGATGCTAAGCACAGAGAATTTGATTTCAAAAAAGGGGATCAAGTAAAAGTTTTTACCCCCACAAGAAAAGTAGGAAGAAGCGAGAAACTTCTATTACGCTGGTTTGGACCATACCACGTCGTAGAAAAAATCGGTGAAGTCAATTACCGAATAAAAAAGGGACCACACAGAAACAGTGTAGAGGAAGTGGTCCACGTCAGTAGGATGCTCCCATACAATGATCCATGGTGCCCAGAGCTGGATCCATCGGACATCACGAATAATGATACCTAAAAAATAAATAAATAACTAATTTTTAAAGTATATTTCATCCAATTATTATACAAGATTTAGTAGTTTTTAATTTAATTTAAATTATTAGCAAATCTCTCAGACTATTAAATAAGGACAAATAGAGATACTCCATCAGGTTATCGAAAAATAAGACCACTTGAAACTTTTCCTACTTATAGCTATCTAAAACAAAACTTAAAACTAATTAAATTTTTTTCTATAGGATCATAATTTTGATATTCACTCATATAGGCAGAGTAACTGCAACTAAAGCGGAAACTGCCCATGAAATAGAGGTGACTGCCGGAGCGTTCTGGAGAGCACTTCCAGATGCTGTGGCGTATGAAGCCACCATACCCCTTATATATGAATCAGAGTGGTATGACATGAGTAATAAAAACCTCCAGAAACAAAACCTCACTTGTATTAGAAACAAAACTGCAGAATGTGAAATTATGCACAGCATAAATCAACTGCAATTCATATACAATAAAGAATTTCAAAATCTCGAGGAAAGCTGGAGCCCCAAATTCCTTCAAAATATATCGCGCGAACAATACCATCTAAGAAGTAGAAGGGCTCTAGACTTCCTAGGAGATGGACTCTCGTGGTGCTGTGGAGTAGCTACCCAGCACAAATTAGACTCCCTAATAATGGACGAACATCAGTTACAAAACCAACTAAGCCGGCTAAATAATCTGTTGTCATATACAATAAAAACCATAACAAAAAATTCCGAAGAATTTAAACAATACGAGAAGGGTGTTTCTGAGGCATTTGAACAAACTCAATTTCATATCCACAATTTAGAGGCTCAGTTCCTTAATTACAGAGATAAAACGACTCTACTTGACAATGAATTTGAAAATACAATAATTGAGTTACTAGAACTTAAATATAACTTCCAAACAGACCTAATTCTTCAAACTAGAGCATTCAAACGTCAAACAATACTATCCTCGTGCAGACAACACTTATTACCCATTACTATTCTAAAACCAAACATTCTTAAAAGCGACTTATTCTCTCTCATGGCAGAACTAGTTAGATTCGACCAAACCCTAGCTATTCCAGTCCACGATTTATCTAGATACTACCAATTACCTATATGCGATTGCAGTTTTGCAAACGATAAAATGTACATTCACATAAGAGTTCCATTAATTCACAAAGGTGACAACTGGGAAATTTTTGAATTAATCACGACACCCTTTGCATGGCACAACCAAACTTGTAAAATACAACACGACACAACCTTTCTGGCAGTAACAAACACACAACCGACAGATAATAACAAAATTAGACAAATTTCAGGCTTAGGCCTACAACATTGTAAACCATATAGAGACAAACTATGCTTCTTGCCAAGATTCAGTGCCGATAGTTTACATGGCACAGGATGCGCAAAAAAGCTATTCAACGGTGCTACCGTACAAGACATTAGCCACCACTGCCCCATGAATTGTTACAAATCTTCGACAACCATCATTTCAGAAATCGACGACGACGTTTTCGTTATAACTCACCCCAAAAATCCGACAGTAGTAGAATGTCCCAGAACAAAGAAAGTATATTTAACACAGAACTCTTACACAAGCCCTGGAGCAATAAGAATAAAATTATCTTGTAACTGTAAACTGACAATTGACAAAGAAGACATAATCCCACCGAGATTTCCATGTTTCACAAATGTATCCAACGAATTCGAAATAACACATATCATTCCCGCTGCATGGTCGACTCTAAAATCATTCATCTTAAAACCCAATACCGAAACAAGCCCCATAACATTCATGAATCACAGTGAATGTTTTAACCCTAATTGGACACTCGAAATTCCTCATATAAATCTATCTTCCTCTAACGAAATTATCAAAGACATACTTTCAAATATTAATGATCGCCCACCTATATCTCATTATTACAGCTTCCACGGAGACAGCATTTTTCTTGTCTGGAATAGCATAATATCCGTATGCGTAATATATATCCTTTTCCACAGGGTTAATGGCGTAGCAGTAGCCTTAGCACCTATACCTGCTCACGCAGACTCACAAACGCCTTTAAGCCACCATATCGAATTCTCCCTCCTTTGCATAGTATTCATAATATTTATAGGCTACCTTCTCATAAAAGTAGTACTCCTCCTGCTCTCCAGGCGCCAGAAAATGCAGTCACACTCTGAATCCCAATCGCAAACAAAATCTGTAGATGAAGAAATATTAGAAAACATTGGACATACCCGGCTAACCCTTGAGGTAAATAAACAAAGTTTAAATGAAATTTCAGCAGGACAGAGCCTGCCCTGTATTTTAAGGGCGACAACAGAAAATGTCGACTAGATAAATAAATAAATCAATAAATAAAAAATATTTTCAAAGAGGGCAATAAAGGTAAGAAAATTTGTATGTGGTAATTTTTATCAAAAAGGGAGAGGAAAAGTCGAGAAACAGTTTCCGTCCCCTTATGTAATACATATAGTTTAGTTAAGGTTATATAAAATAACAAGAAAACACTTTTCTTGTTTTCTAGAAAATAATAGAAATAAAGAAAAAATAACCACATACAATCTAAAAAATTATTTCATATACTAAGCTTAATATTTCAATTAATCATCACTGATGTATCAATAACTTTATTTAAAACTCTAATCCACTAACCGATATTCTTGTACCTTCAAATAAATTCATATTTTACTCTACTTTTCTTCATCCTTATTTAACATAGTCAATCTGAGAGACCTAACCTATTCTCTTTTCTTTAAATACATGTACATTTTCCTCTTTAACAAAAGGGTAAGGGATTTCTTTCGCATATGTAAAACTATAAGTTACATGCAGAAACAAAAATGTAATACAACCCATAACTTGTATAACTTAGATTAAGACTAAAATCTTATAATAGAGATTAAGAGGGGGTATATATTAGGATAAGAATTAAAACATATGTACTTACCATTTTTTTTTTCTCAACTTCTGTTTCACGAATATTCGAGCACCACACACACAATCCAGTTAAAGACCAAGAAAGCCAAAATCCGATGCTACTACATCAGCCACTCCACATATGAGACTTCCAACCCCCACAAAACATGAAGGGAACAATGGAAGCCACACAACATCGCCTTCTCAGAACCACGGCCTGAAAAAGAAAGTGTTGAAAAAACCATTCACTTAGGCGGTACAAAGTCGTATCACACTCACCTTTGAACTCCTAAATTCAGTATGCTCACAGCAACACTCCTGGATAACGTATCCACTAAAATTTTCAGAAATTACCAAAACACATGGTAACACCATTTCTATCTAGAAAACTATTCCCGCAAACATGCGGTAAAATCTTCACCCATAAAGGCCGCAAGCCACATGAAAAGATACCAGTACCACATAAAATAAAGCAATCAAACTTGAATCCAGAATGTCCAAAAAATCCACTGCGAGACGTCCACCTAAAGCTCCAACGCTAAAGCTGGAAAAAATACCGGTCCCAGGGTAAACAACAAAACCTGTCCAAAGGAAATCTTAACCAAGGCCAAAGCCAAAACAAAAAGAAGACTACATTTCCCACGCGAAACCAAACGTGCAAACGCATCAAAAAGCCCAGCAGTTGAATCAGGCACAAGTACCACAACCAGATAGGCGATAACACAGAACCGTATTCAGCGAAGGTGCAGTAGCTTGGAAAAAGAACTGTCGGTCTCAGTGCTCGCGCGTGTGTGTTTGTGCATAAAGACTTTAATCTTATATTACAGTACTTCACTTATTCATTTTATTTCAATCAATTTTATTTTTAGTATGTACATTTCAGACAGACATTGTTTCGTTTGTCATTGCCTTCACATAAGAATGTTAATTTAAAAAGCCAGGGTCCGGCTTTAACAGGCGGGGGGCATGTCACAAATTCCTATATGAGCGCATATTAATAAACAATTCCAAATCCTAGATTAAAATATTTTTCATTCAAATCTTTTTCAAATTGTAAAAATATAAGTGAACCAAAGTTCATTAATCTCCTCAAGACTATTCAACTTTTATTTCAACATTTTTTAAACTTTAAACAATAACATTTTATATTTTATTATTTCATATAAATATACGATCAAACAATTTCGATGATGGTTCAATTTTATAGATTGGGCAAGCACCGTAACCTCAACGAAAAGAGGGTCATGTCAATGTACTATCCATTATTTATAAACAAAATTTAATAACTTCTGTCGAAGCAAAAAGCCAAAAGTTGACTTGGAAAACAAAAAGAAAGAAAGGAGTCAGTCGAGGCACTCCTGGGGTTAGGGCAAGAGCTCCTCTGACCAAGCAGCGTCTCTTTCCTTTCTTTGAGTTTTCTCGAGGGCAGCTTAAACAGATAAAGCCACTTTTGATACGCGACTCAGTATAACGCGGAAAGTAAGTTGGTAAAGCTATTGGAATTTGTGATTGTTCCCAGGGGCCAAGAGATGTGGTAAGGACCTGTTTGCATTAGTATTATATTTAGCTGATTTGATTTTGTTACCCTGTGTGGGACTGGGGTTAGTATAACGTGATTATCCGTTAGTTTATTTTCTTTTGCTTAACCTGTTTTATTATTTTTATTCAATACATGATTGTGTATTTTTTATAACGCTTTTCGTTCATTACCCGAACCACGAGTTGCGACCCCCAAACGGTCACCAACTCGTGACAATATTCATTTTTGAAAAAAACAGTTAATTTAAAAAAATTATTTTGTCGGTTGTGATGCGTTCTACCGAATTTCACATAAATTGATTATAACAGAATTTTACCTGATATAATCCTATTTCCACTTGACACATAAATTTGCAACTGTAAATACCAAAAATATTTTCTAAGACATTTCTTTTTCCTCATACACTTGTTCAAAGCTACCTATAACGGAGCTAACCCTGCATTAGTTAATTATGACTACAATGGAATATAAATTATAGATTTTTATGATAGAGACCCTTCAAATTTTGTCACAAATAACTTGTCGTCTATAATACAGCACTATGAAATCACAGTTAGGATCTATTTTCTTGAAAATTTTTCATGTCACAAATCATGAGGTTTTTGTAATAACCCAAGATATAATTTTGCCGAAAATTTGCACCGATCTAGCCTCCACTAAAATTGATACAACAAACTAAACATTTATTGAAATTCCTTTAGCTGATTCTACTTTTTATATATTATCATCACCCATCAGTTTGCTCATCGGTGCTGATCTTTTTCCGCTGATTATACAAGATATTTAAATACGAGGTACTTTGATTAACGCTGCTTTATTATTCGATACTTTAAGGTATTATATTTTTTCAAAAACGGTTAAAATAAAGTTTTTTCACGTTTTCTGATACCAGGGTAATTTTGACATGGTTTAAGTCGCATCTCAGTCAGGGGAAGAAAACAATTTGTCGCAAATGGCGTTACCTTCATTCAAGAAAGAATATTCTCAGAATGTTGGTATTATGTAAATACCTCGGACCAGAGTTTTTGGGTCATTCCAAAAAATCACGTCTATCAAAAATTACTGAAACCAATACTTCAAAATCGCGATTATCAGAATATCATGAATCTGAACAAAAGAAATAAGCTAAAGATGACAATAAAAACTTGGTTTTAGTTTTCACAAAAATAATTATCTTCATTTTATAGATTCTCTCCTACGAAATAAATTAAGCTTGTTAGATATTCAATATATTTTAGTCTATATTCTACCCTTTAGAAATAATTGTCGTATTTCTGATAAACTATATAAAGAAACTATCACATTTACCTAACTTTTTCCCGCTTTAAAATTTTGGCTAAGCACGAATTATACAAATACTTTTCAGATGTCATTTCTGATGTAAAAACTAACAAGAAATGCATTAAATCTATTCAAAATTAATTGTTTTTCTAGACGATGGAAACCTCTTGAGAGTGGGAAGACTAATTCATTACGCTTCTGATTCCTATTATCAAAAGAACCCAATTCTTTTGCCAAAAGAAAGTAAATTCTCTTATTTAATTGTTGATTAAATGTATCTAGGAAACGCTAGTTCTTATTAAAGATAACTTTTTCCAGCGTTACAGTGGAAAAGAGGTCGCCTCACAATAGTAATGACAGTAGTGGAGCAAAGCGGGTTCTGCGTTATTTCCACAAACTGCCACTAGATGGCGTTGGTGGCGCTGCTGTAGCGCTCACGGACCCGCCGTTATTATTGGTTCAATTTAATTGCGAAAAAGACTGGTATCATCTATACGTGACGTAGATGTCAGATTTAAAGAAAAGCATGCGCAAAGAACGTTGCCTTAAGGGCATTAGCGCTTAACTCCGTTATTATTGGTCCAATTGAATTGCGAAAAAGACCGGTATTATCTATAAGTGACGTAGATGTCAAATTTAAAGAAAAGCATGAGCAATGAATGTTGCCGTAAGGGCATTAGCGTTCAACTTTGTTATTATTGGTCCAATTGAATTGCGAAAAAGACTGGTATTATCTATAAGTGACGTAGATGTCAAATTTAAAGAAAAGCATGCGCAATGAACGTTGCCGTAAGGGCATTATCGTTCAACCTCGTTATTATTGGTCCAATTGAATTGCGAAAAAGACCGGTATTATCTACGTCACTTATAGATGATACCTGTCTTTTCCGCAATTCGATTGGACCAATAATAACGAAGTTAAGCGCTAATGCCCTTAAGGCAACGTTCTTTGCGCATGCTTTTCTTTAAATCTGACATCTACGTCACTTATAGATGATACCAGTCTTTTTCGCAATTAAATTGAACCAATAATAACGGCGGGTCCGTGAGCGCTACAGCAGCGCCACCAACGCCATCTAGTGGCAGTTTGTGGAAATAACGCAGAACCCGCTTTGCTCCACTACTAATGACAGAAAAACGTAGAATCTTCGGACGGTAATTTTAAAACCAAACAGTCTCCAGATTCAATAGGTATGATATCACTTATATATTCTTATCGCCACGTTATTATATTAATTTGTTTTCGGTAGAATATGCTTACGTAAAGACACATTATTTCGAAATAAAAATCATACAGAACTGTTACATATTTTGGAAATATTTCAAATAAACTATCAAAAATTATATCTCAAACAACATCCTCTAGAATAAGTTAGAAAATTTATAATATAAAGCCATATTGTATATAAGATACCTGTCACTCCTTATCTGATAATGTCGAAAAAAATGAAGAATGTTATTGCTTGGAATATTTATAATAAGACCATCTGACGATGCTTTATAGCAAATCAATTGTCATAAGAATATTTTTTTAAAACTTTGAATCATGGAAATTTAAGATAAGATAAATATAATTTACCTTTTACATTTATAAAGGATAGATTCCACAAAGTAAAGGTATAAAAAATCATTATACAGGGGTCGACGATCGAAGTGTTCGATCGAATTCAAGCTGTTGTAGCAACCAAACGGCTAATGATAGCGCTCGTTTTTTTAGAAGCCTCAGTCTGTTATATTGTTTACAAGCCTAGGAAAACATATCGTTTTACGTCGCAGTTAAAAGTTATCAACAGACGGCTCCATACTGGACTGCACCATACATCATGTTCAGTACTAACAATATACAGAGGTATCATAGTCGTCACTTCTGGCATGGTGGGTGTGCCTCTTGTGCCTCTTAGGTTGAAACATGCTATTTTTGAATATGGAATAATTTCTTAAGATAGTCTATGTTGGCTTATTAACACTAGTTCCCTTAAATATAATATTTCTGTAGAGAAGTTTATTTTAGTTCATAGGAATTCAGAGGTTTTAATTCTTTAATTGTCTATGCATCAATATTCTGATTCTGACAGCGCATTACATTTTTTCGTAAAACATCTTCTGTCTGCAGAATGTTTAAATTTAGGAATATAATTTTTTCCCATTAATACTACTTTTATGTCGATATATTTTAAAATAATAATACACAAAAAGTTTTACTCAAAAGAGTTTAAACCTACCTTTTAGTATTGTTTTGTGGAAGATACACGCTCTCTTGAGATTTTCAGTCTGCGACAACTTCAAAATCCTTCGTTGTACAGTTGCAATTAGAAATTTCCATTCGTCCGCTTTAATAAATCGATCCTGTAAAATTAATAATTTAATCTTTCTACAAATTCAAAAACTCGTTAAGAAATTCAAACTGTTAGTGGGAATCATTACGATATTAGTCTTTATCTTTAACGAAACCAATAAAAAAGTTTTTTTCACAAGGCT
Source organism: Hermaeophaga mercurialis (assembly GCA_951812935.1). Lineage (NCBI taxonomy): Eukaryota > Metazoa > Arthropoda > Insecta > Coleoptera > Chrysomelidae > Hermaeophaga > Hermaeophaga mercurialis. The sequence continues at coordinate 30,058,346 of OX638364.1, forward strand.
TGCAAAATCTCGACAGAATTATATTACATTACGAATAATACCGTCAAAATGACATCATATAAAGGTCGTTTTTGGTCAGTATATTTAGTGATCTAAATATCAAAATATGATGATTTTCTAACGTTTATTGGATGTCTAAAATATAACGTGGTCTGTACTTGCCTGAAAAAATTGTCGCTAAATTGAAGTCATATTTTAGACGATCAACTGACGCTAGGTTTCAGATCTTAAGTTTTTTTTATAACTTATCCTATTGTTTTTAATGATACACATAATTAATAAACAAATTATGGCACCTATAATAGTAGTATAGCTAGTGGGGTTCTGCGACCGTCTTAGAACGCTGCTAGTTTATGAGATCCTTCAATTTTTTTTTTTTCAAAATATGAAATTATGTAATTAACTGGTGCCAGCCCAAAAACCGTTTAATAAAAATATTCTTATTTTAAACTAATATATATTTTACACCTGCACCAAACAGTTTTTTTTATTTTTTTTACTTTTAAACTAAGAGATAAAAATTGAATATTTTTTCATGTTAACGGTATGCCTTTTGAACTAAAATATTTTAACTCTTTTTTTTCTTTTATATTACTTTTATAAATTATATTTGGATGCACATTATAGAAGACATCATGATTTTGAGACTTTCTTTAAATGTACTCATATCGTGATCAGTTCACCATTAAAATTGACAATATCCCCATCTTGTTCAACTATTTTAAGATTTATCTCTTCTGCAACACGTGTGTTGATTGGTCCAGATAACGTTCTCCTCCGATAAACGTCCCGTTTAGTAGAAGGCGATTAGGTAACATATCGACTAATAACTATGCAACCAGATAGACACATAAATGATAATCAGGTTGCCTAATAATATTTTGCATACATGATGATGACTTATTTTTATCTAAAAACCACAAACTGTTCGAAAAATCTAGAATTATTTTGTATAATTTCTGTAGGTAAATATTTATTATTTAGAAAATATAGTGTAAGTTTTTAAATCATAAACTAATATATATACATATTCAATTTTGACTTCAAATAAAGAAACACGACGCAGATATTATAAAATATTTCTGATTGTAAAACCCACTTCCTGTATACAATCGCCGTATTCGAAAATTAGTTAGCTTGAAAACATTTGATTAAGTAAGAAGTTAATTTCTAACACCATAGTTTTTGAAAATATTTTGCTAAATGTTTTAATGTAAACGTGATTTCACCAGTTGTACCAGACAGGAGAAAAGATTTAATTCTTTAGCGTCAGTTCGGATCCACTGTCCATTGGTTAAGTGCTTAAATTTTATTCTACGATTTTTCAAATTTAGGCCTATTTAGGATATAGTCGAACCCTTCTTTCGAAGAAGATAATGTAAATAACCTAACTGAAGATGAAATAATTCAGCTTTTAAGGGCTTCCAAATATTTTTAAAAAGACCAGCAAAGTTTTTAATAAAAAAATTTATTTGATAACTCATATATCCATTTCGACTTTAATTTTGCTGAATTAGGCTGACAGCACTTCTCACGAAATACTGTAATTACTGTTCTTTTAATTTCCCTCGAAGTGATGTTTATAGAATCGTATTTTTCCATCAACGTTCCCCTTGATTTTATTTCAATTTACACAACTCATACATTCATTTTCAGATACAGAAGAAAGCTGACTATACACATTTAAAGCAAGTTGATAGCCCTTCTATCAAGGAAGATAATGTAGCTGAGGATTAAATCATTCAATTTAAGGATTGTCATATGGATAAAAAAAGACCGGTAAGTTTTAATAAAAATGTATTTGGTGCTTTATAAATATATAACTTATTTTTTTAATTTTTTAAAGCCGTAAGGCTGAGAACTATGATCAGGTAGAAATTTTCTTTTTCTTGACCTGGCTTGATATCTTTTCTCAGATGTTACTGTTATCACCTCATGTTCCTTTGTTCTTCTGATCTGCTTCGAAATGATATATATAGGCTCACTTTTTTCCATAACCATTTCCTTGATTTTATCAAAATTCAACAGCGGAGAAGCACTATAGTTTAGCGAAATTCCTTTCACTTTACAGACAACATATTCACTACCGTTACAGGAGTATTTATATGAGTAATTTTTAGGGCCTCCAGAGACGAATTCTGTAATAAATCCGCCGTTCAGCTCATCTGTTGGTAGGTCAGGAAGACCAACTTGTGAAGAATAGACGATCGAATCGGTGTCGAAATATAAGACCCTTTCACCCACCTGATCCAGGTAACTATATAATTTTAATCTAGCTAGCGCTGTAACATAGGCCGCTAATATAACATTTACTGTTGGCGAGATATCGTAAGCTTCCTCTTTGTACTCCCACGTTACAATTAACGTTTCCTCATTTACCGGTAAAATGGTGTTTACCGTTATTGCTGGGTTCGTCATTATTAAATAAAATTCAGCAGAATTTCTAATTATAGATGTTTTAGGTAAGTTGGATTTTTGCCCCAGCTTGCCCCAGAAAGAGTTTAACATTAGTTTTGCCAACGATCTTAAACCAGGATTCTCAGTTATCTCAGAAAACTCTAATAAAACGTCTTCTCTTTGCAAAAATTTTTCAATATATCTATCTTTCTCCTCGTCTGTCGCACAATTCTTTGGCCAGCCGCTGGCCTGCTGCTTAATTTTTATAAACTTGTTCATCATACCAGAGAATAAACCCTCCTGCTCCCTGCTGAGTTGTATAGTATTGTAACTCCATATTTCGTAAATCTCCATCATTCTGTAGCCTTTTTCAATAGCTTTAACGACTTCTTCAATTACCCAGGTACCTTTTAAGCTTCTTTGTTCGTCGTCGTGAGTACAATCATCTTGGCTTAATTCTTCACCGCATTTACGACAAAGGATAAACATGCATTTATTGTTCATTTTACACGGCAGTACAGGGTGATACAGGTTTGTAGGAGGTAATATTTTACATTTTATCACACCTGACATTTGGGAAATATCAGCCAATTTGCATTCTTCTCCCACATAAATTTTTTTGGGATGGCCAATAGGAAATTTGCCAAATTTGCAGACCCATGGATATAAAGAACAGACATCAACATATTTAATTTTCTCATTTTCTTTCGCCTTGTAATATTCTACTGTATTTCCCGTTCGGCCCCCGTACAGAGAATCTCTAGGGTTTAGAGGTAAATATTTCATGTAAGAATGGTTTTCTGTGTATTGCTCAATTTCTTCATTTAACATTTTTCGAAAATCACATTCCCACATTTGTACAACTTTATATCCATTTTTCTCCAAATGTTTATTTTTATTTACAGTTCGTTGGAATCGGTTTTCCATACAATCAGAGGGATCGTCTTTTAACGCTTTATCACGGTTATTTGTATAGCATTTCGGACACCCATGAAAATAACATCCTTGAAATTCAAAGATATTATTTCCATGTACCCCATCAACTTTAACCCCGGCAACTCTGGCCTCTTGACCTTTGGCCACATGATGTATTTCGATACCTCTTTGGTATTCTTCCCATATCAACCATTGTAAAGCTATTTTCGAATGATTATCTCTGAATCTGTAACCCCCTTTGGGAATTATACCGATCGTGTCTGATTTTAAAAAGTTTCGCCGAAGTACCTTGTTGCAAGCGCAAACGATTGTGGTTGCCTCCGTGAATGGACACACGTTTGACATCTCCAACAGTTGCTGACGAAATTTGAGACAGGATTGCATCAGAATCTGTACATCAGAAACACAATACTCTACAATCTCCTTTTGAAAATCAAATATGTAATTTTCAACAATTTTCTCGTTGTGCCATTTAATTAATTTTTCGCGTGCATCCTCTTTTAAGTTGTCGGGGTCGTAGAATTTCAATGCAGGTATAACCCCGACATAGTTCTGATTTTCCAGCCTGTTAAAGAGATGTGGAAAATACCCCTTTTTCAATTCGGAAAATCCGAAAGCTTTCGGCAGTGCAGATAGGGCCATTGGAAAATAGTTGAGTGAATCCAGAAATTTAACGTTTCCAACGCTCATCATAATCAGTTTCGTACCACGCATAATCAGGTCAGGATTCAAATCGGTTTTAGTGAGAATGTAATTTAATACAAATTGATGATCGAAACCGCCACCATTATGGGCGATAACGACAATCTGTTTAAATTTTTTTCGTAATTCTAGTACTTCGCTCAGAAATTTCGTAATTACATCATCTGAACTTTTTCTCTGAATCCGCAACTCTGACAAAATAACAATCTTGTTTCATTTATAAACTTATGGCATACTTTTCTGTATACACACAAATTTGGTTCCTGCTGTATGAACCCGTTGACGACTTTTTCTTGTGTTGTCATAGAAAACAAACAAAAAATCTTTAATTTGAGGAGATTTTTTGTCAGGTTGCATATAACACAAATGATCCTCTGATTGTCTCGATTTACAAATCTTGCAGTAAAATTCGCCACAGATATGATTGTGACTAGTGCATATTTAAAAACATTTCTCACAGCTTTTTATTTTTTTACAAACCGTATTCAAATGTGCTTCATAGCACTCATCACCGTAAAAATCTCTTCGGCATTCAATACACCCTCTTTTTACAACATCTTTATTGCATGCAGGTGATTTTTTGCATGTAAAACATACTCCCGCGCATTTATGTTTATATTTATTGTTGTAGGGAGTGCGGCATGCTTCACAAAAATATCTACACATAAATGCGGCTGTTAGCGAGGTAATTACGTTATAATGGCCTTCATGGAAAATTAGATTTAAAGCAGGGCCGTCATTTCCTCCTTCAAAAATAACGTCACGCCCTTTGGTACCATATCGATAAACAACGATCATATAATTTTTTAGATGCTGTTGAAACTGCTGAAGTTCGGTAATTCCGCAGCCCTCTGGAGTAATCAGAACGCCACTGGATTTTGTCAGTTCAAGAGCTTTGGCTGCCTGAAGTCTACTGCCATCCCGAATTTTTGCGTAGTCCTGATCCTTACTTTGAAAAGCCATACTGACGACTAAAGCACGAGGTAAGCATAGGTTATCTTTGTTATTTATTGAAATAATACCTCTACGTTTCCTACATTCTTCGTTAAAAGTATTATAGTTTTGCCCTCGACCTTTTCCTACGGGCATTTTTACAGTAGTAACCCCCAAACAGAAGGTTTCCGTATTCAATCCGGTTGAATTTGACTGGTATATGGATGAAATTTTCTTCCACACGTCATCAACTGTCACCTGAGATGCAGGTTTAAAAACTACCCATCCTTGGCCCCTTGAAAAATCTTTGGAACAGAAAGTAAATCCAACATAATCCTCCAAGTCCACGTTTTCTGTCCCCTTTAAAACAATATCCTCTATTGCATTTTTCACCCAGCTTAAAGGCTCCGCCCCGATAGGAATAGGTTTAATTTTAAATTCCAAAGTTCGGCCCTGGACCCCAAATTTACGGATTTGTTTTGTAACATCCTTAATAATTTCAAAATTTGCCATTTTCAGAAATATTCAAAATTTTTGGTTATCAGTGTGCGATAGCTAACCACTAACTGATAGGAATGATCACGCACACCTGTACTTATACTTTTTAGATGTAGATCACGTGATATAATTATCCAAGCAGGTGAAATTGCATTTTTCGTAAACTAGGCAGACTTTATTCGGAAATATTTTAAAAACTAAAACTAAAATTCATTTCATATCTAAAAAACAATGTATTTCAGACATTCCGGTTGTAGATTATGAAAAAAATTAAAGAATAATTCTTATCGACATTTTTCGTAGGGCCGTGTGCAAAGGGTCACGTGACATAATCATCCAGCAAGTGAAATTGCATTTTTCGTAAACTAGACAGACTTTATTCATAAATATTTTAAAAACTAAAACTAAAATTCATTTTATATCTAAAAAACAATGTATTTCAGACATTCCGGTTGTAGATTATGAAAAATAAAGAATAATTCTTATCGTCATTTTTCGTAGGGTCGTGTGCAAAGGGTCACGTGACATAATCATCCAAGCAGGTGAAATTGCATTTTTCAAAAACTAGACAGACTTTATTCAAAATATTTTTAAATCAAATAATCACGATATGTTCACGTGAAAAAGAGCTTTTTCGCTATGTTTTTAAGAAATACTCTAAACAGCTGTTATAATAAACACAAATATATTACTCTTTAGAGATACTTTTTAACTGCCATACCGGATGAAACCTCCCCGATAAAAATTAGATAAGACTGATAACGTAACAGAAAACACGTTTCCGGGTTATCACTTCATTCATGGTTTGATAATTACGATTTAAACGAAATAAAGATTACTAATAAATTAAAAAATAGTTGTAAGAATCAATTTGGAATTTTGTATTGTAGGTTTTGATAAATGCTAGCAATAAATAATTTCGTATTGTTTTTAAGTTTTCGAAAATTCAACATGACTGTGCTCGTGGGGGTGATGTGTGTAACTGCATCTGTGAAAAGTCTTATGCAATAATTTTTATAAGTTGCACAAATTAGGTACCAATTGCATAACTGTCGCTAGATAATCCGGTTTTACAAAGGAGCATCTCACATAATATTTTACTTACACTTTATTTATCTATATTACATTGGTAATAATAATTTGCAGCGTATCCCTAAAATACGTTAAACATTTGACGTTTACGTGACATGTGACCCCGTAAACGTGACGCGCGTCACGTTTTTATTGACATCTGCGTCACGTTTTTTGACGTCTGCGTCACGATTTTTGACGTCTGCGTCACGTTTTTTTGACGTCTGCGTCACGCGCGTCACGTTTTTTTGACGTCTGCGTCACGTTTTTTGACGTTTTCGTCACGTTTTTTGACGTTTACGTGATTTTTCTACAGTGGACTGTCCTGACGACTATTATATCCAGCCGTTATCTTTGAAACGAATCAGTTCGACTACGTCATACACACGCGATGGCTCGCGTCTCGGCCGACATTCGTGCGCCACCACCGTGAATATTTTAAATTTTGCGCCATCTTTGAAATGTGTATCACCTCCGCTCGGCCCGGCATTCGTGCGCCACCGCCGTGAATCGCGCCGACTCGTAAACACTATAGTAATTTCTTCTTCTTCTTCTTTTCTATAGGCGCCTGAACGAGCTCCATTCTTCTTCCTCTTCTAGCTGAACTGCCGACACGTTCAAGACCAGTATTCTTCTTCTTTTCCACATCTGCATGATGCCGCCGGAGATGTGCCGAGAAGTGGGGGTGGGTCACGTGAGGGGGCGTGTCAGTCCATAAGAATTGACTGAAAAAGTTCCCACGGCCACAAGGCCCTTACTCTACTTAAGTGGCCATTTGCTTGAGTTTTACCACCCCGGTGGTAAATGCTCGGGTGGGTCTATTCTACTGCCCAACCTACAGGGCACGTACTAACGAAAAGTTTAAGATTTTTCCCAAATTCACATCCCAGAGACGATGGTTATCAGACACCAATGACGCCAACATTGTCTTAATAACCCTATTTGTACGTTCACATGGATTAGCTCTCGGATGCTAATTGGCACTAAACTTAACCTTACAACTATAATGAGACATCAACCGAAAGAATTCTCTACTACGATACTGAGCACGGTTATCGCAAATAATTTCCTTAGTACGCCATACACAAAAAAACATCCTGCTCAAGCTTTCTCTTCAACGCCCAACCATTCTCTTTCAGTGAATAAGTAGTTCCTCTCCTGAGGAGTCAAAGACCTTCTAAGATAATACACTACTTGCTCACCATTCTCATGTAGCTGACTCAAAACGGCCCCAAGACCACAACCACTGCTATCAATCTGTACAATAAAGGAATTGGAATAATCTGGACATCTGAGGATTGGAGCTGAAACTAAACACTCTTTAATTTGATAAAACGAAGCCTCACACTCAGGCGTCCAAACAAAAGGACGTTTCTTTCTAAGAAGAGAGGTGATGGGAACCATAATAGTTGAGAAATTCGGAACGAACCTACAATACCAAGAGAATGTACCAACAATGCTTCGATCTTCCGAGACATTATAAGGGACAGGCAACTCTAACATGGCTTTCACCTTATCAGGATCGACGTTTCTATTCGTTTCTATTTAGTACATACCCTAAATACTTCATCTCCGAGCAATAAAATTAACACTTGTACAAACTGACCGTTGGGAGTCCGGCTCTGGTTAATAAATAGTTAACATCTTTTGTCACCAGTCCCGATATTTAAGCAAATTAGTGAGTTTTATATTCCAAAAAATTACCTACGAGTACATTAAACCTAAAAGAAAACTATCAAGTTAGTAGCTACGGATTTTGTAAGTTTTTAATTCGTTCCTTAATTTGATACATCAGTAAACCCAAATTACTGTTTCTTTGTACGGGTTAAATATTGGAAGTCTTATCAGTATAAAAACTGGTTCGACTGAGATTGTTTGAACTGTTCAGGTCCGCATTTACCTTTTCCAAATGAATACAATATTTAATAATGGATGAAACGGATTTAACTGTGGGTACTTCCGTTTCTGGGAGTACACCCTCCAAATCATATGCATCAGCAATAAGTTCACCAAAATTCCCAAGCAAGAAACAAGCTATAGTATTCACTTCATTGGAAAACACTAAATTGGAAGAATATTTGATCTCATTAGGAAAGATAATTGAACCACACAATATTATATTTATTTCTAGAATTTCTAATAACCGAATATGTATTTATCTAGCAAATGAGGATCTAGTAAAATCATTTATGAACAACCATAATGGCGAAATAATGATTGGACAAACTACTATCATAGCACGACGACTTATAACCCCCTAGTGAACGGTTGTTATTATCAAATGTCTGTCCATCAGTACCAAATAACCTAATAGAAAATAAACTTAGAAACAAAGTAATCAATCTAGTGTCACAAATTACATGCCTCCGTATTGGTACAACCCTTCCTGAATTCAAACACATCCTTAGTTTCCGAAGACAAACCTACATCACTCCTTTAGTAAATGTACAACTACCTGACTTCATCATCGTAAACCACGAAAATACTTCTTATCATATTTTTTTATCCGTAGACAACAATGTATGCTTTAATTGCAAACAAAAAGGCCATATTGCAACAGACTGCTCTTTACCAGTTCCTTCAACACTGCAACCACAAGTATCAACTTTAACAAATATTCCACCTCCAACTCCAAGTGTGGTGACAACACCTCCGTCCTCCTCAATCATGTCATCCAGTATAGCTTCTACCAATACCAATTCATCTACAACTTCGACAACCATTAATACAACATCTAGTAAAACATTGAAAAAACAATGAGGAAATTGAGTTTCAAAAACCTGTTCCTCCTAAAAGTGCTAAAAAAGTTAAAACCAAAAATGAGACAACAATCTTGGATGTAAAGGAGCAACTGAATCTAGCAACTATTTGAGGGGACACGGATAACAAAGTATTAACTTTCCCAGAAATTTTTCTTTTCTTTGAAACCGTACAAGGCTCTACTGACCCGCTAAGTGTAGCTAAATCTCTTACAAATAACGTAAAAGGTGTAGTTGAATTACTCCAAAAAATTCACCCTTATTTATCCGATAAAAATATGAAAAGGAAATGCACAAGATTGTCAAAAAAATACAGTTACAACTAAATGTAGAATACAGCAACGAAGAAGACAGTGACTCATCAACGTGAATAATATCTAACAATTAAATTCACTACAATATTACAGTGGAACCCAAATGGGTTATATTCCCATTTGGAAATGTTTAAGCTCCTAGTATCAGAATACGCTCCTACAATAATCTGTCTCCAAGAAACCCGTTTTTTAAATAGTAAGATCTATAACCTAAAGAACTATGCCAGTTTTTATCTTAACAGAAATAACCCATTGATTGCCAGCGGAGGGGTAGCTATATACGTTAGAAATTCTCTGGACGCTGAACAAATCCCGCTACAAACTAACCTGGAAGCAGATGCTGTTTCTATTCATGGCCCCATAAAAATAACTGGTTGCAATATCTACTGCCCTAATAGAAATGAAATTACAAACCTTTTAGCACAGTTACCTACACCAAGAATTATTTTAGCAGATTTCAATGCACATAATGATATTTGGGGATCCAAAAAGAACACACCTTTTGGAATCACTATGGAACAAGTTTGCAACCAATCCGGCATCAACATTATGAACGATGGGCGACCTACAAGATTCAATACAGCAACAGGAGAAGGTTCAGCCATAGACCTCACGTTATGCGATCCTAGCCTGTCATTAGTTTTTAATTGGGACGTTCTTCCAGATCTTTACAGTGACCATTTCCCAATAATTATCTCTGGTAACCAGGTAAATGGAAAAATATCTCCGGAAAAGTGGAATCTTAACCGAGCAAATTGGGAGCTTTTTAACTCCATAATAGTTCAAAAAATCGATAACGACAGAAGCGGGGACATCTTAAATTCCGATGTGGACGACATGGTAAACAAATTTTCTGCTTTAATAACTAATGCTGCTGAAGAAGCTATTGGAAAGATTACAGTAATTAAAAACCATACACCAGTCCCCTGGTGGAGCCCTGAATGTGCCGAAGCAATAAAGAACTATAAATATGCTTTCAATAAATATAAAAGGTATAAGACACAAGAAAATATGCTTCAATTTAAACGTTTAAGAGCACTGGCCCGATTAATAGTAAAACAGAGCAAAAGAAAATCATGGATTGAATTTATATCAAGCATTAATAATTCTACTTCAGCTAAAACCGTGTGGAAAAATATTAAAAAAATCTCAGGAAATAATAGTTTTACCGAGATTATCTTTCTCAAACATCAGAATGTTACTGTAACATCTCCAGACCTAATATCGGAAGCTTTAGCAGAGTCTTTTGCGGATTAATCCAGTCACAACAACTATAGTAACACTTTTTTAGAGCTAAAAGAAGCTGAGGAACGACAGATAATTGACAGACAAGAAGAGCATTCCGATGCTTTAAATGAACGCATTACAAAACTCGAGATGAACTACATCATAAATTCAATGAAAGACTCTGCTCCAGGAGTCGACAACATACCAATAGTTTTTATTAGAAACCTGCCAACCTCTGGAAGCGATCTTTTATTAAAAATTTATAATAAAATCTGGACTAATAATGTTTTTCCCCAAACATGGTTAAAGTGGTTTTAGAAAACGTAGGTCAGCCGCAGATAACCTAGTGGACCTAGAATCGGAAATCCATGAATCTTTTGCCAATAAAGAAAACTGTTTAGCAGTTTTTTTTGACATCTCTAAAGCATATGATACTGTCTGGAGATACAAGATTATTAAAGTACTGGAGAGCTGGTCAATAAAAGGAAATATTCTAAATTTCATTTATAATTTCTTGGAAAGACGTTTTTTTGTAGTCCGAGCTAATGGAGCCTATTCGTCGGTTAAAATTCAAGAAAACGGTATCTCACAAGGGTGTTCTCTTAGTGTAACATTGTTTTTGATTGCGATAAATGACATAATTGCAAACTGCAGTCCTACAATTAAGGCCAGAACAGAAGCAAAATTTTACTGGCCACCAAAAATACATCAAATCCAAAAAAACTATTCAACAAAATTCCAATATAAAAAAACCCTAAAAGAGAGAGAGAGAGATACAGAATTCGATTAGTAGGAGGAATGAGAGAGATCGCACTATTAACTTATTAAAATTATATACACTAATCTCTGGGGTTTTTATCCAATGCGAACCTTCAGGGATAGATGACGGTTAGTCAAGACAGGACCCAAAATGTGGCGTGTACTAATACACTGTAAGTCAACGTAGTGGGCGATTGGAACCATTCAAATCCTTCCGATGAAGTGTAACGTCGTGAACTCTAATGAACGTCACAAACTAATAGTTATGAAGTAAAGAAAAATTATCCCACAGCTTTCCCAAAATTTTCGGTACTAAGACATAGTTTCCAACTTTGTCAGATCGACATGACCCACACCACTAACTAAAATGGCCGTCACAATGACCACCTCTACCCAACTTAAACACAAGACAAAACAAATCGACAATCATATTTCACCGCCCCAACAAACTGCCCGACACAACAAACAGGTGATTCCTAAGACATGCTAGTGGCACAAAAGGGTGGAATCATGAATCATGAATCATTAGGTGTACAGCTTTTCCCTATAAACCAAAAATTACAGTGGAGCTCTGAGGTCGAACGTCTTGAATACCCCAAGTGACCTAGACCTCCTTTGTCAAGAAGAGAGGAAGCACACAGCTGATTACAGTGGCAACAGAATAAAAACATGTATAAAAATAAACAAAAAGTAGAAAAGATTATTGTTTCACGCCAGGCTTGAATTTAAAATGCAAATATCTCTTCTTTACTACTTAAAAATATTACAAAATTGTATGTATAGATAAATATATAGATGTATAGTGATTAGTGTAAAATTTACAAGTTACAACAGCACCACCGACTATGTATCCTAATTTAGTGTCGACCAATGTTAAGAAATTTTTTTCTGAATTTTTATAATACTACCATTTAGGAGATTGTAATATATGTCCTCTCAAAAAAACTAGGTAATGCTTCACTAAAGTCTTTTTCTTGGGAAGTCAGTCAATAAAAATTTGCCGTTCGAAGATGTTGCATATAATTTTGAAGATCTTGAAATATTGTGCTTATGTAACAACTGGAATGAAAGATCTTACAGGAATTAGACCAACTCGAATTTTGTATAGTGGAAACGAAGTTAATTATCTGCCTCTTCGTAGTTTTGAAGAATTCTGTCAATTTAATGTTCATAATCCTATAAGGAGTCATTGACAAATGATTGAGACATATTGCTGTCGAAACCACTGTCTTGGCTGATGTTTTCATTAAAACTAACAAAGTGTTTTTAATATTACACCATATACCCCCGCCCCCCATACTCAAGGATTAAATTTATAATAAATGATTTTTATACTAAATCAGAAGATTGTATCTATGTGTTAAATTTATTTTCTAAACCTACCAGTTTTGTGTAATTTTTCTTCATAAATAACACCTTTGATGGATCTACCTTCCATATCTTCCAGTAAATAAGTTGTGGAATTGATTATTTTGATCATTTTAAATAATTCGGCTGTCCAATTAAGCGTGTAACCTTTTTCAAACAAAAGTTTGGCATTGCTTATGCGTACCATGCCACCAATTTTAAATATTTAAGGGCCAGCAATTGTCAAATGACTGTAGTTTCGGTGTAAAATGCTCTTTTCGTTGGACCTGTTCACGTCTGAGGATGTTGCTTGAATTTTCCTATGTTTATATTATTGTATTCATGCGTAATTTCAAGCAAGATCTATTAGAAACAACTTCTAAGGCCTAACTATTAGAACAGCTACACATTTTTCAGTTGAGGTCTTAAAATTATTATATTGTTCATTAGTTCGTAGCATCTTAGAATATAATTCAGTAGTTTGGTCTCCATAGTTCAACACTGATATATATATATGTTTAGAGAGAGAAGAGAGAGAGAGAGAGAAAGTTGAATTGTAGTTATTAGGCTGATTCTGACCCCTACATATTTCATGAGGTACATACCCAACAACCCCAAAGATTAAACGAATGGGCTGGAATTTTTGGCAACCGTGTTCTTCTGGAAGACACTATTTATCCTATGCTGACTGATATAATTTAAAATGAAGAACATTTTCTGACCGATCAGTTGGTATTTCAACATGATGGCGCTCCTCCCTACTATGCTCTACCTGTTCGCCAATATCTAGATGAACACTTTCCGGGTCACTGGATTGGGAGACGAGGATCAATCGAATGGCCACCACGATCACCAGAACTTATTTCTTTAGATTTCTTTCTGTGGGGTTATTTGAAAAGCAGAATTTATTCTACTCCACCTGCTTCACTCGAAAATTTACATTAACGAATCACTAACGAACGTCGCCAAATCAACCCAGAAATGCTACAAAATGTTCGGGAACATTTCTAACAGAACATTTATCATTGTATGGAAGTTGGTGGTGCGCATTTTGACAATTTGTTAAGAGGAAAATAAACCTGCATTTGCAAAAATTTGCAGCTTCAAAGTTACAAAAAGGTTCATTTACGGAAAAAAATAATTTTTTTGTAAATAATTTATCCAAATTTAAAAACTACATATTGTTGTGTAGAGAATTCAACGGACTTTCAAACGATATGTGTTGTTCACCCTACTGATCTAAGGTTGAAGTGACGATACTGCGAGTAGCGCAAAAAAATATCACTCTCTTAATAAAAATCGACCTGTCCGAACCTTTTTTTCCTACGATAATATTGTCCAAAACTCCCATGTCAAATTTTCGTTGGGCCACCCTGTATATATATATTCTTAAATGCCATTAAAATACTTATTTTAATTAGTTAGCAACGACAAAACATACCACATAGAAAATAAAATTATAAAATTCAAGTGGCGACTTCAATAATAAACAAAAATAAAGAAATTTACATCCAAAAATACAAAATATATAACAAGATATACAGTGCGTTCATAAAGTGTGGAACGGTGTATTATCTCCCGAGTTAACTATTTTCAGATGTAAAGCTCGGATAGGTCGATTTTCATTTTTCTAGTACGATTAGTCCGCTATTATTGAAGTTTCTTAGTCCCAAATATACATTGTGTTCAGGAAGGCAGTGTCAGACAAACATTTTGTTTTTTTAAATGGAATACCTCGTATATTTTTACATTTTTATAAACCTCTTACCGAGCTAATTTCAACGATGTGTCACACTTCATGTCTATTATATTTAATAAACGATCAACAGCCTCCTGAAAATCACATTTTTTTTTAATTTAGATGTATGTAGCAGCCAAAACGTTGAAAATTAATAAAAACGGCTTACATGCCCCTATATTAACTTTTTCAAGTTCTATACTAAGGCAATAATATTATTTGATACAGAGTGATTAAAAATCAGATGGGATTTCTATTTTTTTATAATGAAATGACTCAGTATTGCGTGTTCTTCTGTAATTTACTTTGAATTGAATTAAAGCAAGTAACTTAGGATAATTTATAAGACCACTAAGTATCTTGTGTAAAAAAACAAAAATCAAACTATTCCATAGTTTTTTAAGAACTGCAAATTTAGATGAGTTAGCATCTCATCAATGTGAAAATCGTTTACCTGAATTCCCAATTTATATGCAGAATGTCTTAAAAATCTATTTTGAACCCTTTACATAAACAAATTATATATATATATATATATATATATACAGAGTGGACCACAGAAAACAGTCCACCCCGATATTTGGCAGTATTCATTAGATTTTAAGGAAATGCTGAAACACGTCGATTTTTGTTCTAAGGGGGACACATTTTTACGATACAGACATCTGCCAATTGTCAACCCCCTCCCTTCCACTTCCCCAACCCCTTAATTTTTATCGCTGCATCGTATGCACATACCAGGTTTTTATCGCTGCACCATATGCACGAACTAGGTTTTTATCGCTGCACCGTATGCACGAACTAGGTTTGTATCGCTGCACATTATGCACGAACTAGGTTTTTATCGCTGCACATTGCGCACGAACCAATTCCCTCTACTTATCTGTCATCACATTGTATTTTTTGTATTGTTGAATATAAATAATAAATAGTCTTACATCTTTGTATATTATTTAAGTCCTTGTACACATCGTTTTTGATTATTCATCATCGAGCAGTTGTTGCGAGTAAACAGCATTAATGACATCTTTTCATTCAAACTTCACACGCCAATCATTTTAAATCCGAAAAGGGATTATGAATTGACACTAAGATCATTTCATTCCTATAATTCCGTACCAAATATTGAAGATTTCGCAAAGTTCTATAATTATGATAAAAATATTAAATTGAATATTATCGACTTAGTTGTTGGGTACTATGAGATTTCCGATGTCGAGAGGTTTATACAGATCAAGATGAACAAGACAAACCCTTACACGTATTTTTCGTTTAAACGAAACAACAATACGCTCAAATATGAAATTTTCAGCAAATACTACAAAATATCATTCAAGGAACCCAATAATATAAGCAATATGTTGGCATCTTCGGAAATGGTACCCGAACCAGGTCGTACACATTCCTCAAATCATAAAAGTGTCGAGCATACGCTTTGAATGCAACATTGCCAAGGGTGCTTTCAACGGAGCACACAGTTACACTAGTTTGGTATTAAAGTCGATCCTGGTTACGCAATCAAAGAAACACCATAAAATTTATTGTATCTCAACGTGAAATTACCAATATTATAGGATTGGTATCAGACCAGAACGGTGATCCTATAAATTTTCGTGGAGAAGAAAGTACTCTTGTGTTAGAACTTAGAGCTCAACGAAGATGGGATTAGTTATAGGCGACCCCCTGTTGCTAGCTCCAAACTAATGATAAAACCGTTAAAACGACGATATATCACCTTTGTAAACGCTCTATGTCTTAATTCGCTGGGTCAATTGACAATATGTAAAAGAAACAAAAAACTGATGTTACTGCTTCACCAAATTTTTGATATTTTTCTTTCTCCTACGTTTGATGAGTCTATTCGTAAGGCTGAGTATAGATCTTACACTAACTCTATTAAGGCATTCAATTGTAATGACGTAGTAGAATTTATAATCAATCAAGTGTACTCATTCTGTGCTACGAACGTTTCTCAAATAGCTATTAAAGGTAAAGTGGAAGTTACCGGAGGAGGAGATGTATCTTTAGTCAAGACGTTTTGTTTGCTGATACCCCTTAAGCATATTTTCAATGTATTACTTGCGATCGACAGAACATAGGACTTGTTAGAGCGCGTAATGATGTAGACTGTCTCATTATAAAGGAGAAAAGTAGCGGAGGTACAACAACGTCGACGACATTAAAATTAGTCCTTGAAAGCATCGAATAAAAAATGTCCCAACGATGTCGTCAAGGATGAACTGTTAAAAACAATAAAAACAGAGAACCAATTCTTATACCGTTTAGAAAATGGGATTTAAACACATGACCTACCAGTACGTCGAATACACGAAGAGAAATTTGGTCTATTAAAACAATAACAGTGTACTACTCATGTATTATTTGAGAAACACCCTGTACAAAAAAAATTATATCGAGGTTCACATAAATTTTATTTTCATAACTGCTCTAGTTCGTGCGAAATAAAAAGATACTACTGCTGTCTATTTAAAACATATGTTTACAAAATCTCGATTAGTAAAATAAGTCGCTAATGTCTAAACACGTGTAAAGAAAGACAATACTTTTTACATTGCAATTTTGCAATAAGGTCATAGAATGTTTTAGAAACGAGTTTTATGTGAATCAAAAAGTCAAGACAGTCAATATGGCCTCGTCAATAAGAAAGGACTCAAAGCCGAGTCCTTCACGGCGGTTAAGTAATTTTTTTTTATTCAATTTTTATTTCATTAATTTTAGTTCTTGTTTTTTTAATGTTTATTTTTTATTTGAGTCCGCTCTCGTTGTTCTCAAAGTTAGCCAGACAAGTTCGGCTCGCGTGGTTGAATTTGGTTGATTTTTCTTGTGAGTTTTTTTTTGAGTTTAGAAATAAAGGTACATACTCGTATATACGGCTGTATCTACAAAGTTTTTTTGAGTTTGGGTGTAAGCAATAAAGTAGCTTTTAATAACAAAGTAAATCGTTATCCCATCGGAAAACATTCGTGAGTGATTATAAATTTTGGGGGTGATTTAAGTCCAGGGAAATTGGTGAAATAGTTCGAGCCGCGCGTGGATACCATTTTGTAGAGGATGGAACGTCCGTCAGTTTGATTCCCACTCGATTCAAGAAGCACTCCTGTCAACCACCGGCCGAGTTTTTGTTGAGATAAATGTAAATAATCTGGAATAAACTAAGTAATATAGTTTTCCTTGTTCCAGTTAGGAAGTAAAATCAGTATCAGTACGAAAACACAAGAAAACGACCGTTATCAATTTGATATCATAATTATTATCTGTAATTATTTATCTTGATTGAGTGTAGTTTTGAGCGTTGTTGTTGGTACAATTTGGTGAATTTTCTTGCGTTGGTGTTAATACATATTTTATATCTATGTCATATTACATCAACCTTAATTTAATTAATTAAAACTAGTCCAATTGGTTTTTTTATATTACATATTAGTAAGGTAGCTTTGCTTTCCCGTCCTATTTTCGGGGCGGTTTATTTTATTAGTATCAATAATCTACCGACCCTTGATTGGAAGTAGAATTTTTGTAGACCAATTTTTTTTGTTAATTGCATTTATTATTTTTGGAGGATAATTTAGTTTTCCTTTTGATTAAAAAACATTACGGTAGAAAGCTTACCAGTAACCGTATTTTGTAGTACAGCTGTAGATTTTTTTTTGTTATGAAAAGTTTAACCTATTTTCTGTTTTTTTTATTGTCCATTTTATTATTTTATGTTTTACCCTTTAATTTGACTGTTCTATTCACTATTTTGCGATATCATTTCTTATGTCACAATTTTTTAAATTTTAATAAGCTTATTTTTTGTTTTTTTTTTCACTCGTTAATATATTTGTATTCAAAAAGGATTCAAACCTTTTATTTGTCAATCCTATTATCCTACTCCGTGGGCCTACAAGTTGAGCCGGGTTGAATTACACGTCCCTTATGGACACAAATGCCTAAAACCAATTGCCAAAAAATTTGACTTCTTAAAAATTTTATCTATATCCAGAAAAAGCTATCTTTTGGTTGGTGATAGTAGAAGTTATAAAATTTCTTTAAATATGAAAAAGATAAATTATACTTATCTGAATTTCCACAGTCTTCCAAAGCGTTTTAAAAGTGAGAATTCTAATCTAAAACGCTTTGGAAGACTGTGGAAATTCAGATAAGTATAATTTTATCTTTTTCAGATTTATTATGAATAATTTCCACAAAGTAAGAGTTGAAACAATTAATTTAAAAAAGTTAATATGTTAAAGTCTATCAATTGTTACACTGGTGACAAAATTTCTAGGATGTATAGTTAATGAAGGATGGGATCCAGATCAAGAGATAAAATGTAGAATTGAACAAACAAGAACAACTTTTCAAAAACTAAGAAAATTTCTTACAGGCAAAAACTTAAGTTTCAATCTCAGATACGGAATGGCCAAATGTTATGTCTTGTCCAATCTCCTATATGGAGTAGAAGAATGGAGACTGAAATGACCACCATAAATAAGATCGAAGCCTTTGAGATGTGGATATTGAGACGAATGCTGAAAATATCTTGGGTCGACCATGTGAAAAATGAAGAGGTACTCCGAAGAGCCTGTCTAGTGTAACGAAAACAATTCGAGGAATGGGAAGGAGAAAATTATCCTGGCTGAGGAACATCCGTCATTGGACAGGTACTAAGGATTTCTGTACAATACGGAACGCTGCAATCAACAGAGATATTTGATAGGAAGGACGGTGAACGCCTACGCAGGGATCTACATGGCACTTTAAAAGAGAGAGTACTACATTGACAAATAACCGATACATACGAGACAGGTTTTCGATTGACGTTAACAGCTTTTCGGTTGAGAGCTTTTAACCGTTGACAGATTTGAAAACCTACCGATTTCTTGACTTCCGACCGAGATCAAGACTTTTAAAAAAGAAGAAATGACAGCATTGACATCCGATTGACGTTGACAGCTGACAATGTTGCTATCTACCGATACGTAGTGAAACCTGCGTACAGATTCCTAGCCGGAGTGAGATTAGGTTAGCCCCACAGAAAATGGGGCCCTGGGATAGAGACCTCTCGAAAGTGACTCTGTTACTACTACCGAATTTTTTTAACAGCACGCTTGAAGTAAGGACATAAATCTTCAAAGAGTCCCAAAAGTCCCAGAAAAGCCTAGAATATAGTTATATTGCTTTAAGTTAGGTAGGAAGCGTGCTTGTCTGACAATTTATCTACTGTCATGATCATACTCGTAAGTGAGTGGGTATGGCTAACAGGAGACGATAATAGGTTTAGGTTAAGTGAAAATTTAATTACACTCCCTATTTTTCCTTTTTAAACAACTGAAACCGAGACTCTTAAGACCACATTGACATTGCTTTAATTTCTTTTGCTTTACCCTGTATAAGTTTTTGCAAAAAAAAAAGAATGGAATGCGTAGAACTACCATGATCCGCAATGTAAACTTAACGCACCTACAGCAAACGAATTAGTATCACACACTTCTTATGTTGATTTAATTAGTGTATCTTTTAATGTTTACTTTCTATCTTCTGTTTAATTCTTAATTTTATTTCTATTGTTTGCTTATACTTATACTTATTATCTTTTGTTTTTAATTTACGTACTCGTAAATTTATTCGAGTGTAGTTTTTATTACTTCTTTACTTGATTTGTGTTTTCTTAATTTACTTATTACTAGTCTGTGTTTGTGTACCCACTTCTTCTTCTGGTTCTACTATAATTTCTTTTACGTATTCTTCCATATTTTCTGTATATTGTCACATACGAAAAAAGCATTACATTTAGTTAGTTAATTCGTTCAATAGTTCACGGACATGTTTATATTTAGTAATCGTTTCATCTAGTAAACATAAGTGCCATAAGCGTCCCTCAAGAGCCCCTTGGTAAGAATTCTTTGTTATACCATTTTTTATAAAGTTGTTAAATATTTGTTGAGCACCTCTTGTTTGCCTTTATTAAATTGTGACTGTTGTTAGACTCGTCGTCTCTTACTTCACCTCTTACATGCTTAGGGAAGCCGAGCCCTTATCCAGGAATCTATGACATGGTGGAGGTTGCCGTTTGCTGAATTGTTTTTATTAATATTTTGTATTACTGCATAACCAAGGAACATGCTGTGACATGGTGAAGATGTCCTTCTTAAGGAGCGTCGATCCCAATGCTCTTGCGTGACATGGTGAAGATGCCCTTTTAATTAGCACAACCTAAGGAGCTTTGCGTGACAATATATTATATACTTTTTGTTTGTTTCTCTTCAGCTACATGTCTTCTTGTTTTGTGGCCAGAAAGAATTTCCAATTCTTAAATTATTTGCACTGAGGAATTATATCATCCTATTTCCGTTTATGATTATTTCTTTTTCTCTATCTGCATCCGAGTCTTTTTTGAATGTACCGTCTTTACTTTATGGCACTGAGACCCTTAAAACCAAAGACAAAAGTAGAATACAGGCGACAGAACTGCTTTATTATTATTATATTATTTAATTTGTTTGTTAAATGTATACTGGAAAGACGTTCGATTGCACTTTTACTATCAGTAAAAATAACCCAATTGTCTGTAGAAAATGTATTTATAATTTGGCCATTTTTCTTTAATAAGGCCGTTGAAACTTGCACTAGTTAACTTGGGATCCATATAGTATGTTTTCATAGAATTAGAGAAAAGCATTTCATCTGGTTCTGAGAAGTATAGAGGAATTTGATCTTTATTTTGGTAGATAACTTTATATTCATTTAATTATATATGTAGCTATCAACAATCAAAAGTGAGGATTTTTCAAGCATTTAAATTAGTCTTTATTTTTATTCAAGGAACTAAGAACGATGAAAAAGAAAATAAATACTTAAATGTTGAACAGGATTATATGGATTTATAATGATGTATCAGGTAAACGTATTGTTTTTAATTTGTTTTTAAATGTGCAAAAATATGCACATCCCATGCTAATGATAATTGACTCTAATATCTAACAAATGTTCTTTTTCAGATAAACATGAAGATGAAACATGAAACATTATATTTATATGACTATGAGTAAATGAATTCACACAATTTCTTAATTGTATTTCCTTGAATTAATTATTATTTTAATAGTTATAATTAAAATAACGTTAAAATTTTGAAAAAGTTAAGTGCTTAATAATCGATACCCTTAGGTGACATTGAAAGACGAGATATAATATACCTGGACCATAATTTTACAGTGGTGGAACTTGGAAACACCCTGTACATTACTCATGATTGCTTATCAAATTTTTTAATAAAAGTTTATCCGATCAATTTTGCTCATGTAATCGACATCTAAATTATTGAACACCACTCAAATCTTACATTTCTGTTACAAATACACATGCCAAAACTCATTAATTCCGTTCAAATATAAATTTATTAAGTTTGTCTCAAAACATATATGCAGTTATTCCCGACAAAAGTGACGGCAGTTTCTTTCCTGTACACATCCTCCACCACTTTAGAAGAGATGATACAGAAATATGATTTAAACAAAAACAAAAGTTGTAGAATTATGACAGTAGTTTCTAATGTTGATAATTTTTAATAACTTTAATTAGGGAATATTTTGTAAAAATGTAATTATATTTTATAAGTAATAGATTGCGCCACCTAGCAGAAAACTACGGACTTAAAAATATTTTAAAGCTATTTTTTTGGTTTCCGAGATATCGCCGCTCGCCACCCTTAATAAATTACCCTGTACTATATTTTAATCTGTTATTGCGTTCATAATTTGCAAATAATAAAGATTTAATTTTTAATTCAAAGAAGTTCTATTCAAACTATATTCTAATTATCCATGACAAATGGACGTAACTTTAAAATCCAAACCCACGAAAAAAAGCCTTATACCATACTCTAAGATGAGCCTAACAAACGAGAGGCGGCAGATGCCTAATTAATTACTATAATGAATATATAAGATTTCAGGCTACTGGATATTTTTATATAAAGTTTAGATATTTATTGTAATACCGGTTTAGTTTCTGAAGATATATTTTCCCTCTTTATGTCTTTTATATTTAAAAATACATTTTGCTGAACTATAAACGTATTTATTATTGCCATCGCACTTCTTTATGATTTCCTAAGAGTTTGTTGCGTAAAATGTTCATTTTCAACATATTTGAAGTTAAATAAGTACATGGTCACGGTTGTACTAGTTTGTAGTTATTAATGTACTAAGTTTCAAATAATTACTGTTTATACACTAATTGCCACAAAAATGGGAAGCCTTATGTGAGTATGTTGATTGTTCAAATGTGCACATATTAGTAAAACTGTGGTTTTTATATTCAGCAAAATGTTAATATTTTGTATTTAAATTATACATAAAAATAATACCTAGATCTAACAGAGGCAACCAGAGGCACAGGTCAATGAAAAAGTCTCCTATCTAATTCAATTAATTTCAAACAGTAGAGCGCGAACTTAATGTATATCTATCATTCATCCTTTTCATAAGGGCCCATGTAATTTCAAGTACAGGTAAAATTAATATATAAAACTACAATTGCTAAGCTTTGAGCCTCTGTCTAATATTGAAA
Source organism: Hermaeophaga mercurialis (assembly GCA_951812935.1). Classification (NCBI taxonomy): domain Eukaryota; kingdom Metazoa; phylum Arthropoda; class Insecta; order Coleoptera; family Chrysomelidae; genus Hermaeophaga; species Hermaeophaga mercurialis. The sequence continues at coordinate 30,081,604 of OX638364.1, forward strand.
TTAAAAACACAGTAATAGGTATAAAACTTAAAAATGTAATTAACTATACTTACTATTACAATAAATAATTGTTATGGAGAGAATTCATTCAATAACTTATTATAAAAATAAAGTTATAAGTACATATATTAAGATTTTTATGAACACAAAAATCGCTCACAACTCCTGTCGCCAACTATTCATTCATACCTTAGCTGTAACCACTTGTTAAATCATATACTATTTTGTATTACTTATGTTTCATAATAATTAAAGAATATGAAATTGTCTACACCCGCCAAAATATAGTCTTTAAATTTAAAGATAAGTATATTATATAAATTTAATTTTATTATTAAAAATCGTTTCCAACCTGCATCATTTATCTATTAAATTTTCAAATAGAAAAAAACAAAAACGGAAATTTTTGACTGAGGTCAATACCGTAAACCCCTTTTAAGGAATCTAACAATCTAGTATAATAATGTTTTAAATTAGGTTCCATGAATTTTATAATTGATAATGATAACAAAAACAAATAAATGTCAAATTAAAATGTAAACATACGAAAATATAAATACTTAAATTAATTATAAGTTTCTTAATTATTGTCTTCATAGGTAAGTGAACAAAAAATAATTTATTAGATGAGGTACTAGGTACAAGAATTTTTCGAAATGGTACATATATATGTAATCAGATGGTCAAAACATCAACAAAACCTGAACATAAAATTTAAAACTCAACAACTAAAATATGTACTATTCCTGGTCTCATTAGAACTATATTATAAAGCATCCAATATTTTTCTTTTCTTTTCTATAATTAATGAATTCAATAAAATTTAGTAAGTACCTCATATTTTTATCTTACGCTTGGAATGACCGGGAATACTTGTTGTCTAAGTATTTTTTCACGTTCTGGGTAAATTTTATTATCTAGTGCATATTTAAAAGGACGTATGTACTTTTGCATTACGACATAGAAAAACTACGGGTTGTGCCAAAAAAACCATACTTTTGAAAAATTGAAATCAATTACTATAAACACTCTTAATTTTCAGTGGTGACGATTTTCATTATTATTTTATTTTTAGACTGGCTCCTGTAGTGGTTTCCTTTGCTAAATCTACCTCACCAAACAGATAACCTCTGCCAATATTTGTTTCTTATATTTTTTCAAATCTGTTAAAAGAATGTTACTTTTTTAAATAGCAACATAAGCTTATGCTAAAAATTATCAAAAAATATTAGTGAACCACGCAACTTATTTTTCTTCAATAAATAGTTACAATCAAAATAATGCAGAAGTCTCCTATTCACCCAGCATTAAGAGTGAAAGGCCCTAAAACAGTTTCTCCTGTGTGAGTGGTGTAAAGCGAAACAAGTTTAAAACAAAATGATAAAAATGGACGGGGATGTTAGGACAATATTCAGAAGCGTTCGAATATTATACCTTACTCCAAATCAAAAATAAACTCTGTACTAATTTCGGATATACACGCCACCTGATTAGAAGGCGTGACGATGATTTCCCCTCTTTTTGTCTAGTCAAAATGTATGCAATTATTAATACTCCAGGGTAATGAGAATTGTCTAAAAAAGAGGCGTTCAAACAATTCAGTTTTTCAAAATATGCCCTTATGCCTTATTTATTTTTATTTTTAGGATGTGCTATCAATAATTACGTCTTACAATGATGTCTCTACATCGCCATATTTTACTTTTAAATTAAAATATTACTATAAAATACATTTAAAATTATAACTCAAACCTGAATTAGCGTATCAAAATATTTAGAAAAATATAAACGTTTTACAAAAAATAATCTTGTTGAGAGAAATTGCAAAGTTGTATTTGGGTATACCGCAAAACCGGGTCGTTCACTCTTAAAAACGATATAATATGAACTGTGACAGGATAGTAAGTTTTTAATACTTAGTAGCGACACCCCTATCCGTTTTTGTAAAAAATAAAAGCGAATATTTAGAATTAACAAACCTTGCCAAATTGAAGAAGACATTGAGGACACGAATCTATCAATAATAATATAGCGTCATTCGTTAACATTATTATCGACTGCAAACTTTCGTTTCCGTAAAATGTCTCATTGACAGACAGATATCCCTTAACCTGAAAAAATAAATACTACATGTTTTGACTTCTAAAAACATATTAAACAAAATATTATAACTACTTACTTCTGATATAACTTGTTTGGGTAAAACTTGGCTGCAAAGTAGTGCTTGCAATTTCTTCAAGATAAAATTTGCTTCTTCATTAGGCGACCATTGTTTTTTAATAGTGTAATTTTCAATACAAGTTTCATATAATTCGGATGCAATTTCAATTTGGAACGGAGGCATCTTGTCCAAATACTCGTACCGTAGACTCGAAAATAAGTACGAATCCTTAGAATTCTTCACTTGTTCTTGAAAATACGTCTTGTTTATTCGATTGCAGCAAAGTTTTTCTCGATGTCTATCTTTTTTTGTATCGTAGTTTTTGTCTTTGAACATTCCTCTGTGAACATTTTTTTTAGAACTATAAAAAAATCACAATAATATTAAAATAATTAAAGCTGCCCACAATGGGTACCCTAGGAGTAACGTTACGCAGGGCCAAGCAGGATACAGTGGATATCCGAATGCAGTGTTGAAAATGTTTAGCCGAGCCAATCCGGATTTTTAGCGCTTACTATGGTATTTCCTATATTAATACAAAGCGACAAATCGTATACGGTTCGTTCCCGTGGAAATAAATTCTTATAGCATGTAGCTTTATACGTGAAATTATTAATACTTCCTTGTAGTATTTCAGTACACAACACTCCAAATGAATGGTTAGTCGCTTTGCATCTATAATGGAAGCACCATAGTATTACATGCGTTATAAATTAATAAACTTATAAATATTTTGTGATATCGAGCACCGTCACTAGTGTAGCATCCAAATAGGCAGCTTTTCACAATAATATTATAGTTGTGAAAAAAATGAAAGCACAAAATAATATATCAGCAGAAGAGGAAAACATTATAGATATTTAACACAAAAAAACTTTTATTATTGAAAGCTCATCATGTATAAATATATAGGGTGCTTCATTATCAATTGTCCATGCTGTAATTAGATAATATTTGACCCAAAATATGACAATTTAACCCAAAACAATTGGGTAAAATATTCATTCTATCCGAGATACAGGATGTTTTATCTAAAAATTTAAAAGTAATTTGTGTTCATTATTACAATAATTTATAATATTTTTTCCATGCTTGGCAAACGATTTATGCAAGTTAGGACACTTTAAATTATTGTAAAAGGTATTTTCTAGATGTTATCATAGGCATACGATAGGGGTAGAGATTTAGTTTACCCCTCATCCTATATTCTGCGCTACTGTCGTAACCGTCATAATAATATAATTTTTTAATACCTCATTATTTTCTAAGTAAATATTGTCCTTCTGTTTCGGCGTAATAATGTCAGGGGTTTTCAAGATATTTGCGCCCAAAGGTGTAAGAATCCTATTCATTTAATATTAGTTCTTAGGTACATTTCGTATGAGTTTTGTCGATTTCACTAGACTTAAACAGAAAAATGAATAATCCAGCATTAATCAAATTAAATATTTTACACTATAATAATCAAAGAAGCTCTGTCGAACGGATTAATTTTAAAGAAAATACGTAAAGTCTTAAAAGTTCAAAGAATCTACTTGGTGGAAGCCATAGGTCGAGCGAAACAATAGAATGAGGACTTTTGCTAAAAATGACTGACAAAAAAGCTAATAAAAAATGCATTGTTCGGAAACACTATTAATAATTAATAGTTAACAATATAGGAAGCATCGTTGGATACATTTAATAAATTCTTGGAATGTGCAAAAAAATGTATTGCTAGTCTACAGTTTCATAGTTGAACGATATTTAATGATTACCTGATGGCGATAGAATTACTAATCTTTTACCATAGATACATTATAAATAGATGGAGCAAGAGCCATAAGGTCTGTAAGTGGAATCTGTCAGTCCTGGAAAGAGAGAGAGCAATAACGCGAGGTCGATATCTATCTCTCTCTTACCAGTGGAAGATTTCCCCCCACAATCCAGCCAGCGCGATGCTCTCCACCTCCTTTCCTTCAGTCCTTTCGGGCGCGCTCGGACTTAGTCGCATACATTCGGGGATTTTCGGGGATTTGATATTTCGAATGAAATTCGGTGAAATTTGGGATTATTAATGATAATGATGTATAATGAGGGGTACAAATGAAATGTGCAGAAAATTCGAGTTCCAATTTTTATTTTTTATTTACAAATGTACATTCAAAATCACTTCCATTATAGTGTCATCTTAATTGACATTCAATGATATTTAATTTTCAATTATTCTACCATATTCTATTTCTACCAACTTTTAAAGGTTTTCTATGTTTTATTCGTGTTGGAATAATGTTAATTTGTTATTTCTCGGAAATTTAAAAGATCGGAGACCCGAAGACGCTCGAAGACTCTCAGGTCCACGCGTGTCACAGTAGAAATTGACGGAGAAAGGCTTCCATTAGTTAGAGAGAGACAAAACGAGCGCCTCCCGTTATTGTCCTCTCTTTCTCGGCAACGACGCGCTCCCCACCACTTTGCTTCATCTATTTATAATGTATCTATGTCTTTTACATATTGGTATGTGTAATCGTAGATTTGTCAAAACAGTCACGTATGATTTTTTTTATAATTTTTTTCTCCCAAGTGTGGGACCCGAAAATATAAATAAGAGTACATAGATACCTATTGTTTAATATTAGAACTATTATACAATGATGTTTATGAGGAGGTTATAAATGTATTCAAAATAGCGCTTGTAAACAAAAAGGTTTAAGAACTCCTGAAAAATCAGAGAATGACGCATTTTGTTGGACTTCGATCTAAAATGTCTTCTTCTAGAGTTCAAGAGAGAAAATGTATTATAAAATTATAATTAAAAAACATATCGTACAAAACAGAATGAACAACTTTTAAGATTAGTTTAAATGTTGATTCTAAACTAAGTTTGTACTATAAAGCAAACAAAAGTTTCGTACGGACATTAAGATCAGGAAAAGTTTTGATCCATTTTTAAATAAAATAAAAAATGCTATCAAGTTTTGTATATGCATGAGAGGTAGTCAAATGAAAACCAAACACACTCCCTAAAACTCTATAAAAGATATTCTTAGGAAAAGTTGAAAACACTCTTACTTTTCGATACTGCCACCTCTGGGATAGAAAAAATACATAGTGAAAACTCAAAGGTACACACAGTTGTTTGTTTATTCTTCTGTAGGTCAGCACAGTAAAAATATATTCGTACAGCATTAAAAATGAAGGCAAGGAAAGAAGAGCAGTGAGATGTGGTTCATTTTTTTGGTGGCAGAAGGTGCTGGAACACGCGAAATTAACCGTCGCATATTTGCCGAACATTACTTGTGAGTGACATGTGTGCACGAGTGGCATAAAAGATTTCAAGAATACACATATCAGTAGTTGTACCTAAGCCTCTTCTACTTCAAGATGGCCACCATGGGTGCCTGTCCGTCAAGGTGGTTGTAGAAGGAGATATGAAATAGAAGAATTACGAAGAAGAAGAGAAATTAAAAAACCCTTACCTGATGGCATACGGCGCGGGAATCGAACATGGAACGCCTGGACTTGGATGCCAGCGTATATCATTAGATATATCACTCCGTAAAGAGACATGTAATAATTGTCAAAATATGTTATTGATTTTTATTTAATGACTGATAGATTCTTCTATATCTAAACTATGCGCGCAGTGCAGTAGTTGTAGAACTAGAAATAATTGGTTAAGACACATTTGTAGTTAATGATTTCAGGACTGGAAAAATGTTACTATTAAACGTAGGTATGAGAGAGAAAACACCTGCGCAGTTTAGTTAACGTTGGACATATACATATTTTTATTAATTTATTTATTAATTAAGAAATACAAAAGTCTGTTTCCTATTTAAAACCCAACATTCTGTTTCCTTGCCAATCGAGAAAGATAAGAATTTTGCGTTGAGAAATCCGTTTTCTTTAAAAATAAAGATACTTTCCTATTTACAAACCACTATTCTAGCCGAAAAATAAGAATGCGTTAATGTTTATTAAAAACAAGGTAAAGATGTAGACAATACATTATACATAATTTTGGCAAAAAATGATGGTGGAATATAGACCCATGGTGCTGCTATGTCGTCATATTTAGTCCATAAAAATAAAGCACGTTCTTTCCAAGTCCTACATTAACTAATCTGCGCAGGTTTTCTTCTTATGTTAAAAAAAGTCCTAAAATCATTAATTACACATATCTTAAGCCTTAGCCTTAGCCCCACCGCCATATTTAATCCATAAAAATAATCTTGCACGTTTTTCTAGGTCCTACATTAATTAAACTGCGTAGGTTTTCTGTCTCTTATACCTTAGGTTTAACAGAAACAAATTTCAAAGTCCTCAAATCATTAACTAAGCATGTGTATCAAGCCTTTGGTTAGATACACAAAATTATTGTCTATACGCAAGAAGTTAACAATTTTTCTAGAACTACTGCACTACGCAATGTTTTCTATATAGCTTAGATATAGAAAAATCTATTATTAATTAAAAATCAATAACATATATTGACAATTGGTACACATCTCTTTAAGGATTGAGATAGCTCATCTGGCATCGAAGTCCAGAGGTCCCCGGTTCGATCCCCGCTCCGGACGCCATCAGGTAAGACTTTTTTAATTTCTCTTCTTCTTCGTACTTCTTGTATTTCATATCCGGAGGCTCCTTCTACAGCCACCTCGACGTACAGGCACCAATGGCGTCCATCTTGAAGTAGAAACAGCAAAGCATTAACTACTCACATCACCACAAAATAATTCCAGTAAAGTCATGATGACCTTCTTCTTTAATTACAGCGACCCTCTGCTTGTCGACGTCATCGAGCGTGGAGCCACAATAAATGCAAGTCGCTTGTAAGGCATTTTGCAGAAATTGAGACGCGTTATTAAGTCAAAATGACCTGGAATGCTGTCGGATGGAATCATCCTTTTTGAATGATAATGTCCGTCCTCATACTACCAATATGGCATACGCTTGAGAGATTGGTTGACAAACACTTAAACATCTTCCGTACAGCCCAGATCTTTCCTCTTACGACTGTCATATATTTTATTTTATTGTACTAAAAAATCATATAGTTAAGTAAAACTTTATGCCAAAAACCATACGTCTAATGCAGATTTTAACGTGCGTCAAATATCGAAAAAACGATATCTGTGTATCATTTAAGTCATTGTACAAACTGTTCCTTATCAGTCATCATGTCGCATTTGTTGCGACTAAACAGCGCTAATCACATTTTCTTTTTCAAACCTCAAACGGTAATCATTTTGAATCCGAATAGTCATTGAAAGTACAAATAATAAATTATCTACAAAACTTAAGTTAATTTTTAGGGATGAACTTTTTGACAATTATTCAGTTACTAAGGAAAGCAAAGAATCTTGAGGCAAACTTTAAGAAGAATCAAGAGCAAATTACCAATATTAATAAACATATAAATATTTTAAGTAACATAAATAGGGAAATTATCAAATTAATGTAAGCACAAGCCCCTTTTAAAAATACTTCTGCACCATAAATAATTAAACTTTGGCACATTCCTTTCATTACATCACGAAATATAAAGAAAAACGCCAACTTTTTAACGAAATGCATGCACAGGCTCGAAAAAACTATTCTCGAGTTAAAGGCTTGGTCGATTTATGGAAAATAGATTTGGCTGAAATGAGGCGTTTGTATAAACACATTCCCTGAAGAGCAGGGATGAAATTACCAAAGCATTCAAAGATATCTCGGACTATTGCAAAAAGGTTTCCGAAAAATGTACAAACGGATCAAGGTACAGAATTCTACAACAGTAAATTTCAGCACTTGATTACAAAATATGGTGTAATTAGAACTTTAAAATGTAAACTGTACAAGTACATAATAAAATTCGAGTAAAACCCTCAGATGTGAACAAGTCCAACGAAAAGAACATTTTACGTCAAAATTATAGTCATTTGAAAATCGCTAGCTCGCGAAAATTTAAAGTTGATGACATTGTACTCATTAGCAAAACCAAACATTTGTTAGAGAAAGGTTATACGCCTAATCTGACAACCGAATTATTTAAAATTTTCAAAATAACCACTCCTGCAACCTATATACACGAAGATATGGAAGAAAGGCCAATGAAAAGCGCTTTTTATAAAGAATAACAGAAAACTGCCCACCCCAACATCTATTCAGTAGAAAAAGTACTACGTCAAAAATCTCATAAAATGTTATTAAATGGCTAGGTTTCGAAAATACGCTTAAGGCATGGATACAATCTTCTGATTTAGTATAAAATCTTATGGATGTTATCTAAAATCTTATGCATAAACATGAAGCTTGTCTTGAACAACTTTTTATTCTTCTTAAGAAACGCATTTCTGTCGCCTATATTCTACTTTTGTCTTTGGTTTGAAGGGTCCATGTCTCACTGCCTAAAATAAAGATGGTATAACCATTGTTTTATAAAATTTATTCCGATATCATAAAGAGATATTGAATATTCTGAACTCGATTCAACTCTGGAATTCAATTTATTAAATGAAGTCAACTATAGCTATGTGAGAGAATTTTCAACAGTGAAGCTTGTCTACAACACAAATTCTTGTATGGTTTTCTTAATTTAAATCTTTAGGCCTAGATATTTGACTTCTACCTTCTACTCAATGGCTTAACCATCTAACATAATGGTCTTGAAATTGAGTTTCCTTTTCCTCGCAAAGGCTACTAAGATTGTTTTGGTGGGGTCCTACAGACTGTGTGATTAAGTCCTCTTTAACTTATGTAGAACAGGATATTTTAGAATTCTCCTCTTGCAGCTACTCCACACATTTAAAGATTACTTCACCTAACTGTGGGTGACGATATTATAAGGAATAGATGTGGAATAATATAGAAAGAAATAATATGTATGCACCCATTTTTATGAAATGTCTCGTGGCCGAATAAAACGGTTTAAAAAAGATATCTTCATCATGTTCTTCCTGTCTTTCATAATCCACCGATGTAGAGGGATTAAACCCTTCCAATAACCTTCCAAAAATAACTTAAGAAACAAATATAGTCATATAGTCATGTATAAATTTTTAAATAATTTATTAATATGAAAAAGAATTAGCACTTTGAGCCATTTTTGCTAAAAGTACTATACAGTTTGGGTAAAAGTATAGTGAAATAACTTTCATTTGATAACATAAAATAAATCCATAAATTGTTAACTGATGTCTCGGCTCGTCCTGAATATTATTTTTGAAATACTGAAACAACAGTTATTAAACTTGACAAGCATCAAAAACCTATGACTATAAATTTTAAGTATAAACTGTAACTTTTTCCTTTTGTCTTTTATAGTTCTTATAGCTTATTTTATTTATTATTATTATATTATTATATTGTGCTCAAAGATTGTTACTGTTTTACCTCTTGCTTTATTTCTTTGGTGAGCGCTAATAGGTTCGGGGGTGCGCAAATAGGTTCGTGTGTGCGGTAGTAGGTGCTTGTGAGCGCTAATAGGTGCGTGTGTGCGGTAGTAGGTGCTTGTGAGCGCTAATAGGTGCGTGTGAGGGCTAATAGGTACGTGTGCGTGCGAGTATAGGCATGCATGTGCTTGTGCCCGCTTTTGTTATTGTGTATATGTTTCATTATACATTCAAAAAATAAGAAATAGTTTTATACCTTATATTATTATCATCTTTACTGCTTCCATCTCGTATCTGCATTATTTGGAGCTCCGAAACATACGATCTGACTAATAACTTCATTGCTTCACTAGCACCTCTTTCATATATAATTTTCGTGAAATCAATATTTTCTGGTTTTGAAAAATTCTCTTCAAAGTACATTTCGAAAGTTTTCTGTAGAACTAATGTAGCTGAATTGCTATCACTACCTATACTTGAAGGCAGATATTCCAAAAATATCTAAAATAAATAAAACATTATGACCCCTATTACGAATAGTTATTATACATGATACTATTTTGGCATTCTGATATTCTACGTGACTACAGTCGAATTCACACTAACTATACAGATTTGAGTGTTTCTAACAAAAATAAATTTGGTGGAGGCCTGCGTTTAAAATATTTTTTATTACAAGGTATGGCAATAAAAAAACTGGATTTTTGTTCTAACCCTTTTCATCTACGTCGTTTCAGGCTACATCGTATTATGCTCTTCAAGAGTTGAGTAGGTCGCTTTAATTTTCACTGCACCTACGTATTCGAGCCTAGTTCCTTTGAGTACAAATTTGACTTTTGGGAAGAGAAAAAACTCGCACGGTACTATTCTATTCCATACTATATTCTAACTCTTTTGAAATATTCTTATGTAACAGAGCCGTCTCTGTAAAGCAAAATGAAATGTAAAAAGCTAGTCATTTTTATTTTTCTACTAATACTTCAAAAAAAGTACTTAAAGAGAAGCCTGAATTTACAGCTGAAAGATTTTCGACTTGGGATTTTTTCCTTTTATAAAAAAATTGTACCTCGAATTGTTATCCCGTAATATAATTCTTCGAAGTGAGGATTATGGTTAGTTTTGTAAGATAGAGAACCCTCTAATAAACCGAAAGCCATCAAAAATCTGTGAGAGCAAAAAGTAGTGCTAAAAGTTCAGTTTAGGAAACTAGACAAATTATTTGATTAGTTGTAGTTTAACATCAGCCTCGAAAACTACTCTCGTGATAAAGTGTCTTCAGTCTTGTTAAATCTTGTAAGCTATAATTTACCGGTACTTTCATCAATTAGTTAAATAATTTATTAAAGAACACGGCGATGTTTATTAATTACTCAAAACATTAATTTAATTTGTTGTATTGTAAAGTCACTCGTTGCTGTTCATCTAATTTTTATTTGTAATTTTCACCATTACCTCGCCCAATAAATACATTTATTTAGTCTCTTTGTGATTTGAGTGACCTTAAGTATACCACATACTGGACGCCCCCCAGACTCGGAGCCCTAGAGCTAAAGGCCTAAGATGCTGCTAAGTTCCTATTTTCCCTATTAATATAGTATGGCTATCGACTAATTAATCAATCTGTTTCATTAAGAAATCTATTGTAAGAACCACGTTCTTGCTTCGCTCCGCAAATCTTTACAATATCACGTGTGGTGACGTATATACATTATAAATAGAACCCACCCACGTCGATTAAACTTATGACAAATGTTTCATCAATATTCTTTAACATCAACAGATATTTATATATAACGAAACTAATTTAAAAAATAATTATGATAACAAACTAGCATATCTTTCAAATTCATATATATTTAATTTAAAAAAAATTAATCAATTTAAGTGCGTTTAGAGATGACATGATATGAGAAAAACTGATCATTTTTGTTATTTCTAAGATGTCACTGGTTTTTAAATGAAACATAATACTATTTTGTTGTCATAATTATTTTTTAAATTAGTTTCGTTATACATACATGGTAATTCATAACTATTGGGACATAGGCTCAGGGACGGTTATTTGGACTACAATATGGCGATAGGACCAAATATACCTTAATAAAATCGTTTATTTTTGTGATAATGACACAGTATATTTATCATTGTTATGGAAATCGGCACAGAGGCATAGGTTTGGACAAGGAATATTATTTTATGTATTATTTCACATTTTGTTACAGGAGGCCCCACGTAAATGATTCCTGATGATGAAATTAAGTGGTAGCTTTTTTTGACGAAACTTTTTAGTGACTTTGATTAGAAAATATGATGTAACCATAATTTATACGTAATATTGGAACTTTTGTTTTAACAAGATAATTCCAACCGTTTTCGAGAAAAACGCAATTGAACAGTTCAGAGTCACAGAAGAGGATTTCAAATATTATTTCATTTATGAAAATTGTACTTTGGACTGTCAGATAATTGTTTCTCGTAAATATCATTTTTGTCAGTGAATTATTTTTGCTGTGAGATTATAGCCTTTTGTTGCATTTTTAAAACTTTTTCATTGAAATGCTTCATCGCAATCATTTTACGAATGAAGAAAATTTTTACCGTCGCATTGCTGCCAGAAGGTATAAATTGTTATATCCAGACAAAAGATAACTAAATCACAAAACTTTTGCAAATCTATTTAATCGTTTGTGTGAAACCGGGTCATTTCATGGTAAAAATTATTGTGGTCGTCCGAAACAAATCGCACCTACTGAAGAAGATGAAATTTTGGTTCGAGTAGATGAAAATCCTGAAGTAAGTTCACGTCAACTGGCAGCAACAACAGGAGTAAGTCAGTCGTCTATTATTAGAATTCTAAAAAAAGAAAAGTTCCACCCTTATAACTTCACTCCTGTTCAAAATTTGCTTCCAAGATATCTCCCTCGACGGTTACAGTTCTGCCTACGTATTCTCAACAAGCATAATGATGACCGAAATTTTATTAAGAATATTATGTTCACCGATGAAGCGACTTTTACTAGACGACGGGTTTTTAATTGGCGAAACAGTCATTACTGGGAAGAAGAAAACCCGCATGCTGTTAAAGAAAGACATTTTCAGCGTGAGTTTAAATTGAATATTTGGTGTGGCATTATAGGCGACCAACTACTATGTCACTAGATGTAAGAAGGAAATTGTGGTTTATGTAGGATGGAGCTCAACCTCATTTCCCAGTTGCTAGAAATCATCTAAGTGGTATATTTCCTCAACGATGGATTGACAGAGGAAATGATTTTGAATGGCCACCAAGAAGGCCTGACTAGAACCCTGTCGATTTTTATGTTTCGGCATATATAAAGTCCTTAGTTTATGCCCATGAAATTAATTCACAAGACGAACTCTGGAGGAAAATACCTAATGCGGTTAATTTTATAAGGGGACACATTAATGTTTTCTTTGACATCCGAAAATCCTTTATTACAAGAATTAGAAAAGGCCTAGAAGTCGGAGGAGGCCACGTAGAACATTTAATTTAGGTTTTCTCTTTATATGTTAAATTATTTTTAAATCTGCTTTACCGTTGAAATAGAAGCGTTACGTTACAAGTTTTTTTATTGTCTGTTATTTGAAATCCCCTTCTGTGACTCTGAACTGTTCAATTGCGTTTTTCTCGAAATCGGGTCAATTATCGTGTTTAAACAAAAGTACCAATATTACCTAGAAATGATGTTTACATCATATTTTCTAATCAAAATCACTAAAAAGGTTCGTCAAAAAAAGCTACCACTTAATTTCATCATCAGGAGTCATTCACGTGGCGCCCCCTGTAAGAAATTGTGAAATAATACATAAAATAATATTCCTTGTCCAAAGCTATGCCCCTGTGCCGATTTCGATAACAATTGATAAATATACTGCGCCATTATCAGAAAAAAACCAAAAAAATTTCAACTTTAACGCCCTATATCTGATTCCACAGCAATATTTTATTAAGGTATATTTGGTCCTATCGCCATATTTTGGTCTAAATAACCTGCCCTTAGCCTAAGGCCCAATAGTTATGAATCACCCTGTATATAGATATCTGTCGATGTTAAAGAATATTCAAGAACCAATTTTCATAAGAATATTTAAACATTTTAGTAGATCCTTTCTTAATTTCTATGAATGTTTTAAATCATTAACATATTTTTTATAAGCAGTGGGTTATTTTTTTTAACTTTTTAATTTTTGGTATACCGTTAATATATTGCAGATTAAAAAAGAGGATTACGATAAATCGATGAAATTTTCATATTTTTAAAAATCTCTTTCAAATTATTTCTAGTTAAACATATATAATGATGTATAAAATGGAACATGGCACTTCTTTAGATAACACCTCATGACAATAGTTTTAATGTGGATATGATTTCATATCTTGAAAGGTTATTGCTCTGTTAGACGTTTTGACTGCCATTTATTATATAAATTTAAAAAAATTAAATCGAAGGTAAATAAACTATTTTTACATACAGGGTCCAGCAAACGTGTGTCGTTGTTCTATAACTTCTACTATGCAAAACTTAACAATTGAAGGATATCTGTCAATGGGGGGTGAAAACAAAGTATTCTAAAATTATCTTCATGTATACAGGGTGATCTAACAGTAAAATAGGCACATCATTTAATTTTTTTTTTAATAAAATGACCCAACTTATTTTACATTTTTAGATACTCTATAGTCACTAGTACATACCTACAAAATATTATTTTTAATATCCCACACCTTTCAGAAAAAAAAATTGCATTATCGTACTCCTAATTAAAAATGCTTTGCTCTCTCAGATTTAACGTTATAATTTAAAAAACTACAAATGTAGAAAGCCAATAGACGAACTATTTTTTGGATTAAGTTTTAATTATTTATTTTGTACAGGGTGGTCAAAAATTATTTTCATTTTTCAAAAACTTCCAGGACAGTTTTCTCAAATTTTTCAAATAGAATAGCCTGTATTACTATTCATCAACGGATGGCAAATTTTATACCCTTCATAGCATTTAGTCTCGAAATATAGTTTGTTAAGAAAACGTAAATTATTTTAATTCTTTTGTAAAACGATATTTCATAATTTTTTTATCATGTACGTTTATGTCACTCATTTTAATTTCCTAAATATAAACAATAATTTATATACGTGGTGTTCCATTTAAAGTATTCAAATAGAAATAGATAATATTGTTTTAAAAGCTCGGAAGTTGAAGATCTTATTCTGTTATGCGTATCAGATTTCATTTATTAATGTACATGTGTATTACTTAAAACCATGTTATTATGAACACAGAGTGTTCCATTTAAATTACCTATTCACATAGAAGTACGACTATTTTTGGCTTTATCGTTTTGAGATTTATGTAGTTAAAAATAAATATTATGTATGTACACTGTGTTCCTTTTAAAAGAGTGATATTAAAGTTAGAGTTTTTTAAACAAAGTATTCATACATATAAGACAGAGTTGTTAGTTCTTACGCGTGAACGAACAGAAGTATGACTATTTTGGTTTTATTGTTTTGAAAGTTGAAGACCTTACATATATTTTATTACTTGAAACTTATGAATAATATTTTGAAAGTGCATTTGTAATATTTGGGGATTCAATTTTTTTTTCTCAAATATTTTTATATAGTGAATATATTAAGCCAAATTTCATTTATTAAATAATTCTTAAATATTTTAAATGAGAGTTCTACGATGGGTTCAGACTTGTTCTAACCTAATAAGGTTTATATCTCACCACGTGACGAAGTCCCTTTTAAAAATAAAAATCGAAGGGTTTCAGGATTTTCCCCGAAAATCGCTGATTTACGAAATAATGAATTTATACCTTTCATTTGGACCATACTGTATATTAAAGTTACAGTTTTAAATAGGATTCGTTTCTCATTTAAAGTAGTATACATATTAAAGTTATAGTTTTTAAATAGGGTTGGTTGTTGTGGATAAAAAATTAATTATGTATTAAAGCAGTATACATATTAAAGTTACAGTTTTTAAATAACTATTTATTAACAGAGTATGCCATTTAAGGTATCACAGACATGATTATTTCAGCTTTATTATTTTGAAATCCCTGTAGTTAAATATATAAATTATTTATGCATAAGTCATCCAGTTTATAGTATTCATACAGAAAATTTTTAAAATTACTACTTTTAAAAGGTTTATTTTTTGAAAACCATGTAGTTAAAGGCATTAATTGTTTCTGTATAGAGTGGCCCATTTAAAATCTTCAAATAGTAAAGTTATAGTTTTCAAAAAGTGCTTACTTTTGGGTGGTGCAATTCGGACAAATATACGTTTCCAAGAAGTGCACTTGTTCTTAACTACTCAAATAATCAATATCTACATGGTTCTTGATCAATAATCATTGTTGCTAATTTCCACAATGAAGTTATAAATATGACAATAAATTTGTGCTTAAATACTGCCAATGACAACATTTTTGACTTACAAGTTTGGTACCAGTAGTAGTTAACTGTGATTTCGACAGCTTATATATATAAAAAAATAATTGTGTTTCTACCAATACGTTAAAAAACGTGCAATTAATTTATGAAATACTAATTGCTTTTTAAATAGTTTAATTAAAACTAAACGTTTATTATTTACAAATCTCTACTAAAACTAATCTTTTTCAAATGTAATTAATCATTGTATACTTTTGAAGTATACTGTATATAACTTTTGATAAATATGGGTAAGTGTGTAAACAATTACTAAAGTATCATGTCAAACTCATATCAAATAGTATTCTGCAATGTACAAGATGCCAGGACCATAATCACACAAAAGTTTATTGCTTGCGACCTTTTAAAAGTGTCAAATGCAGTGAATGTCACGATACAAAAAAATGTAGTAAGACTAAAAATTCGCCACCTAAATATGTTAATTGTCAAAGTAATAACCCAACAAATTATAAGGGCTGTTCAGTGTTGATAAAAACAAGAAATAAAGTAAACAATACCAACGCTCCTGCACAAAATCAAGGTCAGTGCAATTTCATTAGAAACATACATAATCACCAACAACCCCAAAACACCTAAGGGCAAGTCCTGAACACTCATGGCACACCTTCAACAAACTGCTAATAACAACACTGATATAATAGATAAATTCACAAACTTTCTACATGAGTTCAAAAATATGTTTAGTCAACTAATTAATAATAATAGCATGATTCTCGCCATGCTGACAACAGTCGTTAATAAATTAACTAAATAAAATTCAATAATTCAATATGAATTGCAGTATGGAATGCAAATAGTATACGTAACCATGTGCAAAAATTATAATATTCTTAAAAATACGTAAAATTGACATATTGCTATATCTAAAAGTCATCCAACAGAAAGAACTTTTGTCAAAACTCCAAACTATAATATTTATGTTACCCACCATCCCAATGGAACTGCACACACAGGTACTGAAATCATCACTAAAGCATCATGTCCTGCAGTCATACACAACCAACAAAATACAGTGTATAATAGTTAAAATTGAATCTCTAACTAGACCTTTAACAGTTGCATCAGTATATAGTCCACCTCGATATAATATAAGTCAAGAAGAATTATGATATATTTGCTAAACTCAATACAAATTTCATCATAGCAGGTGACTGGAACGAAAAGCACCCGTCATGGGGATCTAGGCATATCACACTAAAAGGTAGAAATCTTTTATAAAATGTGCAATCAAATAATCTAAACATTTTATCAACCTGGGAGCCAACATACCGGCCAAGTGATGTTAATAAAATCCCTGATTTGTTAAAATTGAAGAAGCATTACATGAAAAATATAACGTTCCATTACACATTAAAGAATTTGTCAGGGAAAAATGTAAGCTCGCAGGAAATGGCAAAACAGCTGAAACCCAGTTGATAAAACACATCTTACTAATCTTATATATGAACTTCGTAGAACTATCCAGGAGTCTAAAAATAACTCATTCCAATCTAACTATCACACCTGTCTACCGATGATCATTCCCTATGAAAAGCCACTAAAAACTAAAAAAAACAACCTTAGCTATTCCACGAAGATGACAGCATAGAAACATTCCTTGAAACTCCATGCCAATTATCTCCTCCTTTAAAAAGTCTTTCTCCTACTGAAATCCGTAAACAAATAAGTTACCTTAATTCTCATAAGGCACCAGGATTCGATCTTATTGTCAGTGAAGTCCTAAAAAATCTCCCCAGAAAGGCAGTTGAACTCCTTACTATAATATTTAATAGTATGTTGAGATTATGTTATTTTCCTGTACAGTGGAAACTTGCTCACATTTTAATGATCAGTAAACCCGGAAAACCACCAACAGAAGCAAACTCTTACCCGTTCAATAAGCCTTCTGCCTATTATATCTAAAGTCTTTGAGAGGTAGGTTATGAATAGAATTGAAACATCCATTCGAATAAATAACCTTATTCCTGATTTCCTTTTTAATAACTATGATAAAAAACATACAATTCAAAAAAATCCTCAACCACCAAATTTATATGGTACAATTAAATTACATAAAGATACAAAACCAATTAGACCTGTAGTTTCTTATATCATTACTTCAAATACAAAATTAGCAGAGTTTATTTATAAAACTTTAACTAATTACGGTTACATATCAAAATACTCACTAAAAAAGTCTTTGGAGTTGATACATAAACTAAATATACAAAATTGGTTTCGTTTCACGTTAGTAATATGTTTTCAAAAATTCCTCCATGAGAATGTATACCATTAATAAATGAATTCTTAGAAAGAAAACACAAAATTACTTTGTTTTTGGTGATACATTTTATATTCAAAATGGAAGGATTGCCAATGGGTAGTCCAATATTACCAATTTTGACAAATATTTTTATGGATAATTGGAATTATTTGTAATTTTTTAATTTATAGATAATTGTATTTTTACAAAAAACACTTGTTTGATTGTCAGAATTATTTGTTTCAAACAGTCGATTATATTATTTTCTCCAGTTATTTTGAATTCATCCCAAATTTGAACTCGTATCAATTGTAAAATTGATTCCAGTATTTTTTTAAGTAAGTTCGCCATTTAAATATTTTATAAATAGAATAGAAACTAATACGGTTCCATGACGGAGTCCATACTTCATTGTTTTCTGGGCCTAGGATAATTCACAGTCCCTGTTGCGCCGCCGGGGCAACTCTCTGTCAGCCGTTGGCGATGCATGGTAAGGATATAAATTTTGTAATAGGTTTATATATTTATTTATTTTTTATTATGAAAATCAGTGTAGGCAATAAGCTACTCAGTTATAAAGAATATCATTTATTTATTTGTTATTATGGAAAACAAGATAGGCACATCAAACCAAACTTAACCTATAATTGTATTTTTAAAGCTTATTGTCTACTTTCACTTCCATAATAATAAATAAATATTATTTTTTAGAATTAAGTCTTAATTATAACCTTACAACCTATAAAATTTATATTCTGACGACGAAACGGCGGCGTCCAATCGACTGTCAGCGAGTTGTCTGTCCCATTCCCCTGCTAGAAATAGTATCTTGAGTTGTCAGTGCTTTCTCTAAACCAATTTTGTGGAAGATAAAACACAATGTTTTAATAGATAATTTATAATATTGTAGTAGTTTCCTATGTTACTTTTTCCGAAAATTCCAAATATGATAATTACAGTTTTTCAAAAATTCAATATATCTGGTGATAAAAACCAAAAGATTTAAATGTCAAAACATTTTTAAAGCGGACGTGATACTCATTGCTGGAACAAGTGGTTTATTAACTGTCTATGAAGTTTAAATAATATTTACAACTACGCCCGTTTAAGTCACAGATTTATCTTATAGATAATATTCATTAAATAAAACTAACCTTAATGATTTTGTTCAAGTTGATAACTTTGATATCCATCACAAGATTAACCAAAACAGATGAGAGCAACTCTGGACAAACACTGATAAGCAAAATCGTTAACTCGGAAAAAGTGGTAACGCTTTTATTTTTATTTTGAGGACAATAAATTGTTTCAAACAGCAGCTGATAATTTTCTAAAATAAGCAGATATAAATTGTCCCTGGTAACTTTGTCTAAATGGTCTTGAGCCTTATTCAAATTGCACTTCTGTATGTAAAGGAGCGTCAACGCCAAATGCTTTTCAGCTGTTTTCTGAAAACTACTAAAAATATTACTATTGTATAGGCTGTTGTTTCAAATTATTTCGTAAACCATTAAAGATATAAAGATTTTTAATAGAAAAACTTTTGCATATTTATTAGACTTGTATTTTAAACTTTAAAAAATTATAAAAAATCAGAATTAGAATGAAAATAGAAAATAATAACTTCCAAATTGATTTTTCAATATCCATAAAAATGTTTAGTTTCAGATAAAACTGAATTGCTTTGAAACACTTTTCCCCCATTCATAATAATGTACACATTTAATGGTTTAGGAAATTAAAGTTTAACTTTTTACACACTTTGATATTTTCTCGTTCAAAATACAAATTAATTTGTCTGTTGAATATTCCCTGATGATTTTGCTTTTTAATATCAAATTTGGTAGATCTTTGTAATCGTGGTGTTCCAAAAGATCTAGAATAGACTCTGAAAAGTTCTGTTTCGAGTTCGAACCAAATATTTTATCTGCATCCGGTCCAGCTTTCACATCCAATAAGGTTTTTTTGAGGTAGTATATTAGGCCTTTGGTTGACTAAAACAGCATTAATATATTATTAGATTAGGTTCGCTTTTATTAAATAGGTGAAGTCGAATCTCATGATGACGTGTTGATGAATTTTTAAAAATGTTGAGAACCTCCTATTTCTATAATACAAATGGGGTTTAGAGTTGCCGGAATAGAGGTCATTAAAATATATATAAAATAAATACAAAATACAGGAAATTAGAAATCAACAAGGTAAGATGGCGACTGTCCTGTCCTTCTCGAGCGACGAATCTTCGTAGCTAATTGTGTATCTGGCAACATCACGCTTGGCGACCTTTCCAACTTTGTGTTACGAACAGGCGTTGACGCTGTTTCGTTTGCCATATCCCCTAGGACTCTGAAAAGAATCTGATCGGTGTGTCTCCTAATTATCTTACCGTCCGAGGTAGCGATCATGAAGCTTAAAGGACCGGTCGTTGTCACTATCGATAAAGGTATCCACTTAGGTCCAGAAGTATAGGATCTTGCATAAACTGATTCGTCTTCTTGGAAAACTCAGTAGAACTTTTTGTCATTTTTATTTCCTGTTTAGCTACCTTGTTTCTTGCACAATCTCGCATTATCTTGTCCAGCAACGTATTTAGTTTATGGATATTTCGACGTCGTAGAGTGTAGAATAATGTGTTGCGTTTTTGAGGTTTTGAACCATTCTTTCCATTTGCCCATTGCTACTTGGGTGATAAGGTGCAACCAGCGTTTGCCTAAAGTTATTTTTTAAAGGAATTCTTAAAATTCAGCAGCTGTGAATGCTGAGCCATTGTCTGAAATGTATACGTCAGGCTTTCCAACAATTCTCCCAGAACTTTTATTGAGGATTCAGTTGAGGTACTGGGCACCTGTCTTACTTTAAGCCATTGCGAATTTGAATTAACAACTATTAGGAAATATTTTCCTGCCATTGAACCGGCATGGTCAATGTGCAAACTTTGTCAAAGCGCGCGTGACCACTCCCAGGGATGTAACGGGGCCTGACTTGACATTTTTCGCGTCTCTTGGCATTTCTGATAAGTATTCACTAGATCCTCAATCTGTTTATCGAGGTTTGGTCACCATACGTAGGATCTAGCTAGACCTTTCATTTTCACCATCCCTGGGAAAGCTGCATGCAAAAATTCTATTGTTCTTTTCCTTCACCCCCTCTCCAGGGCAAGCAGTCCTGATAACAGATAATTTCTTGTTTTCTTTGAAGGAGTTCTATTTGCTACTTTCCGCAGGCCATCCTCTCCAAACCCATTGTAAAACCTTAGCTAGAGTTGGATCTTTTCTGGTTTCCTCAGCTATTTCCTTGGCGCAGTAAACTTTTTCCGGTATGTTTTCCAGCATTAATACATTGGCTGAGGGAGAAGCTTCTGGTATCTTCATATCTATTGGTAATCCGCTTAACCTATCTGCATTCCCTAGGTTTTTCCCAGGGATCTACTGTATGTCGTAGTTATAAGCATTTAATAAAATTGACCCTCGAAGGAGATAATATTTCAGGCATTGAAGAGACTATGGAATTCTACTGGTGCTTCCATTCTCTATGCGTTAATTTGGCTAATTACACATCCCACACCATACGGACTAGCATCGCATGCTAAAATTAGTGAACTTTTTGAAAGCTAGCTTTTGCTCGTGTCTGCATTGGAATGGCAAGTTTTTGTGAAGTAATTTGTGCAACGGTTCCCCAATTGTTGCCTTGTCCTTTAAGAATATGTAGTAAAAGTTGATTGATCCTAAAAACGCTTGAATTTCCGTTTTAGTTTTGGGAGCTGGAGCATTTAGTATTGCGTTTACTTTGTCTTTTGTTGGCCTTATTCCGTCCGCACTTATTTCGAATCCTAGATAAACAATGTTTTTGGCGAAAAAAAATACACTTTGCTTCTTTTAACTGTAAACCATCTTCTTGAAAACGCCTGAGAATTTGTATTATTTTATTTTCTAAGTCACTATCGGAGCTATCGACAATTAATATATCATCATAATATGGCAAGACTCCGGATATCCCCGTTAATCGCAAATCTATAAAACGTTGGAAAATTTAAGGGGCGTCCGAGACCCCAAATTGAAGTCTATTACACCGAAAGGTGTTATTATTGTTTGTGCATCCGCGGCACTTTTATCTACGCTGAGTAAATATTATTCTTCGCGAACAGTCTTCCCTCTACCAAAGTAGTTAAATTATTTTGCACTGAATGAACAGGGTAGCTATCGGCGCGTAACGCCCTATTTATTATACTTCGATAGTCCCCGCAAATCCGAAGTTCTCCGTTATTTTTAGGAACGAATACGATGGATGTAACCCGTTCGGATAGGATACTGGTTCCAGCACTTTTTGTTTCATTTAATCTATCCAATTCTATATCTATTTTTTCCTTAAGAGCAAAAGGAACTTGATTTTAAGTTAATTAAAAATTACCTCAACATCTTATTAATTTGACATTTGACATTATATATTAATTTCATTTTATACGGTACTTCAACTTTTATAATATGATTAATACTTACATGATTTCCGGATTGTTCTTGTATTTTTTTGACTCTCTTAAGTACATCTACTGGCGATATTCTAGCCATTTTGTAGTAAGGTACTGATAAAATATAATCATCCTTATTATTGCTCCTAAAAAGAGGTTATCATTGTGAACACTTTTTGGACTTTTATCTAAATATCCATCAGTGGTTCTGATCGTTATGGTTATTTAGAAAAAAATTCACTAGTTTTCTTTCACGGTAATCAGAAATACACGATCTACTGAAAACGAAAAAGCCAGATATATGAGAGAATAACCTGTCTAAGAATAAAAAGTAAACCTTTTAATTTATCGATTCTACATGTGTATATATTCATTAATGGCAATGGCCCCTAAGGATAAAAACAAAAATTTTATAGGTAAGTTAAATGGTTACATAGGTAAAGAATAACACAATAAATGCATAGCACAAACATACCATAAAAAATAAATAACGGTCAAAGACTAAAAACAAGGCGTTAGTAGAGCAAAATATAAGTATAAACATGGAGAACCACTATAAAGACTTTTTTTTCCAGCGGTTTCTGAAAAACTTGTTACAATATGCCACTTTTGGTGATGCCTCGGGCCTCAGTCCTCTATTTTCGTGGAAAACACACGATCCCTTAAATTAGTAATCAGGGTGCCTAGGTAGCAACAGTGAAGAAACGGTATTTCAGGGGTTTGATTGAAAAATTACCTTAATATGTATTTTGGGGTTTTTCCCGTCTGCTATAAAACGTTTGAGATCCGCTAAAACAGATTCTATAAATAAATTACAAACAGCTTTAAGACGTATTGTACGAGTTGCCATGCAGACAAGTAGGCAAATATAATATTTAATCATTTTTGGACCTCGTGTTTTCCTATTTTCCAATTAAAAAGGGACCACCATAGTCCACACCATCATTATTGAAGTGAAAAGAATTGTTGATTCTAGCGCTACGAAGATTACCCATAATATACTGAGGCGTCAGGGGATTTACTTTAAAACAGGTGAGACTTTTTCTAATAATATTTTTTACTACATTTTTGTCAGATATAACCCAATAATTTTCTCTTACAGTATGATGAAGAGTTTCTACACCACAATTCAACATTTTTTCGTATGTATATTTAAAGATTAAGTTTGTTAAATTGTTTTTTAGCTAATAGTAAAGTAAAACGTTTATTATAATTTATTTCTGAATTTTTAAATTTACCACCTAACCTTATTAAATTCCCGTTATGCAAAAATATGTTTAACATGGATTTAATGTTAAAATATTACTTTTAGAGTGTATAGCTTTTTTATGTAATAAATTCTTGCATTCACATGGAAAACATTCCTAGTGTGCTAACACGAAATTATTTAATTCTTCAATAATTGAATTTTTAGTTATAATTCGATGACAAGGGGGTAATTTTAGACTATTAAAATACCGAAATATAAATGCAACTACTGCTTGTAATTTAAGTATTATACAGAACTTATTAAATATATTTAAATTGTCACAAAATAAATTTACACGAGATAATTTTAATTCTCGAATATTAGTTACACTAGGAGAAGTGATTTCAAGATTTCAGTTTGAATTATTAATTTTGGAAAATTGAGGTCCATTCCATCGCAACTCTGAATTTAGTAGGAAGAAGTTCCTTGGTATATCAAAACCATAGGATTTTCTCTAGATTTAATATACCAGTCGCCTAATTTAGTTTATGATTGTATAGTTCCAACTGTGTTGGCAACAAATGTTTTAAATGATATTGGTTCGCCTCTAATCCTGGCCAGAGTTATGGTTGAATACGAGTATGACCAAAAATATATTTTATCAAATTTAATATTAAGTGAAGACTTCACGTTTCTCGGCAATTCTGAAAGCAAAACTGTAGCGCACAACTCAAGCATAGGTAAAGACACTTGTTTGATTGGTGCAACACGGGATTTTAAGCAAAGTAATTTAGAATTTATTTTTCCAATAGAATATATGCACCTAATATAAATACATGACCCATAAGCGAATTTTCAAGCGTCAAAATCTATTCATTTTAATTATCATAGACTCAGCAAAAAGAACTTGTCCTGGAATTTTTACATGTTTTAATAGTAATAAATCATTTTTAAATTGACACCATTTTGTATACAATTCTTGAGATATCATTCATCCTAGGAAATTCCCAAGGGATAAAAAAGTTAACATATAGTCGAAAGAATTGATTGTTTGGTAGTTTAATTTTCCTCCTAAACTTTATCTGAAAGTGAATAAATTGTATAATCTAAATAAAGACTGCATTGTAATTCGAGTACCGTATTATTATATTCACCTAATTCTACAATGTTTATATCAAGATTTTCATTTAAATCAATTTGTTTCCTTAACTCGAACTGTGCTGATTTTAGGATTAAGGGAAATTTTTTTGAAGTTGAATTAATTCAACAAATAAATAATTTATAAATATTTTAGAAGCTGTAGGATAAATTCAAAATTTTTCCGCCAATTTATTAAAACATTTTACGGAAAGATACGGGATTGAAGAGGTACCGTAATTGACAGTTAAAAGTTCATATAATTCGAGTTCATCATGAGTGTTTTCGCGACAAAAAATTCTTTGAAAACATGTTTCATTTTCTTCAATTAATATTTGCCGGTACATTTTAGAAATGTCACCCGTAATTACGTAATTGGAAATCTTAAAATAATATCAAATAAATCATATTGTAATTTAGAACCGGTAAATTGGGTGTCATTAAGAAATATACCAAGACGGAGGCCTGTCGTCTGTCATTTGTCAAAATAATCTGTCAACGTCATATTTGTTCATCTACACAGCTGACATTGAAATGTTTAGCTTGAATCTGAAGTAAAAAATTATGCATTAATGGTCTGTGAAACAAAATGTTTATTAGTATAAAGCGATTATTTTGCTTAACAATATTTTCAACTGGTCTAAAAGACAACAAAAAATGGAAGCGTCTTGTAGAAAAGATGGTGCTCCGCTATCAAATACTGAACGTCTGATTGAATTAAATGCTGAAGAGCTAATGGCAAGATATAATGAATTATCGGTTATAATGATATAAGTATTTTGTTGAAAAATATACTTTAAATTATGGTTGATAGCAACTCTCACTCAACCTAAACGCAGAAAACAGAAAATTCTGTAAATGTCGTTTAATGTAAAATAGGGGGCTGTGGTGCTTTAAATTAAAAACATTAAATAAAATTAATACGAATATGTATTCAGAGGAATACCGACGTGAACGTAGAAGTTTTATGTTATGTTCTTAATAACTTTGGTGAGTGGGTGGTACTCCATCAAACAATCATATATAATACAATAGGCCTTGGTATTGTTCGGAATTTCAGTATCAGCTTCAATGTCTAACTTCACGTCAATAGTTGTTGATTTAATTGTTTCTTCTTGTTTCCAACAATCGATGACAAACAGTGCATGACATTTGAATGCTGCATAACCCGGATAGAATTCCAAATAGTTAAAATGAGATATAGTGACTATTTCCAAATTCCAGTTAAGTACATTCGTTTGGATAGTATTCACTATTTAAAGATACTCAAATAATGTTGATGTTTACGTGGTCGAAAGTAGTAAGATCAGCATCGGCTACATCTCTTTTTTCGGTTTGGAAAAATACAATAATATAACGAGGTCTCTCAATGGCTGTTGTCGTTTTAATAAATTAACATTTCTCTTCGTGCATTCGATGTAATGGTAGATAATTCTTTTGAATCCCATTCTAAATCTAAATCTAAACGGTATAAGAATTGATTTATCTATTTTATTGATTTTAAAAGTTCCTCCTTGACGACATCGTTGGAATAAATATGTTTAATTTTTAATCCGATACCTTCAATTACCAATTCCGCTGCCGTCGCCGTTCTTGTACTTCTACCAGAATTTTCCTTTATGACACCAGGAGATACCCCCATATATCTACTTTAATGTCTTTGCTCCTCTACGAAAATGGCGCTAAATTCAAAAATATTTATGCGTATTCCAAATCGTTGTATAAACCGAAATATCAGTTGTTGCAGGAACATACTCAAAAATTGCCAAACAACTTATTCGAGACAATTGTGATGTTTAAACAGGATCAGATTGAGTTGAAGCATATATTTGATGTACACGTATCTCCTGATATGCGTTTCGATCAGATGAAAAAATTATACTTCCAGTGCTGGAGAGAAAACTACGGGAACCATTAGAATCGTTAAAGACTTGGGTATACGCAGTGGCCGATATCGTAAGGGTTTTGACAAATATAGTACAAAGGTAGGCTTCTGTCGATTTCGCATTCCATTGTAAATTTAATGTTGGGACGTAGGTCGTTGATGTGGTCAAAGAATATGTTTAGATTTTCTCCTTCATGTGGCCATATGATAAAGGTGTCGTCCACGTAGCGTAACCAACACTTAGGTTTCAGAGGGCTGGTTTGTATTGCGGTGTTCTCAAATTCTTCCATAAACAGGTTCGCGATGACTGGCGATCCCACGGCTGGTCCTTCTGTTTGTTCGTAGACGATGTCATTAAAAGTAAAAACCGTTGATTTCAGACATAATTCAATTAGGTCATTTAATTCTTCGTTTAGTCCGGCTCTCAGCAATCTTGTCCTCACCATCTCCAAAGTTGTATCTATTGGAACCTTAGTGAAGAGGGAAGTCACATCAAAGCTAATAAAAATATCCTGTGGGTCCAATTGGATCTCTTTGATTTTGGCAATAAAATGCTGGCCAATGGGTGTGTCGCGGATCCAGTTGCACTCACTATGGGACGAAGCGGTACATCTGGTTTGTGTATTTTTGGCAAAACATACAAGTGAGGAGTTTTGCTGTCTGATGGCATGAGGCGTCTCTTGTCTGATTGTGATATACACGTTGTTGTTTTTATGGCTGAAGTTATTCTCTTCTCTATTGTTTTGGTTGGATTTTTCTTTAGTTGGGTGTACGCTGGATCTTGGAGCAATGTGTGTATCTTCGCCATATAATTAGAAGTATCCATTATTACAGTAACATTTCCTTTATCCGAAGGAAGTATTGTGATATTTCTGTTCATCTTGAGTTCGACGAGTGCTTTCTTTTGATCCCTGCTGATGTTTGACTTCGGTGGTGTTCACTTCTTAAGTATATCAGCCGTCTTGACACTAATTTCTTCTCGGGTATGTTGAGGTAACGACCTCATGGAACTTTCCAAGGAACTTATTACAGCTTCTTTTGGTATGGCGTTCGGTGTTATCGAAAAATTGAGACCCTTGGCAAGAACCTCTTTTGCTGTATCACTGACGATGGTGGTAGATAAATTTATCACGACCTTATCTATTTCCAATTGTGGTTTGGCCGGGTGTTATTGTTCATACAGCTTGTCAAATTTGCAAATTTGATTTGTTCTCAATTTTGTTCCTATTTATTCTGCTTTCCTTGTTGTTAGATTATCGATTAGATCCCATGTCTCTGCTTTTAGTGTTGTGGTCAAGTGCAGATGAATTTAAAATAATTCGGTGTTCTTCTGGTCTAGTTGTCGCCTGGTGTCCTGTATTCTTTCTCGAAGAAGGGCTTGGCTGGCCCTCTAGAGAATGTATTTCCCGCTCCTGGTGTTAATATGGTGGTGTAGTTGTAAGAATCGTGGTGTGACACGATTGTCTCGATACCTGCTTAAAAAGGCTAGTTGATGCAATAAACGTTGACGTTTGATTCTGAGTGTCTCCAATTACCGTGTGAGTTTGAAAATCTCCTCCCCGTAGAGTTGGAAAATTTTGTGTTTAAGGCTTCCGCGGCCATTGTCTTCAAAACTGGAATGGCTTCCGGGTTTTAAACCGCGTCGATGATTGTTCCTGATTAACCCCATCGAAGGTTTTTGTAAAATCGGTATATACAGGATGCGGAAGATAAATCGTCGATTAGACGGATCTCGAGAACTACAAGTAGATGAAAACTCAAAATTTGTAAGGAGGGATTTTAAAGAATGGATTATTTTATGAAAATATTGTCATCCTTCTATCACTTCTGGTTATAGCGCAAGTTGATTATAACTTCACTTTATTAAATGGGATACCCTGTATATTTTTCAATTTTAGGATTATTCACGTAATTCTGAACAATTTTTGTTAATATTTCCCTATGCCTATCTTTCACCGTTTTTTGAGGTATAATTTTTTTTTAAACTACACTTTTTCACTATGTACAAAAATTGAATATCTTCTAATGTAACTTGGATAATAGCTTACATTTTTAC
Organism: Hermaeophaga mercurialis; assembly: GCA_951812935.1. NCBI lineage: Eukaryota > Metazoa > Arthropoda > Insecta > Coleoptera > Chrysomelidae > Hermaeophaga > Hermaeophaga mercurialis. The sequence goes on from OX638364.1 coordinate 30,110,588, forward strand.
AAAGCGTACACGATACGACACTATATTATTTACAATTTGGAAATTGTTTTTTTACTATACAGGGTAGTCTTAAAATTAATTATATGTTGCGTATCCCAAGACAACTTTTTAGATACAAGTGAATCTAGCAGGTTTGCTAATTCAGGTTGTAAGCATACAGCCCCATAATTTGTGACATCATTTTTTATGCCTGATTTGTAGATAGGTGCAAGGAAAATTTGTTTTCAAAAATCAGAACACATGCCCTGTTCTAGACTTGAATTGAAAATGCTATGAATAGTTTTTGAAAGAGTAAAAACACATTTTTTAACACATGAAGTGGTTTGCCATCTGGACCATACGATAGTTTTCTTGGAGCTTTCATAATGGCATCTATAATTTCCTGAACATTAACAGTATAAGAGTAACATTTACGTTATCACGCATATACGTATATACTGGATTTTGATTATCTTGTTTAGTAGAATAAACATAGATGATGGTAATTTATAATAGTTTTTTTCATTATTAATATGTTTCCCAAAAGAAAGTTGGATTTGAAAAAAATACTGTTCTCAGATTTAAAAATTTAGTCATTAAAACAACTGATTTTAATATTAAAATAATTGACTTTAATAAAGAAAATGGAGCAATAATTATAAAGGATATAGGGGATATGTAACTGGAACACGTGGTCTATATCAATTGATATTTTATGATAACCCTAAATATTTCAACAACCAAGACTTAAGAAGCGACAAATCCTCATAGAGAGGCATTGGGCTGAATAAAAGGTACCACAAAATACAAGTATACGCATATTATAAAACCAATGTTCCAACAAAGATGTAATACCGCTGGTAGTGGACTAGCGCTTCCAAAAGAGCTCACAATGAATTACCTCTTGAATACGTCTATTGGGATGACCCCAACAAATTAATCGGACGTATAAAGCTGCTAAATGCTTCACAAAGTGCTGGAAAACTTCCCACGATAATGAAATAATTACCATTATCAATCGTGAAGCAAACATTATATATTGTTTAACTAAACACTAAATACTTTCCATTAAAAGCGTAGACAAATTCAGACATCATTCGAAAATTCGGATGAATTTTCACTCGCCTAAAAGTCCAATATCTCGTACAAATGACGGAGATGTAAACGTTAAAAATGTAAAAATTTGTAATTTAAAAGAGCCAACTTCTAAAACTGATGCAGCAAATAAAGTGTACGTTGATAATTTAATTGCAACTTACCAAAATATGATAAATGGTTCCGTGAATAAAAATTTAAAATTATATGACAATGAAATAAATGGTATGAAGGATAATTTTGGAATATTTGACCAAATGCATGGTGATATTAAGAAAATAATAAGTAAAATAAAACAAATATCGCAGCTTATATCTAAAAATCCTCCTACATCAGCTAAGGATATGTCAACAAAGAAATATATATACGATTGTATTTTACGTGCCAAAGCATATTTACGAAAATACAATGAAAATGCAACTACATAACTTATGTCACTTTTTATGAATAATATTTTTAATAAATGTGAAAAGATAAATTATACATATCTGAATTTCCACAGTATTACAAAGCTTTTTAAGTTATATTGAATCGACCAAGGTTTCGCTAATTTGACATCGCTATATTTCTAGATTTGATAGAAGATTGACAGATTTTTCATAAGCCTAAATAACTTCATATCATAAATATTTTAACCAATCAACAATATTAGTATTTTTCTAAAAATATTTTTGGTTACTATTATATAGGTATTTAGTTCAAAAGGTGATCTATCATAATTGAACTTCCCAGGTTTAGTTGTTCATTCAATACTGTATATTGAGGATATATGAGGGGATTCTTTATTTCATATTCCTCCAAAAAATCAAGTCCTTCTTTCTTGTTACTTATATAAAGTATTTCCACTGTTGTTTCAATTGTGTTATTAAGTGTAGGTTTGTGTTTTGTATCAAGAGGTATTTTGCGTAATGTGACTTATCTGGTTGTTTTAATCTAGAAGCTCGTAAGTGTTCACAGTACCTTATATTTAAATTTCTAAGGGTCTGGCCAAGACAGACGGCGTTACAACCCGGACAATTTAGTATATAAATTCCCGATTTTGAAAATTTATTCATTTACAAACGGATCAAAGTACCGAATTCTACAACAGAAAATGTTAGCATTTGAACCTAGAAATGGATTGACGTGGTACCTGAAATTACGAATGAATACAATAACACCAAATATAGTAAAATTCAAGAAAACCCTTAGACGTGGACAAGTTCAACGAAAAGAGCATTTTACGTCAAAACTATAATCATTTGAAAATCGCTGGCCTGAGAAAATTTAAAATTGGTAACATTGTACGCATAAGTAAGGCCAAACATTTGTTTGAAAAAGGTTATACGCCTAATTAGACAACCGAATTATTTAAAAATGTTAAAATCAAAATAACCACTCCCGTTGTGGGAGTAATTCTGTAATTCTTCTTCATAAAAAGCACCTTTGATATATCTTCCTTCCATATCTTTTAGTGAATAGACAACCTATTCACTAGAAGATATGGAAGGTAGATATATCAAAGGTGCTTTTTATGAAGAAGAATTACAGAAAACTGCTCACTCTGACATCTACCTAGTACAAAAAGTACTAAAAGGCAACAAAATGTACGACAAATGGCTAGGTTTCGAAAATAAATTTAACACACTGATACAATCTTCTGATTTAATATAAAAATCTTATCGAAAATGCTAACAAATTTCTGCATGTCAGGAGCCTTTTTGTTTAAATATTCATTGAGAATGTAATTCTTGAGTAGGGAAATATAAATAAGGGTTCATATTAAAAACGCTTTCTAAATTTTAATCAAAACATGAGCCAAGACAGTGGTTACGAGAACAACATGTCTCAATCATTTGTCAGTATCTTCTCAGAGGATTATGATCGTGAAATTGACAGAGTTCTTCAAAAGTAAGAGGCGGCAGTCAAATTTGAAAATCACCATCTTATTCAAACATTGTTTCCACTTGGTGGCTATGAAATTCGAGTTGGTCTGCAAGACCTTTCAGTGCAGTTGTTACATTAGCACAATATGTCAAGATCTCCAAAATTATATTCAACACCGTCGATTGGCAAATGTTTATTGACTTACTTCTCAAGAAACAATAGTTCTTCGGTGATGCATTACCTAGTTTTTCCGACGAATATGAAGATGATTCATAAAAATGTGGTGGTTTTATTGTACTGAGAACCTTGGTTTTCGAAGACACCAAATTTATTGACATCTCTAAGCATCAAGTGCATCTTTATCTATGTGAGAGTGATGCCAATGAAATAGGTTAACAGCAGGTTGCTTTGGCATCAGATATCTATGTTGGAAATCTTAAACTTTTGTGCTTACTATTATAATGTCATAGATATAATTAAATCTCACTTTGTTAATTCATGTATAAGTCCATTAGAATATGTAAATGCATTTTGTTATATTTCGACAGATAGTTTATAAAGTATTGCACTTAGACAATAAATATATCTTTAATTATAAACCCAAAATAATTAATGCTTTGTATGATTTTTCAGTATAATAAATTTTTTGAAAATGTTTGTCTGTTTTATTGTTTAAAAACGATATATTTTTCACGATTAATACATGCTTTTCTTATGTACTAGACATTTCGTTTTGACATACGTCACAAATGTTCAAAACTTACAAAAAGCGACGTTGTTGACGTTATTTCATGTTAAAACTTACGTCAAATTCCCTTATTTGGGAAGGAACATTCACGGGATAAAATATTCCGATGGAGATATCGAATACTCTGATTTCGAAATAAGTCAAAAAGTGGACTTCCTGCATAACAAATTTCCAATAACGATCGATGTTGCAAAATACAATGGGACACACTTTACAATTTCTAGAAATAAGTATTTTGATGAAAACAAAAACTCAACCAAAATAAGTGTTTTCCTGTTAGTCAGTTAGTCCCGAGTAATGAGATGAGGGTTTATTTTGTTGCTGCAGACGTAAGTAATTTTCATATTTTCTAAATTGATTGGCTGTTTATTTATTGTGATTATGAAGGGAACATTTTTAGGTGAATTTAAGTGCTTAGAATAAAGTCTCAGATATTGAAAAAGAAAAAAATGAATGAATTGGAAATACAAAAACCCTATCAAATACTGAATGGAAGGATTGTGAAAAGTAAATTTAGCGAGTGTATGTTTGTAAAACTGAAAGAGGCTGTGGTGTTTCTTCCATCCAGACTAACCGATACGTTCCGTCCGTATATAAATATTTGACAGTTTTCAAGGGAACTGTCAATATTGACAAAAGTAATCATTAAACTATTCATTTAGAATTATCGAAGACAATTTGACGGGAACCATGTCAGAATACATATATTTTTATAAAGATAACATACTTTATGATTTACATCGCAAATAAACTCTTCTAGAAAAGGATTTTTTAATTTTTATTTACCAAAAGCGTTATATGTAAAGCTGACTTTTTTGCACATGTTAAAATGTAGAAAAAACAATAGAAAAGTACTACACGAAACATTTTTGTGAGATAAAAAAGCTAACTTTATTCTATCTGTCAAAATGCTGAAAAGCGTTCCGCCATTTTTAATCCATTTAATTTTTTGTCAATGCCACCTTTCAACACGTCAACAAACCATACGTTACCTAACCATGACGATCATTACTTGCCTATATTTAATCCACATTTATTGATGCACCATAGCCATGTATGAGCAGAACGACGAAATAGCAATAAAAATTCACTTCATAGAGAATAAACAATGTGTATATTTTACAAACTGTTCGTTATATTCTATCCTAAGTGTACGTAATGACACTTGGATTGTGTTTTCAAGCAAATTTATAAATAAAAGTTAGATTGTGGCAGCCGACCAACTTGGAACAGATTCACGGCTGTTTATTCAAAAATTTTTTACGAAAAAAAAGGGTTTTTGATTATGTGTTGTTATTATTAGTGATAATGAGTGTTAAAAATTGTTACACTGTAGGTGAGTGCAATATTATTAAATATATTTATGCAAAATCTGAATTTTCAAATTTATTTAATGGTTATTAAAGGATAACTATATTTATACAAGTCAAAGTATTTTTAGTGCATAATAATGGGGTAAAGAATTAAATCTAAAATTTAAAATTATGAAATATATAGTGTTGTTAAATTTATACGAAAAAATTCACTAGAAGGTTCAAAACCCAGAAACACACCGTTAACATGAAAAAATATTCCTAAAACAAAAAATTATAACTGGTGAATTATGTCCATAAAACAAGTCAAGATTCCTCGATTCATGATTATCTCTTTCCAAACAAGTCGTGAAAATAAGGGATCTACCAGTAATGGAGAGTTTGATCATTGTAACATAGATAATTTAAAGTATATTTAAATTCTAATGTTAATTTGTTGCTCGATTTTAATATAATAAAATTTCGCAGTTACATATGACATGTATGCGTAATTTCAAGTATCATATTATTATAAGTGGTCGTAAAGATTTTATTTAAAAAACTCCCTCTATGTCATCGATTGCACCAGGATTATAGTTTTAAAGGAGGTGCAATTAATCCATTAACAAATTTAGTAAAAATGTTATGTATTTAATCGATATACAAAGTTTTAAATATAAAGACAGTGAATTTATTATTACGAAATAAAATTTAGTTTTCCTTGTCTATCAGCGTGTTTAATAGTTCGCTTGGACCTTACCCAGATTGACTTTTCCAGGAGATTTGTTTGATGAATCAAACTACCGTTGGGAACATTAACGACGTTTGTCAGATTCATCATTATTCTTTTGGAAAAGAGAAAAAAACCCCGAAGCATTGAAACCTAGGATATTTGGGTAAGTAAACCATCTTATAATTTATCTAGCTGTTAAAATTGTAATCCACGTTTTGAAATATGGATTTACATTTGTGTTCTTGAGATAATGCGCACATATCTAGTTTTTATGTGTTTACGCATTTGCTTTTTACTGAGGAGAAAAAGCAGTAATTTAGTTTTATTGAATTAGAGTCTTCTACTTTAGTCTTATTTTTGGCAAATTTTGACATTCGCTTGGAGACCAAATTATTTCCATCGGTTTGACATCGGAAGGATCTAGAAGCGGTGACCATATTTGACAGGTTACATCTGATAAATCCAAATTGACGTCCTGAAGTCGGACTTCATGACCTTGCATAGGCCGATGCACCTGCCAGAATCCTGTCCTCAGACCGGGAAAATCAAAACCTTACATTAATGATTTAGATCTCATCATATTCTAATAGTTGATTGATTTATTTTTACATTTTTTACATATTTTTATATGGAAATTTTAGTTTTAATTCATTCACAGTTTATATTACACTAATTTTAAGCTTTTTTCAAATTTTTTTACAACAGTCTTGTAAATTTTACCATACACATTTAGTGGGTATGAATTTCTTTCTGTCAAATGAACATAAACTAGAGTGGTCTATTGAATCATTGGTGGATTGTTGATGAATTATGATCCACCTTCGACTAGTATTTGGATGCTGGATGTCAAATTCCCTCAGAATTTGACAACTTATATGTCACCCTCGGATTATAATCATTTAAATTATAATTTATAGTATATTTTTCAACAAAATACTTATACCATTCACTAACTGATAATTCATGAAATCTTGCAATTAGCATTTCAACCTTTAAATTAATCAGACGTTCGGTATTTAATAGCGGAGCACCATCTTAACTACAAGACGCTTCCATTTTTTATTACATGAAGTGATATCAAAACTCAAACCTACATCTAATTTATTAGAGATTTCTACAACCGCCATTTACCGTAGCGCCATCTACCACCGTAAACTCACACCTTATTTCAGATTCCTGTAATCGCTATGACAGTTTGACATTGACAGATTTTGTTGACAAATGACAGGCCGCCATCTTAGAAAGTGGACGAGGATCGTGAAAGTGCCTTTACTACCCGAGTCCGATTTAGTGCACCCAGTAAAAACTATCTGAAGTTTTATAGTTAAACTTGAAGCTTTCATGACGAACTAATGTGGTAAATAAAAATTGGAATTGGATTCATGTATCATGGTTTTGTTAATTATAATCATATGCCCTAATTCCAAATATTCTTTAATGAATTTCGAATATTCTAATTTTAATGTAATATCAGAATTAATTTTTCATTTGATTTATTTAATGTGTTGAATGGAATTCTAACTACAAATCGAACCGATTTATTTCTATAAGTAATTTCATCAAAATAATTCTGGCAATATTGCTTTGAAGCTGATAATGATAATTTTTTTATTGTGAACAGTTTAAATGTCTAAAATTCTAAGTAGACTGAACAAGATCTCATGTTAACTTTGGCTTTTTATATGAACGAGGGCATTGTATCTTAACTGAATTTTGTACTTTCGGCTTTTAACACGGGCCTGGGTTACTTACATATATACATAATAAAAACCTTAATGTACCCTAAGGTGTTAGGCGTTGCCCCTAAATATGAACAAAATTTGCCCATGGCCGTTGCCGCTGCTCCTGCCAATTTAGGCCGCGTTCCCTCAGGATTTCTGCTGCCGCTGTATCCCATGTTTTCCTTGGCCTTTCCCTAGGTTGTCTACCCAAAGTTCTTGTCTGCCATATCGTCTTTGCTTGCTGCTTATTCTGCATACGTGTTAAGGGACCAAACAATCTCAGCTGAGTTTGTACATACTTCTCCAAAGGTTCTACCTGTAGTTATGGTCTTATAAGGATATTTTGAATTTTATCTTTTTTAGTGATTCCTAATACTGCTCTCAGATACTTCAATTCAACCATTTGCAATTTTCTTTTTGCTGCTTTTGTTAGGACCCAGCTATCATTCCCATACTTTAGAATAGTTATAAACATTGTTTTGTATACGTCTTTTTTTGTTTTCTTTGACACTTCTTTTTTACGAATAAAAATCTCATTAAGACCATATTACATTTTCAGAGTACTTTCAATTCATCCATTTATCTCTGCATCATTCCTTCCATCCCTATGCACTTTCACGCCCAAGTATTTAAATGTCTCCACTTGTTTCACTTCATTTCCGTTTAATTGTATTTCTAGATCTTTATTTTTTGTCCTATTAATATTACTTTTGTTTTCTCTACATTTGTTTTTAATTTCTATTTTGCAGGGCCATTTTCAATATATCCAAATTATTTTGTAGATCGTTGTGGTTCTTAGCATATACAACTAAGTCGTCAGCAAAGGCGAATTCCGAGATCTGAGCATGTTGCATATTTCTGTAACCAACGGAGTATTTTTTACTTTCTCTTTCACCTCTTTTATGACATCATTTATTATAACGTTGAAAAGAATTTGATTTAAAACTTCACGCTGTCTCAAACCTTCTTAGTAATAAATTCCTCCCATTGATGGTTTACGATTCTTACGTAGTTTGTTTTACTTTTATAGATACTCTTTATTGCATTAACTATACATTGGTTTATTCCTCTCTACTTCAAACTATTCCATATTAGCTGTCTACGGATACTAACAAAAGCTTTCTCTATAGCCACATATATATTATTTTTATTATTTTTTTCAATTAATTGTCTCACAGTAAAAATATAGTATTGTACGTCTCTGCCCTTTCGTAATGCGCTTTGTGATTCTTTTAGTTGGTGTTATATTTTGTCTTTTAATCTTTTTTCCAAATGTCTCGTAGACTTAACGTCGTGCTCAGTATTGAAAAAATTATAGTATCTCCTTTCTTGAGCAGGGGTAATAATATCTCCGGTTTTAATATTTAACATTTCAGAGGTAATCCCATCGGGTCCAGCAGCTTTACCACGTGTCAATAATTTTATTGCTTTCTCAACTTCTAGTTAGTTAATTTTTTCGATGTTAATAATCTACCTCATATGCTTATTCAAATTCATGTGATTTATGGATTTTTTAAAATAGGTTTTGATTACCGAAGCTGTCTTTTTCCATTTTGATTGTTTAACAATCTCTTTTACTTTTACTCTTTGTAATTTAATATTGTTTTATTTCCTAGATATTGTTTCCATTTCTGTTTTTTAATTTTCACTTCTTTTTCAATTTTTAGCTCCACCATCTTGTCTGTTTTTGGTTTTTCTTATTCTTACTGTTCCACAAGTGTCCTTTGCGGCTTTAATTATTATATTCTCTAATTCTATCCGTAAATCATCAATATTTCTGTTTTCAATATCTTCGAAGATGTTATTTACGCCAGGCTCTACACTCTCTTTAAATAGTTTTGCAGTCTCTGGTTCGTTCACTTAATATGCCCTAGTTTTTTCTATTGTCATATACTCCTTGGTATCATATGTACTTGTCTTTAATTCCCTGATGGTAACAATAACTTTGAAACCACCAAACAGTGATCAGAGTATATTTCTACTCCTTTTTTAATCCATGGGACTTTTACCCTTTACCTTTACCTTTACCTGTTATGGACTTTTTGCGTCTACTTTTTACCTTCCTTGTGTACTTGTGGATATCTTGGTGTGCAAAAAACGGCATTGGTGATTATTAGGTTGTTGGTCAATTCTATTAATAATTTCCAGTTGATGTTTCTCACGTTTTCTCCATGTATTTGCAGTTTCATCATCTTCTACTCTTTATTTAGGTCCCCTATTATTATTATTATTATTATTATTATTCTACCTTCTGTATACTTCATTCTTAAGCCATCTTTTCCAAAAATTATTTTTAGCTGTTGCTGTTGTTCTGTATATTTCATTGCTCACTATAAGTTTATTATATAGTAAATGCGCTCTGTGACCTTTATTCTTTGCTTCTTTCATTTGTTATAACAATCTTTTTCTTTCCTCTTGGACCTCTTTGGGATAATCCGCATCAATTCATATATCAGTTCGGATTTCCAGAAAGTATTTTCGCTATATTTGAGAGTTCAAGCGGTGAAAATACCTTCCCGTCCGATTTTCTTCATTCTAGTATACCGATAGTCCCTCGACTTGCATTTCATATTTTGTGCAAATTTTCGGATATAAAAGGACTTAAGTTAAATTCTGAGGGATAATAAGATAGGAGCGCTGATTAGTAAGCTCTCCAAAAGTTACGTTTTGACTGGTTAGTAATTTTTTTGGCCAAGGCATTCATATGTTTAAAATTGATTAATTTATTGAAGTTACGGTTTGATTTTTATTGAATATAAACTTGTTTCCTATTTTCGACAGCTGTCTGACACTATTCATTCCACTAACGTTTACATTTGGTGTTATTACTATAATTCTTCATATTTAATTTTATTCTTAAATAAAATAGCAACTCCCCCTATCCATCCGGGCGATCTTTTCGGAAAGTATTATATGAATTAAAGTTTTCGTATATTTCTGGTATTTAACAGGTTTCAGAGAATAGTGCAATATCTATTTTATTGGATATTAATAGGTTAACTAGGTTTTCTTTATTTGCTCTAGCAGAACGACAGATCCATTGTAATGTATATAATGTATTTAGATGGTGCATAAATAAAAAAAAAATAAAAAAAAGGGAGGGAGAAGTAGGAGATTTAAAAAGCTAAAAATTGAAAAGCTGAAAAAGCGAAGCGACTTCAAAGTTATTGTGAAGATGAAGAAAACCTTTTTCAGAACTTTTTAAGTGTTTGCTATTAACTAAAGCGTTAGCGGTTTTATACTCTTTACATTTAGCTCTAATTCCATTTTTACCTAATGATTCGATATTTTTAATGTGATTATCAATTTCTGGATCTATATCATAAATAATTTCTTCTATTTTCATTGGTTTGAGTTTTCCATTAAAATCTTCGAAATTATTTTCATGTATACTAAGTACGGACCAGTATCAGCAGAAGTGAATAAATGTATTTCTATTTTATGGGTTGATAAATTGTCCTTATCATAGGCTAACAAGTTTTTTTATGTAGGAATGTTAGTGGATTTGTTACCGTGTTGTGGAGAATTATTTGTCTTCTCCTCTTACCATGTTAGTTAAATTTCCAAAAAAAAATCTAAATTCGATATTAGACATTAGCATTTTTTAATGTTATCACCTAATTGCGTATATTACTTCCGTTTTCATATTATCTTTACGATTATCTCGTAAAAAACCGTAAGTGAAATTCATTTGGGTTTTTGTTAGGCGGGTCGCCCTCCTTATGATCACTCGTTGTCCGTAAAATTAGGTGTTTCCTAAAGCTATTCTGTTCCGATATTAGAAAATTTGGTTTCTCTATGTGCCAGGAAAGTCAAGAGTTCACCATTTTTCAACGAGTTTGCTCATTGAACACGTTAAACTTATGGGCCTACAAGATTCTGGTTCGAGGGTATTTTTAACTTTTTAATAAGAGAAGCACTACAGATTTAGTCCAGATGAAAGGGAATTTGTGACGTTGCCAGATAAGAATAATTTAAGAAGAAATATTTTAGCCGATTCAGGAAGATGTTTTAAAAATATTAGTGGATTATCATCCGGTCCTGGACTGGTATTCTTTAAATCCTCGAGGCTGGCCTTAACTCGGCTAAGCTGAAGGGAATATTTATTGCTGTATTTTGATTGTTATCGATTAGAAGGTTGGTTTGTTCTAGAACTAATTTATTATTCTTATGAAGAAAGTGAAACTGCAATTATTGTTGGAAGACATTTGTTTGCAATGGCTGGCTGCCATTTCTGGAGCAGAATTTGTTATGCCGTTATTAATTTTTAGGCTGGATATAAACGGTGTACATTTTAGACCATTTAGTTTTCTAATTCTGTTCCAGACTTCCAAGATTGGAGTAGAACTATTTATTTCTGAGAGGTAACGAACCAATGAGTTCCGTTTAGCTTGATTATCTAGCTTTTGTGCTATGGCTTTGCCTCTTTAAAACTATATTTTATTTTCCGTTGTTTTGTGTCTTTTAAATGTATTAAATAATGATTTGCTGGCCCGGATTCCTCTTTCACAATCATTATTCCCCACCAAGGAACTGAATTATGTTTATTTGGTTTTCTAATAGCCAATTCAGCACTTTGAAGTATAATCCTGTTAAAGTTAGATTTGTCTGTCTTCACTCATTTGACATTCGAGCATACTCTGACTGCTAAGAGACTCCTTGGTGAATTTTTGTGCGACAGCGATAGTGTCTTCTGAGTTGTTAATATTACTTAAGAGCAGATTTAATTGTTCATAGTTAAGAACCAAAGGGGGGAGTGAGATTCTATGTATTCTTTCTAGGATTCGAGAGGATTTAAGCTATTGTCATTGGTATCTGTAATGGGAGACTGGATGTTGGTTTTGGATATCTTATTTTTCGCCTTTATTATGGGTGTGACAAATTCATTGGTATCTTGACTAGATGCTTATATTTCTAGTGAAAGAATTTCCTCGAAATTGCGCTTCGACTTGTTTGAGTTTTCTAAAATGTTGCGTTTCAGCTGTGGGTTCCAAGGTATTAACGGTAGTCGGTTCTGATACTGAGGGCAATGCTTCGTCCATTGGCGATGGTGCAAGTTTCGCAGATGAAGATACATAGTGATTGCCGTCTGAACAGAAGGGAATGGATGTTGCATAGAAGTTATTCGATTCAATGAATATGGCTTGAGTAGTTTTAATTTGAGAGATCGTGGACGATGTGGAGTTTATTGGATCAGGACATTGAGAGGCAATATGACCATCTTTTTTGCAATTATAGCATGCCATTGTATCTTGTGACAGAAAAACTCTTCAAATTCTACAGTGAACGACTCAGATAACGAGAAATTATGAGGACTAATCGAAACTTGCCGTCTAAAATTTAGAATATGCTTATATTCAGGAAGAGTGGAGCTAATTTTGAGGAGTGTCAATGGTGAGACAGGAGTTATGCCCAATTTCCGTATTTCTGTTAATAGGATCTCGTGTGGTATGGTTGTGCACACATTTTAAAGAACAAGTCTTTCAGCGCGAGTTTACCAAGTATACGCGCTTTAACTTTTTCTCCCTGTATCTGTATAATGAGTACACACATATTCGATTGTTAGATAGTTGAGAAGAGAAGGTAATATTTTTCAGCAGATAAAATTCGACTGATAGCAGTATTGTTTACAAATTATTTATGTGAAATTAGCTCAATAAGAGGATTTTGATATGCATTTTGTTAGCGTGGGGGTATTCACCATGCAGCAACTCATGCACAAGAAAAAACTAATTTATATTATTTACCACACTAAATATGTGAAATATACAGAGGCCGAGAGAAACACTGTTTCGATATGTTTGATCAGGGTCAAACTCTTCCATTTTATTATAACTGCATAAAAATAGAGTATTTTTAAATTTACTCCACACTATTTGTGTATTATTTTCAGTCTTTTTAATAAACGGAGTATTTTGATGAAAAATTTCTAACTTATAAAAGAAGAAACATTTTTCTGCTTTCAATATATAATTCAAAAAAAGCTGTTAGGCTGAATTCGAATTTAAAAAAAATCTCTAATCTTACTATATATAGTTAATAAATAATCAATTATATTTTTTGTTCCATTTTCTCTCTCCTAGAACCCTATATAATAAAACTAAATGACTTCCAAATTTTCAATTGGCAGATGGCATTAAAGTTTATCCCATCATGTATACTCAGTGACATTAGAAATGTTACATCCCGAAGGAATAATTCCTTGAACCTGATTTTTTGGCAATGTGGTAGTCTTTCATCAAGAATCAAACGGTAACACTTTTAGAAATTTTATTAACATATAATCCGGAAAAATTAATAATGTGTTTGGCGACCTTATAGCTGAATACACTCCTGTGCGCGTCTAAATAACAATAACTAAAAATATTTGTACTAGTCAGCTTCCACAAAACAAAAATTAAAAGATAAAAATTTGTGTTTGCAAAAACTGTCAAAGATAAAACGGCTCAATGGATTTCAATAAACTGGGTACCGCTGAAAAGAGCATTCTTTAAAGAACCAACTCTAAATAAAGTATTGTGATTGCGATTTAGGATCTCGCTACTAGAGTGCGTTTTTCGAGAACACAACAGAAATTACAAGTTTTCTAAAAAAAATTAAATATATCAATATGGATTTTAACTCCACTTCTTTTGCTCTAAAGGCTTACATGTAGAAATTAGCATTTGTAGCAAATTTGCGGTATGCTTTTGTCACACAGCATAAGCTTCAGCTGCTTTTTGTAATTGTTTTTTTTCCATTTTTGATGATTTTACACAATTCTAATCTGTAACAAGTGCAAATACCAACTGATATCAGAAATGCCCTTACTTCCTTTTTGTCACATACGGGGATACCAAAATTTGCAAACAATTGGCAATATCTGGAATTTTACAACAAACCTACCCACACTTTTTCATCGGCTGTGTTGTCACTTGGTTGACATCGTCAATATTCGCTTACAAATGCGACGTTGCCTACCCAACCTATGCAGTTTACATCGGAATCATAGTTTCCGATTTGTGGTTTATTCGACATATGTTACAGAGTACTGCGAAATGACACGATCGGAACGAGTCATTCCGATTTGTAAACATTCCGATATGACGCGTTCATTCCTATTCGATTTGATGCAAGTTACTAAATAGCACACATCTATGGACAATATTTGAGTCACTTGTTAATTCTAATTTAATCAAATGGCACAAAATTATCGATATTTTGGTGTGCTAGTTAATTTAAAAATAGACACTGGTAGTCAGGTTAATATTATAAATTATAGTGCTTTAAAAAATATATATAAGTGATAACAAACTCTAGTACCTTAACTTCTTATTTTGGACATAATATCGACATTCTAGGAAAAATGAACTTAAAAGTACGAATTTTTCGGCCATTTGAAAACATTATCATTTTATATTTTAAAATCCGAATTTCCCTATTCAATCTTAGGACTTGAAGGTGCAAAACTTTTATGTATCGTAAAAAATAATAAAATCCTTGAAGTCAATAACATAAAAAATGTTTTGAATATAAAAGACATTCTAGAAAAACATAAAAACGTTTTCGCGGGTATTCGCAAAGTGAAACGAACATATCGCATCAAACTCAAGGAAAATGCAACTCCACAAATCGCCGGAGCGTGAAAAATTCCACTAGCGTTAAAAGACAAAATCAAACAAAAATTAGACGAAATGGTAGCGGAAAATATCATTATACCTGTCACGGAACCGACAGATGGATTCACCTCATTGTGATCGCTCACAAATTCAATGGTGATGTGTGTGTTTGCATAGACCCCCGCTCTTTAATCGGTATCATAAAGCGTGAAAATTTCCATATTCCGACAACAGATACTCTTTTTAGCGAACTTTCAGGAGCGAATTATTTTTCGCTATTGGACGCGTCTCATGCTTTTCTTCAAATATCTCTTGTAGAAGACAGTTCAAAGTTATGCACGATAGCAACATCACGGGGAAGATATAGATACTTACGTCTACCATATTGTATCTGGTCGGCTCCCGAAATATTCCAAAAAATCTTTCATGATACACTTGAGAGAGTACACGCTGCTATAGCATACTTCAAGGACATTCTCGTATTCGGCCTCTACCTACAAGAACACAACCAACGCCTAAACTTGGTGCTCACAAAAATTTTAAATAGTGGCCTAACCTTTCTTAGGACATATATAAGCAAGTCAGGTGTTCAATCCAACATAAATAAAGCCAAAACAATTGAAGAAATGTGTCCTCCAAGAAACAAGAAAGAATTACAACGTTTTCTCGGCATGATAGTCTTTATGGCTAAATGTATCCTTAACCTATCTCAAGAAACACATACATTTAGAAAATTATTAAGTTCAAAGAATGAATGGGTTTGGACTCTAAATGAAGAAAATTGTTTCAATCGGATCAAAAAACTCGTCTCCACAACACCATACTGCATACTGCAATAACAATAAAAAAAACAACACTTTCCGTAGCTTCCAGCCCTTATGGACTTAAGCAGCAGTTTTTCAAAACAATCATCCCATCGAGTTTCCATCTGTATCCCTCACTCAAACCCAACACAAGTACAACCACATAGAGAAGAAGCGCCTTGCCCTTCTATTTGGGTGCGAACGATTTCAATATTACCTCTACGGAAGACAATTTCGGATAGAATCAGATCACCGACCCCTGATTAGATTACTTAAAAAATCCTTACAAAACCTATCTCCCAGAATTCAAAGGTTAGGCTTAAGGCTTATGCGTTACAGTTTCGAACTAATTTACGTTCCTGGAAAAAATATGAATGTAGCTGACGCTCTCAGCAGGGATCCAATCAAAACAAACATCAACACAGACTACCTAGATGAAAACCTCATGGTTAACACTGTCATTGTAACCTCTAAACAAAACGAAGAAAGGCTAATTGACGCCATAAATCAAAATCATTCATTATAAGTGCTCAAACCTCCCCCAGGGAGTCAAACATTATTGGGACATTTAAACTCAAAATTTACCAGCACAAAGATATTCTAATCTTTAAAACACGAATAATAGTCCCTATCAGCTTACTCCGTGTATTCCTACAACTGATACACAAATATCACCAAGGAATCGTATCCTGTAAGAATTTAGCTAGAGAAGCAATGTATTGGCCAGGAAATTCCACCGACATCGAGAAATGAATTTCTTCCTGTCACATTTGTCAACAGTATTCACCCAGCAACTAAACAGAACCGTTAACACCTCATACAATACTAAATATTCCTTGGAAAAAAAATCGGAATTGACCTTAAAGCGCTAAGCAATTTGGATTTTCTGATAACAGTAGACCACTACAGCAAATTTGTATTAGTTAATAAACTACACGTTCAAATGGAATGATCGAATGGGCCATACAAACAATTAAAGGCATACTAATTAAAGCCAGGGAAGAAAGGGACGACCCCTTTTTAGCAGACCTCACCACTCTCAAACAAGACTTACCAGCCCTTTCTAAGCTCCTATGGGACGGAAATTGAGAACAATTATACCGGTCTATCAAAGTCTTCTTGAAGTAAAGTTTCCTCTTACAAATGTCAAAAAGAAATTAAGAGAACACCAAGAAAAGCAGATAAGGTATTACAATAAGATAATAAAAGAACTATCAGATTTAAAAACTAACCAAAAAGTTTGGTTTCAAGAAGATACACTCAAATAGAAACCTGCTACGATAATAGAAAAACTGGGCCCCAGAGATTATAAAGTTCAGGCAGATGACTTGATAAATTATCGAAGAAACAGAATATTTTTAAAACATCTAAGAGAATATTCGATTCTCATTAACGAAAACTCAGCAGAAGAAACCCAAGACAAAGCTAACGCTAACCCTGAAGAAGATATATTATATACTCAAAGTCCTACGCAGATAACGAATTTTTGAGAATGCCAAGAATTTCAAGAAGGATCTCTTCACACATTTAGAGACAAAAATCAAACAACTTCATAAAACCCTTCAAATTGTAACTCGAAGTGGTCGTGTAGTTAAGCCTATCAAAAAACTTAATTTATAATTCAATTTTCATTCTTTTTTGGACTTTTGGTTTTTAATGCATTTATTATTATTATTTTTTTGAGACCGTATTTAATTTGGTGTAGTTATTAATCTTGTTTTGTTTTGTTTTTGGAACGGACATGTCATGTATGTGGCAAATGCGCTTAACCCGGAATGCCTGGCAACCTAGGGTTAGGAAGCCAGTAGTAGTTTTGCTGAATTGCGAAACGCCACCACGAGTTTATTCGACGATGTAAAACTGTTATTAAAATAAAACATTAATAAGCAATGACACCATATCATTAATCCCTATCGATATACGATCGGATATTACAGTACAAATAAAAAGAAATAATATTTAATAATTTAAAACGGTCTGGTACATATGGATAGTACCAGACCAGTCACTGTCGTTGATTTCCAACTCTTAAATTTTTTAAATTGCTAAGTATTTGGAAAGGTGTGTTAAGAGAAATCATTTAAGAACATTCGTCGTATAGATACTTACATAACAAAATGATCAGCCAAAAGTGCACAAGAAGTCCTATATATTTCGATATTATCATCGTTATTGCTTTTCTTGCTTATTATTAACTTCACGTTATCTTCAGTTATAGTCCACTTCTTCAAAATCAATACTACCCTCAAAACCATATGGGCTTCGCTCATCAAGTGACAGTAAGTTTGGACAGACGTAAACCTAAATACAATAATAATAGTTAAATCTATTTTTTTTAAATTGATTTGCTATTCAAACCGTGTCGATACCAAATAGGCAAAACAGCAACTTGTTAGTTTTTCAATACTTCTAGAATAAAGCTTCAACATTTCAGCGACTTTTTTATTACGGCTCTTTTTTGTCGAAGGATTTTGCAACAATTTCGAAGCCCGTCTGTTGTAAGTAAATATCAAAGTGTTTACATTTTGTTTGCTTTCTCGGCCAGAAACAAAGACAAAGCTAAAATCCGAATTGTTTGTTTATGTTTTGTTTCGAATAAACATCTCGAAATTGTTTTGTTCCTTTGAAAGTGTTTTTGTTTAATTTCCTGTTTTTATTTTGCCGGTTTGGTGTTGACCCGGCAAGGAAATAATTTGTTTTGGATATAGCTGAATTTCTTATTGAAATATATAGTGTCCATGGTTAATATAATATTATTAATATTCCCTGCATATGAAGATCAATTTTATAAACTACTTGTACCTTTGCCTTTTGTAAGTAGTGGCAAAAATATAATTTATCACCAACGGTTTGTTCTAAAAAATAATAAAGTACTTATAAGAAGACAGTTTGTTATGAAATTAACTTCAAATCATAAAATTAATCGTACTTATTTAATTTAGTTTGCTACTAACTAGTAGTCATCAAAAAAATTCTGCAGTTTTTTGGACTAGTAGGCCGTCGTTGATTAAACAATTTGATTCTTGGCGTTTCGATGTCACAAGTGGACAATTCACAATTACAACTTTTCCTCTCCTCTCCTAGGTCTCAACTGGTATTTATCGTGATTGTTAATAAAAAATCCGGTATTCGCATGACAGAAGTAATCGGTTACCAACTCTCAGAATAATCCGTGGACTCCATATCAAATTTTAGGTTTGGGTAATGCGCATTTACGTGGTTCTTTTATTTGTATATCTTGTCATTTTCCCTAACCTAAATTGTTTCTTATTTCATATGTGGATTGGCACGAATTGGAATACGAATTAACATTTTTGGATATTGTTTTTCTTTGAAGTAAACTATACAGAATTTTCATAATAAATTGATTGATCTACAGTAAGTACCGATAAATATTTATTTTATTTTCATAATGAGGCTTTATGTTTAAGTCTTGTGTGTAGTAAATAATTAATGTTTAATGAAAAGATTTAATATAAAATTTAAAACTCTTACGCCTTCAACTAAACTTGGAATGGACTTGAACTAACAAAGAGAATAGTAAATAATACTGAACTACCATAGAGAACAGTAAATATTACCAACTGAAAAGTTACTATTTATTTAACGTTTGTACTTTTGACTATGCTTGAACTCGCTTTAAATAATTCGTCAATAAAATAGTCAACTAAGTTTACCCTCATTTATATGAGTACAACTGTTTAAACTACTTCAAACTTGGTTCTACTTGAATCCAAGTTCAACTTCAATTGTACACCTGGTCTTATTATACGAGTTAAATTTTGAAATAAATATTTTGTTTTATCTATTGCAAACGTTATAACCGTTTGTTTTTTAGATGTTTAAACACAATGTTTTATTTAAATTCTTCAAGTGCTGAAGAATTGTACTTCGACTAGAGAAGGTTAGAATCTAAAAACGATAGTTACCTAGAAGATACTGTACCACAATATGATGAAACAGTATTTATTGAACATTTTGGAGTTAGTAGAGTAGTGGCTAATGAAATAGCAAACAGGTTTTACAGGTTTGAACAATTTGGTAATTTTTTTGTCGGAGTGGTGATTTTGGTAAACTATGTGTCTATGACGCAATAATATTTTTATGGTTTGATGGGCATGAGGCTGCATGTTATAAAGATTTACTAGATATATTTGGAATTGCATCTAGTACTCTACACAAAATTGTTAAGAGAATGATATATTTTTTAAGCAATTTGTCTCTGATGGTAATAGTTTGGTCCACTCTTGAAGATCAACTCTATATAAGGGAACAATTTTCTAATAACCATTTTGTCGGAGTAATAAATTGAAGACACATAAGAATTGATAAGCCCTCTGAGGACCCTAATTGTCATTTAAATAGGAAAGGTTATTATTCTACGAAGGTGTCTTTCAATAATAGGGAAAAGTTTTGAAATATCTAGTTAACATCAACAGTTCGAATATTATTTATGTTTAGATATAATAGGTTGTTCTTTATTACTATACTTTATTTCTTCACTAGTTTCAGTTAGTTTGTGATCATAGAAGAAACATAAGGGATACAATGATTGGTTTCCCAGGCTCTGTTCACAACAGTAAGGTATTCAAAGCCTCTCTATTGTCAAGAAATCTGCAAGAAAAGTGGCATTAAAAATTATATTTTAGGTAGTTATCCATTCCTTAGAAATTTACTCACACTTTTAAAGATCTTGGTAATTTGGCAAGGTGCTAACAGAACTATGATGTCAAATTAACGAAGATAATGTATATTATTGAATATTGTTTCGGTATCTGTTTGGTCGTCTTTTTCTGATATTAAAATAAACGTGACAACGTCGTAGTTGGGTGTTAGGGAACCGAATTGATTGGAGAGCAGAGAGAGAACCTCGGTGATTTCCGACGAGTTGTAACGTAAAAATATTGTATTTTTGTATTATTTAATAAAAACGTTCTTTTTGTTGTTCAATTCATTTTAATATTTAAATAAAAAATACAGTCCATTAGACGAAGATACATTTTGGTCCAGACAAACCAGATCGAGTAACGGGCAATCCTACTTCCTGTAAGTTTTTTTATTTCCTTAATAAGTGACTTCTTTTAATACTGTTTCAATAGCCGACCTAACTGAGTTAAGATTTACTAGGGGTCAGTCAAAGGCATCCCTGACAAGATTAGAAACTTTTTTTACGATAATGTAATGAATAAACTATTAGAAGAATTTTTTTTTTTAATTAACGTGTCTCGACAGCTCTTGGTCATTGACACGGGTACAGTACAGAAAGAGTATGTTACGATTAAATATTACAATGCTTTAAATGATTATACAACTCACAGTCGGAGTTGATAAGGTGGTTGTGGTTTATATAGAGTTATACAAATGAATGTCTTTTAAATAACTTATCACATTATTACACATTTTTGAACAGCTGAATATATTTTTGAGTGTATGTCTTGTACAATCGGATTTTGAGAGTAAATATTTCGTATGGAGTGCATTGATGAAAGTGAATCTGTGCAGATTGTTAAGATTTTACTATTGCCTAAGGGGGTTCTAAGGGCCTGAAGTATGCCATTCAGTTCGGCAGTATGTATACTGGAAGAAGTGGGGAGTTTGAAGGTTGCGATCGTACTATTGTGGAAGGTGATTGCACATCCGGCAACGTTATAATTTTTTGAGGCGTCTGTCATGTTGATTTGAGTTGATTTTCTCCATGAATATTTGTCTAAAGAGGTAGTTGGCAGTTTCTAGTTTGCTGTGGACGGTGAGGCTGGTGTCAAGGGCAGGCAATATTTTGGTCAAAGGGGGAATATTAGATGGTCTGATTGAAGTCGTGAGTGTCAAGTTCACTTTGGTTAGCAGGGGTTGTAGTAACTGAAGGAGAGAAGGAATTGCTCCTGGTTTGTTTTGAATTTCGGGGCTAGTCCCTTCAATAATTTTGATACTGGATTGTTTGGAAATGCAGAGACTTTTGTGAAGTAAGATAGGAGGAGCCTTTGTCGGCGTATGAATAAAGGAGGTTCAGAGGCTTCAACATATAGGCTTCCGGAAGGGCTGGATCTAAAAGCGCCAAGGCAAAGGCGTAGGGCTGTGTTTTGTACTGTGTTTAGTGATTTGAGGTAAGATTTAGAGGCAGATATGTAGAGTATACGTCCGTAGTCTAACTTAGAGCGGATCATAGCTTTGTAAGCTCTTAGGAGAACTTTCTCTTCAGCGCCCCATTGGTAGGACGCTAACGATTTTAATATGTTTAGTCTTCTAAGACAGTTGCCTTTTGTCGAAATATATACCAAATAGGTGTATATTTGGTTTAAATCCGGATTGAGCTGCATCTAACAAGTTGTGTTTTTCAAGGTACCAAAGTAGACGCTTATTTATCATTTTTTCCAGAACTTTGCACAGAGTACATGTGCGCGATGTAGGTCTGTAGCAGCTAGGGAGAGTGGGTGGTGTATCGTTCTTCTTGATGGGTACGACAATTGATTGTCTCCATGACGCTGGAAACTGTTGAGTGCTCCATATTTTATTGAAAAGGTCTAGCAGTTTTGTTACTGTATCTGTGTGAAGGTATTTAAGAAAAATTGAGGGAATGTTATCTGGTCCTGCAGCTGAGTTTTTTAACGAGGAGAGTGCCAAATTTAGTTCTTGTTGTGAGAAAGGTAGGTTGAGGGATTCCGAGTTTTGTAGGATTTGGTAAGGTCTGGGAATAGCAAATGAAGGGTTGTGAGGTATTATATTATTGATAGTTTTATCGTGGAAGTGTTGAGCTAGTGTATCAACGATATGTTGGTCATCCGTAATAACATTGTCTTCACTGGTAATTGCTGGTATTTTGTAATTTGTCCTTTCATTTGATTAATTTTGGTCCATATTTGGGCGGGAGGTGTATCTGAGGATATACTACTAATAAAATTGATCCAGTATTGTTTCTTGCTTTCCTTAATGATTCGTCTTGAGGAGACATCGACATTTTATGTGGAGTTGGCTTATTTTATGAACTTCTAGAAATGAATCAAATTAAATTATATAACGGCTTAATCGCACAAAACACTAAATTAGGTGTTAGGTGGTGAATCAAGTTATTCATGTATGACAAAATAGGAAATTGTTTCACTTCATTGTACAAATAATTTTACTGAAATTAAAGAATAATTGACAAAGTTTTGGAGATTAGAAAAATGTGATAGCATTCCACACGTCGATAATTAATTGGAATTCGATTATAACGAAACTACTCCTTGGAATGACAAAGGCCGATATTTTTTTATCGAAAAATTAAAAATTTATGTAAATCTAAAGGCATTGCTCTACGCAGATTTTATTTATTAGAAAAAATATTAAGTCGGCAACCTAATCTAAAGAGGTGTATTCAAGGTTTATGAATGAATATGAAAGATCAGGACATATGAACGAGATTTCTCATTCAGTAGAAGACTTAAGACAATGACGACGTATATTATATACCGCATCATACGGTAGTAAAATATACTAATATCACGACGCGACTTCGAGTTGTATTCGATGCGTCAGCGAAGAAATGAAGCACAATTTTCGGGACCGACGGTTCAACCAAAATTATTTTACATATTATTAAGATTTCGGAAATACACATTCGTGATTAATGCAGATATTTCAAAAATGTATAGACAGATTCTTATACATTCTGATCATAGGCGATATCAACGAGTTTTTTGGCGAACAGACTTATCCGAACCATTAAAATGCTACGAATTAGCAACAGTTACTTATGGGATGGCGGCTTCTCCCTTTTTGGCTACACGATGTTTATTACAATTCTCAATTGACAATAAGACAAATTTTCCGCTGGCAAGTAACGCGATTAAATAAGGTTTTTATGTAGACGATTTATTATTACGCTCGAACTCTGACATTAAATTATTATAATTACAACATGACATAATCCACATATTATCAAATGCTGGATTTGAACTTAGAAAATGGCTTTCTAATAAAAAGGACTTAACTGACAAATTTCTAAAAAATGACGCATTAGAAGCTAGTTTATTAGAACTTGGAGTCGACGAACCCAATAAAACTTTAGGTATTTTTTGGGAGGCTAATAGCGGTACCATTCAATATTACATTAAATGATTTATTAATGAAACACAATTATTAACTAAGCGCTTATATTGTCAATAATTAGTCAGATTTTTGATCCCATAGGCCTAGTAGCACCTGTAGTAATGACTGCAAAATTGATATTGCAAGAAAGATTGTGTAATGAATTAGGTTGGGATCAACCTATTAATATCGATCTTTAGTGGAATTGCTTAAATTTTCTTAGGGAAACTATTAATATACCGAGACATATAATTGCTTCTAGTTCTAGTTATCTTGAACTCCACACCTTTGTGGATGCTAGTGAAAGGGGTTATGGCGCTGCTGTTTATATCCGGAGCAATAACGGTAACAATTTTATTTGTAAATTGGTTTGCGCAAAGAGTGAATTTGCTCCTATAAAGAAGGTAAATTACCGCGTTTTAGGAGCGAAATTTTCTACTAGGGTAATTAATTCGCTAAATGTAATCTTTAATAAATAGTTTTATTGGACGGATTCATTAATAACTTATCAATGGATAAATGGAAGTTCCGACAAATGGAAAACCTTTATCGGTAACCGTGTAAGTGTCATACAAGATTTTACAATCGACTGGTATCATATTAGTTCTAAACAAAACTCGGTTGATCTCTTATCTCGCGGTACTACAACTACTATATTATTAAATAGTGATTTATGGTGGGAGGGACCGTCGTGGCTTAAATGCCATCAAAATGATTGGCCGATTTCTAGTAAACCACCCACATTAGAAAATATCCCTGAACAACGAATTACTTTACTTTTTAATAAATATTCTTCTTAGCAAAAATTAGTCAGAATAATTGCCTATTGCCGACGATTAGCCTTTAATGCTAGACATAAAAATATAAACTTAAAAAAAACGAGACCTTTAAAATTAATTGAGTTACAGGAGTCGAATGTTGTACCCTTACGCAATTACAATCTTTCTCAAATGAATATCAGAATCTTAAAAAAAACGGTTTTGTGAGTTAGTGAGTTTAATTCAAATTTGGAACCTGCAGGCATGAATTTTTTAAAGAGTTTAATAAATAATTCTAAAAAACGAAAACATTCCTGGTCAATATTAGGTAACGTACTTTCACTAGCATTGTATCGGAAAGGCCCAAGAGCATATAATTTTTTGAAATATTTTGTCGCTTTACCTAGTAAATCTACATTGCATTGCATCTTAAAATCAGTGCCTTTTACAGCATAAATGAAGAGATTTTGAAAAGGTTTATAAGAAAAGCCCTCACACAACAAATGGTTTAGGATGAAGTCAATGATGAAATTGTTGATTCTGCAGATTTTAGTAGTAATTTGGATAGAAAATTAGAACATGCTAATCATGCATTGGGGTTTGACAAAAGATTTAAAATTAATTTTAATAGAAGTGATATCATCATTGCAAAAAATTGGATTACACATTTAGCTACAGTTTGTGATTTAGGGAATACAAACCATTCAGCTTTGAAGTAGTTACGTACAGACCTCAAAATTGAAAAATCTGGACCACATTTTTTTCTCAATGGAAAAGAATCATTACGTTGAAACATATGTTTAAAGTTTGTTAATTTTTGGTGGCGGAACATGAACGCAAAAACATACGGGCAAGTTTTTTTTTATTGGGCGTTTTATAACAGGGTGTAGTATGTGCCCAAGGGGATCGTTGATGACCCAAACAGTTTTAAATACTTTTTTTATACAGTAAAAATTATAATATTCTATTATTATCATAACGTATCTATAAATATATATTGAGGTATTCATGCAAACAAAAAATATATACAGGGTGTTCCAATATTCGACCGACAATGCTTAACAGGTGATAGCCCTTGATGAATGTTGAAGAATGAGATAGGAACATAAACCATTAAAATGTTTATTTTCTGAGATACAGGGTGTTAAGTTGCAAAAATAAAATGACTTTGTCTAAATATTCTGAAAACGCTTTTAGATTTTGATTTCAAACTTTAGACAAAGTTCCCTAATTCGTAACTTAAAATTTTAAAGTAGATTACAATTTTCAATATTCTTCCAGTGGCGTACTGTAACCCTTAGGCGTAACTTTAACGCCCCTAATTTGTAAGCCACTGGCTAAGTCACCATTTTTTAAGCTTTATCTAGTTGTTTATTTATTTTTAATCAAAAAAGTCACTAACTTTTATGGTGCCAAGATCAACTGTTTTCGAAATATTTGGCTTTAAAAAGAAGTCTACAAGTCGTTTTTATCATATCGACTTGGAATATTTGAATTTATTCCTAGTAATCCTATAAATGAGAAACACCTCTTGTCATTATGAATAACTTGGAAATAGTTAAATTTGAAGAGGGTTTATACTGGTATTAACATATCGTAAATATACAATTTTCAATTAATTGACAGAGAATTTTCGTATTTGCAGTTTTCATTTTTCCATTCATTCCGTCCATATTCTATGCCTTCCTGCATAATATCTTTTAGAGTATTGTCTAGTTAGATAGTTTAGTGAACTGTTAATGTCAGCAAACTTAAAAATAAGCCGTAAACTTTCATGTTAAAATCAACTATTTTCGAGTAGATATTTGACTTTAAACAAATGACTTCTATTGGGATGTTTACTAATATTAGGTTTATAACTAAATCTAGTAGGCGTATATCATGACGGTTTTTCAGACAGTTTGTGTGCTTATTATTTATTTTTGTTATTCATTGAATTTTAAAACATCTAAGTAGTTTTTTTAAATTCTTCCTTAAAAAAATGTTTAATTGGGCCATATATTTTGCCAAATAAATTAAATGGAGCACTCTACTCACGTTTTCTAGAGCTTTAGAACTTCTTGACGAACTTTTAGAAGATGTGCTATTAAACATTCGAGTAAACATATGGTTTCAGCATGACGGAGTTTTCCTTCATTTTAGTAGAAGTGCCAGAAATGATTTAACCGGTCGGTTTGGGGAAAACTGGATTGGTTGTGGTGGACCAAATTTGTGGCCTACAAGATCACCCTATCTAAATCCCATTCACTTCTTTTTATGGGGATGTATGAAATCGTTAGTTTACGACACCATTGTTGAAACGGAAGAAGAGTTAATAGAAAGAATTCAGGCAGCTGCAGCAATTATTCATTCTGATCCAACTCAGCATGTTTTTCAGTGCAAAAACGTTGCAGTATTATCAAGTTAATGGTGAACAGTTTGCACATTTATTATGAGATTGGTTATTACTTTATAATCAGTACTTGCAATAAATACTGCTTTAACCGTTAAATATTAGTTTTTTTACTCACCTTGTTCTTTAGTTTCTATTAGATTAAGTCAGAATTAAATTGCTCATTGGTCACTGTTGACCAGATTGTAATAAAAATAACACAGTTTGAATTGAAATTGTTGTGGAAACTGTTAATTAACTCTTTTTTGAATTTGGGAATTTTCCGCTTTATCTTTCAAATGATTCATAATGACAAGAGGTTCTCCTAATTTATAGGATTATTAGCAATAAATTCAAATATTCCAAGTCGACATGATAAAAACGACTTGTAGACTTCTTTTTAAAGCCAAATATTTCGAAAACGGTTGATCTTGGCACTAAAAAAATTAGTAACTTTTTTGATTAAAAATAAATAAGCAACTAGATAAAGCTTAAAAATGGTGACTTAGCCAGTGGCGTACAAATTAGGGGTGTTAAAGTTACGTCTAAGGGTTACAGTACGCCACTGGATGAATATACGTATACACGGTGACAGATACGATTTCAAATTTTTGATCACTCTGTATCACATATTTTTTTAATACCATAGCATAGAACTTGAAAAGTTGATAGGAACATGTAAGCCGTTTTTATTGATTTTCAACGTTTTGGCTGTTATATACATCTAAATTAAAAAAAATATGATTTTCAGGTGGCTGTAGATCCTTTATTAAACATAATAAGACATAACGTGTGATACATTGTTGAAATTAGCCCGGCAAGAGGTTTATAAAAATGTAAAATTATACGGGGTGTTCCATTTAAAAAACAAAATTTTTGTCTGTCCCTGCGTTCTTAAAAACACTGTATATTTGGGACTAATTTTAAAATGTGAATCTCAAGACTCAAATGTTTGCCCATCGGTGCGCTGCCAAATGGGATCGGCACCTCTCATTTACATTCTGTTTGGGTTAACATCAAAAGACGCGAACATGAAAAAGCCGCCCGAAAAGACGGTGAAATGTCATCATTGGCATAACATGTAAAAACAACACTCACACCATAGACTTCAGTCAGAGCTTTGTGACCAGAGGGTACCTATTCTTGACGCTAATAGAATAGAACATTCCCCAGGGAGAATTCCCTACTTTCATTCTATCATCATTCTACTGGGTAAGATAAAACTATTCTTGAGTTCAAAAGAAAGGAGCAACCATGGAAACATGGTATACGTTAGCAAATCTTGTCATCAATTGTATTTGTATGTGGATGTTCTTTGAGAAAGTTGTGTTTCTATTTCTTTGTATTGTATTTGTTTTATTAGAATGGCTTTTAATAATATATTGCTGTTTGACGCAATACAAGCTGACATAGATGATGCAAAAGAGGAAATGAATATAAGGCGGAAAATTTAACCGAGAGTAAATCTATTTGAAGAATTATCGGACCATAAACTCATAAAATTGTTTAGATTAAACTAGCAAATGTGTATAGAAAACAATATTTCAGTACCACCAAATGACATGGGAGCTGTAGATTTTGGTAAATATGCTGCCAATCCTGATCAAATTGACCAAAATCTTGACAGAAGAATTAATCCTGATCTTCTAGCTGGAAGGCAGTTACAATAAAACATTGCCGTTAATTATTTTTAATGTATTTAGAAATAAAATATAAATATTGGTTTTGTGTTTATATTTACATAAAAACAAATTAAAGAATAATTCTAAAATTAACAAATAAAACAATACTCAGTCTCACCAGTACAGGACTCGATTGCTCTATTATATTACTGTCAAGAAGAGGTACCCAGAAAATTTAAATATGAAGAATGACACCACGGGTTGCTAAAGTACGGAAGCCAGTTTTCAGCAAGAAACAAGTAACTAGAAAAAAGTCAATGAACACGTCAGCAGGTCAAACCAACCAAAAGTCACCAGAAACGGGCTCAAAAATAAGTAACTGTGCTCGTGATCTTCCAAATGTAGTGAAGCAAGATATCTTACAAATATATATCCATCGCTCAGATTCGGACAACGATAGTTTACGAATAACAAGAAGCAGAAGTAGACAGTTACTGAAGAAATATGAAAAAGGTAAATTACACTTATCTGAATTTCTATAGACTGGAAATTTTTTTCATATTTATTATGAATATAATTTTCACAAAGTAAGAGTTGAAAATATTAATTTAGTTACTGAAGACCTGATTGTGTTAACTGTAATAATTCTCCCTATATTCAAATAAATTTAAAAATTATTTAAAGATATACGTAATATGTATATATGTCTATTATACAACGAAGATATTTTTTCGTGTATCTAATAATAACATGGCAACGGTAACTTGGTAACGATAAAAAATATGTTTTCACAATATTTCTGTCACATCAAAATTGCCGTTCATAATTAACAGAAAATTAACATGTCAGTAAAAGTCGAAGTCATCACGCCTGAAGATGACAAGTGTGATATTGCTGAACGTCGTCGAAGCAACAATCTGGTCTTTCTCAATAACAAACAGAGGATACGCGGAAAACTGAAAACTATATATACTTATGTAAATATATTTATATATTGTTTTTCCGCAGGTCTGCGGCTATTATGTAAGTTGGAAGATTTCAGTAGTTCATCCGAGTTGTCATCGTAAGGTCCTGTGAAGGATAGTTTCTGATTTCTGACGACGTTTTAGCAAAGTCACATTTTGTCTTATCCGCTAACTTTCTGTTTACGTTTCTTGTTATAAGAATACTATATGGGTCCATTTGTAAACATTTATAGATTTAATTATCGATGGGTTCGAGCGAACACCCGATAACTCATAGTTGTTTGCAGATTTTAACTAACTTTGAAGAACTTTTATTAAAACCACATGATATGGGTTACTAGCCAATAAAGACAGAATTTTGCACTGAATTAGGACGATCTAATATCCAATAATCATTATTACCAGTAAAAGGATCTGTTTGAATGAAGGTGTTCAAAAATTCTTAATTACCCATTTTTCAGGTTTTTCTTCAAAATCCTCATTATATTTGTTAATTAGAAAAAGGTGTTACTTCTGTAAAAAGAGACTGACATGTCTTTAAGTTTAAGAATTATATTTAAATGTGATACTCTTTACAAAATAGCTATTTAGTAGTTAAGAAAACCAATTGTTTACGAAACGCAGTGCGCTTTTTCGGGACACGCGAGTGTTACACGTTTCCCAAACTGTTATAGAACTTCTTTTGATGTTTTTTTAATTTAAATTAAAAAATATTAAAGACTCAAAAAAGACATCAATCTCGTAAAAGTAACTAATTTTCAAATGAACATAAATTATGAATGGCCCACCTTTTCGAAACTATAACAAAAAAATATGATTGGCTTTTATTGATATATAGAAAATTGCTACTATTCGTTAAAAAAATAAATGAACATGCCGAAATAATTACCTATGAACATTAGCTACAATAGATATATCGTTGAAAATCATCCTAGGAGAAGGAAGTTTAAGAGTATACAACGTCAAAAAAGAAACATTTGAACTACTGTTTGAGCTGGCTGAATGTGCTGGCGAGGTTTCGGAATGTGCTAAAAGTATCATGTGATTTTCTGTTAGAAGAATTTGTTCGACACCTAAGAACGGTCTTAAACCCACCATGCATATCGATTCCGATACTGGAGGGCAAGCCTGGAAATTAAATACAATAAATATAAATAAAAACATTTATTTTGTTCAATCTTAGTCTTCAATCTTTAGGATATGCGGTTTAATTAAATCTATAGAAGGATATTTGTCAGCTTTAATTAATATTCTCATGACTTATATCTCGAGGAATAATGAAAATAATTAAATTTTGTAAATGATATTTGTTCTTCACTTAAGATGTCGTTTGAATGAGAATATAAAATACTGTAAAAATAATAAAATCCTCAAAGACGGCGCTTCAGTTTAAAACTATTTAAGAGAAATGAATCAATTGTTGCAAACTGGAATCAAGTTGAAAAAATGTTGATTTTTAACCACAAAACTACCATCCATTTCGCCAAAAATAAACATTTTTAATAATTAGATTTGTTATATCCTTTACGTTAATTTTCTGGGTATAATTTTAGAATATAAATTAAATAAGAAAAGAGCATTTGTACTTATTAAGTGTGAATATTTTGTTTCTTAAAAATATGTCAAGCACTTTCGGCACAAAGCCATCAATCAGGAGATTTCTAAAATTATTTAATATAATCAAAATTATAAATATTACAATCGGATTTTATAATGATAATTTAGATTTACTGTTGATTTAAAAATATTGAAAGAAAATTGGTACAAAGAAGAAAAACGTTAAGATAAAAGATTATCATAATGATTGTTTTACCCTTATTTTGTGGAATCTATCCATTATAATTGCAAGAGATAAAACATACTTTTCAAAAACTTTTTAAATATTCTTTTGACAATTGTTTCACTCTTTGACATTGTCAGATAAAATAGTAAAAAATTGACAGGCTTTTCACATAAACTTGATTTTTTATTATAAATATTCTAATCTAGATTCTTCATTTTCTAAAAAATTTAGTTAAAATTGCATATTTAGTCCAGTAGGTAACGTAAAAAAGGAGAGCTTCCCAGATATATTTGTTCGTTTAGTATTAGTATTTAGTATATTAGCGATATTGTGGATGAATTTTTATTTCAAATTCAATTTAATTTATAAACACCTGTTTTTTTTAATTTAAGAATTTTGGTTTTCATATTTGTTAAAATTGAATCTACGTTAATCTATACTTTAAAAGATATTACTGAAGATGTAGCTGTAGATATAATTTTTTATATTTTATTTGAAATATTTCCAAAATATGTAATAGCTTTGTATGAAGTGATTTCTTTAGCTAGTTGGAAACATAAGGTTAATTGCAACTAAAATACAATATACTCTCTAAATTCACAAATAATCAACAAATTTTAGCTACTGACTCGAAAATAGCTCGGAAATTACAGTGAAATAATTTTTATTACGAAAAACTACAAATTTGTAACTTAAATAAAAATCTCAAACCTGTTAAAATTGACACATTATAAAATATTGCCTCCGTTTGGTGGCGCGGTATTCACTATTCAGCATTGACACTAGATGGTTGTAAGTTGGATGGTTGGATGTAAATGTTTTTAAAAATGACATTATTTGTACTAATTTCTATGAACTTATTTTCTACTAGTAAATTGAAATGGATCCCCAAAATAAATCTTTGTCCGATGTCAACGTTCCTATGCCGTCAACAAGCAGTGGAACTAAAAATATTCGTGGAAAAAAGTTCATGTGGGACAAATTTTATCAAAAATATGTTATCGCATGCAAATCGAAAATACAGAATATCAAATTAGCTCCTCATGATACTGGAATTTCGGAACAGAAAACGTGTCAAATAATTTCCGAAATGGAGACCACTAGTTGCGTCACTTCACCACGAAAACAACGAGAAAGAAACCACCAACTCTTGCAAAAGTATTGGTAGCTATTCAAATAAACGACACTTTGCCATCCATTGGACGAACAACATTATGGTGCACTCTCAAGAAAATGGGATTCAAACACGAAAAAAGAGGTCCTTTATTTATTGATCTACCTGATATAATATTATAACAAAGACGATATATCAACCAAATAAATAAATTTCGGCAGGCGAGCAGGACATTTGTAAGGTATGGCAACATAAACTTCTCAGGAGTACCGAGTTGCCTCCCCCTTGTATCTGACAGAATTTGAATAACAAATTAAAGCCAGTTTTTGTCTAAACTTTGTATTATTTATATTAACCTAATATGGCGCAGCGACAAAACTAGAAATGAAAGCAGAAACAAATAAGTAACCGGAATACGCTACCATAGTTTTTAAACAATTTGTTAGTCAATGGCAGTTTATACATATTTTCAGTTCTCCTAAGTACCAGTCAAATCCGCTAATTGAAAGACAAATACTCCTGTTAATAAAGATACTAAAATTCTAATGGATATGGACTTAAGAATTACCAGTTATTAATAAAAATCCACTTATTTCATTAAAATAATTGTGACAATTTTATAAATTGTTGTAACAAAAAACAAAAATTATATTTTGATAATAAAAAAGGGGTCATAGAACTTCCTGAGCTTTACAACAAAATGTTGAAAGTACAATTTACACTGACGATGGAGAATGGAAGACAGGTAAAATTTTAAAAAAGAAATCCTAAGATCATATAGAATGAAATTAGGAAATAGCTCAAAGATAGTTAAAAACAAAATAAAGCAACTCTGTTTTTTTTATTGGCACTTTTGTTTGTGACCAACTGGCCAGTCGATGTGAAATTAAATTATAAAATCTGGAATACTCACAAACATCCATACCCACGCCAGGATTCGAATCTCCGACCTCGGGACGATATGTCGGCTCTGCGAACACTCGATCACCGAGGTCGGCAGTTTGTCTGAACCTCGTGTATTTATATAACCTAACAAAATTGTCCTTAACACAATTAAAAAACTCCCCGCCTATGGATTTCTTCTATCTATTAGATACTGGCTTCCCGTCTACGAGAAGAGGTTTCCGTATGTCGCATCTCAGCAATAACTGCATCGAACTGTCTCTACCTACTCAAAGATTTTAAAAGTAGTGGTTTAATGTAAGTAGGTACCTCGACTGCATGAATAGAACGCTCTTAAAATAGTCATTCTTAAAAACGACTTATTCAAACCTATATTAGTTAGTACTATAACAGTCGTACGCTTTTATCTGTAGAGACAAGCCTTTAAATATGTTTTACAAAAAATAAATTAGCAATTTAACTTACAATACATTTATTATTTATTGACACACATTTTCTCTAAACAAAACAACAACATATATAGGGAACTTAGATTTTATCATTAAATACATTCTAACACTATATGTTAGTCATACCTCAGTTATTATTTACAGCAAGCAGTTATTTTTGCATATTTTTACCTCAATGATAAAATTAACTTTGAAAAACAATATATCATATGTATGTGTTGCCGATACATTATCTGAAATAGTAGATTTACAGCAATGCAAGCTAATGTTACTGCCAATAATTACCTATTATTGTGCATACAATTTGACATTTTGTTATGAACACCCACCAAACATTTTCCCCTAAAACAGAATGCTACAATGCAGTGGAGCCCTACGAGTTGTATTTCACGCTTTATGTTCTAACATGAAAAAATTAATTCTATCAAAATTAGGTGTTGCATATATCCTTTTGTGAAAAAAATATATTTAAAATATAATGTTTTAGTCAAATTTTAGTTCAAATCATCCTTCATCTAAAAATATTTTTTAACTACAGCGCCATCTCTGGTACGTACGTTAATAGAGAACTTTGTGCTCTCATTTAAAGACATCTTTAGCAGAAATTAATTACCATTTACAGAATTTAAATATATATCTTCATTAGGTTGTGAGCTATTGGTCATGAAATTTTATCTAAAAACCTAAATATCCAACTACAAACATTTTTAGATGAAATAAAATGCCATACTACTACTTTTTGAAATATCTACTTGCTATCAGGATATTTTTCAACTTCAACTCAAAAAGTAATATTAGATTCTTCAATCTAGATATCATTTTCACCATTTATTAAATTATTTTCACTCATAACTTATTTATACGAGTATATCATTAAGATTTTATGAGCTAAAAGTTTGTTGAAACTTACCACATTAATGTTATCCACAAGTTCAAAATTTCTGCACATCTGGTGACCATACCTTAATGTATAGGATTCTAGACCTGTTTCCGTCAAAGCATGTAGAAAATATTCCTCCATAACTAATTTAAAGACAGGTGCGGTAAAAGGATACACTGCAATGCAATTGTCTTTATCAGCACACATTTCTAAAACAAATGAAATTTACTATAATTGCTCTATACATAAATGGAATTTTCATATTACTCAATTATTAAAGAAATATATGACCGGATGTCTCATTATAAAACTCCTTTTGGGAAAATTGATAAATATCTTTTTAGAAAAGTCGACCAACAGATGATTAAAAAAAGCGCTATTTTGGATCTGACATTTCCGGTGATAATAAATCAATCAAACAAAACTTGTCCGCATTTAAATCATAAAAGTGATCATTCAAATCGGA
Organism: Hermaeophaga mercurialis; assembly: GCA_951812935.1. Lineage (NCBI taxonomy): Eukaryota > Metazoa > Arthropoda > Insecta > Coleoptera > Chrysomelidae > Hermaeophaga > Hermaeophaga mercurialis. Next base: position 30,145,798 of record OX638364.1, read on the forward strand.
GAAAGATAATAGGACACTCGATATATAAAATGATGGTAATAAAATTTAGTCTTTGTCATCATCACATAATCCTTCAGATTCCCCTTACATCACTCTAGTAGCCGGTGATATCCTCATTAAGTGGTGACACCGGATAGCGTGTAATACGAGGGTTGTTATTTATGTATTGAGAACTGGCCCGACTTGGCACCCAATGACTTCTTCTTGTTCCCACAAATTAAAGATAAACTACGTGGACAACGATTTTCATCGCCCGAAGAAGCAGTTGAAATCTTCAAAAACCATGTTTAGAGCTATCATCTTTTGACTGGACAAAGTGCGTTGAAGGGTGATTCAATCGCGTGCAAAAGTGTATAAAGCTTAAAGGCGAATATTTTGAAAAGCAATAAATATATTTTTGATAAAATTCATTTGTTTATTCTTTCTATTCTCAATACATAAATAGCAACCCTCGTATTTCAGAGCATTGCACTACCCACACACATCATCATTCACACTACAGAGCCAGCTGGCCCGCTCAATATGACAAAAACATGTTTATATATTACCGTTATCATCAAAGTGGTATAAATATCCCTCTTGTTGGGTAGCTATAATGCAAACTATACTGTTAAGGCACTTATCAAAATCGCTACGCAATACTTTTTTCTCAGATTCCTTGGATGATTTATTCAAGCTTTGGTCAATGTATATTGGTTTCAAAACCATACTCTTAAATTCCTCTGTTACCTGCCTCTGTGCACTTTCTATTAAAATGGGCATTAGTCTCAGCTGTACCAAATTTTCAATTTTATATGAAATATTTTTATTCTGAAATAAATAAAACATTTTTAAAACAAAAATTGTATAAATGTAATAGAAAAAACTTGATATCTTAAGAAATTTTGAAATAAAACTACCAGAAGGAATTTACATCAGTATCTTCTATATTATTTGGTCCGATTTGAACGTTATAAAACGTTATTTTATATAAAATATAAATAGAAAAAACCGTGCACAGTAAGTCCATAAGGCCATACGTAACTCTTTTTAAACAGAAACTATTAGACACTGAAATTAGCTCAATAAGTAGAGTAAAATTTGAAATCCCATCCGATTTTTGATCACTCTGTATCAAATATTTTTTAATGCCACAGCATAAAACGTTGGTACATATCTTTTTTTGGGACAACCTGTATAAGTGGAACTAATTTTAAATCATGGTTTTTTGAATATACACAAAAAAGTACTGTTACAAAATTTTCATCATATGCACCGTTCTGGAGTTATGGACCATCATGTCTACGGTGACTCATCCTGTATAAAAAAGCTCTAACTTCCACATGTTATACATCCTGTATTTTACAAAATTTGGTTAAATTATAGTCAGTATTCACCTTCACAAAGGTACATTAAAAAAATGAAAAAAGTCTACCGTTTAGACATACTATTCAATTGATTGTGTGATTAGTTAGTTGGGGGCAGATAGGATAAGTTGGTTTCAGTGATCACTGCACTTCAGTCTTAGGTTTATTTTATACTTCCGTTTATCTGTTAATCGTTTAAGGGGTTTGTTATCTTTATGAGCTTTAGTAGACTCTACAATAGTGGTTCATAACGTATGGACACAAAATTGTCGAACCAAAAAAGTTAGGAATATACCATACCATATACGACACTGCTTTGTTTGTGTATAAACGCGAAGACCCAATAAACTCTTTATCACAAACTCGTTTCTGTGCACTGTGTTGTTTCGGTGTAATCAAATATATGGCGTCTAGTCTTATTAATACCAGCAAAACGTCATTACAAGCATTTTAGTGATTTGATATTAATAGTGAAGTGATCAAGCTACAGTGCGTATTACACAGTAAGATTTTAATCACCCCATAATAATGGCAAGTGTGAATGCAAGGGAAGTTTTGGAATGACCGCGGAGTAAACAAGCCCCAGTGCATCTTTTGCAGTAAAATATTGAGAAATCAATCGATGGAATTGAACAAACTTGTAAGGCACTTTGATGCAAAACATAAAACTTTTTCACGTGGGAGTAAAGTTCGCATTTTTTTTGAAAGAAAAGAAGACCAGTTAAAAAGAAGACAGCGTTTGGATACACCAAATAATAGCGGTTTCATAAATTTTATTAAACAAGTTATACTTGCTTCTTTTCATGAGCTTGGTATATTGCGAGGCAAAATAATATTGCTGAAATATTTATAAAATATCTACATGGCACATATCATGTGCAAATAAATTACAAAAGACCATTATCTAATGATATAATTTGTTTATAAGTTAATGATTTGATAATTGATATTATGAATCAAATTATTTCGACTAAAAAATTGCTAGTTTATTTAATATTCAACTGGATGAAACGACAGATATAAGTAAAAATGATCAGTTAACGGATGTACAGAAGGACATTTTATTTTTCAAACCAACGTCAAAAATACTAGAGGTGAAGATATTTTTCTTATGAGACTAAAAAAAGCAAGTAATTGTCCGAGGTCCATGGTTAGGTTCTCATCCTACATATATCGATAACAAGGTAGTATTTCATTGAAATTACAACAAAAGTTTTCAAACGCAAGTATTGCCATAAGACAGGTCATAATAGTTTTAAAGTTAAATGTGTTCAGTTAAAAAAAAATAAAAATTTCGCAATTGCTGTTGTAAAAATAGAACATGGAAATTCTAGTACAAGCAGTGTGCAGGCAGACGTTTGATTCCTAGATTCTGGTACAACAGACCATATGGTAAGCAATAGCTATTCAAAACTTGCAAATACTAAGTAACTATAAGAGTTATAAAATAAGGCTTCGCCTATGGAGCTAACGAAGTATGCCATTAAAACTTTTGTTTGCTCTACAAGTAAATGTAACGTCCTGAATATTGCAGATGTTCTCACAGTTCCAATCTTCAGTTTAATCTCCTTTCTGGAAGCAAACTTGATGCGTATGTGATTTTTGAAAAACAAGTTGCATCAATGATAAAGGAAAAACAGCTATTGCTGTCACCAACAAAATAAACAAAGTTCCTAATCAAGAAACTTTTACTGACGTAGCTTTTAAGGAAGTAGCCTGATATTTGGCATCAGCATCTTGAATTCACATTAGCAGTAATGGTTTAAAAAATATAAATTATTTACTCAGATATCCAGTGCAAAATCATGCGAAGTTATCAGATACTCAAAGTAGAATTAGAACCAAGCGACCTTGAAAATGAAATATACTATTAGATATATTTCCTTTTAAAATGGAGTACCGAAATTTGTAGATATTCGATAGGTTGAGATGGAGGAAGTTTCAGAAAATAGATCAAAGTTTAAAGAATAAGGTATCAAAGAGGATGAAAATGTTATTCAGAGACAAACTGAAGATAAAAGTGATTATAAAGAGGAGTGGCTAAAAGTTATTGAAGAATTGCATTTAATACAAAAAATATTACATGGACATTTGTTGAACTAGAACTTAATCCGATTGCAAGTGGATTTTAAAATTAAAGAAGTCGAAAATGGAAACGTAGCAAGTTATAAAGCTAGATTTGCAGTGCAGTTTTTCACAGGTATAATTACACGTCGTGATCTACACGTCTCTTGCCAATACTCCCATTTATGAGGACAAAGCATCGTGCATCCATAGCTTAACGATGTATTACCAGAAACATTTAAAATATTTTAATGTGGAATATCACTTCATCAAAGAGAAAGTTCAAGATAGAATATTGAAAGCCAAATATATTAAAAGTAGTGATCAGTGCGCGAATATATTAACAAAAAATAAGTTTTTCACGTTTATGAAAAGATTGTATTTAATTAATTTGTCTACCTTAATGTCCGATTATATATTATTTAAAATATGACAAGATCAACAATAAAATCGATTATTCCAACGTACACATTGATTTTGAATTCATGTTGGAAATGGTTTACCTTTCTTGCATGCAGATTTTCAACCGCATCAACATGTTAATTATGGGTATCAGTTATCCATCTTCTTATGAAACCCACTTCATCGGTAAACAATATATTATTTCCAAAGTCCAGATCTTTCTTTTTGCATATTAACAAACCGACAAAACCCCGGCCGAATTTCAAGATCATGGATTAATAGATGGTGTACTGAAATCTTATGGTATGAATATAGCAATTGTTCGTTAAGCACTTTATGAAAGACTTCATGACATATTCCTGCTTCCGTACCTATTCGTTTAGTGCTTATTTCTGAATCTTCTTCAACTTCAGAAATCCTTAGAAAGCGCTGTCTTCTATAATCAGTGATTTTAAGAGCAAAGCGACCGATCTCCCGAAGACCTCTCTCAACAGCCTCCATTGAAGCAATAGATTCAGCTTCGGCCAATTGCCAAAAAATGGATTTAACCGCCGAAGAGCTATCGGAAGTTGCCGGAATGGAAACTTGCGAATGCAACTCCCAGCAACGACCTTGCACTGCTATTTCCTCTAACGAAACAAGTTCTACAGGTTAAATTGCATTCCATGTTTTTCCAAAACCAAAATCAATAAAAAACACAAGAAAAGTACTCCTGATAATCCGATTCCCTTACTTGTCACAAGGAGATATACTACAAATCTCAAAGACCTATCTTATATGCTTACTACTATATATCCAAAACTATCTGATAATAGCATCAAAAGTCATATAACTAATGAAGGTTAGAATGTCGTTCCATGAGAGGACTTGTAGGTCTTGAGCTTCCATATGTTCAACACCAAAGATTTCTTTCCTCAGATGCCGGTAGACCTCACAGTTGTACAAGTAATGGAGGGAGGTTTCCTTCTCCCCTCCACATTTCTGGCGGTCTGGGTCCTCCACTACCCCAAATAGGGGCAGATGTCTTTGGAGCCTGCAATGCCCAGTGAATACTGCAGCGATCAACCATAGTTGCTGTCTGGTTCTTTCCAGCAGCCACTTAGTCCTTATTGGATCCGGTTCGGCAATTGCCTGCTTGGGTTGTCTACATCCTCGACTGCCTCCCCAGGTCCTTCTTAGCCCCATTGGCGCACATTCGTCAAGTAATGAAGAAATTTGCGCTTTGCTTATTCCTATTATTGGTTCCGGTCCTCAGGGCTTGTGGCTGACCCCGAGACTTGCTAGCTCATCAGCACGTTCGTTTCTCACGATCCCCTATGGCCGGAACCCAGAGTAGTGTTACTTCTATTATTACTTAGCTCGTCTAGGGCCTCTGCACACTCCTGAACCTGAGCCATTCTGGTTCTGGAATGGTAGATTACCCTTAGAGCGGCCTGGCTGTCGCAGCAAATGCATAGCTTTACTCGAATCCTTAGTAGCTGGAATCCATACCCAGCTATCCAACTGATGAAAACAGCGATTTCTCAAGTTCACAAGGAACCTTTTAAATATAAAACAAAACGAAATTGTAGGCAATAAGTCCTTTAGTCTCACCCAATTTCCTTTAGTTAATGCACACTCACATAGGGCAGCAACAACCCACTTTTAAATATAGCGCACTTCATTTTGCGCTTTTTTTCCTTTCGGAATCTAATTCACTCATTCATTTTACAATGGAATACTAATGGAGTTTTCGCCCACCTACTGCTTCAAGAAACTGATCCAACTGTAGTGTGTTTTCAAGAAACAAACTTTCAAATAAACCGAAGATACCCTAAAACGATACCAATATAATCATCGAATTAGCACCGACGCACAAAAAGGAACTGGAGGGGTCTCAATATTAGTTAAGCAGGAAAAGCTATTTGCGTAAGACTAAATACGCAACAAAGAATAACTAAATGTAATATATACAGAGTGCGCCGTTAGTGCGTTGAAGTACGATATATTCGTTATTATTGAAGTTACGAAAAAAAAGTTTTTACAAAAAGTGTATCAATCTGTATCAAAAATTTGAAATCCCATCTGATTTTTAATCACTCTGTATCAAATATGGCTGCTACATACATCTAAATTCAAAAAAATGTGATTTTCAGGTGGCTGAAGAGGTTTATAAAAATGTAAAAATATACGGGGTGTACCATTTAAAAAACAAATTTTTTATCTGGCACTGCTTTCCTGAACTCACTGTATATTTGGGACTAATTTTATGTGAATTTCAAGACCGCCTACACTTTTTGTAAAAACTTTTATTCCGTGACTTCAATAATAGCGGACTAATCGTACTTCGACGCACTAATGCCGCAACCTGTATAAATATATATACAGGGTGTTATTGAAATACACGTACATATTAAAATGGGGAATAGTGTGTAATGACCAAAAAGGATTGGCACCAATTTTAACTTCAAATTCTAAAATTTAAATATTGGGGAAGAGTCCCCTTTTCCGACCTACTAGTTTCCATATTTAAAGAAGTAAAATAAATCGAAATTGAACTTACCCATAGAAATTGCACTGTTGCCGTAGCAAAACCAATTAATTCAAAATAAAGTTTATTACAGTAATTGTTCAAAATGCCGTCCATTATTATTTACACACACTTGCAATCGTCTTTCCAAAGAACTTTGAACATTAGAAATTAGTCTTGGATTTTGTCGTAGTTCCTCGGCTACCGCATTAACTTTATTGGTTAATTGTTCAACACTATTAATAGGTTCATTATAAACCAGTTGTTTCATGTGACCCCACAAAAAGAAATCGCATGGATTTAAATCCGGAGATCTCGGAGGCCACTTAGTAGGTCCATTTCTGCCTATCCACTTTTGAGGAAATCTAATGTTCAAAAACTGCCGTACGTTTAAATCAAAGTGAGGAGGAGCGCCATCTAGTAGGTACCACATCCGTTGCCTTAATTGTAACGGTATCTCTTCTAGGAGTACTGGCAAAATATCTTCTAAAAAGTGGAGATATCCTGGCCCATTTAATCTGTTCGGGAGAACATAAGGCCCGATTAAATACTGATCTATTATGCCAGCCCAAACATTTATTGAAAATTTTCTTTGATGCCCAGTTTCCCTAATGGCGTGAGGATTTTCATCACTCCAAATATGCGTATTGTGCATATTGAACACGCCATCACGAGTGAATGAAGCCTCGTCAGAATACAATAATATTTTTAGAAAATCAGGAATATCAACACATTTTTGAATCATCCATTCACAAAACTCCACTCTCTTTTCTTCATCACCTGGATATAAGGCCTGGACTTTTTGGATGTGATAAGGATGTAAACCTTGTTCTTTAAGTGTCCGCCACACAACAAATGAGAACACTCCAATTTCAAGACCTAGTCTTCTACAACTTAATTGAGGCCGGTTTTCAACAGCTTCCAATATTTCTTCTTCGGCCGCCAATGTTCTTTGTGTTCTTGTTCTCCCTCGATCTGCATTGACACTCTCAAATTTTCCATGGTCTCTTAGATGCTGAACAGTTGAAATAAACGTACGACAGTCCGGAATTCTCCGATTTGGAAACCGTTCGCGATACAGGATTTGTGCTTGCCGAGAATTTTCTCCAGCTGCCCCATAAACCAGCACTATATCGGTTAGTTCAATATTCGTAAATAGTGGCATCGTAAAAAAATATTTAAAAGTAATCGTAACAACACTTTTTACCAACTTGGAAATGACGCGCTCGTGTTAGCCAGATTCGTAAATCAACTAAAATTTTAATAATCTATAGTTTCAAAAATGTATAGTTTAAAAACAATCATTTATCAAATATTCTAGTTTTTTGATAACGAGGGTAGTAAAAACCAGTCTTCGGAAATAGAAATTAATTCGAAAATCTTGGCAACATGGTTATTTCTTACAAGACTAGTTTTCTTATCATCTGACAAAAACTTGCATATTAATTACTGTTGATGTTTAAAATAGGTAAATAAACCTAATTTATATAGGTCATCCTCAACATATCAGTGAAGTACGTTTGTTTTAGAATTAATTTTCAAAAATTAATAACTCCCTTAATAAGGGGTATTTTTAAAAAATAATATTTTTCTACATTCAGTGGGGATCTGCGCAATACCCAGTTTTAATATGTACGTGTATTTCAATAACACCCTGTATATATATATATATATGAGGTTACTTCCACTGAACTTGACAACCTCATTCGTCTACTACTCAAACCATACATTCTAGTAGGAGATTTTACAATATGGGGCAGCCTTAAAATCGATACAAAAGGACAAATCCTCGAAAACTTTATCAACTTTTCGGATCTTATATTACTCAACATTGGTGAAATAACAAGAATAAAACCAATTACAAGTAACCACTCCGCCATAGATATCTCCTTTTGTGATTCTAAAACTTATCCTACTCTGTGAAATCTCGCCATTCACCTATGGTAGTGACCGTTGTTCAATTTTTATACTTTTAAGTTTTTAGAGTAAGATTCTCAGATCCCCATTTAACAAATGGAAACTGAAAAATTCTGCTAATTACAACTGGAACAACTTTTCTAATTTAATAGAATACAAATTATCCTAAAAAACTTGACTTTTAATAGTGATATTAATTATATTCTATTCTAAGATAGTCATAACTTGGAAAACTCGTCCCGACAAAAGGGTTTACAATTCTCGACAGAAAAAACAAAAACGTCTGTCGAAAGTTCAGAGAAAAATTTAAAATGAGTAACATGAGAACCTTTAATTTTTATTGATTTATTGACCAGATACGTGAACAAATTCATTAAAATATTAAACAATGATTTTATGTGAAAAATACAATTTAAATGAGCTGCTGTTTGAAACAAATGCCTTCTTTGGACCTAACTGTTTTATGTAAATGAATTTGGTACCACTAAGTTATTGCCGCCAGTTCTTATGAGAGACAATCGTTTTGATGCTACTTTGTTTATTCGTAACGCAACAAATTTTGCCCAATTATTGGGCTTATGCCCACCTGCAGATTTGCTTGCGAATTAAATGTTTGTTTAAAGCACTTTTTTAAGAAAAGTATACCTAATGAGTGTAATAAGAACAGCTAAAGCGAACATATCCCAAATCAATGTTCTAGCCTTTCTTTTCGTAACATTGTATTTTACATATTACCACCGATTTTGTTTGAACTTGGGACATCCTATATGTAACCCAAAGTAAATCGGTATTTGAAATTTTTTGTATCGTGAATTGAAATAAAAGCAAAAATTTGAGACATCCAGTATAATAAATAACCCAGGGATGACTTGAGAAATGGGACATTCTGTATTGTACCTAAAATAGGAAAAAATCGAGAGGGGGTGAAGCTAGTCACAATTTGGTGGGGAGTCATAATCTGTAATCTACTTGTCATAACCGGTAAAAGTGTAATTGACGAAATAAGAGTAATTTTGTTTGTAGGGAACTCGATTCCTTTACCATAAGAATAGTTTATTGCTCAAGTGTTGATTATGAGGTAGTATTGCTAATTTTTTAATTTTCCTGTTTTCGTGAGCGAATTCGTCCGTCCTTGCCCCAGTTGACAACGGTCGGCAAAAATCTTCAGCAGAGCAATGAAAAAGTGTGCCAAAAGGATTATTTTTATTAGCTCTGGTGAGAAAAACTATTTTATTCGTTTTTATTACATTTAAGCATCAAATAATTTAATTTTTCCGTTTTCACCAAAAGTATTTTTATGTTGAAATCTGTATAAATGGTGCTGAGGTAGACCTAGAATTTCCAGTTGCAAAAAATATGCCATTCTTACCTGAAATAGCGTTTGCAATGTTCCTGATTTTGATGGAAATAAGAAAAATTTATATAAATTTTTATCATGTTGTGATGTCATAAATGATACAGCACGGACCTGTGAGGAAATACCTCAATTCATTAATGTAGTAAAATGTAAGCTTCCGAGCTCAATCTAAAGCTTTATTAAATATAAAACTTTCAACACGTGGGCATAATAAAAAAAAATATTACAAAATCAATATTTAGAACGTAGAACTAGGGGGCAACTACAAACTGAATTCTTAAATGGAAAACAACATTATTCAGAAAGCGTTAGAGATTTTGCAAATAAAATTAAGAGATTATCATTAAATTAACAGTTGCATGTATCGCCAGTGAAGGTGATGCAGCATCAAATACAATTCAAAGTTTCAATAAGGTCTAAAGGAACCTTATAAATTATGACGCAATTGAAGCCGCTTACCAAAAAAGCAGGATATGAAAAAACCTCTATTAATAGATATTCAAAAAATCTTAGGTCAAGCTCTAGATGTGGAAAAACAAACCTAATGGTTTAATAACTAATAACTATTTTCTAAATGACACTCCTTCTTCATCGCATGGCAGTTTTCAAAAACCAAATTCATTTAATATCACAACCCCACTCCAAATTCAAACTCAAACTCATGTCCAAGTAGTAAAAGTTCATCTAGGCGTTCAAATTATGAAGGTACCACTATGAGAGTCCGACATATTCAGAGTGTATTAAATGAAATTCCTGCTTTTAATGAAAATTTGGTCTTGACAAACAAAAATACCTGTAAATTTCAGTCAAATCCCATTTTTAAATATAACGATGAATTGTATGCTAGTTCTAACCCAATTTCAAAATCCTCTGAGTCAAATACAAATTCAAAAATCATATCTGAATCCACTATATTCTCTGAATCCGCTTCATTTGATATATTTCACCCTATTACAAAATCCTTCGAAACAAATTCTACTTAAAAAAATTGTATTCAATTCGCTGAATGGTATACTAGTTCAAATTCAAATAATGAATTATCTGGATCGGAAAATATCATATCTCATTTTACCTGTAAGCCATTTACTACTAAATATTTTACCTTAAATCTGAAACACGAGGAATCAACAAAAAAACCTGTAAATATGGAAGGTCAAAACTCAACCTTTATAAAATCCTTAACTGAAAATGAAAGTAATATCAGTTGTACTGCTATATAATTCGTCAAATTTACTACAGAATTATGCCATACTTTCGCAGAAGTGGACCATGAAAATGATTATAAATCCAAAACAAAACCATTCTTGTATCCAATTACCCTTAGATATTTCAAACACAGGTACAGTGAACTTGTTAGTTGACACCGGTAGCGACGTTACTTTACTTAAAATACAAATGGTAAATAAAGATGAGCTTTTGTATACTGACAAAAAAAGTTTGTTTAAAAGGAAAAACGGACAATTTTGTGTCGTCTTACTGTATCTGTACAGGGAACATAAAACTATCGGATGATGACTTGTCTGAAAATTTCCAAATTGTTCCGAATAACTTTCCGATTTCTACTGATGAAATTTTAGGAAATGATTTTTTATCACTTTATAAAGCGAAAATCGATTATAATAGCTTCATATTAAGTATTCCACATCATGGGAAAACTTATCATTTTCCATTAATAAATCAAAAAAACCAATTATTTCAAATTCCTTCACGATCTGAAGTCATTAAGAACGTTCATTTAGTAAGAAATTAACACCGGGAATTTTTGTAGGTAACGCAAATTTTGATGAAGCGCCTGTTATTGTTGGTTAGGATGATATTAATCAAATAGAGTTCTTTAATTTAGATAATTATTACATTTTAAATATTTCAGCTGGTATTGAAAAAATACAATGTCTAGTTTAGAGAATAAAATTAAATTAGATCACTTAAACTCTGAGGAAAAACAAAGCATCTAGCATATACTTAGTGAATTTAATGGTATTTTTTTCTTGATAGGGATAAACTAAGCTTTGCCGATGCAGTAAGTCGTACTATTCCCATTATTAGAAAAAATAAATTTTTGTAAAACCATACCGAATTCCAGAATCTCAAAAAATCGAAGTAAGGAAACAAATTCAAGAAATGTTACATAGTAATATTATACAGCATAGTTTTTCAGAGTAGAATAGTCCAATAATTATTGTTCCCAAACGGCCAAATAATAATAAAAATAAACGATACAAAATTTGCAGTGATTTTCGGAAAATACACGGAAATTTTAGACCAATATTTTTCTGTGGTGAATCTCACTCAGGTATTTCATCAGATGCTATTGAGTGATGAATCCAAATTTCCAGTTCATTTCAAAGATTAATGAATAATGTTCTTGTGGGATTAACGGGTATAAAATGTTTTGTATTTATGGACGATTTGGTTATATATGGTGGTACATTAACTTCACATAACGCGGAATTTGTTGACGTATTTTCCAGATTACGTCAATTTAATCTTAAGTTACAACCAAGTAAGCGTGAATTTTTGCGAAAAGAAATTACCTACTTGGGTCACAGAATATCTGAACATGGCATTCTTATTGACCCCCGTAAGGTAGACGGTGTCAAAAATTATAGAAACCTAACTCTCAAAAGGACGTAAAACAGTTTTTAGGTCTTGCTTCCTATTACAGAAGATTCATAGAAAATTTTGCAAAAATAGTGTACATTTAAAAAAAAAAAAGATGTTAAATTTGAATGGGATGCTCTTTGTCATGAAATTTTCCATATCCTTAAAGAAAAATTAACACGTCCTCAAGTTTTAATTTATCCAAATTTTTCAAAGAAATTTTTACTAACAAATTTAGATTTGGAAAATTATATTAGAGATTATGATATTGTTATTGCACAATACACCAATGAGGTGAAAGAATGATGAAAGCTAGCATATTCTAAATATCTCATTGTATCTGAATGTCTATGGAAAATATTTTAGTAGACTCTATAAAAATATTATATATTCAGGATGAATTAATAGCCGATCTATTAAAAGTAAATAATTATTCAAGAATAAGAGAGGGCTTATAAATTTGGTAGGGAAAGCATCTAAAGTACTTTTTGGTACCTTAAACGAAAATGATGCCATAAGATTTCAGGAGCAAATAAATCAACTTGACCAATATCAAGATTATTTTATGTCATTAATAAAGCAGCAAACGTCAATAAATGAAAACACAAGCATGTAGATACAACTTCGTTATCATCTGAAAAAATTTCGAGGAGCAAATTAATTCAGTTAGGAAATCAGTGAATAATTTTTACGAGTTTAAAGAAAGAGAAGGAATTACTACTTACTAATTACTACTTTTAAAATTAATCAAAATAATGTTTTAGATATTATACTAGCAGCTCAAAAAGGTATTTTAAATCCGTTAGTTTTAAGTCCAGGAAAATTCATCCATGAATTAGAAAAAAATCAAAATCATTTAGTTGAAGTAAGGTTATCTCTTAGTCCGACTGTAGAAAATATGCACATTTTATATGGTGTAATAAAAGTTAATATTATTCTGTTAAATAAGAAATTGTTTGTAATATATATACCTTTTATAGAGAACCAAAACTTTAATATTTTTTGTATGTCTAGTTTACGTTTACGTTTTTATTGTACCAGAATAAAAATAATTGGTGTCAGATAATGACAGATTGTACTTTTTCTTTCTTAATGAGTTACTAGAGTTACTAAATTGTAAATAGTTTCTAGTTACATTTTATTTATCTAAAAAGGAAAAACCAATTCATTTAACGCAACCTCAAAACTCATGCGATTCAATACCATTTCTACCTAGCACCACTAAAATGTATTCAATTAGTTGAAGAAAACTCATTGATCTATTTAACACCACACAAGGGATATTTAGATTTAAAATGTAAGTCAGACGAAATAAATCAACCTATTATTATAGAGAATTCAGAAATATTAAGTGTAGATTCAGATTACTCGGTTTTCTCGAAAACAGTTGTAGCAATTCTCCACCAATGTATTTGTAACTTATATGCTCAAAGTAAGCTTAAGAAATAATGTGTATTTAAATTTTACCGTATACAATTTTTGAAAATTAGAATATTTGAAAACATCAGTTACCATTGACGCTACAAATGTGACAACCTTAGCAAGATCTCGAGGCACTGAAATTTAATGAAAATATATGTTTTAAGTCAAGATCATCATTTACGTACATTATATGCGTTCAAACTACTCGTATTCGTTGACATTTGTTGGTTTGTTTTTATTTATAAAAAAAAAGTAAAAATCTCAGCAAAAATAGAACTGTTGAAAATATAGAGGAAAACCAGAGTATTTTCTGATATAGAAGCTAGTGGTGAATCATGTTGAATTGGTGAAAATTATTCCATTCCTAGGTACAATTTTCAAAAATGTTGTATAGTCATATTTAAGTAAATTTTGTTGGTACCTTTTGATTGGGTGTTGAATGTTAAGAAATTATCGAGAGTCATATAACTGTTTATTTTACGGGTTTTCCTGATCTCGCCTTTATCTCTCAACAAATACCCCACCCAAAACGAGCCGTTTATGTATACACTTAAAAAATCGTATTTACGCCATTTACTTAAGCGTAATACAAGAAATAAATATGACAAATGTTATTACTTAAAAGAAAACCGTTTTGAAATTATTTGAATTAAAGCTTGAATTGAAGAGCTCTGGCTCCCTTAGAAAATATTTTTAGATTAGGTGATTTGCGTCAAATTAATATAAAATGAGCTCTAAATTTTGCAGGTTTTTTCTGTGACGTGAGTTTCTGAACCCTGTATTTATACTTTTTATATTATGACATATTTTCTAGAATTATTTCTATTCTGTCAAAATTTATTAATTTCAAAAGTTCTAATTAATTCATTAGTTGATGGCTTATTTCTATTCTCAAAGTTATTTTATCCATTAATATGTTATTTTATTTATTTTCTATTTATATATTATGTTTATAACTTGCTATAAGACTGTTTTGTAATTAATAAAAAAAGTTATAACTATTGTTTATGCCTGGTTATTAATAATAAAAATGTCTTGTACTTATGGATTTTCTATTTCCCTTTCATTTTAATTGCATTTCTTTTCTTTTAACATTAAATTCTTTATATATATATATCCTATTTCATCTTTTTATCTAATTTGTTTAAACCAGGAATTCAGATAGAAATCACCAATTCTAATAACAATACTTTGTAGATAGTATTTGTTGATTCTATTTTCATAAGTTTGCATTTTAGTTTTCAATTCTGTAATTTGAAATAACTCAATTATTTTATTATTCTTAAGCTATATTTTTATAGTGTTAATCTTATTCCATTGATCACCGTTCACAGTGAGCATGTTTTCAATAGATAGGTTTAGCCAGTACCTAAAAAGACGAAGGCGAAACCTTAAGGAGTAAAAGAATATGACCTAGAGGTACAACCACGACTGCCCGTTTACTATCGAATTGACTGGAATGAGGTTCTCACCTCGATATATCCCTACTTCGTGATATTATCATGATTAATCCTTTATTTAGCAACTGCTAATTTATACAGTTTAAATTACTAGCAAATGTATAGATAAAAAAAATTAGTACAAGCTAAACAAAGAAATAACTTAAACAATACAAGATAAATAACATCAATAAATAATTTTGAACTATACAGAACTAAACTGAAATAGGAGGTACAGGTAAAATAACAGTAATAGGTAGGTAACTTTAAAATGAAATGCTACTCATTTGGTTTTCATTGTGTTTATTTAGTAAGTGTCGTTTTTAATGGCTTTTGAAAACATGTATTGATACTTTATTCTTAATTTCTATAGGCAACTTATTAAATTCTTGCAAACCTTTAATAAATTTATTGTATTGTAGTCATGATATTGAGAATTATATTGTAATTTTTGATATGATGGTACCATGTGATTTTTAATTTTATAAACAAAAATCAACGTCAAGTAGAGGACATAATTCTGAGTGATATCCATTGTATATCTTTTAACATCGTTGCGATACTTGTTCTTTTTTCCCTTGTCAATATTATCCGCATTGCTCTGTTTTGAAGTTTTTGTATTCTCCTAATTTCATTTTTATTGAATAAATATAAAATTTTAGCAGAATAAGTAAAATACGGTGACAATTATATAAAAGCGTAGCCGACCAAGCAGTAAGATATTTTGCAGACCTATATAAAAAATTAATCTTAGAATATATATTTTTAATAATGTAATTAGCCTGATCCTCAAAATACAACATATTATCTATCATGACTCCTAAATAATTTTTTTTTTTTTAGTATTTCAATATTATTACTTCCAATACAGATTTTCACATTTTTTATTCATTTAGTTCCCTGTATAACCTATCATTGCCTATTAACATAAATTTGTTTTTTTTTTAAATTGATTTTCAATTAATTAAAACCACACCACTCATGAATATTTCCAATACAGTATTTATTGCTGTAATTATTTCATCTAAGTTGTACGCTAAATAATAGATTAGGGTATTGTCTGCAAACAAATGCATTGAACAAGTATCCGATACCTAAGAAATATAATATAAAATAGAAACAATAATGCCCCCAATACGCTTCCCTTTGGTACACCGAAATCATTTGTTTTCTATTTTCTAAGTAATTTCGCAACCAACATCGAGCATTTCCTACCATTCCAATACATTCTAACTTTCTAATAAGCTACGAACGATTTACCGTTTCAAAAGCTCATTGTAAATATAAAAAAAGACCTCCTGTTATTAACTTATTACTGCTGTTCTGTATCCATTCATCTAGTACGTACTATAGTGCTGTTTGACAACTACGTTTTCCTCTAAAGCCCGACTGTGCAGTATTAAATAATTTATTTTTTTCTAAACTATCAACGAGTTGGTTGTAAACTATTTTTTTCAATTGTAGCAAGCATACTAATTGGTCTTAAATCTACTGCTCTATGCAAGTTGGAAACTTTCGCGATTGATATTGTTGAAATTTTTAAGTCATCTGGGATAGTGTTCCTTCCTAGGGAGTTATTTATAATGTTTATTAACGGGTGTCCAATACTTTTAAAAATGGTTTTTAGAAATAAAGGTGTAATTTTATCAGGACTAGCTTTATTCGGCATATTATAAATAATTTCTTTCAAAGTATTAAGATTGACCAATTCAAATTTATTAAACGGAATGTTTTAAATTTTTGAATATGGAAATTATTAGGTACAAGACCAATGTTATCTACTATTTCACTAATGCTTTCTATAAAATATTTGTTCAATGCATTCGGCCTCTCATATATATCATTTGTGGTCTGTTCCTCAGCTAATTCTCTATTTTTATTACTATTTAGCATGTAGTGTAGTTTCTTTTTACGTTTAAAATAGCATTAGTGACATTTTTTTAGATATTTTTAGATTAGGTTTAGATTTTAAATTTTATTTCTTGAGAACTACACATTATTTTTAATGTGATACTAATCTTAAAATTATGTATATCATACGTAAATAAATTTACATACTAATTGCTTATAATAGCAATACATTTTTAGTTACATTTTGACAAGTGTTAATGTAATTTTTTTTCAACAAAGTGGCAGAAATTCGGCTTAGTGTATTTTTTAAAATCCTCCTTTTTATTTGAGAAATAGTATCTGCAATATACATAGACGTTAGTTGTCATAATAACCTACAAAAATTTATAAATGTTCTCTCTGAGAAGTAATCATCTTTAAAATGCAGAGAGCAACTCCTCATAAATTTGGAAACTGCGTTTCCCTATTAATTTATTTATTTTTATTTCTTGTACCCTAAATTCAAAATTCCTCATTTTAGAACAGGTGTCCTATACTTTCCGGCCTGTGGCAATCGGTGAAATGCAAGCGTAGAATTCGTTTTTTATCATGAATTACACTGTGACGTTGAACAGTAATAATAACGTTTCCCACTCATTATAAATTAAAAACACTGGAAAACCTCAAAAAAGAATGCAAACTTACGAAGCAATACATGTCTTTGTCTTTTTTATGTTAATATGTCTTAGAGTAGTATCACTTTTTCACTGAAAGTGGCGCAACGCTTATTTTTCTTTCTTTAGTAGTTTTTCATACAAATTCATTCCACCAACCTTTATACTTATACAGTCGAACCTCCTATAACGACCTCTCCCACTTGCGGCCACCTCTATGAAAGACCAGCCACCTGCTTTCCCGCACGTGTCCTATTTGTTTAGTGTGGCGACGGACCTCTCTATAAAAACCATTGTCTAGACCGACCGCGACCACCTGTGGAGGGGTCAGACGTATAGTCACGACCTTATTTACAACCCCTAATAGCGACCGGTCAGTCGCCTACTGTCTGCCAGACAATTTTATTGGCGTGTTCGCATCAAATTTTTTTGAAAATGGCTTCGAAAAGTAAGTGGCTCTCATTAGAGGAAAAAATTCAAGAGATAGAAAAGTTTGATGAAGAAAAGTCAACGTAATCTTGCTGAACAATTCGGAGTGGGCAAAACACAAATTTTGACAATTCTGAGTGGTTTTGCGCTGCAAAGCAAAGGAATCTCCCGATAAGTGGACCAATTTTGCAAGAAAAAGCGCTCGCTGTAGCTAGAAAACTGCAATGTCCGGAATTCAAGGATTAAAATGGTTGGTTGGAAAAATGTTTGGTTGTTTTTTGTGGATAACAAATTGAACGTGTCGCGTTGACCCCCCACCCCCTCCCCCACTTGACCTCTCTATACCGACCACCTCCCTTAACGACCAGTTTTAAAATTCCCGTGGGTGGTCGTTATAGGAGGTTCGACTGTATGTGTATTTTAATATCTTTTTTTGGTGCTATCTCATTCAGAGCTTCTATCGTATGTTTATAAAATTCTTTAAACCTGTCCTAAATATTTATTGCATAATTCCACTTCATATGGTTTAGCTTTTCATTTGTTATAAAATAATTTATAATTTTACCTCTACCGCTAATTACGTGCGCCTTTTTATGATACCTCATATATCCTAAAAACACATTAAAATGGCTACTTATTCTAGATGACATTTCAACGACTGCTTTAGCTTAATCAATGTTTTAGTTATGACAGGGTCTAGGAGAGAGCCTCCATTCTCATTATTAGATGGCTGTGTGACCTGTGTGAGAATATTCCTCAAGCCAGCTTCAGTTACACAGTTTAATCTGCGGCTATTAGCATTATCTGTCAATAAGTCTATATTAAAATCACCAACAACCAATATAGTTAATATCACAAATATTCCTAGGAAAAATTTTCAAACAAATCTAAAATTTCATGATGACACCTCATTCTGTACATAATTCTAATGTTTCTGTTCTGATATATTTTTTGGAACCATACTTGTTTTGGTATTGTTGGTTGAATTAATTTAAAGAGTTAGCCTGTAGTTTACTGTTGGTAGTATCGTTGCCATTCTTCTGCAATTCTCTTGTTTATTAATCGAAAGTAATCACTTGCTGGGATTACTAATATTATCTTCCGAGCTCCGATGCCGATTTAGCTAGTTTAGCCGCTATTTCATTATGTTCAATACCTACGTAATATTTTTATTATCTGTTAGTAGTTGAATATGGAAAGTTGAAATATCTATTATTAGGTAATTTTTAACAGTTGTTATTTACCATTTTTTATTACTTCCAATGCACTTTTACTGAAAATATTATAAAATTAGTTTTATTGGAGTTAGCAATGTATTTTAGAGCTTCTCTAATGGCCGTTAATTTTTTGAAAGTTTGTTCATATGATAAAAGACACATCCGATTTGATATTCCTGGACAGATCCATCAGAATATATTTGTTCGTATTCTTCCCATTTCTCACTTATCATATTCTCAATCATTCTTGTTACATTTGCACATTCACGCCCAGCGAAATAATTCTATATTACTACTTTCGACTTCTTATTGAATATATCATAAGTTGAGATGTAGAGTAGTATACTTGTTGATTGATGTATTTCCGAAAAGTAATTCCTAGATTTTCCATAACTGTTTGACATGTTAGGATGTTTGTTAATTTTTCTGTACCTATGATTTTGACAATATTCATTAAGTAACTCAATTGTTTGTAACAATTTGTAATTGTTCGTTACATCGATTTATGTGTTTCGCCTGTGAATATATGCGAATATCATCAGCGAACTGCATCTTTGTGTGGCGATCTAAAATGCCTTTAATATCGTAAGTGTATAAAATAAAAAGTAAAGGGCTTAAAATGCTGCCTTGGGGTAGTCCAACTTATGTTTCTCACATGTCTGTCACTCCGTCAGAAGTACGGATGCATAAATGACTGTTTGAATACAGTCTCTATATATTATATACTTAATGTTTGGGGATGCGTACGTGTAAATTAACGTGGTCGTAAGCTCCTTCGATGTCCAAAAATAGGGCTGCAATTGAATTATTTTTCATAAAGGCTATTTGAATGTCAAAAATCAATGTAATCTTGAGTTGATCAGCCTCCATTAAATCCAATTTGAGATTTTGGTAGTAAGTCATTCTTTTGTAGACGGTTCTTTATAAGTCGTTGATAAGTTTTAATGACGCATGAGGCTAAAGATATAGGTCTGTATCAATTAACGTTGTCTGCTAGTTTGCCTTTCTTAAGTATTGGAATTATAATATAATTTTTACAGTTCAAAGGAATGGGGCTTTTTTTCTGCCCTATATTGTTAATTTCATTAAGCAATAAATGTTTTGCGTCTACCGCCAGATGGGATAGCATCGAGTAATGAATATTATCCATGCATGGGACTTCAATTTGTTGTTGGAAGAGTTAGAACTGTTTTTTTTACAAAACGGGTGGTGAAACGAGTGAAAACCGGGACAGTGGTAGTGCTGGGACATTGTTGACTGAATTAATTAAAGCATTGCAATGTCAGAGATCAAGTGAACAGGTGGATATTTTAGACATGAAGTAAATGAATCCAGTAAATGGGTAAATCATGCTGAAGATATTATTAATTATTGTGGACTGATGTACAAACGTTGGTTATAGTTGGTCTTTTCTTATTGAATGATGCCAAACTCTGGTACGAACGATGGAATCCTGATATTAGAAATTGGGCTAGTTTTAAAGCAGAATTTGTTGAGGCATTCCCATTAAGGCGTTTAACATTGTCCATTTACTCGACGAAGCAGCCAAATTTAACAGTTCTAGTAAAAATACTTAAAATACTTATGAAACGTATGTTCATGAGAAAGCAGCCATGCTAAAAAATTTGCGTGCGAATTGGAATGAGAATGAACTAATATTATTGATGGCATTTCTGAATTTGATGTGCGTAATGCTACAACAAATATGAATTTCAGAACGATTGCCGAACTTTTGACATTTTTGTCATCTTTTGCTAAACCTATACGTAATCAGCTTAAAGGGCCGAAACCAGATCTTAAGAGAAAATATTTGCATGTTGAAAAAGCTCCAGGTGGTAATGCTTCAAAGAAATGTTATCAATGCGGTAAAATAGTGCATGTCAAAGAGAATTGTCACGTTAAAAGATCACAATCCGATGCAGATTCTTCACAAAATAAGGCCTACGAATCTAAAAGTTCTAGTCAAAATAAGAACGACAGCTGTTCCTTTTGCGTGGACATACCATTTCAAATTGTTTTACTAATGCCACGATAGAGAAATGTAGTAGTATAAATTTTTGTTGTGCTGGAAAATGTACAAAGGGCACAGAAATATTTATTGAAGGACATCGATTATGGGCACTGGTAGATACAGTGTCAGATTTGTCATTAATATCAGAAGAATTTTTAGATTTATTTCGAAATGAAGTAGTGGCATGTAATATTCCTCTCAAAGGGATTACGAATGTGACAATAAGTGAAACCAAGACATTTATAGGACGTACAAAAATCGAAACTGTTATCACTTATATATTTGTTCGAAAGGGCATTCTTGATTATGATGTGTTTATGGTAGATATTTATTGAAGATCCTAGCCTGATGATAATAACGGACTATCAAGGTTCGAGTGTCGTACGATGAGAGTTACCTGGAATAAATCGAATATCCGAAAATTTTCAGTTCGAACTATGCGAAATAGAGGTACCGCTCCAGTACCCTGATGTATTAGAAAAAGTTCTTCAAGATTTTAGAGATATGATAACAAGTGGTAATAAGATTGGAGCAGTTAATAATGTTAGTTTAAAAATAAGGTTAGAAAAGAACATCGTTGTAAACCGTGCACCATATCGGCTTGTTTCGAGCGAAAAAGAGGCTGTACGAGATAGTATAGCAGATCTGATAGCGAACATAATTGTGCATCCAAGCGCGTCTCCCTTTTCCAGTGTTGTGACTCTTGTGTAAAAGAAAAGTGGTGCATTTCGATTGTGTGTTGACTACAGGGAATTAAACAGAAACACAATTAAAGATACATTTCCATTGCTGCTAATACAGGATCAGTTGGATCGACTTGGGAAGGGTTGTTTCTTCACATCTTTAGACATGGCGTCTGGGTTTCATCAGATACCAATACATGAAGACCCAATCGAGAAGACTGTATTCCTGACACCGGATGGCCATTTTGAATATTTGAGGATGCCATTTGGCCTCGCCAATTCTCCTACTGTTTTTCAGAGAGCCGTCAATTTAGCTTTGGGGACGCTAAAGAACACAATTGCTTTGGTTTATATTGATGACATTCTAATCCCCAGTTTGACCTATGAAGAAGGCCTTATCTTCTTACGCCAATTATTGCAGGCATTAAGTTAAGTTTCTCTAAATATTCAAAAATGCCGTTTTTTTGAACAATCTATGGATATCTTGGGAACAAAATATCAGACGCAGGCGTCAGGTCTGGCCAAGCAAAAATTCAAGCATTGTAGGAGTCGCCAATTTCGGGAAATGTGAAACAAGTACAATTTATGGGATTAGTCGGATATTTCCGGAAGTTTGTACCCGATTTTGCAAGAAAAACAGCGACGAGACCACCTCTTGCTGTTTATGATCCGGATAAACCCACTGAATTACACATTGATGCAAGCAGCATAGGTTATGGGCTATATTGATCCAAAAACAGGCAAACAAGTCAAGAGTAGTAGCGTATTTTAGTAAAAGAACGACTGAAAGTGAAGTTAAATATAATCCTTAGTAATTAGGAATCCTCAGCAATTCTGTCAACAGCTACAAAACGGGACCTAGTACCTAAAATTGCTCGATGGTGGATTTATATGCAAGACTTTAACTTTAACATTGTATATCGCAAAAAAAGCAGCCTTCCTCGCGTTGACTATTTAAGCAGATTTCCTGTAAGCGACGTCCGTCGTGTTACGCACAAAAATTGGGCTTACATAGAACAGAAAGCTAATAAAGAAGTAGAAAACCTCTTAGATGCACTAAGGGTCGGTAATTTGGATCCTAATCAGTACGAGGATAAAAACGGTAAGTTATAGCATAAGCAAGTTGACGTTGATGGTGACAGTGAATTTACAGTGGTTCGATCCGAAACAAAGTTGTTTGGGTTTACTTCGCATATTTCACGATGAACATTGTCATGTTGGCACTGACACAACGTACGAGTTAATGGCGGAACATTTTTGGTTTCCGCGCATGAGAAACTTTGTCAGAAGCTACGTCAAACACTGCGCCATATGTGTAGTAAAAAAGGTTTTATAAATTCAGTTAAAAAACCATCCGATCCTTTTGAGACATAGCATATGGATTGTTTGGATCCTCTTCCTATGTCGACTGAATTTAAGCACATCTTGGTCATTGTGGATGCATTCACAAAATATTGCGTCCTTCTACCGATGAAGACAGTTACTACAAAAGAGCGTCGTGAGAAACTGCAAGGAGTTTTAGCACTTTTTGGTACACCTAGAAAGATTTGGCTGGATGCTGTGACTTCCTTCAAGAATACCACATTTCCTAAGTATTTAGAAGAGTGGCAGATTGAGTACCATTTCATGACACCTGATGTTCACCGTGGTAATGGGTCAGGTTGAACGATACATGAGAACTATTAGGAACCTTTTAAGAATTGAAACTAAAGTTAAACCAGAATGGCCGGAAGATTCAGTTGGTTTTGAATACCACCATCTAAAAATCTACGAACACAACGCTGCTGCAGTTGCTTTTGGAAATTCAACGTTCAACTCCTCTAATCCAAGCTCTATTGAAAGACGTGTCGAATGATTTGACGCTTATACGTAATCGGAAACTAGACCGAGAACGAATTGCCGAGAAACTGGCTCTCAGAACTAAATTTGAGGATGTTAGTCGTAAGCGAAGAGACAGTGTGAATTTCGCAAATGGTGATTTCGTCCTGGTACATAAAGATTCAGAAATGCACAAAAGCAAAAGCAATTACGAACCGTATGAAGTAGTTAAATGCTTAAAACGGGATTAAGAAGGTTAGAACTAATATTATCACAAAAGCAGCTAAAGATGAGCTAAGGCGTTGGCCCTATCTTGTGATATTGAAAGACATTCTGGAATTTCTAGAGGATGAGCATTCTGAGGTAAAAATAACTTTTCGGTCTCAGTCCCGTTATAGGTTGATCCGGGTGGTGGCTGAGGCCTCCACATATTCTGAAATGTCTTATTTAGTTACACTGTTATATTTCGGTCTCAGTCCCGTTAGAGGTTAGAGCCTTATCCCAATCGGATCGTATCATCACTTTAAAAGAAAAGGTTACAGGACATACAAAACTTAAAGGGTTACATATTCGAGCAATTTGAGACAACATGGTTCTCTATGTGCAAAAAAAATCTTCAATACGCTGAATAGCTCCATAACTTTGGATCTCTGTATTACATCTGACTTCAGAAACTTCATTTTGATCTGTTTCATCAAGGCCGTATGTTACTAGAATGTATTTACGCTTTGACGTTCCGTTATCTCATGGATTTTAAAGTTGTCATTATTACCAGTTTTAAGCAAAGTTGTTATCCCTTAAATCCAACGCAAGACCAATCGTAACCCCTATTCGTTGCCATAACTCTGGTTTCTGAAGGAAACAACAACACATTATTCTTAACCATTTTTTGCATACAGATCACTGTAATATAAGTAACTTATAGTGTACTTTAGTATTGCAACAGGAACAAATATTATTCGGCATCCTTACTATAATATATGCCTATAAACTCTATATTTATTAAGTTATATTATCAGAAATAGTCGAGTGAAGTAATTGGTGTATACTCAACAAATCTGATTTTCATTACGACTGTTTTTCACAATGCAATTAATAAATACTTAAAGAACAAAACACGTGAACTGTACTAAAGTAGCCGCGCACAATTTCTTATACAGGTATTAACAAAAACATACCACATATTTCTTAGATCAAAGAAAGCCGTTTAAGTAAATTTACCTCAATACAAAGTTGCTCAGTTTGGGCGCTAGACGGCCCTTAAGTTACAATTTTTAAATTGCATTATAAATTTAACGCCGCTTTTGCAATTCTTCGTAAATTTCATATGTTGACAGAAATTTTATATGAGAAAAAAACGTATCAAAATTACGACTAATATAGGAGTAAGCATAGAGCATGATTTTTTCAATAATTGCACATTTAAAATATCTACGCCAATGGGAGACTTTGAGTATGAAATTTGGATTGCGTAACTCATTTACTAAAAAAAGGTATTCTTCATAAGGCCCGATTACTCTGATGGTTTGGGCGAATTTTGCATTTTAATGATTAATAAATGACAAATATTTCATAAAAACTGTTCAAAGTGGTCACCTATACAGTCGAATGAATAATTGGAAACAATTAAAGAATTAGTGATTGAGTCGATGGTGATACAAAGGGTGTGAAAGTACATTATTAATTAAGGATGGCTAGCATATATACAATCAGTTAGGTTAAACTGATAGGACGAGTGATGAAGAACTCATTTTTGGTCGAAATCTCGGTTAGCTGAATTGCGACGTTGTCGGACTGTGAGGAAAAGAAAATATTTACATAAAAAAGCATGGACATAGGAAACTCATATAAAGGTTAACCGAGGCAGTTGTTTTCGAGAATAAGCAGATACATAGAAGAAGAATTGAAAGTAAAGACCAGATAACATGTAAAATTCAGACTCTGAGTACAATACAGATGGTTGGATAAGAAAGAAAGAGGATTTAGACACCCTCTTCTCCAAATCTAAAATGACAGTTAGGTCCCCACAAGAAGAAAACGGATATAAACCAATGGATAGTGGAACAAATGAAGGAAATGATGAACATGATAAAAGGCTTAACGACGGATGTCTCGGATATAAAAGATAAGCAATAGGAACATACAAAAGAAGTTAAAACATTACAACAGAAAATCACAATGATAACAAAATAAAGAGATTTTAAAAAGGAAATCCAACACATCAAAGATATATACATATAAAGAGGCGAAGACAGAAATCGTTATGCTTAAGGAGGATGCCGAGTCGAGTGAAAGAATAAGTTAGAAAAAGAAGTAAAAACATAGTAGTGCAAGATCTAAAAATAGACACGAATGATACTAAGGCATTAAAACAATGTATAGACCAGCTAATGGAAAGAGAACTGAATATAGACGTCAAAATAGAATCAGCAAGAGAGCTAGGATAAAAAAATACCTAGTTGAACTTTATAGTAAGGACGATAAGACCAAAATTATGCAGAATAAGATCAAATTAAGAATTAGACCAGGTAAGGTGTATATAAATGATGTTTTACGTAAAAAATGAATCTGAAATACAATCGACACTTAGAAAGATGACAAAAGAAAAAGGCGACAAAGGAAATCAGGTCAAAGTAAGTTTCCAAAAATAAACACTTGATCAGAAGGTACGGAATCGAGAAAAGAAGGAATTGAAATCATCAGATACAATAAACTGATATCTTCTAATCATAGTCAGGAATAAACGGTAACGACAAAAGCAAGAAAAAAAAAAGAAAACGAAAAAGGTTAAGGAATAGTGACATCAAATATATCGAGATAAAGGACTTAAATAAGAGTCAAGTGCAAATAATGCAAACATGGAACCTATAAAGTACGTACAAAGAAGGAGCATTAATACAATTGAAAGTGAATATAAAAATACAAAGTTGATATAATAGCGGTACAGGGTCAAAACAGAATGGAATAGACACAACCGAATTAGGACTATGTGTTTTTTAACAGTGAAGGGAAAAAGAAGAACTTGAGTAGGAGTTTTACTAAAAAAAGTAAGGTAATTAATAGAATTTAAATCGATTACAAGAATAATGTGCTAGTTGAGAATATGAGGAAAAACTAGAGAATACAATATAATTCCTTACTATGGCTTGAAATTAGTGTTAGGAGATTTCAATGAGAAATTTGGCGAAGAAGTAAAATATATCCCGAGAATAAGAAAATTTAGCCTACATGGAAAGACATAACAAAATGGAGCATTGTTGATAGATTTTGCCAAAGAAAAATAAATGGTAATGAAAAGTAGCGATATCAAAAGAAAGAATATCCACAAGAGAACATGGAAGAGCCTGGATGGTAGAATAGTTAATCAAATTAACCACATATTGGTAGAAAGGACTGAGAAAAGAAGCATATTAAATATAAGAAGTTACAGAGGCCCAGATATGAACCAGAAGGAATAAAATTAAAATAATCATTCCGGTAAATAAAAAAAACAAAAATAAACACCAGGAAAAGTTAGTAGGATTTAAAAAACAAGAAAATAGGACCGATATCAAAAGATGCTAAACACAGAACTGGAAAAACATGTTGTCAACAGCTGCTGGAAGGGTGGTTATTTTCCAAGAAGATGAGGATAGTGTATAGTAAGCTCAATACCTTAAGTTTCAACTCCTGATAATCTTCGAGAATTACACCCAATTAGTTTATTACACATTTTTCTAAAATTTTGGACAGAGTAAGTAGCCTGTGTTCAAAGATATGATTATCCTTTTATAAACAACATCATACCACCTCAACAACCTGGTTTTAAGAAAGAACACATTACGACTACATCACTCTTAAATCTTACTGACAATATTTTTTATATATATATATATATATATATATATATATATTATATTTAGCTTTGGGCTAATGACACACAAATGATTCACTATTATTAACCCAGTTGTTCATATTTAGTAACAAATTCAATTAACACAGGTCTACCCAAAATTCTAGATTTTTCAATATTTCCCAACTTAACAATAAACCCTGACAAAACTACGGTGCTTCTATTTGCAAACAGGAATCAATGGTCAAACATCACAATAATTTAAGACTTGAATTGGATAATACATGCTTAACCAAAGCTGATAAAGCAAAAAGTTTAGGTTTAACTATTGATACCTCTCTCAGTTTCAAAAGTCACGTAAGTATCTGATTACAGAAATGCTACTTGAGGCTTAGAATGTTATACAACAAAGTGAACAGAGTACAGCTAATTCGAGCACTAAAAGAAATGCAACATTCAAATTAATAGCAATGACAGGGCTAACATTACACCGTTCAGAAACAAGAATAAAAATCTAAGAAAATTCATTTCAAAAGTTCATTGCATGACTGGGTTTGGGGCAGAGAGATCCGTCACCATCAACATCAGTGTATAGCGTACACGAACGACATAGTCCTTATTGCAAGAAGCAAAAAAGAATTGAATTAAGTGGTAAAGAGATTGGAGATATCAGCAAAAACAATGGGACTAGTGATAAATGAAACAAAGACAAAGTTCATAACCTGGACAGAGGAAGAATTTTCAGAAGGAAAGTACTTAACGATAAATATAAGGGAAGGAAAACAATACAAATTTGAAAAAGTGGGCAGTTTCTAATATCTCTGAACAATATTTAAAAGAAAACCGAACATAAGTGAGGACATGAAAGCAAGGCTCACAGAGGTAAATAGATGTAAGGAGTATGAAATTCAGTAGTCAAAAACAAAGGGATATCGAGAAAGCCGAAACTGTATTTTTAAGACAGTAATAAGATCTATAGTAATATTTGTTAGAGAGAAGAAAGGAAGGAACACGTAGGAAATATTGGAGGAAAGGTTGAAGAAGAAATTGGAAAAGAAGATCAAACAAAGAAATATGACCTTTTCCTGAAACCCGTGATATCCTGGGTGTGTGTTCAAAGCATCTGAAGCAAACTACAGCGTACCATTCTGAATTTACAGTACGTCTATCCTCCCGTGCTACAGTAGAAACATGCCTAGTAATTCCAAAATAAGTGGCGGTCATCTTTTTGTTTTGGCCTTTTTTGAGGAACTTTTGTTGGAGTCGACTGATTCTGAGACTCAAATTAACGATTGTTGCTTTTTTCGGAATCATAGCAGTACACCCATGTTTCATCACCTGTGATGATGTTTTACACCAAATTAGACGATCCACGGTCACAGAAATCTAGTGTAGATCTGCACCATCTCACACGGTCTTCTTTTTGAGCTGAAGTCAAGTTGTGGGAAATCTACCGAGAACAAAGCTTACAGACTTTCAAATATTTGTGTAAAATAGTGTTAATTGCTTTCACATCAAACCTTAAATTTGCTTGAATATTTCTGATAGTAATGTGCCAGTCCACTGTTCCGAATAAGATCAATATTTTTTTCTTTGACTACCGTTTTTGACTTAGGAGCTCGAAAATTGTCATTTAAGGAAAGTCGACTACGTTGAAATTCATTATACCACCGCTTTACGGTAGCGAAGGAACACGACTTGTTAACAAGCACTCGTAACTTCCTCAAAACATTCTTGAACTTCCTTCAAAAATTAATTCCGGTTTAAGCCACGCTTGAAATTGTAAAAAATCACACCCTGATAATGGTCCTTGTCCATGTCCATCACTTATTGGCGAAAGGATTACTTTAAACTTATGTACCTTTTCAAACAATCAGGTATGTAACTAGATTAAAATGTCAGACAAAATTTGTTGCAAAAATATAATTGCTCAATAGATAGGCTCGGCGGAAAGAGAACAGTTCTCGTATATAAACAGATTTGGCATAAATATACAGGGTGTCCGCGAAAATAATGCATTCCTTTAGAGGATTGGTAGAATGTGTTATTAGCAACAAAAAATTCTAATAATTTTTTTTTCTAACATCAATAGTTTTCACAAAAATGATCAATAAACTTTCCTTCGGAAATCACAACGTGACAACACCGCGAAGATAGAAAGAATCGGAACTATTTTTTTTTTTTTTTTTTTTTTTTTAATATTTTGGTAGTCACAAGCATAAGTAATTAGTCACTTACTAGATGCCACTGCCAGTTTTAACGTTGGGAGGTGTATCTAGGTGCTTATGGTACAAATTAATGTAAAAATATTAAGATGGCATTTTTTTCAACTCGCGAGTACCACGATATGCTACTTATTTATGGTGAATCACAGGGTAATAGTCGTGTTGCTGTAAGACTTTACAATGAACGATACCCAAATAGGCGGCAACCAAACTGTCGTACTTTTGTTTCCGTGTCTCAAAGATTGTTGGAAAACGGTAGTGTAATTCCTAAAAAAACTAGTGGTCGAAATCGCACGGATCGTGTATTAGCAGTGGAGGAGGATATCTTAGATATTGTTGCCCAAAATCCCACAGTGAGTGTACGATCTGTCGCAAGGCAAGTTAATGTTGGTAGAACTAGTGTACACAGAACATTAAAAGAACAACTATTACATCCGTACCACATTCAACGGGTGCAAGATTTGCATCAAGGTGATTTTGCAAGGAGACTACAATTCTGTACATGGTTTCAGAATAAAACAACCAGAAATCCTTTGTTTCCTTCTGAAATATTATGTACAGACGAGGCTTCTTTTACGAGACAGGGAGTTTTGAATTTCCACAATTGCCATATTTGGGATGATCATAATCCACACGCAACGCGTAGAACAAACTTCCAGCAAAAATTTTCCATTAATATGTGGGCTGGTATTATTGGACATACTTTGATAGGACCATACGAATTACCGAGACAGTTACGTGGAGATAGCTATTTAAACTTTTTGGAAAATGTTT
The DNA here is from genome assembly GCA_951812935.1 of Hermaeophaga mercurialis. Classification (NCBI taxonomy): domain Eukaryota; kingdom Metazoa; phylum Arthropoda; class Insecta; order Coleoptera; family Chrysomelidae; genus Hermaeophaga; species Hermaeophaga mercurialis. The sequence goes on from OX638364.1 coordinate 30,176,348, forward strand.
TACCAGGGTTACTAGAAGAGTTGCCATTGAACATTCGTCAGGACATGTGGTTTCTACACGATGGCGCACCACCACATTTTGCTCGAGCTGTAAAATTATTTCTTGACGATCATTATCCTCGCCGTTGGATTGGTCGAAATGGACCATTTTTATGGCCACCAAGATCGCCTGATTTAAATGTCATGGACTATTATTTCTGGGGTCATATGAAGTCCCTCGTGTATGATAATCGTCCTGAGATTGAAACAGAGAATGAACTACGAAATCGCGTTTTCGCAGCAGCCGATACAATTCGTCATAATTTATTCAATTATGATATTAATGAAAATTGGGTTCGCCGCGTTAATGCGTGTGTGCGTGCAAATGGAAACCATTTTGAACATTTTTTATAAACAATATCGCAGTCGCTGAACCTAAACTTTTCGATATGCCTTAAATGTAGCTTGACGTTATGGTAAGTTATTTTGTGTATCTAGTCTAATTAAATTTTCCACATTTATCAAAATCAAAAATCAAAACATTTCAAAGGTCATTATTTCTAAAATAAAGATAGTACTTCTCAATTAAATTGCAAGAAAATAAGTTCACTTTAAACAAATTCTCAAGATACAAAGTCAGCTGTTAGCACTATTTCTTATCTATTACAAAAATAAAAGTTTTTTACTCGTATTTACTGCGATTAGCTATCATCGAATACAATAAAAACAAGACACCTGATTTTCTTTGCATAAAACCAACCCACTGACCTATTAAAGCCAGATATCAGCTGTTTTTCGTGGCGCTTCAGAATAGGCGGCGTTGTCGGTTTTAGTAAATTTACTGTAGATATCATACCAGGTATACAAAAATCAATGTTATTTTTTTGTTGAAAACCGTTGACTTTACAAAAAAATGTTATAAGACTTTTTTAATCAATAGCACATTTTATACCTCCCCCATAAAGGAATGCATTATTTTCGCGGACACCCTGTATAGGACACCTCAATCCATGCGAGTGACACAGAACGCGTTATAGAAGAGAGAGAACATATTACCAGTCCCCTGTCACTCCTATACCAACCAATGTAAAAAATAATTCCTGACTTCATTGGCCTTGCAGCTCGAATTTGATTGGAGTTCCCCAGTTTGTCAAATTGTTATGTAGAAAATATAATAAATTGACAAGCTGGGGGACCCCGCTAAGAGTATTCAGAAGTCACGTGATATATTCTTGAAATAAAAGAATTTCTTATCCTATGTAGGTCTCAGAGTTACTTTAAAAAAATATGTAAATTAGTTTATTTATAAAATGGCACAAATTAACAGTATTTTATTAACTTGTTAAACTCAAAATATGAATCAAGAATAAAATTTCAGATTTACTAGTAAATAATTATTCAATTTCTATGTGACACACTTAACCTACAAATAACTGGAAATTGATATATTTTTCTTCAATTTAAAAATAATATGGTACTCTGAAAACAAAACAAATGTATCTAAAACTGGTTCGTTTAAAGTGTCCACAGGAACGGAGGGAAATAAAATTAAAAAAATATTAGAAACTACGAACATTACCACAGAAACTACATTTCTAAACTGAATAAAATAACTTAAAAGTAAATAATAAATTCTCATCTTACGAGAAAATCTAATGGTAGATATTTATAATAAAAGATTACAAACCCAGTAATCTGAAAACCTGTGCTAAAAACTTCTTCTTTTTAAGAAATAGAGCCTACAACTAGAAAAATGAAAAATAGAGTTTTTTAAACCTTATAAATTATAATAAAACAATATGTAAGAAAATCTGAACCCGCATCTGAAAATGGAATTCTCTTTAATTTCTCATGTATCTCTTCCATAATTTTTATTTTAGTCACTAAAATATCTTCTATAAAGTAAGCAATTTATCGGGTAAAAACTCAAAAGACATAATAAATTCGTTACAAGCGGACATCGGGATGACGACCCACCACATCCGGGCGAAAATTAGGGTGGAGATGAAGGTGAATTTCTAGGTTTTGAAAAAAGACGAACAATGGAACATGGAAATGGATTTGGATGATTCAACTAGCGGTAATGTAAACAAAAATAATTCACAAGGAAATTCTCAAGTAAGTGATAAAATTAATAAAGCGGGATTAAGTAGTTTTTTGAAAGTTTGACTAAAATTGGTGGAAATTCTGAAATAAATAATACTCTGACGGCAACAAAAAATTGGATTCTTTAGATAAAACCAATACAAGTGAGGAACAACCAGAAAAATCTAGTCAACAAATAGAACCAGACTGGTTTAGATATGAATTATCAGATACAGGCCCGTACCAGTTAACTGAAAACACAAATATGAATACGCATATAAATGTAATAAAAATAAGAGAATTAATATTAAATAATTGGTCAGAATTGGATAATAAAATTAAAAAAATTAATCTAGCAGGTAATCATAGGGTAAACGTTCATTTTAATGATGCGAGGTGAGCTAATTATTTAATCGATTGTAATAAATCAAACGTCTTTCGAAGTAATCAAATGGAAGCCTATATTCCTAAATTTTTGATTCATCGTCAAGGGGTCATAAGAGATATTTCTACAGAATATTGTGAAGAACACTTAAAAGACAAAATAAAAGCCTTTGATTATCACTGTATATTCACTGTTTCAAGCGTAAAAAGAATAAATAGGAGAGTTGTTGAAAATGATACTGTAAAATATTTACCAGCGAAAAGTATTATTATCAGTTTTAGACCGCAAACTTTACAAAAATATATACATCTTAATAAAGTTATTCTAAGTGTTGAAAACTATAAGCAAAAGGTCATTTTATGCTATCATTGTTATCGTTATAGTTACCCTGGGAAACAGAGTAAAAACAAACCAAGATGCTATAAATGTCATAAAGAACATATTTCTAAGGACTGTCAAAATCAGTCAAAACAAATATATTTGCAGTGCGGCGGCGATTATTTAACAATCAGTTACAGTCAATGTCCAGAATATGAAAGACAAAAGAAAATTAAAGAGGTACTGTCGGAAAAAAATATTACCTATAATGATTGAATCTCCCAAAAACTCATACGAAACTACCTTGATACAGAACCCTAACAATCAAAACTAAAAATTGTCCACAAACGAACCCAGTCCTTTTGCTCTCACAAATCCCTTATATACCAATGCCCAGTTGTTAGCTCAGACTTCCCCACCCTTACCCCAGTTAATCCCTAGAACATCAGAACAACATAGATATATCATATATAAGGATCAAAAAATGTTTATTAGATTACACTATTGTTTCTTAAATGATCTTATTTTATAATTGTTGTTTACCTGCTTTTACTTGGTAAGTTTCCTGTTATGTTTTATTGTAATTTTTTGTTATTTGTTTCCTCAATTTTTAGACCTGATGATGACCCACTGAGGTCGAAACTAGTTGTCGTTTGTTAATTAAAAAATTCGATGTGGCTTGATTTTGAAATTTTATTAGATTTGACTTATAAAGAGCCGGCTAGAAAAGAATAACTTACTACCAAAACCTCAATTTGGATTTAACAGAGGCTGATCAACTCAAGAGAGCCTGATTACATTGGTTATTGACATTCAAATAGCCTTTACGAAAAATAATTCAATTACAGCCCTATTTTTGGAGATCGAAGGAGCCTACGACCACGTTAATTTACACATACTGTTTATACACTTACGATATCGACAGCATTTTAGATCGCCGCACAATGATACTACAGTTCACTGATGATATTTGCATATATTCGAAGGCGAAACACATACATCGATGTAACGAACAATTATTTTTGTTAAAATTCTATCAACAGAAAGGAAATAACGTAACGCCATCTATTTGTATACTGACCATACTGTGAGGTTATTGAAATAAAAGAGTTGATTGAGTCTTGTGCCGAACCTCAAAAGAAGCGCGTGTCTTATTTGCTATGCTCAACAGGTTCTGGGCCCAGTATTACCGTATCACCAGTAATTGTTTTTTGAGTGCATAATGGCTAGTAATAATTATATCGCGAGTGTGCCTAAGCTTAAAGGCCGCGAAAACTATGCTGAGTGGGCGTTTGCAGCGGTGAATTTCCTGATTCTTGATAACTTGCTACAATGTATCATAGGAACCGAAACTGACGCCACCAAAGTTCCTCAAGCAAGGTCGAAGTTGATCCTGACTATCGATACTTCGTTGTATATACACATAAAAAAAACGAAAACTGCTAAGGAGCTGTGGGACAAGTTAAAAAAACTTTATGATGACGCAGGTTTTTCCAGAAAAATAACTTTACTACGATCCCTAATTTCAGCAAGATTAGAAAACATGGACAACATGGAATCCTATGTCAATCATGTTATTGAAACCGCGCAAAAGCTGAAAGGGACTGGATTTAATATAGATGAAGAATGGGTAGGATCTTTGCTTCTTGCAGGACTTCCAGAGAAGTATTCACCTATGATAATGGCCATTGAACATAGTGGTATCCAAATCTCGGCTAATGCAATAAAAACAAAGTTATTCCGCGGACGATTATGATAATGCAGGTAGTGCTTTTATCGGCAAAGCAAGATGGAACAGCAGAAAATTTAGTGACAAGATTTCGAAAGTTGGTAACAAAAGTCAAACTTCAAACATGACATCTGTCAATGTCAACAAGAAAGAAATTCGCTGTTATAATTGTAAACAAATCGGACATTATAAAAGTAAATGTCCTAGTTTAAAATCAAACAAGACTACCCAAGACACTGCAAACGTTTTCAGTGCAGTATTTTTTGGTGGTATGTCTTTTGATAAAAACGATTGGTACATGGATTCAGGTGCCAGTGCTCATATAACCACAAATAAAAATTGGCTAACTGAAGTAAGTTCCCAAGGACCAAGTGAAATTATTCTTGCCAACAAATCGAGAGTATTTGTAGAATGTAGCGGAACCGTGGACATTACTACAGTAGCAGAATCTCGGAAGTTTCAAGTGCATGTAACAGAAGTTTTATATGTTCCACAAGCAGCCACAAATCTATTGTCAGGCAGCCAAATCACTAAGAATGGCAACAAAGTGATTTTTGGAGCTGATGGTTGTAAGATCTTTAATAAAAATAATCAGTTAAATGCCGCTGCTAGCTTAGTTGGTGGTATGTATAAATTGCATACTGAAATTGAAGAAAAATGTTTACTAGCAGCAGAAAACGGAATGTCTGACAAAACTTGGCACCGTCGATTAGGACATAAATGAAAACGAACTGAAGAAAATGGCAACAGTTGCAGTTCAAGGTTTGATATGCAATAAAAAAATTAATGTAAATAAGCATAACTGTGAGATATGCAATGAAGGTAAGCAGGCGAGACTACCATTTCCAGATAAAGGATCCAGGGCAAGTAGCTTGCTAGAAATTAATACACACATATCTTTGTGGTCCTATGGAGACTAATTCATTAGGAGGTGCTAGATATTTCCTCACGTTTAAAGACGATTACAGTAAAATGGTATTCGTTTATTTTTTAAAAACAAAAGAACAAATATTCGAGTATTTTAAAGAGTTCAAAAGTTTAGTAGAAAACCAACTTGAAAAAAGAATAAAAATTCTAAGAAGTGATAATGGCGCAGAGTTCTGCAGTAAGTTTTTGAAAATTTTCTAAAGCAAGCAGGTATATTGCATCAAAAGTCTAGCCCCTACACCCCAGAACAAAATGGTTCTGCTCAACGGTTGAATAGAACTATTGTGGAGAGGGCCAGATGCTTGGTTTTCGATGCAAAGCTTGAAAAAAAATTCTGAGCAGAGGCAGTTAACACTGCAGTATATCTGCATAATAGATCCACTGTTTCAGGACTCAGGAATAAAACCCCATTTGAAGTATGGCATAACAGGGAAACAAATATTAGTAATGTAAGAATATTTGGCAGTAAAGTAATGGCACACATTCCTAAAACGAACCGATTAAAGTGGGATAAGAAATCACAGAAAATGTTGCTGGTTGGATACAGCGACACTACTAAGGGTTACAGGTTATATAACCCAGAAACTAATAAAGTAATAATATGCAGGCATGTGGTCATCATGGAAGATATCCAGGACGATAAGGATTTCGGAGAAATAGTAATAAATGGAAATAACGAGATAACAGATTCAGTGGGGGATAATACAGTTAATGAACGCCCTCTAGTAAATGAAGAAGATATAAATGAGAATGAATCTGAAGACGCTTCTTTAGGACATGACGAGGGACATGAAGACACCAGTGATGAAGACTATATTGGTACGACAGATCCAATACCGATGTCAGAAAATAGAAGGTCACAAAGAAATCCAAAACCAAAAGACTACAAAGACTTTATAACCTATATGTGTCTAGAGGGCCTGGACAGTGATGACCCACTCACAGTAGAAGAAGCACTGTCAAGACCAGATGGAGATAAGTGGAGAGAATCAATTACGGAGGAGTTGGAGAGTTTCGAAGCAAATAATGCCTGGGAAGTCGTAGATAGGCCAGAAGGTTCCACAGCTGCCATAGTGAAATATAAGTGGGTGTTTAGAACCAAGGTCATTTATGAAGAGTTAGTGAGATATCGTGCGCGTTTAGTGGCGAAGGGTTTCTCGCAGCAACCAGGGGTAGATTACGATGAAACTTTTTCTCCTGTCATAAGACATTCTAGTTTAAGATTGCTTTTTTCTCTTGCTGTAAAATTAGGATTGCACATCAATCATTTAGACGTAAAAACTGCTTTTTTGAATGGGCATTTAAAGGAAAATGTGTACATGTAAATGCCAGATTGTTTTAACGTTTCAGACAAAAGTAATGTTTAAAATTAAATAAAGCCATATATTGGCTTAACCAGTCCTCCAGAGCATGGAATAATCAGGTAAATAATGTTCTATTGGAATTGAATTAGAAAAAGTCGGAATATGAACCTTGTACTTACACTAAGAAAAGGGATCATATGATTATAATTGTTGCGGTTTACGTAGAAGATTTTTTTGTTTTTTCTACTGATGAAAGTGAAACAAAGGAGTTGAAAAAGGTACTTAGCTCTAAGTTCAGTATTAAAGATTTGGGCAGAATCAAAGAATGTTTGCGTACGCAGATATATTTTGATCCAGAAAATCATGTTATAACTTTAAGTCAGAAAAATTATATTATTAAGTTACTTGAGAAATTTAACATGTCTGATGCCAAAACAGTCAAAACGCCTATGGATATTAAGTTAAATTTTGAGGAAGATTACACAGATGAAAATATTAGAGCTCGGTATCCATTTCAACAGCTGATTGGTAGCCTCATGTATTTATCTGTTCAAACGAGACCAGATATATCCTATACTGTTAGTTTTTTGAGCCAGTTCAATAATATTTATAATGAGAACCATTGGAAAAGTGCTAAACGAGTTTTACGATATTTAAAAGGTACAATGAATCATTGTTTAAGATTTTCAAGGATTTAGAATTACAAGGTTTTGTGGATGCCGATTGGGCAAGTAATAAACTAGATCGTAGATCCTACACTGGATATGCTTTCAAACTTTGTGGTTCTGTGATCTCCTGGGAGAGCTCAAAGCAAAAAACTGTAGCTCTATCCAGTACCGAGGCAGAATACATGTCAATTGCTGAGGCTGCCAAAGAAGCCGTTTACTTAAGAGGTTTATTAATAGAATTAACTGGAGATACAAACTGTGTCACCTTATTAAACGACAATCAAAGTGCAGTACATTTATGTCATAATCCAGTCTATCATAAACGAAGTAAACATATAGACGTACGTCACCATTTCATTAGGGAATTGGCTTCAAATTCTGTTGTAAATGTTGAATATTTGCCCACGGATATTATGCCTGCAGATGTTCTCACCAAAAGTTTAGGTGGAGAAAAGCATAATAAATTATTAGATTTATTAGGAATAAAAAGTTTGTAAATTTCTTTTTGTTGATAAGTGGAGGCGTTAAAATTCTATCAACAGAAGGGAAATAACGTAACGCCATCTATTTGTATACTGACCGCACTGTGAGGTTATTGAAATAAAAGAGTTTAGTCTTGTGCCGAACCTCAAAAGAAGCGTGTGTGTCTTATTTGCTCTGCTCAACAATTTTTGATAACCGGGCGCTTAAAAAAATGATGCGATAGTGCTGCATTCACGATTCGAAGCAAAAGTCTAATGTATGTACTTTTACAAGGAAAAGATACCAACCTACTCAGTACTTTCAGTTGTCCTCATTTAACATTAAATATTATAACAATGTCAAATTCCTTGGAGTATTTTTGGATATGAAACAACTGGAAAAAACACATAGCCTACATTAGTGGAAGAGCAGAAAATGTAACAAATATACTGAAAGCAATTTGTTGACAAAATGTTGATCTCATCCTAGTACAGCAGCTCTCTTCTATAGAAATCTAATAAGATCTATATTAGACTATGGAACGGTTTTATACCATAATGCATCCCAAGTAGAATTAAATAAGATTGAGCGAATTAAAAACAAATGTCTTACGATATGTACTGGATATCTTAAAAGTACATTTATAAATGTAATGGAGGCAGATCTTCGAGAAATGCCAATGAATTTGAGAAAATCTCTGTTAGGGGAAAAATGCCTATTAAAAATAGCTTCAAGAAATGAGGAATTATTACAAAAAATTGAATTACTTAATTAATATCGTCAAAATCATAGGCACTGAAGACAAAAAACATCCTAACCTGTCAGAAAGTTTTGGAAAATCTAGGTATTACTTTCGGGAATACATCAATCAACAAGTATACGACACTACATCCCAACTTATGATATATTCAATAAGAAGTCGAAAGTAGCAATATAGAATTATCTCGGAGGACGTGAATGTGCAAATTTAACAAGAATGATTGAGAAATTGATAAGTGAGAAGTAGGGAGAACACAAACAATTATATACTGATGGATCTGTCCAGGAATATCACGTCGGATGTGCCTTTTATAATATGAACATAAATTTTCAAAAAATGTTTAAATTAAAAGACCATGCCCCGGTCTTCACAGCTGAATTAACGGCCATTAGAGAAGCTCTAAAATATATGGCTAACTCCAATAAAACTAATTTTATAATATATTCAGACAGTAAAGGTGCACTGGAAGTAATTAAAAATCTTACAATAGCAACTGTTAAAAATCGGAACTCAGAGATAGTATTGAAGACTTTAAAATTCCAGCAAGTTATTATTTTCGATTAATAAACAAGAGTATTGCAGAAGAATGACACTACCAACACTCAACTACAGGCTAACTCTTTAAATTAATGCAACCAACATGACCAAAACCAGTATGGTTACAAAAAATACATCAGAACACAAACATAATTAGAAATATGTACAGAATGAGGAGTAATCACGCAATGTATCCTGAATAGCAACACAGAATAGGATTAGCAGATATTCCATATTGCAATTGTAGAAAACTGGGCAATCTTCTACACATAATACTGGAGTGTCCAGATAAATCGGGAAATATTAACAGACTATACAATCTCCTTAGCAGACTAAATATTCCACTCCCAGTAAATTTACTATATATACTGAGCAAGCCAAGTTGTTATCCTGTATTATATCAATTTATTGTTGAATCTGATATAAAACTGTAAAATTTTAATGCGGCAATAGTGCATCGAAGTGCTTCGAAGCTCGATTAGTCTGCTATTATTGAATTTACGGAAAAAGTTTTTATAAAAAGTGTAGGCAGTGTTGAGATTCACATTTTAAAATTAGTCCCAAATATAGAGGATGTTCAGGAACGCAGTGCCAGATCAAAGATATGTTTTTTTAAATGGAATACCCCATATATTTTTACATTTTTATAAACCTCTACCCGAGCTAATTTCAACGATGTATCATACTTGATGTCTATTATGTTTAATAAAGGATCTACAGCTACCTGAAAATCACATTTTTTTGTATTTAGATGTCTGTAGCAGCCAAACCGTTGAAAATCAATAAAAAGGGCTTACATGTCCCTATCTTAACTTTTCAAGTTCTATGCTACGTCATTAAAAAATATTTGATACAGAGTGATGAAAAATTTGAAATCCCATCTGATTTTTAAGGTAAAGGGTTTTCTGTCGGAGACTGGCGAACGACCCCATTTGGGTATTTTGTTCCAACTAGATTTGCATTTAAACTTGTTTTTAATGTACTATTTTTTTGAGAGTATTTTAACTTTTACATCTATGTGAAATACATATTTTTTTCTACTACCTATTTATTATACCTAACTTTGTTTTTTTTGTATAATTTTTTTTAATCAATATATTTGTATTCTAAAAAATTCAAAATCTTTACGACTGCGTAAGGTCAAGTATTATGCCTGCATTTATAAGCCAGGTATTTGGATGTATTTGGAGACAGGGTTATTTTTTTAATTGGGAACAGTCGATCTGAAGTATCGCCATTTTCCGAGGTTTCATTATGACCGTAAGTTTCAATTTTCAAACGATTAGTTAAAGGAAAAAAATATTAGGGATTAAATTTAACCTCCATTTGATTATAGTGGAGATAGTAGTTGTTTGCAACCACCAATTATGTCAAACAGGGTAGCGCATATCCATGAACGCATCCTTCCTAGCTATTCGCGTCATGTACCCAAGTCTTCTAATGAAGCCTATAGCTTCCCATGATTGTCTACCTGGTGATCTTCTTCGAGCTCCCACATAGTGGCTTTCTTTACTAACTTCTTCACCGGAGGAGTTCAAATTGAACATCAAACAAGCTTATCACTTAGCGAAGAGAAAGTTGTAACATTGATTGCTTCATCTTCTGTTAATGTGCTAGTTCCATTGTCCATTCGATTCTCTCATCTCCGCAAAATTCAAAGCACGGTAGCCTTTTGGTATCGATTTCATAACAATATCCGATTTCCGGCGAATAAGCAGACTTGTCCGTTATCTTCTCAAGAATTACATGATGCTCTGGTGTATTTGGTTAGATTTATACACAAGAGCTCAAGAAGAGAAAAGAAAAGAAGGTGTTCAAAATGGTTAGCTGGTATCCTTTGTGTGAGTGGTCGGCTATAATATTGGCATTTACCATTAATCATCCTGCTTTATTTCCCCGTCGTCAACCACTAATCGAACTCATCATCCAACAGGTCCACGAAACTTCAAGCCATACAGAGGTGAATACCTACGAGTGTTGTTTTTAAATCTACATATAGCGCTGAAATAAAACAGTAGGGAGATGTATTGTTTTTCGAAGTATTCTCCACGAAGATTAATGCATTTTTGCATTCGCTTGAACCAACTCTGGAGGCAGTTATTTCACTCCTTCGTTGCTATAGTCAAACTTGCGTTTTTGAAGGCATCGACTGCTTCTTCTGGCGACTGGAATATGTGACCACGTAGTCCGTTCTTGAGTTTCGGAAAAGTAAAAAAATCGTTGGGATTTAGGTCGGGACTGAACGGAGGATGGTCTAACAATACCACATTTTCTGGCTCGAAAAATTCAATTGTCTTGCGATGTGTGTGCGAACTTGCATTGTCTTGGTGGAGGATGATTCGTCGTTCGGGGTTGATTTTTCGACGCTCAGCGATTACTTCCGGCACAAAAAATGTTGTATACCAATAGGCAGTAACAGTTCTTTAAATCTTGCTACATGACCTATTTTTGAGACAAATTTCGCGACAATCTTTTTGGACACACTTCGAGAACAGATGACTTTTATCGGATTTTCTTCAACTTGGAACACCCAGACGATTGGCGCAACCATCTAAGGCTGATTTATCACTTTCTCGTATCGCTCCTGCCAAGACATTTAGTTGTGTTAGTGTTGACAATAGAGCACTTTTGGGATGTTCTAAAAAGGTTACTTCGACGTCATGTACCTGCCCCAATGAGCCTGCAAGAGTTAGAGCGTGTTGTTCTCTTGAAATGGGTAAACATTCCTCAAGCAACCATCCAAAACTTAATAACAAGCTTACCCCGACGAATGCAAGCGGTTATAAAAGCTCGAGGAGGTACTACGTGTTATTGAAGTTCAATTTTTTTTTGTAAATTGGAATTTTCTTTTTGTTTGTAAAGTTAAGTAGATTTTTATAATTTTTAAGTTTTTGTACCTGATCGCCAAATTTTGTATAATTCTTCGAACTTTAATTAAAAATAAATGTTTTCTGGTGCAATATTGGTTAATTACCTTTATTTATATTATACTAATGCTAATTTAAATAAAGAGTGCAAAAATAAAGACATAATTACAAAATTTATAGTGGTGAGTTAATTTTGAACAGGAGTTTATTTCAATATGATCTTTTTTACTTAAATCGTACAATTTGACACTTTGGCAAAAGTTACCTACTAGATAGTACTCGTTTATTTCTAACTATTAATACAAATAATATCAATTTGTTTATCTAAATGGTATGTTAATCTAATGTATAAAAACTTAAAAGTGGTTTATTAAAATGGTGTACACTAAACCCAGTATGTACGAATTCGAAATAACATATAACAAGATCTTTCAAAATCTGCAAAAATATACAGGGTTTCCCATTTAAACTAAAAAAGTTGAGAGTATTTCCGGTTAAACCGGAAGTATATTGTTAACAAAAAAATGTACATCAGCTACCTTTTGCCCCATTGCACTTACTTGCAAAATTTCATAAATATCGTCCCGTTTCGTTTTAAAGATATTTACTTGGTTCCATACTTTATATCAACCCCGTATATAGCCGTCACCGTGATACGAAATCGTTTAAGGTTATACATATGTGCTTATTTATTTGTTTTGCAACCAAGGCTATTCACACAGAAGTCGCGAATGATTTAACTACAGAGGCTCTCTTGGCCGCGAATGATCTAACTACAGAGGTTTTCTTAGCCGCTTTACGAAGCTTCATCGCCCATAGGTTTCGTTGTTCTCAGATTCACAGCGATTGTGGAACTACTTTATTGGTGCCTAACCATTTTATGAACGAATATGTAGAATAAGCCGTCAGAACCGAAAGGATTAAATGGACCTTTAATTTGTCTAGTGCTCCACACTTTAGTGTCTTTGGGAAGGTGGAAATAAGTCCGTCAATACCCATCTGTTTCGGGTAAAGCTTTTTACTTATGAATTCATCACCCTGGTCATTCAAACTGAATCGTTTTTGAACCTAAGTCCTTTGTCCCGCAACCTTTGACTTCCTTTCCGGAACCTAACTTGACTCAATCAAAGAATTCCTTGTTGTCACGGTGACAACTTGTCCAACAACTCCACCAAGTCGCTTGGTCTCGATGATATCAGGAGTATCTTATCTCCATACTCTCTACCAACGTGGAAAATTGACTCGTGACGCCCGTCTAAACCTGAATTGGGAACTATCGTCTTTATAAAGGATGATTAAGCTCCTCCTTGTCAATGGCGAATAGGTCGTATTCGACAATTACATTCAGGTCACAATTAAAGTAGCAATGGTGTTGACCAAAGATGACACTTCCACCAGACTCCTGGTAAAACTATGCCATTTACCAAATACCAAGATTTCATGCTTGCTCATAATTGTTTTTTATATCATCATTTGTTTCTATTTTTTCAAACATAACCCTCTTATTTTGGTAGGTGGAATGTTTAGGTTCTCTATTTTTCTATTCCTGTTTGGAAGAAGAATTTTTGTGGTTATGTGAATCCTCGCTGATATGATTGTGTAAAAAAGCGTAAAAAAGCGTAAAAAAGCGTAAAAAAGTCCAGAAAATGAAAATATTTTGATTGACTAATTATTATTAAGTTATTGGTTATGATAAACTGATTATTATGATTGATTGATCGACTATTATTACAAGTGATTATCAATGATAATCAGACCATTACTATGATTAATTAATTGATTATTTTTATTATTATGACTGATTAATTATTATAACTGATTAAATGTTATTATGATTAACAGATTATTTTTGATTTATTATTGTTTGATTGAAGACTAGCGTGATTGGCTGACTGATTATACTTATTGATTCATAATTATTCACAGAATAACTGATAAGATTGGTTATAAGGACTGACTGATTATTATTAAGATTGGCTGTTTATTATTAACTGGTTATCATTATGATTGATTATTTTTACTATTGATTTTATTATTATGGTTGTTATTATTATGACTAGTTGATTGATTATCATTATGACTAAATAATAATAATTATGATCAATAGACTATTATTTCGGCTAATTGATTATTATTATTATCATTATTATTATTATGTGAATGATTGATTGTCATCAAGACTGGCTGATTATTTTATTAATGACTGTACTAAAACCTGGAAAGCCAAAATCTCGAGCTATATATCTATTTCTGTTTTGAGCACCTGCTACAAATTTCTGGAGAAACTGATACTCAATAGATTGCAAGATAAACTACTTGCAAATACTTCAATCGAACAAGCTGGATTTAGAACAGGCAGGAGCTGGAGGGACGAAGTTATGAGCCCGACAATATTTATTGAATCAGGATATCAGGAATGTCTCAAAACCACGGCTGCATTCATAGATCTAACAGCAGCCTATGATTCAGTCTGGAGAGACGGCCTCCTTTATAAATTTTTAAGAATGCTCCACTGTAGTAAATTGGCAAATTTTTAAATAACATGCTTTATGATCGAAAGTTCCAGGTGATCATGGATGGTAAAACTAGTAGACAGAGAATTTTAAATAACGGCCTCCCTCATGGCTCCGTAATTGCTCCTGCCCTTTTAAATATGTATATTGCTGATCTTCCAGCAATAAATGCATATAAATTTGCATACGCCGACGACCTGGCTATCGCTATAAAGCTTAAATCTCGCGACGCAGCGGAAACGATTACAGAAAATGACCTCGAAACATTAGGAACATATTATAGGAAATAGATATTGATCCCAAGCCACAATAAAATATAATGTTCTTTTTTTCACCTAAATAATAAATAGGCTAATCATAAGCCGGAAATTTTTTGGAATGGTACACGCATTAGATATACCCTGACTCCAAAGTACCTCGGTATTACCCTTGATAGCAATATCTCTTTTAAAAAATATATCGAGATCAAGGCTTCAAAAATTCAAAGGATGAATAATATCATAGAAAAGCTATGCTGAACCTCATGGGGGCCGAAACTTTACGATGTGGAAAGTGTCTTGTCTACAGTAACGCTGAATACAATGCACCAGTATGGATGAATAGCTATCATGTCTCTAAATTAAATGTGCAACTCAATAGAAACATGCGTATCATAACGGAATGTATAAAATCTACCCCTACCTACTGGTTCCTGATTCTTAGTCACGTAATGTCTCCATATATCCGACGAAAAGAAGCTCTACTAAGGGAATATAATAAAATAATAAACAATTCAGACTTGTCTTAGTAGATTGAAATCAAGACGTCCTCCAATCAAAATTGCTCGAGCATTACATAACAGTGATTTCGATGGTCTCCAAGAATGGAAAGCAAACTGGAATGAAAATGCTCCTCCAGAAGTACTGGGTTATGTGAACATTCGTAAAAAGTCTGCAGGATTGTGATTTACCAAACATTCAAGCAACGTCCCTAGCAATATGAGATACCCATTATTATCTCGTCTTTGTAATACAAACAAAACTGATAACAAATAAAAAGAAAAAAATCCAATAAACGGGGACAAATTTAACTGATTAATTAAAACAGATTATCTACAGATAATGTGTTTAAAATTAAGACACAACAAACACGTTTGAAGTTTTGACATTAGAAACTTTATTTAGTGGAGCATTTAAAGCTATCCAGATATAAACTATAAAATAATAAAATTATGAAATAAAATTCCTTTCAATTTGCCACTGTATTACTGTACATTGATTATTATTACAAATCATTGGGTAATTATTATTATGATTTGTCGATTATTATTACTGCTTGATTATTATTTTTAAAATTGTTTATTATTCACAGATTGATCATTATTATGAATAATTATTTAATTGACTTATTATCATTGTGGCTGTTGATTATTATTATTATTAAGATATGATTATTATGATTCACTAATTATTATTATGGTTATTAATTAATTACTGTTATGATTATTATTATTATTATAATTATTGATTTGTTCATTATTATTATGAATCATTTATTGATTATTATTAGGAATGACTATAATGATTACTATTGATTTGATTGTTATTATAACTGAAAGATTATCATCATTAACGGATTATTATATTGATTAATTATTATTATGATATTATTATATTTGAAAGTTTATTTATAATGATTAATTATTATGATTGATTGATATACAATTGTAATTGATTCACTGATTTTTACTGGTTGATCATTACTATGAGTGACTTATTATTTATTTATTTATTTATTTATTTATTTATTGATTAATTGTTATTATTATCATTTCTGGACTTATGTTCTTATTTAAATCCAATTAACAATACGTCAGAATGTACATTATGGTCAAGAATTTCTTGACTTACTTCAAATACAGCTAGTTTTGACACAGAGGTAAAAACTATGGGAAGAACTGTACATTAAGTATTTGTATACATACTTACAGAACAGAATAGATGATAATTCTAATAGAAACACAACACCAAAAACCATAGGGTGTCTTGAAAAGATGTTGCAACCCCTCCTAGAAATCTATTAAATATTGGTCTCTAATTAGTAATTTGATGTGAATTTTTACAATGAGCTTATTTAGAAATCCGTTTCTAACTTTTTATACTTTAGGAGTCCCTTTAACTTAAGGTATAATTTGTGACCCACCTTTTCAGAACACACCTTGTAAGTATTAAGCTTACTTCTATAGCAGTTGTTGATCTTATTATCACAGTAATATCTTTGTCCCTAAATGTCAATGGACTACTTTTGTGAATTATACTATTTTCTTTGACAACAGTCGGTAAATTTGCAGTTATTTTAGCATTAGATCCATTTAATACTTCATCTCTCAACAATTTTTTAAAATCTATCGAGCCATTATTTGGATCTAGAATAAAATAGTTTTAAATTATATAAAGGTATTAAAAATATAAATGAAGTACTTACATATAAAATTAAAATCTAGATCTAAACACAAATTTTGTTCACTATTTTCCCTTTTATTTTCACAGATTCGAAACAGATGAAAGGAATCTTTGCTCATACAGGCAATATAATTTTCAGTAAATGAAACATTATAAGGCGTAAAGGATAATTCAATTAAAATAGGTACTTCCTCAAAATCGATAAATCTCATTTTAGAAATATCATGAGTCTTCACTTGAAATGAATAAATGTTTATTAGTTTGCCTGAAAGAATCAATACATTTCCAGATACCTAAAAGTATAATAAATACATTATAAATTAGTGTCAAAAGTTATTGTATATTTTAAGATATACCTGACAGCAATCAATAAAGTTTGGATTTCTTTTGACAGGTAGTTCAATCATCTCAAGACTTTCAAGTCCAGACTGATTGGTGGTTGGTGTAACTCTCCCTGCAATTCTTGCTCTCATTGGTTGAACCATTCCACATTCAGAAGATCCAAGACTTAAGCCACTGCAAGTCATTTTCGATTGTTGTAAAGTTGCAATACTATCCCAATTTATGTATATTCTAACAAAATTGATTTCTTTATTTTGGCGACTGAATTTTGTTTCCAAAGTTGCTACATAGTCCCCTACAATAAAATAACAGTTTCAAAAACTTAGTTTAATTTTAAAATCTAAAAAGGATACACTTACCATTTAAGCAGTGAACAATTTGGACAACTTCATCCACAGTAGGAAATGAAAACAGTACCTCAGAATCATTACTCAGATCTCTAACTTCCACAGAATTACTCATTAAAGCGGAGAGTAAACGATTTGGAGGTGCAACAGTACAAGCTGTTGGTTGTTCCATGACTTGAATATGTTGATTTGCAAAATGATGTAGGGAAATAACCCTCACCATTATTTCGTTCTTTTCACTAGAGAATATTCCAGTCTCTCTAAGAAGCCTGCCCTAATAAATATCTTTAATGACTGGGTGTTAACATCCCCGGATGAGATAGTGAAACCGTTGTTTTACATTTTGACGTAACTATAAGAGTGCTCAAACAAAATTATTTAGTTTACTTAGGAATATAATAGTCAATAAAAGTATTGATCAAACTCTAAAACATTAACCTACATTCTCTTTCAATTCTTAACTGAGTATGGAGAAAACCTAAAGGTGCATTTATAATATTTTTTTATAATAAAAACTGTAATCAAGCAAGCAATTTAATTTAATCGTTATTTTATTTTTACCTTCATTCACAATTCGTTGACAGCAATTAACACCACTTACTGTTATGTCAGTCACTTCACGTCTGATTCACAAAACTTCCTATGCATCGCGCTGTACAATCCCCACTCTTCTAAAATTTCGCTCTTGAAGCGTGAAACAAGCTTGTGCTACGTTCAACCTGCAGCTCGATGCAATATGCCACTATGCACTCTACAAAAGGAGACGATTCATGCTTGTTCGTTTTTTATTTTGATTGGTGGTTTTAATTTTTGATTGCTTTCTGGATTTCTAGTATAGAAATATAGTCAGTGCTGCCGTTCTACTACATTTGTACAATTTACATTACATTTTTGCTTAAAAAGTACAATAGTACATTTACCTGTAAATATTCTTATTTCCGCTACATTTTAAAAAATATCCTAAAATAGTACTTTTTATAATACAATTTTTTGCTATATTGCATTTCCCCTAATGTTTTATGTCAATATAAATTTATTTTAATAAATATTGTTTAATTTTTAAGAGCGGCCTTGAATAGTGATTTTAAGGCAACCAACTTCACAAAAATGAACCCTAAATTTAGAAAATTATTGGTTACTTAGGTGACGTTAGTAGTAACATTTTCATAATTTTTAAAATACATTTCTACATATCTTCTAAGATAGCTACTATTGATTAAAAGAGGAGGCAAAAATTCATATAGTTATTTAGGTTGCATACTCTTCGCATACACCACTCCTGATGACTCATGACCGTCATCTATACCAACCTAAAATATTTTATTTCCGTCTTTTTTCACTCTTTTGACTAGACAGAGAAGCCGAATACATTATTTTTCAAATTATTTAATTACGCTACATTTTCATTATTATAAGCAGAACAATCAAACTAAAGATCGTGGCAGCATTGATTTTAGTTCATTTGAAGTTTTATTGTGATTTTTTATGTTTTACACTACATTTTTTTAATTAAAAAATTATAATAATATAATAATAATAAATAAAAAAATGTCTTATTTTACTAGTGGTTGAGAAAAGGGTGAATCATTTTAAGCGATAATAAAAATATAGAGTCGAAACGCAGGATAAAGGAATATTCATGAAGTAAAGTCTCAACAACAAATATTCAATTATAATATAATATTTATTTCAAGAATATGGGTATGTCTAATATTTTCTAGATATAAACAAGGAGCAATATATAAAATTTAGGAGGAAATAATCTCGAGCCTGACAGTTTAAGTTTGGTTCAAAAAATTTAAACGAGGAAACCGGAACATTTAACATAGCAACTAAAGCAGTATCTAGAAATTATAAAAAAGCTGAAATTATTAGTAATATAGATACAAAGAAGTATGATTTAAAAACACAATATAGAAAAGTCTGCTAATAGAACCAACTGTAAACACGCATTTTTTTTATTCGAACCACACCAAAAATAAAAACTACTCGAATTCAAAACCTAGAAGAAAATAAAATAATTACCGAAATATGTATGGTACTTCGTTGTCAGTTAGATTTGTAGACCCTAGAAATAACAATTATTTTTAAATGATTTATTTTTCATTAACTTCCTGATGTATTTAACAAAAAATAGAAATATATTATTTGAATACAACTTAATAAATTTTAAATTAACCGTTTCATTTATTAGAATAGTAAACTTCCCTTAATATGAGAGAAACTATACCAAATAATTATTTCTCCAAAAGAAAAAAAATAGCATTTGATTTATTATTTAAATGTCTTGCCATATTTTATGTCCTACCGATAATCTAAATTGGCAACACTGGAGCGACGTCCTAACATTATCCACCTTCAATTGATAAGCGATATCGGCAATACTGGTGCGACGTCCTAAATTATTGGGAAAAGTAAAATTTAATAGAGGGCGCTGTTAAATGTCAATAAAAGCAATAAAACAAAAACAAAGTTCCGTAAACACACAGGATTATTGTACTATCTAGCTTTTGGTTGGAGGTGTTTTAAAAGTGTGTGTATCTGTTCTTTTTTATAAATACACTCCTGCCAATTGAGGGAAATTTATAAAAAGATAAATTGGAACTGTACCCTTTTTGGCTAGTGCAATCAAATTGGCAACAATTTTGATTGTTAACATAATAACAGATTACTTAAAAAATAGTAAAGGTAAAGCAAGTACAAACAAATTTACAGAAAACACGACTCCATCATATTAAATAACACAACTAGGAGTTGTTGATTGTTTTACTACTTTCAAAGTGTTCATTTTTTCCAATTATACTCCGGCCGATCATTCCAGACCAGCTGACATTGACAGAATACTCCATTTTGTCTGGGTAGCATACAAACGACGCTGTTTACAATCGGTGAGAAGCTGGCTCCTAGCTTCAAACTACCATATGTACATTTGGCAACAGCGCACTAGCCGAGCGACCCGAAACTCATACCAAGGTAGATATATTATATATTATAATAGCTTTGTTCCAACCTGAAATTACAAATAGATTTCTAACTGTTTACCAATCGTTTATATTGCGCATGACTGTCAAAACGGTCCATTTCTGATGGTTTGATTGTAGGTTGGTACCAAAGATGTTTTGTTATTGTTAGCATTTAACATAACCTAAGAATTAACCTAACCTAAGAATAACCAAAGATGATATGTCACTTTCATCACTATATACATCACTATCGCCATTCTCAATAATATTATCCATATTTCAATTAAAATTTAAGTAAAACACAGAAATACAACAAACGAGGTCTGTGATCTAGGTTATGTTGTCAAAACAAAACATCGTTATGCGCAATGCGCATGCTTCGGATAAGTGATAAGTGAAAAATTCACAAACTCTTCTGATAGTTTCCAATTACGGTTAGATTTCGATTGGTACAGAATACAAATCATTTAATAATGGTTAGTGACTCGGGTTGGAACGCATTTCAGATTCTGCGCAGAATCACAGCTATCCGAAACTATTACTGATGCAGGTTGGAACAAAGCTAATATATCTACCTTGACTCATATTGTCTATTGCGATTTATAGTAGAAAATCGTTTCGGTTTACAGATGAAGCAAGCTTGTACGTTGGCCTAAACAGGGAGGGTGCGCCCAGATGGGTTACGAAAATTTATTAATGTCAAATCCCGTTTTATAGTTGTTCAGGGAACAAATAGTAATAACATTAATATTAGGTAAAAATGTTTATCAGATTTTGTTGGTGTCGATCCGTAAGTTAATGACTATTAGGTATAGGGGAAAAATAATTGATGACGTTAAATTCAGG
Source organism: Hermaeophaga mercurialis (assembly GCA_951812935.1). Classification (NCBI taxonomy): domain Eukaryota; kingdom Metazoa; phylum Arthropoda; class Insecta; order Coleoptera; family Chrysomelidae; genus Hermaeophaga; species Hermaeophaga mercurialis. The sequence goes on from OX638364.1 coordinate 30,197,820, forward strand.
ATTTGATCTACCTCTCTTAATACTAAAGACTTGACGAACAACTGTATTACAAATTCATGATCAGGAGATTATTTACTCGATGTTTTTCTTGAACTTGAATAGTCATTAACTTAGACAGCGATAAGTTTTCAGAAAAACCCCGAGTCAAGTCGCTTTCTCTTCTGTCATTTAGAAACACAACTTGTCTTAATAACACTGTAATAAATGGATTAAGGCATTCAATTACGATTAAGGCATTCAAATTTAAAGTGAAATTTATCTACCGGATTAAGGGAACAGGTAGTCTTAGGATCGAATTTACCATGGTCGCTTTAGTTTAGTTTTGAAGTTTATGTGGTTCGGTACTATTTTAAATAATTATAGAAAATGAATGAGTTAGTGAATTGTGATCAGTGTTCTTCCGAAATAAATTTGGACAAACAGGAATTCGAAAACCGAAAGCGTAGTCATCTTTCTAGTGATGCCAAGGAAATAGTTCTAAACGTTTATTCTGGTGAGTAATTGTAATTATACTTACCTGTAAAACATATTACGTATGTAATATAAAAATATATTTGATTTTGACACAAGTCTTATTTACAGGGCTAAAAAATGAATTGTCTTCCTCCGAAGCCCTAAAAGAAACTGTTTTTTTAACAAAAGTGCCACAGTCAACTGTATACAAAATTATTCATGAAGGGGTTCAACCTAGAAAAAGGCGAAAGGATTCTGGGTCATCTCATTCTATTCCACAGGTTCTTTTAGAACCGATTAGAGAAACGATTTATAATATGTTCTCTGTAAATAGTTTTCCTACTTTAAACACATTATTTTTACGTCTAAAACAAAAAATGATAATAGAAGACTGTCATAAAACGACATTATGGAGATTTTTAAAATCCAACGGTTTTAAATTTAAAACCATTGACAAAAGACAAACCATCATGGAATCCAGCCGTTTAGTAAAATGGAGAATAGAGTATCTTAATTCTATTACTCAGTATCGGCGAGAAGGCAGGGACATTTATTTTTTAGATGAAACCTGGTTCGACACTCACGATATCCAAAAAAAATGTTGGACTGATGGAAGCTCAAAATGTAATGTAGACACTCCTCCATCTCGAGGAAAAAGAATATGTATTTTGCATTGTGGTGGAAAATCAGGTTGGGTAGAAGGAGCTCTCTTGTTGTCTGCAAAGGATGTACGGGATAGTAGTTTAGACTATCACCAGGACATAGAAAGTACTCTATTTGAAAAGTGGTGGGAGACTACATTATTACCAAAACTGAAAACTAACAGTGTAATAGTTTTAGACAACGCCCCGTATCATTCCCGGTTGGTTCGAAAAAAACCAAATAGCAATTCTACTAAATCCGTCATTCAAGACTTTCTGATGGAGAATGATATATTTTTTGAACAAGATTACACGAAAAAACAGTTGTTGGAACTTTTACAGTTAGTTGATTTTAAACCAGAATTTGTTGTTGACAACATCGCAATAAATCAAGGATTTAAAATTTTACGTTTACCACCCTACCACTGCATACTCAATCCTATAGAATTGTTATGGGCACAGTTAAAAAATATTTCTCGATCAAATAACTCTTCTCCTAAGTCCACTTCTTGTGTCATCAATGTAATAAGAAATGCATTTAACGATATAACTGTTGACAATTGGAAAAACGCAATCCAACATGTTAAAAAAATTGAAGACAAATATATGACATTTAATAATACCATTGAAAAAATTATAATAAATTTGGACGATACAGACGAAAGTGATATTTCGGAACCTAGTGACTGTGAAAGTGATTTAGAAATGTAGACATTTAGGTATAGGTATTTCTACCAAATAAATCGAGTTATTATTTTTTTATTAATAATACTTAATTAGTTTGAATATTTTTGTTAGCTAAACATGTCTATAATATTAATCTTTTTGAAATGTATACTTTCATACCAATGGAAATCTTATTTATTTTTTTATAGTTTCAATTAAATATTACTGTGTAGGTCAGAGTTTGGTCATTAAATAGTTAGTAAAAATTTAATAGGAAATATTTTTTTCTTTAAAAAAAATTCTACCTAAAACTCACTTTTTAGTAAAAATTCTATTAATTTTTATTAAAACTACTACTAAAACCTCGACTAAAACAAATACAAAAAATCAAATTCTCGAAATCTAAACCTCGAGATCTATAAAAATACCAATGTTTAAAACTACCCTAAAATCTTCCAAGTAACCCATTTTTTGAGCACCAAATGACAACTACAACCTAAGCCGATTCTGATCAGCATATTGGCGAACGTTTCAAGCGGTTGCCAGATCTTTGCGCTTTCTACTATAAATCGCAACGCACAATACTACCATATGCACATTTACTACGAGGGGTGAACAAAAATGAACCCGTTATATTTATTTTAAATTTAATTGTAAATTATAATTATTTATTTTCAAAAAATACCAAATAAATTTATTGACAAATGGTAAGAGGAAAAATTTTTTTAAAGGAAATTATATAATTTTTTTGTTATTTCTTAATTTATCCAAAAAGATTGTTGTTCGTTGATTAGACCGGTATTTTTACTTCTCTACTAACATATATAATCAAAAAATATAAAAAAAATTTATTGACAAACGGGACCAGGGGGTGAAAAAAATTTTTAAAGGAAAATATATGATTTTTTTGTTATTTCTTATTTTATCCAAAAAGATTTTTGTTCGTTGATTAGACCGATATTTTTACATTTCTACAAACAATAATAAACAAAAAATATAAAAAAATTTTATTGACAAACGGGACCGTTTCAATAATCGGCATCGTCTCCAGCTCCTGTCGTGATTTTTTTCATAAGTCGGGCGAACATTTTACGTCGTACGTTCGGGGTCAGGGAAGACGAATTTTAGGTGAAAAACTTTGTAATTCTAGTTCGGTTTCGGTTCGAATACAGGATATAAATTCGACATCGGCGGGTCTTGTTATAAACGGTAACTTAAGGTCTATAAAATCTTTGTCGCCGCGGTATATAGAAACATTAAAGCCGAAGTTTCGTACGAATTAGATCCGGGATAGGGACGACTTTAATGATTTGCGCTTAATGAAAAAAGAACATCCGGAATATATATTAAAAGTAATGGACGATTTTGCAGTTTATGTTTGCAGTAAAGAGCAATTAAATATTTGGAATTCGGTTTACGCAGACGGAAGATGTGTATCTCTACATTTAGATTCGACCGGTAGTTTAGTAAAAAATCCAGACAAGGAAATTAAAAAACGAATTTTGTATTACGCTGCGGTTATTCAAATACCGAAAACGGAATCGGTTTTTTCCTATTTTCGAGATGGTTACGAACCAACATGACGCGCGAAATATCGGGTACTGGTTACAGTATATACGAGATTACGCGGTAATCAATAAATTTAAATGGCCTTTGTTTTCGACAGTTGTTACGGATTTTAGTTTCGCGCTTTTAAACTCGGTAGTACGGGATTTATTAAAGATCGATTGTTTAAGCGATTATATAAATATTTGTTTCGAAATTTGTACGAATCCGGAAAATTCGGAAAGTCCGCTTTTTTTTTGAAATTATGCTGTTGCTATTTCATAAAAATAATATTAAACGACGTGAATAAATTGATCGGTAACAAATATCATAAAAAACTTTTTAAAACGGTTCTCGCGTCTCTATTTACTTGTACTTCCCTTTCGCAGGTTCGTATCGTATTTGAGAATATTCTCACCGTTTGCTTGTCACGGTATAATAATAAAGACGTCGAAAATAGTTTATCGCAATTAACGTTTTGTTATAATCAATATTCCGAGATTGACGAAAACGACGAGGAAGTAAAAATGGTTTTTGAAAGAAGCAAGTTTCAATCAAGATTTTAAAATTTTGTTCGAGAAATTTGAAGAAACGGAAACCTTAAGTTGTCAAAAAAACTAATTATATTATCCGGCTTTAGTCACGTTAATTTTAAATAAATATTTGCCATATCTTCCCTTATGGTCCAATGTCGTAGGTGACAAAAGTAAGGAAAGATATAGTAAAATTAAAAATAATTAGGAATTTCCGCGAAAACAGAAATGTAGTCGGTTCATTAGATCGTGCAGAGAAATCGTATTAAGCAAATATAAAGAAAACTTGTTGGGTATTAAAAAGTCGGGATCTGCTCGCGGTATTAAGAGAAAACTAGTTGATGCAGAAGAAACGGTTGACATGTTGCTCGCGACAGAAACCTGGGGGAAGAAAAGGAAAGTCAGCCAGACTTATTTTAATAATGTTCAAAATTTACCGAAACTAGTTAGTAACGTACATTGTATTCAACCAATAAATAGTTTCGGTATAGATAAACGCACCAATATGACCGTTAAAAATGAAAATTATTACTGCGCTTTTGGAGTCTTACGCGGTCGCGATTTACGAGGGAGCAAAACCTTTCAATTACCTTGAAATTAATGATTATTTATCTCTTGCGTATAATGATAACAGAACCAAAATGTGGCTTACTAATTTTTTAATATAAGTTTCTGTTTTCGTTTTTTCGAAAGGACGAAGAGAAAAAATCTGTATAATTTCAACATCATATTCTTTTAACATTTTTAATAGTAATAGTAAAAGTACGCGAATAAATTGTTATAATATAACTCTAATGCCCGTCCTAATAAATCGAAACCATTGGTGTTTAGCTATCGCAAATATGGAAAGTGAATCGTTTTGCTTCTTAAATCCTTACGGACCTAATAAATCGGAATTGGAATATTATATGAATTTTTTTATAAATTATTTTAATTTAGAGGGCAGCAAGTGGAATACATTCGACGTTCGCCATCCCTTGCAACTCGATGATTATAATTGCGAGGTTTTTATTTTGATGTTCGCGAAAATAATTATCGATACGTGTTCTTTTAATATAGAAAATTCAGGTGCACCCGATCGTTTTCGCGAATTTCTTTCGGTTTTTCTTTTAGAACATTCGGACCATTTGAAAAATTATTGTTTGTGCGGTCAACTTGATCGGGAAAGTGAGAGAAGAGACAATTCGTTTGACGGTTGGATACATTGTACGTTTTGTGTATTTATTATAAATGCATTAAAAATAGAAACATAGATTCATCGCGTAGATTAGACATACAGTTTCCGGGTGACTTTCCTTGTGCCGTTTGCGAAAATTATAAAATACGTTTAAGATTGTAGAAAATTTTTAAATATAAATTCATTTCTTCGTACATCTCGCTAAATTTCTTTAACATTTTTTGTAGAGACACATTCGCAAAATATAGCAAAATGATTTATGCAGTAAGGGTACTCCATGTTTTTATAAGACAATGGATTATTTTTTCATAAAGAATATGATATAATACTAAATTTTGGAACAGACATTCAATATATTTAAAGCATCAGAAATGGTTAGCATAAAAACATGCATTACTCAATGTGTTACGCATAAAAATACTTCAATGGCGATTTTTATAACTATCATTGCATATATATATATATATATATATATATATATTAATTTTAGGTTTGTCCACGAAAAATTAGTTTTTAAAAATACAAAATTCAAATAGCGGAACTTTATTAATATCTGAACTTAACAAGAATACAATTCAAAAAGCTGAAAAAGCCGGTTAGCAACTAGTTTTGTTGTCGTTGACTGGGCAGTGGGGTAAACTGCAGAGTCCGCAGAGTCCGCAGAATTCTTGTGAACTAGGCTAGATGTGTTCTTGTAACTCCTCCATCCTTAGAGAAGAATCCGGGGGGTAGGAACCGGATTGTTGACTTCAGGGATCTTAGTGTTTGGGATGGCATCTCTCGATGACTTTTGTCTGTAAATCTTGTAATACTGGCAAATACAGTAAAAAACATATAAAGTAGAATGGTCCAAACACTAATTTTGTTAAAATGAATAGTGGTGTCTGGAATATCGTTCAAATTTTCTTTTTGAAGAGCTAAAACGTTTTTAATAACATTAAGGTTATCTAGATTAAGCGAATCTATTCTAAGAGGATTAATTATTTTTGAATGTTTATTTTCAAAAGTCTTTAATTGCAATTTTGGCAATTCCACTATTTTCATTTCACTTTTTGGAAGCTTATTACTATGCAACACTATTTTTCCTATTTTAACTATGCATTGTTTTACTAGTTCTAATATAAGAATTCCCTCTAAAGGGATATTGTCTTTATTGTGTCCATATATTTGTTAGGCCAAGATGCTTTGCGGGGATATTATTACGTACTGATTTTGCCGCAACTTTTGGACTTTGACGTCTTGGATGTCGACTCTGACAGCTTGGCATTCGGTTGGATCTTTCGAAAACCTTAGTAACTGAACTTCACATGGAGCGTGTTTTTCTGTTGAGATTGGCATGGATTCGTCGCATATAAACTCTTGTTGAATGAAATGAAATTTTGCTCGTTTAGGATAAGGAACTTTGAAGAAGGTATCATCATTTGGAAACCATCATTTTTTGGAGTAGGTAAAGGAAACAGTTGATATAGTTCATAGCTTTCTGTTTCGACAATTGGAATTTCTATGATAAATATTATTTTATTGTTCTTAGAGTAACTTTTGATCTGAATTATTTTTTCAAATTTTATAATATTATTTAAATTTGGTTCAAAGGGTAATTTATTTTCATAAAGGTGACTGTCGATTAATTTTAAGTTTTTTAAGAAGTTCGTTGGGATCTATAATAGAATTTTGAAGAATATTTAATTTAGAAAACGTGATAGCGGTTTGAACTTTTTCAAATATGTCATAAATATGTTGATATAGTGTTGATATTTGATTTAGAATTTCTTGAATATAGGCTAGCTCGAATGTTTGTTTATTTTGCTGCAAGGCTGTTTCTAAGATTTTTTGTACTTGTTTATTTGCGATTTTATTTTTAACTGATTTCGTGCTAAGAATTGTGTGCTTTTGTTGAAAATGTCTATTGAATGATTGATTAGGGTAATTTGTTCGTTAACTATAGATTTGATCTGATTTTGATTAGCTGATAATGTTTCGATTTCTGTGTCATACCTTTCGGAGTCTTCTTGATCTAAATTTCCAGATATCGATTTAATAACTGATCCTAAACCATTTAAAAGGCCCCGTTTTATTTTATGTTTTCGTTCTAAGCTCGCATTTAATTCATTGATTTGAGTGACAATTTTGTTTTGTAATTTAAGGGGTAGTAGGCCTGGATTGTTAGTTACATTGTGGAAGATTAGGTAGGTCAGTTCGCCGTCTGCGATGTCGAGGGTTGCGAGGAGCCTGCAACGAAAGGTTCTTTTATGTGTATTATTTCGGATTTATTATTATTTTTTATTTCAACTCTATTTCTTTCTAATATTTTTGTAATAGTATAGGGTCCTAAGAACTTATTATCTTTCCTATATTGAATATTTTTCTTATATACGGTCTGTCCTAAATGAAATTCGTCACTATTGTCACCGTGGGTGTTTTGATTATGTACTATTTTTTGTTTTTGCGATTCTAATTTTTCATGAATATTTTTGTAAACGTGGTCCAACTTTTGTTTGTGATTTTCGGCATAATCTGAATAGAATGTGATAGGTAAAAATAATTCATTAGGGTTTCTGGATTGAGTGTGGCCGAAAGTTAATTCGAATGGGGTGAAATGTGTTGCACTCTGAATACTGCTGTTATAGCCTAGTATAGCATAATTCATATGATTTTCGGGCTCTTTTGGGTACATTGACCTAAGGATTCTTAAATGTTCGATTATGGTGGAATGAAATCGTTTTACGATGGCATTGCTTTCGTGATGTCCTACCGTGGTAAAATGAATTTTGATTTTGTGTAATTTTAGGATTTCTTTTACGCCTTCATTATTGAATTCCGTGCCGTTATCAATAACGAGCTTTTCCGGTACTCCAAAACTAGCGAAATATTTTATTAACGCGTTACTTATATGAATGGCGGTTTTAGCTGTTACTTCATAGGCTTGGGCACATTTTGTAAAGACATCGACTATGGTTAGATATGTTTTATTATCGAAAAAGAAGAGGTCGGCATGGACAATTTGAAAAGGTTTCGAAGCTGTCTCAGTTATCATTAATGGAGAGTACGGGTTTTTCCTAGCATATTTGGTTTTTTGACAAATATCGCATGAATTAATATATTCAGAGACTGAATTTTTAATACCTATCCAATAGTAGTTACTTTTTAATCTTTCTAGACTTTCAGAAATTCCGCGATGGTTAGTTTTACTTTCGTGATGATTTCTTATTAATAGAATTTGCTCTTCTTTATCGGTTACAGTGTTGACAAGTTTCGTACATTTAATTAATTTAGGACCTTTCTCTGAGAAATATTTTAGGTAGACTTCGTTAAAGTCGTTATATAGTTTGTCTTTGTGAAAGTATATACAGTATGTTTTATTATGAATCGTATAGTCTCGTAAAAATTCAAGAATTAATTCATGGTTATTATTCGTGGGAATTTCGATAGTTATAATTTTATGGTGTTCATAATTTTCTTGTTTATCTGATAATTTGTGATATATTTGTTCGAAAACTAAAGTCTGGTTAACTTTGTTATTTACAATTTCGTCAAGGATACGGATTCCTTCATTAGCGGTTTCGTTAATTGTTGTATGTTGTGTAGACAAGTCTTTATTTTCGTTGGTTTCGTTATTAGGTGGTCTAACTAGGATGTCTGATATTTTTATTTTAGGTTGGTCATCTGGGTAATTACTATCTATTGGATTTTCGGCTAAATCTCTAAGAAGCTTTAATGTCTCGTTGTCAATATCTCCGGGGTTGTTAATTGTTGATTCGTTTTCAAGTGCGTTTATCTTAATTCTAGATAAGGCGTCAGCGTTAGTATTCGATTTTCCTTTTTTGTATTCGATGTCATAGTCGAATTCTTCCAGTATTAATCGCCAGCGTATTAATTTGAGTTTGGTTCACGTAATTTAAAAAGCCAGACAAGAGGTCTTTGGTCAGTTTGTATAGAAAATTTGCGTCCGTATAGATAAGCCCGGAAGTATTTACAGGCCCATACGATGGCTAGTAACTCCCTTTCGATAGTACTATAATTTTGCGATAAAACTGCGCCTAATGCGACATTTGAAGCATCTGTCGTTAGTATGAATTTTTTTGAGAAGTCAGGGTATTGTAGTATTGGTGCGTTGGTCAAAAGATTTTTACAAGTATTAAATGAAGTTATAAAATCTTGGTCGTGAATGATTTTGGCTCCTTTTTTCAAACATTTAGTCAAAGGTTTCGTAATTTTAGCAAAGTCCTTTATGAATTTACGATAATATCCAATAAGTCCTAGGAAGCTTTTTATTTCTTTAGTAGTTTTAGGCAGTGGAAATTCTTTTGCGGCTGAAATTTTGTCTGGATTTGGTTTGACTCCCGACGGGGTTATCACGTGTCCTAAATAATTTACCTCTTTACGTAAAAATTCCGATTTATCTAATTGTATTTTAAAATTAGCTACTCTAAGTCGGTCAAATATCTGTCGAAGTCGTAGAATATGTTCTTGGAGAGAAGTACTGTAAATGACAATGTCATCCATATAAACTAAACAAGTTTCGTTTTGTAAGCCTCTAAGAATATTATCCATGACTCTTTGAAATGTACTTGGAGCATTCTTGAGTCCAAATGGCATGCGAGTGAATTCATAATGTCCGTGTTCCGTAGAAAAGGCAGTTTTTTGTACGTCATTTTCGTCCATTTGTATTTGGTGAAAACCGTTAGATAGGTCTAAAGTGGTAAAGTATTGACTCTTCCCTAATTTGTTTAGAATGTCTGATATGTTTGGTAAGGGATATTTGTCGTCTATAGTTTTTTCGTTAAGTTTTCGATAGACGATAACTAAGCGATATTTGCGTTTTTTAGAAGAATCTTGTCGTTTTTCAATTACCCATATCTGGCTACTAAAGGGAGATGATGAATGACGAATAATACCTTGGGAAAGCATTTTTTCTATCTGTGATTTTACCTCTGAGCGGTAAACTTCGGGATAACGATAAGTTTTTGTAAAAACTGGAGTATCGTCTTTTAGATTAATTTTATGTTTTATTTTATTAGAAAATGTCAAAGGTGTCTTGTCGCAATAAAATACGTCTCTATACTCAAAACAAAGCTTTTTTATTGCTTCTTTCTCTTCCGAATTACAATGTTCTAATCTAATTTGTTCTAAATTCTGTTTTAACAAATTATCGTGAGCATGTGTGAACTTTTCACTGCTCTCGAGTTTTTCTATAAAGTTAATTTCATCAATTTGTAACTCTTCGATTTCAAAAGGTCCGGTAATTATTATGTTTTTTGGTTTCATACTAGAATTTGTTATTGAAGTTATAGCAAAATAATTTTCGACATTTACTAAAGCTTGTGGTGATTCTAATTGATTATCATATTTAATATAGTTCATACAACCTATACCATTCTTTAATTTTACAGGTAATTTAACTATTTGGGTAGTTCTTTCTGGGATTTCTATTTTATAATTAATGTTTATTTTATTTTTCAATATTGTTTCATCTTCATGATCATAATGTATAATTACTTTAACTCTAGGGGTTATAATTAACTTTTTATGTAAATCTATCGAGGCACACAATTGTTTCAACAAGTCAATTCCTATTAAACCATCGTATTTTTTGTTAAATTTAAAAAGGTAAAATTTGTGTTGTTCATTAACTTTAAAAATGTTAAAAATAGGGGTTTTTATTACTTCATCGTGATGACTTATTCTGTGGGCTGTTTGTATGTTAAAATAGTCACGAGAGATATACTGTTTATAAAACTTATGAGCTAACTTAGGATCTATTAAACTTCTACTACTACCGGTATCTATTAAAAAATTGGCATTTATCTCGCGAATGTAAATGTAAGGAAGATTTGATTTCATTAAATTCAGTTGAATTAAGTTTCTGTTTGTCGTTGGCGGTCTACGTGAAAATTTACATTTTTCTTATCAGCTGTATTATAAAATGAACTTTGTGTGGGTTCAAAAGCATTTGTCGCATGTGTTAGAGAATTGTTAACATCTCGTCCGTGATATGAGGAATTAAATGTATCATATTTCTCGGACTCGTTTAGTGGAAAGTTATCATTTTCTAGATTCTCGTAATTTTTGTTATCATATCTTTGGTCGCTTTCGAAGGGGTTTTCGAACTCGTGGGAAGTTTTGGAAGAAAAATAGTTTGAATTGATGCGTGTGTTTCCCGATGAAGTATCCATTGGTTCTGGTGTATATCTAGAGTTATTATAGAGACGTGCATTTCTGGTGATTCGGCTATTGTTGTTAAAAGAATTTGAGTTTGGATTTTGACTAAAATTTTGAAAGTGGTTTGGGTTCATTTGTTGCTGCGGTTGAGGAAATCTTTGGAAATTTTGATTAATGGGCCGTTGGGAATTGTTTTGTCTTGGGACTTCCATGAAATTTTGATTAGATCTCGAAAAATTATTTCCAAAATTATCGATAAAGGGTGGTTTTTGGAATGTTTGTTGCGGTTGTCTTTGAGGTGGTTGTCTTTGGGGTGGTGTGAAGTTATTTTGTCTATTGTGGGTCGGAGTAATTCTTTGTGAGGGATTAAAATTTAGAAAATTTAAAAGGTTATTTTTTTGAGTGCTATAAAGAAAATTTTCTTCTTCAATTACGAGTGACATTGCTTATTCTAGACTATTTGGGTTTCGTAAACGAATATTGTTTTGCAATTGTCCCGAAAGACCACGAATAAACGTTTTAAGTGAAAGTTCATCGTAACTTTGTAGTCGGATTCGTTTTTCGTCTGGTGAAAAATTTGAAGTATTAATTTTGGACACGATTAGACTTCTGGAGTCTTGGCAACGAATACCAAAATTGTAAGGAGTTTCATTTTTAAAAGGAAACAAAGCAATTAAATCTTGCACGAGGCAGTCAAGATTTCTTTGATCGCCAAAACTTAGTTGTAATAAATTTTTTATATCTACCCATCTGGTTAATTCTGTTCGAGAACCTATTAAACTAAGAGCTCTACCGGTTAATTTTCCTATTATCGCTCGCAAAATAAAACAATTAATTTGAGCCGCTTGATTTTGTTGGTCCGAAAATTGAGCTATCAGGCTTTCACATGCATCTAAGAATACGCCTAATGTATGAGGATTGCCCTCATAATTTGGTACCTTATCTACATATAATTTTAAAAGAGAATAATTTGGCTGAGCCATGGGTTTGGCTATATCGTCTGAGACTGAATTAGGTGAAGTGCTCAACGAAAGATTTTTTTCAAGACTTCTTATTAACTCGTCTATTTCTGACATAAAATATTTTAAAATTATATATATATATATATATATATTTTTTATACGTACTAATTTAAACAAATCTTTCCAATTGTTAAACAGAGCTGTTACTATATTCAACTAAACAATGGGAAAAATATAAGAAAAATAAAGGAAAGCAAAATTTCTTACGCAAATCCCAGTAAAATTTTTGTTTCCATTCCAGTACCAAGGGTTGGAGCGATGCTGTCTCTTCCCTCCTGGTTTCTTAAATCTAGCTGGAATCAGCGATGTGGGCTTCTTCCAGGGTCTCCAAGTGTCGGGGATGTCGTCCTCTATTTGGATAGCACTATTCGAACAGTCTTGTATTTTTCCTAATTTTTGCGGTTTCGATTTTACCGTTAAACTATTGATATAGACCGGATTGACACGATTTTTGTTGTCGCACCGTTAGGTATATTCTACTGACTGCGCCAATTCTAGGTTTGTCCACGAAAAATTAGTTTTTAAAAATACAAAATTCAAATAGCGGAACTTTATTAATATCTGAACTTAACAAGAATACAATTCAAAAAGCTGAAAAAGCCGGTTAGCAACTAGTTTTGTTGTCGTTGACTGGGCAGTGGGGTAAACTGCAGAGTCCGCAGAGTCCGCAGAATTCTTATGAACTAGGCTAGATGTGTTCTTGTAACTTATTTCTTTTATATTTACTAATGGTGCAGGTTTATGATAACGTAGCCTTGTATTTTTTCGTCTTAAACATTAAATTAAGTATTATTCACGTCACTCAATTTGAGTAGTCCAAACTAATAGTCTTTAAGCCATCAGCTCTTAGATACTTGCCATAGTAACTGTGTCTAATATGCAATAATCATGTCGCGATTTTAAAATATACATATTTATGCTATTTTTTATGCGTTACATAGATACATTAGGTTAGGTTAGAATATATAAAAAAGACTAACATTTCCTTCCTTTAGTAACGCATCCAACCTTTTCCTCTCCTGGCAAAGAAAGCTCAAACCTCCTCGTGGTCTTTGCTGGATCGTAATATTTTCAAACATTCTGTTAGTAATTTGGTATTATTTAAATTCATCCTAAAACAACTGCTTATAAAACAACAGAATTGTGAAAAATATTGTTAACCAAGATGAGCACATTGGTCTATATGTATGTATATATTATATTTGTTAAATGTTTAATTTTGTTTTAATTTTTGATATTTTTTATTTATTAATGTTTGTAGATATGTAAAAATACCTGTCTAATCAAGGAACAACAATCTTTTTGGATAAAGTAAGAAATAACAAAAAAATGATATATTTTCCTTTAAAAATTTTTTTCACGCCCTGGTCCCGTTTGTCAATAAATTTTTTTTATATTTTTTGATTATATATGTTAGTAGAGATGTAAAAATACCGGTCTAATCAACGAACAACAATCTTCTTGGATAAAGTAAGAAATAACAAAAAAATGGTATATTTTCCTTTAAAATTTTTTTTTCAACCCCTGGCCCCGTTTGTCAATAAAAGTTTTTTATATTTTTTGATTATATATATAAGTATAGTTTTTGAATACAGTAAAATGTAACAAAAAAATTATATATTTTTGTTTCAATAAACAACTTCTTAATTAATTTATTGTTGAAAAACTATAATTAAGTCATTATCTTAGTAGTAATACAAAGCGGGTTCTGCGGGACTTACAAAAACTGTCACCGCGGTAAATTTGAATTTCGAGAGCGGCCATTTTTAGTCCAGGCGGCCTTGTTTAGTCCAATTATGTCAAAGTTCCACAAAGTGTTAGTAGATGGTGTTGGAGAGCGGCGGCGGCGGCCATTTTTTGTCCAATTATGTCAAAGTTCCACAAAGTGTTAGTAGATAGCGTTGGAGAGCGGCGGTGGCGGCCATTTTTAGTCCAATTATGTCAAAGTTCCACAAAGTGTTAGTAGATGGCGTTAGAGAGCGGCGGCGGCGGCGGCCATTTTTAGTCCAATTATGCTGAAGTTCCAGAAACTTCGACTACTAGATGGCGCAATGAACGTTGCCGAAAGGGCATTAGCGCTTAACTTCCTTGTTATTGGTCCAATTGAATCGCGGAAAAAACAGGCATTATCTATAAGTGACGTAGATGCCAAATTTAAAGAAAAACATGCGCAATGAACGTTGCCGTAAAGGCATTAGCGTTCAACTTCGCTGTTATTGGTACATTATCTATGAGTGACGTAGATGTCAAATTTAAAGAAAAGCATGCGCAATGATGGTTGCCATAAGGGCACAAAGCGCTTAACTTCGTTGTTATTGGTCCAATTGAATCGTGGAAAAAACAGGCATTATCTATGAGTGACGTAGATGTCAAATTTAAAGAAAAAACATGCGCAATGAACGTTGCCATAAGGCACAAAGCGCTTAACTTCCTTATTATTGGTTCAATTGAATCGTGGAAAAAACAGGCATTATCTATGAGTGACGTAGATGTCAAATGTAAAGAAAAAACATGCGCAATGATGGTTGCCATAAGGGCACAAGGCGTTTAACTTCGCTGTTATTGGTCCAATTGAATCGCGGAAAAAACAGGCATTATCTATATGTGACGTAGATGTCAAATTTAAAGAAAAAACATGCGCAATGAACGTTGCCGTAAAGGCATTAGCGTTCAACTTCGCTGTTATTGGTCCAATTGAATCGCGGAAAAAACAGGCATTATCTATAAGTGACGTAGATGTCAAATTTAAAGAAAAGCATGCGCAATGAATGTTGCCATAAGGGCACAAAGCGCTTAACTTCCTTGTTATTGGTCCAATTGAATCGCGGAAAAAACAGACATTATCTATGAGTGACGTGGATGTCAAATTTAAAGAAAAACATGCGCAATGAACGTTGCCATAAGGGCACAAAGCGCTTAACTTCACTGTTATTGGTCCAATTGAATCGCGGAAAAAACATACATTATCTATGAGTGGCGTAGATGTCAAATTTTACGAAAAAAATTGCTTGATCATGATTGGATAATTATGTCACGTGATCTATATCTAGAGGGGGTTATTATATAATATTTTGCATTTTATTAATAAAAAAGATATAATTTTTGTCAATAGTGTTTTTTAATTGTTATAATATTACTCCGAAAATTGAGCTTGCTTAAGTTAAGTAAATTTCAAAATCTAAACTTCAAAGTGTTAAAAAAAAATTAAATAGGGCCCTGCAATCTACATTTTCTGAAAAAATTTAAAAACATACTTTTAATAATTTAAAATTCTTTTTTTCATACTAAAAATTTTTTAAATACGGCCCTGCATTTTCTGAAAAAAATAGAGATACTTTTAACAGTCATACCGGATGAAGACTCCCAGATAAAAATTAGATAAGACTGTAACGAGAAAAAATAAAACCACATTTACAGAAAACAAATTCTAGTACAAACATCTACATCCGTTAACACAGGATGTAGCTTCCTGGATAAAAATTAGATAAGACTGATAACGGTGAAAAATACAACCACATTTCCACGAAACGAATTTAGTTATCTTCCCACAGATAATGTTGTTGTTTTTCTCGAGTGCTATAAAAGCCGAAGCATATCAATCGTCAATTCAGTCGTAAACGTCTCTTCACCAGTGCTGCTGCTGCTACCAGTTAGTATTCAGTGAGCTGTTTCCAGTTGTTTTTTTACATTGTGCTGCCAGTTAGTGTTCAGTGAACAGTTTCCAGTTGGAGTTATTGTAAGTACATTTAATGTTAATTTTTTTAAAAACTTTTTTGTACCAGTGCTCTACATTTTTTGTAGTAAATTTTTAAA
Organism: Hermaeophaga mercurialis; assembly: GCA_951812935.1. Classification (NCBI taxonomy): domain Eukaryota; kingdom Metazoa; phylum Arthropoda; class Insecta; order Coleoptera; family Chrysomelidae; genus Hermaeophaga; species Hermaeophaga mercurialis. Next base: position 30,213,829 of record OX638364.1, read on the forward strand.
AATCTAAACTTCAAAGTGTTAAATAAGTTAATTTTTTTAAAAACTTTTTTTGTAATTTTAACAGTACAAATTTTTGATTTTTTCAGTAATTTGTACCAGTGATCTACATTTTTTTGCTGTTAAGCTTCAATCCATCTAAGACTTTTTAAAACTTTTTTTGTACCAGTGCTCTACATTTTTTTGTAGTAAATTTCAAAATCTAAACTTCAAAGTGTTAAATAAGTTAATTTTTTTAAAAACTTTTTTTATAATTTTAACAATACAAATTTTTGATTTTTTCAGTAATTTGTACCAGTGATCCACATTTTTTTGACCGTTAAGCTTCAATCCGTCTAAGACTTTTTTGCTATCCTCATCTTTAAGCTTTTAAAGTAAGTGTTTTTTAGAGGTTTTTTTCATGCTAGTATTCCATTTTTTTATTATTATTTTAGATGAGTTTTCTCGAAAAATTAAACGAATTTACCTCATCTACAGATACCGAAAACAAACCCATAATTAAGCTAAAGGACCTGCAACCCGGCGTTCCAAAGAAAATTCACCGTGTTCAGCTTGTTAAATCCAAATTTGGTGGGGAATCCATCCTAGTGGAATTGGAGGAGAACGTCACCTTTCTGCCCAAAAGGTCTACCGAAATTTACAAGAACCACATCGACGGTCTAAACAAAGGGGACTTCAGTTTAATTTTTATTGGCCTGCACGAGATATCCAAGAGCTGTGCTCCTAGGACCTTATTCAGAATAGAAAAAAAAAATTAGGTGAGTTCAGTCATGAATTTCGCACTTACGTTTAAAAAAATCGAAGACCTTCTTAAAACAACCAAGCACAATATTTCAACATATTCCGATAAACATAAATGGCTATCACTAATTAGTACACACCTCCGAAAATGCAATTTAGCGGTAAAAAAATGTAATTTCACGGTAGGGGAAAAAAGAAAAATTTATACCAAAATGGGGCAGTTAAAAAGGTTACGGTGTATCATTAAATTAGCGTCTTCTCATGTAGTAGGGGAGGGCATCAGACAGGGGCGCGGCACTAAAGCGGGCGTTAAATGGGAAGACGTCAACGCGATTTTTAATAATCGAATTAGAACGGGGGTAATTGTAAATTTAAAACATAAAGAAATTAAAGATTTTTTGAAGGCTTCATTCAATTTATTCAAGTCAAAAATTTTACAAATTTTAAAAAATGATACACCGTCGCTAAAAGTAAATGTCACATTTTGTGGCGATTTTTTAAAAAATAATAGTGATGGTGGGGAAGTAATTGACATTAAATACTTTGGTTCCCCAAATTTCGTTGTTGATTTGGGGACGGATTTAGCACAAGAGTATAAAAGTATCGTAGATTTTATTTTAAATAAACTTTCAGAATTTCAAGAAAAAGACAGTGGGTGGGCGTTGTCAAAAATAAATTTATTAGAAGTAGCTATTAACAAATTTGAAATTGGGAACGGTTCATCCTTCATTCAGCTGCCAAAAGAAATATTAGCGAAAAAGGCATGCATAAACGTCAAAAATGCAGACCTGGCGTGTTTTTACTGGGCCGTAACGAGTTTTTTGTTTCCCGCTAAAAATGACTCTGCATATACATCTACTTACCCCCACTATAGTACAGTTTTGAATACAGACGGTTTAGAATTGCCTATGAAACTAACACAAATTTCAAAATTTGAAAAGTTAAATGATATCTCTGTAAACGTTTACGCTTTAGAACTAAATCAAACTAATAAAAAGTCATTTTACGTAGTGGTACCTGCACGTTTAACTAAAAATAAACTGCCGCGTCATGTAAATTTACTTTTAATTCAAGATGAATATTTTCCAAAATTAAACGACTACGAGGCTCCTCCCGGCAACAATGAGGACACTACTACCATCACCATTAAATATCATTATTATTGGATTAAAAATATGTCTAGACTAGTTTCAAACCAACTTAACAAAAGTAAAAATAAAAAATTTATTTGTGATAGATGCTTGAATTATTTCCAAAGCGAAAAAAACTAACGGACCACGAAATTTTATGCATAAATAGTAACGATTGCAAAATTTCTTTCCCCCCATATGATAACGTCGAATTTAAAAATCATGTATACAAGCAGAAATGTCCTTTTGTCGTTTATGCCAATTTCGAGTCAATTTTAGAAAAGTGTGATAAAAAGATATCTCATACAACCACCAAGTATCAACATCATAAAACATTTAGTGCAGGATTCTACTTAAAATGCAGCTATGATAATAAGATTTCCTACTACAATAGTTATAGAGGGGAAGATTGCATGGACTGGTTTGCGAATCAAATGTTAGAAGTCGCGAAATTTATTGAATCTAAATTATTAAATATTGTTCCTATTTGTATGCCTACTGTCGCAAACGGTGTCTGCTGTCACATTTGCGACAATAGGTTTAAAGAAAAAGACATCATCGTTAAAGACCACGATCATTTTACGGGATTATTTAGAGGGTTCGCACATCAATCGTGCAATCTGAACTTTAAAAAACTATTTGTAGTGCCCATAGTTTTCCATAATCTTAGCGGATACGACAGCCATTTTATTATTAGAGATCTTGCTAAACGTGGACCTTTGAGTGTACTACCTGTGAACATGGAAAAATACATTTCTTTTACGCAGTATGAACCAAAAACTAAAATTAAATTTCGCTATATTGGGTACCAGTCTCGATGAGTTGGTGTCTACACTAAAAATAGAGGAGTTGGTTACATTAAAAGGGGAATTTGGTAACTTGACTAATGAAACGTTCAAACTGTTGACGAGGAAAGGTGTTTTTCCATACGATTACATTGATAGTATTGATAAGCTAAATGATACCACTAGTCTTCCAGCAATTGAGAGTTTTTACAACAAATTAAATGATTGTCATATTTCCACGGATGATTACACTCATGCGCAAAACGTTTGGCAAGCTTTCCAAATTCAAAATTTAGGCGAATATGCAGATTTGTATATGCGAACAGACATTCTCCTTCTTTGTGACGTTATGGAAAACTTTCGATCAACTGCTCTGGAAACTTACCAACTAGATCCGGCATGGTACTATACTATGCCCGGATATACTTGGGATTGCATGCTCAAGTACACGAAATGTAAATTGCAAATTTTAAAAGATGTCGACATGTTGTTGTTTGTCGAGTGATCAATACGTGGAGGAATATCTGTTTGTTCAAATCGATATTCCGAAGCTAACAATAAATACATGCCTGAATATGATTCTTCTAAGCCGTCCAAGTACCTTATGTACTTTGACGTAAACAATTTATATGGGTGGGCAATGTCACAGTTCCTCCCCTATGGGGGGTTTGAATGGGAGCCCAATACAAACATCGACATTACTCAGATTCCCGACGATTCACCCGTCGGATATATTTTACAAGTAGATTTAGAGTATCCCGAAAGTTTACATGACGAGCACAAAGATTTCCCATTTTGTCCAGAGCACCGTAAACCTCCCGGTTCCAAATTGTCCAAATTAATGACCACCCTTTATCTAAAAAAAGAATACACTCTGCATTATCGCAATTTAAAACAAGCCCTCGAACACGGCTTAAAATTAACAAAAATCCACAAAGTACTAAAATTCAAACAATCCGCCTGGCTACAGTCCTATATCGAGCTGAATACTCGTTTAAGGACTATGGCCACTAGTAATTTTAAAAAAAACCAATTCAAACTTGCCAATAATGCTGTATTCGGTAAGACGATGGAAAACATCAGGATTCATAGGGTAGTGAAATTACTTACTTCTTACGAGGGTCGTTACGGTGCAAAAAATTTGATAGCCAGCCCACGATTTCATAATCGAAGAGTTTTTGACGACAAACTCATGGCTATCGAATTAAAAAAAGCTGAACTACTCTTCAACAAACCCCTGTATATCGGCATGGCTAACCTGGACATTTCTAAAACCTGTATGTATGATTTTCACTATAATTTCATGTTACCAACTATGGGGGTGGAAAATTTAAAATTAATGTACACTGACACCGATAGTTTTATTTACGAATTAAATTGTGATGACGTTTACAAAAGTCTTGTTGGAGATCATTTAGAAAAATTTGACACTTCTGATTACCCCTCAAATAACGCCTATAAGATTCCTTTAGTTAATAAAAAAATTCCCGGTTTAATGAAGGATGAAGCTAATGGTAAAATTATGACGCATTTTGTGGGATTACGATCAAAAATGTATAGTTATAAAGTGCAAGGGGGTAAAGTTGTTAAGAAATCAAAGGGGGTTAAGTCCAATGTAGTCAAAAATAAAATAATATTCGATGATTACCTAAATTGTTTGCAAAATTATACCAAAAAATATATCACTCAACACACCATTCGATCATATTTGCATGATGTATACAGCATCCGGCAGACTAAAATTGGACTTAGCCCCTATGACGATAAACGTCAATTACTTCTCCAGTCACATGACACCCTTCCGTGGGGATATAAAAGTTAATTTTTCTTTTTTGTTTTTTCAGATATGTTAACGTTAAGCCAACTTTGTGTAAAAAAAATTTGCGAAAATATTCCCAATACCATTAGATTCATTTATCAATCACCTCTACCGTGGAGTTTAACAGAGAAAGTTATTCAAAATTTTAATAAATACAAGTGGAAAAAATTAAGATGTGAGGCTGATTATGATAGCGATGATGTGTTATTAGAATTTGAGTATAACGATATGAGCATAGAACTTCGCAACGCTTTATTAGCTTGTCCCGATTTAGAAATATTTACTGAAAATGATTACTATTGTGCTTGGTTTCGATATTTCAAAATAGAAAACTTGAATCTTTTTGTTTGTAAAATTTGTTTTAAAGGGATTCAAGAAGCAATGTTAGAACGTTATAATAACAAAATAACTTTTTCCACTGATAGCTATCATGAAAGCTACTCAGCATCTGAATTGCATTTATTGTACCAAAGTAGAATTTCATGGTGTCAAAATTCTTTCGATCATACACTATTGAATTGAAAGAAAAATATGATTGTTATAACGAGTTACATGAAAAAAATAAACGAGTGCGATTTTCAGACTGAACTATGTGCCAAATGTATTAGTTATATATATATACTTGTTTGCCGTATTATTTGTAGTATTTTTATTTATGTATGTTTAGTTACTGCATTATTTGTAGTTTTTTATGTGTGTTTGCTTATTGTATTATTTGTAGGACAATAAAAAAATAAATATAAAAAAGAAGTGTTTTATTTCAAAAAACTTGGTACATTTTTTTAATTTGAACAGTGATTATATATATCATTAATAACATCATCTTTATAGTAATACATGTACTCTTGTAGAGCATTTTTTTCTAAACAATTTGGCATAACAGCACAAATAAAATTAAAGTATTAAATCTACTAGTGGCGTCATCGTCGTCGTCGTCGTCGTCGTCGTCACAAATACTATTGAAATTAACAGCAAAATAAGCTCGTGTAGAGTCTATTAAATTACAGTAGAATGTATTAAAGTTCAAGTCTTCTAGCAACGAAATGTAGTTCTTCACCAAATTGCAATTTGCTTCAAGGATGTCGGAAACATCATCCTCGTCCAGATAGAACTCTACTCCATGTTTGTTTGCAAGTAGAAACTTGGTATCGTCGTACACTAATTGAGTAACTTTACAAAAGTCTCCACAAGGGAAAACTACAGGATGGTATTCGTCAGGAGGTGACGGTAGATTCTCGTGAAAAAAGTCATCATATCTCTGGCGCAGCAATTCAATAAAAGTAGTCCACTCAAATGTACCAAACGAAATTCTTCCGGGTCGAAGTAAAGGTGTTAGCGTTATTGCAGGATTAAAGGTTCTGGTCGGACTTATTCCGCACAAAAGTGCATAACTTTTTGGGGAAAAGTTCGTTTCCAGTAGATGGTATCGCTCCAATTTAGCAGCATACTCGTATGAAATTAAAGCTTGGTCGATTTCCTCAACACAATCATTAAGCGACACTGCAGAAGGTGAAGAAGGTGTTGGCGACGGCGACGAGTCACTTTCAAAAACAATTTCACAAGAACTATAACCACTATCTTGACTACTCATGTTGTCGATTGATTAAATGGCAGGTGCACCACACGACTGAATAAAATGTAGGTTCGCACACACTTGTATTTATATACCCCCACTATGAGGAAAAAAGCGGTAAGTTTGAAGGTTATTCAAAAAAGGCCCCTTGAATTGCTAAATTTGTTCGTATTTTCCATAAGATTCTATACAAAATCAGTGTTTTCAATCCAACTGTTATGCTTGTTATCGAGACCCAACCATTTCACGTACGCCTTCTTTCCCTTTCTTCTAAGCACCTTTTCTACGAGGTAGACATCGGGTGCTTTCGTCTTTTGCAATTCCTCCTCGTAGAAAGCCCCGTTGATTGGTGTACCCAACATGTCTTCAAGCAGATAAGTCACGGGATTGGTTATTTTGACTTTATTAATTTTAAAGAGCTCGGTACTCCAATTAGGGGTGTATCCCTTTTGAAAAATATGCCTAAGCACCTTTTCTATGAGGTAGACATTGGGTGCTTTCATACAAAATGAATTCTCATATAAGTCAGGTTGGCCGAGAGGTCTAAGGCGCCAGATTTAAGCTCTGGTTCACGAGAGTGAGCGTGGGTTCGAATCCCACATCTGACAATATTTTTTTTTGTTAAATTTTGAAATATCATTATTGCGAGGGAACCTACAAACTGTTGGCTGTTTAATACTTCAATGTTGTGCTTAATTAAGGGTAAGCATCTCCAGAGCTCGGAAAGGGAAATTGATCCTAACCAGACAGTAGCATGTCCAGTTAATACGTTCAAAACAGTAATGTTTTCAAAATTTTCAAACTGTAACGAAAACCGGTTAAAATCTAGTGATTCCTTCTTTCCCGCTGTTGTAAAATCTTCAATAGTTTCTTTGAAGGATAAAAACTCCTTCCACTCTTTTTCACTAAACACGATACAGTTTCCTTTATTTCCAGATATTTTCACACACGGAGCAAAATTTAAATCATACGACAGACTCACTGCGACATATTTCGTATTCGATTTATTCAGGTAGAACCTTTGTTCACCCAAATAGATATTTTTCACTTTTGATTCTTCCGTAAACTGCATGATGACTGACTGACTAACTTCACCGGAGAAAGTCTTAATATTTATTAGTAAGAAAAAAAATGGGGTGGGGATTCTATATTTCTTAACTCCATAGCACATTCAGTGTGTTAGGCCTAAATGGTATTTAGCTTTCCCATTTTATGGTACAATCACATTTAACGGATTTTTCTATAAATAATCAAAGATTATAAAAATAAAAAAAGAATATTTCTTATCAACATTTTTCAATCCAGTTTATTTCAATTTTGACTATTTGTTTAATTTTCATTCAACAACCTTTTACTCATAAATTAAAAACCTTTTTTTGTTTTAATATGATTTATTAAGGATATCTAAACATTATTGAATAATTATTTTCACCGTAATTGGTACAGTTGCATTTTGTAAAGACTCCTTCTGCCCACGGATTGCTGCAAAATGTTGTAAACTGATTCCCTGTTTTCATCAGATGTTGAACTATTTTGCATGCGTAACCTTTTCTTCTGTGTTTGTCAAATGTATATATATAATTTAATATTCTGGGAACATCATGTTGTCCTAATGGATCGAAATCACATCTTGATAATAAGGCGAACGCTGCAACTTCATCACCGATGTAGAGGATGTAACAAGATATTCTAGTTTCTTGACTCCATTGTTCAATTAAAAGATCTTTTACAGGTAAACGCAATATTTTATTTACAGTTCTTTTACCTATAAGAAATTCAATTTTTTCCATCTCGATTGTTTAGGACCGAACGACTTGTGTTAATTGTACTCTCTGTTTTATTTCGTTACCACATATACAAATGGAAAGATAAAAAAGTGAGTGGGGGTCTAATAATCACGGTATGTTCACGTGAAACGGGGCTTTTTCATGACGTTTTAAGAAATACTCTAAACAACTATTATAATAAACGCAAATATATTACTCGTTCTGTTATAGAACTTTTCGATAAAATACGTGTTTCTAGGTTATTACTTCATTCGCGGTTTTGATAATTTCGTATTGTTTTTAAGTTTTCAAAATTCAACATGGCTGCGCTCGTGGGCGAGTTCATTATTACAAGAGGGGGTGACACGTGTAACAGCACGTCTGTGAAAAGTCTTATGCAATAATTTTATAAGTTGCACAAATTAGGTACCCATTTGCATAACTGTCGCGCTAGATAATCCGGTTTTACAAAGGAGCATCTCACATAAAATTTTATTTACACTTTATTTAACTATATTACATTGGTAATAATAACTTATAGTGTATCTCTAAAAAATAGGTTAAACATTTGACGTTCACGTGACGTAAAACGTGACGTGCGTGACGTAAAACGTGACGTGTGTGACGTTTTTGATGTTTTACGTGGCGTTTACGTGACCTTTTTGACTTCATCCTGTATGGTAATTAAAAGCCACTCTCTCTCTTTTTAAAAATTTTATAAGAATAAATACAAAATATATATACGTACACATTTCTTACATTTTCATTTATATTCAACATGTGTGTTGGTAAAGTACTTGTACTGCTTCTCTTAACTGCCCACGCAAATTCTGCGAACGTTACTCGAGAATATTTTGTATCATTTTTGCAACGGTTTGGCTACATTAATCAAAATGAAATCGTAGGTGATAGCCTTAAAAATGTGTTAGCAAATTTTCAAGAAAAATATAATCTACCTGTGGATGGAACTCTGAACGCTGCCACTAGTCAATTAAATAATAAACCTAGATGTACTGTTGGTGAAAATTCATTTACAACGATATCAAGATGGAAAAATAAAACGAGTTTGCGATGGTATTTTCCTCAAGCCCGTTCGGAACATCTTTTAACAGCTCAAAAGGCTTTTGCAATATGGGAACGTGATTCCAATTTCAATTTTCAACTAGTTCAATTTCCAACACCGAAACCCGATATTACTATAACCGTCGTACCCAAAAAACATGATTTTCGAGAAAGCTGCACAGGTCACCATCGATGTCCACAAAACTTTGATGGGCCCGGGAAAATATTGGCTCACGCACATTTTCCTAGTGCTGGTGGATGTATTGAAATTCATATGGATGCTGGCGAACAATGGTATTTTGGGGATGATGATAATGTTCCTGATGGTCAAGTAAGCTTTCTTATGGTGTTGGTGCATGAAATCGGCCACACCCTTGGGTTAGGACATAGTGAAGTAGAGTCTGCAATTATGTTTCCATGGTATCAGCAAAAGTTAACTCCTCTAGATGAAGATGATAAGAATGCATTAGAATTCTTGTATGGTCCACGACGACGACGAACGCCGACAACAACGACAACGACAACGAGTACAATTTATCCTCCAACCACTCGAAAGCCGACAACAGCGACAACGACAACGACTACAATTTATCCTCCAACCACTCGAAAACACATTTCTTCTTCTTCTTCTTCTTCTTCTTCTTCTTCTTCTGTTAAGACGCCGATGACTGTTTTGCCTCAATACAAAAATTTATGTAATATTAAATCACCCGATTTCATGTTTCTTGCAACAGCTCCATCGTTTCCTAATTATCGATTGTACGTTGGATTTAATACATCTTTGTGGAAATTTGATTTAAATAGTATGCTCATACCTTCAAGTCCCGAGCCGTTAAGTAATTATCTACCCAATGAACTTAAGACTTCCTCGACCCATTTTCTCACATTTTTCAAAATTCCGCGGGGGATTTAATAACGTTTGGTAATCGAAAATGTTATGTAGCCTCATTTCCAAATTTAAATATTCAAAATGATTATTATTTACCCGTGTCCTCAGATGCTTATATTAATGCGTTATTTCAAACAAATAGTGGTAGAACTTTTGTTTTCTATAACAACGCTTCCTATGTAGAATACATTAATGATCTTGGAGAAATAATTAGTCGTGGACGTATAACCGATCAATTTCCAGGTATACCGATGGACTTGACATCAGCGTTTAGATATATAGATGGTTTCATTTACTTTTTCAACAAAAACTTAAACCTATATTACAAATATAGCGAATATACGAAAAAAGTTGTTGAAGCTGGACAATTTAGTTGGAATCTATTTAACATACCCTGTCCCAGCGTAGGGTTAAAAGAACAATTGAAAACCCTATTGACAAAAATTATATCTTTTTATGAATAGAATGTACCAAGTAAATTGAATATAATAAAAAAATAATTAAACGCTTCGTTCTTTATTATATACTCTTTCAGCACAATTTTTTTTGTTTTTCTTCGAAAAATATTGCACATGGCGAAATGAAATTTTTTTTGAGTTTTAATAAATGATATGAAAAATTTTTGAGTTTTAATGAAACTCCTTTTGCATATTTTTAGTTGTTTATTGCAACATTACATGAGGATTGAAACCTTCTTTGAATACATTTATAAAGAAATTTTAGTAACAAAATACATATAGCAGATAACGTGAGGCACGATATTGTAAATTGTTAATTTCACCATTTAATTGTCCATCCTTGACGCCGTCATCGGAAGAACTGGTGTTGGTTGAATTCGTCTTAACGGGTAACAGCAACATAGTACTTTTTTCGGTATTCTTGTATTGTCCAAATTTAAATTTCCCAACTGCTTTATAACGTTTTCTTTGTCTTCGTACAGTTTAATATCTTTACGAAGTCGCTTGAGTCTTTCTTCAAATTTAAGGACTTTATCCCAAATATGTTTGTCTTGACGCATGTCTTAAAGCAATAATCCCTCCAAGCGTTATTAATAAATATTATATAATAAATATTATATAATAACCCCCTCTAGATATAGATCACGTGACATAATTATCCAATCATGATCAAGCAATTTTTTTCGTAAAATTAGCATCTACGTCGCTTGTGGATAATGCCTGTTTTTTCCTCAATTCAATTGGATTAATAACAACGAAGATAAACGCTTTGTGTCCTTATGGCCACGATCATTGCGCATGTTTTTCTTTAAATTTGACATCTACGACACTTATAGATAATACCTACCTTTTTCGTAATTAAATTGGACCAATAACAACGAATATAAACGCCTTGTGCCCTTATAGCAACGTTCATTGCGCATGCTTTTCTTTAAATTTGACATCTACGTTACTTTTACATGATATCTGTCTTTTTCACCATTCAATTGGACCAATAACAGCGAAGTTAAGCGCTAATGCCCTTTCGGCAACGTTCATTGCGCATGCTTTTCTTTAAATTTGACATCTACGTCACCTATAGATAATGCCTGTTTGTTCCTCGATTCAATTGGACCAATAACAAGGAAGTTAAACGCTTTGTGCCCTTATGGCAACATTCATTGCGCATGTTTTTTCTTTACATTTGACATCTACGTCACATATAGAGAATGCCTGTTTTTTCCGCGATTCAATTGGACCAATAACAGCGTAGTTAAGCGCCTTGTGCCCTTTTGGCAACGTTCATTGCGCATGTTTTTCTTTAAATTTGACATCTACGTCACATATAGATAATGCCTGTTTTTTCCGCGATTCAATTGGACCAATAACAAGGAAGTTAAGTGCTTTGTGCCCTTATGGCAACGTTCATTGCGCATGCTTTTCATTAAATTTGACATCTACGCTACTTCTAGATCATACTGGTCTTTTTCGCTATTCAATTGGACCAATATTAACGAAGATAAACGCTTTGTGCCCTTATGGCAACGGTCATTGCGCATGTTTTTTCTTTAAATTTGACATCCACTTCACTCATAGATAATGCCTGTTTTTTCCGCGATTCAATTGGACCAATAACAACGAAGATAAACGCCTTGTGCTCTTACGGCAACGTTCATAGTGCATGTTTTTTCTTTAAATTTGACATCCACGTCACTCATAGATAATGCCTGTTTTTTCCGCGATTCAATTGGACCAATAACAACGAAGATAAACGACTTGTGCCCTTATGGCAACGTTCATTGCGCATGCTTTTCTTTAAATTTGACATCTACGTCACTTTTACATGATATCTGTCTTTTTCACCATTCAATTGGACCAATAACAGCGAAGTTAAGCGCTAATGCCCTTTCGGCAACGTTCATTGCGCATGTTTTTCTTTAAATTTGACATCTACGTCACATATAGATAATGCCTGTTTTTTCCGCGATTCAATTGGACCAATAACAAGGAAGTTAAGTGCTTTGTGCCCTTATGGCAACGTTCATTGCGCATGCTTTTCTTTAAATTTGACATCTACGCTACTTCTAGATCATACTGGTCTTTTTCGCTATTCAATTGGACCAATATTAACGAAGATAAACGCTTTGTGCCCTTATGGCAACGGTCATTGCGCATGTTTTTTCTTTAAATTTGACATTCACTTCACTCATAGATAATGCCTGTTTTTTCCGCGATTCAATTGGACCAATAACAACGAAGATAAACGCCTTGTGCTCTTACGGCAACGTTCATAGTGCATGTTTTTTCTTTAAATTTGACATCCACGTCACTCATAGATAATGCCTGTTTTTTCCGCGATTCAATTGGACCAATAACAACGAAGATAAACGACTTGTGCCCTTATGGCAACGTTCATTGCGCATGCTTTTCTTTAAATTTGACATCTACGTCACTTTTACATGATATCTGTCTTTTTCACCATTCAATTGGACCAATAACAGCGAAGTTAAGCGCTAATGCCCTTTCGGCAACGTTCATTGCGCATGTTTTTCTTTAAATTTGACATCTACGTCACATATAGATAATGCCTGTTTTTTCCGCGATTCAATTGGACCAATAACAAGGAAGTTAAGTGCTTTGTGCCCTTATGGCAACGTTCATTGCGCATGCTTTTCTTTAAATTTGACATCTACGCTACTTCTAGATCATACTGGTCTTTTTCGCTATTCAATTGGACCAATATTAACGAAGATAAACGCTTTGTGCCCTTATGGCAACGGTCATTGCGCATGTTTTTTCTTTAAATTTGACATTCACTTCACTCATAGATAATGCCTGTTTTTTCCGCGATTCAATTGGACCAATAACAACGAAGATAAACGCCTTGTGCTCTTACGGCAACGTTCATAGTGCATGTTTTTTCTTTAAATTTGACATCCACGTCACTCATAGATAATGCCTGTTTTTTCCGCGATTCAATTGGACCAATAACAACGAAGATAAACGACTTGTGCCCTTATGGCAACGTTCATTGCGCATGCTTTTCTTTAAATTTGACATCTACGTCACTTTTACATGATATCTGTCTTTTTCACCATTCAATTGGACCAATAACAGCGTAGTTAAGCGCCTTGTGCCCTTTCGGCAACGTTCATTGCGCATGTTTTTCTTTAAATTTGACATCTACGTCTCATATAGATAATGCCTGTTTTTTCCGCGATTCAATTGGACCAATAACAAGGAAGTTAAGTGCTTTGTGCCCTTATGGCAACGTTCATTGCGCATGCTTTTCTTTAAATTTGACATCTACGCTACTTCTAGATCATACTGGTCTTTTTCGCTATTCAATTGGACCAATATTAACGAAGATAAACGCTTTGTGCCCTTATGGCAACGGTCATTGCGCATGTTTTTTCTTTAAATTTGACATCCACTTCACTCATAGATAATGCCTGTTTTTTCCGCGATTCAATTGGACCAATAACAACGAAGATAAACGCCTTGTGCTCTTACGGCAACGTTCATAGTGCATGTTTTTTCTTTAAATTTGACATCCACGTCACTCATAGATAATGCCTGTTTTTTCCGCGATTCAATTGGACCAATAACAACGAAGATAAACGACTTGTGCCCTTATGGCAACGTTCATTGCGCATGCTTTTCTTTAAATTTGACATCTACGTCACTTTTACATGATATCTGTCTTTTTCACCATTCAATTGGACCAATAACAGCGAAGTTAAGCGCTAATGCCCTTTCGGCAACATTCATTGCGCATGTTTTTTCTTTACATTTGACATCTACGTCACATATAGATAATGCCTGTTTTTTCCGCGATTCAATTGGACCAATAACAGCGTAGTTAAGCGCCTTGTGCCCTTTCGGCAACGTTCATTGCGCATGTTTTTCTTTAAATTTGACATCTACGTCACATATAGATAATGCCTGTTTTTTCCGCGATTCAATTGGACCAATAACAAGGAAGTTAAGTGCTTTGTGCCCTTATGGCAACGTTCATTGCGCATGCTTTTCTTTAAATTTGACATCTACGCTACTTCTAGATCATACTGGTCTTTTTCGCTATTCAATTGGACCAATATTAACGAAGATAAACGCTTTGTGCCCTTATGGCAACGGTCATTGCGCATGTTTTTTCTTTAAATTTGACATCCACTTCACTCATAGATAATGCCTGTTTTTTCCGCGATTCAATTGGACCAATAACAACGAAGATAAACGCCTTGTGCTCTTACGGAAACGTTCATAGTGCATGTTTTTTCTTTAAATTTGACATCCACGTCACTCATAGATAATGCCTGTTTTTTCCGCGATTCAATTGGACCAATAACAACGAAGATAAACGACTTGTGCCCTTATGGCAACGTTCATTGCGCATGCTTTTCTTTAAATTTGACATCTACGTCACTTTTACATGATATCTGTCTTTTTCACCATTCAATTGGACCAATAACAGCGAAGTTAAGCGCTAATGCCCTTTCGGCAACATTCATTGCGCATGTTTTTTCTTTACATTTGACATCTACGTCACATATAGATAATGCCTGTTTTTTCCGCGATTCAATTGGACCAATAACAGCGAAGTTAAGCGCCTTGTGCCCTTTCGGCAACGTTCATTGCGCATGTTTTTCTTTAAATTTGACATCTATGTCATATATAGATAATGCCTGTTTTTTCCGCGATTCAATTGGACCAATAACAGCGAAGTTAAACGCCTTGTGCCCTTATGGCAACCATCATTGCGCATGTTTTTTCTTTACATTTGACATCTACGTCACTCATAGATAATGCCTGTTTTTTCCACGATTCAATTGAACCAATAATAAGGAAGTTAAGCGCTTTGTGCCCTTATGGCAACGTTCATTGCGCATGTTTTTTCTTTAAAATTGACATCTACGTCACTCTTAGATAATGCCTGTTTTTTCCACGATTCAATTGGACCAATAACAACGAAGTTAAGCGCTTTGTGCCCTTATGGCAACCATCATTGCGCATGCTTTTCTTTAAATTTGACATCTACGTCACTCATAGATAATGTACCAATAACAGCGAAGTTGAACGCTAATGCCTTTACGGCAACGTTCATTGCGCATGTTTTTCTTTAAATTTGGCATCTACGTCACTTATAGATAATGCCTGTTTTTTCTGCGATTCAATTGAACCAATAACAAGGAAGTTAAGCGCTAATGCTCTTTCGGCAACGTTCATTGCGCCATCTAGTAGTGGAAGTTTCTGGAACTTCAGCATAATTGGACTAAAAATGGCCGCCGCCGCCGCTCTCCAACGCCATCTACTAACACTTTGTGGAACTTTGACATAATTGGACTAAAAATGGCCGCCACCGCCGCTCTCCAACGCTATCTACTAACACTTTGTGGAACTTTGACATAATTGGACTAAAAATGGCCGCCGCCGCCGCTCTCCAACACCATCTACTAACACTTTGTGGAACTTTGACATAATTTTACTAAACATGGCCGCCTGGACTAAAAATGGCCGCTCTCGAAATTCAAATTTACCGCGCAACACGTCGGCGCGACACCAGCGCCTCTGGTGACAGTTTTTGTAAGTCCCGCAGAACCCGCTTTGTATTACTACTTATCTTCGTAACACTATAATAAACTCACTATTTTATTCTAAATATATTAATTTCACTGTAATTTGTTTTACACTATTTTCGGGATTATTATGTACCCCTCGTATTGATGTGCGACCGAGACATCGTACGTGCGACGTTGCCACATCCACGAACCAGCGCTTGGAGCTAGGAGCTCTAGCTTCTCACCCGTCTGTTTACATGAGGAGTGTTTTGATGAACTGTGTTATTTCTTATTGTTTTCATTCCTTTTTGTTAATTTTTATTAAAAATGTCGACTATTATTTAAGTCATAATGGTGATATTAAGTGCCGATATGATTTAACAATAAGAATTATAGACAATATTGACCATTATATTGACCATTATGTGCTAAATCCTAGTGATCCTGTGTTAAGGGTGTCAATACATTTTTTTTATATTTATTGATTATATGTGTTAGTAGAAATGTAAAAATACCGGTCTAATCAACAAACAACAAACTTTTTGAAGAAAGTAAAAAATAATGAAATTAGATATTTCCAAATAAAAAAATTTTTTCACCCACCTCCTCCCGTTTGCCAATAATTTTTTTTGATATTTTTAGATTATATATATGTTAGTAGAAATATAAAAATACAGGTTTAATCAACGGACCACACAGTTTTTGATAGAAGTACAAAATAAAGAAATGATATATTTCCAATTAAGAAACTTTTTCACATCCTGGTCCCGTTTGCCAATAAAATGTTTTGATATTTTTAGATTAGATATGTTAGTAGAAATATAAAAATACAGGTTTAATCAACGGACCACACAGTTTTTGATAGAAGTACAAAATAAAGAAATGATATATTTCCAATTAAGAAACTTTTTCACATCCTGGTCCCGTTTGCCAATAAAATGTTTTGATATTTTTAGATTAGATATGTTAGTAGAAATATAAAAATACAGGTTTAATCAACGGACAAAAACTTTTTGAATAAAGCAAAAAAAAAGAAATTTTATATTTCCAAATAAGAAATTTTTTTCACCCCCTGGTCCCGTTTGACATAAAAAATGTTGATATGTTTACATAATATATATTAGTAGAAATATAAGGATACCGGTTTAATCAACGGACAACAAACTTTTTGAATAAAGTAAAAAATAATAAAGAAATTATATCATGTTAAGTATAATGGCGAGTACTGAATAGGTCGTACGATTTGGTGCTCCTGTAAATATTTTAAATTAGCAAGTTTCTACGTTAAAAAGTGGTTTAAAAAGTTATTCTGTGCCTTTGTTACACTATTATCCACGTGCAGTGAGTGTAAGATCTTGGAAAAGATGGTAATAACACGAGAAATACTGATGAATTAGAAACAGCCGTACGAAACGCGGTAAGTGAGACCATAAAAAGTGAGGCGATAACAACAGAAATCGTCAACAAAATCACCAAAGCAGTAACAAAAACTATCAATGATAAAATTGTAAATATCGAGAAGTCAGTAGCGGATCTAAAAAAGAAAACAGAGGCTGAAAATAACAAGTTATCAAATGAATCTACTGAAACTAAAAGAAAAATCACCGAAATTGAAAATAAAATGGCAAATATAATTGCAGAAAAAAACAACATGGAAGAGAAATTGGACTATTTAGATGAGAGAAGTAGAAATTGTAACCTAAGAATTTTTAATTTGGATGAAGGTAATGAGGAAACTAGAAATAAAATAAAAAATCTCTTTAAATCTAAAATGGCTCTAGATATAAAAAATGAAGATATCCAGATAGCTTACAGGATAGGCAAACCAAATGGGGGTAAAACTAGAGGCATTTTCCTGAAACTAACCAGTGTTGAAATCAAGGAAAAAATATTCACAAAGAAAAAATGCTAAAGGGAACAGGAGTTGTAATAAGAGAGGACCTGACTAATATTAGCGTTGGACTGCTTAATGATGCAATTGAAAAATACATGGACCGCTAATGGCAAAATTTATATTAATAAAGACAATATTGTCAGAATAATTAAAAAAAGAGCTGATTATGTTAAAATATTTGAATAATTTTTATTTTTTTATTTTTTCTCTTTGTATTATTATAAAGTCTTTAGTTGTATTTTTCTGTAATTAGGTATCCTTTGATTTCTTTTTTTTTCTTTATTTTCTAGTTTTTTTTCTAGGTATGATATCCAATCTAATGTAGAATTTAGATATTAATATTATTTTTTTTAGGATGCACTAAATTTAGATTTTCATCTGACCAAATGCTTCAACTGCTAGATGCAATTGATGAAAATGTTGAGATTGATACCAAAATACAAAATAATTTTCAAGATTACATAAGGGAAAGGGATGGAAAGAGCAATGGTATAGGTATTGTACATTTTAATATTCGTAGCCTTCAAAAACACTTTGATGAAATGCTAGCCTATATAGATATAGCAAAAGATTTTTTAGATATAATAATATTATCTGAAACTTGGAAAATTGAAAATATTAAAGATTTTTCAATACCAAACTATAAAATACATCATAAGGAGTCTTGTACAAATAAGTGTGATGGAGTTATAATTTACACAAAAAATGACATTTCGGCAAATACGCAAATTAAGAACATAAATGCAAATAAATTTCTACGAATAGAGTTTTTCTCAAAAAAAATATTACATAATAAAAAAATAGGTATAACTGCATCTTACCGTCCTCCATCTACAGAAAAAAAAGCATATATTGATGATCTACAGGCCTATTTTGAAATTTTGCAAAATGAGTGTCTTGAAATTTTTGCTGGTGACATAAATATCGATTTGAAAGATATCAATTCTAATGATACTGCTAATTATCTAAACATCTTAAACTCAAATGGTTTTATATCTTTTATCAATAAGCCTACAAGAGTAACTGCCAACACTTCAACTACCCTTGACCACATTTTTGTAAGATCAACCATGGAATGTACCAAAAAAATTGAGATTGAATCAAACGTATTTCTCTCAGATATCACTGATCATTATAGTCCTTTTATTTTTATATCAGACTCATCCAATAAACCAATCAAGTCAATTATTACTGATCAAAAGAGTTATACTGCTCTAAATTTAAATTTATTAAATGATTTGATTAGTAAAGAAAACTGGGCAGATGTACTAAGTACAAACGACACACAAGCTGCTTATAACATTTTTATTAATGAAATACGCACTTACATTAATAATTCAGAAAAAACGAAACAGACTCCTCAAAATAAAAATAATATATAATAATATACATATGGTATTATCACTTCCATTAAACACAGGGATTATTTAAAAAAAACTTATTTAAAAACTACTCAGGTGAACTAGAACTTCAATACAAAAATTACAGAAACAAAATAAATACATTAATTAGGAAAACAAAAAATGACTACTACAGAAAAAAGGTGGAAGACACAGACAAAGACTACAAAAAAATCTGGAAGGTTGTAAATAGTATAACAGGATATGAAAAAAAACTAATCACATCGAAAACTCAATTATTATAAATGATAAAAACGAACCTGTAAGTAGTAATAAAGAAAAAGCAAATATGTTTAATAATTACTTTATAGAACTGGGTGCAAAAATTGTCAAAAAAAATTAATCAAACCGCTCTACCCGAAAATTTCTTAGAATCAGATAAAAATAACTCCTCGATATTCCTGCAACCTGTTACAGACAACGAAATTATTATATTAATATCTAAATTAAAAAATAATTCTGCTCCTGGAACTGATAAAATTTCAGCTAAAACAATAAAACATATCCACAATTATATTATATCTCCTCTAAAACACATAATAAATCTCTCTTTCACAACTTCTAAAATACCTTCCAAATGGAAGGAAACTGTCGTGACACCCGTATTTAAAACAGGTGATACAACACAATTTAGTAACTATAGGCCTATATCTGTCATAAATAATTTTGCCAAGATATTTGAACAGGCCTTAAAACATAGAATCATAAATTTCTTTAACTTTCACGATGTAATCACAGATAAACAATATGGTTTTATTCAGGGCTCTAATACTGAAAATGCCATAGCTGATTTTCTGGCCGAAATTGTAAAATCCTTAGACGAGTCAACAAAATGCCTTGCGATTTTCCTTGATCTCGCCAAGGCTTTTGATACCGTCTCACATGCAATTTTAATGGAAAAGCTAGAACATTATGGAATTCGGGGTTCAGCTCTACATCTCCTTCAAAACTACCTTGAAAATAGAATGCAAATAGTAAAAATAGATAACGAACTAAGCACAAAGTTAAAGGTTAAAACAGGAGTCCCATAGGGAACAGTGCAGTATATATAAATAACATAGCTAAAATACAAAACCTCGCATCCAGTCTTATATGTAATGCCGACTACACAGCACTGTTGCTTACCGGGACAGATCGGAATGTCCTAAAAATTGCAGCAGAAAGAGACTTAAATAAACTACAAATTTGGTTAGACTATAATCTACTTACCTTAAATGTAAAGAAAACTAAGTTTATAGCTTTCACTCCCACAATTTCAACTCAGCCACCACCTGATTTTCAATTAAAACTACACGAATTAAAATGCACTAATGTAAACAATTGCTTATGTCCAGTATTAGATAAAGCATATTCCATGAAATATTTAGGTATTGTCGTAGATCAGCATATACGGTGGACAGAACATATAACAAATGTCAATAAACGATTAAGAACACTTATGCATATGTTTTATATTTTAAGGGATGTATTATCAAGAAAAAATTTAATAATTCTTTATCATTCGCTTATTGAATCTATTATAAGATACGGCATATTAATATGGGGCGGTGCTTTCAATAGCAACTTAAACGAACTCCAGATCACTTAAAATACACAGCCATCACGCAAAGAACTTTCCTATTCTTTGCCCCCAAACTATATAACTCCATCCCACTTGATCTTAAAAATATAATTAAGATAAAAAAATTCAAAATTGAATTAAAGAAATTTTTCCAGTACAACAGTAATATTTTTATCAGAATATTAAACTTTACTTGATACAGAATTTACTAATAATCTATAAATATTAAGACTACATGGAAATACCTCCTCCACGGTTTCCTTTCTCCCTGGTTTTAATATTAAATATATTTTCATTTTTTTATAATAATAAAAACACATTTCTGGTATCAATCCTCAACATATATCCTATAATTCTGTAATTCTTTTTTTAATTTTTTTTTTAAATTTGCATATTTAAGATTTAATAATCGGTTTTTCCAAAATGATTGGTTCTGTATTGTTCTGCGCTCCTCGCTCCGCTACGCTAACCTCGGTACGCAGTGTTTGATTAAAACAAAACCTTAACCTAGAGTGACCTAACCTGACCGAAGTTGATTTTTCCAAAAATCGTTGGTTTTGTAGTGCTCTCTTTTTTAACTTTCTCATTGAAAATATCTTTTTTTAAACATACATAGCTCTTGAATCTATCGCGCGCGTGGCGCCAGACCCGAGCGCCGACGGAAAGAGTCGACGATCCCCGATTCCACAACCAGATGTGCTGGCTACAGACAAGAGTGATTTTCTTTGCCTTAGTAGAGCTGGTCCTAACCTCACAATTTCCTGTCACTTGCTGCAACGTAGTTGTGACGTCACTACTTAACCTTAAAGTCTTGTCAACAAATACATTTGTTGGATGAATTACGGTTTTGACAAATAACTGTTATACGTAAACACTGTTCGGACGGAATAAGGTTATGATGATATACGAGTTGCCTAAATTTCGATTATAACGTTTTTTGAGTTGGATGAAAACTTTTCTAGGGTAATACGGTTCTCATAAATTCATCTTTTGAAGTTATACGGGTTTAAATAAATACGGATAGGATAATATACATTATGATATAATAATTTGGGGTTAAGTCCGGTTTTGACGGAATAATATTATCCTATTTATCTGGTTTGAAGGTTTAAATTATGCCAAAAATCTTGTTTGATAAAGTACGGTTTGGATACTTTATATGGACCCATTTTTCTCACCCCCTGGTCCCGTTTGCCAATAAAAATTGTTGATATTTTTAGTTAGTACTAGTTAGTTTTAGTTTTAGTTAGTACAAATATGATAATACAGGTTTAATCAACGGACAACAAATTGTTTTTGTAAACTTTCACACACTGAATTGTAAGGTTGAGAAATAAAACTGTGTAGTGTCCAGTAAGCAGTTATATTCCAACAAAGTAGCGAAAAATGTTATATTTTACAATTACAAATTATAAATTAACAAAAGTACATCTGGTTTGTTCCACAAGTGACGCATGAGTCCCTCTTAATTTCGAAATCTCAGAGGACTTGAAAGTTGCAATTGAAAAGAAAAATAAGTTTCGAGTGATAACATCAAAAATGATGCTTAATAAAACAATGCATTATAAATGAAACTAAGAAATGAGAAACAAAACTTATTTCGTTTCGAATCTTACTGAATAGACGTTCTAAGAAATAAACTTAGTATTACAAAATATGGATAATTATATATAGTTACAAAGAATATTAAATTATAGTTCAGCCTTGTTTCGTAAATAAGTATAACATGTAGTACCCTCACTAGTGGTCTAGTCTCACACATTTTAAAGCAAACGGCCCTCCGGACCCCTTGCCCATCGAATCATAGGATACCGGTTCTTCAGTCTTTAGTCTTCATTTGTGTGTCGAGTCGAGCACGTCGTTCAGTGTGTGTATAAAAATGCCCATACATCATCGCAGCAGAAAACGGTCCCGTAGCGACAGTCGGGACAGTTTTAGAGGGAACAGCTGGCTGGCGGAGAACTTGCCGATATGCAGAGACAGCTGGACGAAATTAAAGTGCGGAGGCAGCGGAATGGTTCCTTAACGCCAAGTATTTCCCTGTCTGGGGAAAAATAATTATCGCCTCGCCACTCTATAGTAGACATGGAACAAATTCAGGGTAAGCACTGAAATATGTTTTTGCTAGCGACATATTATTCCTTGTGGTAGGAATACTGTTGTCCCTTGTGGTGGGGACAAATATATGCATAATGTTGTTGCTAGCGACATATTATTCCTTGTGGCAGGAATACTGTTGTCCCTTGTGGTGGGGACAAATATATACAATATGTTTTTTGCTAGCGACATACTATTCCTTGTGGTAGGAATACTGTTGTCCCTTGTGGTGGGGACAACTATATGCATAATGTTGTTGCTAGCGACATATTATTCCTTGTGGCAGGAATACTGTTGTCCCTTGTGGTGGGGACAAATATATACAATATGTTTTTTGCTAGCGACATATTATTCCTTGTGGCAGGAATACTGTTGTCCCTTGGGGTGGGGACAAATATATACAATATGTTTTTTGCTAGCGACATACTATTCCTTGTGGTAGGAATACTGTTGTCCCTTGTGGTGGGGACAAATATATGCATAATGTTGTTGCTAGCGACATATTATTCCTTGTGGTAGGCATACTGTTGTCCCTTGTGGTGGGGACAAATATATGCATAATGTTGTTGCTAGCGACATATTATTCCTTGTGGCAGGAATACTGTTGTCCCTTGGGGTGGGGACAAATATATACAATATGTTTTTTGCTAGCGACATACTATTCCTTGTGGTAGGAATACTGTTGTCCCTTGTGGTGGGGACAAATATATGCATAATGTTGTTGCTAGCGACATATTATTCCTTGTGGTAGGATTACTGTTGTCCCTTGTGGTAGGGACAAATATATACATAATGTTTTTGCTAGCGACATATTATTCCTTGTGGCAGGAATACTGTTGTCACTTGTGGTGGGGACAAATATATATAATATATTTCTTGCTAGCGACATACTACTCCTTGTGATAGGAATACTGTTGTCCCTTGTGGTGGGTACAAATATATGCATAATATTGTTGCTAGCGACATATTATTCCTTGTGGCAAGAATACTGTTGTCCCTTGTGGTGGGGACAAATATATACAATATGTTTCTTGCTAGCGACATATTATTCCTTGTGGTAGGAATACTGTTGTCCCTTGTGGTGGGGACAAATATATGCATAATGTTTTTGTTAGCGACATATTATTCCTTGTGGCAGGAATACTGTTGTCCCTTGTGGTGGGGACAAATATATACAATATGAGTAGGTAAACACAGGGGGTTTCAGAACCAAAACCGGTTTTCCAAGGGGTTAACCACCCTTCCAAGGCGAAGGCTAAGGCTAAGGCTACGACTACGGCCAAGGCCAAGGCCAAGGTCAGGGTCATGATGTGCTAAATACATTCTAAATACAAGGTCCTTCCAAGATAAAAAGATTAAAATCCGACAGTGCGGTTCAGTTCACAATGCTTTGTATGTACGAACAAAGATTAGATAGATTTTTAAAAAAAGTATTTAAACTAAAACAAGACATAATGAAATACGAGCAAATGCAAAATCTTATAAAGTGTTTTGAAAAATTGAAAATAAGTGAAGTAGAGGGGGATTCATTATAAATATAGTTGACCAAAACATCATATAGCATTGTACTCGACAACTTCAAAATGGATCTACAAAAAGTTAACGAACAGCTAATGTTAGATGTAGAGCATAAAGAAATTATAAAATTAAACCAGCTACAACCCAATATTCCACACAAATTAAAATCAATAAAAATGGTAACCACAAAATTTGGAGAAGCAGTGTTGGTGGAACTTGCCCAGCACAGAATATATTTACCGGGGAGATCAACTGTATTTTTGAAACCGCACCTAAGTGAATTTGGGAATGGTGATTATTCCATAATCTATGCTGGAGAGAAAAGTTTGTCAATGGGGAAATCAACATCTCTATTCAAATTTGAAAAATGTTCATTTATTGAAAAATAAAAAATATAAATTAATATGTATTTTACTATAAAAACATCCGAACAAAATCTAGACAGTTAGTCTACAATGAGTTTTAGCGAGGTATTTCCAAATTCAGTTCCAGACAGTCCAACTGAGGTAGATCGCTGGATTGGTACATGTTATATTTGTAAAGAGAAGCCAATACAAGTATTATTCCTTCCTTGTAGTCATAGGATTTGTTGTGTAGAATGTGGAACAAGAGTAAAGTATTGTACTTTTTGTCATGTCAAACTAGTAGCAATTGTTCGAGATGAGCAAAGAAGGTGTACCAGCCAAGTGTTATCATGCGGACATAATGTGTGTAAAGGATATGTAAGATTTTGTTCGATATGTGGTTTAGAAAATAAATAAATTTTACTTAAACAGATTTTTTTTTTTTACACCTCTAAATTTGTACAAATTTGGTGAAAATTATTCTAAATAGCTAATGCACACGAAATACATTGTGTGTTTCCCAAGGCTATGTTGTAGAAGGTCAACCGATAAATATAAAGACATGTGAAATTGAAACGAGAACTCAAACCATGTCTTTGATTACTAAAGAACGTTGGGCAGTACAAAATTTTGAAAATTTAAAATTTGAAGATTTTGAAGATGGGATTCCGATTATATTATATAGTGATAGTGAACGTCCGATTACACCAGATCGAGACATAACAACACTGATGGAAATATATAATAAACATCCTAAGGATCCCAGACAAGTACCACTACCCATTTTGAGACCAATAGAATTGAAGGTTATTTCATCTTATCCCCACCATCCATAAAATGTATATAACCAAGTCTAAAGGTGATCAGTTCATCAAAATGTGGCGAGCCTACACAACCCAAGTTAAGGTAGTAGATTTAAAATCTGCAATTACCTACTTTGCAAAAATTTATGGAGAAGACAACTTTGAATGGGAACATGAAGCAATCTATGGTAGAAATAGATGGTACTCTGTAGAAGAATGTAGGGAAAAAGCTATACAACATGAAAAAGCCGCTTCAGCCTGTAATGACTATCTTGATGGTGAGCTTCATCTTTGCTGTTTACTAAATATTTTGGACAATCTAAATTTAAATACAAGACTAGAAATTTCCAAATACCTACCAATTTATTTGAGGGATTCTAACTATATAGAAGAAAATGATGATGATACAGACGAAGAAATGAAACCGTTGGATACTTTATCATATGAAGAAGCTGAAAAATTGGTAACACAGTCAAGTCCATTGTAAATATTTAAAAAAATAAAACACATATTAATAAATAGTTTTTTTATTTCATTAAAAAATTGTTGTATAAAAAATATACGTTTGCTAAAGCACAAATACATTTGTCCTTTGTGTGGTAAAGACATGCAGGTTCCTTTAGTTGAAGTTTGGGTAGCTCGTCAAAAGAAAACACAGGAGTCTTGGAAAACGTTTTTAAATAATTTGTTTTTTCTAATCCTTTAACATAAATAAAGTCTGCATCTTTGGTAGCATCTTGGTAAATTTTGGAAAACTGATGGAGTGGTGTAAAGCCGGAATCCCATTCAATACAATGATGGTTATGAATTAACCAAGATGCCTGCTTATACAAATCAGGAGACAGCATTCTAAAAGGAAATGGCGGTTTAAACACATAATGGCAAATTTGAGAACCATTATAAGCAGCAAACTCCTTTACGATAAATTTATTATTTTCAATTTTAAAACATTGTACATCTACCACTAGCTGCATATTGCTAATAATGACTGAATTAACAAAACGTTACAACCAGACATTTATATTAAATAAGGAGCATGCGTGTTAAACCTGTCGTACAATTTTTGTTAGAGGATTGTACATAAATTCCTTTTCATATAAAATAAGACAATAAGCAGAAACATTTTTACCCACATTTTTACTGGTTTCAAATTCTATTCTTAGCACAACCGACCCCCCTTGAATAATTTCTCTTTGACGTGAACAATCGATATGAAATATTGGAGCATTATTTTTAAATTCTTCCGGTGAAAAAATTGGTTGATTTGTTGGTAAATGATAGTAGGATTCTTGAAAATTAGCAAACATTTCATAAGCAGTAGCAAAACGATTAGAGTCAAAATCTAAATTTAAATCATGATACGGATATCGTTCCGAGTTGAGAAAGATACGAATATTTGTTAGATTACAGTGATTAAAGTGACTCATATTTTTTAACAATTTTCCTTTACAATCATCCTGAAAGGCGACTATAATATGTCTAGGACTTTCTAATTTTGTGGAAGTTTTAACATTCCAAGTATGACGTGTGGAATCGTTTAATGTGGGATATTCTATTAGTTCCCAACTTCTAAATTTAATTGGCAAGTCTACATTACTTTGAATTATTTTATTTAATCGAAGTTGTTGACTTATACTAGGACTTATATGAGGAATATTCCAATATATCTTGTTAATTTCAATTTTTGGTTTTTCTGTCTCATCTGTTGCAATAACACAATCCACATCATCTTTTTCGCGAATGAGAATTAATTCCTGCTTCATATTTAAAACAATTTTACGAAAATCTTCAAAAAAGCCAGAAAAAAGTTTTAATGGTATGTAAACATTAAAATTACCGTGATTATCAATTAAAAGTTTATTCGTTGATGCAATTGTCTTTCCCGCAGAATCTTTTAAATCCTCTTTAGGGAACCAGGCCGCATTTTGAAGTAATTTACTCTCATTTTCATTGATTGAGAGATAGTTTTTCAGGGTAGACGCTAAGCCAACACCTCTAACCGAATCAATTATTACACCATTCATTTCATATCTTATTTCCCTAAAGAGATGTGCTATACCATTGTTTATAAAATGAAATTTTGTTGGTGTCTTATTTTGTTCTGTTAAAAATTTGCCCTCTAAATAAAGGTAACTATTACATGGGAGATTATAAGCATCAATATCTTGAACGGCAATTCTAATTTCATCATTATAGTTAACAGCGGTTAGGGTATGGGGTTGATAGGTGTGAAATTGATAATCCTCAATGGTCGTATCAGTAAACGGTTGTCCGGTTACGTTTAGGAGATCCATTACAAACTTTAAATCCAAGAGATTGTAAAAATTTACGGTTTTGCGATGTTAACGGCTTAGTGGTTCTCAAAACACTGTTTTTCTTATTGCTATATGGTCTTTTATAATGGAGGTGACAACGTGGAAACAACCAAACCATTATTCAATTTTTCTAAGATGTAAGCGAATAGTAATTGTCTCGTTATTGAAATTTATAAGTTCACCCGTTTGCTGAAACACCTTAACTGTTATGTTGTTTATTGTCTTGACGCTTACAGGATAATACAAAATAGTTTGTGGTTGTTCCACTATTTTATAGCCATTGGGAACCTGAGGGAAAAATTCGTGAATAATGTGAACCGGACGTCCATTAAGGAAAGAGCCGATCGCAATGTTACAATCAACGCAAATAGTGTTTACACTCAAAATATTTACTTTGTCGGAGGTATGAGCAACATTTGGAGAGAGTCTAGTGGAAAAACCTAAAAGTTTTCCAATTGAATTTGGTACATTGAAATTAATGGGTGCAGTACTTTTGAGAGTGACTGTATTAGTTTTTGAATCTGCTGTTATATGAATTGTTATGCCAGTAAGAAAAATATCTTTTTCAATAATTTTTATCAAATCATTAATCTCATATGCACCGGTTGGTATAGCAATGGTAAATTCATCTTTGTCACCCCACACCAAGACGTTATTATGTACATGAACATTTGGAATGCTATTGAAAGTGTCAAAATTAACCAAACCAATTTCATAATCAACATTTTCATTGAGATAAATGGGTGGATTAAAGTCAGCACTCAAAATGGATGAGTTACCATTTAGAGTGAACGTATACGACATGATGGTTAACAATCTAATGAATTTCATAAATGATTAAACTGATTAAATAGAAATCTTAAACTGTGCTGTCCACATTGATATGAATTGAATGATTGCAAAACATTATAATTATATCTTATTCTTACGTTCCCACTACTTTTGAAATATTTGGTAACCTCGAGTGGTGGGGGTATGTTGCCATAACTATCAAAATACTTAATATCATCATTATTTTTAAAGTATGCGGTCCAATGAGTACCAGGACCACTATTTACATCAAGATTAATTATACCAGTTTCAAATTTCTTAATCTTTTGCGGTAACGAATCTCGCATAAAAACCCCTCGAAAATATGGAATGTGTCTCGCAAATTTTTTCAACTCAACATTGGTTAACGCATGTTGAGGTAATTTTATTTTCTTCTTTTTATCCCATATCCCTTGTATGGTCGTAGGTAAAACCCCCGACCTCGTTTCATTCCAGCACCTTGTTTAGTTTCCATTGCTAAATTATGACGTTTCTGTTCCTCCAGCTGTTGACGATTAGCTTTAGCATCATTCACAGCTTTAGCGATTCCAGCTGCACCACCCCCAACAGCTCCTAAAGCACCTAGCAAGGGTAACAGAAAAGGTAAAAAACCACCCTTTTTCGGTGATCGAATGACACGTTTCCCCTTTACCCGTTTTTTCTTCAAACCCATTCCCATCTTTCGTTTACCCTTCATAGCAGTAGTTACAAACCAAGCGGCTGTTTTTTCACCAAAATTTGCGTCCTTTGACTTTACTCGCTCCCAAGCTTTATTTTCCAAAACTTTATCAGCTACGTGTCTTTGTTTTAAATCACTACTTTGAGAGTATGCAATATCGTGTTCTCTACACGCTTGGTCTAGGGGATTAATACCTTGATCCCCTCTTTCTAATCGATTCCTGAGCCTGGTACCCGGGCCACAAAAAGAATAACCCGGAATGTGAATTTCCCCTGGGAGATTATTGATTAAAGTATTTAGTAATCCACGACCTTTCACCTTTCGCATCATTCTAAACCTTTATATAGGCGTGTGCACCTTATATAGGCACTAGTAGCCATGGAGATTCAAAAACAAAGAGTCACTTTACCAGTTAAAAATTATGACATTGAAGAAGCTAAGAAAATAGGTAAACATGGTATAGTTTTTGGAGGTGACTCGAAACGAGGTTTAATCATAGGTCCCAGTGGATCTGGTAAAACCAACGTTATGTTATCACTTCTAGAACATCCGAACGGTTTAAGATTTGAAAATGTATATGTATGCTCCAAAAGTTTACATCAATCAAAATATTCATACTTGCGAAATTTGCTTCAACCTATTAAAGAGATTGGTTATAAGGAGTATGACAAAATTGAGGAAGTGATTGTACCTGAGTTAATCAAAAAGAATTCTATTATATTATTTGATGACATTGCTACATGTGATCAAAGTATTATACAAAATTATTTTTGTTGTGGGCGACATAAATCTACAGACTGTTTTTATCTTTGTCAGACATACGCAGCTATTCCCAAACATTTAATTCGAGATAATTCAAACCTTTTAATTATATTTCAACAAGACATGACCAACCTCAAACATGTGTATGATGATCATGTTAATATTGACATGTCATTTCAAAATTTTAAGGATTTGTGTGCCTATTGTTGGAAAGACAAATTCGGTTTTATGACAATAGATAAAGATTGTAATTTAGGGTTAGGTCGATACCGACAAGGATTTGATTCTTATATAAAGCCAAACAGTAAGATTTTGATTGGTAAAGATGGATGAACAGTTGGGAAGAGAACTATTCGAAACACGAAAGGATATTAAACGTAAATATAAAAGTTTAAAAAATGAACAAACTGCAACGGAAAATCGTTTCAAACAACAATGGAAGCCACTCGTTGAACCTATTCAACAACTTATTACCACCACTAAACCGGAAATTAAACAGGAGTCACCGAAAACATCACCAAAAAAGTATTACTCTATCGTACCAGACCTAACCTTCAATCAAACAATGCAAGATGACTTTGGTGCGAGTTATATAGATGATGACATAGTTACAGATACTTCACAAGCGAGAGATGAGACCCTAGAGTTTTTAGAAAAGTATGATCCTTTGCCCAGAGGATATATTGAAAATAAAATTATGGATACTGAGAATCAGTTTGATAGCACGTTTGGAGTTTATTTTAACCCTGAAAATCAACAATGGGCTATTGGTGATTCTCCTTTAACATTTGACGGAAAAGATGTAGTGATTCAAAATCTCAAGTATAAAGGCACTCCTGGTCTTTATGAATTTTTATTCAAAAAATATCCTGCTGGATACAAAACTCAAGACCTTGACTCATATATTGAAATTGTTAGAAGAACAAATGCACAATATTTAGGTTATAATCCAAAAAAAGGATTATCCACTTCAAATGCTTCTAAATTTATTGATCTAATTAAACCTCGTGTTACCAATTTGCATTCTCTAGCCTTGGAGAAATTTGTGAAAAAAAGAAGAGCAATCGAGCAGGAAGGTATGTCAGGACAATTTCGCCCGAGACTCAGCTCCGATTCCAATGTAAGAAAAAGTCTGCTTCCTCTAACCCGAAGTAAAACTAAACAAACTCTTGGAAGTGGATTAAATTCTAAAGTTTTAATAGATTTAACTGATAAAGTAGATTATAAATATTTTGATGATTTTAATGAATTTGTTGATAGACTTCGATTACTTGTAGCATCACAAAAAGCTGGTAATACTGGGGTCAACAATGAAATTGTTTCCATTATAGAAGAACTACGTGAAGGTGGAATAATCTTATAAGCATCAGTTTTCCAAAATACTTTTTAGTATTCAAGATGCCTCTTAACAAGTTCAACCAACACTTTCTTACTTCCTACACATGTCCGGAAGAGGAGATAGTGTCCTCCCCAAATCCAACACCCTTCTACATTTGTAAACCTTCCGAATTTCACAATGTATATTAACTATTCGAGGTATTAAAGATTTTAATGTAAGTAAAACAGTCTACCTATTAGAAGATGGTACATTTTCGTATACCTTTCCTATAAGTGGAAAAGTGGAAAGCATACGCTGTTTTCCGGAAAATCTTTATATTTCATATAAAACAAAATATGATAAAATTAATCAACTACTAGAAAATAATATTATTAACAAGGGTGATGTTATTGAATTTCATATGCATTCACAAAGTCTTATAAAAGATAAAATTTTTATTCAATTTGTAATTCAATGTCAGCTCGAAAAAAGTGATTATATATAATGCAACTTTTTTATTTTGTATTTCATTTTTAATAATGCCTTTGAATCGTTTTAATCAACACTTTCTTCTTTCAAGCTGCGCTGAAGATGAAGAAAAAGTTGGTTCTATTCAAACAAATACTTCATTTAATGCTCCATTTTATATTTGTGACAATTTCGACTATCACGTTAAATGTCTGATTCGTTTAAGAGGAGAAAAAACAAATTTGAGTAAGGATTATTATGTTCTTGATAATGGAAATTCAGGATTCAAGTTTCCATTGTCAGCAAAAATTGAAGGTATTTCTCATTATCAGGCAGATTGTGAAGTAATATTGAAACAGAAAACTTACAAACTTCATGAACTATCAGGTGTAAATATTGTTAAAGGGAATGTAATTGTATTTAAGCTGGGATCAAAACAGAAAATTTGTATTGAATTATTACTTCAGTGTCCGTTAGTCAAAAATGTCTAAATTGCAAGTCGTTAATGAACTTCATAAACCAGCTCGAATTAATTTTAAACGACGTCATGTTTTAGTTAAAGGCTTGCATGATTTAATTCAAGCTGATCTGGCTATCATGTCATCGTATGCTAAAGAGAACAAGGGATACAATTATATTTTGGTTGTAATCAATGCATTCAGTAAATTCGTTTGGACTGCACCTATCAAAAGAAAAACTGGTAAAGATATTGTTAATGCCATGAAAGTCATTCTAACACAAATGATTCCTCCCAAAAATCTTCAGACAGATAATGGGACAGAGTTTTACAATAAAGATTTTCAAGATCTTATGCAAAAATATAAAATAAATCATTATAGTTCCTATTCGAATCTCAAGGCTAGCATTGCGGAACGGGTAATTAGAACTCTTAAGTTGGCTTTATGGAAACATTTTAGTTTACGGGGATCGTACAAGTGGATAGATGCTCTACCAACTATTGTTGCTAAATATAATAATATTAGACACTCGACTACTGGAGCCATACCCAGCAAAGTTAACAATAGAAATGCAAAGTATATTATTGCATTTAGTCGAGCAAAAATAGTAGATCCTCGAAAACCTAAATTTAACGTTGGTGATTATGTACGTATCAGCAAATATAGACATGTCTTTAAGAAAGGCTACACTCCCAACTGGACGACGGAGGTTTTTAAAGTGAAAAAAATTCAGCTGACCAATCCTAGAACCTACATTTTGGAGGATGAAAAAAATGAAGAGATTCAAGGTGGATTCTATGCGGAAGAGTTGCAAAAGGTGAAATATCCCGATGTTTTCTTAATTGAAAAAATCTTGAAACGAAAAGGAGATCAAATTTTAGTAAAGTGGTTGGGAATGAATGTACAATCTTGGATAAATAAAAATTCAATAGTATAATATGTACTTTTTTAATAAAATATTTTGCATACAATGTGTTTTATTTATACAATGATCTCAATAAATAAGGGTTTATAATTTTTGCGATTTCTTCTATGTGACGTTGAAATCTTACACGGTCACGAGCAGCTTCCTCCCAACATCCTCCTTTTCTGGCTTCCTTGTAAGCAAAACACCATTTGTATAGGGTATGAAATTTGTTCATCGATTCGTTAAAGATAACCTTCTTCATAGTAGTTCTGGATATTGATATAGAACTTCCAACGCTAAACCATAAGTAGTTGGATTGATGTCTTTTATAGGTTCGAGAACTTTGAGCGCTGTCTGCACCATATTGGAGCTGCCTGCGACACTCATTCGTAAAATTGTTAGACAATATGCAAATTTTTGTTCTCGATATAGATCAATGAAATGTTGTATTAACGGTAGCTCGTGTAACGTTAAGCCCATTATGTTGATAATGGTCGCCCACTCCTCTTCGTTGTATATTGCTTTATGTCCTTTGTTGTCGCATATTTTAATACACGGCGCAAAATTCAAATCACGTGATAGACTCACTGCTACATACTTTAGGTTTGATTTTGTATAAAATCGCTTTTCACCCAAAAAAGTGCCTTGTATCATATTTTAGAAAACTAAAAATGTCAGGTTAAACTGTAATGACCCCAGGGTAATGTATCATAGGAATTTTGTATTAAATATCTTTTGTCGTCTGACGAATTTAGACCAATTTTGGTTTGTTTTATGCTGTAGACGTTGTGAGCATAAGAACGAATTGTAGATTGAGAGATAATTTTGTTCGTATTTTTATTTAAACAATCAACATAGTCGTCAAATGTAATTTTAGTTTGTAGGACTCTATTTTTCACACCTTTTGACTTTTTAACTAATTTTTGATTTCCAATTTTATGGCTATACATTTTTGATCTTAGACCTACAAAATGTGTAATAATGTTACCGTTCGCTTCATCTTTCATTAAACCCGGCACTTTTTTATTACAAAGTGGTATATTATATGGATTTGTAGGTGAGTAATCACTTGTATCAAAATTGTTAATGTTCTGTTTAATAATTTCATCGTATATATCATGACTATTAATTTGATAAATAAAAGAATCGGTGTCGGTATATAAAATTTTACATCTGTTATTTATTTTAGGCAACATATAATCATAATGAAAATGGTACATACATGTTTTTGATATATCCAACACAGCCATTCCTATATACAATGGTTTGTTAAAATAAAGTTCCGCTTTCCGTAATTCAATAGCCATTAAATCATCATCAAAGATTGTTCGACTTTGAAATCTAGGACTAGCTATTAAATTTTTAGCTCCATATCTCCCCTCCCAACGAGAGACTAATTTTACATTACGATGTTTTCTAACATTTTCCATACATTTACCGTATATTGAATTTACTTTAAGTTTAAAATGATCTTTCTCAAAATTATTTTTAGCTTGAGCTCGAAAATGTGTATTAAGATCTATATAGGGCTTTAACCAAGCAGATTGCTCAAACTGGAGGACTCTATGGATTTTTTTAATTTTTAAACCGTGTGCTACTGCTTGTTTAAGAGCCCTATAATGAATGATATATTTTGATTTATTATACAATGTTGTTAATAGTTTAGGCAACTTTGATCCTGGAGGAACTAAATGTTGGGCGCAAAATGGATAATCTTTATGTAAATCATGTAGTTCAATAGGATATTCAAGGTCCACTTCCAAAATGTAACCTTGGAGAGAATCATCTGGTATTCCAGTAATGTCAATATTTGAATCGACCCATTTAAATTTTCCTTTGGGCAGGGGTTGTGACATTGCCCACCCATATAAATTGTTCACATCTACGTAAAATAAATAGTTGTCTGGTTTTGAAGAATCATAATTAAGCATATATTTATTATTTGCTTCTGAATACCTACATGAATATTGGCTGATACCGCCACGTATTCCGGATTCAACAAATAATATCATGTCAACGTCATTTAAAAGTTCCAATTCACATTTGGTATATTTTAACATACTATCCCAGGAGTAAGAAGGGATTGTAACGTACCAAACTATGTCTAACCATTTTCAAACACATCTGCAAGTAATAAAATATCCGTTTTCAAATACAAATCTGAATATTGTCCTAAATTTTGTATGGCAAACTTTTCCCAAATAGTTTGAGCGTGTTGGTATCGATCTTCAGTAATGTATTCATCATTTAATTTATTATAAAAATGAGAGGGGTCGGGTAATTTAGTTTCTTTTAGTCTCTCAAAACTATCAATATAATCATAACAAAATACACCTTTTCGAGTTAGCAAATCAAATTGTTCATCCGTGCAGAATCTAAATTGTTCCCTTAAATTGGTTAAATTTACTTTATCTAAAGTTGATGCCAATGTATCTACAGAGGTGGCCATGAACCTAATTGAATCAATGAATCGAAATTTAATGTCATTACTGAAGTGTTGAGTAAAAGATATATATTTTTCCTTATTGATTGGAATGAGAGTAATTTTACCTAATTTAGCGAGATCTCGAATTATGAAATGACTGTCGTATCCACTTAAATTATGAAAAATAACGGGTACGACAAATTGTTTACGAAATTTTAAGTTGCATGATTCATGAGCAAATCCCCTAAAGTCCCCTGTAAAATGATTATGATCATGAACTATTATATCCTCATTTCTAAACACCTCCTCACAAATATGACATGAATGTGCATTGACTTTTGAAAGTCTTTCTTTCATGGGAACAATATGTTTAAATTTTGATTCAATCACTTCCGAACAATGTGACATTTGATTGGCAAACCATTGCATACAGTTTTCACCGCGGTAACTATTAAAATATGACAAATTATTATCATAATCACACTTAACGTAATACCCACAACTAAATGCTTTATGCTGTTGATATTTTATTGTACTGTTCTCTAAATTATCCTCAAACGGTTCCAATATTGATTCAAAATCTGCATATATAACAAATGGTGCTCGCTGTTTATTTACAAAATTTTTAAATTTAACTATAGGATATTTAGGAAGAGATATTTTATAATCATTGATTTTTTCACAAAGTTCTGCATGTGTAAGAAGTCGTCCTTCAGAACTAAAATAATTGAGACACCTATCACAAATAAATTTTTTATTTTTATTTTTATTCAATTGAGAACCTATTAACCGCGATAAATTTTTAATATAACAATAGTGATATAGTATATCAACATCTTCCTCTTCAGGTAGAGGATCAAAGTCATTAATTTTTGGAAAATATTTATTTTGAATCAATAATAGATTTACATGTCTATTTTGTTTGCATTGAGTTAGATGTAAAGTAATTACGTTAAATCTCTTTTCAATCAATTCTAATCCGTATACATTCACTGATATTGAATTTAGTTTTTCAAATTTATTAATTTTATCAAACTGCATCGGAGTATCAAGTCCTTCTAAATTTAAAACGTTTGCATAATGCGGATATGAAGAAATCCTTTGTGGTAAACCTGACGGTTGGTATAAGGCAGCAATAATACTCCAATAGAAACAAGATTTATCAAAATTTTTGATATTAATACAAGCTAGTTTTTTTTCTATAGCTAGAGGTAGTTTAATGTAAGAACTCCCATTACCAATTTCTAGTTTATTAACATTAACCTCCAACGATATTATTTGATTTAAAGCCCAACCAGAGTCCTTTTCTTGGAACTCGGAGAGCTTATTTGTTAAAAAATCAAAAACATGATTTATAAACCATTCCTTGAAATCTGTTGTCCTATCAATAACATTATTTTTGGTTTGAAAATATTTCAATTCAACAATTTCCTTGTCACCCGATTTTTTAACAAATTCCGCACAAAAATTCGTATTTACTTTAACCATTGATAAGTATCCTAGGATACATACAATTTTGGTTGAAAATATGGTAAAAGCATCACGTAAAAACGGTACGACATCTTTGTGCTTTCGATTCATTATTACACCTGTTGTAACCCTATTTTTAAAAATGGATAAGACTTCTTCCCAACAAATAGAATTATCGTCGTCGCCCCCATAAAGTTTATTATAAATTAACTTTAAATGACCTAATTTTGATGTCCAAGCTCTTTTTTTCCCAACATTTAAATTTTTCTTTGACATAACCTGTGTCACTAAATTAATTGCAACTTTAATATGCTTAAGCCAATTAAGTCTCTCTTCCTCAGTAAAATTAGGATACTTTTCAAAAAATTTAGAAGTCAATTTTGTCACGTCTGAGCAAAGTTTGTCTGACATTTTTAACTAACTAGATAAATACCTTGTGCACTATTGATGAAACCATTAACAACAACTGAACTCTGTAAAGTCTGCTCGGATATTTATATTTTAAGAATTATATCTATTCGTGAAATAACTATCGGGTGCAATCGAAATGTTTCCGATTCAAATCAACAAATATATTAAAATAAATTGAGATAAAAAATAATTATTGCGAAAAAATAATTTTTATAGATCAAAAATAGTATAATTAAGATAATGTTCAATAAATAAAATAGAATTTGTTAGACTATGACTTCAATTATTTATTATTGTTCGATTTATGTGGAAATTGACTATACTATAAGCCGACTCTCACTTTCATTAACGTGGTGTTGTTTCTTCCGTACCGGGTGCAATCAAATTATTCCCGTTTCGTTTTTTAACGTATTAATAATTACATACTTTAAAATTCCTAGGCTGAATTTTTTATACTAAAACCATGAATTTTTAAAATCTTGTTTTTTATTTTAAAATATTGTATTTTAATAATTTATGTCTTTCGTTTTTTAACGTATTAATAATTACATATTTTAAAATTCCTAGGCTGAATTTTTTGTACTCTATATAAAACTATTTCCTACTATGAATTCTAATATTCTGTTTTTGTTTTAAATATTGCAAAATTTTTATATTTTCAACCTTTTGATAATTACTATCCTAAAAATTTTCTGAATTTTTTTTGTACTTTCCAAAAAAATAACATAAAATTTCCTAATGAATTCTTATATTCTGTTTTATTGATAAATATTTGAAAATTTCCTAAGCATTTTTTTTTTTTTTTTTTTTACAGATATAAGTTAATAATTTCAAATTGTATTAAAATAAATTTCCTTTCAGAAAATAAAATTTCTAGATTGTTAATTTCATTATACTATAATATTTAAAAGGATATCTGAAAAACTTAGATTTTAACATATTCGTCTTCTGTAAATGCAAAACGTCACTTTACAAAAAAATAACATAAAATTTCCTAATGAATTCTTATAGTCTGTTTTATTTTAAATAATGTATCATATTTTCGAGGTTTTTTACCTGTTTGATAAATATTTGAAAATTTTCTAAGTATTTTTTTACAGATATAATTTAATAATTTCAAATTGTATTAAAATAAATTTTCTTTTAGAAAAATAAAATTTCTAGATTGTTAATTTTCATTATACTATAATATTTAAAAATTCTCTATCAGAAAATTTTTCTAATTTTCTGTGAATTCGGCTATACTATAAGATTTAAAAGGATACCAGATATTTAACCTCGTATTCGATCTTCGGTAAATGTACAGGTGAATGTCTTCTGGTTCGTTATTTATTGTCTGTTTCCTTGTTGTCAAATTATAATTTAAATACTTAAGATTAGTTCTTGAATTTTTATTGTGTTCTAAAATATAGTGAAAATTTCCTAAAACCATGATTCTTATTTTTATTTTAATTGTTAATTTCATACCTAAAAGTTCTTAATTACTTCTACTATTTTGTAGGATTAATTTTGTCATTTTTTATTAAAATAAATTCTGTTTTGATGTTAAAAAATAATTTAAAATAAAATTTCTAGCGTCATATGGAATTTTGTGACGAAAAATTTTAAACAATTACTAATTCTATGAAACTATATTTTTATAATATGAAAGTATCTCTGTTTTTATTTTAAATAATGTATAATTTATTTTTACTTGTTTGATACATATTTGAAAATTTCCTAAGCATTTTTTACAAATATTTTACAGATTTTAAAACGCTAAAAAATAATTTAAAATAAAATTTCTAGCGTCATGTGGAATTTTGTAACGAAAATATTTTAAATAATTACTAATTCTATGAAACTATATTTTTATAATATGAAAGTATCTCTGTTTTTATTTTAAGTAATGTATAATTTATTTTTACTTGTTTGATACATATTTGAAAATTTCCTAAGCATTTTTTACAAATATTTTACAGATTTTAAAACGCTAAAAAATAATTTAAAATAAAATTTCTAGCGTCATGTGGAATTTTGTAACGAAAATATTTTAAATAATTACTAATTCTATGAAACTATATTTTTATAATATGAAAGTATCTCTGTTTTTATTTTAAATAATGTATAATTTACTTTTGCTTGTTTGATACATATTTGAAAATTTCCTAAGCATTTTTTTTACAAATATTTTACAGTTTTTAAAAATTTCAAATTATTTGTATTAAAATTCTCCTTCAGAAAATTACTAAAGTTGACTATACTATAGATTTAAAAGGATACCTGTAATTTTTGACCGACTTTAACCTCGCATTCGAAAGATCGTTGAATACCTGCCGCAAAAATCTGGTTTCGTTTTATTCTGACATCCTTATTGCCAAATTATACTTAAGATTAATTCTTGAATTTTTATTGTGCTCTAAAATGAATTAAAAATTTCCTAAAACCATGATTCTTATATTTTATTTTAATTGTTAATTTCATACCTAAAAGTTCTTAATTGCTTCTACTATTTTATAGGAATAATTTTGTAATTTTTTTATTAAAATAAATTCTATTTTGACGTTAAAAAATAATTTCAAATAAAATTTCTAGCTAAAATTAGAGGTTAAAAAATATAATAAAATTTTGCATCATATGGAATTTTGTAACGAAATATTTAGAATTACTAATTCTATGAAACTGTGGTGTATATTTTTTAATACAAAAGTGTCGCTGTTTTTATTTTAAATGTGTTTATTTTTACCTGATATTTGAAAATTTCCTAAGCATTTTTTTTACACATATAATTTTGTCATTTCAAATTTATTATATTAAAATTCTCTTTCAGAAAAAATAGTGTTAATTTCATACTATAAAATTTAAAGGATATCTGAAAAACTTTTAACTTTGCATTCGAAACGTCTTGTCTGTAAATATGAATACATACCTTCAGGTTTTTTTACCTGATTTCCTTATAAGTATTTTTTAAATATTTTACAAATTTCAAATTATATTAAAATTCTCTTTCAGAAAATTTCTAGATTTCTTGTTAATTCGACTATACTATAAGATTTAAAAAGATATCTGGATTTTGACCTGCTTTAACCTTGCATTCGATCTTCTGTCGGTAAATGTGAAAAAAGAATAAAATTTGATTAGGCCTTTGTTAAATTTACAAAATTCATGTTTGAGGAGACCTTGTACTCCCTCTTTGCAAACCACTCTTTGAAAAAAAATATCTGGGTATATCAACTGAAGATGCAGGCTTGTTATTATCAGTACAATGCCAAAAGCGAAAATCCTGAGCAACTTCATAATTAGGGGTGCTAAGAAACCCAAAATTGAACATCCTCCGGTAAGTTATTTTTGTTTTAATTTTCATAATCCTATTTTCTAATATTTTTTATTTTTTAATATCTTACATTAATTTTTGTTTCAGTCGTTGGACTTGACAAGTGAAATTCCTGATGATGATGGCTTTGACTTAATGGTCAAAGATATCATCATCAATACCTGTACGGCCTCAAGTTCTGCAGTTCCAAACTCGGAGCTGCAGGATAAATACGCAAAAATAGGGAATAGGATCCAAATTTTATTTGATAAAGAAAAAAATTTGTTGCAACGGAGGATGGAGGTCGAAAAGATGAGGATGGAGGTCGAAAAGAGGAGGATAGAGGTCGAAAAAGATGCTATCGATTGCGAAGCTAGTTTAAATGTTATCCAGATGGATATTAAAAAATTGAATAGCCATCTGGGTGACATTTGTAACATTTAGTTTATTTTTGTTTTAATTTTAAGTTTTATATTTAATAAAATAAAAATTTAACATTATTTGTTTATTTTTATTTAAATGTCATCCTTACCAAGAAAGAAAATTATTGTGGAGAAGAATAGGGGTCGAAAAAGCTCTCATAGAGAAGCTAAATGTCATTCAGATGAGTATTAAAAAATTGGGGGGTCATTTAATGACATATTAATGTAGTATTTATTTTAGTTTATTTTTTAATTTTAAGGTTTATATTTTCTAGAATAAAAATTTAATATTATTTGTTTATTTTTATCTAAATGTCATTCAGATGGGTCTGGATGACATGTAGTTTATTTTTTAATTTTGAGGTTTATATTTTATAGAATAAAAATTTATTTGCTTATTTTTATATCATTCAGGTGGCCATTAAAAATTGGGATGACATGTAGTATTTTAGTTTAATTTTTAATTTTAAGGTTTATAGAATAAAAATATTTGCTTATTTTTATACACTATCACGAAAATTCAACGGAATACCCTTAAAACAAAAGTTTAAGGATCACTAGTTGTTTAAGACTACTTTTCAACTTTCTGTTGAATTTTTGGAACAATAAGGTAGAAATTTGATATAGAAAAATGGGCAAAAATTGGTATAGGAAGATTTATTTTTCAATTTAATTTTAAGGTTTATATTTTATAGAAAAATCAAAATCTATTTTTATGAAACGGAAATTCAATTTCGTAATACCTTTATTAAAACACTGTTTAAGGATAGATTTTAATAAAAATTTACATAATTGCATCATCGTACCTTATTAAAATTAGTTATAAAAAATAATAAGTAAATACATTTTCAAAGTAATGGGAAACTGGTTTACAATGTATGTCTTGTTTTTTTATCTAATCTCTGTAATGTACAAAACATCGTGAACCGCGCTTTAACCTTTTTTTTGGGAGGGTGTTGTATTTGAAATATTAGTAAATTTAACACATCATGACCCGGGCCTTGGCCTTGGCCTTGGCCGTAGTCGTAGCCTTAGCCTTAGCCTTCGCCTTGGAAGGGTGGTTAACCCCTTGGAAAACCTTTTTTTTTGGGAGGGTGTTGTATTTTAAATATTAGTAAATTTAACACATCATGACCCTGGCCTTGGCCTTGGCCTTGGCCGTAGTCGTAGCCTTAGCCTTAGCCTTCGCCTTGGAAGGGTGGTTAACCCCTTGGAAAACCGGTTTTGGTTCTGAAACCCCCTGTGTTTACCTACTAATATGTTTCTTGCTAGCGACATATTATTCCTTGTGGTAGGAATACTGTTGTCCCTTGTGGTGGGGACAAATATATGCATAATGTTGTTGCTAGCGACATATTATTCCTTGTGGTAGGATTACTGTTGTCCCTTGTGGTAGGGACAAATATATACATAATGTTTTTGCTAGCGACATATTATTCCTTGTGGCAGGAATACTGTTGTCCCTTGTGGTAGGGACAAATATATGCAATATGTTTCTGGTTAGTGAGCTATTATTCTTCGTAGTGGGAATACTGTTATCCATTGTGGCAGGGACAAATAGTTGCAATGGGTTTTTGCTAGCGAAATATTATTCCTTGTGGTAGAAATATTGTACTCCCTTGTGGCAAGGACAAATATCTGCAATATAATTTTCGCTGGCGAGAAATTATTCTTTCATTAGGAATACTGTTGCTCCTTTTGGCAGGACGATTCGCTCTCAAACTAATAGATCCTGTTTGATTTGAACCAGAGAATATTTCTGCACTAAAGATTCCAGAACTTAATCCGGAAATTACAGCAGCTCGTAGAGAAAATATTTCCATTAATCTAAATAAGTCTCTTAAGATACTCTTTCAAATGCCCTTATCGACAAGTGGCTATTTGGGCAAGCTTTGGAGGAGCGAATTAAAACAGCCAAAGTCTTGAGAAATCTGGTAAGGAACTTAAACCAAAGAAACCGAAGATAGCTAAGAAATTTCTACCTTCGTTAAACTACAAGGGTCCAACTCATTTTTCAAAAGAAGCTCGAGTTGGACAACAGTTCGAGAAAGCTCCGAATCGCTACCAAGCACATCGAAAGAGCAGCCGAGGCGAACAGATGAGGAAAACATTGCGGAGACCACCTCAAGATGCAATCGAGGGTCGGTTCCAGAGGGATCGGCGCCGTCACTGAATGAGGAGGTTAGTATATGTGCTGGCAGATCTCAATTCTATGTAAATGAATGGAAGAAAATAACTTCCGATAAAAATATTTTATCATATGTAACTGGGTATAAATTACCGTTTATTTCGAAACCAGTACAAAAACACCCAAAGGAACCAGGCTGGTTCCCGTTTGGAAGTGACTTCTATTAGGACTGCTATTAAAAAAAAAAGTTCTCCGTTCTTTATTCCTGTAGTATTAGGGAATTTGCCGAATTTCTCGGGGCACTTTGTTCGATTTGTCCTGCGGTCAAATATGGCTGGATTTATACCAAGTACTTCGAACGCCAGAAGTTTTTATCCTTAAGGGAAACTGGAGGTAACTTTAATTCAGGTTTGAAATTACCACCTACCCATAGAGGGGATTTTGAATAGTGGTTGAGAAATAGTTCAAAAGCAACAAATGAATTACTCATATCAATTAGAGATGTTTTCTGATGCAGCTAAAACAGGAGGGGGTGCATATGCTAATGAAAAAAAAAAAGCCCATGGGTTTTGGTTGGGTCGGAAGCGGAGACAGAGTGGGAAATAAATGAGATGCAATTTTTCAAGATATAATTTCCAAATTTGGAAAACCGGAATTAGATCTTTTTGCTAGTACTCATAATACAAAATGCGAAAAATTTGTTTCAAGGCAAGGAGATGGACCAATTTCTTTTTCTTACGCCGTTCCTCCCTTTTCTATAATTCTTCGGGTACTACAAAAATTAAGATAGAAAAAGCTAGAGAAATTGTAGTTGTACCATTATGGACCTCTCAGCCATGAAAATTACCTCATCCACTGTAGCACAGGATTTCCCTGGTAGCAGGAGTCTTATCCTACAGGCCCTAAAGGCGGGTTCGGTTCCAGAAGATTCCTTAGAAATATGTCTGGCATCTATTTGTAAATCCACTATTCAGCAATAGAGGGCCTCTCCTGCATCCTTAAGCAGTTATAGAGCAGCGCTTTCTCAGATACTAGCCCCAGAGCTA
Organism: Hermaeophaga mercurialis; assembly: GCA_951812935.1. Classification (NCBI taxonomy): domain Eukaryota; kingdom Metazoa; phylum Arthropoda; class Insecta; order Coleoptera; family Chrysomelidae; genus Hermaeophaga; species Hermaeophaga mercurialis. Next base: position 30,258,114 of record OX638364.1, read on the forward strand.
AACCTAGACTTTAGAGTTAAAATATTTTTTAAAGGCGTTCATAGTTTGAGACCTACTCGGCCCAAGTATGCCTACACCTGGGACCCGGCAGCAGTTCTTTCTTATATAAAAACCATGCAAAATCACAATTATTATCATTAGAGGATTTATCATATAAATTGGCAATATTAATAGCTTTGGAAACTCGTCAAAGAGTACAATATTGAGCTTCAAAACATGGTTTGTTATGGTAGCAGAATCGAAATCAAAATACCAGCCGAACTTAAAACTTCAGGTAAAGGCCGTATCCAACCCACACTCTTATTGCCATTCTATAATTTAGATGAGGACATCTGTCCTTCTAAAACTTTGCTGATATACCTAGATAAAACAAGGGATATGAGGGAACTATCAAAGAATCTTTTTATCACTTTTAAAAAGCCTTTTCACGATGTAACTTCCCAGACTATCTCTAGATGGTTAAAAATCATACTAAGAAGAAGTGGATTAAATACGGATCTATCTACAGCTCATAGCACCCGACATGCTGCAACATCTGCAGCTGCTAGAAAAGGTATCTCTTATGATACCATTCATTTGGCAGCAGGGTGGACGGCGAAGTCTTCTTCTTTTGAAAACTTTTACAATAGTCTAATACAGGAGCAAAAAAGCTTTGCAGAAAGTGTTCTCAGTTGCGAAAATTAAATAGGTATTAGTTAATTTTCATTTACTGAGTCTTGAGTTTATTTTATTTTTTCTTCTCGTTAATAGTTTGGTAAAGTAAAATACCTTTTTATGTTATATTGCAATTATAAATGTTTCTTCATTTATCGAAATATGCAATTACCTGTGTTTAGTTGTCCGAAGAATAGAAATGCCTATTGGATAAATTGTTGCAATTTGCTTTAAATATCTACTTATTTACGAAACAAGGCTGAAATATAATTAACAGATCAAACGAACTTACCTTAAGTGAAGTTCGATCTGAATTATATGAAGCCTTGTGAAGTAAATAAGTCCCTCCCTACCACATTTCCAAATTTCCCCTGGATTGCAACAATGGAGCTTTAAATAAGACTGAAGAACCGGTATCCTATGATGCGACGGGCAAGGGGTCCGGAGGGCCGTTTGCTTTAAAATGTGTGAGACTAGACCACTAGTGAAGGTACTACATGTTATACTTATTTACTTCACAAGGCTTCATATAATTCAGATCGAACTTCACTTAAGGTAAGTTCGTTTGATCTGTTAATTATGTTCGTTATTTTTAGGGTAAGGTTAAACTGATAACAAAAATTTTAATTATCATTTTGTAGTCTTAAATGAAGTAAATATATAGTATTACTAAAATATAATATTACTGAACAAAATTATGATAATCAATAAGTAAAGAACTAAAATAGCTACAGGATTACAACACTTCTCCTCTTAGAAAAAAAGATTGAACGTCTATGGAGTCGTATATCTTTTGTACTTTTTCCTCCAATAATTGGCCTATTTCTAATGTTTTCTGTAAGTGGTATATCTGAATATTGTATTGAAGAAATTTCCGGATTTCTAAATTGAATAACTGGTTCTGTAATTCTAGGAGCCTGCGAATTATTATTAATACGAATGCAAATTCCGGGAATTGTTTCGCAACATCGTCTGCCTAATCTACATCTTTTACAACAACAGCAAATAAAAATAATTAAAACTATAATAAACAAAATGGATAAAATACTCTAACTAGATGTCAACGAGCTGGGTAACCATAATATTTGGTCTAATTCTTCATCAACTTCTGTCAATTTTTGGCTTGCTAAACTGAAGTCGTCTAAATGCATACTAACTGATTTGAAATTTGGATTTAAGCGTAAATTTTATATTTTTGGTTATTTTCGCAACAATCATTAAGTAAATCTATTGAAGGAATGAAAATAGTGTTTGCATCTAACACAGTTGAATGTACTTTATGTGGAATTAATAGTGCATCTTGGCTAAAAGCTTTACAATTTTCTGTAAGTTCTAAGGTACCGTATATTGTTTAATAATTCATTATAATTATTGTCACAAGTTATGGTTATTCACTCTGTAGAAATTAATACATATATCCAAATATTTTTTAATACAAATTGGTGCCAAATACACAATTTTCAGGAACCGAACTCGTTGCTGAAATAATTTGACTTCACAACTTTCATGTTGGTGAGTCAATAATAATGGGGTTTCTTGTTTACATATATAGTTACACTTGACATACTTAATACAAGACAAAAACTGTTTTTCAGACAGTAAGAGATACTTCTGTTTAACATTGTTAATAGCCAAATATTTACTCGAAGGCTGAATAAAAATATATTTATGGGTCCATATAAAGTATCCAAACCGTACTTTATCAAACAAGATTTTTGGCATAATTTAAACCTTCAAACCAGTTAAATTGGATAATATTATTCCGTCAAAACCGGACTTAACCCCAAATTATTATATCATAATGTATATTATCCTATCCGTATTTATTTAAACCCGTATAACTTCAAAAGATGAATTTATGAGAACCGTATTACCCTAGAAAAGTTTTCATCCAACTCAAAAAACGTTATAATCGAAATTTAGGCAACTAGTATATCATCATAACCTTATTTCGTCCGAACAGTATTTACGTATAACAGGTATTTGTCAAAACCGTATTTCATCCAACAAATGTATTTGTTGACAAGACTTTAAGCCTTTAAGGTTAAGTAGTGACGTCACAACTACGTTGCGGCATAGATATATGTTAAGATAGATTGTCCACTCCCGTGTTTTATCGCCGCCTCGAAGCCGGTCCAGAAAATGTTTACATTTAGCGGTTTATTTAAATTCACGCATTCTGCTCACCATTTGATGAAATCTTTCATTCATATTCGATTGAATAAGCAACGAAGTGTTGATATAATACAAATTAATTATTAAGACATGAATACTACTAAAGTATATATTTTGAAAAATAAAATATACTTTTCTTAAAACTCTACCTTACTCAAAATAAATGTTATTAAATGTTCTTATGACAATAGTTCCAACAAAGTTCATTGAACATTGACATTTATTTAGAAAATCGTGGAATTTTAAGTATTTTATATCTTTTTAATTATTACGGATAGATTCCACAAAGTAAGGGTAGAAATAATCATTAAAATTAAGGCAAAACAAATCAAAAAAAATAAGTAGAAACTTTAATTATATTAATTATATATTGTATAATTGTATAATTATATTGTAAGTTCCTGTTCTGTAATTGGGTTGTACCTGTTGAACAGTGTAAATAAATAAGTAAATGAATAAATAAATTTATTTTTTTTATACATTTTTCTAATGTTTACAATTTCTTCTTACATTTTTTTTTTCTTTGGGGTGAGGTGTATGGACCTTGAAAAGCTGATATCAACCAATCGGAAGCCTGTGGACAAAATTTATTACATTAATATAATTATTATTTACTGTCATTATGTAAATTTTTCACTTACGTTTTTTAGGATATTATCATTATTATTATACAAAATAGAAAAAAATATACCTGTCAGAACCAGCTGATCTGTATCTGAAGAACTTTCTTCTTCTGTAATAATTAAAAACAAAAGTATGTGTTTTCTTTATGAAAGTATGATTAAAAAACTAAAATTACCAAGTAGAAACAAAGTAGGCACGGCTGTTAGGGCAAACCTATTATTGCGCTTCCTACAAATATAGATAGGTACTAGTCAGATTTTCTAAGGATCTAGTCAGTACTTCAGGGTTCGCAGTGGCTTCGGCCGATTTTTTGACCCTAATTTTACCAGTCACATTGTTTACTAAAAAAATAATTTCTGTTAGCTACACTAATATTATTTGCATGATTTTGTAATAATAAATAATGAATATCATTCTTACCTTTAGGAAATTTGTGCAGAATTTGAGTTTTGTTATTTTCATTGCAATTCACTACCGTGCAGAACTTCATTTTTATAAAAAAATTACGCAGTCACAAAAGCTATGGATATATCCACTTAAGCAAATGTATAAATTTTCAAATAGTTTCCAGAAAATTTCGAAAAATCTATAGTGCCATCTATATGGCGGTAGAAAATATGTTAGTGTAATTTAAGAGCAATCTGTCGGAACCTCTACAGTGCCAACTATCGGAGGGTCCATCAATCATTTTCACTGGAGTGACAGTTGTATCTGAGTGGGCATGCCCGTAGTTGTGACGTCACTACTTAACCTTAAAGTCTTGTCAACAAATACATTTGTTGGATGAAATACGGTTTTGACAAATACTGTTCGGACGAAATAAGGTTATGACGATATACTAGTTGCCTAAATTTCGATTATAACGTTTTTTGAGTTGGATGAAAACTTTTCTAGGGTAATACGGTTCTCATAAATTCATCTTTTGAAGTTATACGGGTTTAAATAAATAGAGATAGGATAATATACATTATGATATAATAATTTGGGGTTAAGTCCGGTTTTGACGGAATAATATTATCCTATTTATCTGGTTTGAAGGTTTAAATTATGCCAAAAATCTTGTTTGATAAAGTACGGTTTGGATACTTTATATGGACCCAACATTTATCTCTTGTGATTACGAAACACATGATAACCTTTTAGTTTTTCGATGTTTTCTAATAATTTTGCAATTAAAACGCGTAATCACTACAGTTAAATTTGCATTATTGTAGACATACGTTTTAAAAATAATTTTATTAATGTAAATGGATGTACTTGCATATTTAAACGTAATTTTTAATTCTGATCAACTTTTTTTTAGTAACATTTTTCGATATTGTCAAATTTAAAGGTACTTTACTCTTGAGTAAAACTCATATTTTTTGACAAACCTCGTATACCACTGAAAAAATTTGATATTTGATTACTGTATTCTAGGTTTTAGATAATGCAGAACTTTTTATGAAGAATAACTTTTTTTCCTAAAATTAATAATAAAAAAGTTTCCCATATGATTCCAACTTAGGGGGACATATTGTATATACTAAACGTCATTTCTGATAAAATACGTAAGTTTTATAAAATTCAAAAATATATGGGCATTTTCCATAGTAGGTATCACTGGGAAATGTAGATAATTATGCGATGAAATATTTTGTAATTCTAACATAAGTTTTTCGGTGGTTAAAATAAGAGGATGGTAATTCACCTGTTTTAGCAGATAATATAGCATTAATAAGAGAGTGAGTTTCTAGTTGAAACTGTACATATATCTTAACAAAATTTAAAAAGTGTTCGTCTATTGTTTGTCCTGTTTCTAATAAAGTATCATCTTTTACTTCGGTATTAATGTATTTTTCAATGTTGTCTAAATTTTCTTTTAAAATTTTTTCGTTATTATTCAGAGAAGAAATAATGTTATTAAAATTTGAAATGGTAGTTTTAATTACAAGACTCTGGTCCTTAAGTATAGAAGCCAAATTTTGTTCATTTTGAGTGAATTGACTAATTTTTTTATTGTAATATTCCGCTTCGTCTTCATCCAAATTGCCAAATAAAAATTTTGCTGCGGTGCCTACAAAATTAAACAAACCACATCTTCTTCGTGAATTATTAAATTCGGTTTCTAGACTATGGCCTACTAATTGGTTCGCTATTAATTTTTTCCAGAATTGGTTTTGTCATTTTTAGAAAATTATCGCATAAGTCTCTAATTTTGAGTTGATAAATTTTATGCTGAGAACAAGTTTCTATGCGCGTAAAATATGATTGCAAAATATGTAATTTTTCATTATGTTCGAACATATCAATAAATGTTATAATTTCATACACATCATTATATAACTGAGAACTACCTATTTTTTTAATAATGAATTCCGGATGTCTGATTAATTTTTGATATGTAGTATTTATAGGTAGGTTATCCTTATTAGCCTGGAACAATAAAAATATTAACATTTTTTTTTTGTTATTTACTATGATATGGCTTTAATCTATTTTTATGTACTTTTATAAGTTTTCTCCCGCATTTTACGGTACAATTTACATCGGAATCAATCGATATAATTTTATAAGGACCTGTGTATCTGGGGTGCAATTTTTTATTTTTACTAAATCTTACAGATTCGTCGGTCATTAAGACCCTTATCACCAACTTTATATGTAATATCCTTAGAATTTTTATCGAAATATTTTTTACTAGTTTCTCAAGTATTCCGCTACTGTTTTTTGACTTCTTTCAATCGAGATTGATTCTGGGTGATAAGCTGTACAATTTAATTTTTTAATCTTTAAAAGTTTACAACATTCCGTAAATATGACATGAAATTACTACCTTGGTCGGTGACTATAGAATTCATTATCCCATGTTAACAAATTATTTCCATAACTAATTTTAATGCAACAGTTTCTGATTCCATGTTTGGAATAGGTATACCTTCTAAAAATTTGCTTAAAGCATCTTGACAAGCTAAAATAAATTACCGTTTTCACTAATCGGAAGGGGATCTACAATATCTATATAAACTTTTTCAAATGCGCTTTCTCGGGTATGGGTGATTTTTAACAGCATTTTAACTTTTTTATTTAAACTTTTATTCTTTTGGCATAACTCACACATTTTGACAAAATTCTTTATATCAGCTTTCAGATTTTTCCAATTATATTTCTTTCGTATACGTTTATACATATGGCTAACTCATGGGTGTCCTCCAGTGGGAATCTCATGATATTCCTTAAAGATCTTAATTTTTTCATCTTCAGTTAAATTTTCATCCAAAATAATATTATTGTGATGTACAAAAATTTTAATATTAGTATTTCTAAATAAATATCTAAGCATCATCCGAATTTTTTCCCGTTTGATGTGTTTCCCGCCTAATTTGGGTAAGGAAATATTTTATCTACTTTATTTTTCACCAAAGTCTTTTTAAGGTCTAATAACGTATTATACAGGGTGGCCAAACGAAAACGAAACATAGCCATTATTAGGAACTGCGTCAACCTTTTAAAAAAAATGCAGAGACCCGTCGATTTTTGATCAAAGGGGGACACTTTTTTCCGGTATTTTCGACTTCGCTGCTTACACCTCCAAGCGAGGGTAACAATCACCCTAAAATATTTAAATGGTATTAGGGGTCAAGTAAGCCATAATTTTAAAGCGCTTTCAATTATCTTTATAACAGTCTTTAAATTTTGAAATTCTGCCTGATACTTTTTAAAAAATTACATTTTAAAATTTAAATTATTGCTTGTTTAATTTTTTTCATTTTTGTCAAAATAGTGAAAATGACACATGAGTCGTTGAGAACGCCAATGGTTTAAATGTTGATTTTCTTGCTTTGCATTGTTTTTGCAATTTTTTTATCACATTTGTAAAAGACAAATGGATACGATACGGACACACAAAGAATGTGAAATTAGTGCATTCGTATATCGAGCGAAGGTTTATTTAATTGTGTTTATGAAAATTAAATACCATGGTTTATTTCATTGCGGAAAGGGTAGATATCATTTCGCTTTATTTTATGAACAATAAGTGTGCAAATGTAATGGCTCAGTTATTTAATGAAAAATATCAAGATAAACAGGTCAGTAGGAAGTATGTTCTAGAGTTAGTGAAAAAATTTCAAGAGACTGGAAATGTAGCTAATAAAAAATGAGAAAATAGACTGCCTGTAATTAATACAGCTAGTGAAGTTGCAGTTTTGGGACATGTTAATCTAGATTCTACGTTAAGTACAAAGCAATTAGCATATGTGTCTGGGATCAATCGAACTAGCATTCAAACAATTTTGAAGAAGAACAAATTCCATCCGTATAAAATACATTTAGTGCAGACACTTAATGAGGATGATTATGACCGCCGTTTGCAATTTTGCGAAATAATGAGTGAGCGAGTAGCGAACGATCCAGAGTTTCTTTTTAATATCTGTTTCTCCGATGAATGCAGCTTTTTTATGAACGGTACCGTAAATCGTCATAATTGCCGCTACTGGTCTGATTCAAACCCAAGAATTTTCCAGGCTGTACATACACAGCAACCGCAAAAATTAAATGTATGGGCTGGCATTTTCGGTGACCGGCTGGTGGGTCCATATTTTTTACCTAGTAATTTGACTGGCGGAATGTATTTGCAATTACTGGAAGATGCTATTGACCCTACCTTGACCGATTTTATTGAAAATGGCCAACAGTATAGTGAAGATGATTTAATGTTTCAACAGGACGGTGCTCCTTTGCATTATGCTTTGATTGTTCGTCAGTATTTAGACCAACATTTTGTAAAGAGAATTGAAAGGGCTTTAAAATGATACCTTACTCGACTCCTTATGCCATTTAAGTATTTTGGGGCGATTGTTACCCTCGCTTGGAGGTGTAAGCAGCGAAGTCCAAAATACCGGAAAAAAGTGTCCCCCTTTGATCAAAAATCGATGGGTCCCTGTGTTTTTCTAAAATGTTGATGCAGTTCCTGATAATGGCTCTGTTTCGTTTTCGTTGGGCCACCCTGTATATATTTTCATATGTGTATTTTTCATTATTCTCGTTAAAAACTAACAAAAGTACAAATCTATCTTTCAGAGGTATAGAAGAAACCTTTTCTTTTTTACAATTGATTCGAAAATTTTATTTTTACATTGTAGCATGTTAATTAATTGTTAATTATTACCCTCTAAATTTAATTGTGTACTAACTGAAATTGCTATCGAATTTTTTTTAGTGCTTTTTAAGATATTATCATTCATTTCTTCAATTTTTACATTTGGAAGAATATGTGATTTCGCAAATATTCACAAAAATCGGAACAAGATATTTCTTCTTCATTTATACTGTAAACAACTCTACTAAGTCCATCTGCATTTGAATTTAATTTGCCAGGTGTAAATATAAATTCGAAGTCATATTCTGCTAATTTTAATTTAAATTTCATTAACCTGGAACTCGGGTCATTATGATTTTTTAATAAAGTAGACTCTTATGGTCATTTACTACAAAAAATTTGGTCCCAAACAAATATGGACGAAAGTGATTACAAAGCCAAACAATAGCTAATAATTCCTTTTCAGTGGTACTATAATTTTTTTCGGCTGAATTTAGAGTTCTAGATGCGAAAGCTATGGGTCGATACTTGCCTATTTCACCTTGAGATACTGTTCCGCTAATTGCATAACCTGAAGCGTCTGAAGTGACTATGAAGGGTTTCGAAAAATCAGGGTACTTTAATAACGGAGGGTTAATAAGTTTAGATTTCAATTCTTCAAAAGCAAATTGACATTTTGGAGTCCAATCGAAATGTTGGTCCTTTTTTAACAAATTTGTCAGTGGCTTAGCGATTTTAGAAAAATTTTGTATGAATCGCCTATAATAAGATGCTAATCCTAAGAATGCTTTTACGCCTTTCTGATCAATAGGCACAGGAAAATTTTTTACACACTCAATTTTAGATTCGTCAGGTTCTATTCCTTGATCCGTAATTTTATGTCCTAAATAGAGAACTTCCTTTTTCGCATTTCTTTAGGCTTAATTTTAAGTTATACTGACGTAATCTATCGAAAATTTCTGTCAATTTATTACAATGTTCTTTAAGAGTATTACTATAGACACAAATATAATCAAAATATGCGAATGCTTTTATATTTTGAATACCAGAAAAAACTGTATTTATTAGAGTTTGAAAAGTTGCTGGGCTGTCTTTAAACCAAAAGGCATTCTTCTAAATTCGTAATATTTTGAATTCGTACTAAAGGCTGTAATGTGTTGATCTGAAGGATCCATTTCTATTTGATGATATCCACTTGATAAATCTAAAGTGCTAAAATATTTGAAAAGACCAAGCTGGTCGTAAATATCAGTAATATTGGGTAAAAGGAAAGAATTTCCAATAGTATTTTCATTTACTTTTCTATAATCCACTATGATGCGCCAAAGGGGTTTATTAGTTAATGGATCAGGCTTTCGTTTAACGCATAATGAAGGTGAGTTAAATGGACTTTGACTTTTTACAATAATTCCATCTTTTAGCATTTGTTCTGTCTGTCTCTCGATTTCTTCGCGTTAACTATATGGTAATCTATATTGTTTTATATTTACCGGTTCTAAATTTACTTTCAAGGGAATTTTATGTTTTACTGCCTGTATACTAGTTAAAATCTCGCCTTCTAAATGAAATATATCTGAATATTTCTGAATTAGTTCAAACAGAGAGTCTTTTTTTTCGGAATTCTAGTGTTCAAGTCTCAATTTTTCTAAAACATGATTTGTTCTTTCACTACTAACATGTCCTTGGACATGCGAATTTAATTTCTCGATTTTTATAAACGATACATTTTCATTCAAAACTAATTACTACATTATTAAGAGCGAAAAACTCATTTCCTAAAATTTCTACTGAGTCTGAGGGAAATGGAAAACTGTCACTAACTAAATGAAAGCATATATCTACGTCGTAAATAAAATCAAAAACAACACCTAAAGTTCTGATTTTTTTTTCACTAATTCCAGAAATATCGGTAATTAAATTTTTATAAACAACTTGATCGGATTTAAGACAGGATATTTTTATTAAATTTAACGAAGCATCCGTATCTAATAGAAGTTTGATTAGATTTGATTTTGTTACGTTCAATTTAAAATGCACGTATTTTAATTCTTGCGGTTCTGCGAATGAAGAAGTAAAAATTTGTTGTTTGATAAAATTCTTATTTGATTTTGCAGCCCTTTTATTTAATGGGTCCTGTGAGACAGTAGGCCACTTACAGACGGCCGTTGTTCGTTTCCCGAATTTGGCTTATTATATATCTAGGAAGATTGCAGAACAGTATCTGGTTGCTTCGAGATCTTGATGAATTCGGTTCACTACGCGATGTACTTGTTAACTTGTAGAATGTTTTTGTCTAAATCCGAATTGGTGTATTGGAATTATTCTACTTTCTTCTAGCAGAGGTGTCAGTCTTGTTAGTAGAATCTTTTCAAACACTTTAGAAAGTGCTGGCAGTAGGCTAATCGGCCGATAAGATTTTACATTTTCAGGTTCGTTACCTCGTTTTAAAATTAGTGTTATTTCAGCTACTTTCCATTGTGAGGGAAAGTACCTAAGTCTCATGACTGCATTGAATAGTTGAGTTAGGAAAACATATCCGCTTTCCGGTAGTTCTTGTATTATTTGGCCTGTGATGAGATTGTAACCTGGAGCTTTATTAGGATTCGGTTTTTGTAAAGCTTTTTGTTGGAGGTTCAAGCTGGTATGGTTTTTCGAGCGCCTGGTATATTTTATTTTTGGCAAGTGCAGTTGTATCATTGGAAGTGAAAACATTTCTCAAATGATTTACGAATGTTTCACCCTTTTCTTTTAAATTTTTTGACCAACCTCCTTCTTTTTTTCTAAGAGGAGGTATATGGTATTGAGGTCGTTTTAATTTTCGTGTAGCCTTCCATAGAGAGTAATTGGTTGCTTTAGTTGCATCTAATTGATTTAGATATTCGGTGAAGCTACGGTTCTTTTCGGCTGCTATCAATTTTTTTAGTTCTTTTACGGCATTGTTCAACTGCGTTTTTATTTGTGGTGATCTAGTTTCTTGCCACTGTTTCCTAAGTTTTCTCTTTTGTATTATTTTCTCACGTATTCTCACGTATAGATATTGGATAACCTTCACTTTTTGTTTCATTAGTGTTGATTGGTGTTGAGTTCCATGCAGCTTGTTGTATCACCGAGTTAAAGTGTTCAACAGCATGTTCAATCTCTTCATTTGTTTTTAGAGGAATTTTCAGTTGTAGTGCGTTATCTACTAGGTATTTAAAATGGGTCCAGTTTGTATTTCTATTGCTTAGTACACACAATTTTTCAAAGGTTACGATTTTTTTATTTAAGTTTATAATGACTGGTGAGTGGTCAGAAGACAACTCATAATATGATTCTGCATGCATGTAGTTGTTGTTTATCGATTTATGCCAAAATCCAGAGTATCGGGAATTTTGAGTGGATCTGTAGGCCAATACGTTGGTTCTCGCGTTGATACTACACCTAGATTGTCATTGGTAATTACTTTGTGTAGTTCTCGTCCACTAGTTGTGTCTAATCTAGAACCCCAGCTCTGATGCTTAGCATTGTAGTCATCTCCACAGATAAATCGGTTGCCTAGTTTATCAAAAAACTCTTTAAAGCTTTCCTCTTTTATCGAATATTTTGGAGGACAATATACGGCAGAGAAGGTTATAGGACCTGTCCAATCTTCTACAACTATATTGGTAGCTTGTAAGAATTCTTTTTCATAACAAGTGGTTAAATGATGTTTGATTGTATTTTTAATGATGATTGCAGTACCACCATCTGCAGTTCCATCAGGATGCATGGTGCGATACACAGAATAATTTGGAAATCGTATGAAATTATTTTTTGTGAAATGTGTTTCCGATATTAGTATTATATCAATCTTATGACTTACCAGAAATATACTAATTTCGTGCTTGTGTTGTGCTAGACCATTGGCATTCCAGATCACGAATTTTAAGTTGTCAATCATTATGCCATTTTGGAAACGACGGTTGTTAGGAGGTTGAGCATGGTACTCATTTGCTCCATGAGCCCCTTCATCATTTGTTTTAGTTCTTGCATATCGTTTTGTGGTGTAATATCATGAATTGTTTGCTGGTTATAATTTGCTATTTGGTTATAGGCAATACCTGGTCTTACGTGATTTTGGGATATATTCCTTCTTTCTTGATTTGGCTGGTTCTGAACAGGCTTCTTCTTCCTCAAGGCTGGGAACCTTTCCTTTTGCAGTTGTTTATACACAGTACACCCTCTGTAGTTGGCAGGATGACTACCATTACATAAGACACATTTGACGTTGTCTGACTTGGTGTTCCTTGGGTATTCTGCGGTTACGTGATTTTGTGCACATTTTACGCATCTAGGTTGTCGTAAACAGAAGTTTTTTGTGTGTCCATATCTTTGACACCTTGTACATTGAGCTAGATCCCTTATCGGTCTTGGCGGTTCAAACTTCACTTTTGCATTCAACAATACGTCCAGGTTATAGATGTCTTTATTATTATTGTTTGATTTAAGATCCACAAAGAATAGAGGTAGAGGATTTTTGGTGACTCTTTGTCGAATATTTATGGTCTGTTCCACCGTATGTCCATGACTTTCTATCTCAGCTTTTATTTCTTCCAAGTTTGTTGTTGGGTGTAGATGTTTTAAATCAACTCTAAATGGTTTATCTTCTTTCTTGCGGTATATGTGATATTCTGTTCTTTTTTCGTCTAATGCTTTTATGATCGAATCATATATTTCAATTGTTTTGGCTTGTACTTTAACTTGCTCTTCACTTAAAACCCTAATTGTATGGTTTTCTTTAGCTATACTGTTTAGTAAGTGGTTTAATGGTTGTATATTTTTCACACCAGCTATAAATATTGATGGGGGTTTTGGTTTGTTGTTATTTTCCTGTGTTTCTTCATCATTGGGTTCCGATTCTTCATTGGTCAACGAATTAAACCTAATTGACATTGGGGTATTGAGCCAATAGTTGTCTATTTTCGTCTGTTTAAGTTTGTTTTAGTGAGTATCAAGGCTATTTCTATGACTTTTTTAAATTTCAACTGTTTGCCATTCTTCATTTTGTGTTTTTGATGAATTTGCTAGTGATGGAAAGTTTTGAGCATAGCATTGTTGAAGCCCTGCAGGTTGCATTTGCTGAGCAGTATTTAAATACTATGAAACTGGTTGGGGTATTTTGGTCGATCATATTATTTATTTGACTACCCTGGGGCAATTGTAAGGCAGAAAATAGATCCGCTTGCCATAAAAATATTTTATTTTATGTGGGAACAAAAACGTTTATTTTAATTATCATGGCCATTCAAACTATAGCCGTATATTCTAACACACGCCACTAATTGTTTTTATCACTTAATTGATATCTCGTTATCATACGGACGAACTGGTTTCGATAATCGAAGCGACGATGTTTACTCTCCGATAGTCAAACACTAACTCGATTAGAATTGATATTAAAAGTTTTATTTGGTCTTTGTTGAAAATTTTGAAAATTATAATTTGGTTCCGTTCGTTTCTTTTTAAAGTAACAATTTTTTTCGAGATGCCCTAATTTCTTACAAAAATTGCAGTGAATGTGGTTGCGCGTTTCAGTGAAAAAATTATGTTTTGAACTTAACAATTGTCTCTCTTCCTCTCTGGCTAGTTCTATCGCATCTTAAAAAGTATTTGGATTTCTTGGTTTTAAATGTAACTTAAGGGGTTCCGTTAAACCTTGAATAAATACGTTTAATGCTTGTGTTATAAGTATATTTGAAATTGCTTGAGCGATAACGGTACTTTTACCCACGGTAGAGGCATCAACTAAATTAGACAAACATTTTTCAATTCTGTTACTGTAACTTGCTATGTTTGGTATGTTTTCTGTTTTAGTTTGCTTACTCTGATTTAATTCTAACTGCCAATAACTAATTGATCTCTTTCCTGAAAAAATCTAAATAATCTTTTGTATTTTGTAAGTGAACGAGCCCTACCAATTAATTTAGTTTTTATCAAATTAAACAAAATTGATTTATTTCGGGGTTAAAAGCCATTTCGCAATTATCTACAAAATCATGAACTCTGTCGCCTAAAGTAGTACCATCATATTCTCGAATTTGTTTTATAGAAGTATCTATTGAAACATATGCATTATTTTATTTTATCAGTGGTATCAGGCATCTTGAATGTAATTAAATTTTATCTGAATTAGTTTTTTTTTTAAATTGGCTACCAACAATATTAGACAAAAGTACTACTTACATTAGTTGCAAATAATTCCGTAGATCCATGGAAACTCGCGAATAACAGCACCAAACACAAAACTGACTCTTTTTTTTCTTTTTTTTTTCACCAACACTCAAACAGAACTTCAGTTTCCTATGAAACAGGAACAGATGACTTATGCAGGAACACCGGAACAAAAATGCAGGAACAACAGGAACACTGGTACGACAGGAACTCTAGATGATATTGGAACGAATTTTCTTTTCTAACTTCAAGCAATAATTCATCTTCTCTACTTTTGGATGAACTTTTCTTGACACTGGGCTCTTCCTTGGAAACGAGTCCGGAGACTAAGTTTTCTCTCAACTTGGGGTTCGCCAAATTCCTCAAAACTTGAAAAATCCTTAACCGCTGCCACCAAAATTTTGTCTTGTAAACTTTCACACACAATTGTAAGGTTGAGAAATAAAACTTTGTAGTGTCCAGTAATCAGTTATATTCCAACAAAGTAGCGAAAAATGTTATATTTTACAATTACAAATTATAAGTTAACAAAAGTACATCTGTCTTGTTCAACAAGTGACGAAGAAGTCCCTCTTAATTTCGAAATCTCAGAGGACTTGAAAGTTGCAATTGAAAATAAAAATAATTTTCGAGCAAAAATGATTCTTAATAAAACAATGCATTATAAATGTAATTAAGAAATGAGAAACAAAACTTATTTCGTTTCGAATCTTACTGAATAGCCGTTCTAAGAAATAAACTTAGTATTACAAAATATGGATAATTATATATAGTTACAAAGAATATTAAATTATGTTCGTGACTTTAAGGGTAAAGTTAAACTGATAATAAAAAGTTTTAAATATCATTTTGTAGTCTTAAGTGAAATAAATATATAATATTACTGAACAAAATTATGATAATCAATAAGTAAAGAACTAAAATAGCTACAGGAACATTGTTTGGATAAAGTAAAAACTAAAGAAATTATATATTTCCAAATAAAAAATTTTTTTCAGCCCCTGGTCCTGTTTGACAATAAAAATTTTAGATATTTTTACATAATATATGTTAGTAGAAATAAAAAATACAGGTTTAATCAACGGACAACAAACTTTTTGAATAAAGTAAAAAAATAAAGAAATGATATATTTCCAAATAAGAAAATTGCATTGGCCTTGAAAACATAGTCTTGGCCTTGAAACATAGTCTTGGCCTTGAAACATGGCCTTGGCCTTGAACACGTGGTCTTGACCTTGAAACATGGCCTTGGCCTTGAACACGTGGCCTTGGCCTTGATCGTAGCACGCTCAACGAGTGGCCTTGGACGATCCTATAATTTTTAAAACATATCAATTAAAAACTTTTAAATAAAATAATTTATTTAAAAAAAAAATTTAATACAATACAAAAAGAAAATTATTATCATCTTTAATCATAAATCCATCTTCTATTTCAACCAACTTGACTTGGGGAAAACCACTTACAAATTTCTTCATTATAGCCGACACTTCTGGAGTGAGAAGTTCTTCTTCTTCTTCTTCAGGAAGGAGACATTTACTTTCGTATTGTTGTTGTTGTTGGTGTTTTTTATAACAATTACTTATGTCACTGAACAGCAACTACTTATTAATAGAGTAATAATAACAAACTTACAGAAATATTAAGAAATATTACTGACGCTGCTTTTATAGAAATAACCTTGACCTTAGGCATGCATTACTGACACTGCTTTTTTTTTAAATAACCTTGAGCATGCAGTTTATTTTAAATATACAGAATTATTAATTGAAATTATTTCATTATGTATCCTACTTTTTTTTAATAATAAATCCTTTTATAAAATTTGTAAATTATTAAGTTTATTTTTTATTTCATTCAGATTCTTATGGCAAGTTTCCAAATCCTCTAACAATTTGTCAAATCTTGGTTTGGAGCATTTAAAAAAGGTCCATGCGGTATCCAATTGACGTGAATTTAGTTTAGGATTGAACGATAAATCCACCTAAAAAAAGCAACAAGTTTAGTTAATATTAAAAAAAACATATGAGAACTTACCTCATTTTCTTCTTCTTTGTTTGGTAATGGAAGTAAAGCAGGTAATGCTTTTTTTGGTTTTTTGGCTGGTATAACAATTATGTCACTTAAAATTTTAGTTTTCTTATTAGACATTGTAGCGAGCTACTAAATAAAAAATATTGGTCAAGGTCATTTTAAATCTCAATCCCCTCCTTTTCTTCATGTGTATATATATAGAAATTTTATAGATGTGTAGTCAGTTGAAAAATCAAAATGGCAACTAGTGAAACAACAACAAAAGTAAATAACATTAAAAATCTCTTGCGAGAGGTAGCATGGAGTTTGTTTGATCAAGAAAGAATTTACCAACGTGAAAGTATATATGGTATGGGACGAATGTATACAGAAGAGGAGTGCCAAATATTAGCTGCACAACATGGTAAAGGATCTCAAGTCATGAACGATTACGTAAATGGAATAATTTGTATATGCTGCTTGGTAAATATACTTAAAAAGTTAGAGTTTGAAGGGTATCTATGCAGAATAAAGAAATATTTACCCTCATATCTTCTCAATGATGATGATGATGATGATGACATGCAAGAAGAAGAAGAAGAAGAAGAAGATATAAAATATCATACTTTATAAATATTGCTTAATAAAAAACGTAATTCTTAATAAGTATTTTTTATTCATAAAAAGATATTATTTTTGACAATAAAATTTTCAAATGTTCTTTTAAGCTGTCTGCAGGACATGGAATATCAAAGAGATTCCAATTAAAGGGACCTGCTGCAACACTTTTTGTGTATATTCATTAAATTTATAAAATAAAATCATGTTGAATATTTAATTCTGGGAATGAAGCTGCATAACATCTTCTATTAGCATAGGTAATCAGATCTCCTACAGCATTTTGAAAAATGTGATTTATGGTAGATTTTTTCATTTCTTTAGGAAGATATGATTCAATTAAGTCCAAATGTCGTGGTATTCGCATATCATTAAGATCAATATTCCATAATTTACGATCGCTTCCAATATATAAACGATAGTTGGGAAACGATGATGTGCTAGCGAGAAAGATAAAATCAGGTAATTTAAGGCTACATAAGTTTTCCGAAGGTGGTGGTGGTGGTGATTGTGAATAATTTCGTGTTGTAGTAGTAGTTGTAATAGTAGTAGTAGTAGTAGGTTTAATTGATAGATAACGACGTGACGGCATAGGACCATAAAGAGCTTCAAGAGCCATTTTATCGTCTTCATGTAATGATGATACATTGCTTTGATACCATGGATATATTATAGCCTTTTCAACGCTACTATGACGCAAACCTAATGTATGACCTAGCTCATTAACTAAAACTTTCAATAAACTGGTTTCGTCATACGGGACATGCGTGGTATTCAAGCTAAAATTCCGATTTTCATCAGAATAAAGATGAACCTCGATACATGCATCATTATCCCTTGGGTAATAGGCATGAGCCATAACTTTTCCACGTCCATCAAAATTCTGTGGACACTCAGCTTTACCCGCACAACTTGTTCGAAAACTATGACGTTTACTTCCTAGGGTTATGGTAATATCAGGTTTTGGCATAAGTATTCCAACATTGGTAAATGTAAACTTTGAATCTTTAGCCCAAATTTCGAAAGCTTTTGTGACTACTGTAATGTACTTTCTTGATGCTGATGGAAAATACCATTTTAAATGAGTTTTATTCCATTTTCCATGTACCGTATATGCATCAACATATCCAATATTTTCATCATAATTAGAACATCTTGGTCGCTCCATTAATCAAACAGTTTCCTCACTTAAGGTCCCATCAACAGGTAAATTAAGTTTTTCTTGAAATTTTCTAAACTATTATTATTAACGGAGGTTATGTAACCATATTGTTTTAAAAAAGAAATAGCATCTTCTTGATTTATATGTTCACAACGAATTACCAATAATATTGGAAGCAACGACACAACTATCTTTATCGACATATCGGAAGGGAATTAGGTATAAAAAGAAAAGACGATTTATTTATATAAAATTTATTCTACAGCAAATCCTTGTCAGACATTTATAAATTTATGTTTATAAAAATAAATAAATTCTCTGAGAGCATTAGCCAATAATGGATCAGTCAAGTTTAATATATTTTTTAATATATTTTTCCAAACTTCTTCTTCTTTTCCATAGTCATCAAAATATGGTTTGATTACGTTCAATACTTGTAAGTAGTAATTGTTAAAATCCACATTTTCCAATTCTTCAATGTAGTAGCACAACAAATTTTCATTTATATCAATCATATAATAAACTTGGTTTTTTGTCAATTCGATACAAACATTTTTTATTTATACTTACAAATTTTGTATCATCAATTATATATTGAGTTACTTTACAATTTCTTCTACATAGATTTTCAACAGGATCATATTCATCATCATCATGAAATTGAGAAATGAGTCATCGAAAAAATTTGTAAGCAAAACTTTCAACATTGACATAAGATCTAACCATTTGAATGTATCAAAAGACATTTGGTGATGAAGTCGAAAGGGTTGACAATTGCAGGTTCAAATTTTCTTGCAGGACTAAGACCACTTCCCACTGTCACTGTTCCAGTCGAATACTCTTTATATAACAGTAAAGTATGATCAAAATCGATTGCATTTTCACACATTTTTTTGGAGACGATCAATTTGTTTATAATAATCACTATCCATTTGTTATTCGCTATTAGAACTTTCTGAAGTGCAGCCGGACGATGATGATGATGAACTATATTTTAAACACATTTTATACAACTAACTGAGGTACATTCTTTATCGTGCTATTTAAGTGCATCCTTATCTATCCAACTGTTATGCGTAATATCGAAACCCAACCACTTGACATAAAGTTTCCTGCCTTTTTGTTTGAGCACTTTTTCAACGAGATAAATGTTGGGATTTTTAACCTCTTGTAATTCTTCTTCGTAAAAAGCTCCGCTGATTGGTTGACCGCGCATATCTTCCAACAAATATGTAACGGGATTGGTTATTTTAACTTTGATGATTTTAAAATGTTCAGTAGTCCAATTTGGTGTGTAACCTCAAACACATGCTTTGCTTTTTTTATGTGCACATCACCGTAGTTTTCGAGGTCAGGCAATTTTCAGATATGAATATCTTTTCATTAAAAGGGTCTTTTCGTTGGTCTTGTTTACATCCTTTGGCTTAAGTTTCGCCTTACTATGTTTCGTATTATTATATTCTTGAGTCAACTTTGGTAAAAAATCAATCCATTTATTGGTTTGTTTAAACTGAAATACTTGTATAATTTTTCTTTTAAAGTATGTATTACCTGCTCTGCTATAGCGGCCTTTTTAATACTAAACGTATTGTAATGATTAATGGAATACTTTTTCGCTAAATTTTTAAATTTTGTGTTAAAAAATTCGGTACCATGATCGGTTTGTAAATTTTTCGGACAACGACGACGACCACGTTTCATATGTGATAAAATGTCTGCAAACGCTTTGGTAATTTATTCACTAGTTTTCGTTTTTAGCGGTCTAGTCCATAAACATTTTGAAAAACAATCAATGACAACCATAATCATTTTAAAACCTTTGTTTTGATGTGCATAGGGACTCATTTCGGTTAAATCCATTTGCCATAAATCATCTAGTCCTTTGATGATGGTACGTCGTCTCGGATAATTTTTTCGCGCATATTTATGTAGTTTATTAACAAGTTGAAACTTTTCCGGTGACGACGACAACATGATAATAAATAGATTGATTTATAGTTTAACTATTTATGGTGTAGACGTAAAAGTAGTCCTTGCTGCCATTAATTTGATAATTTCATTAGATGTATCGTTTAAAACGATAATTTGCTCTTGATTCTTCTTTATATTTTCTTCAAGATTTTTGTCTTTCTTTAGAATCTCTGAATAATTGTCAAAAAGTTCATTTCTAAAAACTAACTTAAGCTTTGTAGATAATTCATTATTTGCGTTTTCAATACCTTTTTGCAAAGATCCGGTATGGTACTATACTATGCCCGGATATACTTGGGATTGTATGCTCAAGTACACTAAATGTAAATTACAAATTTTAAAAGATGTCGACATGTTGCTGTTTGTCGAGTCATCAATACGCGGAGTAATATCTGTTTGTTCAAATCGATACTCTGAAGCTAACAATAAATACATGCCTGAATATGATTCTTCTAAACCGTCCAAGTACCTTATGTACTTTGACGTAAATAATTTATATGGGTGGGCTATGTCATAGTTCCTCACCTACGGGGGGTTTGAATGGGAGCAAAATACAAACATCGACATTACTCAGATTCCCGACGATTCACCAGTCGGATATATTTTACAAGTAGATTTAGAGTATCCCGAAAGTTTGCATGACGAGCACAAGGATTTCCCATTTTGTCCCGAACACCGCAAACCTCCAGGTTCCAAATTGTCCAAATTAATGACACAATTTTTACCATGTCAAAATTATGATTTTCATCGATGGAGTGATATTTGCGGTAATGAGATACCAACATGTTTATTTTGTAGAATTACTTATAAATAAATTTAGTTTTTTGAAGCAGTTTTTTATTTAAGTACTACCTCCCATTAATATTGTCACAAATTCCTATATGAGCGCATATTAATAAACAATTCCAAATCCTAGATTAAAATATTTTTCATTCAAATCTTTTTCAAATTGTAAAAATATAAGTGAACCAAAGTTCATTAATCTCCTCAAGACTATTCAACTTTTATTTCAACATTTTTTAAACTTTAAACAATAACATTTTATATTTTATTATTTCATATAAACATACGATCAAACAATTTCGATGATGGTTCAATTTTATAGATTGGGCAAGCACCGTAACCTCAACGAAAAGAGGGTCATGTCAATGTACTATCCATTATTTATAAACAAAATTTAATAACTTCTGTCGAAGCAAAAAGCCAAAAGTTGACTTGGAAAACAAAAAGAAAGAAAGGAGTCAGTCGAGGAACTCCTGGGGTTAGGGCAAGAGCTCCTCTGACCAAGCAGCGTCTCTTTCCTTTCTTTGAGTTTTCTCGAGGGCAGCTTAAACAGATAAAGCCACTTTTGATACGCGACTCAGTATAACGCGGAAAGTAAGTTGGTAAAGCTATTGGAATTTGTGATTGTTCCCAGGGGCCAAGAGATGTGGTAAGGACCTGTTTGCATTAGTATTATATTTAGCTGATTTGATTTTGTTACCCTGTGTGGGACTGGGGTTAGTATAACGTGATTATCCGTTAGTTTATTTTCTTTTGCTTAACCTGTTTTATTTTTTTTTATTCAATACATGATTGTGTATTTTTTATAACGCTTTTCGTTCATTACCCGAACCACGAGTTGCGACCCCCAAACGGTCACCAACTCGTGACATGGTGGAGGCGCCTAGTTTCGATTCCGAAAAATAGTTCACCATAATTATTTTTAATTACCCTCATTCAATTTCTCCCCCAATAATCGAACAAGTTACACTGACCCTTCAATATAAAGTTTAAAATCTGACTAATACTTATAATTTTATTCGAAATTTAATAAAGGAGGTTCTTCATAAACAAGAACAATAAAAAACTGATATTTATGATTTAAAAATAGGTTCCTATTATAGGTCAAACCATTTTTACCTAACATGCAAAACAAAATTAATTTTTACGATTACTCATGTTATTTTATTTTTATTCGCTATAACAGATGTTATACCAAACAGCATACTGGAAATACATTAGTTTATCGTGACCTTGGAAATATGAAACGTAAACATACCTAAGTTCAAATATTATAAAAATTGACCTAGTTTCGTATAGTTGCTTTGCTGCTTTATTCAGATTTAAAATATTTAGCTATTGCATATATCCTTTTTGAACGCTTCTTTAAGCAATTACAAAAATATCAATAGACTTATTTAATACAGATTATTTATATAATTTATATACATATAATTTAGTTTTAAATCTTACCTTATATTATTAAAATTATCCCTATCTAATTTTGATTTCACATCAGACACTATAACTATAACTAAAATAAAATTATGGTTTGAATCTCACTGTTCACTGTTTTGCATTATATCTGACGTTTTTCCTGTTCCCCTCACTGCATCTGAGTCAGCCGATTACTTATTGGGCGATGATAAGGGAAAAACATCCCTAAACACCCGCAAAAATATATATACAATAATAAAGTAGTCCATGCCTGGACCTACCACTAGAGGAAAATTAAAATTAGAACTCCAAGTGGTAGAAGATTTTGACCCCAAGCACAATAGCACCGAGCTTGCTAATAAATCGTTCCAAAAATCGTCAAAAACTCCCAGAACTCCTCCGGGAGAGGTGTCCTTATTTAGTCACTCCCCTGGTAGCTCTGCCGAAGGAGTAGAGCAACCGACTTCAGAGGAGACATTAAAATTCGTTGACGGTACACAAGGTACGGAAGAGGATATATCGGTAGAAAAGAATCTACCGAAAAATAAAAAGGAGTTGAATAAGCCACCAGGACCTTCAAACAGGGAATATCCAGAAAACAGGCGAAAGACAAAGAAAGATACGATGCTAAGCACAGAGAATTTGATTTCAAAAAAGGGGATCAAGTAAAAGTTTTTACCCCCACAAGAAAAGTAGGAAGAAGCGAGAAACTTCTATTACGCTGGTTTGGACCATACCACGTCGTATAAAAAATCGGTGAAGTTAATTACCGAATAAAAAAGGGACCACACAGAAACAGTGTAGAGGAAGTGGTCCACGTCAGTAGGATGCTCCCATACAATGATCCATGGTGCCCAGAGCTGGATCCATCGGACATCACGAATAATGATACCTAAAAAATAAATAAATAACTAATTTTTAAAGTATATTTCATCCAATTATTATACAAGATTTAGTAGTTTTTAATTTAATTTAAATTATTAGCAAATCTCTCAGACTATTAAATAAGGACAAATAGAGATACTCCATCAGGGTATCGAAAAATAAGACCACTTGAAACTTTTCCTACTTATAGCTATCTAAAACAAAACTTAAAACTAATTAAATTTTTTTCTATAGGATCATAATTTTGATATTCACTCATATAGGCAGAGTAACTGCAACTAAAGCGGAAACTGCCCATGAAATAGAGGTGACTGCCGGAGCGTTCTGGAGAGCACTTCCAGATGCTGTGGCGTATGAAGCCACCATACCCCTTATATATGAATCAGAGTGGTATGACATGAGTAATAAAAACCTCCAGAAACAAAACCTCACTTGTATTAGAAACAAAACTGCAGAATGTGAAATTATGCACAGCATAAATCAACTGCAATTCATATACAATAAAGAATTTCAAAATCTCGAGGAAAGCTGGAGCCCCAAATTCCTTCAAAATATATCGCGCGAACAATACCATCTAAGAAGTAGAAGGGCTCTAGACTTCCTAGGAGATGGACTCTCGTGGTGCTGTGGAGTAGCTATCCAGCACAAATTAGACTCCCTAATAATGGACGAACATCAGTTACAAAACCAACTAAGCCGGCTAAATAATCTGATGTCATATACAATAAAAACCATAACAAAAAATTCCGAAGAATTTAAACAATACGAGAAGGGTGTTTCTGAGGCATTTGAACAAACTCAATTTCATATTCACAATTTAGAGGCTCAGTTCCTTAATTACAGAGATAAAACGACTCTACTTGACAATGAATTTGAAAATACAATAATTGAGTTACTAGAACTTCAATATAACTTCCAAACAGACCTAATTCTTCAAACTAGAGCATTCAAACGTCAAACAATACTATCCTCATGCAGACAACACTTATTACCCATTACTATTCTAAAACCAAACATTCTTAAAAGCGACTTATTCTCTCTCATGGCAGAACTAGTTAGATTCGACCAAACCCTAGCTATTCCAGTCCACGATTTATCTAGATACTACCAATTACCTATATGCGATTGCAGTTTTGCAAACGATAAAATGTACATTCACATAAGAGTTCCATTAATTCACAAAGGTGACAACTGGGAAATTTTTGAATTAATCACGACACCCTTTGCATGGCACAACCAAACTTGTAAAATACAACACGACACAACCTTTCTGGCAGTAACAAACACACAAACGACAGATAATAACAAAATTAGACAAATTTCAGGCTTAGGCCTACAACATTGTAAACCATATAGAGACAAACTATGCTTCTTGCCAAGATTCAGTGCCGATAGTTTACATGGCACAGGATGCGCAAAAAAGCTATTCAACGGTGCTACCGTACAAGACATTAGCCACCACTGCCCCATGAATTGTTACAAATCTTCGACAACCATCATTTCAGAAATCGACGACGACGTTTTCGTTATAACTCACCCCAAAAATCCGACAGTAGTAGAATGTCCCAGAACAAAGAAAGTATATTTAACACAGAACTCTGACACAAGCCCTGGAGCAATAAGAATAAAATTATCTTGTAACTGTAAACTGACAATTGACAAAGAAGACATAATCCCACCGAGATTTCCATGTTTCACAAATGTATCCAACGAATTCGAAATAACACATATCATTCCCGCTGCATGGTCGACTCTAAAATCATTCATCTTAAAACCCAATACCGAAACAAGCCCCATAACATTCATGAATCACAGTGAATGTTTTAACCCTAATTGGACACTCGAAATTCCTCATATAAATCTATCTTCCTCTAACGAAATTATCAAAGACATACTTTCAAATATTAATGATCGCCCACCTATATCTCATTATTACAGCTTCCACGGAGACAGCATTTTTCTTGTCTGGAATAGCATAATATCCGTATGCGTAATATATATCCTTTTCCACAGGGTTAATGGCGTAGCAGTAGCCTTAGCACCTATACCTGCTCACGCAGACTCACAAACGCCTTTAAGCCACCATATCGAATTCTCCCTCCTTTGCATAGTATTCATAATATTTATAGGCTACCTTCTCATAAAAGTAGCACTCCTCCTGCTCTCCAGACGCCAGAAAATGCAGTCACACTCTGAATCCCAACCGCAAACAAAATGTGTAGATGAAGAAATATTAGAAAACATTGGACATACCCGGCTAACCCTTGAGGTAAATAAACAAAGTTTAAATGAAATTTCAGCAGGACAGAGCCTGCCCTGTATTTTAAGGGCGACAACAGAAAATGTCGACTAGATAAATAAATAAATCAATAAATAAAAAATATTTTCAAAGAGGGCAATAAAGGTAAGAAAATTTGTATGTGGTAATTTTTATCAAAAAGGGAGAGGAAAAGTCGAGAAACAGTTTCCGTCCCCTTATGTAATACATATAGTTTAGTTAAGGTTATATAAAATAACAAGAAAACACTTTTCTTGTTTTCTAGAAAATAATAGAAATAAAGAAAAAATAACCACATACAATCTAAAAAATTATTTCATATACTAAGCTTAATATTTCAATTAATCATCACTGATGTATCAATAACTTTATTTAAAACTCTAATCCACTAGCCGATATTCTTGTACCTTCAAATAAATTCATATTTTACTTTACTTTTCTTCATCCTTATTTAACATAGTCAATCTGAGAGACCTAACCTATTCTCTTTTCTTTAAATACATGTACATTTTCCTCTTTAACAAAAGGGTAAGGGATTTCTTTCGCATATGTAAAACTATAAGTTACATGCAGAAACAAAAATGTAATACAACCCATAACTTGTATAACTTAGATTAAGACTAAAATCTTATAATAGAGATTAAGAGGGGGTATATATTAGGATAAGAATTAAAACATATGTACTTACCATTTTTTTTTCTCAACTTCTGTTTCACGAATATTCGAGCACCACACACACAATCCGGTCAAAGACCAAGAAAGCCAAAATCCGATGCTACTACATCAGCCACTCCACATATGAGACTTCCAACCCCCACAAAACATGAAGGGAACAATGGAAGCCACACAACATCGCCTTCTCAGAACCACGGCCTGAAAAAGAAAGTGTTGAAAAAACCATTCACTTAGGCGGTACAAAGTCGTATCACACTCACCTTTGAACTCCTAAATTCAGTATGCTCACAGCAACACTCCAGGATAACGTATCCACTAAAATTTTCAGAAATTACCAAAACACATGGTAACACCATTTCTATCTAGAAAACTATTCCCACAAACATGCGGTAAAATCTTCACCCATAAAGGCCGCAAGCCACATGAAAAGATACCAGTACCACATAAAATAAAGCAATCAAACTTGAATCCAGAATGTCCAAAAAAATCCACTGCGAGACGTCCACCTAAAGCTCCAACGCTAAAGCTGGAAAAAATACCTGTCCCAGGGTAAACAACAAAACCTGTCCAAAGGAAATCTTAACCAAGGCCAAAGCCAAAACAAAAAGAAGACTACATTTCCCACGCGAAACCAAACGTGCGGACGCATCAAAAAGCCCAGCAGTTGAATCAGGCACAAGTACCACAACCAGAGAGGCGATAACACAGAACCGTATTCAGCGAAGGTGCAGTAGCTTGGAAAAAGAACTGTCGGTCTCAGTGCTCGCGCGTGTGTGTTTGTGCATAAAGACTTTAATCTTATATTACAGTACTTCACTTATTCATTTTATTTCAATCAATTTTATTTTTAGTATATACATTTCAGACAGACATTGTTTCGTTTGTCATTGCCTTCACATAAGAATGTTAATTTAAAAAGCCAGGGTCCGGCTTTAACAGGCGGGGGGCATGTCACAAATTCCTATATGAGCGCATATTAATAAACAATTCCAAATCCTAGATTAAAATATTTTTCATTCAAATCTTTTTCAAATTGTAAAAATATAAGTGAACCAAAGTTCATTAATCTCCTCAAGACTATTCAACTTTTATTTCAACATTTTTTAAACTTTAAACAATAACATTTTATATTTTATTATGTCATATAAACATACGATCAAACAATTTCGATGATGGTTCAATTTTATAGATTGGGCAAGCACCGTAACCTCAACGAAAAGAGGGTCATGTCAATGTACTATCCATTATTTATAAACAAAATTTAATAACTTCTGTCGAAGCAAAAAGCCAAAAGTTGACTTGGAAAACAAAAAGAAAGAAAGGAGTCAGTCGAGGAACTCCTGGGGTTAGGGCAAGAGCTCCTCTGACCAAGCAGCGTCTCTTTCCTTTCTTTGAGTTTTCTCGAGGGCAGCTTAAACAGATAAAGCCACTTTTGATACGCGACTCAGTATAACGCGGAAAGTAAGTTGGTAAAGCTATTGGAATTTGTGATTGTTCCCAGGGGCCAAGAGATGTGGTAAGGACCTGTTTGCATTAGTATTATATTTAGCTGATTTGATTTTGTTACCCTGTGTGGGACTGGGGTTAGTATAACGTGATTATCCGTTAGTTTATTTTCTTTTGCTTAACCTGTTTTATTTTTTTTTATTCAATACATGATTGTGTATTTTTTATAACGCTTTTCGTTCATTACCCGAACCACGAGTTGCGACCCCCAAACGGTCACCAACTCGTGACAATATGCATTAGTCATGTCTTTGCTTTTGACGCTAACGAGTCATACTCACGTGTTTTCGTTCACGCCTCAGACCCCAATTGTGCTCGCTTCTGAAAAGAGATATTTCCTAGCAGTACTTGGCTTTCACTCATACAACTCGATACCCAATATTGACGGTGAGAAATTTTTCTACTACGAAAACAACGATAGAGGAAAGTTGACATTGAGAAGCTAATTCAAAATTCTATTGCTCCAAATACGGGTCATACACTATTTTCGTTGAAGCCAAACAACAACACACTCAAGTGTGAAATATACAGCAAGCGTCACGCAATTACTTTTGAGAATCACCACAATAGTCTTGGAGAGATTTTGGGATTTTCCAACAAGGTACTGGCCCCCGGTGTTGTACACTCTGTACACCCGTCAACATTATAAAAGTATCAAACATTCGCTTTGAGTCCAACATTACCGAAAGTGCCTTCTACGGAAACAGGCCTGTCCACACCATCTTTGAATTTCCGATTACAGTTGACGCCGGCTACGCAATTGTGGAAAGACCTAATAACCCAATATATCTACTTGTTACGAATACCGGGGAAATTAGCAACATCACAGTGCTGGCTGTAGACCAAAACTTTAAGCCCATAAATTTTCGAGGAGAACAAAGTGTCCTTCATTTGGAGTTAGTAAGACGATAATAAATGGGTTTGGTTATAGATTATAAGAATAACGCAGCCAGTTCAACAACACCATTCACTGCTAGACCTCATAGCCAACGAGAGCTAACGCCTGAAAATAAATTGTTTCTTCAATCGCTTGGATTAACCATAAAAAAATATGGTAAATCGTCAATACGTACAAATGGGGGACTACGGTAAACGTCCACGTACTGAAAGCATTGATCCGAGTTTTAACCTCTACCAACAACCTCGTTATGATGAGTCTATTACAAGGATGGAATATCGAACGTGCTCACCGTTCATCAAATCCTTCAACAACAATGATGTGGTGGAATTTGTTGTCAATCAAGTGGATTCATTTTTTGCCATGAACGAGTCATTGCTCGAAATCAAGGGTAAATTGGAGGTAACAGGAGGAGGAGACGTTTCCCTAGTACCCAACTGTTGTGCCTTTCTCTTTGACTCATGCACTTACAGCGAGAGCCCAAGAGAGATTGAAACGGTTTGTGATCCTGGAGTAGTGAGCGCTGTACGAGCTCTTCTCAACTACAGCGGTTTAGATACAAATCACATGGCTATCGCTGGTTGGAATGGTACTTACAACCCTCCTATGGACGCTTCCACAAAATCGTTTAGTTTTTTGATGCCGCTCAAACATATTTTCAACATATTCAACGATTACCCAATGATCACTTGTGGAAGGCAAACAATTCGATTGGTTCGCGCTCGCGATGATAGTGATTGTCTTATGATTAAAGAAAAAACTACTTCTACTGGTATAACAAACACTTCTGCAACAATTAAGATCGAAACCATTGATTTGAAAATCAAACATATATCCCAATGATGAAATTAAAATAAAATTGATGGAGGCCATTAGAAGCGATACACCTATTCTGATACCGTTCCGAAAATGGAAACTTAATGAGACAAGATCCAATGGCTTTCGACAATGTCAATGTAACCAGCATTAGACTGTCACTGAACGGAGAGTATTGGCCTAACGAAAGAAACATATTGGACTTTGTTAAAAACGACTACGCCATGGCTTACCATAACTATGCTGAATTTTACCTCAGCTATATGCACGGCTCAGCCGAAAAACATCCTATACTGAACTACAAGGAGCCCTATTTATCATTGATTGCTCGAAACAGGAAGAAACTATGAAGTCTTCCACTGTGGACGTGAGACTCGAGCTCGAAACGGATATTGGATTTCCAGCAGACAGCAAAGCCTACTGCATCATAATTCACGACTGTCTAATGGAATACCGTCCTCTAAGTGAAGTGGTTGAAAGTTTAAATTAAAAATATAATATCTTTATTTTTTTTTGATGCTAATAAATGAAATGAAATGAAAAATTTTTGAGTTTTAATAAAACACCTTTTGTATATTTTTAGTTGTTTATTACAACATTACACGAGGATCGAAACCTTCTTTGAATACATTTATAAAGAAATTTTAGTAATAAAATACATATAGCAGATAATGAGAGGCACGATATTGTAAATGTCTTGTTAATTTCGTCATTTAATTGTCCATCCTTGTCGCCGGAACTGATGTTGGTTGTATTCGTCTTAAGGGGTAACATACTTTTTTCGGTATTAGTAGTATAACTAGGCGGATATTGGACCAATTTGACCTTGAAAATGACCTTTAAAAGTGGCCTTGGTGGTTTTGGAAAAGTTTCCTCGGAAAATGGCCTTGGAAAATTTTCTTTACCCCCGTCCCTGACCTTGAAAATGGCCTTGAAAGTAGCCTTGAAAGTGGCCTTGATGGTTTTGGAAGAGCAGCCTTTGGAAAATGGCCTTGGAAAAGTCCTCCGCCGCCGCCCCCGGCCTTGAAAATGGCCTTAAAAGTGTCCTTGATGGTTTTTGGAAAAGTGGTCTTGGAAAATGGCGCCCCCGAGGGCCTTGAAAGTATCCTTGGAAGAGCCGCCTAGTGTGTGTGTCCTTTGAAAATGGCCCTCCACCCCCGGAATCCTCCGCCGCCGCCGCCGCTGACGCCGGCACTGGAGTCCGACAGCAACCCGTTTTACGTGGTGGCGTAATGTTGGTTGCGTGCGACGCTGCAAATGGTTACAGTCCGCGCGCAGGCACATAGGCAACCCGGTTTACGTTGTAGCGTAATGTTGGTTGCCTATGCATCCATAATTAAACAAACCAATAATAAATAAGAGATTTATTTTTATTCAATATAATACAAATAGAAACGTATTGCCATTTTTAATCACAAATCCACCTTCTTCTTCTTCTTCTTCTTCTAGTTCAATCAATTCGGCTTGAGGAAAATCGCCCATCATTTTCTTCACACTGCTTTTAAATGACTGCAATAATTAAAAAAAAAAATTAAAATTAAAATAAAAAAGTAAAAAAAAACTTACTGATTTAGCGGCTGAGGCAGCGTCGTCATCGCGATCGTCGCCGCCGGAGACGGTTTCCAGCGGCGGCGGCGTTGACAGCGTCGTCGGGAGCACTGTGGAATCGCTCATGTTTTTGAACTAGGTGTGCTGACGGATGCTCGCGACCGAATCAGCCGCCAGTTGTTGAAACCGGGATCCGCGCGAGCGCGCCGCCGGCCGCCGCTGCCCTCGCTGTTCTCAGCTGGGATCCGCGAGCGCGCCGCCGGCCGCCCTGCGACGACCTTCGTCAGCTTCGAGCGCCTGCAACCGCTATCGCGATCGCCGCAGAGATTTTTACACAATATCTTTGTCGAGAAATTTTTCACAATATTTTTTTCTACTGATTTATTAAAGACATATACATCACCACCTTTTATAAGTCGTATGTATGGGCTATTATCTAATAATAGGGGATAGTAAGTTTAAATAAAAAAGAAAAACAGTTTTAATAATATATATATTTTTTTAAATGTAAATTATATTATAATAGATATAATGATAATAGTAAGTTTTAAATGTCCAAGGATATTGATATCACTGATCCGAATGATGATGATGATGGAAACCCCAGGGGAGGGTGTCATGTGAATCATCTAATAATTTTCGTTTATCATCTAATGAATTTAAACCAATTTTTGTTTGATTTATGCTGTAAACTTTATGTTTAAACGATTGAATTGTACACTGTGAAATAATTTTATCTTTCTTTTCAATTAAACAATCCACATAATCTTGAAAACTCATATCATTTTTTACTACGGAACTTTTAATACCTTTTGATTTTTTAACTATAGATTTATCCTCAACTTTATACGTATACATTTTAGATCTTAAGCCTATGAAATGAGTTATAATTTTACCGTTTGTCTCATCTTTCATTAGACCTGGAACCTTCTTATTACACAGTGGAATTTGATATGGGTTATTTGATGCATAATCACTAGTGTCAAATCTGTCAATATGGGCATTAATCACCTCCTTATACACATCATTACATTTAATCTCATAGATAAAAGAATCTGTATCAGTATATAAGATCTTACAAGCGTCATTTCCTAATTTAGATAACATAAAGTCATAATGAAATTCATACATACATGTTTTTGAAATATCTAAAATAGACATTCCAATGTATATGGGTTTGTTGAATAAAATTTCTGATTTACGTAATTCAATAGCCATTAAATCATCCGAAAAAATGGTTCTACTATGGAACCTTAGACTTGCTATTAAATTTTTTGCCCCATATCTTCACTCCCACTGCGAAACTAATTTAACTACACGATGTTTTCGAATATTTTCCATTGTTTTACCGTATACTGAATTTACTTTTAATTTATAATAATCTTTTTCAAATTTGTTTGTTGTTTGTGCTCGAAACTGTGTATTTAAAGTTACGTATGGTTTTAACCATGCTGATTGTTTAAATTTTAAAACTCTATGTATTTTACGAATGACTAACCCATGATTTATTGCTTGTTTTAAAGCTCGATAATGAATAATGTATTTAGTTTTGTTATAAAGCGTTGTTAAAAGTTTGCAAAATTTTGATCCTTCAGGTTTTCTATGCTCACAGCAAAAAGGAAAATCCTTATGCATACTATGAAGGTGATGAGGATAATCTAAGTCAACCTCTAGTATATACCCGATGTCTGCGTCATCGGGAATACTCAATACATCTATATTTGTATCAACCCATTCAAATCCGCCATATGGAAGTGGTTGTGACATTGCCCAACCGTACAAATTATTGACGTCTACGTATAATAAGTACTTGTCAGGTTTAGATTTGTCATAATCATGCATATATTTATTATTCGCCTCAGAATAACGACAACAACATTGGCTAATCCCACCGCGTATCGCGTTCTCAATAAATAATATCATATCAATGTCATGAAGAAGCTGTAATTTACATCCGGTATACCGTAGCATGCAGTCCCAACTATATCCGGGGATGGTGTAATACCAACTCGGGTCAAGACCACTTGTACTATATCCGATTTTTCGAAATCTCTCAAAGACGTCGGCCAACAAAATAATGTCAGTTTTCAAATACAAATCTGAATATTCACCTAAATTTTTTATATTAAAATACCTCCATACCTTTTGAGCATGTTCATACTGTTCATTAGTAATATCTTTATTGTTAAGTTTATTAAAAAAACAGATTGTGGAGGTAATTGAGTTTCCTTAAGCTTATCAATATTGTCAATGTAGTCGTATGGAAATACACCTTTACGTGTAAGTAAGTAAAATTGCTCTCGAGTACAACATTCAAATGCATACTTTAAATTGTTAAAGTCTTGCATATCCAAAAGGGATATTAATTCATCTAAAGACGTTCCTAAAAATCGCAGCGAATCTATAAAACGAAATTTAATACCGTTAGCCATGTGTTGAGTGAATGATATATACTTTTCATTATTTATTGGTAGTAAAGAAATTTTACCTAATTTAGCCAAATCTCTTATGATAAAGTGACTATCGTAACCGCTTAAATTATGGAAAACAATTGGAACTACAAATTGCTTTCTAAAATTCAAATTACATGAGTTATGAGCAAATCCCCGAAAATCTCCAGTAAAATGATCATGATCTCGCACGATAATGTCCGTTTCAACAAGTCTTTGTTCACAAATATGACAAATATGAGCTTTAAAATTTGAAAAATTTTCTCTCATGGGAACTATATTCTTAAATTTAGATTCAATCATTTGTGCGCATACTACCATTTCATTGGCGAACCATTTCATACAGTCAGGACCTCGATAACTGTTAAAATATGACAGACTATTATCATAGTCACATTTAACATAGTAGCCACAACTGAATGCAATGTGTCGCTGATATTTAATCATGTTAATATTAACATTATCAAGAATCGGTTCTAATAATGATTCGAAATCAGCGTATATCACAAATGGTGTTTTTTGTTTGTAAATAAAATTCTTAAACTTTATAAAAGTTTCCTTCAGAATTGTAATTTTACATTCATTATTTTTTTCACATAATTCTATATGTAAATTCAAACGTTCTTCACTTGAAAAATAATTTAAACATCTATCGCAGAAAATTTTTTTATTTTTTTTTCTATTGAGTTGATTACTTAATAATCGTGATAAGTTTTTTATCCAACAATAATGATATTTGATATCAATATTCTGGGTATCGTTAGGGTCTGGCGCATCATAATCATTTAACTTGGAAAAATATTGATTTTGAATTAATAATAAATTTATATGTTTTTCCAATTTATTTTTAGTTAAACGTATAGGAACTACTATATACTTATTATTGATTAACTCCAATCCATATACATTTATGGATAAATTATTATTCTTTTCAAAAACATGTATTTTATTTTATTTCATTGGAATCTCCACATTATCTAAATTCAACAAATCGCCATAATAAGGATACGATGTAACTCGATTAGAATGTTTTTCTGATGGATACAGAGCACTTACAATGCTCCAATAAAAACAGGCCAAGTCAAAATTAAAAATATTTACACAACTTAGTTTATTAGCAATTTGTTTTGGTAATTTAATAAACGATGAACTACCCCCGCCGCAACCATTTCCTACTGCAAACTTATTAATATTAACTTCAAGCGATATCACGGATTTTAATGCCCAATTTGACGAACGTTCCTGAAATTCCGATAGTTTAAATAAAATATAGTTGATTATATGATTAGTAAACCATTCAAATAATATTGTTGAAGAATCAATCGGTGCATATTTACTGTGAAAATATTTAAAATCTACTATGTCATTATCATCTACTAATTTTCTAATAAACTGTCCACAAAAAATAGTGTTTACTTTTATTAATGACATTTTTGATAAAACTTTTTCTACTTTTTCGCAAAAAATTTTAAAAGCATCCATTAAAAATGGTAGAACATCTTTATGTCTTAAATTTATAATAATCCCAGTAATAACGTTATTTTTGAAAATTGAAATTAAATCATTCCATTCTACTGAAGTCGTCGGTATATTATGTAATTTATTATATATAACTTTTAAATGACTAATTTTTGTTTGCCACGATCGAACTTGACCTGATAATAAATTAACATTCTTAAGTTTATCACAGCATAAATCAAACGCAATTTTTACATGTTTTAACCATGCTTCACAGTCAATATGAGGAAATTTTTCATAAAATTTTAAAATAAGTTTATCAATATCCTTTATTAATTGGTCGGACATTTTTTTAAATTAAAACTTACTATTCACAAACTTAAAGAGTGCTTTAGGGTTTCCCTTTTCAGCGTTCTTCTCATCGACGACGCTGACGTCGTCACCTTGATACACCACAGAATATTTTCCGTTTCCCAATTCATCAACGTGATTCTTCAAAATAGATAA
Source organism: Hermaeophaga mercurialis (assembly GCA_951812935.1). Taxonomy (NCBI): domain Eukaryota; kingdom Metazoa; phylum Arthropoda; class Insecta; order Coleoptera; family Chrysomelidae; genus Hermaeophaga; species Hermaeophaga mercurialis. The sequence continues at coordinate 30,293,820 of OX638364.1, forward strand.
TGATCGACGTGGTAAGAATATAACTCGATTCTCCAGTTCAAGCAAAATCGTTTCCCCATATTTTGAATTAACCAATTTAGCAATGTAGATTTTCTGAGGCTCATTAATTGGCAGGCTATTCAATGCAACCACCGGTTTATTTTCACCTTCTAGGAGAGACGAATTTATTTCATTTAAATTCATTTTTTCTCTAAAATAATATGTACTTTTATTTTTATGCAAAAAAAAAAAAATGAAAAATATTTACTTACATTTTTTAAACACTTTAACACAAAGAAACTGATTTACTAGTAATATGCTGCTGATGCTGATGCTGCTTTCACAATGAAATTATTAATCAAACTGATTTATTAGCGACACGTGTGCTGTCTTTATAATAATATGTGTGTGTGTGTGTGTGTTGAGAGCAAAGACTTGACTGAATTTTTTTTAGATTATAATAAAACTCTGATTTATATGTTTAATTTGAATTCTAATACTAATTAGTATAATCTATCGCATATGATAAAATTACATCACCTCATATGGTTTTCCGTTTTGCATAATCATTCTTACCGCCCTCGCTCGCTCCCGTCGTCTTCATTTAAGAATAATTTAGTTCATTTTACGATCAGTTTGCTATCGACAGGCATGGGTGATAATAAAATTAAAATATTGAGTGACATATCAATAGTACCGTCCAAAAAAAAAAATGTCTAATCCAGCTATGTCGTTGGAGTCGATAGTTGCTGCTGCCACTAGTGCCTCCTCTGATGTCACCACCGCCGCCGCCGCCGCCGTCGATGACGCCGCCTCCAACACTATCATTGAATCAGTAAGTTTTTGTTTTGTTTTGTTTTTTTTCACTTACTAAATTATTATTGTATAGGAATTTATGGATTTGACGTTCAATGCTGACGATCCCTTCATCAAAAACATATTTTCGGATGTGTTTTTGAAGGAAGAGGAGAACCCTCCGACGCTGTCGATGGCTACACCGCCTCCGCCGCCGCCGCCGCCGACGATGGCATCTTTAAAGAAGAAACGAAAACTAACGGAGGAGACGACGCGGAAATTATTAGACAGAGTTACTGAAAGATACAACTTTCTTTTTTTTAGTGTCGAAACCGAGAATATTAAAATTATTAGAAGATAAAAAAAAAATTAAAAATGATATGTGTGAATTACGCAAAAAAATAAATCAATACGCAGTTAGATTAGATCAAATTGATAGTGAAATTTTTACAATATCAGATTCGGAATTTTTAAAATAATTTTTTGCATAATTCACACATATCATTTTTAATTTATTTTTTATCAGATATTTTAATATAATAAATTACTTAGATCAAAATCATTGCAATTTCGGATTCAAAATTTTAAAATCATTTTGTAACTCTTGTTGTTCGCTATAGAGTCCCATCTCTAACATTAAATATGAACGGGTCTCGTTTGACGATGACTACGACTACGACGACGACGTTGGATAGGTTATTAAACCCATTGTTGTTGTTGGCAAATCTATTATCACGCCTCGCTTAAAATCTCAGCGGTTGAAGGCGATAGCGGTTTTAAAAATATATATATATTATTAAAACTATGTTTTTTTTTTAAACTTACTATTCCCTACTATTAGATAATAGCCTGATCACCCCCACACACACACACACACACACACACACACACACACATACAACTTATAAAAGGTGATGTATATGTCTTTAATAAATCAGTTGAAAGTAGAGAATGTCATTAGTAGTTGAGTAAAGAACTAAGCTAAAAAAATATTGTGAAAAAATTTCTCGACTAAACAAAGATATTGTGTTTTACGAAGAAAACAGGCAAGTTTTAAAAGATTTATCAAATTTGTGTTTAAATGATGATGATGGTCCTACTAAACGCAAATTATGTGATATTAACAGCGATATTCAACGGTTTGTTGTATACAAACATACCTAATGGAGTGTCTAATATAGCGGTATGTTTTAATGAAAACCAAAAAGAATGTAACCGCTCTGAATGGCAAATGATGGGTAGAACCTATTTAAATGATGGAAAGTTACAAGTTTTTTACGTAAGATTGCCCTCAACACCATATGAATTATATTACAAGTCGAAATTATTATTTCCGAATAGAAGTGAAGGTGATCAAGAAAAATGGTATAAAATTGGTGAAACTATCACCAATTGTACTTATCCTCTAGGAATAGGGACTGGAATTGGAGGATTAGTAGGAGGAGGAGGAGGAGAAGTCACACTAGGAGGAGTCGATCAACGACAATTTTCAATAACATGTGCTACATTTGGTTTAATGTTATTTATAGCGTTAAAAATGATTGTTAAATATTTAAGGAAAATATTAAATAAATTATATATATGAGATGTTTTATTTAGTGTTTTTAATATTTAAGGGAAAATAAAAACATAAAAACAGTTTTATACACATTTATTTATAAAACATTTTATACATGTTTATGAAAAAAATTTAATTAGGTAAAATAGTATTAGTAAACCAAGAAAGTAAATGATCCACGTTTCTTTGTGTACACATAAATTTTCCTTTTGAATGATGGCAACACTGCTGTGGAATTGTCAATTGAAAATTTTCCGTATCCCATATATTTTTATCATACTTGGCTACATCATGGATGATAGGAAATACTTGCAGCTCCTCACACTTACTTTGTAAAAATGAAAGTTTTTGTTCACCTCTAACGTAAATTATGTCTGCCGAATGAAGTAGGTAATTTTTTAAAATGTCATTAATTTCGCTATATTCAATATAACCGGAGTTAAATCGAATTCCGTGCAGATTTTGCTCTAAATAATTCACTGTCTTTTTATCACTAACACTAAGATTTTTAAATGGTGTTGGCGATTTAAATAGAAAATTTAATTGCTGTTGTCCAATATGAATGGAGAGCTCTTTTGGATGAAACACTTTTTCAATAATAAAACCTTGAATATCTACTAGTGCCACTCGCATGATGATTGCAAATCAACTAATTTTAATTATGTTAGGGGAGGCTTTTTTATATCTTCTGTGAATCGTGTGTGACCTATGATACACCTTGATATTATCGAAGTATGTGAAACCAAGGTCGCAATAGAAACCTTGATGTTACCGGAGAGATAGAGCGAAGTATGTAAAACCAAGGTCGCAATAGAAACCTTGATGTTACCGGAGAGAGAGATAGAGAGAGAGAGAGAGAGAGAGAGATCTGGAGTCAACACCTATTATTACGAGAGGCTTTTTATTACTTCCGTGAGTGGGTGATATTCCATGAGACAGTCGTGAACTATGATGCAATAAACCTTGGTGTTATCAGGGAATCCTACGTCCGATTCAATTTCCAACTTTACATCGACGGTTGATGACTTTATAGATTCTTCCTGCTTACTACAATCTATGATAAACAATGTACGTAATTTAAAATCCGAAACGGTTAGAAGGGTACGTTTTCGATTAGAGTTTGTGTAGCTAGGATAAAATTCTGTATAGTTGAAATATGCATCGTTGAAGCGATCACTAGCAAAATCAAATTGCGACCGATCATTAGGATAATAATCGCCATTTAACATTAGTCTAATATTACGAATATTCAAGTGATCAAATGTTGTAGGATCAGCTGCGGCTATATCACGTTTTTCGGTTTGGAAAAATATCATGACGTAGCGAGGTCTTTCAATAGCCGTACTAGTTTTCACAGGCCAGATATCTTTTTTAGCATTTGGCGTTATGGCTGGGAGTTCGTTAAGTTCCCATTTTCGAAAGGGTATCAAAATAGGCCGGTCCGATTGAATTGCCTTCAACAGTTTTTCATTTACTTCATAATTGGGGTAGATATGTTTAACTCTTACTTCAATGCTTTCAATATTTATTTTAACTGTAGTTACCGATCCGCCATTTTCCTTAATAGTTATACAATCGTTATCGTTTCGAGCACGAACAAAGCGAAAAGTTTGTCTACCACACGTAATCCTAGGATAATCATTGAAAACGTTGAAAATATGCTTTAGCGGTAATAATAGACTGAAAGATTTACTATTCGTGAGAATTGGTGATGAGGGATAATTCCAACCGGCAATAGACATGTGACGCGAGTCGTCTGGTGAATAGCAGGTATAAGCGCGAACGGTACTAACAATACCAGGATCTCGTACCGTCTCGATCTCTTTGCCACTTTCGCTGTATGTACAGGAATCGAATAGAAATGCTCCGAAATTTTGAGTTAATGAAACATCACATATGGAGCATAGTATTTGTATTCACATTTTCGAATTGATTCATCTATTACGGGTGACCCGTATAGATTAAACATCGGTAATTTCTCAGCTGATTCAGCTACTTTTCTTTTCTTGTAAACTATTGGTGACGATGACATGGTGGTGGGGGTGGCACGTTGTCAACAAAGAATCTTCTTATGCTAATAATTAATTGTGTTTTCACCGCTTATAACCAGTTAGGTCGAGGTCTAAGTTCCAATACTAGTGTACTTATTTCACCACGGAAATTTACTGGTTCACCGTTTTGATCGACTGCCAGTACGGTAATATTAAGAATTTCACGTTGAGGAATGACTGGTAAATACAAGAGATTTGAAGGCGTTTCGTCAATTATATATCCAGGATCTGATTTAACGGAGAATTCGTAGATTGTATGAGCAGGTGTGTTTCCATCAAACGCACCCGTCGTAATGTTACAATCAAAACGTACGGTTGAGACTTTTATAATGTTGACGGGTAAATCTGACGAATGTATCTGAGCCGGAACGAGATTTTTTTCGGAAAATCCCAACGTACGTCCAATATTGTTAGGTTCCTTAAACGATATGTTATAGAATTTGCTGAAAATTTCACATTTAAGCGTATTGTTATTGGGCTTCAATGAAAAATCTCGATCTGGATCAACGGAATTCTCCAAACCCATTCGATGCCGAATAAATCTCTCAATATCTGAAATTTCATAACTACCTGCTGGAAAGGCAATTTCGTTTAATTTGTTGTGTGCATCATAGTAGTAAAATTTTTGACCCTTTTCAATGTTCGGTATGGAATTATACGAATGAAACGATCTCAACGCTAGCTCATATTCTTTTTCAGGATTCAAAACGATGGGTGTTTGAGGTTTAAATGTAAAAATATGATTGGTGCTATTGACTCGCAACAACTGAGACATAACGAAGACTAACGAATTTTTAATAAATACAATAACTTAAATATATTCTTTATTTAAACTCTTTAAAACAATATATACATTTTGATTGCATTTGTGTACCACATACATCAGACCATACATGTCGACTGGAATTCGTTTGACATGGTAAAAACCGTTTTAACTCCATTCTGTACTCAACGGGAAGGCTATACCAGACTGTCTGTAAATCACTCACGTTCAATAAAATCATTTGAATTGCATCCTCGAGGTAACGACGATTCATCACGTAAAAATTTCAAGCACAAATGTCCACAATTTATTTGATTATAAGTTTGATATTGTTCGTTGTTATAGTAAATTTTGACAGGACGATTACGACTACTTAAATAACGAACAAGTTCTATAGGCGGCTTCAAATTACCAAATGAATCAAAATATTCAACTTTGTCGTTCTTTTTTCTATATGCGACCCAGTGTGTTCCGGGATTTTTCCAACTATCTAAATTTACGATACCACATTCACGTTGGGCGCGTACTCTCCTAGGTAGAGTATCGCGCATGAAAACACCTCGAAAATGAGGTATTTTATAAAGTTTAGCATATTTCAGTAATTCTTTATCGTATAATGCTCTATTAGGTAGCCTTAATGATGACGTCGACGTTTTTTTTGAGGTTTTTTTTTTTTTTTATTTTCAAGATACAGACCGAAACCTCCTTTGCTATTCTTTCGTAAATACAATCCATGACCGATAGCTTCCATCGCTTTATTGTGACGTGTCTCTTCTTCCAACTTCTTTTTCTTATTTTGAGCGTTTACGACGGAAGAAGCTATACTGGCTGCGCCTCCACTTAACGCCCCAAGGGCACTAAGTCCGGCAAACAAGGGAATGAGAGGAAGAAATCCTCCAGATTTAGAGTCAAATGGAATAATTCTAGGTATTCTAATGTTATTTTTACCGCCGGCACGTTTAACTGCCACTTTGGCTGCTTTTAAAGCCAACGATACGGCCTTCTTTAATGTCTTGGCAGGTTTCATGGATTTTCCAATTTTTTTTACAACGTGAGTGTTAAAGGAACAACCCATACCAAGTTTACGTTTGGTTTTCATTACTCCGGTTACAAGTAGAGCGTTACCACGTTCACCAAGACTAGCGTCCTTTGATTTAACGCGCTGCCACGCTTGTTTCTCTAATATTTTATCGGCTTTATGACGTTCGTTCAATGAATCGTTCTGCGAATAGGCGATGTCGTGTTGTTTGCACGCGGCGTCTAGCGGATTAATACCCGGATCACCACGTGCCAATCGTTTTTGTAGTTTTCTTCCTGGACCGCAGAATTGGTACCCCCCACTTAAATGGATTTCAAAGGGTAATTTATTAATCAATGTATTTAACACACCCTCTCCTTCGTGCACAAACATTGAAACTAATAAATGAGCGTAACAGCTTCGATATTTATAAGACGATGAAGGTGATTCAACAAGTGCAGTCGTTACCGATCGAAAATTTAGACGATTTTCAAGACAAAAAGTTAAATGGTATTAGTAAACATGGTCCGTTGTTGCCCGACTCGTTTCGCGCCATAATCTGCGGCCCGAGTGGCTGTGGAAAGACAAATGTAATGTTAGCCCTGTTGTTTAATCCCAATGGTGCTAAATTTGAAAATGTTTACGTATACTCAAAATCTTTATACCAACCAAAGTATCAGTTATTACAAACAGTAATGACTCAAGCAAAGGGTATAGGTTATTTTCCGTTTAAAGACAACGATGAAGTCATCAGTCCCACTAAAGCCAAAAAAAACTCCATTTTTATTTTCGATGATGTAGCATGTGATAAACAACAAAAAATTCGTGAATATTATTCCATGTGTAGACATAAAGATATTGATGCTGCCTACTTATGTCAAACATATTCAAAAATCCCGAAACAATTGATAAGAGATAATTGTAATCTGATTGTGCTATTTAAACAAGATGAAATTAATCTAAAGCATACATTTGAGCACGTACCCCCCATATAACCTTTAATGAATTTAAAACCCTGTGTTCAAAGTGTTGGATCAATAGGTACGGAACGGTAGTTATCGTAAAAGATTTTCCCATTAACAATGGTCGCTATCGAATGGGTTTCGAAAAGTATATAAAAATTTGTTAATTTGTGTTAAACGTCACTGTAAAGAATGATGTCAAACGATCGAGTTGCTGCGGCCACACATAAACGAAAGTTGCCGAACTGACGCGTACTGTACGGAAAATAAGATTTAGCCTTGAAATTGAATCGAACGAACGTGGACGAATCAATCTATAAACTTTTCAAACCAATAACCGATCCGTTAAAAGAAATTGCGTTAAAAACTACTACTACTACAAGTACTGCTCCCATACAAGTAAAGGAAGAACCATTTATTAAAAAAGAATATAAAGTGCATCCTACTAGTACTAAATTTCTTGATTTAGAAAATGTTGCCGAGTTTAATGAGCCCAGTATAATAGAGGAACCTGATTTATCGCCGAAACGTTCCACTGAGCCGTCCACTGAATATTCACAGGATATAATAGATGAATATCTGGATCAGTATCCACCAATAAGTCATACTTACCTTAAATATTATTGGACAAATAACGATAAAATTCATAGAAAATATGGTCCTACATGTGATAATGAACAAGATAATTGGACGCTTGGTAATAGAAGAATTTCCTTAGTAGTATAACAAGGCGGATACTGGCTCAAATTTGACCTTGAAAATGGCCTTTAAAGTGACCTTGGTGGTTTTGGAAAAGTTTCCTCGGAAAATGGCTTTGGAAAATTTTCTTTACCACCGCCCCCGGCCTTGAAAGTGGCCTTGATGCTTGTGGAAGAGCAGCCTTTGGAAAATGGTCTTGGAAAATGTCCTTTGCCGCCGCCCCCGACCTTGAAAATGGCCTTAAAAGTGTCGTTGATGGTTTTTTGGAAAAGTGGTCTTGGAAAATGGTTCGCCCCGTGAGCCTTGATTCTTGGAAGAGCCGCCTCTAAAAAGTGGCCTCTAAAAAAGTGGCTTTTGAGGCCCGCCCCAGAAATTATTCCAGCGAGCGTCACCGCTGACGCCGGCACTGGAGTCCAGCGCAGACACTTTTAATTGCTGCATAGGCAACCCTGTTTACGTTGTAGCGTAATGTTGGTTGCCTATGCATGCACGCATCCATAATTAAACAAACCAATAATAAGAGATTTATTTTTTTTTATTCAATATAATACAAATAGAAACGTATTGCCATTTTTAATCACAAATCCACCTTCTTCTTCTTCTTCTGCTTCTAGTTCAATCAATTCGGCTTGAGGAAAATCGGCGCCTATCATTTTCTCCACACCGCTTTTAAATGCCTAAAAAAAAAAATTAAAATTAAAATAAAAAAAATTAAAATAAAAAAAACGAAAAAAAAACTTACTGATTTAGCGGCTGAGGCAGCAGCGTCGCCGCCGGAGACGGTTTTCAGCGGCGGCGGCGGCGTCGTCGTCGTCGTAGTCGGGAGCACTGTGGAATCGCTCATGTTTTTTGAACTAGGTGTGCTGACGACGGATGCTCGCGCGACCGACTCAGCCGCCAGTTGTTGAAACCGGGATCCGCGCGCGCGCGCCGCCGGCCGCCGGCCGCCCTCGCTGCTGGGATCCGCGCGCCGGCCGGCCGCCCTCGCTGCTGGGATCCGCGCCGCCGGCCGCCTCCACCTCACGACGATGCTCTCACTGGATCCTCGACCGTGAATTACGAGAGCGCGCGTGCCGCTATCGCCCTGCAACGACCTTCGTCAGCCTCGAGCGCGTGCAACCGCTATCGCGGTCGCGGCGGAGATTTTTACACAATATCTTTGTCGAGAAATTTTTCATAATATTTTTTTCTACTCATTTATTAAAGACATATACATCACCACCACCACCACCTTTTATAAATCGTATGTATGGGCTATTATCTAATAATAATAGGGGATAGTAAGTTTAAATAAAAAAGAAAAACAGTTTTAATAATATATATATTTTTTTAAATGTAAATTATATTATAATAGATATAATGGATAATAGTAAGTTTTAAATGTCCAAGGATATTGATATCACTGATCCGAATGATGATGATGATGGAAACCCCAGGGGAGGGTGTCATGTGAATCATCTAATAATTTTCGTTTATCATCTAATGAATTTAAACCAATTTTTGTTTGATTTATGCTGTAAACTTTATGTTTAAACGATTGAATTGTACACTGTGAAATAATTTTATCTTTCTTTTCAATTAAACAATCCACATAATCTTGAAAACTCATATCATTTTTTACTACGGAACTTTTAATACCTTTTGATTTTGTAACTATAGATTTATCCTCAACTTTATACGTATACATTTTAGATCTTAAGCCTATGAAATGAGTTATAATTTTACCGTTTGTCTCATCTTTCATTAGACCTGGAACCTTCTTATTACACAGTGGAATTTGATATGGGTTATTTGATGCATAATCACTAGTGTCAAATCTGTCAATATGGGCATTAATCACCTCCTTATACACATCATTACATTTAATCTCATAGATAAAAGAATCTGTATCAGTATATAAGATCTTACAAGCGTCATTTCCTAATTTAGATAACATAAAGTCATAATGAAATTCATACATACATGTTTTTGAAATATCTAAAATAGACATTCCAATGTATATGGGTTTGTTGAATAAAATTTCTGATTTACGTAATTCAATAGCCATTAAATCATCCGAAAAAATGGTTCTACTATGGAACCTTAGACTTGCTATTAAATTTTTTGCCCCATATCTTCACTCCCACTGCGAAACTAATTTAACTACACGATGTTTTCGAATATTTTCCATTGTTTTACCGTATACTGAATTTACTTTTAATTTATAATAATCTTTTTCAAATTTGTTTGTTGTTTGTGCTCGAAACTGTGTATTTAAAGTTACGTATGGTTGCTTTGCTGCTTTATTCAGATTTAAAATATTTAGCTATTGCATATATCCTTTTTGAACGCTTCTTTAAGCAATTACAAAAATATCAATAGACTTATTTAATACAGATTATTTATATAATTTATATACATATAATTTAGTTTTAAATCTTACCTTATATTATTAAAATTATCCCTATCTAATTTTGATTTCACATCAGACACTATAACTATAACTAAAATAAAATTATGGTTTGAATCTCACTGTTCACTGTTTTGCATTATATCTGACGTTTTTCCTGTTCCCCTCACTGCATCTGAGTCAGCCGATTACTTATTGGGCGATGATAAGGGAAAAACATCCCTAAACACCCGCAAAAATATATATACAATAATAAAGTAGTCCATGCCTGGACCTACCACTAGAGGAAAATTAAAATTAGAACTCCAAGTGGTAGAAGATTTTGACCCCAAGCACAATAGCACCGAGCTTGCTAATAAATCGTTCCAAAAATCGTCAAAAACTCCCAGAACTCCTCCGGGAGAGGTGTCCTTATTTAGTCACTCCCCTGGTAGCTCTGCCGAAGGAGTAGAGCAACCGACTTCAGAGGAGACATTAAAATTCGTTGACGGTACACAAGGTACGGAAGAGGATATATCGGTAGAAAAGAATCTACCGAAAAATAAAAAGGAGTTGAATAAGCCACCAGGACCTTCAAACAGGGAATATCCAGAAAACAGGCGAAAGACAAAGAAAGATACGATGCTAAGCACAGAGAATTTGATTTCAAAAAAGGGGATCAAGTAAAAGTTTTTACCCCCACAAGAAAAGTAGGAAGAAGCGAGAAACTTCTATTACGCTGGTTTGGACCATACCACGTCGTATAAAAAATCGGTGAAGTTAATTACCGAATAAAAAAGGGACCACACAGAAACAGTGTAGAGGAAGTGGTCCACGTCAGTAGGATGCTCCCATACAATGATCCATGGTGCCCAGAGCTGGATCCATCGGACATCACGAATAATGATACCTAAAAAATAAATAAATAACTAATTTTTAAAGTATATTTCATCCAATTATTATACAAGATTTAGTAGTTTTTAATTTAATTTAAATTATTAGCAAATCTCTCAGACTATTAAATAAGGACAAATAGAGATACTCCATCAGGGTATCGAAAAATAAGACCACTTGAAACTTTTCCTACTTATAGCTATCTAAAACAAAACTTAAAACTAATTAAATTTTTTTCTATAGGATCATAATTTTGATATTCACTCATATAGGCAGAGTAACTGCAACTAAAGCGGAAACTGCCCATGAAATAGAGGTGACTGCCGGAGCGTTCTGGAGAGCACTTCCAGATGCTGTGGCGTATGAAGCCACCATACCCCTTATATATGAATCAGAGTTGTATGACATGAGTAATAAAAACCTCCAGAAACAAAACCTCACTTGTATTAGAAACAAAACTGCAGAATGTGAAATTATGCACAGCATAAATCAACTGCAATTCATATACAATAAAGAATTTCAAAATCTCGAGGAAAGCTGGAGCCCCAAATTCCTTCAAAATATATCGCGCGAACAATACCATCTAAGAAGTAGAAGGGCTCTAGACTTCCTAGGAGATGGACTCTCGTGGTGCTGTGGAGTAGCTACCCAGCACAAATTAGACTCCCTAATAATGGACGAACATCAGTTACAAAACCAACTAAGCCGGCTAAATAATCTGATGTCATATACAATAAAAACCATAACAAAAAATTCCGAAGAATTTAAACAATACGAGAAGGGTGTTTCTGAGGCATTTGAACAAACTCAATTTCATATTCACAATTTAGAGGCTCAGTTCCTTAATTACAGAGATAAAACGACTCTACTTGACAATGAATTTGAAAATACAATAATTGAGTTACTAGAACTTCAATATAACTTCCAAACAGACCTAATTCTTCAAACTAGAGCATTCAAACGTCAAACAATACTATCCTCATGCAGACAACACTTATTACCCATTACTATTCTAAAACCAAACATTCTTAAAAGCGACTTATTCTCTCTCATGGCAGAACTAGTTAGATTCGACCAAACCCTAGCTATTCCAGTCCACGATTTATCTAGATACTACCAATTACCTATATGCGATTGCAGTTTTGCAAACGATAAAATGTACATTCACATAAGAGTTCCATTAATTCACAAAGGTGACAACTGGGAAATTTTTGAATTAATCACGACACCCTTTGCATGGCACAACCAAACTTGTAAAATACAACACGACACAACCTTTCTGGCAGTAACAAACACACAAACGACAGATAATAACAAAATTAGACAAATTTCAGGCTTAGGCCTACAACATTGTAAACCATATAGAGACAAACTATGCTTCTTGCCAAGATTCAGTGCCGATAGTTTACATGGCACAGGATGCGCAAAAAAGCTATTCAACGGTGCTACCGTACAAGACATTAGCCACCACTGCCCCATGAATTGTTACAAATCTTCGACAACCATCATTTCAGAAATCGACGACGACGTTTTCGTTATAACTCACCCCAAAAATCCGACAGTAGTAGAATGTCCCAGAACAAAGAAAGTATATTTAACACAGAACTCTGACACAAGCCCTGGAGCAATAAGAATAAAATTATCTTGTAACTGTAAACTGACAATTGACAAAGAAGACATAATCCCACCGAGATTTCCATGTTTCACAAATGTATCCAACGAATTCGAAATAACACATATCATTCCCGCTGCATGGTCGACTCTAAAATCATTCATCTTAAAACCCAATACCGAAACAAGCCCCATAACATTCATGAATCACAGTGAATGTTTTAACCCTAATTGGACACTCGAAATTCCTCATATAAATCTATCTTCCTCTAACGAAATTATCAAAGACATACTTTCAAATATTAATGATCGCCCACCTATATCTCATTATTACAGCTTCCACGGAGACAGCATTTTTCTTGTCTGGAATAGCATAATATCCGTATGCGTAATATATATCCTTTTCCACAGGGTTAATGGCGTAGCAGTAGCCTTAGCACCTATACCTGCTCACGCAGACTCACAAACGCCTTTAAGCCACCATATCGAATTCTCCCTCCTTTGCATAGTATTCATAATATTTATAGGCTACCTTCTCATAAAAGTAGCACTCCTCCTGCTCTCCAGACGCCAGAAAATGCAGTCACACTCTGAATCCCAACCGCAAACAAAATCTGTAGATGAAGAAATATTAGAAAACATTGGACATACCCGGCTAACCCTTGAGGTAAATAAACAAAGTTTAAATGAAATTTCAGCAGGACAGAGCCTGCCCTGTATTTTAAGGGCGACAACAGAAAATGTCGACTAGATAAATAAATAAATCAATAAATAAAAAATATTTTCAAAGAGGGCAATAAAGGTAAGAAAATTTGTATGTGGTAATTTTTATCAAAAAGGGAGAGGAAAAGTCGAGAAACAGTTTCCGTCCCCTTATGTAATACATATAGTTTAGTTAAGGTTATATAAAATAACAAGAAAACACTTTTCTTGTTTTCTAGAAAATAATAGAAATAAAGAAAAAATAACCACATACAATCTAAAAAATTATTTCATATACTAAGCTTAATATTTCAATTAATCATCACTGATGTATCAATAACTTTATTTAAAACTCTAATCCACTAACCGATATTCTTGTACCTTCAAATAAATTCATATTTTACTCTACTTTTCTTCATCCTTATTTAACATAGTCAATCTGAGAGACCTAACCTATTCTCTTTTCTTTAAATACATGTACATTTTCCTCTTTAACAAAAGGGTAAGGGATTTCTTTCGCATATGTAAAACTATAAGTTACATGCAGAAACAAAAATGTAATACAACCCATAACTTGTATAACTTAGATTAAGACTAAAATCTTATAATAGAGATTAAGAGGGGGTATATATTAGGATAAGAATTAAAACATATGTACTTACCATTTTTTTTTTTCTCAACTTCTGTTTCACGAATATTCGAGCACCACACACACAATCCAGTCAAAGACCAAGAAAGCCAAAATCCGATGCTACTACATCAGCCACTCCACATATGAGACTTCCAACCCCCACAAAACATGAAGGGAACAATGGAAGCCACACAACATCGCCTTCTCAGAACCACGACCTGAAAAAGAAAGTGTTGAAAAAACCATTCACTTAGGCGGTACAAAGTCGTATCACACTCACCTTTGAACTCCTAAATTCAGTATGCTCACAGCAACACTCCAGGATAACGTATCCACTAAAATTTTCAGAAATTACCAAAACACATGGTAACACCATTTCTATCTAGAAAACTATTCCCACAAACATGCGGTAAAATCTTCACCCATAAAGGCCGCAAGCCACATGAAAAGATACCAGTACCACATAAAATAAAGCAATCAAACTTGAATCCAGAATGTCCAAAAAAATCCACTGCGAGACGTCCACCTAAAGCTCCAACGCTAAAGCTGGAAAAAATACCTGTCCCAGGGTAAACAACAAAACCTGTCCAAAGGAAATCTTAACCAAGGCCAAAGCCAAAACAAAAAGAAGACTACATTTCCCACGCGAAACCAAACGTGCGGACGCATCAAAAAGCCCAGCAGTTGAATCAGGCACAAGTACCACAACCAGAGAGGCGATAACACAGAACCGTATTCAGCGAAGGTGCAGTAGCTTGGAAAAAGAACTGTCGGTCTCAGTGCTCGCGCGTGTGTGTTTGTGCATAAAGACTTTAATCTTATATTACAGTACTTCACTTATTCATTTTATTTCAATCAATTTTATTTTTAGTATATACATTTCAGACAGACATTGTTTCGTTTGTCATTGCCTTCACATAAGAATGTTAATTTAAAAAGCCAGGGTCCGGCTTTAACAGGCGGGGGGCATGTCACAAATTCCTATATGAGCGCATATTAATAAACAATTCCAAATCCTAGATTAAAATATTTTTCATTCAAATCTTTTTCAAATTGTAAAAATATAAGTGAACCAAAGTTCATTAATCTCCTCAAGACTATTCAACTTTTATTTCAACATTTTTTAAACTTTAAACAATAACATTTTATATTTTATTATGTCATATAAACATACGATCAAACAATTTCGATGATGGTTCAATTTTATAGATTGGGCAAGCACCGTAACCTCAACGAAAAGAGGGTCATGTCAATGTACTATCCATTATTTATAAACAAAATTTAATAACTTCTGTCGAAGCAAAAAGCCAAAAGTTGACTTGGAAAACAAAAAGAAAGAAAGGAGTCAGTCGAGGAACTCCTGGGGTTAGGGCAAGAGCTCCTCTGACCAAGCAGCGTCTCTTTCCTTTCTTTGAGTTTTCTCGAGGGCAGCTTAAACAGATAAAGCCACTTTTGATACGCGACTCAGTATAACGCGGAAAGTAAGTTGGTAAAGCTATTGGAATTTGTGATTGTTCCCAGGGGCCAAGAGATGTGGTAAGGACCTGTTTGCATTAGTATTATATTTAGCTGATTTGATTTTGTTACCCTGTGTGGGACTGGGGTTAGTATAACGTGATTATCCGTTAGTTTATTTTCTTTTGCTTAACCTGTTTTATTTTTTTTTATTCAATACATGATTGTGTATTTTTTATAACGCTTTTCGTTCATTACCCGAACCACGAGTTGCGACCCCCAAACGGTCACCAACTCGTGACAATATGCATTAGTCATGTCTTTGCTTTTGACGCTAACGAGTCATACTCACGTGTTTTCGTTCACGCCTCAGACCCCAATTGTGCTCGCTTCTGAAAAGAGATATTTCCTAGCAGTACTTGGCTTTCACTCATACAACTCGATACCCAATATTGACGGTGAGAAATTTTTCTACTACGAAAACAACGATAGAGGAAAGTTGACATTGAGAAGCTAATTCAAAATTCTATTGCTCCAAATACGGGTCATACACTATTTTCGTTGAAGCCAAACAACAACACACTCAAGTGTGAAATATACAGCAAGCGTCACGCAATTACTTTTGAGAATCACCACAATAGTCTTGGAGAGATTTTGGGATTTTCCAACAAGGTACTGGCCCCCGGTGTTGTACACTCTGTACACCCGTCAACATTATAAAAGTATCAAACATTCGCTTTGAGTCCAACATTACCGAAAGTGCCTTCTACGGAAACAGGCCTGTCCACACCATCTTTGAATTTCCGATTACAGTTGACGCCGGCTACGCAATTGTGGAAAGACCTAATAACCCAATATATCTACTTGTTACGAATACCGGGGAAATTAGCAACATCACAGTGCTGGCTGTAGACCAAAACTTTAAGCCCATAAATTTTCGAGGAGAACAAAGTGTCCTTCATTTGGAGTTAGTAAGACGATAATAAATGGGTTTGGTTATAGATTATAAGAATAACGCAGCCAGTTCAACAACACCATTCACTGCTAGACCTCATAGCCAACGAGAGCTAACGCCTGAAAATAAATTGTTTCTTCAATCGCTTGGATTAACCATAAAAAAATATGGTAAATCGTCAATACGTACAAATGGGGGACTACGGTAAACGTCCACGTACTGAAAGCATTGATCCGAGTTTTAACCTCTACCAACAACCTCGTTATGATGAGTCTATTACAAGGATGGAATATCGAACGTGCTCACCGTTCATCAAATCCTTCAACAACAATGATGTGGTGGAATTTGTTGTCAATCAAGTGGATTCATTTTTTGCCATGAACGAGTCATTGCTCGAAATCAAGGGTAAATTGGAGGTAACAGGAGGAGGAGACGTTTCCCTAGTACCCAACTGTTGTGCCTTTCTCTTTTACTCATGCACTTACAGCGAGAGCCCAAGAGAGATTGAAACGGTTCGTGATCCTGGAGTAGTGAGCGCTGTACGAGCTCTTTTCAACTACAGCGGTTTAGATACAAATCACATGGCTATCGCTGGTTGGAATGGTACTTACAACCCTCCTATGGACGCTTCCACAAAATCGTTTAGTTTTTTGATGCCGCTCAAACATATTTTCAACATATTCAACGATTACCCAATGATCACTTGTGGAAGGCAAACAATTCGATTGGTTCGCGCTCGCGATGATAGTGATTGTCTTATGATTAAAGAAAAAACTACTTCTACTGGTATAACAAACACTTCTGCAACAATTAAGATCGAAACCATTGATTTGAAAATCAAACATATATATCCCAATGATGAAATTAAAATAAAATTGATGGAGGCCATTAGAAGCGATACACCTATTCTGATACCGTTCCGAAAATGGAAACTTAATGAGACAAGATCCAATGGCTTTCGACAATGTCAATGTAACCAGCATTAGACTGTCACTGAACGGAGAGTATTGGCCTAACGAAAGAAACATATTGGACTTTGTTAAAAACGACTACGCCATGGCTTACCATAACTATGCTGAATTTTACCTCAGCTATATGCACGGCTCAGCCGAAAAACATCCTATACTGAACTACAAGGAGCCCTATTTATCATTGATTGCTCGAAACAGGAAGAAACTATGAAGTCTTCCACTGTGGACGTGAGACTCGAGCTCGAAACGGATATTGGATTTCCAGCAGACAGCAAAGCCTACTGCATCATAATTCACGACTGTCTAATGGAATACCGTCCTCTAAGTGAAGTGGTTGAAAGTTTAAATTAAAAATATAATATCTTTATTTTTTTTTGATGCTAATAAATGAAATGAAATGAAAAATTTTTGAGTTTTAATAAAACACCTTTTGTATATTTTTAGTTGTTTATTACAACATTACACGAGGATCGAAACCTTCTTTGAATACATTTATAAAGAAATTTTAGTAATAAAATACATATAGCAGATAATGAGAGGCACGATATTGTAAATGTCTTGTTAATTTCGTCATTTAATTGTCCATCCTTGTCGCCGGAACTGATGTTGGTTGTATTCGTCTTAAGGAATAACATACTTTTTTCGGTATTAGTAGTATAACTAGGCGGATATTGGACCAATTTGACCTTGAAAATGACCTTTAAAAGTGGCCTTGGTGGTTTTGGAAAAGTTTCCTCGGAAAATGGCCTTGGAAAATTTTCTTTACCCCCGTCCCTGACCTTGAAAATGGCCTTGAAAGTAGCCTTGATGGTTTTGGAAGAGCAGCCTTTGGAAAATGGCCTTGGAAAAGTCCTCCGCCGCCGCCCCCGGCCTTGAAAATGGCCTTAAAAGTGTCCTTGATGGTTTTTGGAAAAGTGGTCTTGGAAAATGGCGCCCCCGAGGGCCTTGAAAGTATCCTTGGAAGAGCCGCCTAGTGTGTGTGTCCTTTGAAAATGGCCCTCCACCCCCGGAATCCTCCGCCGCCGCCGCCGCTGACGCCGGCACTGGAGTCCGACAGCAACCCGTTTTACGTGGTGGCGTAATGTTGGTTGCGTGCGACGCTGCAAATGGTTACAGTCCGCGCGCAGGCACATAGGCAACCCGGTTTACGTTGTAGCGTAATGTTGGTTGCCTATGCATCCATAATTAAACAAACCAATAATAAATAAGAGATTTATTTTTATTCAATATAATACAAATAGAAACGTATTGCCATTTTTAATCACAAATCCACCTTCTTCTTCTTCTTCTTCTTCTAGTTCAATCAATTCGGCTTGAGGAAAATCGCCCATCATTTTCTTCACACTGCTTTTAAATGACTGCAATAATTAAAAAAAAAAATTAAAATTAAAATAAAAAAGTAAAAAAAAACTTACTGATTTAGCGGCTGAGGCAGCGTCGTCATCGCGATCGTCGCCGCCGGAGACGGTTTCCAGCGGCGGCGGCGTTGACAGCGTCGTCGGGAGCACTGTGGAATCGCTCATGTTTTTGAACTAGGTGTGCTGACGGATGCTCGCGACCGAATCAGCCGCCAGTTGTTGAAACCGGGATCCGCGCGAGCGCGCCGCCGGCCGCCGCTGCCCTCGCTGTTCTCAGCTGGGATCCGCGAGCGCGCCGCCGGCCGCCCTGCGACGACCTTCGTCAGCTTCGAGCGCCTGCAACCGCTATCGCGATCGCCGCAGAGATTTTTACACAATATCTTTGTCGAGAAATTTTTCACAATATTTTTTTCTACTGATTTATTAAAGACATATACATCACCACCTTTTATAAGTCGTATGTATGGGCTATTATCTAATAATAGGGGATAGTAAGTTTAAATAAAAAAGAAAAACAGTTTTAATAATATATATATTTTTTTAAATGTAAATTATATTATAATAGATATAATGATAATAGTAAGTTTTAAATGTCCAAGGATATTGATATCACTGATCCGAATGATGATGATGATGGAAACCCCAGGGGAGGGTGTCATGTGAATCATCTAATAATTTTCGTTTATCATCTAATGAATTTAAACCAATTTTTGTTTGATTTATGCTGTAAACTTTATGTTTAAACGATTGAATTGTACACTGTGAAATAATTTTATCTTTCTTTTCAATTAAACAATCCACATAATCTTGAAAACTCATATCATTTTTTACTACGGAACTTTTAATACCTTTTGATTTTTTAACTATAGATTTATCCTCAACTTTATACGTATACATTTTAGATCTTAAGCCTATGAAATGAGTTATAATTTTACCGTTTGTCTCATCTTTCATTAGACCTGGAACCTTCTTATTACACAGTGGAATTTGATATGGGTTATTTGATGCATAATCACTAGTGTCAAATCTGTCAATATGGGCATTAATCACCTCCTTATACACATCATTACATTTAATCTCATAGATAAAAGAATCTGTATCAGTATATAAGATCTTACAAGCGTCATTTCCTAATTTAGATAACATAAAGTCATAATGAAATTCATACATACATGTTTTTGAAATATCTAAAATAGACATTCCAATGTATATGGGTTTGTTGAATAAAATTTCTGATTTACGTAATTCAATAGCCATTAAATCATCCGAAAAAATGGTTCTACTATGGAACCTTAGACTTGCTATTAAATTTTTTGCCCCATATCTTCACTCCCACTGCGAAACTAATTTAACTACACGATGTTTTCGAATATTTTCCATTGTTTTACCGTATACTGAATTTACTTTTAATTTATAATAATCTTTTTCAAATTTGTTTGTTGTTTGTGCTCGAAACTGTGTATTTAAAGTTACGTATGGTTTTAACCATGCTGATTGTTTAAATTTTAAAACTCTATGTATTTTACGAATGACTAACCCATGATTTATTGCTTGTTTTAAAGCTCGATAATGAATAATGTATTTAGTTTTGTTATAAAGCGTTGTTAAAAGTTTGCAAAATTTTGATCCTTCAGGTTTTCTATGCTCACAGCAAAAAGGAAAATCCTTATGCATACTATGAAGGTGATGAGGATAATCTAAGTCAACCTCTAGTATATACCCGATGTCTGCGTCATCGGGAATACTCAATACATCTATATTTGTATCAACCCATTCAAATCCGCCATATGGAAGTGGTTGTGACATTGCCCAACCGTACAAATTATTGACGTCTACGTATAATAAGTACTTGTCAGGTTTAGATTTGTCATAATCATGCATATATTTATTATTCGCCTCAGAATAACGACAACAACATTGGCTAATCCCACCGCGTATCGCGTTCTCAATAAATAATATCATATCAATGTCATGAAGAAGCTGTAATTTACATCCGGTATACCGTAGCATGCAGTCCCAACTATATCCGGGGATGGTGTAATACCAACTCGGGTCAAGACCACTTGTACTATATCCGATTTTTCGAAATCTCTCAAAGACGTCGGCCAACAAAATAATGTCAGTTTTCAAATACAAATCTGAATATTCACCTAAATTTTTTATATTAAAATACCTCCATACCTTTTGAGCATGTTCATACTGTTCATTAGTAATATCTTTATTGTTAAGTTTATTAAAAAAACAGATTGTGGAGGTAATTGAGTTTCCTTAAGCTTATCAATATTGTCAATGTAGTCGTATGGAAATACACCTTTACGTGTAAGTAAGTAAAATTGCTCTCGAGTACAACATTCAAATGCATACTTTAAATTGTTAAAGTCTTGCATATCCAAAAGGGATATTAATTCATCTAAAGACGTTCCTAAAAATCGCAGCGAATCTATAAAACGAAATTTAATACCGTTAGCCATGTGTTGAGTGAATGATATATACTTTTCATTATTTATTGGTAGTAAAGAAATTTTACCTAATTTAGCCAAATCTCTTATGATAAAGTGACTATCGTAACCGCTTAAATTATGGAAAACAATTGGAACTACAAATTGCTTTCTAAAATTCAAATTACATGAGTTATGAGCAAATCCCCGAAAATCTCCAGTAAAATGATCATGATCTCGCACGATAATGTCCGTTTCAACAAGTCTTTGTTCACAAATATGACAAATATGAGCTTTAAAATTTGAAAAATTTTCTCTCATGGGAACTATATTCTTAAATTTAGATTCAATCATTTGTGCGCATACTACCATTTCATTGGCGAACCATTTCATACAGTCAGGACCTCGATAACTGTTAAAATATGACAGACTATTATCATAGTCACATTTAACATAGTAGCCACAACTGAATGCAATGTGTCGCTGATATTTAATCATGTTAATATTAACATTATCAAGAATCGGTTCTAATAATGATTCGAAATCAGCGTATATCACAAATGGTGTTTTTTGTTTGTAAATAAAATTCTTAAACTTTATAAAAGTTTCCTTCAGAATTGTAATTTTACATTCATTATTTTTTTCACATAATTCTATATGTAAATTCAAACGTTCTTCACTTGAAAAATAATTTAAACATCTATCGCAGAAAATTTTTTTATTTTTTTTTCTATTGAGTTGATTACTTAATAATCGTGATAAGTTTTTTATCCAACAATAATGATATTTGATATCAATATTCTGGGTATCGTTAGGGTCTGGCGCATCATAATCATTTAACTTGGAAAAATATTGATTTTGAATTAATAATAAATTTATATGTTTTTCCAATTTATTTTTAGTTAAACGTATAGGAACTACTATATACTTATTATTGATTAACTCCAATCCATATACATTTATGGATAAATTATTATTCTTTTCAAAAACATGTATTTTATTTTATTTCATTGGAATCTCCACATTATCTAAATTCAACAAATCGCCATAATAAGGATACGATGTAACTCGATTAGAATGTTTTTCTGATGGATACAGAGCACTTACAATGCTCCAATAAAAACAGGCCAAGTCAAAATTAAAAATATTTACACAACTTAGTTTATTAGCAATTTGTTTTGGTAATTTAATAAACGATGAACTACCCCCGCCGCAACCATTTCCTACTGCAAACTTATTAATATTAACTTCAAGCGATATCACGGATTTTAATGCCCAATTTGACGAACGTTCCTGAAATTCCGATAGTTTAAATAAAATATAGTTGATTATATGATTAGTAAACCATTCAAATAATATTGTTGAAGAATCAATCGGTGCATATTTACTGTGAAAATATTTAAAATCTACTATGTCATTATCATCTACTAATTTTCTAATAAACTGTCCACAAAAAATAGTGTTTACTTTTATTAATGACATTTTTGATAAAACTTTTTCTACTTTTTCGCAAAAAATTTTAAAAGCATCCATTAAAAATGGTAGAACATCTTTATGTCTTAAATTTATAATAATCCCAGTAATAACGTTATTTTTGAAAATTGAAATTAAATCATTCCATTCTACTGAAGTCGTCGGTATATTATGTAATTTATTATATATAACTTTTAAATGACTAATTTTTGTTTGCCACGATCGAACTTGACCTGATAATAAATTAACATTCTTAAGTTTATCACAGCATAAATCAATCGCAATTTTTACATGTTTTAACCATGCTTCACAGTCAATATGAGGAAATTTTTCATAAAATTTTAAAATAAGTTTATCAATATCCTTTATTAATTGGTCGGACATTTTTTTAAATTAAAACTTACTATTCACAAACTTAAAGAGTGCTTTAGGGTTTCCCTTTTCAGCGTTCTTCTCATCGACGACGCTGACGTCGTCACCTTGATACACCACAGAATATTTTCCGTTTCCCAATTCATCAACGTGATTCTTCAAAATAGATAATGATCGACGTGGTAAGAATATAACTCGATTCTCCAGTTCAAGCAAAATCGTTTCCCCATATTTTGAATTAACCAATTTAGCAATGTAGATTTTCTGAGGCTCATTAATTGGCAGGCTATTCAATGCAACCACCGGTTTATTTTCACCTTCTAGGAGAGACGAATTTATTTCATTTAAATTCATTTTTTCTCTAAAATAATATGTACTTTTATTTTTATGCAAAAAAAAAAATGAAAAATATTTACTTACATTTTTTAAACACTTTAACACAAAGAAACTGATTTACTAGTAATATGCTGCTGATGCTGATGCTGCTTTCACAATGAAATTATTAATCAAACTGATTTATTAGCGACACGTGTGCTGTCTTTATAATAATATGTGTGTGTGTGTGTGTGTTGAGAGCAAAGACTTGACTGAATTTTTTTTAGATTATAATAAAACTCTGATTTATATGTTTAATTTGAATTCTAATACTAATTAGTATAATCTATCGCATATGATAAAATTACATCACCTCATATGGTTTTCCGTTTTGCATAATCATTCTTACCGCCCTCGCTCGCTCCCGTCGTCTTCATTTAAGAATAATTTAGTTCATTTTACGATCAGTTTGCTATCGACAGGCATGGGTGATAATAAAATTAAAATATTGAGTGACATATCAATAGTACCGTCCAAAAAAAAAAATGTCTAATCCAGCTATGTCGTTGGAGTCGATAGTTGCTGCTGCCACTAGTGCCTCCTCTGATGTCACCACCGCCGCCGCCGCCGCCGTCGATGACGCCGCCTCCAACACTATCATTGAATCAGTAAGTTTTTGTTTTGTTTTGTTTTTTTTCACTTACTAAATTATTATTGTATAGGAATTTATGGATTTGACGTTCAATGCTGACGATCCCTTCATCAAAAACATATTTTCGGATGTGTTTTTGAAGGAAGAGGAGAACCCTCCGACGCTGATGATATGTGTGAATTACGCAAAAAAATAAATCAATACGCAGTTAGATTAGATCAAATTGATAGTGAAATTTTTACAATATCAGATTCGGAATTTTTAAAATAATTTTTTGCATAATTCACACATATCATTTTTAATTTATTTTTTATCAGATATTTTAATATAATAAATTACTTAGATCAAAATCATTGCAATTTCGGATTCAAAATTTTAAAATCATTTTGTAACTCTTGTTGTTCGCTATAGAGTCCCATCTCTAACATTAAATATGAACGGGTCTCGTTTGACGATGACTACGACTACGACGACGACGTTGGATAGGTTATTAAACCCATTGTTGTTGTTGGCAAATCTATTATCACGCCTCGCTTAAAATCTCAGCGGTTGAAGGCGATAGCGGTTTTAAAAATATATATATATTATTAAAACTATGTTTTTTTTTTAAACTTACTATTCCCTACTATTAGATAATAGCCTGATCACCCCCACACACACACACACACACACACACACACACACACATACAACTTATAAAAGGTGATGTATATGTCTTTAATAAATCAGTTGAAAGTAGAGAATGTCATTAGTAGTTGAGTACAGAACTAAGCTAAAAAAATATTGTGAAAAAATTTCTCGACTAAACAAAGATATTGTGTTTTACGAAGAAAACAGGCAAGTTTTAAAAGATTTATCAAATTTGTGTTTAAATGATGGTCCTATTAAACGCAAATTATGTGATATTAACAGCGATATTCAACGGTTTGTTGTATACAAACATACCTAATGGAGTGTCTAATATAGCGGTATGTTTTAATGAAAACCAAAAAGAATGTAACCGCTCTGAATGGCAAATGATGGGTAGAACCTATTTAAATGATGGAAAGTTACAAGTTTTTTACGTAAGATTGCCCTCAACACCATATGAATTATATTACAAGTCGAAATTATTATTTCCGAATAGAAGTGAAGGTGATCAAGAAAAATGGTATAAAATTGGTGAAACTATCACCAATTGTACTTATCCTCTAGGAATAGGGACTGGAATTGGAGGATTAGTAGGAGGAGGAGGAGGAGAAGTCACACTAGGAGGAGTCGATCAACGACAATTTTCAATAACATGTGCTACATTTGGTTTAATGTTATTTATAGCGTTAAAAATGATTGTTAAATATTTAAGGAAAATATTAAATAAATTATATATATGAGATATGTTTTATTTAGTGTTTTTAATATTTAAGGGAAAATAAAAACATAAAAACAGTTTTATACACATTTATTTATAAAACATTTTATACATGTTTATGGAAAAAAATTTTAATTAGGTAAAATAGTATTAGTAAACCAAGAAAGTAAATGATCCACGTTTCTTTGCGCACACATAAATTTTCCTTTTGAATGATGATGGCAACACTGCTGTGGAATTGTCTGTCGAAAATTTTCCGTATCCCATCTAGTTTTATCATACTTGACTACATCATGGATGATAGGAAATATTTGCAGTTCCTCACATTTACTTTGTAAAAATGAAAGTTTTTGTTCACCTCTAACGTAAATTATGTCTGCCGAATGAAGTAGGTAATTTTTTAAAATGTCATTAATTTCGCTATATTCAATATAACCGGAGTTAAATCGAATTCCGTGCAGATTTTGCTCTAAATAATTCACTGTCTTTTTATCACTAACACTAAGATTTTTAAATTGTGTTGGCGATTTAAATAGAAAATTTAATCGCTGTTGTCCAATATGAATGGAGAGCTCTTTTGGATGAAACACTTTTTCAATAATAAAACCTTGAATATCTACTAGTGCCACTCGCATGATGATTGCAAATCAACTAATTTTAATTATATTAGGGGAGGCTTTTTTATATCTTCTGTGAATCGTGTGTGACCTATGATACACCTTG
The DNA here is from genome assembly GCA_951812935.1 of Hermaeophaga mercurialis. Lineage (NCBI taxonomy): Eukaryota > Metazoa > Arthropoda > Insecta > Coleoptera > Chrysomelidae > Hermaeophaga > Hermaeophaga mercurialis. The sequence continues at coordinate 30,319,911 of OX638364.1, forward strand.
ATATTATCGAAGTATGTGAAACCAAGGTCGCAATAGAAACCTTGATGTTATCGGAGAGATAGAGCGAAGTATGTGAAACCAAGGTCGCAATAGAAACCTTGATGTTACCGGAGAGAGAGAGATATAGAGAGAGAGAGAGAGAGAGAGAGAGATCTGGAGTCAACACCTATTATTACGAGAGGCTTTTTATTACTTCCGTGAGTGGGTGATATTCCATGAGACAGTCGTGAACTATGATGCAATAAACCTTGGTGTTATCAGGGAATCCTACGTCCGATTCAATTTCCAACTTTACATCGACGGTTGATGACTTTATAGATTCTTCCTGCTTACTACAATCTATGATAAACAATGTACGTAATTTAAAATCCGAAACGGTTAGAAGGGTACGTTTTCGATTAGAGTTTGTGTAGCTAGGATAAAATTCTGTATAGTTGAAATATGCATCGTTGAAGCGGTCACTAGCAAAATCAAATTGCGAACGATCATTAGGATAATAATCGCCATTTAACATTAGTCTAATATTACGAATATTCAAGTGATCAAATGTTGTAGGATCAGCTGTGGCTATATCACGTTTTTCGGTTTGGAAAAATATCATGACGTAGCGAGGTCTTTCAATAGCCGTACTAGTCTTCACAGGCCAGATATCTTTTTTGGCATTTGGCGTGATGGCTGGCAATTCATTAAGCTCCCATTTTCGGAAGGGTATTAAAATAGGCCGGTCCGATTGAATTGCCTTCAACAGTTTTTCATTTACTTCATAATTGGGGTAGATATGTTTAACTCTTACTTCAATGCTTTCAATATTTATTTTAACTGTAGTTACCGATCCGCCATTTTCCTTAATAGTTATACAATCGTTATCGTTTCGAGCACGAACAAAGCGAAAAGTTTGTCTACCACACGTAATCCTAGGATAATCATTGAAAACGTTGAAAATATGCTTTAGCGGTAATAATAGACTGAAAGATTTACTATTCGTGAGAATTGGTGATGAGGGATAATTCCAACCGGCAATAGACATGTGACACGAGTCGTCCTGTGAATAGCAGGTATAAGCGCGAACGGTACTAACAATACCAGGATCTCGTACCGTCTCGATCTCTTTGCCACTTTCGCTGTATGTACAGGAATCGAATAGAAATGCTCCGAAATTTTGAGTTAATGAAACATCACCCGTTCCGGTAACTATTAATTTTCCCTTAATATCCAATAGCGAATCGTACATAGCAAAGAACGAATCCACTTGGTTGATAACAATTTCCACAATGTCATTGCAGTTAAACGATTTCACATATGGAGCATAGTATTTGTATTCACATTTTCGAATTGATTCATCTATTACGGGTGACCCGTATAGATTAAACATCGGTAATTTCTCAGCTGATTCAGCTACTTTTCTTTTCTTGTAAACTATTGGTGACGATGACATGGTGGTGGGGGTGGCACGTTGTCAACAAAGAATCTTCTTATACTAATAATTAATTGTGTTTTCACCGCTTATAACCATTTAGGTTGAGGTCTAAGTTCCAATACTAGTGTACTTGTTTCACCACGGAAATTTACTGGTTCACCGTTTTGATCGACTGCCAGTACGGTAATATTAAGAATTTCACGTTGAGGAATGACTGGTAAATACAAGAGATTTGAAGGCGTTTCGTCAATTATATATCCAGGATCTGATTTAACGGAGAATTCGTAGATTGTATGAGCAGGTGTGTTTCCATCAAACGCCCCCGTCGTAATGTTGCAGTCAAAACGTACGGTTGAAACTTTTATAATGTTGACGGGTAAATCTGACGAATGTATCTGAGCCGGAACGAGATTTTTTTCGGAAAATCCCAACGTACGTCCAATATTGTTAGGTTCCTTAAACGATATGTTATAGAATTTGCTGAAAATTTCACATTTAAGCGTATTGTTATTGGGCTTCAATGAAAAATCTCGATCTGGATCAACGGAATTCTCCAAACCCATTCGATGTCGAATAAATCTCTCAATATCTGAAATTTCATAACTACCTGCTGGAAAGGCAATTTCGTTTAATTTGTTGTGTGCATCATAGTAGTAAAATTTTTGACCCTCTTCAATGTTCGGTATGGAATTATACGAATGAAACGATCTCAACGCTAGCTCATATTCTTTTTCAGGATTCAAAACGATGGGTGTTTGAGGTTTAAAAGCAAAAATATGATTGGTGCTATTGACTCGCAACAACTGAGACATAACGAAGACTAACGAATTTTTAATAAATACAATAACTTAAATATATTCTTTATTTAAACTCTTTAAAACAATATATACATTTTGATTGCATTTGTGTACCACATACATCAGACCATACATGTCGACTGGAATTCGTTTGACATGGTAAAAACCGTTTTAACTCCATTCTGTACTCAACGGGAAGGCTATACCAGACTGTCTGTAAATCACTCACGTTCAATAAAATCATTTGAATTGCATCCTCGAGGTAACGACGATTCATCACGTAAAAATTTCAAGCACAAATGTCCACAATTTATTTGATTATAAGTTTGATATTGTTCGTTGTTATAGTAAATTTTGACAGGACGATTACGACTACTTAAATAACGAACAAGTTCTATAGGCGGCTTCAAATTACCAAATGAATCAAAATATTCAACTTTGTCGTTCTTTTTTCTATATGCGACCCAGTGTGTTCCGGGATTTTTCCAACTATCTAAATTTACGATACCACATTCACGTTGGGCGCGTACTCTCCTAGGTAGAGTATCGCGCATGAAAACACCTCGAAAATGAGGTATTTTATAAAGTTTAGCATATTTCAGTAATTCTTTATCGTATAATGCTCTATTAGGTAGCCTTAATGATGATGACGTCGACGTTTTTTTTGAGGTTTTTTTTTTTTTTATTTTCAAGATACAGACCGAAACCTCCTTTGCTATTCTTTCGTAAATACAATCCATGACCGATAGCTTCCATCGCTTTATTGTGACGTGTCTCTTCTTCCAGCTTCTTTTTCTTATTTTGAGCGTTTACGACGGAAGAAGCTATACTGGCTGCGCCTCCACTTAACGCCCCAAGGGCACTAAGTCCGGCAAACAAGGGAATGAGAGGAAGAAATCCTCCAGATTTAGAGTCAAATGGAATAATTCTAGGTATTCTAATGTTATTTTTACCGCCGGCACGTTTAACTGCCACTTTGGCTGCTTTTAAAGCCAACGATACGGCCTTCTTTAATGTCTTGGCAGGTTTCATGGATTTTCCAATTTTTTTTACAACGTGAGTGTTAAAGGAACAACCCATACCAAGTTTACGTTTGGTTTTCATTACTCCGGTTACAAGTAGAGCGTTACCACGTTCACCAAGACTAGCGTCCTTTGATTTAACGCGCTGCCACGCTTGTTTCTCTAATATTTTATCGGCTTTATGACGTTCGTTCAATGAATCGTTCTGCGAATAGGCGATGTCGTGTTGTTTGCACGCGGCGTCTAGCGGATTAATACCCGGATCACCACGTGCCAATCGTTTTTGTAGTTTTCTTCCTGGACCGCAGAATTGGTACCCCCCACTTAAATGGATTTCAAAGGGTAATTTATTAATCAATGTATTTAACACACCCTCTCCTTCGTGCACAAACATTGAAACTAATAAATGAGCGTAACAGCTTCGATATTTATAAGACGATGAAGGTGATTCAACAAGTGCAGTCGTTACCGATCGAAAATTTAGACGATTTTCAAGACAAAAAGTTAAATGGTATTAGTAAACATGGTCCGTTGTTGCCCGACTCGTTTCGCGCCATAATCTGCGGCCCGAGTGGCTGTGGAAAGACAAATGTAATGTTAGCCCTGTTGTTTAATCCCAATGGTGCTAAATTTGAAAATGTTTACGTATACTCAAAATCTTTATACCAACCAAAGTATCAGTTATTACAAACAGTAATGACTCAAGCAAAGGGTATAGGTTATTTTCCGTTTAAAGACAACGATGAAGTCATCAGTCCCACTAAAGCCAAAAAAAACTCCATTTTTATTTTCGATGATGTAGCATGTGATAAACAACAAAAAATTCGTGAATATTATTCCATGTGTAGACATAAAGATATTGATGCTGCCTACTTATGTCAAACATATTCAAAAATCCCGAAACAATTGATAAGAGATAATTGTAATCTGATTGTGTTATTTAAACAAGATGAAATTAATCTAAAGCATATATTTGAGGAGCACGTCTCACCAGACACAACATTTAATGAATTTAAAACCTTATGTTCAAAGTGTTGGATTAATAGGTACGGAACGGTAGTTATCGTAAAAGATTTTCCCATTAACAATGGTCGCTATCGAATGGGTTTCGATAAGTATATAAAAATTTGTTAATTTGTGTTAAACGTCACTGTATAGAATGATGTCAAACGATCGAGTCGCTGCGGCCACACATAAACGAAAGTTGCCGAACTGACGCGTACTGTACGGAAAAAATATTTAGCATTGAAATTAAATCGAACGAATGTGGACGATTCAATCAATAAACTTTTTAAACCAATAACCGATCCGTTAAAAGAAATTGCTTTCAAAAAAACTACTGCTGCTGCTGCTGCCGTCCCCATACAAGTAAAGAATGAATCATTTATTAAAAAAGAATATAAGACGCATCCTACTAGTACTAAATTTCTCGATTTAGAAGATGTTGCCGAGTTTAATGAGCCCAGTATAATAGAGGAACCTAATTTATCACCGAAACGTTCCACTGAACCGTCCATCGAATATTCACAGGATGTAATAGATGAATATCTGGATCAGTATCCATCAATAAGTCATACTTACGTTAAAGATTACTGGACAAATAGCGATAAAATTGATAGAAAATATGGTAGTAGAATAGTTGACACCCTAGCGTGGGAACTTTTTCTGTCAATTCTTATGGACGGACACGCCCCCTCACGTGACCCACCCCACTCCTCGGCACATCTCCGCTGGCTCATGTGGAAAAAAGAAGAATGCCGGTCTTGAACGTGTCGGCAGTTCAGCTAGAAGAAGAAGAATGGAACTCATTCAGTCACCTATAGAAGAAGAAGAAGAAATTACTATAGTGGAGCGCGCGCGCGCGATTCACGGCGGTGGCGTACGAATGCCGGCCGGGGCGGAGGTGATGGCGCACGCCCCGAGTCGAGCTGATGGCGCATTCATAACCCGAGGCAGGGTGATGGCACGATTCATGGCGGCGACACTTGCGCTAGCCGGCCGCGCAGTCGAACTGATTCGTTTCAGAGATAACGGCTGGATATAATAACCGTCAGTGGGGCAGTAGGCCACGTTGCCTTTTTATTATTATTTATACAATGTTGCCACATTTCCGTAAGATAACAGCGTGAAACGTGTGTGTGTGTGTGTGTGTGTGTGTGTGTGACGTAGTCGAACAAATAACTATAGTTTACCTTGTTTATGAGAGAGCGTTATCATTTCTGGGGCGCTATGAATTTGGTATTGAGACATAAAATTAGCATCTACCCCACTTATAGATGATACCGGTCTTTTTCACAATTCAATTGGACCAATAATAACGAAGTTGAACGCTAATGCCCTTACGGCAACGTTCATTGCGCATGCTTTTCTTTAAATTTGACATCTACCCCACTTATAGATGATACCGGTCTTTTTCGCGATTCAATTGGACCAATAATAACGGAGTTGAACGCTAATGCCCTTACGGCAACGTTCATTGCGCATGCTTTTCTTTAAATTTGACATCTACCCCACTTATAGATGATACCGGTCTTTTTCGCGATTCAATTGGACCAATAATAACGAAGTTGAACGCTAATGCCCTTACGGCAACGTTCATTGCGCATGCTTTTCTTTAAATTTGACATCTACCCCACTTATAGATGATACCGGTCTTTTTCGCGATTCAATTGGACCAATAATAACGAAGTTGAACGCTAATGCCCTTACGGCAACGTTCATTGCGCATGCTTTTCTTTAAATTTGACATCTACCCCACTTATAGATGATACCGGTCTTTTTCGCGATTCAACTGGACCAATAATGACGAAGTTGCAGCCCAATATACACATAAATGATAATCTGGTTGGCTAATAATATTTTTGAATACATGATATGATTTATTTTTATCTAAAAACCACAAACTGTTCGAAAAATCTAGAATTATTTTGTATAATTTCTGTAGGTAAATATTTATCATTTATATAGCGTAAGTTTTTAAAATTATAAACTAATATATTCAATTTTGACTTCAAATAAAGAAACAGGACGCTGATAATGATAAATATTTCTGATTGTAAAACCCACATCCTGTATACATTCGCTCTATTCGAAATTAGTTAGCTTGAAAACATCTGCTTAAGTAACAACTTATTTTCTAACACCATAGTTTTTGAAAATATTTTGCTAAATGTTTAAATGTAAATGTGGTTTCGCCAGTTGTAGCAGACAGGAGAAAAGATTTAATTCTTTAGTGTTAGTACGGATCCACTGTCCATTAGGTAAGTGCTTAAATTTTATTCCACGATTTTCAAATTTAGGCCTATTTAATAATTTAGGATATAGATGAACCCTTCTTTTCGAAGAAGATAATGTAAACAACTTAACTGAAGATGAAATAATTCAGCTTTATGGGCTTCCAAATATTTTTAAAAAGACCAGAAAGTTTTTAATAAAATTTATTTGATAACACATATTATATCCATTTTTGATTTTAACTTTTGCATTAATTTTCAGGTGCAGAAGAATGCTGACTACACAGATTTAAAGCATGTTGATAACGTTTCTATCAGGGAAGATAATGTAGCTGAGGATTAAAATATTCAATTTAAGGATTACCATATGGATGAAAAAAAGACCGGTAAGTTTTAATAAAAATTTATTTGATGCTTTATATATAACTCATTTTTAATTTTTAAACCCGTAAGGCTGAGAACTATGATCAGGCAGATTTTTGAAGAAGATAATGTAAACAACTTAACTGAAGATGAAATAATTCAGCTTTATGGGCTTCCAAATATTTTAAAAGACCAGAAAGTTTTTAATAAAAAATTTATTTGATAACGCATATATCCATATTGATTTCAACTTTTTTGCTGAATTAGACTCATAACACTTCTCACGAACTACTGTAATTACTGCTCTTTTAATTTCTCTTGAGGTGATGTTTATAGAGTCGATATTTTCTCTCAGCGCTTCCTGATTTTTATTTCAATTTACACAACTCATACATTAATTTTCAGGTGCAGAAGAAAGCTGACTACACAGATTTAAGGCATGTTGATAACGTTTCTATCAGGGAAGATAATGTAGCTGAGGATTAAATTATTCAATTTAAGGATTACCATATGGATGAAAAAAAGACCGGTAAGTTTTAATAAAATTTATTTGATGCTTTATATATAACTCATTTTAATTTTTTAAAAACCGTAAGGCTGAGAACTATGATCAGGCAGAAATTTTCTTTTTGTTGACATAGGTTGATATCTTTTCTCAGAGGTTTTTTCTTCAATTTGTAAAAACAATGTATTTCAGACATTCCGGTTGTAGATTATGAAAAGTAAAGGATAATTCTTATCGACATTTTTGAGGGGTCGTGTGCAAAAGGGTCACGTGACATATTTATCCAGCAAGTGAAATTGTATTTTTCGTAAACTAGACAGACTTTATTCAAAAAATATTTTAAAAACTAAAACTAGAATTCATTTATATCTAAAAACAATGTATTTCAGACATTCCGGTTGTAGATTATGAAAAAGAAAGGATAATTCTTATCGACATTTTGAGGGGTCGTGTGCAGAAGGGTCACGTGACATATTTATCCAGCAGGTGAAATTGCATTTTTCGTAAATTAGATAGACTTTATTCAAAAAATGTATTTTTCGTAAACTAGTCAGACTTTATACAAAAATATTTTAAATCAAAATAATCACGATATGTTCACATGAAAAAGGACTTTTCACTATATTTTTAAGAAATACTCTAAACAACTGTTATAATGATTTCTCGACTAAACAAAGATATTGTGTAAAAATCTCCACCAGCGACCGCGATAGCGATAGCACGCGCTCGAGGCTGACGAGGGGCGATAGCGGCACGCGCGCCAATTCACGGTCCCAGCTGGCTGAGAGAGAGTGATAGCGGCGGCGGCGTCGGTCGGCGGCGCGCGCGTGCTGAGAGCATTTCGTAAATTAGACAGAGTTTATTCAAAAATGTATTTTTCGTAAAGTAGTCAGACTTTATACAAAATATTTTAAATCAAATAATCACGATATGTTCACATGAAAAGGACTTTTCACTATGTTTTTAAGAAATACTCTAAACACCTGTTATAATAAACACTTTAACTGCCACACCGGATGAAGCCTCCCCCGATAAAAATTAGATAAGTCTATCAGCGTGAACGAAAACACGTTTCCAGGGCTATCACTTCATTCTTGGTTTGATAATTAGAATCAATTTGAAATTTTGTATTGTAGATTTTCTAAAATTTATCAAAAAATTTTCGATTAGACAGAACGGCTGTAGAGAAAACAACGGACGAGTTCATTATTAAAAAGGGGTTTTCATAAATGCTAGCTATAAATAATTTCGTGTTGTCTTATGTAATAATTTTATAAGTTGCACAAATTAGGTGCCCATTTGCAAGACTGTCGTTAGATGATCAGTCTTTTAGACACCTCGAGAGCGAGAGATAGCTCATGTTCGAATGATGTTTTATAGGATTCGCTAGTATGAATGAAACAGATTTTATCTTGAAGTTGTAATATTCTATCCCGATCAACGTGTAGGAGGACGAATTGTTTTAAATATATTTTCTAGGATTTGTATTGCTTATGAGAGAGAGAGAGAGTGTGTGGGCGTTTTTTCATTAAATTAATCTTTTCTTAACCAGTATCAAAAGGTTAGATAATATTTGAAAAAGCGTGGGACCTTTATCAACTGCAGATGGTATGTTATATATATTTCTGATACCTTTTATACCGGTTTCATTACTTTTAAAAATGTCCGAGTGCGAGTATCTGCTTAAAATTGATTTTATCTGTCACGAACCGAGTACGGTTTTTAAATATTTTAAACCCCTACAAGTGGGCGAATACGTGTATGTGGTATTTTTCATCAACGATGTGCAATGCACTGAGATGATATTATTAAAAAGTGATTATGCCGAGGGTGATCTGTTTCAAATTCAGTTTTTTCAAGGAATGGTACACTTTATACAACTATGAATTTTTACATCAATGAGGCTGTAGCAGAGTGGGCAGTAGAAGAAGACCCTATTTTTATGACCGGGTCCGTATCAGCGGATTTTTTGTATTATGTTCATGGCTGAGTAAGGAGCGGTGAGTTAGTTGCTTCGTTTTGTATAAACATCATTTTAAACAGAACACAATATTTTTATACAACAGCAGAAACCGTGAGAAGGTGGCAATTGTTTCTGTCAGAAAAGGATAGGAATAGGTGGTAACAGGACTTAAAAGAAAACAGGTGGATGTTTTTTAAATTTTTTATTTTGGGCCCTTTACTCCTCATTTACCCTGTGACATATTTAAATTTATTAAATTGTAAAAATGTATTTTACGGAAAGTTACCTGTTGTCGGCGGGGCTGCCGCTCTCTCTCATTTTCTAGTTCCCTAAAATTGAATTATTAGCATTACAATAATTAAGGGTAAAAGTAAATCTTACTTATCCTCCTCAGACTACTCCGTCTCCCCCTCCTCCTTCTCCTCCTTCTCATCCTCAATATCGAGCCTAAAACATAATTAAATATAATAAATGTAAAATAATTGTTTCACCCGATTTACTTGTATAATTCAGGCTCGCCCTGTATTTCCAGCACGCTAAAATCAAATATTAGTATTTCAATATTTAATATTGTTAAAGTAAATCTTACTCGTCCTCATTGTCGCTGAACCTGTAACATGAATAAATATGATAAAATGTAAAAATGTATATTTTTTAGTAACTTACCCAATTAAAGGAGGCTCCCCCTCAAATTCTAGGCCCCTAAAATTGAAATATTTTTTAAATTTTTATTTGGGTCCTTTAATTATTAGCATTACAATAATTAAGGGTAAAAGTAAATCTTACTTATCCTCCTCAGACTCCTCCGTCTCCCCTCCTCCTCATCCTCCTCCTCCTTCTCCTCCTCCTCATCCTCAATATCGAGCCTAAAACATAATTAAATATAATAAATGTAAAATAATTGTTTCACCCGATTTACATGTATAATTCAGGCTCGCCCTGTATTTCTAGCACGCTAAAATCAAATTATTAGTATTTCAATATTTAATATTGTTAAAGTAAATCTTACTCGTCCTCATTGTCGCTGAACCTGTAACATGAATAAATATGATAAAAATGTAAAATGTATATTAGTGATTTAGCAAAAATTCAATATAAAAATGTAAAAAATAGTATAACTTACTCATTCATTTTTCTTCTTTTTAAATTTAAATATTTAAGATACACCCGCACGGTTATTATCACATTGGTGTATTTATCACAGGATGCTTTGGTGTATTTATCACAGGATGCTTTGGTGTATTTATCACAGGATGCTTTGGTTTTTGCGTTTTTATACACTTTTCCAGAAATAAACCTCATATTTTTTATTATTATTTTACGGCTCCGAGGGACCTCATATTTAGACTTAAGACAGTGCCTGAAAATATTCAAAAGTCGTGACAGGTATGTGGTTTTTATTATATTATATGTATAAGATTTTACACATTTTTTATTTTTTAAAATCAAATATTTCGTCTTCATAATTTAGTTGATAACAATTACACGAACGACAGGGTGTGATTAAGACCGTGTCTTTACCCTCGACTTTTTCCTACGGACATTTTTACAATAGTAACTCCCAAACAGAAGGTTTCTGTATTCAATCCGATTGAGCTTGGCCTTGGAGCCTTGTTCCACCTTATGCACTGTACTTTTTAATTTCAGCTAAAAAGCACCACACACATGTTTTTACAAACGAGGCGAGCTACAAAAATTAGCTGCATTAAAAATTTTCAAGCCTTTTTGATAGGCTGGTATTGTTTTCGTAGTCGAATTTCACCTCTTTTCGGCATACATAATGCTGTACTTTTCTGTAGAAAATTCCTTGATAAAATGGGAATAGAAATTTTACGTTCGCTGCTATTTATACACGAAATTTCGTGGTCCTTTAGTTTTTCGCTTTGAAAATAATTTAAACACCCATCACTAATGAACTTTTTACATTTACTCTTGTTAGGTTGACATGAAAGCACTAAAACTCCGAGCTCGAGTTCAACAATCTTTTCTTTATGAATTTTGGTTAATTTTAAGCCGTGTTCGAGAGCTTGTTTCAAATTGCGATAATGCAGAGTGTATTCTTTTTTCATGCAGCCCCAGATAAAATCGATAGGGTTTAAGTCGGGTAACCTTGGAGGCCGACATTGGGGTCCTTGGAGCTTTGTTCCATCTTATATCTTATGCAGTGTACTTTTAACACCATTGGAATATCGAGAAGTATTTTCTGTATGCAAAACACACTCCTTTGTACAGGGATATTATTTCTTGAAACATTGTGCTGTATATCTTCGTTAATGTAGCCACGACGGCATATTTATAGCCTTCGAGTAGCTTGGTGTTGACGTCTCCCCATTTAACGCCCTTTAGTACAGCGCCCCTGTCTAATACCTATGCAACGATGTTCATTTTTATTGTTGTAGGGAGTGCGATAGGCTACCCATTTAACATCCATCTCTCTAATACCTCTCCTACTATTCATTCGTATTTTGTCTGAGTTATCAGATACATTTTTTATTAAAGCTTCCTACCTGAAATATCTTCGTTAATGTATCCACGACCGCTTATTTACCGCCTTCGAGTAGCTTAGTGTATAGACACTCAAATATCCTTTCTTTTAACTTCGCTTCGTTCGTGAGACCTACAAAACATTCATACCCCCGGTACTAACATGGGCTTTTCCAATTCCTCCATTTTACTTTGAGCAACAAATAATTCGTGTTTCAGTTGTTCTTGAGTCTAGGTGTTCTTGAGTTATCAGTCGATGTCTAGGTTAGTTGGAGGTTTTTCAGTAGAAATTTAGACCGTTTAAGTTTTCTTCAATCTTACTGAGAACTTCAGCGGACAGCAAACAGCCAACATGAACATATTTCCTAGCAGTACTTTAGAAATTTTACATTTTTTTCAATGATATCACTATTCATAATTTTACATTTTTCAATGATACGCTATGTATAATATGCACTTGTGTCTCGTTCAAGATTGGGGTAGCCAACCCCCTTTGGCGCGTGAGACAGTTGCTCTGAGTCTGTTTTCAAGATTGAGTAACCAACCTCTTTGGCGAGACAGGCTATTGTACAGAGTGATAAAGAGCATAGTATATGTATCGAATCATCTGGAGTGTTAACCACATATTGAGATTCTCACCCCACCGCTCCAGTTTCAGGTTCAAATCAAGAACGAGATTATATTTCTCGAGGACCACGGTGAAGCCTAATGAATACACACACACACACACACACACACACACACACACACACACACACACACAGAATCGACTTTAGTAAGTTTTTAACAATTTGTAATATATATGGGTGTATTTGAACTAGTCGAAAAACGGCTTTTTAGACTTGTTTTAAAAACAACAATAACCTTCCACATTACGGTTACGGTTATTCTTTTCGGTGACAACGCCTATTTTTAGTACCTTATTCTATTTTGTTTTAGATTCCCCTACAGCACAATGTTTCAAGAAATAATATCCCTGTACAAAAGGTGTGAATGAGGGGCGGGTTAAACCACTTTTAAAATCGAAGAAGTGGCTAAAAACCAGCACAATATTTTGACATTTTCTGATAAAAACAAATGGCCATCACCAATCACATTAGAATATGTACCTACACAAGTAGAAGCGAAGAAATGGATCACCCACTTTAGTATGTTTTTAACAATTTTGTAATATATATATATGGGTGTATTTTAACTAGTCGAAAAACGGCTTTTTAGACTTGTTTTTAAAGAAACAACAACAACTTTACACATTACGGGGTTTTTTTAAATTTTATTTAGACATATCCGATACGGTTATTCCGGATTTTTTGATAAACAACATTTTTTCGTTTACTCCATCTACGCTAATGAATTCAAAACCTTTTAAATAAAGCATATTTTTTTCGCACTTTGATATTATATCATCTATAAGGGACGTAGATGTCAATTGGTCCAATTGAATTGTGAAAAAAGACCGGTATCATCTATAAGTGGGGTAGATGCTAATTTTATATCTCAATACCAAATTCATAGCGCCCCAGAAATGATAACGCTCTCTCATAAACAAGGTAAACTATAGTTATTTGTTCGACTACGTCACACACACACACAAACACACACACACGTTTCACGCTGTTATCTTACGGAAATGTGGCAACATTGTATAAATAATAATAAAAAGGCAACGTGGCCTACTGCCCCACTGACGGTTATTATATCCAGCCGTTATCTCTGAAACGAATCAGTTCGACTGCGCGGCCGGCTAGCGCAAGTGTCGCCGCCATGAATCGTGCCATCACCCTGCCTCGGGTTATGAATGCGCCATCAGCTCGACTCGGGGCGTGCGCCATCACCTCCGCCCCGGCCGGCATTCGTACGCCACCGCCGTGAATCGCGCGCGCGCGCTCCACTATAGTAATTTCTTCTTCTTCTTCTATAGGTGACTGAATGAGTTCCATTCTTCTTCTTCTAGCTGAACTGCCGACACGTTCAAGACCGGCATTCTTCTTTTTTCCACATGAGCCAGCGGAGATGTGCCGAGGAGTGGGGTGGGTCACGTGAGGGGGCGTGTCCGTCCATAAGAATTGACAGAAAAATTTCCCACGCTAGGGTGTCAACTATTCTACTGACGACAGCAATTGCATTGAGGTTCATCTTGATTCTGATGAAAATTGGAATTTTAGCTTGAATATCACGAATGTTCCGGATAACGAAAACAGTTTATTGGCAGTTTTAGTTCATGAGATAGGTCATACATTAGGTTTGGGTCATAGTGGCATTGAAAATGCTATAATGTATCCATGGTATCAAAGCGATATATCCTCATTACATGAAGACGATAAAATGGCTCTTGAAGCACTTTATGGCCCTATACCAACACGTCGTTATCTGCCAATTAACCCTACTACTACTACTACTACTACTACCAGTACTACAACACCCTCACCTCTACCTACTTCAGTTAATTTATGTAGCCTTAAATCACCTGATTTTATCTTTCTCGCTAGCACCGCATCGTTTCCCAATTATCGTTTATATATTGGAAGCGGTCGTAAGTTATGGAAAATTGATCTTAATGATATGCGAATACCACAACATTTTGATTTAATTGAATCATATCTTCCTAAAGAAATAAAAACATCTACTATAACTCACATTTTTCAAAATGCTGTAGGAGATCTGATTACCTATGCTAATGGAAGATGTTATGCAGCCTCATTCCCAGAATTACATATTCAACATGATTTTATTTTACCATTATCTAAAGACGTTCTAATAAATGCTATATTTCAAACAAATAGTGGAAGCATTTTTATATTTTACGATAACACTTCATACATTGAGTTTCTGGAAACACCTCAAGAAATACGTAATCGTGGACGAATAACAGATAAATTTCCTGGGCTTCCACCCGGTATTACGTCAGCGTTTAGATTTACAGATGGTTACATTTACTTTTTTCAACAAGATACTTACTATAAATTTAGTGAATATACACGAAAAGTTGTTGCAGCAGGTCCCTTTAATTGGAATCTCTTTGGTATTCCATGTCCTGAAGACAGCTTAAAAGAACAATTAAAAACTTTACTGTCAAAAATAATATCTTTTTATGAATAAAAAAAAATGCTTATTAAGAATTACGTTTTTTATTAAAACAATATTTTATAAAGTAGTATATTTCATATTTTCTTCTTCTTCTTCTTCTTCTTCTTCTTCGTCTACTAGAATGTCATCATCATCCACATCATCGATAAGATATGAGGGTAAATATTTCTTCATTCTGCGTAGATACCCTTCAAACTCTAACTTTTTAAGTATATTTACCAAGCAGCATATACAAATAATTCCATCTACGTAATCGTTCATGACTTGAGATCCTTTACGATATCGAGCAGTTAATATTTGACATTCCTCTTCTGTATACATTCGACCCATACCATATACACTTTCACGTTCGTAAATTCTTTCTTGCTTAAACAAATGCCATGATAAGTCTCGCAAGAGATTTTTAAGATTATTCACTTTTGTTTCACTACTAGTTGCCATTTTTTTTATTTTTCAACTGACTTTGCATATCTATAAAACTTCTATATATGCATGAAGATAAAGGAGAGGGGATTTAAAATAACCTCGATTTAAAAAAAATATTCTTAACCAATATTTTGAGCTTTAGTAGCTGCTGCTGCTGCTGCTCAATATCTCGCTATTTTTTTTTTTTTTAATATTGAGGTATAACAACCTCGGTTCTTGTTGTTGTTGAGTCCCATCTCTAACATTATAAATATGAATGGGTTAGCTCCGCCGCGACCGATATAGCGGTTGCAGGCGCTCTCGAACCCATGAAGGTCGTCGTCGCAGCTTCGAAGGCGGGCGACACGCGCGCTCGCGGACCACACCTCCTCCTCCCAGCTGAGAGTGGACGCAGCCGAGGCGGTCGGCCGGCGGCGCGGATCCCAGCAGCGAGGGCGGCCGGCGGACGGCGGCGCGCGCGCGCGGATCCCGGTTTCAACAACTGGCGGCTGAGTCGGTCGCGCGAGCATCCGTCGTCAGCACACCTAGTTCAAAAAACATGAGCGATTCCACAGTGCTCCCGACTACGACGACGACGACGCCGCCGCCGCCGCCGCTGGAAACCGTCTCCGGCGGCGACGCTGCTGCCTCAGCCGCTAAATCAGTAAGTTTTTTTTTCGTTTTTTTAATTTTAATTTTTTTTATTTTAATTTTAATTTTTTTTTTTAGGCATTTAAAAGCGGTGTGGAGAAAATGATAGGCGCCGATTTTCCTCAAGCCGAATTGATTGAACTAGAAGCAGAAGAAGAAGAAGAAGGTGGATTTGTGATTAAAAATGACAATACGTTTCTATTTGTATTATATTGAATAAAAAAAAATAAATCTCTTATTATTGGTTTGTTTAATTATGGATGCGTGCATGCATAGGCAACCAACATTACGCTACAACGTAAACAGGGTTGCCTATGCAGCAATTAAAAGTGTCTGCGCTGGACTCCAGTGCCGGCGTCAGCGGTGACGCTCGCTGGAATAATTTCTGGGGCGG
This sequence comes from Hermaeophaga mercurialis, assembly GCA_951812935.1. NCBI lineage: Eukaryota > Metazoa > Arthropoda > Insecta > Coleoptera > Chrysomelidae > Hermaeophaga > Hermaeophaga mercurialis. The sequence goes on from OX638364.1 coordinate 30,336,232, forward strand.
GCCTCAAAAGCCACTTTTTTAGAGGCGGCTCTTCCAAGAATCAAGGCTCACGGGGCGAACCATTTTCCAAGACCACTTTTCCAAAAAACCATCAACGACACTTTTAAGGCCATTTTCAAGGTTGGGGGCGGCGGCAAAGGACATTTTCCAAGACCATTTTCCAAAGGCTGCTCTTCCACAAGCATCAAGGCCACTTTCAAGGCCGGGGGCGGTGGTAAAGAAAATTTTCCAAAGCCATTTTCCGAGGAAACTTTTCCAAAACCACCAAGGTCACTTTAAAGGCCATTTTCAAGGTCAAATTTGAGCCAGTATCCGCCTTGTTATACTACTTTCCTTTGATGTTAAAACCGGTGCTATCACGTTGTTATCGGAGAAAGACTTGCCGGGAGGCTATGTGAAAGGAACGCCAGGACAATTAATATTTTATTCCGATCCATCGTATGCTCCCGATGATCTCATAAACTATAAAACCCTATTAGAACAACCGGGTACGCACTTGAATAGTAGAAGTTATTTAAAAGGAGATAACGATACAAAATGGTACAACATTGTAGAACCTTTGGTTAAAACCGTAGAAAAAAGTAAAACATCTAGCCTCACAAGTTTAGTTCAACATTTCGCCGCTTCATCACCAAAAGAAAGTCAAGGAATGCATTTAGAATATAATGACACACCCATAGAATATATTTATTGGGACGATCCCCGGGAACTCATCGATCGCTTGAGACTGCTTATCGCATCCAAAGAGGCTGGAAATACTTCACATAACAATGAGATTGTGGCCATAATGAATGAATTGAGAGAGGCTAATATAATAAAATAAGTTTACATTCCCACGGGGTCCTTTCAATGATGAGTGTCGATAAATTCGGACGTCATTCGCGTGCACGTGCATTTGTATTAAATTGTACCATTACCGCGTGCATTTGCATTCAAACCATCTATTGTACGATTACCGCACACCTCTGATGGCAATGTAGATATTGAACATTTAAAGTTATCTAACGTTAAGGAGCCAATAATTGAGGAAGATGCAGCAAACAAAAAGTATGTCGATTCTATGATATCAAATCTTTCAAAATAAATAGATCAAGTATCAAAAGTAGTGGAGCAAAGTGTGCTCTGCGTTATTTCCAGAAACTGCCACTAGTTGGCGTTGGTTAGGTTGCTGTAGTGCTCGCGAACCCGCCGGCGCTGTGTATAGATAATATATTCATCATATGTAACTTGCATTTCATTTAAACGATCCATTAAAATTCAATATATGTAATTTGAAAATTAACTATAATAAAAAATGCATAAATAATAGATAATATATTCATATGCATTTAAACGAGCAATAATATATGTAATTTGCAAGTTAATTATAATAAAAAATGCATAAAATTACTTGAAGCATAATATATTTATTTTTTATGTGGAAAAGCATGCGCAACGAACGTTGCCTGTCGTAATAAGGGCATTAGCGCTTAACTTCGTTATTATTGGTCCAATTGAATTGCGGAAAAGACAGGTATTATCTAGAAGTGACGTAGATGTTAAATTTAAAGAAAAGCATGCGCAATGAACGTTGCCGTAAGGGCATTAGCGTTTAACCTCGTTATTATTGGTCCAATTGAATTGCGGAAAAGACAGGTATTATCTAGAAGTGACGTAGATGTTAAATTTAAAGAAAAGCATGTGTAATGAACGTTGCCGTAAGGGCATTAGCGTTTAACTTCGTTATTATTGGTCCAATTGAATTGCGGAATAGACAGGTATTATCTAGAAGTGACGTAGATGTTAAATTTAAAGAAAAGCATGCGCAATGAACGTTGCCGTAAGGGCATTAGCGTTTAACTTCGTGATTATTGGTCAAATTGAATTGCGAAAAAGACAGGTATTATCTAGAAGTGACGTAGATGTTAAATTTAAAGAAAAGCATCCGCAATGAATGTTGCCGTAAGGGCATTAGCGTTAACTTCGTTATTATTGGTCAAATTGAATTGCGAAAAAGATAGGTATTATCTAGAAGTGACGTAGATGTTAAATTTAAAGAACAGCATCCGCAATGAATGTTCCCGTAAGGGCATTAGCGCTTAACTTCGTTATTATTGGTCCAATTGAATTGCGGAAAAGACAGGTATTATCTAGAAGTGGCGTAGATGTTAAATTTAAAGAACAGCATGCGCAAAGAACGTTGCCTGCCATAATAAGGGCATAAGCGTTTAACTTCGTTATTATTGGTCCAATTTAATTGCGAAAGAGACGAGCATCATCTAGAAGTGACGATGTACATGAACAAGACATATTTTTTTATGTGGAGCGCTCTAGAAAAATTTAAAAACTTTGTGCAGAACTGTCTAATTTACGAAAAAACTTGCTTGCTTATGATTGGATAATTATGCCACGTGATCTACATCTAGAGATAACAACCAAGCGTATTGGAACATATTTATTTTTTACGTGGAAAAGCATGCGCTCTAGATAAATGTAAACTTTGCGGTAGGTGGGAGGGTTATTGTACAATATTTATTAATAACGCTTGGGGTGATAAATATTAGTGCTTTTAGCCATGCGTCAAGACAAACATATTTGGGAAAAAGTCATTAAATTTGAAGAAAGACTTAAACAACTTCGTAAAGATATTAAACTGTACAAAGACAAAGAAAACGTTATAAAACAGTTGGGAAATTTAAATTTGGACAATACAAGAATACCAGTAGTATAACTAGGCGGATATTGGACCAATTTGACCTTGAAAATGACCTTTAAAAGTGGCCTTGGTGGTTTTGGAAAAGTTTCCTCGGAAAATGGCCTTGGAAAATTTTCTTTACCCCCGTCCCTGACCTTGAAAATGACCTTGAAAGTGGCCTTGATGGTTTTGGAAGAGCAGCCTTTGGAAAATGGCCTTGGAAAAGTCCTCCGCCGCCGCCCCCGGCCTTGAAAATGGCCTTAAAAGTGTCCTTGATGGTTTTTGGAAAAGTGGTCTTGGAAAATGGCGCCCCCGAGGGCCTTGAAAGTATCCTTGGAAGAGCCGCCTAGTGTGTGTGTCCTTTGAAAATGGCCCTCCGCCCCGGAATCCTCTGCCGCCGCTGCTGACGCCGTCACTGGAGTCCGACGGCAACCCGTTTTACGTGGTGGCGTAATGTTGGTTGCGTGCGACGCTGCAAATGGTTACAGTCCGCGCGCAGGCACATAGGCAACCCGGTTTACGTTGTAGCGTAATGTTGGTTGCCTATGCATCCATAATTAAACAAACCAATAATAAATAAGAGATTTATTTTTATTCAATATAATACAAATAGAAACGTATTGCCATTTTTAATCACAAATCCACCTTCTTCTTCTTCTTCTTCTTCTTCTAGTTCAATCAATTCGGCTTGAGGAAAATCGCCCATCATTTTCTTCACACTGCTTTTAAATGACTGCAATAATTAAAAAAAAAAATTAAAATTAAAATAAAAAAGTAAAAAAAAACTTACTGATTTAGCGGCTGAGGCAGCGTCGTCATCGCGATCGTCGCCGCCGGAGACGGTTTCCAGCGGCGGCGGCGGCATTGACGGCGTCGTCGGGAGCACTGTGAAATCGCTCATGTTTTTGAACTAGGTGTGCTGACTCAGCCGCCAGTTGTTGAAACCGGGATCCGCGCGCGCGCGCCGCCGGCCGCCGCTATCCTCGCTGCTCTCAGCTGGGATCCGCGAGCGCGCCGCCGGCCGCCGCTGCCCTCGCTGCTCTCAGCTGGGATCCGCGCGCGCCGAACGCCTCGGCTGCGTCCACTCTCAGCTGGGAGGGGGTGTGGTCCGCGAGCGCGCGTGTCGCCCGCCTTCGAGGCTGCGACGACGACGACCTTCATGGGTCCGAGAGCGCGTGCAACCGCTATCGCTCTGCGATGACGGTCGCGGCGGAGATAACCCATTCATATTTATAATGTTAGAGATGGGACTCAACAACAACAACAAGAACAAGGTTGTTATACCTCAATATTAGATTATTAAAAAAAAATAGCGAGATATTGAGCAGCAGCAGCTACTAAAGCTCAAATATTGGTTAAGGACATTTTTAAATCGAGGTTATTTTAAATCCCCTCTCCTTTATCTTCATGCATATATAGAAGTTTTATAGATATGCAAAGTCAGTTGAAAAATAAAAAATGGCAACTAGTAGTGAAACAATTACAAAAGTGAATAATCTTAAAAATCTCTTGCGAGACTTATCATGGCATTTGTTTAAGCAAGAAAGAATTTACGAACGTGAAAGTGTATATGGTATGGGTCGAATGTATACAGAAGAGGAATGTCAAATATTAACTGCTCGACATCGTAAAGGATCTCAAGTCATGAACGATTACGTAGATGGAATTATTTGTATATGCTGCTTGGTAAATATACTTAAAAAGTTAGAGTTTGAAGGGTATCTACGCAGAATGAAGAAATATTTACCCTCATATCTTATCGATGATGTGGATGAAAATGATGATGACATTCTAGTAGAAGAAGAAGAAGAAGAAGAGGAAGAAGAAGAAGAAGATATGAAATATAATACTTTATAAAATATTGTTTTAATAAAAAAAACGTAATTCTTAATAAGCATTTTTTTATTCATAAAAAGATATTATTTTTGACAGTAAAGTTTTTAATTGTTCTTTTAAGCTGTCTTCAGGACATGGAATACCAAAGAGATTCCAATTAAAGGGACCTGCTGCAACAACTTTTCGTGTATATTCACTAAATTTATAGTAAGTATCTTGTTGAAAAAAGTAAATGTAACCATCTGTAAATCTAAACGCTGACGTAATACCGGGTGGAAGCCCAGGAAATTTATCTGTTATTCGTCCACGATTACGTATTTCTTGAGGTGTTTCCAGAAACTCAATGTATGAAGTGTTATCGTAAAATATAAAAATGCTTCCACTATTTGTTTGAAATATAGCATTTATTAGAACGTCTTTAGATAATGGTAAAATAAAATCATGTTGAATATGTAATTCTGGGAATGAGGCTGCATAACATCTTCTATTAGCATAGGTAATCAGATCTCCTACAGCATTTTGAAAAATGTGAGTTATAGTAGATGTTTTTATTTCTTTAGGAAGATATGATTCAATTAAATCAAAATGTTGTGGTATTCGCATATCATTAAGATCAATTTTCCATAATTTACGATCGCTTCCAATATATAAACGATAATTGGGAAACGATGCGGTGCTAGCGAGAAAGATAAAATCAGGTGATTTAAGGCTACATAAATTAACTGAAGTAGGTAGAGGTGGTGGGGGTGTTGTAGTACTGGTAGTAGTAGTAGTAGGGTTAATTGGCAGATAACGACGTGTTGGTATAGGGCCATAAAGTGCTTCAAGAACCATTTTATCGTCTTCATGTAATGAGGATATATTGCTTTGATACCATGGATACATTATAGCATTTTCAATGCCACTATGACCCAAACCTAATGTATGACCTATCTCATGAACTAAAACTGCCAATAAACTGTTTTCGTTATACGGAACATTCGTGATATTTAAGCTAAAATTCCAATTTTCATCAGAATCAAGATGAACCTCAATGCAATTGCTGTCGTCCCTTGGATAATAGGCATGACCCAAAACTTTTCCAGGTCCATCAAAATTCTGTGGACAATCAGCTTTACCCGAACAACTTGTTCGAAAACTATGACGTTTATTTCCGAGGGTTATGGTAATATCTGGTTTTGGCATAGCTATTTTAACATTGGTAAATGTAAACTTTGAATCTTTAGCCCAAATTTCGAAAGCTTTTGCGGCTACTGTAATGTACTTTCTTGATACTGATGGAAAATGCCATTTTAAATTAGTTTTATTCCATTTTCCGTGTACCGTATATGCATCAACATATCCAATATTTTCATCATAATTAGAACATCTTGGTCGCTTCATTAATCGAACAGTTTCATCATTTAAGGTACCATCAACAGGTAAATTAAATTTTTCTTGAAACTCGATTAAATACGATTCGAAATTTTCTAAACTATTATTATTACTAACAGAGGTTATGTAACCATATTGTTTTAGAAAAGAAATAGCATCTTCTTGATTTATATGTTCACAATGAATTACCAATAATATTGAGAGCAACAACGACACAACTATCTTTATCGACATATCGAATGAGAATGAGAGGTATAAAAGAAAAGACGATTTATTTATATAAAATTTATTCTACAGTAAATCCTTGTAAGACATTTATAAATTTATGTTTATAAAAATAAATAAATTCTCTGAGAGCATTAGCCAATAATGGATCAGTCAAGTTTAATATATTTTTTAATATATTCTTCCAAACTTCTTCTTCTTCTTCATAGTCTTCAAAATACGGTTTGATTATGTTTAATACTTCAAAGTAGTAATTGTTAAAATTCACATTATTCAATTCTTCTATGTAGTAGCACAACAAATTTTCATCTATATCAATCAAATAATAAACTTGGTCTTTTGTCAATTCGATACAAACGTTTTTTTTATTTATACTTAGAAATTTTGTATCATCCATTATATATTGAGTTACTTTACAATTTCTTCCACATAGATTTTCAACTGAATCATATTCATCAGGAAATTGAGGAAGTGAGTCATCGAAAAAATTTTTAAGCAAAACTTTCAACAATGACATAAGATCTAACCATTCGAATGTATCAAAAGACATTTGCTGATGAGGTCGAAAGGGTTGACTTAAAACAATTGCAGGTTCAAATTTTCTCGCAGGACTAAGATCGCTTCCCACTGTCGCTGTTCCGGTCGAATACTCTTTATAAAGTATGCTCAAAATCGATTGCGTTTTCACACATTTTTTTGGAGACTTGAACAATTTGTTTATAATAATCACTATCCATTTGTTTATCGCTATAAGAACTTTCTGAAGTACATCCGGAGGATGATACTGAGGACGATGAACTATACTGTGAACACATTTTATACAACTGACTGAGATGTATTGTTAATCCTGTTATTTAAGCGAATCCTTATCTATCCAACTGTTATGCGTAATGTCGAACCCCAACCACTTGACATAAAGTTTTCTACCTTTTCGTTTCAACACTTTTTCAACGAGATAAATGTCAGGATTTTTAACCTTTTGTAATTCTTCTTCGTAAAAAGCTCCGATGATTGGTTGACCACGCATATCTTCCAACAAATATGTAACGGGATTGGTTATTTTAACTTTAATGATTTTAAAATGTTCAGTAGACCAATTTGGTGTGTAACCTTTCTCAAACACATGCTTTGCTTTGCTTATGCGTACAACATCGCCGACTTGTAATTTTCGCGGTCCGGCAATTTTCAGATATGAATATCTTTTCGTTAAAAGAATCTTTTCATTAGTCTTGTTCACATCCTTTGGTTTAAGTTTCGTTTTGCTATGTTTCGTATTATTATATTCTTGAGTTAACTTGGGTAAATAATCAATCCATTTATAGGTTCCGTTTAAACTGAAATACTTGTATAATTTTTCTTTTAAAGTACGTATTACCCGTTCTGCTATAGAGGCCTTTTTAACACTAAACGTATTATAATGATTAATGGAATACTTTTTTATTAAATTTTTAAATTTTGCGTTAAAAAATTCCGTACCTTGATCGGTTTGTAAATTTTTCGGACGACGCCGGCGATGTTTCGTATGCGATAAAATGTCTTCGAATGCTTTGGTAATTTCTTCACCGGTTTTCGTTTTTAGCGGTCTAGTCCATAGAAATTTTGAAAAACAATCAATGACAACCATAATCATTTTAAAACCTTTGTTTTGATGTGCATAGCGACTCATTTCAGCTAAATCCATTTGCCATAAATCATCTAGTCCTTTGATGACGGTACGTCGTCTCGGATAATTTTTTCGTGCATATTTATGAAGTTCATTAACAAGTTGAATCTTTTCCGGTGACGTAACCGCCGACGCGATTGGCATGATAATAAATAGACTGATTTATAATTTTTCTATTTATGGTGTAGGCGTAAAAGTAGTCCTTGATGCCATTAATTTGATAATTTGCTCTTGATTCTTCTTTACATTTTGTTCAAGGTTTTTAATATTTTTTCTAATCTCTGAATAATTATCAACAAGGTTATTTCTAAGAAATAACTTAAGCTCTATTGATAATTTATTATTTGCGTTTTCAATACTTTTTTGCAAAGAATCGTCAACGTACTTTTTTGTCACCCAATCTGTAGTTTGTTGTTCTTGTTTCGAAATAAACTGCATATTTTCATTAATATTATTTTGCATATCTACCATAACATCAGACATATTTTTAACGTTCTCCAATATTCGATCTATTGATTTTGAAAGGTTTGATATCATAGAATCGACATACTTTTTGTTTGCTGCATCTTCATCAATTGTTGGCCCCTTAACGTTGCATAACTTTAAATGTTCAATATCTACATTGCCATCAGAGGTGTGCGGTAATCGTACAATAGATGGTTTGAATGCAAATGCACGCGAACGTGAATGACGTCCGAATTTATCAACACTCATCATTGAAATGACATTCGTGTGGATGTGTAAACTTATTTTATCATATTAGCCTCCCTCAATTCATTCATTATGGCAACAATCTCATTGTTATGTGAAGTATTTCCTGCCTCTTTAGATGCGATAAGCAGTCTCAATCTAGTAATAAGCTCCCGGGGATCGTCCCAATAAATATATTCTATAGGAGCGTTATTATATTCTAAATGCATTCCTTTACCTTCTTTCGGTGATGAAGAGGCGAAATGTTGAAATAAACTTGAGAGACTAGATTTTTTACTTTTTTCTACGGTTTTAATCAAAGGTTTTATAATGTTATACCATTTTATACTGTTATCTCCTTTTAAATGTCCTCTACTATTCAAGTGCGCACCCGTATGTTCTAATATGGTTTTATAGTTTACGAGATCATCGGGGGCGTACGATGGATCGGATGATATTGAACCATCTGAATTGTTTGAACATGCTCGTAAAATTACTTTAAAAGAACCCATCTAGTTGTTTTTTTTTTCAAGTCGTCAAATCCACCGTGTATATTTCTACTAGCCAAACATGGATAATTTACGTTCCAATATTTTGAGAAATATTACGTTGCAATGGTTATTATCCAAAACTTTTGGTTTTATTGATTTTGTAGGTAGCATCATTTGTCATTTTCAATTTATTTTAATTAAATAAACGTTTTGTAAAATAATTTTAAGACCTATTTTATAAACATGATCAATGGCGTACCTTTTTTTGATTATGTTTGGTACCTATTTATGCTTTATAAGTTAAAACCTTTAGTAAACGGTTATAAATTGTTAAAAATATGTTCTCTATGAATGCATTTAAAAGTATTTGATCGTTTATAATGGATGTCAAATTTAAAAATTTTTTCAGCATCCATCATAAAATTTCAACACTTTTTCCTTCTTATTTTTTCAATACCTTATAAAATTTTATATCGTTTTAATTAACATACACATCAAAATATTTGTTTATTTTTTGTTTTATGATTATTGAGGGTTGTTTTCCGCTTTGCTTCGCAAATTTCTTATTCCCAATTTTTCCTTCTCCACTATTGCAACTACTTCACTCAAGATCTTTCTCTCCTTTCTTTTTCCAGTTATTTCTCCTGACAAAATTTTTTTGTTGGTTTTCATTTTACACATGTTTCCCAACCACCTCATTCTTTTTTGTCCTCTATGAATTTTATTTTCGGTCCTCCAAAAAGTTCTTCCAATTCCCAGTTCTGCATTTGTTCTTCTTAACAAAGTATCATTTATTCTCTTTACTTCATATATTTTCTTTAGGACTTTGTTCTAAAAATACCTATTGGCTTTAATTTCTCTGATTTAGTTTTCCATATGTAATTTACTGGTATTGTATGATACATTCGTTTTTTTGTATTTCTTGAAATATTTCATACGATGTATGTGCATGGTTCCTCCCATATATTTTATTCCCTTAGCTATTCTTTCTTGTATTTCTACTCTCTCTTCCCCTTTATCATTTATTGCGCTACCTACATAATTCATTAAGTAGTATGAATAAAATTTAGTACCAATATATTAGATTTCTTTATAGATTGACTAAAGATATTTAATCAAATGTCTGTTTTAAATTTTTAAAATGAGCTCTGTAGATTTTGTTTTGAATGTACGTATCAAGTTATAGTGTTCGTGAAAATGCAAAAATTTGCTTCTTGCAGTTTTCTTTGACAGAGGAGCATTGAATAAAATACCTCTTCTAATTGAATCTAGTTCATAATAAATATTTCTTTGATTGGAGATATAAAAGTTTAAAAATGTTTTTTGCTAGATACTCGTTTTTTTTTACACCACCATGCGAGCATTTCCACGTCTCCTATTTACAATTCTCGTAGGTAGGAATTTTTGTTTGCGACCCTGTAGGTGTGAGTATGCATTCTTGCATTAAGGAGGCCAAACAGAAGAGCCGAGGTGAAAGAGCAGGTTCCTGCCGACCCATTCTTCATTCTTTTGCATTTCTTGTCCTATATTACGAACTAATAGCTGTTAAAAATCGTGTCCTTACACTGAAATATATTTACGCTTATATAATTATGGCTCCAGGCGTTTATTAAATAAACATTAAAAACGGGCTCTTAAAAAAAAGGATTGTAAATAAATGACAAATTCTTGCTGTATTTAATTACAATTGTGGTCACCAAACCCTGTCGTCCTGAAAGATACAGGACTATTCACACAGTAAAATAGCTGAGAATTAATCAATTATTCCACGTAAAACTCTTTGTTCCAGACGTGGGGATATTTTTAATTGCACAAACTGCAGGTTGCAGTACATGTTTCATATATTAGAAGCCCAGAATAAGCGACCAGTTAAGAGGAAGGAATGCTAAACATCAGTTATAGATACAGGAAAAACCCTCTGGAATGTAGCTTACATTAGGAGGAAGTAATTCTAAAGATCAGTTATTAATAAAGGAGAAACGAACTAGAACCTAGGTAACTATAGGAGGAAGAAATTCTAAAGATTAGTTATTTTTACAGGAAAACCAAACTCGAATCCAGGTTACTTTAGGAGGAAGGAATTTTAAGTTTATGTAGGCAACTAATTATCTGATAACTTATAACAGTCCTCCATATTCTTAACAAAAATTGAACTTTATTAAAATAAACTACGTTAATAAATATTTTGAATAAATTAAAGAAGTTAACTTTTAATGTTAAAGCCGTATGACTAAAATTATACAATAAGTATTAGTTTTTGTTCAAATAGAATATGATTGATGGACATAGACGTATCCTAAAGATCGGGAACATCATCAATTGTCTGAGAACATTTGGGTGGAACATTATACGCGGACTACATTTTGGTAGAAACTACTACTAATCAAGGAAGCAGTTGTTAATGCAAAATGTTATACAAATTTACTCAAATTGTATAAACGGGAATGTCACTTAATACTAACTTAAATCAGTAACTGCTAAATTACTTACTAGGAATATTTACCTCAAAATAAATGGAGTTAAATAAACTAGGTATGGTCACAACGATAAGTTACAAAACCCCGTTACTTAAAATCAGTTGAAAAGATAATTTTGACAGAACAAAAAGTTTAGGGAACCAACATGTTGAAAAAAGTACACCTCAAAAATATTAAAAGAATTATAGATGTTTGACTACAGAAAATATTTGAAAAAATTCTGCAAAAAAAAAATGCGTAAAATAAACAGTATGCACAAAATTAAAAATAAAAAGAGAACAAAAAGTAAATATAGAGATTATTTTTTTAACTATTAATTAAAAGTATGGGTTAAAGTATTTATATTCAATTAATTATTAAAGATTCCTTAGTAAATAATAAGTACACCAAAAGTCATAATTATTAATTTATATATATCGTGTTTCGTAAACAATTAAAAAATAATCCACTTCAATGTAAACAAAAAATGACCGCTAAAAGAATGTGGTAACTGACCTAGTAAACCAGGTAATAAAAATTAGCATTTTAAACCACTTAAAATAAAACACCACTATCTTGCAAGTTTTGGATGTTGACAGAATTCATATAATATATATTAAGGTTAGGTAGATGAATAAAAAAAGTAAGTTGGGTTCGAGTCGGCTTTTTGAGATAAAATTATAACACAGAGAGAGTGGTAGCAGTATTCGATGTTAAAAACTGATGTAAAGAAAACAAAGGTTTTTATAGTTACATGTAAACAGGAATCTTTAGAGAGTCCCGTAAAAGTCATGGAAAATAATTATAATTATATAAGTTTATTATGGTCAACATGTAGCGTCAAAAATATGTTAATGTATGGAATTAAAAGTGCGTCATTGCAAGAGAGCGGCATTACAAGAGAAAGTGATAGTAAGATTATCAACAATTTGTATGGAACTGCTATTAAGATATATTTGATAACTGAGATTAAGTGCCTGCATGCGTTGAAATGCTTAGATAATTATTATCACGCAAGCTTGTGGTAACAGTAGGTACATATTATCAACTATGGGAATATGGGAATAAAGTTTTTCATACAGACTCCAAATATTCAGTAAAATACAACTATTTGACAGTATTTTTTAGATTTTAGGGAAATGCTGAAACATATCGTTTTAAGGGGGGCACATTTTTACCGAAATCTGCCATTTGTCAACTCACTTCCCCTTAATTTTAAATAGGGAATATTTGTGGCACGTCATTAGAAGGGTATTTACATGGATTATTCGGACATATGATCATCCACGATTTTCTTTTTTCGATATTTACACCGTTTTTGTAAAAAAGTCTTAAATAATTTAAAGTGCAATGCCTCTTAAAAATGAAACGCAACGCCTTGCTAATGTTTTGTTTCTTTCACATCAAAAGTAAATTAAAACAAATTTTGCAAAAGTAATTTAATACTAAGACAGTTTAACATTGCTGTTAGTTAATCAATTTAGATATTTTTTGAATACTTCCAAAATTGTATATTCTATTGCAGAACGAGTTGATTCCATATTTTTTAAAAACAGGAAGTGTGCAAAAAGAACAGCGAATTTAGTTGGTATAGGAAATAAAGATGACACAGACTACTATAGTTTTGTGAGATTATGACAAAATAAATACTAATGTAAACTTTATTTGTTTTTCGGATGAATGTTCCTTTTTTTGTGAATGGTACCGTAAATCGACACAATTGCCGTTACTATGCGAGTATTTCACGAAACACATACCCAGAATCCTCTTAAATTAAACGTGTGTGCAGGATCGTATTGTTGGGCCATTTTTTTTTGCTGCAAAATTTGAACGGAGAACCATATCTCGAATTATTAGAGGACACTATTGATCCCGCAGATACAATCGGAAATGATAAAAAATACTCAGAAGATGATCTGTTTTTCCAACAAGACGTCCACATTATAGTAGAGCTGTAAGGCAATATCTTAATAAACCTAGGCAATTGGAAGAAGAGGCTTTATTGAATGGCCTGCAAGATCTCTCGATTTAACGCCCCTGGATTTCTTTTTGTGGGGTTATTTAAAGAGCAAAATTTATAAAACCGAACCCGTTAGAAGAACTAAGACGACAAATAGTACATGAATGCAGTCTAATAACCACTGAAACGTTCGACGTAATTTCGAACAGTGACAATTGTATGGATTTTGAACATCTAATTCATTAATTCATTATTAATTTGAGTAAACTGTTTTATCTATCATAACTTCTAATTTAGTTAGTTTCAGTTACATTACAATTAATTATCATATTCATTTTGGAAAATTTGTTTTAATTTACTTTTGATATGAAAGTAACAATTATACTTTAAATCACTAGGAAGACTACTACTTCTGTCCCTAAATTTAAATAAATGTAAAATATAACTTATAGAATCTTGTCAAGCGAAAGAAGTTTTATATAATTATATTTTAATGAAACTTGCCTTAAATATTACGTTGCTGTAGGGTTACGCACAGTGTACAATTACGGTGTTAATTCATTTTTGGAAGATATGAAGTTTGTAATAAGCCAAACGAGTTTTATATTAGTCAAATTTCCGGGATTCACTTTTATTTTAAAAGTGATTTTATAATACAGAATAAAGTACATTTTCTGCATCGAGTAATTTTAAAATATAGTCACAAATTACAAAATGCCCTAAAATGTAGCAAATTAATCAAAATTCGTTTCTATGATTCGTTGAAAAAATGCGTTGTTGTAAAAAGCTATGTAGAATTAATGTTTGAGTTAGGTCAACAGAACGGTTATTTTTGTTAATTTCATTGTGCATATACTCTTAATATCAATTATCAATAAAAATCCACATGAAAACGTTTTCACCTGTAAAGCTAATAATTTGGAACACAAAATCTTTTATCATAAAAATACACTTTTAAACATAAATGGAATTAAAATTTAAAGGTGTGTTGTAAAAGAGTTTTTAATTTTTCGGGTAAAAGTCCCTTCGTAATTTCTTTAATATGGTATAAGTAAGTTCTCTAATGGCATCGTAAATCTATGGAGTTACTAAAGTTAAATTCCCCCTATTTTTGTAAAATATTATGTGAAACTCTTAAAAGTGGCAACACTAAATGCACCACTTTTAAATAGATTAATTTTTATACTTACTAAGAGATGTCTATTTCAACTTTCTTTATTAATACAGGTATGACCAAAGGTTTATTAAAATATGTGTAAACAAGTTCATTAGAATTATTATCGCTTCGTAAAATCACTTTTAACATATTCAGCATTATTTGTACACTATGTAGCTGTATTATTGTTCAGAAAAGAAAACTCTCGTATATTTATAATTTCCTGGATATTTTACATTAGCATAGACAATTGTTAATCTACAAAAAACTTTCAACTTAAACTGTCATGTTCATTGTAAAACTATCTTTAATAATTGATAAAAATTCATCAATATTAGAAAATGATGAAGGGTTCAATTTGTTGCATGAAATTGGATTTATGACGCAAGCAATGTGGTAGAAAAATTGACGGTTCTTAATACCTTTGACAGAAATGTAAAGCCATCTAGTATTTATTCTATCATAAAAAAAATATTTGAGAAAAAATAGACATAACAATAGAGGCTTCTGGAGACAAATTGAACAGTTCAAGTTGCGTGACACAAAAGTATTGCTCTAAGTTAATTATACTAAAAATATACTCTAGAGAGCAATTTTAAACTTAAAATAATGAAATAACACCCTGAAAGTGCAAGTAGAGAACATTTACGGGTTTTCAGAGTGTAATCGAGTTTTCTTAAGGATTGTTGTTATTCCTGTTTTTGGTTTTTGCTTGTTGTAAAAACTTTTTTTGATTTGTTTTGTCATTTTTATACCACTGAGGTCGAAACTAGTTGTCCGTTTTAATAAATAATGTGGCATGATTTTATTGGATTTCAATTAAATATTTGCATTTCTCAGTTTTTCCCTCATTTGATATTAGGATGGGAGTTGAATGAAAAAGTTTTCAATTATGTTGGTCAAAAAAACTTGGATATTTCTACCGATTCGAAACTCTGCCTGTAAATGCGAAAATCAGCTTTTTACCTGATATTTGAAAATTCCCTCCAAAGCATTTTTTTTTTTACAAACTTAATTTTACAGATATAATTTTGCAATTTCCAATTATTTATATTATCTTTCAGAAAAATAGATTTTCTATTAATTTGACTATAGTATAAGATTTAAAAGGATATTTTGACCGGCCTTTCATTCTGCCGGTAAATGCGTCTTCCGCTAAAATCTGCGTTAATTATTCTGGGTAAAATACCAGTTCTCAAATTATTAAATAAATATTTAAGATTAATTTTTTGGTCTTGAATTTTTATTGTACTATAGATAAAATATATTAAATAAAAATTCCTAAAACCATGATTCTTATATTTTATTTTAAATTTTTAATTTCATACCTAAAAGTTCTAAATTACTTCTACTATTTTGTAGGAATAATCATCTCTTGAATTAAAATAAATTCTGTTTTGACGTTAAAAAATAATTTAAAATAAAATTTCTTGATAAAAATTAGTATAATTAAGAGAAGGTTAAAAAATAGAAATTTGATTAGCTATGGAATTTTGTAATGAAAATAGAATAATTACTAATTCTAAGAAACTGTGTTGTATATTTGTATAATACGAAAGTGTCTGCTCCAATGTGAATACCCTTTTCAAGTGCAATCTTTTTCTACAAGGCCTTTCTCAATTTTGAAAAATACATGTTTAAGACCTTGCACTCTTTGAAAAAAATATCTAGGTCAGGCTTGTTATTATTAGTACAATACCTAAGTAATCAGCTGACCATCCTCCGGTATGTTATTTTTGTTTTTTTAGAATCCTCTATTTTTTAATGGCATTCCTATTAATTTTTCAGACTTTAGACACGGGATGGTCAAATACATTAATACCTGTACCCAACTCGCCGGCTCGGAATTTTTATCGGAACAGGAAATTGGTAGGAGGCAGTCCTCTTAGATATAGAGTGTCATATGGACATTAAAATTGGCATATTAATGTTGAAATTAGTTTTTTAATTTATTTTAGTTTTATTTTTTAATTTTAAGGTTTACATTTTATAGAAAAAATAAAAATTATATGCTTATTTTTATATACATAACGAAAATTCAACAAAGTGTATAACGATTCCTTTATTAAGGATCACTGTTTAAGGATTACTCAACTGTCGGTAAGTCCAATTTTGGAACAAGAAGGAAATTGGACATAGAAGGCAGATGGGATGGCATATGTAGAAATTAGTTTTTTTTCCAATTATTTAATTTTAAGTTTTATATATTATAGAAAAATCTATTATTTTTTGCATCCATAACGAAATTCAACAATAACGGTTTTCCTTAAAACGATTACTAAGGGTTGCCGTAGATTTTAATAAAAATTATTTTTTACATCGATGCATCGAAACTTGCCTTTGTTTAAAGAATACGGTTGAAAAATATTTCTAATTTTCATATGAATCCTAAGGATGGGATTTTGATCTCTCTCAAATATTTTTTAATACCATAGACCTTGAAAAGGATAGAAACATGTAAGCCGTTTTGATTTTCAACATTTTGGCTGCTACATCTAAATTCAAAAAAATTTTCAGGTGGCTGTAGATCCTTTATTAAACATAATAGACATAAAGTGTTGAAATTAGCTTGGCAAGAGGTTTATAAAAATGAAAACGGGGTGTTCCAAAAAACAAAATGTCTGACGTTCCTGAACTGTTGGGACTAATTTTAAAATATGAATCTTCTTTTTGTAAATACATTTTTTCTCCTTTAATGAAGCACTGCCCTGTATATATAAATTTATTAATTTTTATTAGTTATCATTTATCAATTTAATAAGGAATAAAAAATATTTTTTTATTTAAAATAAACAATACTGTTTTATTCATTCATTATTATAAAAAAAAATATACATTTGTAAATGCATATATTTATCATTCATTAGATAAAAACAAATTTTATCTAACAGGAACTTTTGGGAACCTTTACAACTTATCCTCCCCGTTTTTTGTGCAGTCACCTTGTCATCCGTGTAATAGTCCGACCTTAACGCGTAATAGTAATTAGAGTGTGACCTCTTTACCCAGACAACCTTCCAGACAGTCGTTGAATCTAATAAGGAATAAAAAAATATTTTTTAAAATAACTGATAATGTTTTTTCTTTATCCAGACAACCTTCATTGTTTTCTCTTTACCCAGACAACCTTCCAGACAATGATTGAATCTAATAAGGAATAAAAAAATATTTTTTTAAAATAACTAATATTGTTTTCTTCATTCATTATTAAAAAAATATATATTTGTAAATGCATACATTTATCATTAGATAAAAACAAATTTTATCTAACAGGAACTTTTGGGAACCTTTTCAACTTACCTTCCCCGTTTTTTGTGCAGTCACCTTGTCATCCTTGTAATAGTCCGACCTTAACCCGTAATCAGGTCATAGAGTGTGGCCCAGACAACCTTCCAGACAGTGGTTGACCTGCCCACCCAGACAACCTCGTGACGTCACCCCTCTACAATAACTACTCACGCGAACGTGAATGACGTCCGAATTTATCAACACTCATCATTGAAATGACATTCGTGTGGATGTGTAAACTTATTTTATCATATTAGCCTCCCTCAATTCATTCATTATGGCAACAATCTCATTGTTATGTGAAGTATTTCCTGCCTCTTTAGATGCGATAAGCAGTCTCAATCTAGTAATAAGTTCTCGGGGATCGTCCCAATAAATATATTCTATAGGTGCGTTATTATATTCTAAATGCATTCCTTTACCTTCTTTCGGTGATGAAGAGGCGAAATGTTGAACTAAACTTGAGAGACTAGATTTTTACTTTTTTCTACGGTTTTAATCAAAGGTTTTATAATGTTATACCATTTTATACTGTTATCTCCTTTTAAATGTCCTCTACTATTCAAGTGCGCACCCGTATGTTCTAATATGGTTTTATAGTTTACGAGATCATCGGGAGCGTACGATGGATCAGAATAAAATATTAATTGATAAAGTCCTGGCGTTCCTTTCACATATCCTCCCGAAAAGTCTTTCTCCGATAACAACATGATAGCACCGGTTTTAACATCAAAGGAAATTCTTCTATTACCAAGTGTCCAATTATCTTGTTCACTATCATATGTAGGACCATAAGTAGAATAGTTGACACCCTAGCGTGGGAACTTTTTCTGTCAATTCTTATGGACGGACACGCCCCCTCACGTGACCCACCCCACTCCTCGGCACATCTCCGCTGGCTCATGTGGAAAAAAGAAGAATGCCGGTCTTGAACGTGTCGGCAGTTCAGCTAGAAGAAGAAGAATGGAACTCATTCAGTCACCTATAGAAGAAGAAGAAGAAATTACTATAGTGGAGCGCGCGCGCGCGATTCACGGCGGTGGCGTACGAATGCCGGCCGGGGCGGAGGTGATGCCGCACGCCCCGAGTCGAGGTGATGGCGCATTCATAACCCGAGGCAGGGTGATGGCACGATTCATGGCGGCGACACTTGCGCTAGCCGGCCGCGCAGTCGAACTGATTCGTTTCGTGTGTGTGTGTGTGTGTGTGTGTGTGTGTGTGTGTGTGTGTGTGTGTGTGTGTGTGTGTGTGTGTGTGTGTGTGTGTGTGTGTGTGTGTGTGTGTGTGTGTGTGTGTGTGTGTGTGTGTGTGTGTGTGTGTGTGTGTGTGTGTGTGTGTGTGTGTGTGTGTGTGTGTGTGTGTGTGTGTGTGTGTGTGTGTGTGTGTGTGTGTGTGTGTGTGTGTGTGTGTGTGTGTGTGTGTGTGTGTGTGTGTGTGTGTGTGTGTGTGTGTGTGTGTGTGTGTGTGTGTGTGTGTGTGTGTGTGTGTGTGTGTGTGTGTGTGTGTGTGTGTGTGTGTGTGTGTGTGTGTGTGTGTGTGTGTGTGTGTGTGTGTGTGTGTGTGTGTGTGTGTGTGTGTGTGTGTGTGTGTGTGTGTGTGTGTGTGTGTGTGTGTGTGTGTGTGTGTGTGTGTGTGTGTGTGTGTGTGTGTGTGTGTGTGTGTGTGTGTGTGTGTGTGTGTGTGTGTGTGTGTGTGTGTGTGTGTGTGTGTGTGTGTGTGTGTGTGTGTGTGTGTGTGTGTGTGTGTGTGTGTGTGTGTGTGTGTGTGTGTGTGTGTGTGTGTGTGTGTGTGTGTGTGTGTGTGTGTGTGTGTGTGTGTGTGTGTGTGTGTGTGTGTGTGTGTGTGTGTGTGTGTGTGTGTGTGTGTGTGTGTGTGTGTGTGTGTGTGTGTGTGTGTGTGTGTGTGTGTGTGTGTGTGACGTAGTCGAACAAATAACTATAGTTTACCTTGTTTATGAGAGAGCGTTATCATTTCTGAATTTGGTATTGAGATATAAAATTAGCATCTACCCCACTTATAGATGATACCGGTCTTTTTCACAATTCAATTGGACCAATTGACATCTACGTCCCTTATAGATGATATAATATCAAAGTGCGAAAAAAATATGCTTTATTTAAAAAGGTTTTGAATTCATTAGCGTAGATGGAGTACACGAAAAAATGTTGTTTATCAAAAAATCCGGAATAACCGTATCGGATATGTCTAAATAAAATTTAAAAAAACCCCGTAATGTGTAAAGTTGTTGTTGTTTCTTTAAAAACAAGTCTAAAAAGCCGTTTTTCGACTAGTTAAAATACACCCATATATATATATTACAAAATTGTTAAAAACATACTAAAGTGGGTGATCCATTTCTTCGCTTCTACTTGTGTAGGTACATATTCTAATGTGATTGGTGATGGCCATTTGTTTTTATCAGAAAATGTCAAAATATTGTGCTGGTTTTTAGCCACTTCTTCGATTTTAAAAGTGGTTTAACCCGCCCCTCATTCACACCTTTTGTACAGGGATATTTATTTATTTATTTATTTATACGGGCAAGCCCAATTCAGAATACAGAAATATGTTATTGACAATAATATATATAAAATAAGAATAATAACATATATAACAAGAAAAAAAAACAATTAATTGCAAAAAAATAAAGTATACAAACAATAAAAAGACAATGTATATAATGATTGTTAAATATTCAAGTTCTTTATGTGGTTCTTAAAAATAGCAACAGAGTTACCAAAAAGTAATAGGTCATCCAGAGAATTAGCAAGTCTTAGTGTTCTTGGAATAAAAGTATAATATGAGTAATTATATCTGTGAAAAGAAATGTTAAAAGTTTGAGTTTGCCTTGTTGCACGTGGTGGAACAAATAACAACACTTTAGCTAGGAGTTCAGGACAGTTATATATGCCATTGACAATATTGAACAGTACTGTAAGATCTTTTCGGTCTCTACGGACAGAAAGAGAAGAGATATTCAAGTATTGCTCCATGTTTGTATAATTGCAGTTGATGTGCATTTTGAAACCAATAAATCTAAGAAAGTTTTGTTGAACATTATCCAATTTGCTCTTGAGATGCAAGTAGTGTGGGGACCAGACAGGAGAACAGTATTCGAGGTGTGTCCTGACTAGAGAACAGTAGAGAGTTTTAATAGCTAGTACATTAGTAAAGTCTCGGGTTGTTCTTTTGATAAAACCAAGCATTTTCATGGATTTTTTAATAATATTATTGATGTGAAGGTTAAAGCTAAGAGAACGATCGAATATAATACCCAAGTCTTTAATTTTCTCTACAGTATCCAATAATTTATCATTTATGGTATAATTAAATGTTGACAAGTGATGATGCCGACAAAACCGAATAACGTGACATTTGCTAACATTTAATTCCATCCCATTAAGAAGACACCAGTTGGCTAGATCGTCCAAATCTGATTGCAATGACACTGCATCGCTTCGATTATTAATGATTTTGAAGGTCGTCGGCAAATAAGAGAGCAGAAGTATTAGAAAAACAGACAATGATATCATTGATAAATATTATTTCTTGAAACATTGTGCTGTAGGGGAATCTAAAACAAAATAGAATAAGGTACTAAAAATAGGCGTTGTCACCGAAAAGAATAACCGTAACCGTAATGTGGAAGGTTATTGTTGTTTTTAAAACAAGTCTAAAAAGCCGTTTTTCGACTAGTTCAAATACACCCATATATATTACAAATTGTTAAAAACTTACTAAAGTCGATTCTGTGTGTGTGTGTGTGTGTGTGTGTGTATTCATTAGGCTTCACCGTGGTCCTCGAGAAATATAATCTCGTTCTTGATTTGAACCTGAAACTGGAGCGGTGGGGTGAGAATCTCAATATGTGGTTTACACTCCAGATGATTCGATACATATAATATGCTCTTTATCACTCTGTACAATAGCCTGTCTCGCCAAAGAGGTTGGTTACTCAATCTTGAAAACAGACTCAGAGCAACTGTCTCACGCGCCAAAGGGGGTTGGCTACCCCAATCTTGAACGAGACACAAGTGCATATTATACATAGCGTATCATTGAAAAATGTAAAATTATGAATAGTGATATCATTGAAAAAAATGTAAAATTTCTAAAGTACTGCTAGGAAATATGTTCATGTTGGCTGTTTGCTGTCCGCTGAAGTTCTCAGTAAGATTGAAGAAAACTTAAACGGTCTAAATTTCTACTGAAAAACCTCCAACTAACCTAGACATCGACTGATAACTCAAGAACACCTAGACTCAAGAACAACTGAAACACGAATTATTTGTTGCTCAAAGTAAAATGGAGGAATTGGAAAAGCCCATGTTAGTACCGGGGGTATGAATGTTTTGTAGGTCTCACGAACGAAGCGAAGTTAAAAGAAAGGATATTTGAGTGTCTATACACTAAGCTACTCGAAGGCGGTAAATACGCGGTCGTGGATACATTAACGAAGATATTTCAGGTAGGAAGCTTTAATAAAAAATGTATCTGATAACTCAGACAAAATACGAATGAATAGTAGGAGAGGTATTAGAGAGATGGATGTTAAATGGGTAGCCTATCGCACTCCCTACAACAATAAAAATGAACATCGTTGCATAGGTATTAGACAGGGGCGCTGTACTAAAGGGCGTTAAATGGGGAGACGTCAACACCAAGCTACTCGAAGGCTATAAATATGCCGTCGTGGCTACATTAACGAAGATATACAGCACAATGTTTCAAGAAATAATATCCCTGTACAAAGGAGTGTGTTTTGCATACAGAAAATACTTCTCGATATTCCAATGGTGTTAAAAGTACACTGCATAAGATATAAGATGGAACAAAGCTCCAAGGACCCCAATGTCGGCCTCCAAGGTTACCCGACTTAAACCCTATCGATTTTATCTGGGGCTGCATGAAAAAAGAATACACTCTGCATTATCGCAATTTGAAACAAGCTCTCGAACACGGCTTAAAATTAACCAAAATTCATAAAGAAAAGATTGTTGAACTCGAGCTCGGATTTTTAGTGCTTTCATGTCAACCTAACAAGAGTAAATGTAAAAAGTTCATTAGTGATGGGTGTTTAAATTATTTTCAAAGCGAAAAACTAAAGGACCACGAAATTTCGTGTATAAATAGCAGCGAACGTAAAATTTCTATTCCCATTTATCAAGGAATTTTCTACAGAAAAGTACAGCATTATGTATGCCGAAAAGAGGTGAAATTCGACTACGAAAACAATACCAGCCTATCAAAAAGGCTTGAAAATTTTTAATGCAGCTAATTTTTGTAGCTCGCCTCGTTTGTAAAAACATGTGTGTGGTGCTTTTTAGCTGAAATTAAAAAGTACAGTGCATAAGGTGGAACAAGGCTCCAAGGCCAAGCTCAATCGGATTGAATACAGAAACCTTCTGTTTGGGAGTTACTATTGTAAAAATGTCCGTAGGAAAAAGTCGAGGGTAAAGACACGGTCTTAATCACACCCTGTCGTTCGTGTAATTGTTATCAACTAAATTATGAAGACGAAATATTTGATTTTAAAAAATAAAAAATGTGTAAAATCTTATACATATAATATAATAAAAACCACATACCTGTCACGACTTTTGAATATTTTCAGGCACTGTCTTAAGTCTAAATATGAGGTCCCTCGGAGCCGTAAAATAATAATAAAAAATATGAGGTTTATTTCTGGAAAAGTGTATAAAAACGCAAAAACCAAAGCATCCTGTGATAAATACACCAAAGCATCCTGTGATAAATAGACCAAAGCATCCTGTGATAAATACACCAATGTGATAATAACCGTGCGGGTGTATCTTAAATATTTAAATTTAAAAAGAAGAAAAATGAATGAGTAAGTTATACTATTTTTACATTTTTATATTGAATTTTTGCTAAATCACTAATATACATTTTACATTTTTATCATATTTATTCATGTTACAGGTTCAGCGACAATGAGGACGAGTAAGATTTACTTTAACAATATTAAATATTGAAATACTAATAATTTGATTTTAGCGTGCTAGAAATACAGGGCGAGCCTGAATTATACGTGTAAATCGGGTGAAACAATTATTTTACATTTATTATATTTAATTATGTTTTAGGCTCGATATTGAGGATGAGGAGGAGGAGAAGAAGGAGGAGGATGAGGAGGAGGGGGAGACGGAGGAGTCTGAGGAGGATAAGTAAGATTTACTTTTACCCTTAATTATTGTAATGCTAATAATTAAAGGACCCAAATAAAAATTTAAAAAATATTTCAATTTTAGGGGCCTAGAATTTGAGGGGGAGCCTCCTTTAATTGGGTAAGTTACTAAAAAATATACATTTTTACATTTTATCATATTTATTCATGTTACAGGTTCAGCGACAATGAGGACGAGTAAGATTTACTTTAACAATATTAAATATTGAAATACTAATATTTGATTTTAGCGTGCTGGAAATACAGGGCGAGCCTGAATTATACAGGTAAATCGGGTGAAACAATTATTTTACATTTATTATATTTAATTATGTTTTAGGCTCGATATTGAGGATGAGAAGGAGGAGAAGGAGGAGGGGGAGACGGAGTAGTCTGAGGAGGATAAGTAAGATTTACTTTTACCCTTAATTATTGTAATGCTAATAATTCAATTTTAGGGAACTAGAAAATGAGAGAGAGCGGCAGCCCCGCCGACAACAGGTAACTTTCCGTAAAATACATTTTTACAATTTAATAAATTTAAATATGTCACAGGGTAAATGGTAAAGGGTAAAGGGCCCAAAATAAAAAATTTAAAAAACATCCACCTGTTTTCTTTTAAGTCCTGTTACCACCTATTCCTATCCTTTTCTGACAGAAACAATTGCCACCTTCTGACGGTTTCTGCTGTTGTATAAAAATATTGTGTTCTGTTTAAAATGATGTTTATACAAAACGAAGCAACTAACTCACCGCTCCTTACTCAGCCATGAACATAATACAAAAAATCCGCTGATACGGACCCGGTCATAAAAATAGGGTCTTCTTCTACTGCCCACTCTGCTACAGCCTCATTGATGTAAAAATTCATAGTTGTATAAAGTGTACCATTCCTTGAAAACTGAATTTGAAACAGATCACCCTCGGCATAATCACTTTTTAATAATATCATCTCAGTGCATTGCACATCGTTGATGAAAAATACCACATACACGTATTCGCCCACTTGTAGGGGTTTAAAAAATTTAAAAACCGTACTCGGTTCGTGACAGATAAAATCAATTTTAAGCAGATACTCGCACTCGGACATTTTTAAAAGTAATGAAACCGGTATAAAAGGTATCAGAAATATATATAACATACCATCTGCAGTTGATAAAGGTCCCACGCTTTTTCAAATATTATCTAACCTTTTGATATTGGTTAAGAAAAGATTAATTTAATGAAAAAACGCCCACACACTCTCTCTCTCTCTCATAAGCAATACAAATCCTAGAAAATATATTTAAAACAATTCGTCCTCCTACACGTTGATCGGGATAGAATATTACAACTTCAAGATAAAATCTGTTTCATTCATACTAGCGAATCCTATAAAACATCATTCGAACATGAGCTATCTCTCGCTCTCGAGGTGTCTAAAAGACTGATCATCTAACGACAGTCTTGCAAATGGGCACCTAATTTGTGCAACTTATAAAATTATTACATAAGACAACACGAAATTATTTATAGCTAGCATTTATGAAAACCCCTTTTTAATAATGAACTCGTCCGTTGTTTTCTCTACAGCCGTTCTGTCTAATCGAAAATTTTTTGATAAATTTTAGAAAATCTACAATACAAAATTTCAAATTGATTCTAATTATCAAACCAAGAATGAAGTGATAGCCCTGGAAACGTGTTTTCGTTCACGCTGATAGACTTATCTAATTTTTATCGGGGGAGGCTTCATCCGGTGTGGCAGTTAAAGTGTTTATTATAACAGGTGTTTAGAGTATTTCTTAAAAACATAGTGAAAAGTCCTTTTCACGTGAACATATCGTGATTATTTGATTTAAAATATTTTGTATAAAGTCTGACTACTTTACGAAAAATACATTTTTGAATAAACTCTGTCTAATTTACGAAATGCTCTCAGCACGCGCGCGCCGCCGACCGCCGCCGCCGCCGCTATCACTCTCTCTCAGCCAGCTGGGACCGTGAATTGGCGCGCGTGCCGCTATCGCCCCTCGTCAGCCTCGAGCGCGTGCTATCGCTATCGCGGTCGCTGGTGGAGATTTTTACACAATATCTTTGTTTAGTCGAGAAATCATTATAACAGTTGTTTAGAGTATTTCTTAAAAATATAGTGAAAAGTCCTTTTTCATGTGAACATATCGTGATTATTTTGATTTAAAATATTTTTGTATAAAGTCTGACTAGTTTACGAAAAATACATTTTTTGAATAAAGTCTATCTAATTTACGAAAAATGCAATTTCACCTGCTGGATAAATATGTCACGTGACCCTTCTGCACACGACCCCTCAAAATGTCGATAAGAATTATCCTTTATTTTTCATAATCTACAACCGGAATGTCTGAAATACATTGTTTTTAGATATAAATGAATTCTAGTTTTAGTTTTTAAAATATTTTTTGAATAAAGTCTGTCTAGTTTACGAAAAATACAATTTCACTTGCTGGATAAATATGTCACGTGACCCTTTTGCACACGACCCCTCAAAAATGTCGGTAAGAATTATCCTTTATTTTTCATAATCTACAACCGGAATGTCTGAAATACATTGTTTTTAGATATAAAATGAATTCTAGTTTTAGTTTTTAAAATATTTTTGAATAAAGCCTGTCTAGTTTACGAAAAATGCAATTTCACTTGCTGGATAAATATGTCACGTGACCCTTTGCACACGACCCCTCAAAAATGTCGATAAGAATTATCCTTTATTTTTTCATAATCTACAACCGGAAAATACATTGTTTTTTAGATATAAATGAATTCTAGTTTTAGTTTTTAAAATATTTTGAATAAAGTCTGTCTAGCTTACGAAAAATGCAATTTCACATGCTGAATAATTATGTCACGTGATCTTCATCTAAAAAGTATAAGTACAGGCGCGAGTGATCATTCCTATCAGTTAGCGGTTAGCTGTCGCACACTGATAAGCAACAATTTTGAATATTTCTGAAAATGACGAATTTTGAAATTATTAAGGATGTTACAAAACAAATCCGTAAATTCGGGGTCCAGGGTCGGACTTTGGAATTTAAAATTAACCCCATACCTAAGGGGGCGGAGCCCCTAAGCTGGGTGAAAAATGTAATAGAGGATATTGTTTTAAAGGGGACAGAAAACGTGGACTTGGCGGATTATGTTGGATTTACTTTCTGTTCCAAAGATTTTTCAAGGGGCCAAGGATGGGTAGTTTTTAAACCTGCATCTCAGGTGACAGTTGATGACGTGTGGAAGAAAATGTCATCCATATACCAGTCAAATTCAACCGGGCTGAATACAGAAACCTTCTGTTTGGGGGTTACCACCGTAAAGATGCCCGTAGGAAAAGGCCGGGGGCGAAATTATAATACTTTTAACGAAGAATGTAAAAAACGTACAGGTATTGTTTCGATAAATAACAAAGATAACCTATGCTTACCTCGAGCCTTAATCGTCAGTATGGCTTTTCAAAGTAAGGATCCAAACTACACAAAAATTCGGTATGGCGGTAGACTTCAGACCGCCAAAGCTCTTGAACTGACAAAATCCAGTGGCGTTCTGATTACTCCAGAGGGCTGCGGAATTCCTGAACTTCAGCAGTTTCAACAGCATCTAAAAAATTATAAGATTATAGTTTATCGATATGGTAGCAAAGGGCGTGACGTTATTTTTGAAGGAGGAGGAAATGACGGTCCTGCTTTAAATCTAATTTTCCATGAAGGGCATTACAACGTAATTACCTCGCTAACAGCCGCATTTATGTGTAGATATTTTTGTGAACACTGCCACACTCCATACAGTAATAGAGATAAACATAAATGTAAGGGCGTATGTTTTGCATGCAAAAAATCACCTGCATGCAATAAAGATGTTGTAAAAAGAGGGTGTAATGAGTGCCGAAGAGATTTTTACGGCGATGACTGTTACGAGGCACATTTGAATTCGGTTTGTAAAAGAATAAAAAGCTGTGAGAAATGCTTTAAAATTTGCACTACGCACAATCATATCTGTGGCGAAATTTACTGCAAAATTTGTAAATCGAAACAACCCGAAGACCATTTGTGTTATATGCAACCTGACAGAAAATCTCCTCAAATTAAAGATTTTTTGTTTGTTTTCTATGACTTGGAGACAACACAAGAAAAAGTCGTCAACGGGGTCAGGAACCGAATTTGTGTGTATACAGAAAAGTATGCCATAAGTGTATAAATGAAACAAGATTGTTATTTTGTCAGAGTTGCGGATTCAGAGAAAAAGTTCTATCAGATGATGTAATTCCGAAATTTCTGGGCGAAGTACTAGAACTACGAAAAAAATTTAAACAGATTGTCGTTATCGCCCATAATGGTGGCGGTTTCGATCATCAATTTGTATTAAATTATATTCTCACTAAAACCGATTTGAATCCGGACCTGATTATGCGTGGCACGAAGCTGATTATGATGAACGTCGGAAACGTTAAATTTCTGGATTCACTCAACTATTTTCCAATGGCGTTATCTGCACTGCCGAAAGCTTTTGGCTTTTCCGAATTGAAAAAAGGGTATTTTCCACATCTCTTTAACAGGCTGGAAAATCAGAACTATGTCGGTGTTATTCCTGCATTGAAATTCTACGACCCTAACAACTTAAAAGAGGATGCGCGCGAAAAATTAATTCAATGGCACAACCAGAAAATTGCTGAAAATTACATATTTGATTTTCAAAAGGAGATTGTAGAGTATTGTGTTTCTGATGTACAGATTCTGATGCAATCCTGTCTCAAATTTCGTCAGCAGCTGCTGGAGACGTCAAATGTGTGCCCATTCATGGAAGCAAGCACAATCGCTTCCGCTTGCAACAAGGTATTTCGGCGAAACTTTCTAAAAACAAACACAATCGGTATAATCCCCAAAGGGGGTTACAGATTCAGAGATAATCATTCGAAAATAGCTTTACAATGGTTGATATGGGAAGAACGCCTAAGAGGAATCGAGATACATCACGTGGCCAGAGGTCAAGAGGCCAGAGTTGCCGGGGTTAAAGTTGACGGGGTACATAGAAATAACATCTTTGAATTTCAAGGTTGTTATTTTCATGGGTGTCCGAAATGTTATACAAATAACCGTGATAAAGCGTTAAAAGACGATCCCACTGATTGTATGGAAAACCGATTTCAACGAACTGTAAATAAAAATAAACATTTGGAGAAAAATGGGTATAAAGTTGTACAAATGTGGGAATGTGATTTTCGAAAAATTTTAAATGATGAAATTGCACAATACACAGAAAACCATTCTTACATGAAATATTTACCTCTAAACCCTAGAGATTCTCTGTACGGGGGCCGAACGGGAAATACAGTGGAATATTACAAGGCGAAAGAAAATGAAAAAATTAAATATGTTGATGTCTGCTCACTTTACCCTTGGGTCTGCAAATTTGGCAAATTTCCTATTGGCCACCCGAAAAAAATTTATGTGGGAGAAGATTGCAAATTGGCTGATATTTCCCAAATGTCAGGTGTGATAAAATGTAAAATATTACCACCTACAAACCTGTATCACCCTGTACTGCCATGTAAAATGAACAATAAATGCATGTTTATTCTTTGTCGTAAATGCGGCGAAGAATTAAGCCAAGACGATTGTACTCACGATGAGGAACAAAGATGTTTGAAGGGTACCTGGGTGATTGAAGAGGTGGTTAAAGCTGTTGAAAAAGGCTACAGAATGCTAGAGATTTACGAAATATAGAGTTACAATACCATACAGCTCAGCAGAGAACAGGAGGGCTTATTCTCTGGCATGATGAATAAGTTTATAAAAATCAAACAACAGAGCTCCGGCTGGCCAAAGAATTGTGCGACAGCTGAAGAGAAAGATAGATATATTGAGGAATTTCTGCAAAGAGAAGACATTTTACTGGAGTTTTCTGAGATAACCGAGAATCCCGGTTTAAGGTCGTTGGCAAAACTAATGTTAAACTCTTTCTGCGGCAAATTAGCACAGAAAAGTAACTTACCTAAAACATCTATAATTAGAAATTCTGCTGAATTTTATTCAATGATGTCGAACCCCGCAATAGTGGTAAACACCATTTTACCGGTAAATGAGGAAACGTTAATTGTAACGTGGGAGTACAAAGAGGAGGCCTACGATATCTCTCCCACTGTAAATGTGGTGTTAGCGGCATATGTTACAGCGCTAGCAAGATTAAAATTATATAGTTACCTGGATCAGGTGGGCGAGAAAGCCTTATACTTTGACACAGATTCGATTATCTATTCTTCGCAAGTTGGTCTTCCTGACCTACCCACTGGTGATTACCTAGGAGATTTAACTGACGAGCTGAACGGCGAATTTATTACAGAATTTGTTTCAGGGGGCCCTAAAAATTATGCCTATAAATACACCTGTAATGGCACCGAATATGTCGTCTGTAAAGTAAAGGGGATCTCACTAAACTATAGTGCTTCGCTGCTACTGAATTTTGATAAAATCAAGGAGATGGTTTTGGAGAAAACTGAGCCTATTTATATACTTTCAAAGCAGATCAGAAGAACAAAGGACCATGAAGTGATAACAGTGGCATCTGAGAAAAGATATAAACCTATGTCACAAAAAGAAAATTTCTTCCGGATCATAGTTCTCAACCTTACGGCTTTAAAAAAATAAAAAATGAGTTATATATAAAGCACCAAATAAATTTTTATTAAAACTTACCGGTCTTTTTTTTCATCCATATGGTAATCCTTAAATTGAATAATTTAATCCTCAGCTACATTATCTTCCCTGATAGAAACGTTATCAACATGCATTAAATCTGTGTAGTCAGCTTTCTAGTGTATCTGGAAAATGAAATGTATGAGTTATGTAAATTGAAATAAAATCAGGAGGCGCTGAGAGAAAATATCGACTCTATAAACATCACCTCAAGAGAAATTAAAAGAGCAGTAATTACAGTAGTTCGTGAGAAGTGTTATGAGTCTAATTCAGCAAAAGTTGAAATCAATATGGATATATGCGTTATCAAATAAATTTTTATTAAAAACTTTCTGGTCTTTTAAAATATTTGGAAGCCCTTAAAATCTGAATTATTTCATCTTCAGTTAATACCATCATGTATACAAATATTATTAGGCAACCAGATTATCATTTATGTGTATATCTGGCTGCATAGTTATTAGTTGATATGTTACCTAATTGCTTCTACTAAACGTGACGTTTACCGGAGGAGAACGTTACCTGAACCAATAATAACGAAGTTAAATGCTTTGTGCCCTTATGGCAACGTTCATTGTGCATGCTTTTCCACATAAAAAATAAAATCTGTCTGATCATAGTTCTCAGCCTTACGGCTTTAAAAATTAAAAAATGAGTTATATATAAAGCATCAAATAAATTTTTATTAAAACTTACCGGTCTTTTTCATCCATATGACAATCCTTAAATTGAATAATTTAATCCTCAGCTACATTATCTTCCCTGATAGAAACGTTATCAACATGCCTTAAATCTGTGTAGTCAGCTTTCTTCTACACCTGAAAATTAATGTATGAGTTGTGTAAATTGAAATAAAAATCAAGAAGCGCTGAGAGAAAATATCGACTCTATAAACATCACCTCAAGAGAAATTAAAAGAGCAGTAATTACAGTAGTTCGTGAGAAGTGTTATGAGTCTAATTCAGCAAAAGTTGAAATCAATATGGATATATGCGTTATCAAATAAATTTTTATTAAAAACTTTCTGGTCTTTTAAAAATATTTGGAAGCCCTTAAAATCTGAATTATTTCATCTTCAGTTAATACCATCATGTATACAAATATTATTAGGCAACCAGATTATCATTTATGTGTATATCTGGCTGCATAGTTATTAGTTGATATGTTACCTAATTGCTTCTACTAAACGTGACGTTTACCGGAGGAGAACGTTACCTGAACCAATAATAACGAAGTTAAATGCTTTGCGCCCTTATGGCAGCGTTCATTGTGCATGCTTTTCCACATAAAAAATAAAATCAGTCTGATCATAGTTCTCAGCCTTACGGTTTTAAAAAATTAAAAATGAGTTATATATAAAGCATCAAATAAATTTTTATTAAAACTTACCGGTCTTTTTTTCATCCATATGGTAATCCTTAAATTGAATAATTTAATCCTCAGCTACATTATCTTCCCTGATAGAAACGTTATCAACATGCCTTAAATCTGTGTAGTCAGCTTTCTTCTGCACCTGAAAATTAATGTATGAGTTGTGTAAATTGAAATAAAAATCAGGAAGCGCTGAGAGAAAATATCGACTCTATAAACATCACTTCAAGAGAAATTAAAAGAGCAGTAATTACAGTAGTTCGTGAGAAGTGTTATGAGTCTAATTCAGCAAAAGTTGAAATCAATATGGATATATGCGTTATCAAATAAATTTTTATTAAAAACTTTCTGGTCTTTTAAAAATATTTGGAAGCCCTTAAAATCTGAATTATTTCATCTTCAGTTAATACCATCATGTATACAAATATTATTAGGCAACCAGATTATCATTTATGTGTATATCTGGCTGCATAGTTATTAGTTGATGTTACCAAATTGCTTCTACTAAACGTCACACGTCACGTAAACGTCACTAGATGGCGTTGGTGGTACCAAAATATTATTATTAGGCAATCAGATCATCATTTATGTGTATATGGGGTTGCATAGTTATTAGTTGATATGTTTCACTAGTAATTTAGAACGAATGTGACCCTACAAATTGAAGAAAAAACCTCTGAGAAAAGATATCAACCTATGTCAACAAAAAGAAAATTTCTGCCTGATCATAGTTCTCAGCCTTACGGTTTTAAAAAATTAAAAATGAGTTATATATAAAGCATCAAATAAATTTTTATTAAAACTTACCGGTCTTTTTTTCATCCATATGGTAATCCTTAAATTGAATAATTTAATCCTCAGCTACATTATCTTCCCTGATAGAAACGTTATCAACATGCCTTAAATCTGTGTAGTCAGCTTTCTTCTGCACCTGAAAATTAATGTATGAGTTGTGTAAATTGAAATAAAAATCAGGAAGCGCTGAGAGAAAATATCGACTCTATAAACATCACCTCAAGAGAAATTAAAAGAACAGTAATTACAGTAGTTCGTGAGAAGTGTTATGAGTCTAATTCAGCAAAAGTTGAAATCAATATGGATATATGCGTTATCAAATAAATTTTTTATTAAAAACTTTCTGGTCTTTTAAAATATTTGGAAGCCCATAAAGCTGAATTATTTCATCTTCAGTTAAGTTGTTTACATTATCTTCTTCAAAAATCTGCCTGATCATAGTTCTCAGCCTTACGGGTTTAAAAATTAAAAATGAGTTATATATAAAGCATCAAATAAATTTTTATTAAAACTTACCGGTCTTTTTTTCATCCATATGGTAATCCTTAAATTGAATATTTTAATCCTCAGCTACATTATCTTCCCTGATAGAAACGTTATCAACATGCTTTAAATCTGTGTAGTCAGCATTCTTCTGCACCTGAAAATTAATGCAAAAGTTAAAATCAAAAATGGATATAATATGTGTTATCAAATAAATTTTATTAAAAACTTTCTGGTCTTTTTAAAAATATTTGGAAGCCCATAAAGCTGAATTATTTCATCTTCAGTTAAGTTGTTTACATTATCTTCTTCGAAAAGAAGGGTTCATCTATATCCTAAATTATTAAATAGGCCTAAATTTGAAAATCGTGGAATAAAATTTAAGCACTTACCTAATGGACAGTGGATCCGTACTAACACTAAAGAATTAAATCTTTTCTCCTGTCTGCTACAACTGGCGAAACCACATTTACATTTAAACATTTAGCAAAATATTTTCAAAAACTATGGTGTTAGAAAATAAGTTGTTACTTAAGCAGATGTTTTCAAGCTAACTAATTTCGAATAGAGCGAATGTATACAGGATGTGGGTTTTACAATCAGAAATATTTATCATTATCAGCGTCCTGTTTCTTTATTTGAAGTCAAAATTGAATATATTATTTTATAATTTTAAAAACTTACGCTATATAAATGATAAATATTTACCTACAGAAATTATACAAAATAATTCTAGATTTTTCGAACAGTTTGTGGTTTTTAGATAAAAATAAATCATATCATGTATTCAAAAATATTATTAGCCAACCAGATTATCATTTATGTGTATATTGGGCTGCAACTTCGTCATTATTGGTCCAGTTGAATCGCGAAAAAGAGCGGTATCATCTATAAGTGGGGTAGATGTCAAATTTAAAGAAAAGCATAAAGCATGCACAATGAACGTTGCCGTAAGGGCATTAGCGTTCAACTTCGTTATTATTGGTCCAATTGAATCGCGAAAAAGACCGGTATCATCTATAAGTGGGGTAGATGTCAAATTTAAAGAAAAGCATGCGCAATGAACGTTGCCGTAAGGGCATTAGCGTTCAACTTCGTTATTATTGGTCCAATTGAATTGTGAAAAAAGACCGGTATCATCTATAAGTGGGGTAGATGTCAAATTTAAAGAAAAGTATGCGCAATGAACGTTGCCGTAAGGGCATTAGCGTTCAACTTCGTTATTATTGGTCCAATTGAATTGTGAAAAAAGACCGGTATCATCTATAAGTGGGGTAGATGTCAAATTTAAAGAAAAGCATGCGCAATGAACGTTGCCGTAAGGGCATTAGCGTTCAACTTCGTTATTATTGGTCCAATTGAATTGTGAAAAAAGACCGGTATCATCTATAAGTGGGGTAGATGTCAAATTTAAAGAAAAGCATGCGCAATGAACGTTGCCGTAAGGGCATTAGCGTTCAACTTCGTTATTATTGGTCCAATTGAATTGTGAAAAAAGACCGGTATCATCTATAAGTGGGGTAGATGTCAAATTTAAAGAAAAGCATGCGCAATGAACGTTGCCGTAAGGGCATTAGCGTTCAACTTCGTTATTATTGGTCCAATTGAATCGCGAAAAAGACCGGTATCATCTATAAGTGGGGTAGATGTCAAATTTAAAGAAAAGCATGCGCAATGAACGTTGCCGTAAGGGCATTAGCGTTCAACTTCGTTATTATTGGTCCAATTGAATCGCGAAAAAGACCGGTATCATCTATAAGTGGGGTAGATGTCAAATTTAAAGAAAAGCATGCGCAATGAACGTTGCCGTAAGGGCATTAGCGTTCAACTTCGTTATTATTGGTCCAATTGAATTGTGAAAAAGACCGGTATCATCTATAAGTGGGGTAGATGCTAATTTTATGTCTCAATACCAAATTCATAGCGCCCCAGAAATGATAACGCTCTCTCATAAACAAGGTAAACTATAGTTATTTGTTCGACTACGTCACACACACACACACACACACACACACACACACACACACACACACACACACACACACACACACACGTTTCACGCCATGAATCGTGCCATCACCCTGCCTCGGGTTATGAATGCGCCATCACCTCGACTCGGGGCGTGCGCCATCACCTCCGCCCCGGCCGGCATTCGTACGCCACCGCCGTGAATCGCGCGCGCGCGCGCTCCACTATAGTAATTTCTTCTTCTTCTTCTATAGGTGACTGAATGAGTTCCATTCTTCTTCTTCTAGCTGAACTGCCGACACGTTCAAGACCGGCATTCTTCTTTTTTCCACATGAGCCAGCGGAGATGTGCCGAGGAGTGGGGTGGGTCACGTGAGGGGGCGTGTCCGTCCATAAGAATTGACAGAAAAAGTTCCCACGCTAGGGTGTCAACTATTCTACTACCATATTTTCTATCAATTGTCCAGTAATCTTTAACGTAAGTATGACTTATTGATGGATACTGATCCAGATATTCATCTATTACATCCTGTGAATATTCGATGGACGGTTCAGTGGAACGTTTCGGTGATAAATTAGGTTCCTCTATTATACTGGGCTCATTAAACTCGGCAACATCTTCTAAATCGAGAAATTTAGTACTAGTAGGATGCGTCTTATATTCTTTTTTAATAAATGATTCATTCTTTACTTGTATGGGGACGGCAGCAGCAGCAGCAGTAGTTTTTTTGAAAGCAATTTCTTTTAACGGATTGGTTATTGGTTTAAAAAGTTTATTGATTGAATCGTCCACATTCGTTCGATTTAATTTCAATGCTAAATATTTTTTCCGTACAGTACGCGTCAGTTCGGCAACTTTCGTTTATGTGTGGCCGCAGCGACTCGATCGTTTGACATCATTCTATACAGTGACGTTTAACACAAATTAACAAATTTTTATATACTTATCGAAACCCATTCGATAGCGACCATTGTTAATGGGAAAATCTTTTACGATAACTACCGTTCCGTACCTATTAATCCAACACTTTGAACATAAGGTTTTAAATTCATTAAATGTTGTGTCTGGTGAGACGTGCTCCTCAAATATATGCTTTAGATTAATTTCATCTTGTTTAAATAACACAATCAGATTACAATTATCTCTTATCAATTGTTTCGGGATTTTTGAATATGTTTGACATAAGTAGGCAGCATCAATATCTTTATGTCTACACATGGAATAATATTCACGAATTTTTTGTTGTTTATCACATGCTACATCATCGAAAATAAAAATGGAGTTTTTTTTGGCTTTAGTGGGACTGATGACTTCATCGTTGTCTTTAAACGGAAAATAACCTATACCCTTTGCTTGAGTCATTACTGTTTGTAATAACTGATACTTTGGTTGGTATAAAGATTTTGAGTATACGTAAACATTTTCAAATTTAGCACCATTGGGATTAAACAACAGGGCTAACATTACATTTGTCTTTCCACAGCCACTCGGGCCGCAGATTATGGCGCGAAAAGAGTCGGGCAACAACGGACCATGTTTACTAATACCATTTAACTTTTTGTCTTGAAAATCGTCTAAATTTTCGATCGGTAACGACTGCACTTGTTGAATCACCTTCATCGTCTTATAAATATCGAAGCTGTTACGCTCATTTATTAGTTTCAATGTTTGTGCACGAAGGAGAGGGTGTGTTAAATACATTGATTAATAAATTACCCTTTGAAATCCATTTAAGTGGGGGGTACCAATTCTGCGGTCCAGGAAGAAAACTACAAAAACGATTGGCACGTGGTGATCCGGGTATTAATCCGCTAGACGCCGCGTGCAAACAACACGACATCGCCTATTCGCAGAACGATTCATTGAACGAACGTCATAAAGCCGATAAAATATTAGAGAAACAAGCGTGGCAGCGCGTTAAATCAAAGGACGCTAGTCTTGGTGAACGTGGTAACGCTCTACTTGTAACCGGAGTAATGAAAACCAAACGTAAACTTGGTATGGGTTGTTCCTTTAACACTCACGTTGTAAAAAAAATTGGAAAATCCATGAAACCTGCCAAGACATTAAAGAAGGCCGTATCGTTGGCTTTAAAAGCAGCCAAAGTGGCAGTTAAACGTGCCGGCGGTAAAAATAACATTAGAATACCTAGAATTATTCCATTTGACTCTAAATCTGGAGGATTTCTTCCTCTCATTCCCTTGTTTGCCGGACTTAGTGCCCTTGGGGCGTTAAGTGGAGGCGCAGCCAGTATAGCTTCTTCCGTCGTAAACGCTCAAAATAAGAAAAAGAAGCTGGAAGAAGAGACACGTCACAATAAAGCGATGGAAGCTATCGGTCATGGATTGTATTTACGAAAGGATAGCAAAGGAGGTTTCGGTCTGTATCTTGAAAATAAAAAAAAAAAAAACCTCAAAAAAAACGTCGACGTCATCATCATTAAGGCTACCTAATAGAGCATTATACGATAAAGAATTACTGAAATATGCTAAACTTTATAAAATACCTCATTTTCGAGGTGTTTTCATGCGCGATACTCTACCTAGGAGAGTACGCGCCCAACGTGAATGTGGTATCGTAAATTTAGATAGTTGGAAAAATCCCGGAACACACTGGGTCGCATATAGAAAAAAGAACGACAAAGTTGAATATTTTGATTCATTTGGTAATTTGAAGCCGCCTATAGAACTTGTTCGTTATTTAAGTAGTCGTAATCGTCCTGTCAAAATTTACTATAACAACGAACAATATCAAACTTATAATCAAATAAATTGTGGACATTTGTGCTTGAAATTTTTACGTGATGAATCGTCGTTACCTCGAGGATGCAATTCAAATGATTTTATTGAACGTGAGTGATTTACAGACAGTCTGGTATAGCCTTCCCGTTGAGTACAGAATGGAGTTAAAACGGTTTTTACCATGTCAAACGAATTCCAGTCGACATGTATGGTCTGATGTATGTGGTACACAAATGCAATCGAAATGTATATATTGTTTTAAAGAGTTTAAATAAAGAATATATTTAAGTTATTGTATTTATTAAAAATTCGTTAGTCTTCGTTATGTCTCAGTTGTTGCGAGTCAATAGCACCAATCATATTTTTGCTTTTAAACCTCAAACACCCATCGTTTTGAATCCTGAAAAAGAATATGAGCTAGCGTTGAGATCGTTTCATTCGTATAATTCCATACCGAACATTGAAGAGGGTCAAAAATTTTACTACTATGATGCACACAACAAATTAAACGAAATTGCCTTTCCAGCAGGTAGTTATGAAATTTCAGATATTGAGAGATTTATTCGACATCGAATGGGTTTGGAGAATTCCGTTGATCCAGATCGAGATTTTTCATTGAAGCCCAATAACAATACGCTTAAATGTGAAATTTTCAGCAAATTCTATAACATATCGTTTAAGGAACCTAACAATATTGGACGTACGTTGGGATTTTCCGAAAAAAATCTCGTTCCGGCTCAGATACATTCGTCAGATTTACCCGTCAACATTATAAAAGTTTCAACCGTACGTTTTGACTGCAACATTACGACGGGGGCGTTTGATGGAAACACACCTGCTCATACAATCTACGAATTCTCCGTTAAATCAGATCCTGGATATATAATTGACGAAACGCCTTCAAATCTCTTGTATTTACCAGTCATTCCTCAACGTGAAATTCTTAATATTACCGTACTGGCAGTCGATCAAAACGGTGAACCAGTAAATTTCCGTGGTGAAACAAGTACACTAGTATTGGAACTTAGACCTCAACCTAAATGGTTATAAGCGGTGAAAACACAATTAATTATTAGTATAAGAAGATTCTTTGTTGACAACGTGCCACCCCCACCACCATGTCATCGTCACCAATAGTTTACAAGAAAAGAAAAGTAGCTGAATCAGCTGAGAAATTACCGATGTTTAATCTATACGGGTCACCCGTAATAGATGAATCAATTCGAAAATGTGAATACAAATACTATGCTCCATATGTGAAATCGTTTAACTGCAATGACATTGTGGAAATTGTTATCAACCAAGTGGATTCGTTCTTTGCTATGTACGATTCGCTATTGGATATTAAGGGAAAATTAATAGTTACCGGAACGGGTGATGTTTCATTAACTCAAAATTTCGGAGCATTTCTATTCGATTCCTGTACATACAGCGAAAGTGGCAAAGAGATCGAGACGGTACGAGATCCTGGTATTGTTAGTACCGTTCGCGCTTATACCTGCTATTCACAGGACGACTCGTGTCACATGTCTATTGCCGGTTGGAATTATCCCTCATCACCAATTCTCACGAATAGTAAATCTTTCAGTCTATTATTACCGCTAAAGCATATTTTCAACGTTTTCAATGATTATCCTAGGATTACGTGTGGTAGACAAACTTTTCGCTTTGTTCGTGCTCGAAACGATAACGATTGTATAACTATTAAGGAAAATGGCGGATCGGTAACTACAGTTAAAATAAATATTGAAAGCATTGAAGTAAGAGTTAAACATATCTACCCCAATTATGAAGTAAATGAAAAACTGTTGAAGGCAATTCAATCGGACCGGCCTATTTTAATACCCTTCCGAAAATGGGAGCTTAATGAATTGCCAGCCATCACGCCAAATGCCAAAAAAGATATCTGGCCTGTGAAGACTAGTACGGCTATTGAAAGACCTCGCTACGTCATGATATTTTTCCAAACCGAAAAACGTGATATAGCCACAGCTGATCCTACAACATTTGATCACTTGAATATTCGTAATATTAGACTAATGTTAAATGGCGATTATTATCCTAATGATCGTTCGCAATTTGATTTTGCTAGTGACCGCTTCAACGATGCATATTTCAACTATACAGAATTTTATCCTAGCTACACAAACTCTAATCGAAAACGTACCCTTCTAACCGTTTCGGATTTTAAATTACGTACATTGTTTATCATAGATTGTAGTAAGCAGGAAGAATCTATAAAGTCATCAACCGTCGATGTAAAGTTGGAAATTGAATCGGACGTAGGATTCCCTGATAACACCAAGGTTTATTGCATCATAGTTCACGACTGTCTCATGGAATATCACCCACTCACGGAAGTAATAAAAAGCCTCTCGTAATAATAGGTGTTGACTCCAGATCTCTCTCTCTCTCTCTCTCTCTCTATATCTCTCTCTCTCCGGTAACATCAAGGTTTCTATTGCGACCTTGGTTTCACATACTTCGCTCTATCTCTCCGATAACATCAAGGTTTCTATTGCGACCTTGGTTTCACATACTTCGATAATATCAAGGTGTATCATAGGTCACACACGATTCACAGAAGATATAAAAAAGCCTCCCCTAATATAATTAAAATTAGTTGATTTGCAATCATCATGCGAGTGGCACTAGTAGATATTCAAGGTTTTATTATTGAAAAAGTGTTTCATCCAAAAGAGCTCTCCATTCATATTGGACAACAGCGATTAAATTTTCTATTTAAATCGCCAACACAATTTAAAAATCTTAGTGTTAGTGATAAAAAGACAGTGAATTATTTAGAGCAAAATCTGCACGGAATTCGATTTAACTCCGGTTATATTGAATATAGCGAAATTAATGACATTTTAAAAAATTACCTACTTCATTCGGCAGACATAATTTACGTTAGAGGTGAACAAAAACTTTCATTTTTACAAAGTAAGTGTGAGGAACTGCAAATATTTCCTATCATCCATGATGTAGTCAAGTATGATAAAACTAGATGGGATACGGAAAATTTTCGACAGACAATTCCACAGCAGTGTTGCCATCATCATTCAAAAGGAAAATTTATGTGTGCGCAAAGAAACGTGGATCATTTACTTTCTTGGTTTACTAATACTATTTTACCTAATTAAAATTTTTTTCCATAAACATGTATAAAATGTTTTATAAATAAATGTGTATAAAACTGTTTTTATGTTTTTATTTTCCCTTAAATATTAAAAAAACACTAAATAAAACATATCTCATATATATTATTTATTTAATATTTTCCTTAAATATTTAACAATCATTTTTAACGCTATAAATAACATTAAACCAAATGTAGCACATGTTATTGAAAATTGTCGTTGATCGACTCCTCCTAGTGTGACTTCGCCTCCTCCTCCTCCTCCTACTAATCCTCCAATTCCAGTCCCTATTCCTAGAGGATAAGTACAATTGGTGATAGTTTCACCAATTTTATACCATTTTTCTTGATCACCTTCACTTCTATTCGGAAATAATAATTTCAACTTGTAATATAATTCATATGGTGTTGAGGGCAATCTTACGTAAAAAACTTGTAACTTTCCATCATTTAAATAGGTTCTACCCATCATTTGCCATTCAGAGCGGTTACATTCTTTTTGGTTTTCATTAAAACATACCGCTATATTAGACACTCCATTAGGTATGTTTGTATACAACAAACCGTTGAATATCGCTGTTAATATCACATAATTTGCGTTTAATAGGACCATCATTTAAACACAAATTTGATAAATCTTTTAAAACTTGCCTGTTTTCTTCGTAAAACACAATATCTTTGTTTAGTCGAGAAATTTTTTCACAATATTTTTTTAGCTTAGTTCTGTACTCAACTACTAATGACATTCTCTACTTTCAACTGATTTATTAAAGACATATACATCACCTTTTATAAGTTGTGTGTGTATGGGGGTGATCAGGCTATTATCTAATAATAGGGGAATAGTAAGTTTAAATAAAAAAACATAGTTTTAATAATATATATATTTTTAAAATCGCTATCGCCTTCAACCGCTGAGATTTTAAGCGAGGCGTGATAATAGATTTGCCAACAACAACAACAATGGGTTTAATAACCTATCTCAACGTCGTCGCCGTAGTCGTAGTCATCGAGTCAAACGAGACCCGTTCATATTTAATGTTAGAGATGGGACTCTATAGCGAACAAGAGTTACAAAATGATTTTAAAATTTTGAATCCGAAATTGCGCAATGATTTTGATCTAAGTAATTTATTATATTAAAATATCTGATAAAAAATAAATTAAAAATGATATGTGTGAATTATGCAGCAAAAAATTATTTTAAAAATTCCGAATCTGATATTGCAAAAATTTCACTATCAATTTGATCTAATCTAACTGCGTATTGATTTATTTTTTTGCGTAATTCACACATATCATTTTTAATTTTTTTTTTATCTTCTAATAATTTTAATATTCTCGGTTTCGACACTAAAAAAAAGTTGTATCTTTCAGTAACTCTGTCTAATAGTTTTTGATGAAGGGATCGTCAGCATCGAACGTCAAATCCATAAATTCCTATACAATAATAATTTAGTAAGTAAAAAAAAAAAAAAAAACTTACTGATTCAATGATAGTGTTGGAGGCGGCGTCATCGGCGGCGGCGGCGGTGGTGACATCAGAGGAGGCACTAGTGGCAGCAGCAACTATCGACTCCAACGACATAGCTGGATTAGACATTTTTTTTTTTTTTTTGATCGGTACTATTGATATATCACTTAATATTTTAATTTTATTATCACTCATGCCTGTCGAAAGCAAACTGATCGTAAAATGAACTAAATTATTCTTAAATGAAGACGACGACGACGGGAGCGAGCGAGCGAGGGCGGTAAGAATGATTATGCAAAACGGAAAACCATATGAGGTGATATAATTTTATCATATGCGATAGATTATACTAATTAGTATTAGAATTCAAATTAAAAACATATAAATCAGAGTTTTATTATAATCTAAAAAAATTCAGTCAAGTCTTTGCTCTCAACACACACACACACGATCCCATTGAAATGGCCGCCGCCGCCAATATCGAGGAACCAATTTCAGATGATGGAATTGAAACTGATTGTAGAACATGGGATCCAAAAGATTACATAGTAAAAGAGGTTAATCGTCAAGAGTTTTTGTCGAATGTACAAACAGAATCGTTGTGCATGATTCAAACTTTTTATGTGTGTCATGATAGAAAGCTTTGTTTAGGGTGCTTTTATCTTGAAGCACAGACGGTCAATCCCTTTTATTATGATGATGAGAATGCATTTCAGCATTTTAGTGGGAGAATGAGTAATTTAGAGCCTGAAATGTGCCTTTGCGCTAGGTGCAAACAGGTCTTATTTATATTTTATCTCACTAAAAACTGTATAATCTGCATGAAAAATGTTAATGAGGACGATAATATCTTGTCGGGAAATTAAAATTCCCAGAAACGGTCTCCTTTTCAGGACCACAAAATACCTTGTAGAGGGGAAATTCCCCAAACGGTCCTTTTCAGGACCACAAAATACTTGAAAAAATTTCCGATTAGGAAGTGTATGTACTAAAACGTTATCGAACTATAGTTAGAGTAACGTCGTCAGTGGAGTACAAATTATAACCTTGAATGATGCAAAAACGTTATCGAACTATAGTTAGAGCAACATCAGTAGAGTATAAATTGCAGCCTTAAAATAAAGGTTAAGGCTAAGATCTAGGATATAAGGTTAGGTTTTATTATTATAAAAGACAGCACACGTGTCGCTAATAAATCAGTTTGATTAATAATTTCATTGCGAAAGCAGCATCATCAGCATCAGCAGCATATTACTAGTAAATCAGTTTCTTTTGAGTTAAAGTGTTTAAAAAATGTAAGTAAATATTTTTCATTTTTTGCATAAAAATAAAAGTACATATTATTTTAGAGAAAAATGAATTTAAATGAAATAAATTCGTCTCTCCTAGAAGGTGAAAATAAACCGGTGGTTGCATTGAAAAGCCTGCCAATTAATGAGCCTCAGAAAATCTACATTGCTAAATTGGTTAATTCAAAATATGGTGAAACGATTTTGCTTGAACTGGAGAATCGAGTTATATTCTTACCACG
Source organism: Hermaeophaga mercurialis (assembly GCA_951812935.1). Classification (NCBI taxonomy): domain Eukaryota; kingdom Metazoa; phylum Arthropoda; class Insecta; order Coleoptera; family Chrysomelidae; genus Hermaeophaga; species Hermaeophaga mercurialis. The sequence goes on from OX638364.1 coordinate 30,380,436, forward strand.
TCGATCATTATCTATTTTGAAGAATCACGTTGATGAATTGGGAAACGGAAAATATTCTGTGGTGTATCAAGGTGACGACGTCAGCGTCGTCGATGAGAAGAACGCTGAAAAGGGAAACCCTAAAGCACTCTTTAAGTTTGTGAATAGTAAGTTTTAATTTAAAAAAAAAAATGTCCGACCAATTAATAAAGGATATTGATAAACTTATTTTAAAATTTTATGAAAAATTTCCTCATATAGACTGTGAAGCATGGTTAAAACATGTAAAAATTGCGATTGATTTATGCTGTGATAAACTTAAGAATGTTAATTTATTATCAGGTCAAGTTCGATCGTGGCAAACAAAAATTAGTCATTTAAAAGTTATATATAATAAATTACATAATATACCGACGACGACTTCAGTAGAATGGAATGATTTAATTTCAATTTTCAAAAATAACGTTATTACTGGGATTATTATAAATTTAAGACATAAAGATGTTCTACCATTTTTAATGGATGCTTTTAAAATTTTTTGCGAAAAAGTAGAAAAAGTTTTATCAAAAATGTCATTAATAAAAGTAAACACTATTTTTTGTGGACAGTTTATTAGAAAATTAGTAGATGATAATGACATAGTAGATTTTAAATATTTTCACAGTAAATATGCCCCGATTGATTCTTCAACAATATTATTTGAATGGTTTACTAATCATATAATCAACTATATTTTATTTAAACCATCGGAATTTCAGGAACGTTCGTCAAATTGGGCATTAAAATCCGTGATATCGCTTGAAGTTAATATTAATAAGTTTGCAGTAGGAAACGGTTGCGGCGGCGGCGGCGGCGATAGTTCATCGTTTATTAAATTACCAAAACAAATTGCTAATAAACAAAGTTGTGTAAATATTTTTAATTTTGACTTGGCCTGTTTTTATTGGAGCATTGTAAGTGCTCTGTATCCATCAGAAAAAAATTCTAATCGAGTTACATCGTATCCTTATTATGGCAATGTGTTGAATTTAGATAATGTGGAGATTCCAATGAAATTAAATAAAATACATGTTTTTGAAAAGAATAATAATTTATCCATAAATGTATATGGATTGGAGTTAATCAATAATAAGTATATAGTAGTTCCAATACGTTTAACTAAAAATAAATTGGAAAAACATATAAATTTATTATTAATTCAAAATCAATATTTTCCCAAGTTAAATGATTATGATGCGCCTGATCCTAACGATACCCAGCATATCGATATCAAATATCATTATTGTTGGATAAAAAACTTATCACGATTATTAAGTAATCAACTCAATAGAAAAAAAAATAAAAAAATTTTCTGCGATAGATGTTTAAATTATTTTTCAAGTGAAGAACGTTTGAATTTACATATAGAATTATGTGAAAAAAATAATGAATGTAAAATTACAATTCCGAAGGAAAATTTTATAAAGTTTAAGAATTTTATTTACAAACAAAAAACACCATTTGTGATATACGCTGATTTCGAATCATTATTAGAACCGATTCTTGATAATGTTAATATTAACATGATTAAATATCAGCGACACATTGCATTCAGTTGTGGCTACTATGTTAAATGTGACTATGATAATAGTCTGTCATATTTTAACAGTTATCGAGGTCCTGACTGTATGAAATGGTTCGCCAATGAAATTGTAGTATGCGCATAAATGATTGAATCTAAATTTAAGAATATAGTTCCCATGAGAGAAAATTTTTCAAATTTTAAAGCTCATATTTGTCATATTTGTGAACAAAGACTTGTTGAAACGGACATTATCGTGCGAGATCATGATCATTTTACTGGAGATTTTCGGGGATTTGCTCATAACTCATGTAATTTGAATTTTAGAAAGCAATTTGTAGTTCCAATTGTTTTCCATAATTTAAGCGGTTACGATAGTCACTTTATCATAAGAGATTAGGCTAAATTAGGTAAAATTTCTTTACTACCAATAAATAATGAAAAGTATATATCATTCACTCAACACATGGCTAACGGTATTAAATTTCGTTTTATAGATTCGCTGCGATTTTTAGGAACGTCTTTAGATGAATTAGTATCCCTTTTGGATATGCAAGACTTTAACAATTTAAAGTATGCATTTGAATGTTGTACTCGAGAGCAATTTTACTTACTTACACGTAAAGGTGTATTTCCATACGACTACATTGACAATATTGATAAGCTTAAGGAAACTCAATTACCTCCACAATCTGTTTTTTTTTAATAAACTTAACAATAAAGATATTACTAATGAACAGTATGAACATGCTCAAAAGGTATGGAGGTATTTTAATATAAAAAATTTAGGTGAATATTCAGATTTGTATTTGAAAACTGACATTATTTTGTTGGCCGACTTCTTTGAGAGATTTCGAAAAATCGGATATAGTACAAGTGGTCTTGACCCGAGTTGGTATTTCACCATACCCGGATATAGTTGGGATTGCATGCTACGGTATACCGGATGTAAATTACAGCTTCTTCATGACATTGATATGATATTATTTATTGAGAACGCGATACGCGGTGGGATTAGCCAATGTTGTTGTCGTTATTCTGAGGCGAATAATAAATATATGCATGATTATGACAAATCTAAACCTGACAAGTACTTATTATACGTAGACGTCAATAATTTGTACGGTTGGGCAATGTCACAACCACTTCCATATGGCGGATTTGAATGGGTTGATACAAATATAGATGTATTGAGTATTCCCGATGACGCAGACATCGGGTATATACTGGAGGTTGACTTAGATTATCCCCATCACCTTCATAGTATGCATAAGGATTTTCCTTTTTGCTGTGAGCATAGAAAACCTGAAGGATCAAAATTTTGTAAACTTTTAACAACGCTTTATAACAAAACTAAATACATTATTCATTATCGAGCTTTAAAACAAGCAATAAATCATGGGTTAGTCATTCGTAAAATACATAGAGTTTTAAAATTTAAACAATCAGCATGGTTAAAACCATACGTAACTTTAAATACACAGTTTCGAGCACAAACAACAAACAAATTTGAAAAAGATTATTATAAATTAAAAGTAAATTCAGTATACGGTAAGACGATGGAAAATATTCGAAAACATCGTGTAGTTAAATTAGTTTCGCAGTGGGAGGGAAGATATGGGGCAAAAAATTTAATAGCAAGTCCAAGGTTCCATAGTAGAACCATTTTTTCGGATGATTTAATGGCTATTGAATTACGTAAATCAGAAATTTTATTCAACAAACCCATATACATTGGAATGTCTATTTTAGATATTTCAAAAACATGTATGTATGAATTTCATTATGACTTTATGTTATCTAAATTAGGAAATGACGCTTGTAAGATCTTATATACTGATACAGATTCTTTTATCTATGAGATTAAATGTAATGATGTGTATAAGGAGGTGATTAATGCCCATATTGACAGAATTGACACTAGTGATTATGCATCAAATAACCCATATCAAATTCCACTGTGTAATAAGAAGGTTCCAGGTCTAATGAAAGATGAGACAAACGGTAAAATTATAACTCATTTCATAGGCTTAAGATCTAAAATGTATACGTATAAAGTTGAGGATAAATCTATAGTTAAAAAATCAAAAGGTATTAAAAGTTCCGTAGTAAAAAATGATATAAGTTTTCAAGATTATGTGGATTGTTTAATTGAAAAGAAAGATAAAATTATTTCACAGTGTACAATTCAATCGTTTAAACATAAAGTTTACAGCATAAATCAAACAAAAATTGATTTAAATTCATTAGATGATAAACGAAAATTATTAGATGATTCACATGACACCCTCCCCTGGGGTTTCCATCATCATCATCATTCGGATCAGTGATATCAATATCCTTGGACATTTAAAACTTACTATTATCCATTATATCTATTATAATATAATTTACATTTAAAAAAATATATATATTATTAAAACTGTTTTTCTTTTTTATTTAAACTTACTATCCCCTATTATTATTAGATAATAGCCCATACATACGATTTATAAAAGGTGGTGGTGGTGGTGATGTATATGTCTTTAATAAATGAGTAGAAAAAAATATTATGAAAAATTTCTCGACAAAGATATTGTGTAAAAATCTCCGCCGCGACCGCGATAGCGGTTGCACGCGCTCGAGGCTGACGAAGGTCGTTGCAGGGCGATAGCGGCACGCGCGCTCTCGTAATTCACGGTCGAGGATCCAGTGAGAGCATCGTCGTGAGGTGGAGGCGGCCGGCGGCGCGGATCCCAGCAGCGAGGGCGGCCGGCCGGCGCGCGGATCCCAGCAGCGAGGGCGGCCGGCGGCCGGCGGCGCGCGCGCGCGGATCCCGGTTTCAACAACTGGCGGCTGAGTCGGTCGCGCGAGCATCCGTCGTCAGCACACCTAGTTCAAAAAACATGAGCGATTCCACAGTGCTCCCGACTACGACGACGACGACGCCGCCGCCGCCGCCGCTGAAAACCGTCTCCGGCGGCGACGCTGCTGCCTCAGCCGCTAAATCAGTAAGTTTTTTTTTCGTTTTTTTTATTTTAATTTTTTTTATTTTAATTTTAATTTTTTTTTTTAGGCATTTAAAAGCGGTGTGGAGAAAATGATAGGCGCCGATTTTCCTCAAGCCGAATTGATTGAACTAGAAGCAGAAGAAGAAGAAGAAGGTGGATTTGTGATTAAAAATGGCAATACGTTTCTATTTGTATTATATTGAATAAAAAAAAATAAATCTCTTATTATTGGTTTGTTTAATTATGGATGCGTGCATGCATAGGCAACCAACATTACGCTACAACGTAAACAGGGTTGCCTATGCAGCAATTAAAAGTGTCTGCGCTGGACTCCAGTGCCGGCGTCAGCGGTGACGCTCGCTGGAATAATTTCTGGGGCGGGCCTCAAAAGCCACTTTTTTAGAGGCCACTTTTTAGAGGCGGCTCTTCCAAGAATCAAGGCTCACGGGGCGAACCATTTTCCAAGACCACTTTTCCAAAAAACCATCAACGACACTTTTAAGGCCATTTTCAAGGTCGGGGGCGGCGGCAAAGGACATTTTCCAAGACCATTTTCCAAAGGCTGCTCTTCCACAAGCATCAAGGCCACTTTCAAGGCCGGGGGCGGTGGTAAAGAAAATTTTCCAAAGCCATTTTCCGAGGAAACTTTTCCAAAACCACCAAGGTCACTTTAAAGGCCATTTTCAAGGTCAAATTTGAGCCGGTATCCGCCTTGTTATACTACTAAGGAAATTCTTCTATTACCAAGCGTCCAATTATCTTGTTCATTATCACATGTAGGACCATATTTTCTATCAATTTTATCGTTATTTGTCCAATAATATTTAAGGTAAGTATGACTTATTGGTGGATACTGATCCAGATATTCATCTATTATATCCTGTGAATATTCAGTGGACGGCTCAGTGGAACGTTTCGGCGATAAATCAGGTTCCTCTATTATACTGGGCTCATTAAACTCGGCAAAATTTTCTAAATCAAGAAATTTAGTACTAGTAGGATGCACTTTATATTCTTTTTTAATAAATGGTTCTTCCTTTACTTGTATGGGAGCAGTACTTGTAGTAGTAGTAGTTTTTAACGCAATTTCTTTTAACGGATCGGTTATTGGTTTGAAAAGTTTATTGATTGATTCGTCCACGTTCGTTCGATTCAATTTCAAGGCTAAATCTTATTTTCCGTACAGTACGCGTCAGTTCGGCAACTTTCGTTTATGTGTGGCCGCAGCGACTCGATCGTTTGACATCATTCTATACAGTGACGTTTAACACAAATTAACAAATTTTTATATACTTTTCGAAACCCATTCGATAGCGACCATTGTTAATGGGAAAATCTTTTACGATAACTACCGTTCCGTACCTATTGATCCAACACTTTGAACACAGGGTTTTAAATTCATTAAAGGTTATATGGGGGGTACGTGCTCAAATGTATGCTTTAGATTAATTTCATCTTGTTTAAATAGCACAATCAGATTACAATTATCTCTTATCAATTGTTTCGAGATTTTCGAATATGTTTGACATAAGTAGGCGGCAACGATATCTTTGTGTCGAAAATAAAAATGGAGGTTTTCTTAGCTTTGGTGGGACTGATGACTTCATCGTTGCCTTTGAACGGAAAGTAACCTATACCCTTTGCTTGAGTCATTACTGTTTGCAATAACTGATGGTTGGTACAAAGATTTTGAGTATACGTAAACATTTTCAAATTTGGCACCATTGGGACAAACAATAGGGATAACATTAGATTTGTCTTTCCACAGCCACTTGGATCACAAATTATGGCGCGAAACGAGTCGGGTAACAACGGACCATGTTTACTAATACCATTTAACTTTTTGTCTTGAAAATCGTCTAAAAAAAACAACAAAAACGATTGGCACGTGGCGATCCGGGCATTAATCCGTTGGACGCCGCGTGCAAACAACACGACATCGCCTATTCACAGAGTAATTCATTGAAATAACGTCATAAAGCAGATAAAATACTAGAAGAACGAGCGTGGAAGAATAGCAAAGGCAATAGCACCAATCATATTTTTGCATTTAAACCTCAAACGCCCATCGTTTTGGATCCTGAAAAAGAATATGAGTTGGCGTTGAGATCGTTTGACTCGTATAATTACATACCGAACATTGAAGAGGGTCAAAAATTTTACTATTATGACGTACACAACAAATTAAACGAAATTGCTTTTCCATTTATCCGACAACGAATGGGTTTGGAGAATTCCATTGATCCTGATCGAGAATTTTCATTGAAGCCCAATAACAATACGCTTAAATGTGAAATTTTCAGCAAATTACATAAAATATCGTTTAAGGAACCAACAATATTGGACGTACGTTGGGATTTTCCGAAAAAAATCTGGCTGCGTGTCAGATGCATTCGTCAGATTTACCCGTCAACATTATAAAAGTCTCAACCGTACGTTTTGATTATAACATTACGACGAGTGCGTTTGATGAAGACACACCTGTTCATACAATCTACGAATTCGCCGTTAAATCAGATCCTGGATATATACTTGACGAAACGCCTTCAAATCTCTTGTATTTACCAGTCATTCCTCAACGTGAAATTCTTAATATTATCGGACTGGCTGTAGATCAAAACGGTGAACCAGTAAATTTTCGTCGTGAAAAAAGCACACTAGTATTGGAATTTAGACCTCGACCCAAATGGTTATAAGCGGTGAAAACGACATCAATTATTAGTATACGCAGATCCTTTGTTGAAGTACCATGTCATTGTCATCGATAGTTTACAAGAAAAGAAAAGTAGCTGCGTCAGCTGAGGAATTACCAATGTTTAATCTATATGGGTCACCCGTAATAGATGAATCAATTCGAAAATGTGAATACAAATACTATATTATCAATCAAGTGGATTCGTTCTTTGCCATGTACGATTCGAATATTGTAGTTGAATTGTTTCTTATAAGAAAAATATATATTTTTTTAAACAAAACATTGTCTTATTTTAATAACAATAAATAGTTTGCTATCTTTTTTATATGTCTCTATTTTATTTATTTAATAAAAATATAGTACAAATAAACAACATAATATAACGATTTTTATAACAGATTATTGAATATTAAAAGTAGATAATACAGCAAGAAGAAGAAGAATATCACAGTTGTAGATTGCTAATGAATCAACTGAGAAAAACATTTTTCAAATGTACTTTAAAACTGGCAGGATGAAGTGTCTTGAGTGTGAGGATCATATATTGTTCATATACGCTTCAATAAATTAATTTTTTATAATAATAAAGCTAAACAACATAACCTAACCTTACATTTTTGAAACTTTCTACATTCCTCGACAATTTAGACAAGCCGACAACACTGCAGGGTCGTGATCTCATAATTGATATATGACGTGCAACGGGATTTGTATTAAAAATCCTATATAGGATTTTTAGTACAAATACCGTTGCAATATAGGATTTTTAGTACAAATACCGTTGCACGTCAGGAGTGACGTACCTCTTTCGTCATAGTACTGCCAACTAATTAAAATTTCCCTAACTAAGATAAATCATACGAAACATCACGAAAATTCACGAGGACTCATGAACGTAGTCACAGTACTAAAAAACCGAAAAAGTAATCGTAATTATTTTGATAATTTTAGAATTATTTCAATTATATTGGCTTATATACGTCTTATTCTTTATAATATAAAGTTTATAAATCATTATTATATGTTTACTACTAAAAAAACCATAATTTACATTAAATAATTTTGAAATTTTCTACGCCCATGAGACTCGTATTTATGATGAAGAAATGACATTGTAGCGATTGGCATGCCTTGATGCGACGTTGACGAGTATTTAGATTGAAATATTTCAACGATTTCTGACGTCCGGCCGTCAACCAGTTGTGTGTTTTCACCACGTTTTCGGTAATTTTATAATATTGTCTTTATTTTTTTGCTTTGCTAGATAGTTAACTTATAAAAAAAACTGTTTTTTTCAAAACAAACATAGTGTGAATAAGCTGATTATTGACGTTTATTTCTACAAAATGCCAAATATATGTATATTTTTTTTAAACAAAACATTGTCTTATTTTAATAACAATAAATAGTTTGCTATCTTTTTTGTATGTCTCTATTTTATTTATTTAATAAAAATATAGTACAAATAAACAACATAATATAACGATTTTTATAACAGATTATTGAATATTAAAAGTAGATAATACAGCAAGAAGAAGAAGAATATCACAGTTGTAGATTGTTAATGAATCAACTGAGAAAAACATTTTTCAAATGTACTTTAAAACTGGCAGGATGAAGTGTCTTGAGTGTGAGGATCATATATTGTTCATATACGCTTCAATAAATTAATTTTTCATAATAATAAAGCTAAACAACATAACCTAACCTTACATTTTTGAAACTTCCTACATTCCTCGACAATTTAGACAAGCCGACAACACTGCAGGGTCGTGATCTCATAATTGATATATAACGTGCAACGGGATTTGTATTAAAAATCCTATATCTGTATCGATATAAAGAGCTTACAAGCATCATTTCCTAATTTAGATAACTTGAAGTCACAATAAAATTCATACATGTTTTTGAAATATCTAAAACAGACATTCCAATGTTTATGGGTTTGTTGAATAAAATTTATGATTTACATAATTCAATAGCCATTAAATCTTCCGAAAAAATGGTCCTACCATGGAACCTTGGACTTGCTATTAAATTTTTGGCTCCATATCTCCCCTCCCACTGCGAAACTAATTTATCCACACGATGTTTTCGAATATTTTCCATTGTTTTACCGTATACTGAATTTACTTTTAATTTATAATAATCTTTTTCAAATTTGTTTGCTGTCTGTGCTCGAAACTGTGTATTTAAAGTTACGTATGGCTTTAACCATGCCGATTGTTTAAATTCTAAAACTCTATGTATTTTACGAATGACTAACCCGTGATTTATAGCCTGTTTTAAAGATCGATCATTAATAATGTATTTAGTTTTATTATAAAGCGTTGTTAAAAGTTTACAAAACTTTGATCCTTTAGGTTTTCTGTGTTCGCAACAAAACGGAAAATCCTTGTGCATACTGTGAAGGTGATGCGTATAAACTAAATCAACCCGATGCCTGTCTCATCGGGAATACTCAACACATCTATATTGTATGAACCCATTCAAATCCACCATATGGAAGTGGTTGTTACACTGCCCAACCATACAAATTGTTTACGTCCACGTATAATAAGTACTTGTCAGGTTTTGACTTGTCATAATTATACATATATTTATTATTCGCCTCGGAATAACGACAACAACATTGACTAATATCGCCACGTATTGCGTTTTCAATAAATAATATCATATCAATATCATGGAGAAGCTGTAATTTACATCCTGTATACTTTAACATACAGTCCCAGGAATATCCTTTGTATAGTATAATACCATTAGTAATATCTTTATTAAGTTTATTAAAAAAAATAGATTGTGGAGGTAATTGAGTTTCCTTAATCTTATCAATATTGTCAATGTAGTCGTATGGAAATACTCCTTTACGTGTAAGTAAGTAAATTGCTCTTGAGTACAACATTCAAATGCGTACTTTACATTGTTAAAGTCTTGCATATCCAAAAGGGATACTAATTTATCTAAAGAGGTTCCTAAAAATCGCAGTGAATCTATAAAACGAAATTTATTACCATTAGCCATATGTTGCGTGAATGATATGTACTTTTCATTATTTATTGGTAGTAAAGAAATTTTACCTAATTTGGCCAGATCTCTTATGATAAAATGACTATCGTAACCGCTTAAATTATGAAAAACAATTGGAACTACAAATCCCCGAAAATCTCCAGTAAAATGATTATGAGTCAGGACCTCGATAACTGTTAAACTATGACAGACTATTATCATAGCCATATTTAACATAGTAGCCACAACTGAATGCAATGTGTCGCTGATATTTAATCATGTTAATATTCACATTATCAAGAATCGGTTCCAATAATGATTCGAAATCAGCGTATATCACAAATGGTGTTTTTTGTTTATAAATAAAATTCTTAAACTTTATAAATTTTTCCTTGGGAATTGTAATTTTACATTTGTTATTTTTTTCGCATAATTCTATATGTAAGTTTAAACGTTCTTCATTTGAAAAATAACTTAAACATCTATCGCAGAAAAATGTTTTATTTTTTATTTATTAAGTTGACTACTTAATAATCGTGATAGGTTTTTTATCCAGCAATAATGATATTTGATATCGATATGCTGAGTATCGTTGGGATCGGGCGTTTGATAATGATTTAACTTGGGAAAGTATTGATTTTGAATTAATAATAAATTTATATGTTTTTCCAATTTATTTTTAGTTAAACGTACTGGAACTACTATATACTTGTTATTGATCAACACCAACCCATATACATTTATGGATAAATTATTATTCTTTTCAAAAACGTGTATTTTATTTAATTGTATTGGAATATCTACATTATTTAAATTTAACACATCACCATAATAAGGATATGATGTAACTCGACTAGAATGATCTTCTGATGGATACAGAGCACTTACAATGCTCCAATAAAAACAGGCCATATCAAAATTATATTTTTTTTATTAGCAATTTGTTTTGGTAATTTAATAAAGGATGAGCCGTTTCCTATTACAAAATTATTAATATTAACTGTGATATCACAGATTTTAATGCCCAATTTGACGCACGTTCCTGAAATTATGATAGTTTAAATAAAATATAGTTTATTACATGAATAGTAAACCATTCAATCAATATTGTTGAAGAATCAATCGATGGATATTTACTATGAAAATATTTAAAATCTTCTAAGTCATCATCATTATCTACTGATTTTCTAATAAACTGTCCACAAAAAATGGTGTTTACTTTTATTAATGACATTTTTGATAAAACGTTTTCTACTTTTTTACAAAAAATGTTAAAAGCATCCATTAAAAATGGTAGAACATCTTTATGTTTTAAATTTATAATAATCCCAGTAATAACGTTATTTTTGAAAATTGGAATTAAATCAATCCATTCTACTGAAATATTATCTAATTTATTATATATTACTTTTAAATGACTAATTTTTGTTGCCCACGATCGAACTTGACCTGGTAATAGTTAACATTCTTAATTTTATCACAGCATAAATCAATCGCAATTTTTACATGTTTTAACCAGGCTTCACAGTCTATATGTGGAAATTTTTCATAAAATTTTAAAATAAGTTTATCAATATCCTTTATTAATTGATCGGACATTTTTTAAATTAAAACTTACTATTCACAAACTTAAAGAGTGTTTTAGGGTTTCCTTTTTCAGCGTTCTTGTCGTCGTCACCTTGAGAAAACCACAGAATATTTTCCGTTTCCCTATTCGTCAATGTGATTCTTCAAAACAGATAATGACTGACGTGGTAAGAATATAACTTGATTCTTGAGTTTAAGCAAAATCGTTTCACCATATTTTGAATTAACCAACTTAACAAAGCAGATTTTCTGAGGCTCGTTAATTGGCAAACTCCTCAATGCAACCACCGGTTGATTTTCACCTTCTAGGAGAGACGAATTTATTTCATTTAAATTCATTTTTCTCTAAAATAATATACACTTTTATTTTGTATACATAAAAAATTAAATATATTTACTTACATTTTTTTTAACACTTTCTCAAAGAAACTGATTTATTAGCGATGATTTCTCAATGAAATAATTAGTCAAACTGATTTATTAGCGATGCTTTCTCAATGAAATTATTAGTCAAACTGATTTATTAGCGACATTGTGCCGTCTTTTATAGTAACAAATTGTAACCTTAACCTTGAACGCATGGCCTTTACATCAACCTTGGCCTTGGTCTTAGCCGTGGCCTTTACTTCAAGGTTACAATTTGTACTCCACTGACGTCACTAACTATAGTTCGATAACCTTTTAGTATATACTTCCTAATCGGAAATTCTTTAAAGTATTTTGTGGTCCTGAAAAGGACCGTTTGGCAATTTAAATGCCCTATAAGACAAGGTATTTTGTGGTCCTGAAAAGGACTGTTTGGGAATTTAAATTCCCGACAAGACATTCTCCTCATTATTTACATTCGTATTGCATATTATGCAGTTTTTAGTGAGATAATCGGTAAGTAATGCTGCTTTGTATCTCTAACACTTATGCATTTCTCACACTAAATTACGTCTTAACCCACTAAAATGCTGAAAAGCATGTTCATCCATATAATAGGTGCTAACCGTCTGTGCTTCTCGATAGAAGCATCCTACACATAGCTTTCTATCGTTACACATATAAAAAGTTTGTATCATACACCACGATTCTGTTCGTAGAGTTGATAAAAACTCTTGACGGTTAACATCTTTTATAATATAATCTTTAAAATCAAGTTCTTTGCAATCTGTTTCTATTTCCCCTTCTGAAATTGGTTCGTTGTTTGCGGCCGTTCCAATGGGTATGAAACAAGCGTGGCAACAGAAAAGACTTGACTGAATTTTATTCGCAATAAAACTGAGTTTTGATACGAATCCGCTTAATAATTAATACAATCGCTGTGTTTATGATAAAATCATATCGCGCGCGGTTTCCATTCCGTTATATCTGAATGCATTTATTCCGATCTATGGTTGGTTTATTTTCAACGTCTGGTGAATTATAAACGAAAAAATTAAAATACTTAGCGATATTTCGCTAGTGCCGTCGACGATGACGACGACGACGAGTATGATGAAACGAAAAAGAAAAAATTTCTAGTCCTCCTCCTGCTAAGTCGCTGGAAACCATCGTTTCCGCTGCCCCTGCCACCACTACCGAGGCCGCCGCCGCCGATGCCGTCATCGAATCAGTAAGTACATCTTTTTTTTTACTATTTTCATACTAAATTATTATTATTGCAGACATTTATGGATTTAACGTTTGATTCAAATGATTCTTTTATGAAAAATATATTCGATGACGCAAATTAAATGAAAAACTAAGTGAAAGATATAATTTCTTTTTGGTAACAAAACCTAGGATTTTGAAATTAGCAGAAGACAGAAAAAAATATAATATTGAATTAATTGAATTACAAAAAAAATGACCCATATCTCAATGAAAATAGAACAGATTGATCGAGAAATTATATCTATATCGGAATCACAATTTTTAAAATAATATCTAATATTTTCTCGTTTAGTTCGTTACTAACATTTTTTTATAACATATATATTCATATATTTTTTTTATAATACTAACATAATACTAACATTTTTTATAAAATACTTATTATTATTTTGTTTTTTTTATAATCTCATTTTTTTATAATCTCATTTTTTTATAATCTCATTTTTTTATAATCTCATTTTTTTATAATCTAATATTTTTTATAATCTATTATTTTTTTTAAATCTATTATATAAATTACTTATGTCGAGGTATAACATTTATAAAAATATTCTGATGTTGTAGTTAGACTTATATCTATAAGATAGATATTTAAACGGTAAATTTAGACAAAGTTTAATAAAAGTAAGTAGTAACTGCTGAAAAGTAGAAAGTATTGCATTGGAATGAGAAGATATGGAGATACTGTATCATAAATTAAAAATAGCATACCAGCTTTTGAAAGCCCGGTAAAGTAACATGATTTTTAATCGTTATTTACAAAGCAATCCTCAGTTAGTCTATGGTTTGTAGTTTTGTTTGTAACGTGTAAATTTTAGAATTACAAAAATTTATTTCATTAAAAACATTGCTTAAATTCTCTTCAGTTAAATCAGTTTGAACAGATTGACTAACACAATTTTTCTCAATCTCTATTGTTGAAATTGAAAGTGTTAGGTAGAAGTTCATTCGCATGTATCAAATTCAGATATCTCAGATTGAGCCTAAAAAAAGATGTAATAATTTGAGCAAAAATAGACATAATAAAACTAATAAACCTGAATTTCAATTTTAGGTCTTTTTATCGATCTTTAAAATTGAAGGGTTGCACATCAATTTGGTAAAATACTAAAAACAGATGCCATATTCTGACTAAGCATCCAGTCTGGATTTGTTTTATCCTCTAACGGAGCAGGATTTCCTGAATTTACACAACTAATAAAAAGATATATGCTGGTCATCAAAAATATCTGTTATAAAATGCCTAGAACAAATACGTCGATGTTTTAACTTGTTTTCAGAAAATGGACCTCGTTTCAAAGTTTTAATCCAAGCATTTCTTCTTTCACTTGACAACGCATTTAAATAATCCCCTCCGTTTGTCAAAACAGAAGGAAACCGAAAAAATCAAACATTATAATAAATGTGGCATATTCTATTTATACCTTTGAAATCATTTATTTAAAAATAAATATTTCTGACGTTTAAGTAAGCGAGTGTGTAATCCATTGAATAAATAATAGAAGGAAGGACCTTTTTCTAGGTAACACGGGACCAGGATGGGTATTGCATATGACGGCTCTTAGTTTCCATATTGAATTCCAGAATCTCAAAAAATCGAAGTAAGGAAACAAATTCAAGAAATGTTGGATAGCAATATTAGTGAGCATAGTTTTTCAGGGTATAATAGTCCAATAATTATCGTTCCGAAACGGCCAGATAATAAGGGACATAAACGGTACAGAATCTGCGCTGATTTTCGGAAACTATACGACATAACAGAGCCAGACGCGTATCCACTTCCCAATATAACGGACATTTAAGACCATCTAGAACACTTTAAATATTTTTCTGTGGTGGATATCGCTCAGGGATTTCATTTAATGCAATCTCAAAACTCATGCGAATGAACACTATTTCTACCTAGCATCACTAAAATTCAGAAATCATGTATAAAATGTTAAAATTAACGATTCTATTTTTATTCAATTAGCTGCAGAAAATTCCTGGATTTATTTAACACCACACAAGGAATATTTATATTTAAAATTAAAATTAAGGAATATTAAGTGTAAGTTCAGATTACTCGGTTTTCGAGAAAACAATTATATTAAAGCCACATCAGCAATTCTCCAGCAATGTATTTGTAACTTATATGCCTAAAGTAAACTTAAAAAATCATGTGTATTTAAATTTTACCGCATACAATTTTTCAAAATTAGAGTATTTGAAAACATCAGTTACCATTGACGCAAAAAAGTGAAAACATTAGCAAAAATTAGTCAAGATCTCGCATCACTGAAGTTTAATGAAAATATTTGTTTTAAGTCAAAAATCGCTGATCTTCATTTATTCACATTATATGCATTCATATTGCTACTATTCATTGTCATTTGTTGCCTTGTGTTTATTTATATTTTTTTTTTTTTTATTAATACTGAAATTTACAATCTGCACTATTGGGTGCAATAAGTAAATGAGTTCGCGAAACATAGTACGAAGGAGGGTTTGTCCATTGACATTTCTCCGTTTTTAAGTTTTGCTGACTCCGTATTTAAGTTTACACTGGTTACACTTGTTCGTTTAAGTCCTGTGGTCGTTTCCTTTTTAGTCTTCTACGAACTGCTAGAGGTTCACTTAGGTTCTCAATCTCTGGATTTGGATGTCCTGGAAGTTTTTGATAGTAGTTGCTGCTTAGAGAGCGGATTTCATTTTCTACAGTGGGTATGTTTAGATCATCGTGTATAGTTTTGTTCGACACATACCATGGTGCGTTGAGGATGCTACGCAGTATTTTTGATTGCACTCGTTGAATGATTTTTGTGTTCGATGGCTTAGTGCATCCCCACAGTTGGATACCATATGTCCAGATAGGTTTGATAATACATTTGTATAGGAGGATTTTGTTTTCTAGTTTCAGTTTGGATTGTCTACCAAGAAGCCATTGCATCTGTTTTAACTTGAAGTTAATTTGTCTCTTTTTTGCTTGGACATGCGGATTCCATGTGAGTTTTGAATCTAGTGTTAGTCCTAGATATTTAACCCCTTTTTTAACAGGGAGAATGTCACCATTCATTGTAACATCTGGGCATTGAACATGTCTTGTTGTGAAGGTGATATGTGCAGACTTGGTTGTGTTAACATTTATTCGCCAGTTGTTGAGCCATTCTTCCAGGTTGTCGAGGTGTTCTTGTAGTTTGTTTGACGCAAGTTGGGGATTGCTGTCTGTAGCAAGAATTGCAGTATCGTCAGCGAATGTTGCTATGGTTGTATCATCCATTGTCGGAATGTCAGCGGTAAATAATAGATAAAGGAATGGGCCCAGAACGCTGCCCTGTGGTACGCCAGATTTGATTGGATGGTTGTTGGAAGTTTCAAGATTAAACTTAGTTTGGAAAAATCTGTCACTGAGATAGGATTTTAGAACTAGGTAGTAATTGGTGGGAATAGTGTTTTTCAATTTATAGAGTAGTCCGTGATGCCAAACTCGATCAAATGCTTTCTCCACATCCAAGAATGCTGCGGTGCATACTTTCTTTTCTTCAAGACTTTTTATGATTTCATTGACAATTCTATGACCTTGTTGTATAGTGGAATGCTCGTGTCTAAAACCGAATTGGTGTTGGGGTATTATATTACTAAGATTGATTTCATTTTCAAGTCTTTTTAGAAGTAATCTTTCAAATATTTTGGCTAATAGGGGTAGGAGACTTATGGGGCGATAGGAGCTGGGTAATTCAGGTGGTTTTCCAGGTTTTGGGATGAGTATAATTTGTGCAAATTTCCAGGAGATGGGAAAATAGCTTAGTCTAAGGATACTGTTGAATATCATGGTAATTAGCACTATTGGTTTCCTGGGAAGTTTCTTGAGGATTTGGCCGGTGATAAGATCAAATCCGGGAGCTTTGTGGTTGTTACACATGTCTATTTCAGTTTTGATTTCTTTGGGAGAGAAAGCTTTGATAGGGGGACTCATTGGACAGGGTACATCTAGAAAATTTTGTATATTTTGGTCATTGTTGTTTCTGATTCCTAAGTGTTCTGGTGGGTTAAAAATTTCTGCTAAGTGATCTGCAAATGCGGTTGCCTTCTCTTGATCAGATCTTGCCCAGTCGCCATTGTTGGTTCTAAGTGGAGGTATATGGTTTATTGGTCTCTTGAGTTTTTTTGTTGCTTTCCATATTGAATTGTTTTCTTTAGAAAGGTTTACTATGTACGTTTCAAATGTGGAGTTTCTATAGTCTTGTAGTGCTTTTGTTAGTTCTCTTGTAAATCTATTGTATGTATTTTTATCAATTGGATTTCTCGTTCTTTGCCAGATTCTTCTTGCTCTTCTTTTTTGTGCCGTTAGTGTTCTAATAAGTAATGGTATGTTATTGTTGTTTTGTGTGGTGGGGTTTGATGGAGGTGTGCTTTTCCAGGCTGCTTCTTGGATTATGGTTGTGAGGTACTGTACAGCCACGTCTATATCTACTTTTTCTTTGAATCTAATATTGGTTTGCAGATTTTCTGTTATATATTGTTCAAAGTGGTTCCAATTTGTTTTAGTACTGGTAAGTCTAGGGGGTTCGGGTTTGAAGATGACATGGTTGCTTACTGTTAGAATAACTGGAGAGTGGTCCGAAGATAAGTCCCAGTTAGATTCTATTTGGAAATAGTTAAGAGCGATGTTGTTAACTACGAAGAAGTCTAGTAGATCGGGTAGCTTATTGGTATCAGTGGGCCAGTAAGTTGGTTCTCCGGTCGATAAGTGATGGTAGTTTTTATTTGTGATAGCCTTGAGTAGATTTCTACCTTTGGTTGTTACACATCTTGACCCCCAGTTGGTATGTTTAGCGTTCCAATCGCCTCCTGCTATAAACCTATTTCCCATAGTAATGAATAGCTCTTCGTATTCTTCTGTGTCGATGTTATGTCTTGGCGGGCTATATGTGGCAGCTAGAGTAAGTGGTCTTGGTTTGGCATTAATTTGTATTATGGAAGTTTGAAATTTATTTGTTTGGAATGACTTGAGTTCATGGTGCGGTAATGTGTTTTTTACAATTATTGCAGCTCCGCCATGAGCTGTACCATCAGGGTGATTTGTATGATATAACTTGTAATTGGGTATTCTCATTACTGAGTAGTTTGTAAAGTGTGTTTCTGTCACGAGCATTACATCAATCTTGTTTATTTGTAGAAAATGCATTATTTCTGTTTTTCGATTGGTTAATCCATTAGCGTTCCAGAGAGCAATGCGAAGTGATGCTATATCCATTACTTGATTATTTTGGCTATGACAGAGGATAGCATGTTTAGAATCATGCTGTTTTGATTGATCAGTTGATTAAACATTGATTTGAATTCAGTCAAAAATATGTTGAGTTGGTCGCTGATGTTTTCGTTGTTTGGTATGTTGTTGGGCGCATTCACAGCATTGGCGTATGAAATGTTTCCAAAGTTATTTGTTAAAGGACGAGGGGGAGTGTTCTGAGCTTGGTTTGCATTGACGTTTTTCTGTGGGTTGTTTCGCGCATTTTGGAGGTTTTTGTATACTTCGCAGCCTCTGTAATTTGACGGGTGATCTTTTTGACATAAGGCACATTTGGCTGGAGTGTTTCTGGGCTTTTCGCATGAAGTGGAGTTGTGATTTCCTCCGCATCTAACACATTTATATGGACGTCTACAGTACGTTCTGGAGTGACCGTATAGTTGGCAACGTACGCATTGGACAATATTGTTCTTCTTATTTGGTGGTTAGACGGTAATTTTCATATTCCCTAGGAATTCAAGGTTATAAATTTCCTTGTTATTTGGTTTGGGATCAAGGTCTACATAAAATAGCATCAGAGGTTGTTTAGTGGTTCGATGGCGTATATTCATAATATTACGTACAGAGTGACCTTTTGTTTTTAGTTCTTCAATTATGTCATTAGTTGGGATTGAATAATGAAGGTTTCTAATTACGACTCTGTACGCCCGGTCTTCCTTCAACTGGTAGGTATGATGGATGATCTTTTCGTCGTTGAGGTGACCGATTAGTTTTCTATATGTTTCTGGTGTGAACGCATTTATTTTGATTGTGTCGTTTGGGAGAGCTTTGCAACTATACGTTTCTTGTTCTGTGGCTTTAGATAAATTCTTTATCATTTTTTGGATGTCGACTACTCCGTAAATGTATATTGGCGGGGGACTTGGTAGTTTGGGAGTGTTGGTAGGACCTGGGTTGTTTTCCAGAGGTTGGTTGCTAGGTAGGGGTTCAAATCTGTTACTTATACTTACCACAGGGGTCGATACTTGATTTGTCGTTGCCTTTGTCTGTTGTATTTTTCTTTTTTTAACTACCTGCCATTCATGCGGATTCTCTTGGGTTTCTTTTTCGTCATCATTATCACTGTTTTCCATCGGTGCTTGGGTATAGGATAGTTGTAACTGTTGAAAATATATCAACAGAAAGGAAATAGCGTGGTGCCATCTATTGGCATATTGACCATGCTGTGTTGTCATAGATATAATATATATAGTCTTGTGTTGAATCTCTAAGAGTGTGTATGTACCTTTTTTTGGCTCTGCTCAATAGGTTATGGGCCCAGTATTACCGTATCACAAGTAATTGTATTTTTGAGTGCATAATGGCTAGTAATAATTATATCGCGAGTGTGCCCAAGCTTAAAGGCCGCGAAAATTATGATGAGTGGGCGTTTGCAGCGGAGAATTTCCTGATTCTTGATAACTTGCTACAGTGTATCAAGGGAACCGAAACTGACGCCACCAAAGTTACTCAAGCAAGGTCGAAGTTGATCCTGACTATCGATACTTCGTTGTATATACACATAAGAGAGACGAAAACAGCTAAGGAGCTGTGGGATAAGTTAAAAAAACTTTATGATGACGCAGGTTTTTCCAGAAAAATAACTTTACTACGATCTCTAATTTCAGCAAGGTTAGAAAACATGGACAACATGGAATCATATGTCAATCATGTTATTAAAACCGCGCAAAAGCTGAAAGGGACTGGATTTAACATAGATGAAGAATGGGTAGGATCTTTGCTGCTTGCAGGTCTTCCAGAGAAGTATTCACCTATGATAATGGCTATTGAACATAGTGGTATCCAAATCTCGGCTGATGCAATAAAAACAAAGTTATTGGAAATGGCGGACGATTATGATAATGCAGGTAGTGCTTTTATCGGCAAAGCAAGATGGAACAACAGAAAATTTAGTGACAAGATTTCGACAGTTGGTAACAAAAGTCAAACTTCAAACATGACATCTGTCAATGTCAATAGGAAAGAAATTCGCTGTTATAATTGTAAACAAATCGGACATTATAAAAGTAATTGTCCTAGTTTAAAATCAAACAAGACTACCCAAGACACTGCAAACCTTTTCAGTGCTGTATTTTTTGGTGGTATGTGTTTTGATAAAAACGATTGGTACATGGATTCAGGTGCCAGTGCTCATATAACCACAAATAAAGATTGGCTAACTGAAGTAAGTTCCCAAGGACCAAGTGAAATTATTCTTGCTAACAAATCGAGAGTATTTGTAGAATGTAGCGGAACCGTGGATATTACTACAGTAGTAGAATCTAGGAAGTTTCAAGTGCATGTAACAGAAGTTTTATATGTTCCACAAGCAGCCACAAATCTATTGTCAGTCAGCCAAATCATTAAGAATGGCAACAAAGTGATTTTTGGAGCTGATGGTTGCAAGATTTTTAATAAAAATAATCAGTTAATTGCAGCGGCTAGCTTAGTTGGTGGTATGTATAAGTTGCATACTGAAATTGAAGAAAAATGTTTACTATCAGCAGAAAACGGAGTGTCTGACAAAACTTGGCACCGTAGATTAGGACATATAAATGAAAACGAACTGAAGAAAATGGCAAAAGGTGCAGTTCAAGGTATGATATGCAATAAAAAGATTAATGTAAATAAGCATAACTGTGAGATATGCAATGAAGGTAAGCAGGCGAGACTACCATTTCCAGATAAAGGATCCAGGGCAAGTAGCTTACTAGAAATTATACATACAGATCTTTGTGGTCCTATGGAGACTAATTCATTAGGAGGTGCTAGATATTTCCTCACGTTTAAAGATGATTACAGTAAAATGGTATTCGTTTATTTTTTGAAAACAAAAGAACAAATACTCGAATATTTTAAAGAGTTCAAAAGTTTGGTAGAAAACCAACTTGATAAAAGAATTAAAATTCTAAGAAGTGATAATGGCGGAGAGTTCTGCAGTAAAGTTTTTGAAAATTTTCTAAAGCAAGCAGGTATATTGCATCAAAAGTCTAACCCCTACACCCCAGAACAAAATGGTTCTGCTGAACGGTTGAATAGAACTATTGTGGAGAGGGCCAGATGCTTGGTTTTAGATGCAAAGCTTGAGAAAAAATTCTGGGCAGAGGCAGTTAACACTGCAGTATATCTGCATAATAGATCCACTGTTTCAGGACTCAGGAATAAAACCCCATTTGAAGTATGGCATAACAAGAAACCGAATATAAGTAATGTAAGAATATTTGGCAGTAAAGTAATGGCACACATTCCTAAAACGAACAGATTAAAGTGGGATAAGAAATCACAGAAAATGTTGCTGGTTGGATACAGCGAAACTACTAAGGGTTACAGGCTATATAACCCAGAAACTATAAAATAATAATATGCAGGGATGTGATCATCATGGAAGATATCCAGGACGATAAGGATTTCGGAGAAATAGTAATAAATGGAAATAAAGAGATAACAGATTCAGTGGGGGATAATACAGTTAATGAACGACGTCCAGTAAATGAGAAGCAACCAGGGGTAGATTATGATGAAACTTTTTCACCTGTCATAAGACATTCTAGTTTAATATTGCTTTTTTCTCTTGCTGTAAAATTAGGATTGGACATCAATCATTTAGACGTAAAAATTTTTTTTTGAATGGGCATTTAAAGGAAAATGTGTACATGCAAATTCCAGATTGTTTTGATGTCTCAGACAATTGTAAATGTTGTATATTTACCCACAGATATTATGCTTGCTGATGTTCTCACCAAAAGTTTAGGTGGAGAAAAGCATAATAAATTATTAGATTTATTAGGAATAAAAAGTTTGTAAATTTCTTTTTTGTTGATAAGTGGGGGTGTTGAAAATATATCAACAGAAAGGAAATAGCGTGGTGCCATCTATTGGCATATTGACCATGCTGTGTTGTCATAGATATAATATATATAGTCTTGTGTTGAATCTCTAAGAGTGTGTATGTACCTTTTTTTGGCTCTGCTCAATAGTAACGAGGTTGGAGAAGGTCCTGGCATCGTTTGGTTAAGGGGTTGGTTATTTACTGGCTGATTTTCTGGTGGTTGGTAGTACATCATCGGTTGTGGGTTAATTGGCAATTGTTGTATTTGTTGTATGTTGTTGGGTTGTGCTTGGGTGTATTGATATTGTACAAGTCCCATACATTGTTGCTGATTAAGTTGGTTTATTGTTGGAAAAAACTGTTGGTTTTGCCCGAATTGGTTAACAAATGAGTTGGTTGAATTTTGTGTATAATCCATCTTGTAGTGCTAAGTAGTTCTTTTCATTTTTCACTGACAAAGTATTCAGGAGCCGGCCCTGTTCCTTTTATTTCAGAAATTCTTATTTTAATTATTCTAATCTGTATTGTTAACGATTTCGAATATTAATTTAGTTAGAATGTTTTTTGTCATTAGTTTTATCACTTTTATTGTGGCAAGAACTTATCGCGGTACAGATAATGGTATATCTATTCGGCCGTTTATCGACACATCCGTACGCTTCGAAAGTAAAACGAGAACTATGTGTTTATTTATATGAAGAAATTTAAAAATCTCAGCAAAAATAGAACTGTTGCAAATAAAGAAGAAAATCAGAGTCTTTTCTGATTTAAAAGCTAGTGAAGTAGAAGATAGATTTATATAATAGTAAGGGAATTTTAAAATCGAATAATCCGCTGTACTTAAGTATAAGAATCATATCTACATTCCCAATATCTTTAGCAGAGCGTCAATTATTATGCCTAAACATAGAATTAGAAAATATGTGTATAGTATATTACTACTGAGTATCGATAAAATATATATATATTCAAAGCAGATCGATATTGATGTAAAGTTTTAAATCTGTGAGGCAATCGTCATCAATTTGTAAATATTTATTATATTATCACCTATTTAAGGTGTTAACACTTTGGTTTCTTAATTATAATTTTTGAAAATGGTCTAATTAACTAAATCTTACAAAAAAAGAGAGTTAAATCACTGTACATCAAAGTTTTTATTAAATTTCATAATCAAACTCTCTTTTAGTAAATTACTGAAATGATATATTACAAATATGTACGGATTTTTTGTATTGAATAATAATAATCGAGATGAAGAAATGTCTACCAGAAAAAGCTCCAGTGTACAGAGCTATTTACAGACTAAGTATTTATTAAAAAAGAAAGAAAATAACCAAAAAATATACATACACGATGGGTCTAAACTAGATAAGAAGAAAAATAACATGACAGTAGTAAGACAAAATGCGGAAAAAATCGAATAGTAATAACATTAAAGTAATTGCGAAACTAAGTAAAAAAAATGAGTAGAGAAAGGCCTCCAAAAAGATGGAATGAAGAAGTGGCGAAAAGAGTGAAATGGAAAGCTGAACCCACATGAAAAATGAAGCAGGTGCTAGTATAAATTGGAAAAAATTGTTTCCTTTATAGGTATACACCCTTGGTAGAAGACATTGATGATAAGTATTCGAACTTTGGTTTCCTACTTTACACAAGTAATTCAAGAAAGTTTTTGATACTACATGGATAAATATTCTACAAGGTTATAAAACTGTTTAGTTAGAAAAAGAACTTAAATGCCGTTTTTATTACAAATAAAACTCCCCATTTATTCTGACTGTAAAAGTTACTTATATTAATTTATAAATAATCAAGTGATAAGTAATATTGTAGTTATTTTTTCCTATAAATATTGCAGAGAAGTATAATAAAATTTAAACTACCAATTTGTATACTAGCATATCATACCCCTAAAATTCAGTATTATAAAGAGAGCAAGTTTAGTAGTGGGCGCTTTGTGTTCATTTTCTATGTAGCGTTAAAAAGGCAAAATTTAAAATTATAGCTCATTTCGATAACTTTCTGAATGATATGTTAAGAACCACATACCAATTTTGTAGGTTCTGGTTTGAATAAATAAATCTTTGGTTTCTTTGTAGAAAAAAAATGGAGGGTTGTATATAAAAACATGATCCTATAAATATTGCCATCATTTTTTTACTTTAAAGTATTTAATCGATTAAATTAAAGAAGTGGTAAGTAGTAAGTTATATTTTTAATTAATCTGGAACTATGTTAAATAACATTTTATATTTTTTATTGTTTATAATTATTTTTAACAGATTTTAATTGCAATTATTCGTTTCAGTTTTCAAGGCCAATAATCGTCTAGTCCAGTTTATACCAATCGAAAAGACAGTCTTATTCCAAAAGTAAGTTTTATTTAAGTCAGTAGTAAAGCAAGCGGGGTACTGGACCACTTTGATAACCTGTCCATCCACTTCTCGCTATGGAGGGCGGTGTCGCCGAAGAAGTCCACCCCCCGCGACAATTTTGGCAACACTTTGACTTCTTGTGCATTGTCAATGCCCAGAGGATGTAGAAGAAGTGATCGACAATGACCAAAATGTGTGCC
Organism: Hermaeophaga mercurialis; assembly: GCA_951812935.1. Lineage (NCBI taxonomy): Eukaryota > Metazoa > Arthropoda > Insecta > Coleoptera > Chrysomelidae > Hermaeophaga > Hermaeophaga mercurialis. The sequence goes on from OX638364.1 coordinate 30,405,571, forward strand.
ACACCCTTGTGACAATTGACAATTACCACACCCTTGGGTGGGAGCCGCGCCCTTATGATAATAAAATGATAATAAAACAACGACATTTTAAATACAAAATAAAACATCATTAAATATACCTTTTATTTAAATTTAAAACATTATTTGTTAAATTTGTTATTCTTCTATTAACATCCAAATTTTATTATTACAATAAACCCAACAATACTGCATTTTTCTTGATCTTGGATCATTTAGATGAGGGTCCCTTCTTCCATTTGGTTTTCTTAGAAAAAAGTTAGGTAGTGGTTGCAGACATTCTGTATTTCGGAAAAATTTAATGCAACTGTATGAAACCATTAGTTCTATTCTGAATAATTAACTGGGGTTCACATCTATTTTATAGACATTTAAACATAAACAAAACATTGAAATTCTTAGTTTCCGAGTCTTAAAAGTTTGTCTTTAAATTGTTACAAAATAAAGCTGAAATTTTGTAAAAGTATAGTCTTGTTTCCAATTAATCTTTCCATGTCGTATTTTTTGTAATACAATTTATTATAATTTTTTATTGTTATTGGATAATAGTCCAAGTGATCACCAATTATATGACCAACAGCTTGATGTCTTGTATTTTTCATTTCAGTTCCCAGAGGAAAAGTCACCTTATGTGAATAAAAGGCTGGGTATTGTTTCAGAGTAACTCTAGACTGGTTTTGAGATACTTCATATAAATAAAATATTCCTCTTTCAATTTCAAATGTATTAAATTCCCTTTTTATAATATGTCTTATCAACAACAATCCAACAAGATTTGGTTATCCTCAATATATTTTTACTGATAATCTACCCTTTGTATTAAACAAATACTATAGAGATAAAGACATAATTGTAAGTTCATGCTCACCACATTATCACCAAAGCAATGGTTTAGCTGAAAAAGCAGTAAATATAGCAAAACAAATGTTAAAAAAGCCTTGAAGAAAATCGTGACTATAAAGATTTTGTAATGGAATATAATAAATTTCTTCTATTATACATTTAAATGCATCTCTGTCACAAATTCTTCAAAGCCGTATCTTAAGATCACATTTCCCAACTACCTATCCAAACTTTTTTTTTCTAAAATAGTCCCAGTTCTACAAATACATTTATGGAAAAAAACAATCCAAACTGTTCATCGTCCCCTAGAAATAATATATAAAAAACCAATACAATCAGCGCCACCAAGTCTACAAAGAATTCTTTTTGATCACAGAGAAAACACGTCCAAGTGAAAAAGGTTGCTGCCAAAAAATCACTTAGGAAGAGTGACTTTTTCATTAATTACAAATGACCCTCTTACCTAACGTATGTGAAACGAGGTACCTAAGATTGCAGTCGCTTACGTCTATTAACTAATTCTATATTTAGATCACCCCGAGTGAAAACTTCGCTAGCCCTTAATAAAACTGTTAGCTGCCAATATGATCGTTCGTCGTAAGTTAGCCATTAGTGATTTAGTCGCTAAAAAACGTCATCATCGCGTTACATCGATAACGATAGTCACCGTTCACATCATATTTTCTTCATCCGCGCAGAAGCTTCTCAATAACAATCGCGAAATATATATATATATATATTTGATGGTGTTAGTGGCGGGGTTGTGTAGGTTTTTTGTAGGTACATATATGAAAGTATATAAAGTGTGAAATCTGCAAAGAAATAACAATGGACTATAACTATCAAACTTTTTTAAAATGTGGGGACTGGAGTTCTATATAGTTTTTGTAGTTAAGAGTAACAATTATTATATATGTGGGCTTTTTTATGTTTGTCTAGGGGTAAACAAATTACAGTTCTATTTAACAACGAAACACAATGTTATTTAATAACGAAACAAATGTTATTACAACGAAACACAAATGTTATTACAACGAAACACAATGTTATTTAATAACAAGCATGTGTTATTAGAAATCTATAGTTTTGATGGCAAAAATAATGATATAGTTGATTAACTGGATCAACAGCACCACGTCGTTCTTTGAAACAAAGAATAATCGGACGTCTCCAGATTGCGTCTTCTTTTCACGACCAAAAAAACATCGTCTACCCGCACTGAAATTTATTTTTAGTTGAAACGCGCTCCCGGTAATACTAGTTTGACCATTAAAGACCGTCGTGGAAATTAATATTGGGGCGGAAAGTGGTTTTAATATCCTACATATATAAATAACTATCATGAATATATCAACCTAAAAAATGAACACGCCTTAATATGAATTCATGGGTACCGAGTAACAAATTTCGGTAGCAGATTCCGATCACACCAATAGCTTTTTGCCTGCATTAAATTCATCTTTAGTAGAATCTAAAATATTCTTAATACAAAAAATACAAAAAAAATTCTGTACCCGAGACGGATATTAAAATATTTGTCGGCTGTTAATCCGTTAAAGCCGGCATCAAAACAAACGCTTAGGAATACGAAATATTTAAATTGGTTTTCTTGCTCAAATTAAAATTACACATATTTATGTAAATACCGAATGAGGAACACTTTCTATGTATGCAGGTTTTTGCCAGCACGATGTTTTGTTTGATATCATCCTTTATTTATCTGATTACTTCCACATAGTATCTCTAATTTAATCACAGTGACTTTAAAAGACAAAGAGAAGCATAAATCATAGTCTGAAATAATGTTTAAATTATGTTAAAAAAAGTGTTTGAAGGTTTAACATTAATTTATTTATCAAAAACACAAAACTTGGAGGTTTTTCAATTCTCAACAAGCTAATTTCAATATAGTATCACAGATGTAATTGAATTGTTAGTCATAGTCAAGTAAAAACTCGATATTTTTAAAAAAATCACTTATCTCAATATTTTAAAACTTTTTTGTATATAATTTAATTTGCATTAGATATATAAAAAATAACTCTTTAATTGGGCTTTTGCGACTAAATACAGTTTTCTATAAGTAGTTATGTAGTCATTAAAAAGCTCATGAGCAGTGGAGGGATTTTGACTTTTGACTACCCTTTCAAATACCATGTATAATTATGTCAAATGTCACTCTCTAAAACAGCCTTAAAACAGATTGTTGTTTTGAAAATAATTATACTTTTTATAGGAGAATATAGATAATGAAACATTTAAACTATTGGATGATGAGACAATTGATCACATTATTAAAAAAATAGGTCCAAAACTGAAATTTAAAAAAAAGTATCGTCTACTTTACAATACAGCAACCTGCCCAAGCCCAGCCCCTGAGGCTCCCGCCTTCCATAATTTTATGGTATCTGAGTGCTCAAATAGTCAAGAGCATCTGAAATGAGTAGTATAATTATTGAAATGAATGATGAAGTGCAGAATTTACTTGATGTAACTCCACAGTCAATAAGTATGGAAGCTATTAAATCCAGTAGGCCACTAAGTAGCGCTCCATTAACTTTCAAGGATGAGTCCATTGTTTGTACAAAGTTTAAAACGAATGAAATTTTTGGTGATGTAACTTTAAATTTATATATCAAAATTGGAATTACAAGGTGATTCATATATGCTATAAAATGAAATTTTTTGTTAATTGGATCACTATGCATACTTTTACTATTTTTCAACTATTCTTAATATAATCTAGCTTTTTAAGGGGAATTGCATGTAGTAATTCTATTTTAGTTTTTATTTTCCATTGAATCACCATTTTTCCTAATTTTCTAAAATAAAGTAAAAATATATTTTTTACACATTTTTCAGACATTAGAAAATATCTTAAATAAGTCCCCATATGGTAAACTTATTTTACTGCAGAAGAAAAAGTTAAACAACGATTTAAGACAAAAATTAAGTATGATTATTATGGCAGAACTTCTTAAAATCCATTGTGAACCTTTATTTAAAACTGAGTAAGTTTATTTTATATGCTATACATAAGGTAAACATCATATCCTGTTAGGAGGTCCAATTTCTTATTTAAATAATTGAAATTTCTAATACTAGTCGCTTGGCCCATATCATTGAACCATAAATAATTTGTAGGCTGAAAGCAACTATTTTTATAAAGGCTACAGATGAGATTGTCTCATTATTTATTATTATTATTATTCTAATTTTAGGATGTTTACGACCTGATTAATTTGATGGGGATTTTTTAGGTGGTAGGTCTTAATAACCAAAGAAACTTTGTTTTTTAAAAGGCCAACGTATCGGCTGTTTATTCAATCATCATTAGGGCTCTACAAAAAATATCAACATGTTTTAGATAAAATATTAAACAGAGAAAAAAATTACTCACATAAAAATAAGTTTCCTCTGTCAATAACAGAATCAATCAACGTTATAAAATAGATAAAAATCGATAAAGGAACACCACGGCCACAGATTTTCAAATTTCACAACCAACATTAAAAATATATAAAACTGTTGTACCTTTTTGTTTGGCCGACATAGGATTTGTGACAATTGGAGCACGGTATTTTGTAAACAACATTAAACCTAATATCCATCGGTGTTTTTTCTTTTGTACTGCTATAAAGTCATTTTTTAATAGCATTCTCATTTTTAAAAGCTACTGTAATGTTTTGTTTGCTGAAAAAGTTATTCTGAAAGGTTCTGTACGTAAGTAAGTTTTCCTTAATTTATTATTTGTTGAGTGGGTCTATCATTATTATTATTATTCAAAATTCTGTTGATTAACGTAATAGGATAATCATTTTTTAACAAATAATTTTTTAAAAGTTCTATATTATCATTAATAAATATCGGACTGCAAATGTTTTGTATCCTACACATTAGATTTTTAATAATATTTATTTTCTGTTTCATTGGATGGTGAGAGTTAAAATTTAGATATATTTCAGAAAAGGTTGGTTTGTGACACCAATTTACTAATAGCTTGTTATTTGGAGATTTGATAACTAAAGTGTCAAGAAATGGTAAAAAATTTCCAGTTTCAGTTTTCATTGTAAACTGTAATTTTTAATTGGTATTGATTAAATTTTAATAACAGTTCATCTTGACCGCCTTCTGGAATTATTAAGAAAATATCGTCTACATACCGTTTGTATATAAAAACTTTAAAAGATAGTTGTGATAGACATGTATCTTGAAGTGTCTGCATTGCTAAATCGAAACATATGGGTGACATACAATTTCCCATACCTAATCCCTCGATTTGCTGATAAAATTCTCCATCAAAAGCAAAATAATTACCTAATGTCCAAATAAGTAGGTAAACACAGGGGGTTTCAGAACCAAAACCGGTTTTCCAAGGGGTTAACCACCCTTCCAAGGCGAAGGCTAAGGCTACGACTACGGCCAAGGCCAAGGCCAAGGTCAGGGTCATGATGTGCTAAATACATTCTAAATACAAGGTCCTTCCAAGATAAAAAGATTAAAATCCGACAGTGCGGTTCAGTTCACAATGCTTTGTATGTACGAACAAAGATTAGATAGATTTTTAAAAAAAGTATTTAAACTAAAACAAGACATAATGAAATACGAGCAAATGCAAAATCTTATAAAGTGTTTTGAAAAATTGAAAATAAGTGAAGTAGAGGGGGATTCATTATAAATATAGTTGACCAAAACATCATATAGCATTGTACTCGACAACTTCAAAATGGATCTACAAAAAGTTAACGAACAGCTAATGTTAGATGTAGAGCATAAAGAAATTATAAAATTAAACCAGCTACAACCCAATATTCCACACAAATTAAAATCAATAAAAATGGTAACCACAAAATTTGGAGAAGCAGTGTTGGTGGAACTTGCCCAGCACAGAATATATTTACCGGGGAGATCAACTGTATTTTTGAAACCGCACCTAAGTGAATTTGGGAATGGTGATTATTCCATAATCTATGCTGGAGAGAAAAGTTTGTCAATGGGGAAATCAACATCTCTATTCAAATTTGAAAAATGTTCATTTATTGAAAAATAAAAAATATAAATTAATATGTATTTTACTATAAAAACATCCGAACAAAATCTAGACAGTTAGTCTACAATGAGTTTTAGCGAGGTATTTCCAAATTCAGTTCCAGATAGTCCAACTGAGGTAGATCGCTGGATTGGTACATGTTATATTTGTAAAGAGAAGCCAATACAAGTATCATTCCTTCCTTGTAGTCATAGGATTTGTTGTGTAGAATGTGGAACAAGAGTAAAGTATTGTACTTTTTGTCATGTCAAACTAGTAGCAATTGTTCGAGATGAGCAAAGAAGGTGTACCAGCCAAGTGTTATCATGCGGACATAATGTGTGTAAAGGATATGTAAGATTTTGTTCGATATGTGGTTTAGAAAATAAATAAATTTTACTTAAACAGATTTTTTTTTTACACCTCTAAATTTGTACAAATTTGGTGAAAATTATTCTAAATAGCTAATGCACACGAAATACATTGTGTGTTTCCCAAGGCTATGTTGTAGAAGGTCAACCGATAAATATAAAGACATGTGAAATTGAAACGAGAACTCAAACCATGTCTTCGATTACTAAAGAACGTTGGGCAGTACAAAATTTTTAAAATTTAAAATTTGAAGATTTTGAAGATGGGATTCCGATTATATTATATAGTGATAGTGAACGTCCGATTACACCAGATCGAGACATAACAACACTGATGGAAATATATAATAAACATCCTAAGGATCCCAGACAAGTACCACTACCCATTTGGAGACCAATAGAATTGAAGGTTATTTCATCTTATCCCCACCATCCATAAAATGTATATAACCAAGTCTAAAGGTGATCAGTTCATCAAAATGTGGCGAGCCTACACCACCCAAGTTAAGGTAGTAGATTTAAAATCTGCAATTACCTACTTTGCAAAAATTTATGGAGAAGACAACTTTGAATGGGAACATGAAGCAATCTATGGTAGAAATAGATGGTACTCTGTAGAAGAATGTAGGGAAAAAGCTATACAACATGAAAAAGCCGCTTCAGCCTGTAATGACTATCTTGATGGTGAGCTTCATCTTTGCTGTTTACTAAATATTTTGGACAATCTAAATTTAAATACAAGACTAGAAATTTCCAAATACCTACCAATTTATTTGAGGGATTCTAACTATATAGAAGAAAATGATGATGATACAGACGAAGAAATGAAACCGTTGGATACTTTATCATATGAAGAAGCTGAAAAATTGGTAACACAGTCAAGTCCATTGTAAATATTTAAAAAAATAAAACACATATTAATAAATAGTTTTTTTATTTCATTAAAAAATTGTTGTATAAAAAATATACGTTTGCTAAAGCGCAAATACATTTGTCCTTTGTGTGGTAAAGACATGCAGGTTCCTTTAATTGAAGTTTGGGTAGCTCGTCAAAAGAAAACACAGGAGTCTTGGAAAACGTTTTTAAATAATTTGTTTTTTCTAATCCTTTAACATAAATAAAGTCTGCATCTTTGGTAGCATCTTGGTAAATTTTGGAAAACTGATGGAGTGGTGTAAAGCCGGAATCCCATTCAATACAATGATGGTTATGAATTAACCAAGATGCCTGCTTATACAAATCAGGAGACAGCATTCTAAAAGGAAATGGCGGTTTAAACACATAATGGCAAATTTGAGAACCATTATAAGCAGCAAACTCCTTTACGATAAATTTATTATTTTCAATTTTAAAACATTGTACATCTACCACTAGCTGCATATTGCTAATAATCACTGAATTAACAAAACGTTACAACCAGACATTTATATTAAATAAGGAGCATGCGTGTTAAACCTGTCGTACAATTTTTGTTAGAGGATTGTACATAAATTCCTTTTCATGTAAAATAAGACAATAAGCAGAAACATTTTTACCCACATTTTTACTGGTTTCAAATTCTATACTTAGCACAACCGACCCCCCTTGAATAATTTCTCTTTGACGTGAACAATCGATATGAAATATTGGAGCATTATTTTTAAATTCTTCCGGTGAAAAAATTGGTTGATTTGTTGGTAAATGATAGTAGGATTCTTGAAAATTAGCAAACATTTCATAAGCAGTAGCAAAACGATTAGTGTCAAAATCTAAATTTAAATCATGATACGGATATCGTTCCGAGTTGAGAAAGATACGAATATTTGTTAGATTACAGTGATTAAAGTGACTCATATTTTTTAACAATTTTCCTTTACAATCATCCTGAAAGGCGACTATAATATGTCTAGGACTTTCTAATTTTGTGGAAGTTTTAACATTCCAAGTATGACGTGTGGAATCGTTTAATGTGGGATATTCTATTAGTTCCCAACTTCTAAATTTAATTGGCAAGTCTATATTACTCTGAATTATTTTATTTAATCGAAGTTGTTGACTTATACTAGGACTTATATGAGGAATATTCCAATATATCTTGTTAATTTCAATTTTTGGTTTTTCTGTCTCATCTGTTGCAATAACACAATCCACATCATCTTTTTCGCGAATGAGAATTAATTCCTGCTTCATATTTAAAACAATTTTACGAAAATCTTCAAAAAAGCCAGAAAAAAGTTTTAATGGTATGTAAACATTAAAATTACCGTGATTATCAATTAAAAGTTTATTCGTTGATGCAATTGTCTTTCCCGCAGAATCTTTTAAATCCTCTTTAGGGAACCAGGCCGCATTTTGAAGTAATTTACTCTCATTTTCATTGATTGAGAGATAGTTTTTCAGGGTAGACGCTAAGCCAACACCTCTAACCGAATCAATTATTACGCCATTCATTTCATATCTTATTTCCCTAAAGAGATGTGCTATACCTTTGTTTATAAAATGAAATTTTGTTGGTGTCTTATTTTGTTCTGTTAAAAATTTTCCCTCTAAATAAAGGTAACTATTACATGGGAGAGTATAAGCATCAATATCTTGAACGGCAATTCTAATTTCATCATTATAGTTAACAGCGGTTAGGGTATGGGGTTGATAGGTGTGAAATTGATAATCCTCAATGGTCGTATCAGTAAACGGTTGTCCGGTTATGTTTAGGAGATCCATTACAAACTTTAAATCCAAGAGATTGTAAAAATTTACGGTTTTGCGATGTTAACGGCTTAGTGGTTCTCAAAACACTGTTTTTCTTATTGCTATATGGTCTTTTATAATGGAGGTGACAACGTGGAAACAACCAAACCATTATTCAATTTTTCTAAGATGTAAGCGAATAGTAATTGTCTCGTTATTGAAATTTATAAGTTCACCCGTTTGCTGAAACACCTTAACTGTTATGTTGTTTATTGTCTTGACGCTTACAGGATAATACAAAATAGTTTGTGGTTGTTCCACTATTTTATAGCCATTGGGAACCTGAGGGAAAAATTCGTGAATAATGTGAACCGGACGTCCATTAAGGAAAGAGCCGATCGCAATGTTACAATCAACGCAAATAGTGTTTACACACAAAATATTTACTTTGTCGGAGGTATGAGCAACATTTGGAGAGAGTCTAGTGGAAAAACCTAAAAGTTTTCCAATTGAATTTGGTACATTGAAATTAATGGGTGCAGTACTTTTGAGAGTGACTGTATTAGTTTTTGAATCTGCTGTTATATGAATTGTTATGCCAGTAAGAAAAATATCTTTTTCAATAATTTTTATCAAATCATTAATCTCATATGCACCGGTTGGTATAGCAATGGTAAATTCATCTTTGTCACCCCACACCAAGACGTTATTATGTACATGAACATTTGGAATGCTATTGAAAGTGTCAAAATTAACCAAACCAATTTCATAATCAACATTTTCATTGAGATAAATGGGTGGATTAAAGTCAGCACTCAAAATGGATGAGTTACCATTTAGAGTGAACGTATACGACATGATGGTTAACAATCTAATGAATTTAATAAATGATTAAACTGATTAAATAGAAATCTTAAACTGTGCTGTCCACATTGATATGAATTGAATGATTGCAAAACATTATAATTATATCTTATTCTTACGTTCCCACTACTTTTGAAATATTTGGTAACCTCGAGTGGTGGGGGTATGTTGCCATAACTATCAAAATACTTAATATCATCATTATTTTTAAAGTATGCGATCCAATGAGTACCAGGACCACTATTTACATCAAGATTAATTATACCAGTTTCAAATTTCTTAATCTTTTGCGGTAACGAATCTCGCATAAAAACCCCTCGAAAATATGGAATGTGTCTCGCAAATTTTTTCAACTCAATATTGGTTAACGCATGTTGAGGTAATTTTATTTTCTTCTTTTTATCCCATATCCCTTGTATGGTCGTAGGTAAAACCCCCGACCTCGTTTCATTCCAGCACCTTGTTTAGTTTCCATTGCTAAATTATGACGTTTCTGTTCCTCCAGCTGTTGACGATTAGCTTTAGCATCATTCACAGCTTTAGCGATTCCAGCTGCACCACCCCCAACAGCTCCTAAAGCACCTAGCAAGGGTAACAGAAAAGGTAAAAAACCACCCTTTTTCGGTGATCGAATGACACGTTTCCCCTTTCCCCGTTTTTTCTTCAAACCCATTCCCATCTTTCGTTTACCCTTCATAGCAGTAGTTACAAACCAAGCGGCTGTTTTTTCACCAAAATTTGCGTCCTTTGACTTTACTCGCTCCCAAGCTTTATTTTCCAAAACTTTATCAGCTACGTGTCTTTGTTTTAAATCACTACTTTGAGAGTATGCAATATCGTGTTCTCTACACGCTTGGTCTAGGGGATTAATACCTTGATCCCCTCTTTCTAATCGATTCCTGAGCCTGGTACCCGGGCCACAAAAAGAATAACCCGGAATGTGAATTTCCCCTGGGAGATTATTGATTAAAGTATTTAGTAATCCACGACCTTTCACCTTTCGCATCATTCTAAACCTTTATATAGGCGTGTGCACCTTATATAGGCACTAGTAGCCATGGAGATTCAAAAACAAAGAGTCACTTTACCAGTTAAAAATTATGACATTGAAGAAGCTAAGAAAATAGGTAAACATGGTATAGTTTTTGGAGGTGACTCGAAACGAGGTTTAATCATAGGTCCCAGTGGATCTGGTAAAACCAACGTTATGTTGTCACTTCTAGAACATCCGAACGGTTTAAGATTTGAAAATGTATATGTATGCTCCAAAAGTTTACATCAATCAAAATATTCATACTTGCGAAATTTGCTTCAACCTATTAAAGAGATTGGTTATAAGGAGTATGACAAAATTGAGGAAGTGATTGTACCTGAGTTAATCAAAAAGAATTCTATTATAATATTTGATGACATTGCTACATGTGATCAAAGTATTATACAAAATTATTTTTGTTGTGGGCGACATAAATCTACAGACTGTTTTTATCTTTGTCAGACATACGCAGCTATTCCCAAACATTTAATTCGAGATAATTCAAACCTTTTAATTATATTTCAACAAGACATGACCAACCTCAAACATGTGTATGATGATCATGTTAATATTGACATGTCATTTCAAAATTTTAAGGATTTGTGTGCATATTGTTGGAAAGACAAATTCGGTTTTATGACAATAGATAAAGATTGTAATTTAGGGTTAGGTCGATACCGACAAGGATTTGATTCATTTATAAAGCCAAACAGTAAGATTTTGATTGGTAAAGATGGATGAACAGTTGGGAAGAGAACTACTCGAAACACGAAAGGATATTAAACGTAAATATAAAAGTTTAAAAAATGAACAAACTGCAACGGAAAATCGTTTCAAACAACAATGGAAGCCACTCGTTGAACCTATTCAACAACTTATTACCACCACTAAACCGGAAATTAAACAGGAGTCACCGAAAACATCACCAAAAAAGTATTACTCTATCGTACCAGACCTAACCTTCAATCAAACAATGCAAGATGACTTTGGTGCGAGTTATATAGATGATGACATAGTTACAGATACTTCACAAGCGAGAGATGAGACCCTAGAGTTTTTAGAAAAGTATGATCCTTTGCCCAGAGGATATATTGAAAATAAAATTATGGATACTGAGAATCAGTTTGATAGCACGTTTGGAGTTTATTTTAACCCTGAAAATCAACAATGGGCAATTGGTGATTCTCCTTTAACATTTGACGGAAAAGATGTAGTGATTCAAAATCTCAAGTATAAAGGCACTCCTGGTCTTTATGAATTTTTATTCAAAAAATATCCTGCTGGATACAAAACTCAAGACCTTGACTCATATATTGAAATTGTTAGAAGAACAAATGCACAATATTTAGGTTATAATCCAAAAAAAGGATTATCCACTTCAAATGCTTCTAAATTTATTGATCTAATTAAACCTCGTGTTACCAATTTGCATTCTCTAGCCTTGGAGAAATTTTAGAAAAAAAGAAGAGCAATCGAGCAGGAAGGTATGTCAGGACAATTTCGCCCGAGACTCAGCTCCGATTCCAATGTAAGAAAAAGTCTGCTTCCTCTAACCCGAAGTAAAACTAAACAAACTCTTGGAAGTGGATTAAATTCTAAAGTTTTAATAGATTTAACTGATAAAGTAGATTATAAATATTTTGATGATTTTAATGAATTGGTTGATAGACTTCGATTACTTGTAGCATCACAAAAAGCTGGTAATACTGGGGTCAACAATGAAATTGTTTCCATTATAGAAGAACTACGTGAAGGTGGAATAATCTTATAAGCATCAGTTTTCCAAAATACTTTTTAGTATTCAAGATGCCTCTTAACAAGTTCAACCAACACTTTCTTACTTCCTACACATGTCCGGAAGAGGAGATAGTGTCCTCCCCAAATCCAACACCCTTCTACATTTGTAAACCTTCCGAATTTCACAGTAAATGTATATTAACTATTCGAGGTATTAAAGATTTTAATGTAAGTAAAACAGTCTACCTATTAGAAGATGGTACATTTTCGTATACCTTTCCTATAAGTGGAAAAGTGGAAAGCATACGCTGTTTTCCGGAAAATCTTTATATTTCATATAAAACAAAATATGATAAAATTAATCAACTACTAGAAAATAATATTATTAACAAGGGTGATGTTATTGAATTTCATATGCATTCACAAAGTCTTATAAAAGATAAAATTTTTATTCAATTTGTAATTCAATGTCAGCTCGAAAAAAGTGATTATATATAATGCAACTTTTTTATTTTGTATTTCATTTTTAATAATGCCTTTGAATCGTTTTAATCAACACTTTCTTCTTTCAAGCTGCGCTGAAGATGAAGAAAAAGTTGGTTCTATTCAAACAAATACTTCATTTAATGCTCCATTTTATATTTGTGACAATTTCGACTATCACGTTAAATGTCTGATTCGTTTAAGAGGAGAAAAAACAAATTTGAGTAAGGATTATTATGTTCTTGATAATGGAAATTCAGGATTCAAGTTTCCATTGTCAGCAAAAATTGAAGGTATTTCTCATTATCAGGCAGATTGTGAAGTAATATTGAAACAGAAAACTTACAAACTTCATGAACTATCAGGTGTAAATATTGTTAAAGGGAATGTAATTGTATTTAAGCTGGGATCAAAACAGAAAATTTGTATTGAATTATTACTTCAGTGTCCGTTAGTCAAAAATGTCTAAATTGCAAGTCGTTAATGAACTTCATAAACCAGCTCGAATTAATTTTAAACGACGTCATGTTTTAGTTAAAGGCTTGCATGATTTAATTCAAGCTGATCTGGCTATCATGTCATCGTATGCTAAAGAGAACAAGGGATACAATTATATTTTGGTTGTAATCAATGCATTCAGTAAATTCGTTTGGACTGCACCTATCAAAAGAAAAACTGGTAAAGATATTGTTAATGCCATGAAAGTCATTCTAACACAAATGATTCCTCCCAAAAATCTTCAGACAGATAATGGGACAGAGTTTTACAATAAAGATTTTCAAGATCTTATGCAAAAATATAAAATAAATCATTATAGTTCCTATTCGAATCTCAAGGCTAGCATTGCGGAACGGGTAATTAGAACTCTTAAGTTGGCTTTATGGAAACATTTTAGTTTACGGGGATCGTACAAGTGGATAGATGCTCTACCAACTATTGTTGCTAAATATAATAATACTAGACACTCGACTACTGGAGCCATACCCAGCAAAGTTAACAATAGAAATGCAAAGTATATTATTGCATTTAGTCGAGCAAAAATAGTAGATCCTCGAAAACCTAAATTTAACGTTGGTGATTATGTACGTATCAGTAAATATAGACATGTCTTTAAGAAAGGCTACACTCCCAACTGGACGACGGAGGTTTTTAAAGTGAAAAAAATTCAGCTGACCAATCCTAGAACCTACATTTTGGAGGATGAAAAAAATGAAGAGATTCAAGGTGGATTCTATGCGGAAGAGTTGCAAAAGGTGAAATATCCCGATGTTTTCTTAATTGAAAAAATCTTGAAACGAAAAGGAGATCAAATTTTAGTAAAGTGGTTGGGAATGAATGTACAATCTTGGATAAATAAAAATTCAATAGTATAATATGTACTTTTTTAATAAAATATTTTGCATACAATGTGTTTTATTTATACAATGATCTCAATAAACAAGGGTTTATAATTTTTGCGATTTCTTCTATGTGACGTTGAAATCTTACACGGTCACGAGCAGCTTCCTCCCAACATCCTCCTTTTCTGGCTTCCTTGTAAGCAAAACACCATTTGTATAGGGTATGAAATTTGTTCATCGATTCGTTAAAGATAACCTTCTTCATAGTAGTTCTGGATATTGATATAGAACTTCCAACGCTAAACCATAAGTAGTTGGATTGATGTCTTTTATAGGTTCGAGAACTTTGAGCGCTGTCTGCACCATATTGGAGCTGCCTGCGACACTCATTCGTAAAATTGTTAGACAATATGCAAATTTTTGTTCTCGATATAGATCAATGAAATGTTGTATTAACGGTAGCTCGTGTAACGTTAAGCCCATTATGTTGATAATGGTCGCCCACTCCTCTTCGTTGTATATTGCTTTATGTCCTTTGTTGTCGCATATTTTAATACACGGCGCAAAATTCAAATCACGTGATAGACTCACTGCTACATACTTTAGGTTTGATTTTGTATAAAATCGCTTTTCACCCAAAAAAGTGCCTTGTATCATATTTTAGAAAACTAAAAATGTCAGGTTAAACTGTAATGACCCCAGGGTAATGTATCATAGGAATTTTGTATTAAATATCTTTTGTCGTCTGACGAATTTAGACCAATTTTGGTTTGTTTTATGCTGTAGACGTTGTGAGCATAAGAACGAATTGTAGATTGAGAGATAATTTTGTTCGTATTTTTATTTAAACAATCAACATAGTCGTCAAATGTAATTTTAGTTTGTAGGACTCTATTTTTCACACCTTTTGACTTTTTAACTAATTTTTGATTTCCAATTTTATAGCTATACATTTTTGATCTTAGACCTACAAAATGTGTAATAATGTTACCGTTCGCTTCATCTTTCATTAAACCCGGCACTTTTTTATTACAAAGTGGTATATTATATGGATTTGTAGGTGAGTAATCACTTGTATCAAAATTGTTAATGTTCTGTTTAATAATTTCATCGTATATATCATGACTATTAATTTGATAAATAAAAGAATCGGTGTCGGTATATAAAATTTTACATCTGTTATTTATTTTAGGCAACATATAATCATAATGAAAATGGTACATACATGTTTTTGATATATCCAACACAGCCATTCCTATATACAATGGTTTGTTAAAATAAAGTTCCGCTTTCCGTAATTCAATAGCCATTAAATCATCATCAAAGATTATTCGACTTTGAAATCTAGGACTAGCTATTAAATTTTTAGCTCCATATCTCCCCTCCCAACGAGAGACTAATTTTACATTACGATGTTTTCTAACATTTTCCATACATTTACCGTATATTGAATTTACTTTAAGTTTAAAATGATCTTTCTCAAAATTATTTTTAGCTTGAGCTCGAAAATGTGTATTAAGATCTATATAGGGCTTTAACCAAGCAGATTGCTCAAACTGGAGGACTCTATGGATTTTTTTAATTTTTAAACCGTGTGCTACTGCTTGTTTAAGAGCCCTATAATGAATGATATATTTTGATTTATTATACAATGTTGTTAATAGTTTAGGCAACTTTGATCCTGGAGGAACTAAATGTTGGGCGCAAAATGGATAATCTTTATGTAAATCATGTAGTTCAATAGGATATTCAAGGTCCACTTCCAAAATGTAACCTTGGAGAGAATCATCTGGTATTCCAGTAATGTCAATATTTGAATCGACCCATTTAAATTTCCCTTTGGGCAGGGGTTGTGACATTGCCCACCCATATAAATTGTTCACATCTACGTAAAATAAATAGTTGTCTGGTTTTGAAGAATCATAATTAAGCATATATTTATTATTTGCTTCTGAATACCTACATGAACATTGGCTGATACCGCCACGTATTCCGGATTCAACAAATAATATCATGTCAACGTCATTTAAAAGTTCCAATTCACATTTGGTATATTTTAACATACTATCCCAGGAGTAAGAAGGTATTGTTACGTACCAAACTATGTCTAACCCGCTAGTATTATATCCTATATTACGAAAATTTTCAAACACATCTGCAAGTAATAAAATATCCGTTTTCAAATACAAATCTGAATATTGTCCTAAATTTTGTATGGTAAACTTTTCCCAAATAGTTTGAGCGTGTTGGTATCGATCTTCAGTAATGTATTCATCATTTAATTTATTATAAAAATGAGAGGGGTCGGGTAATTTAGTTTCTTTTAGTCTCTCAAAACTATCAATATAATCATAACAAAATACACCTTTTCGAGTTAGCAAATCAAATTGTTCATCCGTGCAGAATCTAAATTGTTCCCTTAAATTGGTTAAATTTACTTTATCTAAAGTTGATGCCAATGTATCTAAAGAGGTGGCCATGAACCTAATTGAATCAATGAATCGAAATTTAATGTCATTACTGAAGTGTTGAGTAAAAGATATATATTTTTCCTTATTGATTGGAATGAGAGTAATTTTACCTAATTTAGCGAGATCTCGAATTATGAAATGACTGTCGTATCCACTTAAATTATGAAAAATAACGGGTACGACAAATTGTTTACGAAATTTTAAGTTGCATGATTCATGAGCAAATCCCCTAAAGTCCCCTGTAAAATGATTATGATCACGAACTATTATATCCTCATTTCTAAACACCTCCTCACAAATATGACATGAATGTGCATTGACTTTTGAAAGTCTTTCTTTCATGGGAACAATATGTTTAAATTTTGATTCAATCACTTCCGAACAATGTGACATTTGATTGGCAAACCATTGCATACAGTTTTCACCGCGGTAACTATTAAAATATGACAAATTATTATCATAATCACACTTAACGTAATACCCACAACTAAATGCTTTATGCTGTTGATATTTTATTGTACTTTTCTCTAAATTATCCTCAAACGGTTCCAATATTGATTCAAAATCTGCATATATAACAAATGGTGCTCGCTGTTTATTTACAAAATTTTTAAATTTAACTATAGGATATTTAGGAAGAGATATTTTATAATCATTGATTTTTTCACAAAGTTCTGCATGTGTAAGAAGTCGTCCTTCAGAACTAAAATAATTGAGACACCTATCACAAATAAATTTTTTATTTTTATTTTTATTCAATTGAGAACCTATTAACCGCGATAAATTTTTAATATAACAATAGTGATATAGTATATCAACATCTTCCTCTTCAGGTAGAGGATCAAAGTCATTAATTTTTGGAAAATATTTATTTTGAATCAATAATAGATTTACATGTCTATTTTGTTTGCATTGAGTTAGATGTAAAGTAATTACGTTAAATCTCTTTTCAATCAATTCTAATCCGTATACATTCACTGATATTGAATTTAGTTTTTCAAATTTATTAATTTTATCAAACTGCATCGGAGTATCAAGTCCTTCTAAATTTAAAACGTTTGCATAATGCGGATATGAAGAAATCCTTTGTGGTAAACCTGACGGCTGGTATAAGGCAGCAATAATACTCCAATAGAAACAAGATTTATCAAAATTTTTGATATTAATACAAGCTAGTTTTTTTTCTATAGCTAGAGGTAGTTTAATGTAAGAACTCCCATTACCAATTTCTAGTTTATTAACATTAACCTCCAACGATATTATTTGATTTAAAGCCCAACCAGAGTCCTTTTCTTGGAACTCGGAGAGCTTATTTGTTAAAAAATCAAAAACATGATTTATAAACCATTCCTTGAAATCTGTTGTCCTATCAATAACATTATTTTTGGTTTGAAAATATTTCAATTCAACAATTTCCTTGTCACCCGATTTTTTAACAAATTCCGCACAAAAATTCGTATTTACTTTAACCATTGATAAGTATCCTAGGATACACACAATTTTGGTTGAAAATATGGTAAAAGCATCACGTAAAAACGGTACGACATCTTTGTGCTTTCGATTCATTATTACACCTGTTGTAACCCTATTTTTAAAAATGGATAAGACTTCTTCCCAACAAATAGAATTATCGTCGTCGCCCCCATAAAGTTTATTATAAATTAACTTTAAATGACCTAATTTTGATGTCCAAGCTCTTTTTTTCCCAACATTTAAATTTTTCTTTGACATAACCTGTGTCACTAAATTAATTGCAACTTTAATATGCTTAAGCCAATTAAGTCTCTCTTCCTCAGTAAAATTAGGATACTTATCAAAAAATTTAGAAGTCAATTTTGTCACGTCTGAGCAAAGTTTGTCTGACATTTTTAACTAACTAGATAAATACCTTGTGCACTATTGATGAAACCATTAACAACAACTGAACTGTGTAAAGTCTGCTCGGATATTTATATTTTAAGAATTATATCTATTCGTGAAATAACTATCGGGTGCAATCGAAATGTTTCCGATTCAAATCAACAAATATATTAAAATAAATTGAGATAAAAAATAATTATTGCGAAAAAATAATTTTTATAGATCAAAAATAGTATAATTAAGATAATGTTCAATAAATAAAATAGAATTTGTTAGACTATGACTTCAATTATTTATTATTGTTCGATTTATGTGGAAATTGACTATACTATAAGCCGACTCTCACTTTCATTAACGTGGTGTTGTTTCTTCCGTACCGGGTGCAATCAAATTATTCCCGTTTCGTTTTTTAACGTATTAATAATTACATACTTTAAAATTCCTAGGCTGAATTTTTTATACTAAAACCATGAATTTTTAAAATCTTGTTTTTTATTTTAAAATATTGTATTTTAATAATTTATGTCTTTCGTTTTTTAACGTATTAATAATTACATATTTTAAAATTCCTAGGCTGAATTTTTTGTACTCTATATAAAACTATTTCCTACTATGAATTCTAATATTCTGTTTTTGTTTTAAATATTGCAAAATTTTTATATTTTCAACCTTTTGATAATTACTATCCTAAAAATTTTCTGAATTTTTTTTTGTACTTTCCAAAAAAATAACATAAAATTTCCTAATGAATTCTTATATTCTGTTTTATTGATAAATATTTGAAAATTTTATAAGTGTTTTTTTTTTTACAGATATAATTTAATAATTTCAAATTGTATTAAAATAAATTTTCTTTCAGAAAAATAAAATTTCTAGATTGTTAATTTCATTATACTATAATATTTAAAAATTCTCTATCAGAAAATTTTTCTAATTTTCTGTGAATTCGACTATACTATAAGATTTAAAAGGATACCAGATATTTAACCTCGTACTCGATCTTCGGTAAATGTACAGGTGAATGTCTTCTGGTTCGTTATTTATTGTCTGTTTCCTTGTTGTCAAATTATAATTTAAATACTTAAGATTAGTTCTTGAATTTTTATTGTGTTCTAAAATATAGTGAAAATTTCCTAAAACCATGATTCTTATTTTTATTTTAATTGTTAATTTCATACCTAAAAGTTCTTAATTACTTCTACTATTTTGTAGGATTAATTTTGTCATTTTTTATTAAAATAAATTCTGTTTTGACGTTAAAAAATAATTTAAAATAAAATTTCTAGCGTCATATGGAATTTTGTGACGAAAAATTTTAAACAATTACTAATTCTATGAAACTATATTTTTATAATATGAAAGTATCTCTGTTTTTATTTTAAATAATGTATAATTTATTTTTACTTGTTTGATACATATTTGAAAATTTCCTAAGTATTTTTTACAAATATTTTACAGATTTTAAAACGCTAAAAAATAATTTAAAATAAAATTTCTAGCGTCATGTGGAATTTTGTAACGAAAATATTTTAAATAATTACTAATTCTATGAAACTATATTTTTATAATATGAAAGTATCTCTGTTTTTATTTTAAATAATGTATAATTTACTTTTGCTTGTTTGATACATATTTGAAAATTTCCTAAGCATTTTTTTTACAAATATTTTACAGTTTTTAAAAATTTCAAATTATTTGTATTAAAATTCTCCTTCAGAAAATTACTAAAGTTGACTATACTATAGATTTAAAAGGATACCTGTAATTTTGACCGACTTTAACCTCGCATTCGAAAGATCGTTGAATACCTGCCGCAAAAATCTGGTTTCGTTTTATTCTGACATCCTTATTGCCAAATTATACTTAAGATTAATTCTTGAATTTTTATTGTGCTCTAAAATGAATTAAAAATTTCCTAAAACCATGATTCTTATATTTTATTTTAATTGTTAATTTCATACCTAAAAGTTCTTAATTGCTTCTACTATTTTATAGGAATAATTTTGTAATTTTTTTATTAAAATAAATTCTATTTTGACGTTAAAAAATAATTTCAAATAAAATTTCTAGCTAAAATTAGAGGTTAAAAAATATAATAAAATTTTGCATCATATGGAATTTTGTAACGAAATATTTAGAATTACTAATTCTATGAAACTGTGGTGTATATTTTTTAATACAAAAGTGTCTCTGTTTTTATTTTAAATGTGTTTATTTTTACCTGATATTTGAAAATTTCCTAAGCATTTTTTTACACATATAATTTTGTCATTTCAAATTTATTATATTAAAATTCTCTTTCAGAAAAAATAGTGTTAATTTCATACTATAAAATTTAAAGGATATCTGAAAAACTTTTAACTTTGCATTCGAAACGTCTTGTCTGTAAATATGAATACATACCTTTAGGTTTTTTTACCTGATTTCCTTTTAAGCATTTTTTAAATATTTTACAAATTTCAAATTATATTAAAATTCTCTTTCAGAAAATTTCTAGATTTCTTGTTAATTCAACTATACTATAATATTTAAAAAGATATCTGGATATTGACCTGCTTTAACCTTGCATTCGATCTTCTGTCGGTAAATGTGAAAAAAGAATAAAATTTGATTAGGCCTTTGTTAAATTTGAAAAATACATGTTTAAGACCTTGTACTCCCTCTTTGCAAACCACTCTTTGAAAAAAAAAATAACTGGGTATATCAACTGAAGAAGCAGGCTTGTTATTATCAGTACAATGCCAAAAGCCAAAATACTTAGCAATTTTATCATTAGGGGTGCTAAGAAACCCAAAATTGAACATCCTCCGGTAAGTTATTTTTGTTTTAATTTTCATAATCCTATTTTCTATTATTTTTTAATTTTTTAATATTTTACTTATTACATTAATTTTTGTTTCAGTCGTTGGACTTAACTAGTGAAATTCCTGATGATGATGGCTTTGACTTAATGGTCAAAGATATCATCATCAATACCTGTGCCTCCAGTTCTGCAGTTCCAAAGTCGGAGCTGCAGGATAACTTAACGAAAGCAACCAATAGGGTCCACCTTTTAATGGATCAAGAAGAAAAATTATTGCGGAGGAGGATGGAGATTGAAAAGAAAAGGATAGAAGTAGAAAAAGAAGCAATAGATGTAGAAGCAAGCTTAAATGTCATCCAGATGGATTTAAAAAAATTGAATAGCCATCTGTGTGACATGTGTAATTAGTTTGTTTGTTTTAATTTTAAGTTTCATATTTAATAAAATAAAAATTTAATATTATTTGTTTATTTTTATTTAAATGTCATCCTTACCAAGAAAGAAAAATTATTGTGGAGAAGAATTGAGGTCGAAAAAGCTCTCATATAGAAGCTAAATGTCATTCAGATGAGTATTAAAAAATTGGGGTCATTCAATGCCATATTAATGTAGTATTTATTTTAGTTTATTTTTTAATTTTAAGGTTTATATTTTCTAGAATAAAAATTTAATATTATTTGTTTATTTTTATCTAAATGTCATTCAGATGGGTATTAAAAAATTGGATGACATAGTAGTATTTTAGTTTAATTTTTAATTTTAAGGTTTATAGAATAAAAATATTTGCTTATTTTTATATACCCTTAAAACAAAAGGTTAAGGATCACTAGTTGTTTAAGACTACTTTTCAACTGTCTGTTGAATTTTTGGAACAATAAGGTAGAAATTTGATATAGAAAAATGGGCAAAAATTTGAAGTTTTATTTTTCAATTTAATTTTAAGGTTTATATTTTATAGAAAAATCAAAATCTATTTTTATGAAACGGAAATTCAATTCAATTTCGTAATACCTTTTTTAAAACACTATTTAAGGATAGATTTTAATAAAAATTTACATAATTACATCATCGTACCTTATTAAAATTAGTTATAAAAAATAATAAGTAAATACATTTTCAAAGAAATGGGAAACTGGTTTACAATGTATGTCTTGTTTTTTTTATCTAATCTCTGTAATGTACAAAACATCGTGAACCGCGCTTTAACCTTTTTTTTTTGGGAGGGTGTTGTATTTGAAATATTAGTAAATTTAACACATCATGACCCTGGCCTTGGCCTTGGCCTTGGCCGTAGTCGTAGCCTTAGCCTTAGCCTTCGCCTTGGAAGGGTGGTTAACCCCTTGGAAAACCGGTTTTGGTTCTGAAACCCCCTGTGTTTACCTACTATTGTATGGCCTTTTATGAGATTCCATTTTTGTTCTATAATTTGAATTACTAAATATAGAGGGATATTAGCAAATAACGATGTAACATCTAATGAAACTAGAATATGATTCGGTGGTATAATTGCATTCTGTAATTCCTTAGAAAATTCAAATGAGTTTTTAACATGTTTTACATCAAAAACGTAAACTAATTTTAGTAAATCACAAATAAATTTAGTTAACTAATATAGCGGTGAGCCAATAAAACTGACAATTGGTCGCAAAGGAACGTTAGTTTTATGTAAAAAATAAATTTTTCACATTTTAGGTTCTTGCCTATAACCGAGCCAATTTTATTTGATTTAATAAATTTTTCTACGATTTTATTTGTTTTATTTTGAATTGTACTAGTTGGATCAGTTTTTAATTATTTGTAAGTGTTTATCCATTATTACAGTTATATTACCCTTTTCAGCTTTCGTTATTACTAGATTGTCTTTGTGAGCACTAATAAATTTGTGTGTATGTTTTGTGTAATTTAAACAAGTCAAATTATTTTTTAAGTAGTTTTGCAGGATATTATGTGATGTAAAATTTGTCAGAACATAAAAAGTAATAATTACAATTAACAATAGAAATGAATAGGTATAACTAAATAATTGGCAAATGTTAAAGAATAAAAAAGTAATTGTAGTTCAATCCCAAAAAAATCATGTATTTAGTTGTAACGATCAGTATCCAGAATTGTGTATAAGTAACTTCTGTATTTTTCTTTTTCAGAATGACGCAGAATTTTACGAAATTTTTGAAATAAGGAAAGCAAAACTAAACCAATTTAATATACCTTTTCAGTAATTTGGTGTATATAATGTAGAGAACAGTGCGGTTTATATATATATATTTATGAAAAAGACTTAAGTGGGCATCTGCTATTAGATGTTTAGAGCTAATTTTTAAGCTTTTTCATAGTTTGAACTTGGAATACCCTGCGGAGTGTAAGCAAATGTGACTGTTTATCCAAAAACTGGTTTTTAAAATATCAGCTAAACAAAAAAACACAATGCTAAAGAATCGTCTCAATATAAATGTATGGAAAATAATTGTTATAGAAATTTTAAATCTTTTAATTTATTTAGAAAGCACCTTCAAAAGTATACTAATATGCCCGTTAATTTTGCAACTAATCCTATTGTTCTTAATGCCAAAAATGTTACAAATTTGATATTAGATAATGAAGTTAACTCAACTAACCATATTTCACAATAATCTTTGAAATATTTTGAGTCTAACATTGAGTTTGAAAAGTTAATAAAAAATAAAGCTCTGAATTTTATAAGCGACTTATATGGTCATAATATATTTCTAGAAAAGATATTCAGATTATAATACATTGTGTAAATGACTTCTACCATGACGCAGTTGATATGTTTACAACAACGTTATCAAAATAATTTTGTGGTTTCAACATTACAGAATCTGATAAAAATTTGGTTTACAAATTTTGTAGAATATTTCAAAATATGTTTATAGATCTTGAAAGTGAATACAGAAGATTAAAAAAATTAGAACAATCAAAGTATTATATTAAACGACTTGAATATATCGTGGGTGAACGTGTAGATAAAATTTATAAAGGCATTGGTTTAGCAAAGAAGTACACTGCTCAGTTTACTCCAATACATTTAATTTTGCAAGAAATTTTTGAAATACCTTAAATACATAAAGCAACGATAGATAATATTAAAAAAATTAATAATGATAAATTTATATTGAATCTCATCAATACAGAATTCTGGAAATGTAAAATTAAAAAACTGAATCATAATGTAAACGATATCATTTTACCACTAATAATATATTTCGATGAATATGAAACGGGGAACCCATTAGGTTCTCATGCAGGTATCCACAAGCTGTTTATTTCTCAGTACCGTGTATTCCAAAAAAGTTCTTGGCTCGTCTAGAAAATATATTTTTATTATTATTGTTTCATTCTTCAGATTTGAAAGAATTTGGTTGTAATAGCCTTTTCACAAATTACTCATAAACTGACGAAGTTGGGATCTGAAGAAATTTGTATTATGACTTTTGTCTTTGTTTTATCTTGGGAGATAATTTAGGGTTAAATTCTATCTTAGGGTTTACTGAAAGTTTTCCCGCAAATTTTTATTGTAGATTTTGTAAATTAGATCGTGATGATATGCAAAAGAATTGTTTACAAATTGCTGGAAAACTTAGAAATAGAAAGAATTATCAAGATGATCCCGAAAAAAATAACTTATCCCTTACAGATACAAAAGAAAAATGTACATTTAATCAAATTCCTTCTTTTCATGTAACTGAAAATTTTGCGGTAGATACGTATTGCGAACGATATTTTTGATTTTACAGAAATCTTTTATCAATTTGTTTTTGTTGATAAACTATTCACAATAGATTCTTTAAATTAAAGTTTTTTGACTACGGCAGAAATTACAACCAGCCTTCATTTTTATCCTAGGAAAGATTAAAAAAAAGAACATGTCCTGTGCTGAAATGAAAACATTTATTTTATTTGCTGGTTTATTATTTGGCGATTTAGTACCAAACAATACTAAATATTGGAACTTATATATTTTACTTAGGAAAATGTTTTAGAGCCATCATCTTTTGACTGGACAAAGTGCTTTGAAGGGTGGTTCAATCGCATGAAAAGTGTATAAAGCTTAAAGATGAATATTTTGAAAAGCAATAAATATATTTTGATAAAATTCATTTGTTTGTTCTTTCTATTCTCAATATATAAATAGCAACCCTCGTATTTAATATTTCCACTATTATATTTGGGAAAATAGTGAAAATAAATATATATATATATATATATATTTTTACGGTTGACAGTTAAAAATTGACAAGATGTCCACTGTAGTGGACATTGGGACTATATTGAATAATTGTAAAAAATATAAATTCCACAAACTTACAACGTAATAGTAATTCTGAACAATAAAAAAAATTAATAAAAATATTATCTTAAAACAATTTCTTTGTTTTTACGAAGCATAGGTGTACCTTACATTTACCACAAAAAACAAGAGTTTTCCCCTTACACGAAAATTGTTTACACTTTGTAGCTTCTTTTGTGTCATTGTACTCATAAAAATGGTCCAACATTCTTTCTGAATTGCAGTTACAGATCTAACTTCTGAAATTTTTCGTTTTGGAGTGCGAGGTGAGTTCTCACAGGACTTTTGGACGCCCAATACTTCTGTTTATAGAGTTTCCCATTAAATTTAAAGAGTCACCAATATATAATTTAAACTCCTGTAAATCCATTAAATCCTTATGAGGTATGTTTCCATTATTTTTTCGATGCTCTAACCAACTATTGGCACAAGCTACATCAAAAGCGTGGAAAATCACTGTCCATTTTCTGGATTTTATGAAAACTCTGTAATAAGATAAAAGCTGGTCTAAGAGGTCTACACCTCCTATTAATTTATTGAATAATTTGGTTGATTCAGGCCTATTTAACTTTATAAACTTTTTTTCTGTTTTTTCCCATTGTTCCACAATGTCCTCTTTCCCTATGCCAACAAAGTTTGATCCTACTGTTACAGGTTTATTATCTTGCCATTTGCATAAAACAACGGTTCCTAGATTGTTTACTACTTCTTCACTGAAGCCTCTCTCAAATTTTCTAAATTCTTTATCCTTATTTTATATAAGTCTTCAAAGAGTAGATAACTGGAAAAATAGTTGTTAAAATAAGCAAAACTATTTGCAGGCATATCTTTGGTAAGATGAAGTACTACTGATGGACCTAGTCCAAATTTTGTCAATGAATCCTTAGGTAATTTAGTTGACCCTTGGTATACAAAAAAATCATAAGCAATACAGCTGGCACCACAAAGAATAAAAACTTTAATCCCCCAAGGGATTTTTCATATACTGTTTTATGTCCAGGCGCCCAGTAAACGGAATGATCTGTTCTTCTACAGACATATTTGTTTCTTTTGGCAACTGAAGACATCGATTTCTAAGACTTTCTAATATTGCTCAAACTTTGAATAATTTGTCTGCGCAACCTTCCAGCTTTTCTAGATTGTTTACAATGTGTACATTTTTTCGCAATTGGATAAATCTATTTCTGCTCCTTGCGCTGCAAAATATAAATATTTGAAATTTTTTGTTCCAGTACATTCTTATTCTTGGCAGTAATAAGTAACCCACTAGTAAATGTAATCTAACAAATTTTTTATTTCTACTTTATCAGTTGGTTTTATTTGATGACCACTGTAAGCTATAGCCATTTCAGCCATATGTGCGAAAATACTTTCCGGAAAATATTTCAAAAAGTAATCTATATGATTTTTGTCTTCGCCTAAATCGGATATATTTCGGTTTGTAGTATCATTTGCGGCTCTGATGCATTGTTTTCTTGATAGAAATTTTCTTTTTGACCAGCGTATATTTAGTTTTACTTTTTGTATTTTTTTATTTGCAGATTTTGGCGTTTCTTTTTTCTCAAATGTTTTTCGCGACAGTAACATTTTCATTCTAAAATATACATATATTTGATTACAATACCTTATTACACAATCTCGTAATTGTACCTTACCTTAGAAAATTCTACTAAGTCGATTATTTCTCTATTAACTCCTATTCTTTCAATGATTATATTTTCTTCAACTTTCTCAATTTACTCTTCATCATTATCACATTCATTTTCCAACGTATTCAAAAATATTATCGGTTTGCTGTTCTATGTCTTCATCATCAAACGCATATGTTTACAATATTTGCTGATCTTCGTGATTATTTAAGTTAAAACCTGAAAAAAATTCATTAACTTAATTTATTTATTAAATTCCTAATAATGTCGATGGTTATTCTAACATATCCTACTCATTTCATTTGTATAATGCATATGTTATTACAGATTTATCGAACTTTTACTAACAGTTTTTCTTGATGTTTAAAAACGCCATAACATTGGTAACTACAACTATTAAATATACTTAGACGTTACCGAATTTGAACTGATTTGTTGTTCTATAAATAAATGATTAATACAGAAAGATATTAGTAAATACATAGACAACCCAACTAACATCAAAAATCTTTTACTGGTTGCCTAAGTCTATGTCCATTGCAGTGAACATTGGGATTGACAGGGTTAAATATCCACGTCTCATCCAAAAAAACAAACTGATACAGGCCTTCTGTTTTTATTTTAATATACTCTGTGTAGAAAATGTACACGTTTCAGAGCAATATGTGGTAACTCCATTAAACCACAATGTGGGTAATGTTTCTTATTTTTAAAACCAATATTTTTTAATACTTTCCATAGTGATGTTGTACCGCCATTAAAAATATCACGATCTTGGAGTTTTTCATTTAATGTTTTTAAAGTTACGTGTTCCTCTGAAAAAATACTTATGTTAGGTACATATGAAAATAAAGTTTCAAAAATACTCACTATTTCTGTACATTTCATAAATACCGTTTCAGATAGCAGTTTGATCAAATCATCAATTGTAACAACTGGTTTTTTACGATCTCACTTTTTTGGTGGGCTACTAAGAATTTCAACTCTGTTATGTTTGGCTGCGATATGACTAACCATTGAAAAACACTGATGAAATTCTAGGCTCCTAGCTCCAAATGATGTAGCAACAGCGAGCCCGTATCGGGTCGGGCAATATTTAACCAGACGAATAATCAGTAGAATACCGTAATCAGCCTTGAATGTTTAGTATAAAAT
Source organism: Hermaeophaga mercurialis (assembly GCA_951812935.1). Lineage (NCBI taxonomy): Eukaryota > Metazoa > Arthropoda > Insecta > Coleoptera > Chrysomelidae > Hermaeophaga > Hermaeophaga mercurialis. The sequence goes on from OX638364.1 coordinate 30,434,203, forward strand.
AGTCTTTTAACACTATATTAATAAGTCGATACGAAATAAAAGTATTCTATTAAATAAAACTGCAATAAAATATTTTCCCTGCCGGTAATTTAAATTTTTTTAATATTCTGATCATTTCATCGTTTAGGCTAGGCCTCCACTAGCGATTTCTTGTCGCGCGATTTTTCTGTTGTAAAAATAGAACTCATCGTTTTCAATACAAGTGTACACACTTGCGTCTAAACAATTAAAAAATTGCAACATTTTCGCTGCGAGGCGACTGTCGGTTTGCGGAATGGATCACATGAGAAGGCATGGACATGCACCCACTTGCGAGAGTTTAGTCGCAATTCTGCAGACGGCTTGTGCTGTTTCTTTCTTAATTTTCCCGCTGTTGTTACTTTTTAAAATGTCTGACAACGAATCTACTGGATGTGATAAACATATATTAACAGTGATTGATACCGAGTTACTTATTAAAGAAATAGAAAAGAGACCAGCTCTTTATAACAAACAATTAAAGGAATATAGTGATCCTAATATGAAGGAAAAAATGTGGGCTGAAGTTTGTATACAAGTGATTCAAAACTGGAACGAACTGAAAAAAAAAGACAAGAAAACTAAAGGTAAGTTTAAATAAATAAACACATTTGTTATTACAAAAAAACTGTATTGCAACCCAAAATAAAGATAACAAGTACCTATAGTTAAAATAATTCGTATGTTGCTATTAAGTACACTGTCATTTTACATTTGTTATTTAATTAATGAAATCTTGTACCAACCACTGGTTAGATTCTGTCGTATTGCCAAGGTACTGAGCCTTAAGGTGAAATGAAGTAATTTGAAAAATAATCTCTTACTTCAATACCTGCAGAATCAGCCCGTAAATCGTGTACAGACACCATCCAGGGGACACTCATAGCATTCATCTTCAACGCGTATTCCATCTTTTCTCCTGACAAAGTTGTGAAATACACAACATAATTTTACAATGTCGTCTGCTAACTTTGTTTATACATCCAGTGGACGGTGAAAGATGCGTCATTTGTTGGCCAAAATGAAGTGCATTCCACAAACCTTCGAGCACGGCGTATTCTGTAGTTGCACACACGTTGTTTCGTGGATAAGCTTCTTTTAGAATAGGGTCTCATTATGTATTTTGATTGAGCAAATGTTTCATCACCAACGATGACAAGGGCATTGGCTTCCCAGTTTCTTCATAAGGTAGAGTTTGTGCTTGAGGGATACTTAAATTACCCGCACTTAACTTCACACCAAGTATTGAATTTTTCAGAACGTTAGAATCAGTGTTAGCACCGTAATACCCTACATCAATTGCTGTGAAACAGTAATCAGCGTCAGCTACAGCGAGCAATATAATTGAAAAAAAAATTTTATAATTGAAAAACAGAGATCCAGAGTTATACGGCTTCTGCAATCTGATGTGTTTGCCGTCAATTGCACCAATGCAGTTAGGGAAATTTGTCCGTAGGTAAAATTGCTTTGCTATTTCCTTCCAATCCTCTTCGGTTTTGGCAGACACATGAAGTGGTTGTAGACATTTCCAAAGTTATGCACAAGTATCTTTTACAATGTTTCCAATAGTACTGGCGCCCAAAAGGTATTCAAGGTGGAACGATTTAAAACTGTTTCCTGTGGCAAGGTACCTCAAAATAAAGTCGCAATTCAACTTAAAAAATTATCTAGTTTAAATACTAATTAAGTATATTTATTTAATTACGTTAATTTGTTACAATTAATCTTTTATTATTGCTTCAGGAGCGGAGGTTCAGAAAAAGTGGAAAAATTTAAAGGACTGTTTTCTAAAAGAGAGGGCAGCACAACGGAAAACAGTATCAGGACAAGGAGCAAAAAAACGAAGGAAGTATATTCATTTTGATGAATTGTTATTTTTGGTGGCCTTTGTAAAGGGCAGGGAAAGCAGTAAAAACGTTTCTCGCACTGATAATGATGATGAGCAAGAGCGATCTCAAGAAAAAATTCCCCATCATGATAAATCTGCCAATACCAGTTCTGTTGACGAGCAGGCCAGGCCTGTACTGCCTAGTAAAAAAAATAAGCCTAATAATGTAACGACGTATGAAGCATCATTATTGAATATATTAAAAGCGAAACAGAGCGATGAAGTCAATGAAGATAAAAATTTTGCGTTGTTGCTGGCTGGTTCCAATGTTAGGAAAATTAAACGAAGAACAAAAACATTATGCTAAAGTTGAAATTTTAAACGTCATCCGGAATGCTAGATATTTCAATCCTCAACCCCAACCAGTTTCTCTAGAATCATCTCGACATCGCCAACTAGCTCCTGGCCAAAATTACTACACGCATGGTCAAACTAATAAGAAAAATTTGCATTCGCAGAATACTGAATCATTGCAGAATTTTTACAATGATTTTTCGACCAGCATTGTGTCACCGTCTTCAGCAAGTGGGAGTAATATATTTGATCTATCAAACCAGTAATGAATAAAAAATACTAAATACTGTATTCCATACTATTTTTTACTTACCTTAATGTTACCGACAAACGTTCTTCTGGTGGTATGGACTTTCTCCATGTCGTATCATTATATGTTATTGATGGACCAATTATTTACAACAATTCGTCAAAACTGTTTTTTGTCATTCTGTAATACTGGATAAACTTCTCAGGGTACTTACATAAATCTTGAAACATTTTGTAAAACTGCCCTTTCGATAATCTTCGACTTATTATTGGATGAACCCATTAACGATGTTTGCGTCGTTTATTTCTCGCTCGAAGCAAAATAGCGACCACACAAGAAGTTTGAATGATATCCATTGGGAAACTGTTTTAATTTAACGATTTATTTATCGCAGTGTGTTGACCTTACAGAATTTCTGCTACAGCGATTTATTTGCCGCCGCGACAAGAAATCGCTAAGTGGAGGCCTAGCCTTATTGTACTGTTAAATGAAGTTGTCACAAAAATTAATGTCATTTAAAATGTCTAGTATGATTGATATATTTTTTCAAAATACACCTCGAAAAATCGCTGACAAACGATACCAGGGTAAGCAAAAAATTAAAACTGAAATTTATTACATTTATCGGATATTTATTTCCTGTACTATTAAATGAAGTTGTCAGCAAAATTAATGTCGATTAAAATGTCTAGTATAACATAGTTTTTCGATATATACTTCGAAAAATCGCTGGCAAACGATACCAGAGTAAGAAAAAAATTAAAACTGAAAATTATAACATTTATTTCCCGCAGTGTTAAAAGAAGTTGTCAGCAAAATTAAATCGCTGACAAACGATACCAGGGTCAGCAAATATTAAAACTGAAAATGATATTTATACATATATTTTGTGATAACTTCATTTAATAGTATAGGAAATAAATATCAGATAAATGTATTAAATTTCAGTTTTAATTTTTTGCTTACCCTGATATGGTTTGTCAACCATTTTTTGAGGTGTATTTCGAAAAAATGTATCATACTAGACATTTTAAACAACATCAATTTTTGTGACAACTTGATTTAACACTATGAGAAATATTCGAAAAATATGTTTTAATTGTTTATTACTTTTTTGTGGCACATTTTGAAAAACGATAACTCCTTGGACATTTTGGTTGAGATTAATTAAACGGACAACTCAATGTAACAATAGTAACTGTATTTAATATTTTGTTCACTTAATTATAAATTCGGCCTGGTAACCCATGTAGACGTGGCACGATATTGGAGAAAGGCGTGCAGCGTTGCCATTTTCGCTAATCATGTTTGGAGCTGGGAACTGGGCTTCACGTCGATTTGAAAAACTCAGTTGCAAAGCGTCTGGCAACTCTCTTAAATGAAAATACTCTGTGTATACTTACCTCTCTCACAGCAGTAAGTGGAAGTAATGGACCTCTATTTTGGTATTCGCGTTCAAAATAGTTTATTAAGTGCCTTACCATTTGTCAACTTATTAATTTTCCTCATCCGTTAAGGTTAAACATAAAAATAACTAAAAATGACGTAATCTCAAATTTATCGTGAAAGACCTTTACATACTACTTGTTACATAAATATTATGACTTCATTTAGAAAGATTACGTCACACAACTATGTACCTAACTTAAGTTAACATTACCCGTCGTAGATAGGGCCTAAACATATATTGCAATTGACCTACTGTTTGTAGTTTGTTCACTTTGCAATGTTGCCACATCTAAGGTTCCGGCCTAGTGAGAAAGATGCGAAACATCATTCGCAACTCGCAACCACAACTCATAGTCTTTTATACTATAGCATAGCAGGCTACTTACCATTTTATGGATATTGATCACGACAAAGCGAAAATGTTTATATGCGACAATTGGCAACATCATTCAGTTCCAAAATTTATCAACTCCGTGAAAAGTAATCAATGAAGGTGTGTAAGTGCATTTGTGTGTATATTAAAGATCTACCATTACCAAATTTATACCAACAATATGTAAAAAATTATTCAGTTAAGTGCCTCTGCGATAATATATACGTTGTTAAATCATTAAAAATCTAACAGAATTATTACTTTAAATTTAGTAATTTCAATATGAAAAGAATCTACAATTGAAATAGAATTAGTGATTTTCCAAAAAATTAAGTGTCAAAATGAGCAGTGTTCAGGGTCTTTCTAAATTAAAAAAGAAACATTTTAGAGTAAAACACCAAAAGGTAAAGCTTTTCAGAGCTAACGAGCCCTTTCTATCAGTCTTTATGTGGGGTATCAACCATACAGTAAGTTCCTGTTTATCAAACTCATCCTGTACTCTAAACTACTTTTTATTTTTTTTAGATTAATGAACTTATGCACGTTACTATCCCAGTGATGCTTTTACCAGATGATTTCAGGGCTTATTCAAAGATTAAAATTGATAATCATCTCTTTAACAAGTAAATAAATCAATGCAACTATTTTTATCATTTTATATACATGCTTAAAAATAAACTAAAGAACTAGTTGAAGTTAACTAGAAAAATATTTAATGCTTTAATTACTAGAATAAAATTTTCATTTAAACCCCGATTTTGGTTTGAATTAAGTTGGTATATCAAAATGTTTTTTTAGCTATTTCAAAATTTTAGCCCACTAATTATTTATGTGGATTTCTAAGATGAATTTTGTGTATTATTTTTGTATTGAAGTTATTCAATGTTTTGACTTTTTTTAGGGAAAACATGCCTTCACATTTTAAAGTAAAAGAATATTGCCCTATGGTATTTAGAAATATTAGAGAAAGATTTGGAATTGACGATCTTGATTATAAAGAATCATTAACAAGGTAAGTTTTGGTCTTTTTTATAACAGTAATAATGATTACAATTTGCGCTGTGTGTTGTCACACGATAATGATTTATGCATTACATTCTTATCCCTACATGTATTAAAGCTGCAATCCAGAATTTATATCAATTATTTACTAAATGATAAATAAGCACTAATAGTAGTCATTCATTTACCAGAAAACAGATACACATTTCTAATTTTGATAAATCAAATTTTTTTCAGTTAGGTGACATTTAACATTTCTATTTTAGTAGGGTAAATCTGTTTAAAGTTATGTCACATTTTTCATTTCAGAAATAATATGTGTCAGATGTTGACAGATGTCAATTACCATTTATCTTTTGTGTCATGGTAGGGAAATGGTTATTTCAAAAGTTGTGTAACATTTCTATGCTTAAGAGCAAAAGTCGATTCAGCAATATGCTCAAGTTTTGAGAGTATATAACCATGAACCAAACGTAAATTCATACAATTCTGCTCCAAAAATTATTTTTAATAGGATATCTAAAAATTGTGAATATATTTCATTTATAACTATGTATATTTGAATTAATTGTTTCAACTCTTATTTTATGGAAAATATTCATAGTAAATATGGAGAGATAAATAATATTTATCTTGAATTTCCACATTTTTCCAAAGCGTTTTAATGTATTTAAATCTACCTAGGTTTCAGATCTGACAATACCATTCTCAAGACTGTCTTTGGAATACTGTGGAAATTCAAGATATGTATTATTTATTTTTCTATATTTATTACGATAATTACTTTTCCAATTATATACAAGGTAAATTACACTCCGCGAAAAATTTGGGAATTTTCTTGAAACTCTGAATATATTCAGAAGTATCGTACTGTTTTGAGCCACATAGACATTTCTATGAAAGACACGCCAAATTATATAAAAATATGAATTTAAATGAACAATTTTGAACTACTCAATGTTGTCAGGTGTAATATCATTTTTTATAAGAATAAAAAGAGATAAACGTATAGGTTATCCCACAAAGTAGTTTAAAATTCTAATAAACTCCCATTTAAATTTACTTATTTTTCTTGAGGCGCGTACATTCGCCTGAAAGCTAGCTAACTGAATAATTTTTATAGAATGTGGAATGTTTTTTCAATATTTTTTTGATGACCTTTTAGATGCGTCTAAATGTAAAATATATTGCCCATTATTTTCTTTTCTTTTACGCAAAAATTCTTCAAAAATAATAACACCCATACTTATACATTAAGCTTAAATAGCCATTATCACACAAAATTGAAAAATTAGTATTTGATTCTAATGATTCGGAGAGTGCATATTTCAAGATTTTTCGAATATTTTTCTATAGAAAAGAAAAGTAAAAAAAAATATTTAGAAAAAATCAATTTATAAACAAATATAAATGTTATAGAAACACTCTTTTTTGAAGAATTAAATTGTAAAGTTAATAAAAGTTAGTGTATAGAATAAAAGTTCTTTTTTCCTTTCAAAATATATTAAAAACAGTTTGAGATCAAGAGTATATTAAAAAAAAAAATACAAATTTAAGTGTAGTGAAAATAAACTTAGTATTTAAGAATGCTAAACTATTTAGCTGGTAACTTGCCAGAGTACATATGGTAAACGACAGTTTTTAGGGTTTCTCATTTCCTATCTTTAAGCATTTCGGGATATTGTTCTACAAATATCCCGACTTCAGCTTGTTTTGGTGCTTTTTTGGTTTTAATATGTTTAGCAAAGTACATAGAAAAATTTTCTTTTCTTCCAATGTCCAAAGCTGGTTTACAACTTTTTTAGTTGTTTTCTTCTTTATTTATTGTAGAAGTAGTGGGTTCATTAAGCACATCATCATTAGGATTTATAAAATTTTCTATATTACATTCTTCATTGACAGGGTTTAGATTAATATTAATGCCATTTAGTTGCATTTTTTTGTACTTTTACTGGTACATACTATTGGATAGTCTATCAAAATTGCAATGAGTTTTTAGGGTATCTACCTGAACCGGGATAATTGTTCTAAATCGTCTTTAGAAAACTTCAGTAATTGGGTAACGGTGGCTAGATGTTTAGGCAATTTGGTAGCACTAACACTTTTTGGATTTTCTGTGCCATATTTTATAGCATACTTGAAAAGAACTTTTGTTCCATTAATAAACGATTTTCCGTATGTATGAAAAATGTAATCATTATCTTTTACAAAAGCGCCTCGTATTTTTATTAAAAAAAAGTGTTTCCTCATCTTTGGAGAAAGTAGTAAAATAGGAACACCTCATCCCCTTTTACCTCGAACTACAATTCGACTACAGGAATTCAGCAATATTTTTTCTATTTCTATCAGACAGCTTTCAAATTCGTTTTCTTGAAAATCTAAGTTAATCAACTTATAAGTTTGTACTTTTAATTGCGTTACTTTGACAGGTCTTCTTCTATTCATAAGTATAACTTGAACATATAGAATATACTTAAACATGTTATATGCTTCTGTGTTGGTTTCGTTGACTTGTAAATTTTCAAAACATTTTTGAGCTGTTATTTCCAAATAGTTTTTTAAGATCCGACGTTAAAGGCAATAGTTCTCTTCAATATCTTTTTTTGTTGCTAAAGTAATTTCATTTGCTCTCATTCTTGGGAAAAGTTACTTTTTAAGTAAAATAAAAACAGCACGTTATTGTGTATTTGCAATGTTTGCTATCTGTATATTCTACGTTAATCTGCAACACAAATATAAGTAATTTAAGCAACTTAAAAAAGATTAATTTTTTTACCTCATCCTTTAAGGCGTTTAAAGAATGATCTACATTCAATTCGTACATGTTTTTGTACAAGATAATTTTTAAGAGTCTACTTTAACAGAAAGTTAGATGGTATCAAGGGGGCATTATTTTCTAGTGAATGTACAAAATGTTTATTTAAAATAAGTATAATAAGGATAGGCAAAAATGTATGTTAGTAAATTTATATAAAATTATGAATATATATATGTATAGATATATATAGATATATTCGGTAGAAACTATACTAGAAGTCAAAATTATATAGCAAGTTTTTTGATAAAGATTTCAGCTTTTTTGTTGTATAGTTATGTGTCCGGCTCACAAAAACGTTCTTGTTCAAGGATCATTCATTCTATAAAATGTTTAAAGTTTTTCAAAAGATTTTTTTCATTCTGATATAACAACATTTATTGTAAGGAATGAAGAAACAAAGTTTGTGAACTGAGTTTTGGACCTGTATTTGTATAGGTCGTATTTTTTGTTATTTTAGAAGCTTTCTAGAAATATTTAATTAAATGTTTTAACTTTTTTAATAATCATGTAATTCAAAAATTTTGAATTGATTAAAAATTATAAAAAATTATAAAAAATTAAATGTTAATCCGCCTGATAGTCACTTATAATTTGAATGGAATCGAATGATCCATGAAGAAGCGAAAAAATCGTATGATTCAAATAATAAAATTTAACAGTTGTAAAAATTGTATTATGAAAATAAATCTATAAATCTAAATTACAAATTTTGAACAAAATAAATTAAAACAAATTTACAGCCTTTTCGTTTTTTACTTTCATTTTACCACAATTTTAGTTCCATTATTTTTTTAAATAATTTGGCCTGTAGGAGTTGATTAGAATTTATAAAAAAAATTTTCGTTTTGTTTTGTTATTAGGTAATTTGTTTTAACCTAAAAATTATAGTACCTTACTTTTATCACTGGAATAATTGAAAAATGTGTCAAAATTGTTATCTTTATCAGTATCAGAATCATTATTTGTGGTATTATTTAAGGTTGCTTCTAAATCAGTTTTTTCTCTTAAACAGTTATAATTTTCAGGACTATAAGGAATTTCTTCTTTTATAATTGGAGAAATATTACTTGGTACTGGTAAATGCTATACTGATTCCTTAGGTGGGACTATAATCAACTTTGGTATAATGGTGGATGTGTCCATTATATTAGTAGGTAAATTTTCGTTGATGTCTTGATTGAAATTAACTGATTCCTTAGGTGAGACTGTAATTAATGTTACAGAAGTGACGGGTCCATTATTTTCCAATATAATTTTTTTTTGATACATTGAGTTAAATTCAGTTTATTTAAATTTTTCCCTTTCAAACTCAATTCTTTGTTTACTTCTTCAGAAAAAAGGTTTAATGGTTCTTCTTGATCTTTCGGTAGTAACTAGTGTGATAAAACATTCACTTTCCCATCCTGCGGTTCTTTTAAATACTGCATTTCCGAATTAAATTTATTAGTATTAGGTGTCGCATCCTTAAAATATTCCTGAAAATGGTGTTTTTTAGGTTTTTTGACATTTTCCGTTTTTCTTTCACCGTCAAATGTTTCCTCGCCTAATATATTTGCACCAACTTCAATGAACCAATTTGACATGGGATCAAAATCTCCTGATGAATTGAAACTAAGATTTTCTTTTGTCTCCATATCACTACTATCTAAAAAAGAAAAATATAATGTCTTATCAACATATAATGTGAATAGAAAATAATTTTGTTTCGAATGCGTGAAATTTTAGTAAATTATATAAGAGAATTATTTCGAACGAATGTCAATAAATTCTCTCGAAAACAATACATTATTTTAAAAATTTTGTGTTTAATTTTATTCTTAAGACAAAAGTATTAAACAAATTATTTTAATTTTTTTTAAGACTGAAGTTAAAAATGTTGACTAAAGTCCTTTAAATGATGTCCGTGTAGATACCGATTTTCAATAACAAAAAAAGTACAAGTTACCCTGAGTATTCGAATAAGAAGAACCTTATAGTAACATCTCAGTAGCGTTATTTAAAATTTATTTAGCATTTTTTTTGAGCAGTGTTAAGGTGAGAATCATTATATTAGAGAGATTGAAAAAGATATAATTCCTTGAAAATGGACTTATCATTATCCTATCTTATTGAGCGAGTTGAAAAGAAAAATATCCGTTTATATTTTTTTAAAAATTGCGATTGTGTTGATTTATTAGTTTTAGCAAGTATATGTGTTTAATTCTATACAAAAAGAAACAAAAACCAGGGTGTTAGATTTCAGTGGCTCATGTTTTAATGCACGCAGCCTTGTTTAGAATATATATTTGTATATAAAAGTAACAAAAGCAACGCCTCTAGAGGGATTTTGCCGAATTAAAAATAAATTTCTGAACCACTGCGCAATTTTTACTTAACAAAAAACTGCATGGCCTAACAAATTGTTATTAAAAAACTTTATTATTTCAGGATGGGTTGAATATTAAACGTAATTAAATAAATAGTCAAAACACTTCAAACTGTATTAGTTTCGATTCACAAAATGTTGCTCACCGAACTCAAATTAAAAACTAACTCAAACTGGATTGACCCTGTCTCGAGTCCCGTAATCCCGGTTGCGCGTACTGTTATGTAGTCTGTACTCTTACAGTTTTGGCCAGCCTGACAAATTGATTGCCCTCAATCAATGTCAGCTATTGCAAAATACAATATTAGCAAAACAAAAATCATAAGTATATTATTAAAAATAATGTGTAAAATACAATATAAATCTATGTAAGTGTGAGGTAGAGTCATAAAGTATATAATATGGTCCAAATGAGAGAAATAAATTCATTATTTAGTAAATCGGCGATTTTAGAGGAAAATCCTGAAACCTGTCGATTTTTATTTTTAAATAGGCGCTTCGTCAGATCATTTTTTTAATTTTGACGTCATCTCTGTGAGCGTGATGAGGTCATCAATAAAATGTTTAAATAGAAAGGTATATAGGTAGATTTCTTTTTTCTTGAGAGTCAAGTTTATACTATTACAATCCGTAATAATTTTAAATGGAATACAATATAAATAAATTCTAAACCTCTTTAAACTATTTATTATTGCTAGTGTTTCCAGTTCAAAGTTATGGAGTTTTGATTCTCAGATTAGGTGGTTTTCTGACTATAAAAAAAAACTGGATGAAATAAATTGTCTTTTTGGTTTTGTAATAATATTGGGTTTATTTATATTATATAGTTATATATAATAATATTGGGAAATTGGGTTTCTGTTCAAGGTGAATGAATTGCTAAAACCGGCTTAGATATTAAAATGTTTTTAATTTTCTCAAAAGCATCAAAATGTTTTTGTTCAAAATTGATTTTGAGTGTCTTTTTTTTAGTAAGGTATATAAAAGTTTACAGATAAAAACAAAATTCTGTACACATTTTCTAAAATATGATGTCAGTCTTTTAAAAAGCTTTGTAATGTAATAGTTTTTGAGACCGGGTAGTATTTATTGTTTTAATATGATGTTCACTAGGTCTGATATATTTACGAGGATGGGTTGATTAATTCGCGGCCACCATAGTAGGCCATGGTTTTTCTTTTTAATTTTTATGTTTACATTTAGTAACATCCTATCATAGTTTGTCCGAGTCTGTCAAGTAGTTTTCATTTAGTGTCTTATCAAAAAAAAAAAAATGAAATAGATTCTATGTTAGGTGAATCTTCTCCATCGTTCAGCATGGTTAAAAAGTGGATGGCGGAGTTTAAACGTGGGCGTACAAGCATTAAAGATGCACCACGTCCAGGAAAGGCGAAAACCGGGACTTCTGCTGAAATGGTCGAGAAAGTCCACAGAACAGTACTGCAAGATCGTAGATTAAAGTTGGATGAGATAGCAGAGATTGTGGGGATTTCAAAAGAGCGGGTACATCATATCCTTCATGAAGTTGAGGGCATGAGAAAATTACCGGCTAGATCGGTGCCTTACCCACGAACAAAAGCTCATTCAAAAAATCACATCTGAGCTATGCTTGGAGCTGTTTCAGCGATGACTAAAATTAATGAGCTGGGCTTTGAACTGGTACCTCACGCACCCTACTCCCAGGATTTGGCCCTGTCGGACTTCAGCCTATTCCCCAACTTGAAGAAATTTCATGCGGGAAAAAATATGCTTCAAACTTAGAAGTGATTGAAGCGCAAAACAGTTATTTTGAAGAGTTGCCAGAATCTACCTACAGGGATGGGATAAAGAGTTTGGAAACATCAATGGACCAAGTGCATTCAACTAGAAGGAGGTTATGTTGAAAAATAAAAACAAATTTATTCTTCTAAATTATTGTTTTCTTTTTTAGGCCGCGAATTAATCAACCCATCCTCGTACCATCAGTAATATAACCTAAATATGCAATTTTAGTGTTAAAAAAGAAACAATTGTCTAATCGTAGACTTAACTTATTTTCATCTGATATGTTAGAGACACCATTAATAATTTTCAAGTTTTCTTCTATTGTTTTAGTTGCTCTCATGATATCGTCGATATATACACTCGTATATACATAAAATTTACCTTTCTCTAGCAGTTCTTTAAGATTTTGTTTATATAACGCATTAGGTAATCCAAACGGCATTTTTTAAAATTCGAACTGGCAATTTTCAGTTACAAAAGAAGTATTGAATAGTGCAACAATTTCCATTATAATTCTTTCTCGTTCTTCAAACTCATAAAAAATACTTGACTGATTTCGTAACTGAATTTATTGGGTCCTCGAATTTTTTGAGATGTAATAACAGAGTTGTATTTACATACTTGATTGTGTTTTCGATTATTGACGTTTGTTGCTTTATCAATAACATAAAATAATCTTGATTTTGGTCAAGTTGATTTATTTGATCCTGAAATATTATGGCAACGTCTTCATGTAAAGTATCAAAAAGTACTTTAGATACTTTCACTTCCAAATTTATGAATCTTCTCTTATTTCATAAATGTTTATTTACTCCTAATACATCGGCTATTAATTCATCCTGAATATCTAATTTTTTTAGAGTCTACCAAAATATTTTTCATAGTTCGACATTCAGATACAATGAGATTTTTAAAATATGCTGACTTGCATAATTCTTTCACCTGATTGGTGTATGCAATAAGAATATCATAATCTCTGTGATAATTTTCCAAATCTAAATCTGTTAGAAACTTCCACTCATTATTGTAGGAATAGAGATTTCCAATTTTTTCATAATATATGCCTGAACTTGATAAAGGATATATTTCGTAAGGAGCGCAGTCACAAGTAGAAAGAATCGCAAACAGTTGAAACAAGCAAATATAGAATATAGAAATCTTAATGGAACAAAGGAATTATTTGGAACAAACAAAAAGATACCTTTCAAAATGTTTTTTTAATTTGTGAATTTTTTCATCCTATTTACATGAACTTTAACATTGCGTTTGTTAACTAGTAATTTAATAATAACTCGAGAATTTATTTCAATTATGTTGTATGTGGACCGTTATAAAGAGGCAGAAGCTTTTTTGTTTTTTCTGCCAGATTTGTTTCGTTTTGTAATTAAACTAGTTCTCCCAATTTAAAAGTAATGTCTTCGCAATTTTTTTTGTCATATTACTTTTTAGATGCTGTTTTCTAATCAATTTTTAAGTTTCGAGGTTTCATTTTGTTGTAGTAATCATCAAAACTATAGCACATTTTAGGACTTCTACATAATATCTGAGGGCGAAGCTTTTTTCTGCGTAATAAAAGTTCAAATGGAGTAAACCTGGTAGTTATATGGGGTGTAGTATTGTATGAAAATTGAGCGTCATAAAGTTGAATGTCCCAATGATTCATATCGCTATTTAAAAAATATCTAAAATATTCTGCCAACGTTCGACGACTATACTCTAAACAACCATTTATTTGTGGATGATACGCTGTAGTTGACAATTGTTTAATTTTGAGAGTTTTACAGGTTTCTTGATAAACATTATTGAGAGAATTTGAACCCAGATCTGTAACTATACATTTCGGACAAATTGACAAAATAATTTTTTCATCGAAACGGTCACCCACGGTGGCTGCTTCTTGATTTGGAATGGTTATTGCTATTAAATATTTTGTCAAGTCATCTATAAATGTCAAAATATATTTATTTTTGTCTTCCGTTATGTTTAAAGGTCCAAAAATATCAAGAAATATTTTTTCCATGGGGTAAGTTGATGTAGTGGTTAGGGTCATAGGAACACGCGTTTTCTTAGATACTTAATTTTTCTGACATTTTTCACAGGATTGTACGTATTTTTTTATCTCTCTATACATTTTTCTCCATTTATAATACCGTCTTATACGTTTATGTGTTCTATTGGTGTCCGCCACTGTGTTACATGGAAGTCATCTAATATTTTTGTTATTTCATATTTTATTAAAGTTTCTTCAATACATTCAAGATAAATAGTAATTTATATATTAAGATTTTTTAATATATGACGAAACATTCGAATGGATTAAAGTTATAAATGATCAATTCGACATTTACGACTAGAAATGGCCAGCTCGGAAATTTTGTTAGCTATGCAGAATTCTATGAGCTCAAGAATTACATACAAAATGTCTTCATATTCTTCTTCTTTTAAAAATGCAATTTCGCATATATTTTTGTTTTGAGATAATTGTTCGCGTTTATTTCTAAAATGACAGGGTACTCACAAGGTTTTATCGGTGAAATAAATAAGACTACAGTCTGTTGGACATTTTTTCAAATTTTCATCCAACTCTAGAATATTATGATTTAAGATTGGATTGTTCACGATGTCTTTTTTGATACTGCGATAGATATTTTGAACAAGTTTGTACTTGATAGATCCTACTTAATGCGTCGGCATTTGTATTTTGGCATCCCAGTTTGTAAATAATATTAAAGTCAAATTCTTCTAATTTTAATTGAAATCTCTTTATTCGGCTTGAAAAAAGATACGTCGGAGTTTTATGGTCTCCTAGAATGTCAAATTTTTGAGCTCCCTACAAATATGGACGAAAATGTTGACAGCTGAAGACAGTTCCATTTTGCTTATTTTAATACTCGAAAGCAATAGGCAATTGGCAAGTTGGTTCCAATATTATCTTGACTAACAACATCTGAGATAGCATCTATTGTTCGCAAACATTTCTCTGAAAAATTTGAATAAATTAAAACTGGAGGAATTGCTAACTTTTCTTCGCTATTTTTGCAAATGAATTTTCTGTAATAGGATGCAAGATCTAAAAACTACTTTGTTTCTTTCAGAGAGCTAAGTTTCTTATAATTTTTGACTAGTTCTACCTTACGAGTATTTCAAAAATTCACACTTGGTTGTAACTTAAAATTAAATTGACGTAATCAGGAAAATACGACAACTAATTTTGCGTTATATGAAGTTAATGTACCACCATATACACAGAATTCATTTTAAAACTTACCACCGCCTGTAATTTAAAAACCGCAAATTATTTTAGAATTCGCCGGGACACGTCGATTTTTATTTTAGGGGGGAACATTTTTGACAGTCAAGTGGTTTATCCCCCTAACCTCCCAACAACCCCTATTTTAAAATCTTACATAGAACAACCCCACTTGTTATACATCAGTTGAAAGCCTTTTCCGCGGCGAATACATCAGTGCATCATTTTTGGAAATTGGTTGAAAAAAAATTATTAGGAATAACTAGCTAATAACCCTTTATTTTAGTAAGTGTTTCTATGGCCCCTCTTCTTAATATCCACCTGTCAGGGAATATGACATTCAACCAGTTACGCACAGGTATAGTGGATTAGGTCTTCTTGGAGTAAAGGAAACAAATAATTTTTTGATATCGCTATTTGATTTAGGGGTAAATTTTATGTCACCTGCATTTTTTCTAAGTTTTATCTCTTTTTTTAAGCTTAGAATTAAAAAAAACATTTTTTAAATTTGTGCTTTTAACGCCCCTAACTCCCTTAATATGCATTTAACGACACATATTTATAGGAGCTTTTTTTATCAGTTTTAGGAGTACTATCATCCTCTGAATTTTTTTGCACTTTTTCACTGACACCCTGCATATGAAATGAACAAAAAATGCGCTATTATTAATGAACTGTATAGGTGTAAGAAGCCATTTAAAAAACAAAATTGAATGATAATCTATATATTAAACATGTAATTTATATTAACATTATTTTTCATTATTTATTAATTTGTATGTTCCATCTATAGAAATAAATACGGGTCAAGCTTGAATATTGTTTCTCATTGAAGTAGTTGAAAAATACATGGCTATGAATATGTTATCTTTTGAACATAAAATAATAACATCAATCTACAAAATGAAAATAAAATTAATTATAATAAAAACACTTTTGTCTTAAGTAGGACCTTCACCAATGTGTGATTATATAAGCATAAGCATATTTATTATAAAAAATGTATATTGGCAGTCAAGCTGCACGAATAATAAGCTTTTTATTTTGCAAAAACTGACATAAAATAAACTGCAAATTACAAATTAATTAAGCTGTATTCAAATCAGTTAATAATTAACAATTAAACGTTTATCCATAAAGTCAGCAAAAATATAATTGTATAATTAATGTCCAAGCATAAACAAAGATATATACAGATGTGCACCCGAACCAAATAATTACTGTAAAACAAAATGAAAATTCATCATGCCAACACCATATGTATGAAGTTTTTGCAGTTTTATTCGATCCCAGTTGTAGAATGTGCAAATTTGACGAAGAATCTTGGACATTGACCAAAACCCTTGGATCATTGGAGATCCATTTGCGAAGATCAAAACAACCTTGTTTTAATATATCCGAGACTTGCTTGCAGTGAAGTGAGAACACCTCAAGTGAATCGGAGCCTGTAAGCAAGTCGTCGACGTAAAAATCGTTTTTAATGATTGCTACTGCAGATAGATATAAATTTGTGTTCTCGCCAATTGGAACAAAGAACGTATGGCAAGGAAGAAAGCACTTGCCGTTCCATAGGTCACCGTATTTAATTGATATGTACTAAGAAAATGAGTTGGATCGTCACGCCAAAATATTTGCTTAATACATGTTTGAGAAGGCTCTATTAGGATTTGTCGATACATCTTGCAAATATCGGCACTGGCTACGTATTGATGCTGTCTGAATCGAACTAAAATATGAAAAAGGTCATTTTGGATTCTGGGACCAATAAGTTGAAGATCGTTGACAGACCACCCTATAGATGAAGGAAATTATCCATTAAATACTACCCGTAGTTTGGTGCTCAAAGAATCTTCTTTGAGTACACCATGGTGTGGCATGAAGAAGTCAGTTTGTAGAGATGACTGCCTTGAAATGTTGGACATATGACCTAATTATTTATATTCGTCTATAAATTTAATGTAAGACTCCTTGGGTTGTTTATTGCGCTATAATCTTTTTTACAAATTGTAAAATTGCTAAAGAGTTTGCTCTCGTGAATCACCTAGTTTAGAAAGTAAATCTTTTAATGGAATAGAAACTACAAATCTACCATGGGATGCACGTGTATGAGGAGAAATAAAATGTTGCTCACATAACCTTTCATCTGATGAAAGAGATCGATGTTCATCTGAACAGTTTTCTATTTCCCAGAACTTAGAAAGTTGGTCTTGAATCTCAATGTTTTGAGAAAAATTGCAATGAATACGTTTGAAGTTTGAACATGGATTTGTATCTAGATCTCCCGAAATTATCCAGTCAAATTTGGTTTTTTGCAGAATGGGCAAATTTGGACCCAATTGTATTTGTCTAATACCAATGACCAAAAAAGATTGGCTCCTGTGAGGAGATCTACAGCTTTTGGTGAATTGAAGTATGGATCTGCTAACTGAATTTTTGAAGGGATGGAAAGCAAAGAAGTGTCAAGTCTAGTACCAGGGAGACTATTGCAGATTTCAGGAATTACAAGACATCAATAATGCTGAATATGCATTTTTCTTTGAAAATATTTCAATTTTGCATTGCGATTTAATATTTAATTCAACTTTAGTAATACCTGAAAGAGTCATGTTAACCTCCTCTGTTTTAATACCTAGGATTTTGCAAAGTTAGCACTCACAAAATTGGATTGACTTCTTGAGTCAAGAAGCGCACGACAATCGTGACGTTTTCCTTTGTCATCTTTAATTTCCAACAGAACCGTAGATAGTAAAACTTGCTTTGAGTTTATATTAACACTTGACAGTGCTAAATTTTGTTCGGTTTGAACATTTGTTGTGTTTTGAAATAAATGTAATAATGTATTGTGCTTAGCAGAGCAAGTTTTGCAATTACCGAATTTGAATTGATCCATTTTATGACCTGAATTTAGACAATGTATACATAAATTTCCATTTTATACAAAGTCCGTATGCTTACGTATTATCATTTTTAGAAATTTAGAACAACTAAAAATTTTATGATTATTTGAATTGCAAACTAGACAACGAATAAAAAACCTTTTGAGTGCATGGTTTGTTTTAAAAAACGGTTGTGGGAGAAGAGATTATTTTATTGTTAAGTGATTCAAATTGTTTATCCTCAATTGTCTTTAGCATTTTTGATTGTTGAGTTAGAAACTGAAGGAGTTCTTCTAAGGTAGGTTTGTCAGAATGTGTTTTGGTTTCCCAGTCCCTGTTTGTTACTGGGTCCAATTTACTGGTTATATAAAAAAATAGCAAGATGTCCTAGTGCTCAGTTGATTCACCAAGAGTTTTTAATGAATGCAAATGCATTTTGACATGATCTACTATATGCTTTAGTGCCTTAGAAGATTCCTTTTTAATTGATTCAAGTGAGTACAAAGCTTTTGCATGCTCGTGTAATAATGCTCTTTTGTCTAAGTATTGCTCACGTAGTATATCCCAAGCAATCGCGAAATTGTCATTTATAACCTTGAAATTTGCAACCGTTTCTAGGGCTTCACCCTGTAATGCCGATTTAAGATAATAAAATTTTTGAATTCTGTATGATTAAACCTTTAAATGGATCTTGAAACTGCAACCAATCACGAGATTCGCCTGAGAATGAAGGCAAATTTATAAGAGACAATTTAATTCCAGAGGGTTCATTTATTTGTTGCATATTTTGTTTCATAGTATGTGTATTGGAATGATTAGAACTGTTATTTTCTTGTGTATTATTTGCGCTAATTAAATTTTTTGCAGAGGAAAGTAAAGTAAGGAAATAATTTTCAAATTCTTCCTGATTAGTATATTCCGTTTCAGACAACAAATTTTTAACGCGTTCAGATCTGCCACAGAGTTTCGTGAAATCGATACCCTCTGTATCGGATAAGCATTTGCTTAAATATCTTTTAAAGATAGTTAACCTGGCTTTTACGATACCGCGGTTTGCTCGTAGTTGTTTTAAAGTTTGCTCATTGATTGTGAAAACTAATATTTAAAGTATTTCTAACGTGAAAAAATAAAATGTGTAGGAGTATTTTGATTTGCAAATTAAAGTAATGCGAATTAATGAAATGAAATAAGAAACAAGGAAGTTTACTCATTTTTATGTATGCAATTGGCTATTTTCGCCTGATTACGCTTTACGGTTGAGTTTCGCTTCCTTTGTATCTGAACCAGATTCTGAATGACAATCGTCCAGTTGAAGGTTGATTTGAACGTCGCTTATAGATAGTAACCGTTCACTTGGCTGACTACTGGCCGGGATGATGTCTTGTGTTTTTTAATTGATGCAAACTACCAAAGAAAAGATCACATGAGTCACATATCCTGTTAAAATTACTACACATTGTACACACTGGATATTTCACAAGCAAGTTAGTTCTCCGCCTATCGTTATAAAACGTCAAATTATGTCTACTACTAAACTGTGGAACGTTGAAATTTATAAGACTGAGAAGAACTGAACAGTCAATTTGATTATCCACCAATTTATAAAGACATGAGGGAGAAGCTAAAAGTCTTCTATGTTCCAAACTATCAAAGTTGAATCTGTCTAGCAACAATTTATAATCGATTCCTCCTTGTGGGGAGGGGCCATCAATCTTGAAAGGTAAAAGTTAAAATCTTCTCTGGATACTTTCTACGTTGGCAACATGAATTCTATAAAAAGGATTCCATATGATAGAGCAATATTCAAGTTTAGAGCGAACATACGAGAAATACAGTGTCTTCAAAGCGTTGGTATTAGTAAACTCTCCAATTCCGAATTATAAATCCGTACATTTTACAATCTCCAGATACTTTAATGTCAATGTGCTGGACAAAGCTTAGGTTGGAATCAAATCTAACTCCCAGATCCTTAATAGAACTATTTCATGATAATAGGGTCGCGCTTAAATTATAAGGAAATTCAAAGTTACAATTTTTTTGTAAAAGTTTTGTTCCAACAATTGGAGGAACATTACGAATAACGCTACAATTTATGTTGTCATAACAAGATCAAGAATACGATCTAATTTATTTTTAATATTGTTCAACTGTTGAACATCATAAAATTCCATAAAATGATTGCTGGCAACAACACATCTATTATTAATGTTATTTTTAGCAAACTCGGGGACATTAAAGTCAGTTAACATCAATATTTTCATTATTTATAAGATTAAAAAACTCCAGTGCTTCAAAAATGTCGCAAATGAGTCCACACTTACACACTTACAAATTAACAGATCAGTGTCTGGAAAATTATCGTTAAAGAAGGTTGTATCAACATGTGTACATTCAATAAAATGTTGTAAAGTAATACTTTACGCCCTCTACGTGGTGTACCTCAGATGCTAAGATTATTTAATTAAAACTTAATTATAAAATATTATATTTTTCTTTGTTCTAAATTCTTCAAATATTTGCAAATGTTTATAAAACTTTGTTTTTTTTAACGCATAGGTTTAAATTCTAACATTGCATGCATTTAGCCGAGTCCTTTTTTTAAAAGTTCATATTAATTACACTTGCATAGCAACAGTTAAGTACGTTGTCTGTTTTTCTATTGGTCGAATGACGTTTAAGTCACATGACTACAAAACATAAGGCTCAATGCGATTCATGGCTTTTTTCCGCCATTAACTGTCTAAGAAACATATTGTGAGTTGTGATTGAAATATATCCAGATTGCTTGAGTGTCTTTTTATTGCCCTTTTTGTCAAATACCTTTTGGCTACACAACAAGAATTTCTTACTGCTAATAATACACCACCACCAGTTCTAAGTCCAGATGCTAACAAATCTCGATCCCTTCTAAATACTCGATAATCATCAGGAAACAATTCAGAACTTTTGACATCTGATTGAAGCCAAGTTTCAGTTACCGCAATTTAATCAATCTAAGCATTACTGATGTAACCATAAAAGTCATTTACCGTTGTATTCATGTCCCTAACATTTTGATACATACACAATAAGTCTTTACGGTCGTTGGGCTCATTCAGTTTAAAGAAACTATATTAATGAAGAAGATAAAATTTTGGTTCGAGTAGATGAAATTCCTAAAGTAAGTTCATGTCAACTGGCAACAACAACAGGAGTAAGTCGGTCGTCTATTATTAGAATTCTAAAAAAAGAAAAGTTCCACCCATATCACTTCACTCCTGTTCAAAATTTGCTCCCAAGAGTTCTCCCACGACGGTTACAGTTCTGCCAACGTATTCTGAACAAGCATAATGCTGACCGAAATTTTATTACCAGACGAGGGGTTTTTAATTGGCGGCGAAACAGTCATTACAGGGAAGAAGAAAACCTGCATGCTGTTAAAGAAAGACAGTTTCAGCATGAGTTTAATTTGAATATTTGGTGTGGAATTATAGGCGACCAACTACTAGGACCATATGTTCTTCTTCCAAATTTAAATAGATATTCTTATTTATTCTTTTTGCAAAATACTTTTAGTGATATTTTGGATGATATGTCACTAGATGTAAGAAGGAAATTGTGGTTTATACAGAATGGAGCTCCACCTCATTTCCCATTTGTTGTTAGAAATCATCTAAGTGGTATATTTCCTCAACGACGGATTGGCAGAGGAAGTGATTTTGAATGGTCACCAAGAAGTCCTGACTATAACCCTCTTGATTTTTATGTTTGGGGACATATAAAGTCCTTAGTTTATGCCCATGAATTTAATTCACTAGACGAACTCTGGAGGAAAATACAAAATGCGACTAATTTTATAAGGGGACAGAATAATGTTTTCTTTGACATTCGTCAAAGTCCTTTATAGAAGAATTAGAAAAGGCATAGAAGTCGGAGGAGGCCACGTAGAACATTTAATTTAAGGTTGCTCTTTTTATGTTAAATTATTTTTAAATCTGCTTTACCGTTGAAATAGAAGCCTTACGTTACACGATTTTTATTGTCTGTTATTTGAAATCCCTTTATGTGACTCTCAATTGTTCAATTGCGTTTTTCTCGAAATCGGGTGAAATTATCGGGTTTAAACAAAAGTACCATTACGTAGAAATGTTTACATAATCTTTTCTAACCAAAATCACTAAACAGTTTCGTCAAAAAAAGCTACCACTTAATTTCATCATTAGGAATCATTCACGTGGCGCCCCCTGTAACAAAATGTGAAATAATACATAAAATAATATTCCTTGTCCAAAGCTATGTCTCTGTGCCGATTTCGATAACAATTGATAAATATACTGTGACATTATCAGAAAAAAACGAACAAAAAATTGAACTTTAACGTCCTATATCTTAGTCCACAGCAATATTTTATTAAGGTATATTTAGTCCTATCGCCTATTTTGTTCCAAATAACCTGCCCTTAGCCTATGTCCCAATAGTTATGAATCGGCCTGTATATATTGTTACGTATGGGGTTGTTTTTGAATAAATATATGAAAATATCTAAATATAATTTTCAGTGGGGTTTTTACCAATTACTTAACTTGGTTAATGGAAATTAATGAGGCTGAGTAAAAACAATAACAATTTATTTATCTAAGGAAAACAATATAAAATATAAGGGCAACTGACACATTCAAATAACTAATACATTTAATCGTAGGGATAGGCACTATCAACTACTCGATCATCCGAGAACCCAAACTTGACTCCTGATCTTTTATTTTACTAACAAAGAAGACCCTAATGTTTATTAATTTTGATGACTACTAAAAATATTTATTTAACATTCGTTGGCGGCCTTGTCGCTCACGTAATGTTAAATAAATAGTAAATATTATAACTTACAAAATAAAAAAAAAGTTTTATGTACAGGGCGATATTTAATTAAATCCCTCTACATACTATCGTATCATTATATATATATATATATATATAGATACCCTAGACGAATCCATTCGAGTGATAGAGAACGCGTTATGAAAGAGAGAGTACGTATTATTAATATTTTGAAGTAGGGATATATCGAGGTGGTGGGAACACCGTCCAATCAATTCGATAGTAACGTACCGGCAGTCGCGGTCGTACCTCTAGCTGGGACGATAGGGGACACATCATTGCGTGCTCTCTCGGTTATCGGGTATTCGAGATTCTTTTACCCCTGATGGTTTCGCCTGTTACATTTTAAATTCTCGCCAAACTTGTATATAAAGGGTGAACACGACGGACGCCGCGGAATATTAATAGTGAAACGGCATATATTGTTCGACTTATGTTGCAGCTGGTCTATGTAATTCTAAAAATCTAGAGGGTGCTCCAAAAAGTGGTGTATTAAAGTTATATTTTTTCTTATGGAACATCCTATATTTGATGACATTTTTAATGTGGCCCTGAAAAATGAGCTATAATTTCATAAAGATTTCCTATTTTTAAATGCAGTGTGTTTTGATTTATTTCCATTTTTCTGAAAATGTAAGGTTTTTATATATCTCCAAATCTAAGTATCCGGGACAAATTTGCTCTTAGACCCAAATAAGAGACTACTTTTCCTATTTATGCAGAAATTTACTATTACAAAATTTTTTACAGATTGTTCAAAATATTCGGTTCCTTTATTTGCACATTCCAACTTTAATAACGTGCTTAGTTTAAATAGAACACTGTATTTTATTAGTCTACCATGTAGCAAATTTATTTATCTTTCAAACTGTATTAGGGTTTCCTATACCTAACTCTTCAACTTTCAAAGTTATTTGGGTATATATGAGTTGCTCGATATAGTGATTCAGGGAAAAATAGAAGGAAAGCGTGGTCCTGATCTCCCAAGAACATCTGGGCTCGGGGATCTTCGCCAATGGTATGAATTGAACGCCATGACACTGTTTAGGTCCGTTGCGAAGTGAAGGTCATGCGACTGATCGCTAATTTTGCTAGTTTTGCTATTATTTGAAATTGAAAATGTATTTATTAGATGTCTATATGATTCTTCACCAACAGTCAAAGGAAGTTCATTTTTGGCATGGAAAATATTATTTCGTTGGCATAAAGGTATGAAGATCTATTAAACCTTATGAAAATTGATAACAAATAAGTATTTTAAAATTTAAAAAAATGTCTGCAGCTAGGTTAGTATTGTTATTTGTTACCTTAATAAATATTTGCTATACATACTTAAAACAGTACAACAAAACAAGAAACGTAAAATCTTACAATAATATAATAACATAAGAAAGAAACCTATAACCAAAATAGGTCAGTTTAAATAAGAATTAAACGTTATTTCAAATCATCAATCAAAACTTAACAAATCAGTCTCAAATTCAGATTTTTTACATGCTGATACTAGATTATAAATAACTGATAGATGTTAAGCACAGACAAAATATACCTAATATCGTTAATATACTACTCTCCAAAATTAACACACCACCTAAAGTATGCCTTAAGATTGAATTTATTTTTTCCCCGTACCTTTGTTGGATTTTGATGATTCTTTTTTCGCAATATAGGCTGGTTTCTAAGGAATAGCTGCTCAAATAGTTTCTGAGAAATATCTACATTTTACCCATATACGGGGTGTAGAAAAAAAAGAGTTATATTTTTGTCCAAAACCATGTGGAATGTATTAGGAATAACTACTACACCTGAATAATATTGCGTCATAGCTCTGTCTTTTCTCAACATTGTTGTTCAAGAATAATCTCGATATTTCTCTTATGGAAGAAAATAAATAAGTTTTAAGATAACAAGTTTTTGATAACATTTAAAGCAACTAACAGCAAAGAAAACGCATTTAAAGCAAGTGAATGATAATAAAATACTACCTACGTAATAATCAACAAATTGTGTCAAAATCACTTTAATAACGAGTATTTCCGCATGTTTCTCATTACTTACTCACAGCGACTAGGCATTTTTAAAATTAAGCGTTGTATTTGATCTTGCCCAATTGTATCCTAAACTACTGTCACCATTCTCTCAAGGTCATCAAGAGAGGCAGGTGGTGGGTGTCGGCACCTGAGTTGACCATCAATAATATCCCGCAAATTCTCTATGGGATTAACATTTCTTAATAAACCTCTTCGTAAAGATATAAGTTCCTTTCTCGCTGTAAGAGAAATTTCTCCCTAAACCATTACATATCTTTCATTAAACAAAGCCGTCGACCGTATGTTGCACTGTGCACGTTTTAAACATGTACATCTTTGATAACAGATATAGCGAGATGATTCTCGAGCGACAATATTAGAAAAGATAGAGTTATAACGCATTGTTGATCAGATGCAGCAGTTATTTCTAATAAATACCACAGGGTGTTGCAAAATTTGGAGAAAAAACATAACTTTCTTTCTATACCATATATGGGTAAAATATTGATATTTCTCAGAAACTATTGGAGCAGCTGTTCCCTAGAAACCAGCCTATAATGTGAAAAAAGAATCATCGAAATCCAACCAACGGTACAGAAAAAAAATAACTTCAAACTTAAGGCATATTTTAAGTGGTGAGTTAATTTTGGAGAGTAGTGTATATCAAACATAAATAATATGCGGAAACCTTGACGACAATTAAAATTTACAGTTTCAGATCAGTGTGTTGCTATTGCAATCTCTCAAGATCCAAAAATAACTTTTTTAGGGTAAGATCAGCATTAAATGAGGATCATATAGTATTAACTCCAACTAATAATTTTGACGTCACGTCACGACATATTGCCATGTTTGCTTGAGGGGGACAAAACCCGTTTTTTTAAATTTTATAAAAATCTGGTTATTTTGTTCTGTTGTGGCTTTTGGAAACGGAGCAGATAGGAATGGTATTCAATTTTTAGAATATCCAAAACTTTAAAACATTTAGAAAATCTGCTAAAAGACTTATCAAAAGAACTTCGTGAAAGTTGGGCGAGAACATTAAAAAAGAGACAGATTAAGTGATAAGTTTTTAAATAACGCACGAATTAGCGAAAAAAAATTGTATCAGGTAAAATAATTCATTAGGAAAAATTTCCTGCAGACTTTAGATCTAGCGAAAAATTTGCCTTTGACAATATAACGAAAATATTTGTAATTATACTCAACTATTTTTAAATGACATATCAATTACATTATTTCCAAGTCCTGAAAAGGTTGCTTCTTAACCAGATGCTTTAAGCACTCTACTATTAGTACTATTAATGATTAAAAATTGAATATATGCAAGAACGCACCGTTCCCGTTTTTTAGAGATAGGGCAATAGTGATCCATTTCTTAGATAATAGATCATTAGTTTTACCCAATTATTTTATGTATATCCTCATCCTTCATTAATAAATCTGCTTAACCCAGGCAGCAAACATTTCCAATCGCACAAAAAGCTTTTGTTTTGTGGTAAATTTTGATTAGATATTAATTATTAAGAAATCATCGAGGGTCACATGACTCAAGAATACAACAAAACTGTTATACACGCCAGGGCAGGGGTTCGGGAGCAAAACCCTTGAACTTAACACATTCAAGGGGGGAGGTTCGTGACTCAAGACGTCACTCACGCTGATAGAAGGAGGAAGCCTGTTCAACTCAACACGTTGCTCAGATTGCTATTTGAATTTCGGCGCTTCTTTTATATACACCTTTGCTGGGCAATGAATATTAATTTTTGGAGGGGAAACTGTCGTCATAAGCCGGTTGTAAGTCTTTGATATGTGCTGTTATTGTACGTTTATTGCGAGGATTCTTCAGCTGAAAGATTACTTTAGAAATTACTTTGCTGATGATGTATGGACCTGAGTATTTGTTTGGCGTTGAAATTTTTTGCTGCGTTTGAAATGCTGTCTTCGTTTTCATGACTTTGTAATTTATTGATGGAGTCCAGTCTCTGCGTCGTAGGTTGTTGTAGTGGCTTTGGGTTGAAAATGCTTTTGCCAGATTTTTACTAATTCCAGTGTTTCATTGAGTTTGTTCCATTTATCCGGTGAGGAAATGGTATTCGGTGCGTCTCTTGTTTCAAGAATCTTACTAGGAAAAAAATGTAGGAAAGTTGAAGAAAACCCTGTGAAATCGTGTTTAGCGGAGTTGATTGTGAATGTTAATTCAGGAAGATTAGCGTCCCATTTCTTATGATCGTTATCGCAGAACTGGGCTATCATTGTTTTGATCACTTTGTTTGCTTTTTCTACTGGGTTGTTTTGAGGAGAGTCTGGTGGAATTTCTCTTTTAGTGATCCCGTAATCGGTTAATAATCTTCTGAACTCTTTGTTGTCATATGTTCTTACATTATCTGAAATTACTTCTTTGGGACATCCGAATCTCATTATGATTCTATCTTTGAAGTTTTGACATATGACATTTGCTGATGTTCTCCTTACGGGGATGATCTCTACCCATTTTGTAAATGTGTCCTGGAATTCTAGTATGTAACCGTTTCCTTTGCTGGAAATAGGAAGAGGACCGATTACGTCTGTTGAGACGGTGTGCCAAGGCTGTGGCGGTATATTTGCTAAGTGCATTTTCCCGGATGTTTGTTGTTGCGATGCTTTGTGTTGTGGGCAGTTCTGACAGTTTCTATTGAACAGTGCTGCGTCCCGGAACATTCCTGGCCAGTAATATCTTCGGGCTAGTCTGGCTATTTTCGCTATGTCTAGGTGACCGGCTGTTGTTTCACAGTGGTTTTCGCTAAGAACTTCTTGTCGTTTGTTTGCGGGTACACATAGCTTCCATGGGTCTGACATCTCGTCTTCTTTGATTTGTCCAAAAAATGTCTGTATAGAAGGTTATCTCTGCTCATGTAATCTGGATGATGTTTCGGACTGTTTTTAACGTTTTGTATTTTTTTTGTATACCATGGATCAGGTTCTGTGTCTTCTACAAATATTGTGAAGATCGTATCTACGGGTTCTCGGGAAAGAGCATCTGCTAAATGATTCTGGGATCCTTTTCGGTAAATTACATCGAAATCAAACTGTTGTAGCGTCATCGCCCATATTGCTAACCTTCCTTATAGATGTTCCATTGTTTGAAGGTATTTTATGCTTTGGTGGTCTATTATTACCGAAAACGTATATCCTTCCAGGTACGGTTTCATTTTTTCTACCCCATGTACGATCGCTAAAAGTTCTTTTTCTGTTTTGCCTTGGATAGTGATCTACTGGCGTACGCTATGACTTGGTCGTCTCCTTCTTCGTTTTTCTGTATCAGGGCTGCACCTAATCCGTGATTGGAGGCGTCGGTCTACTAAAAAAATCGTTTCGAAAAGCCTGGACAAATTAATATTGGTGCCTGGGTTAGTAGTGACTTGGATTTTGTTGAAAGCTTACTCTTGTTCTGGCCCCCATGTCCAACGATATTTCTTTCTTAGGAGTTTTGTAAGTGGGGCTGGGTATTCTACTATCGCTTTTACCTTGTCTTTTTCGGTTGTGATTCCCTCTTTATTGACCACGTTTCCTAGGTAGGTTAATTCATTCTTGCAGAATTTGCACTTGTCTACGTTTATAAGTAACTCGCCTTTCTGTAATCTGTTGAAAACTTCTCGGAGGTTATTAATGTGATCTTCAAAAGTTTCCCCTAGAATTATTATGTCGTCTAGATATGCAAAGGCGGGTGGTTCCATTTCTGGGCCGATTACTGAGTCTAGTAACCGTTGGAATGTAACTGACGCTGCGTGCAGACCGAAGGGGAGGACCTTGAATTGGAATAAACCTTTGCCCGGGGCTGTGAATGCTGTAATTGGTCTTTCTTTTCTTTTGCAAGAGGCACTTGCCAGTATCAAAGCACTTTGTCCAGTCAACATATGATAGCTCTAAAACATGATTTTTGAAGGCCTCAACTGCTTCTTCGGGCGATGAAAATCGTTGTCCACGCAGTTTATCTTTAATTTGTGGGAACAAGAAGAAGTCATTATGTGCCAAGTCGGGGCTGTAAGGCGGATGACCCATCAATTCAATTTTTTGTGTGTCCAAATATTCGCTTGTTTCACTTGATGTGTGTGAGCTCGCATTGTCGTGATTCAAAATGATTCGTCGTTTTGGACGCCACAATTTGCTTCTTAACACTTCGAGAACGAGTAACGTTTGTTGGCTTTTCTTCACATTGAAACATCCAAACTGCCGATTGGCCTTTGACGATGCTATATACGGCTTTGGATGCACCACAGTTGTATTCTTTAATCAACAGTTGTATTTTTTTAATAATTTTACGGCACCAATCGACTCGAGCCTTTTTTTGAGCATCTGTCAACAAATGTGGAATCCAATGCGCAGATAGCATAGCTTCCGAACACCCAAATGTTCGTGCAAAATCTTATGTATGCTGGTCATACTAATGCTTAAAGATGCCTCGATTTCTCGGTATGTTACATGACGATCTTCAATTAGTTTTCTCATAGCATCGATATTTTCCGACACAACGACCAATTTTGGACGACCTTCTTTAACTTCGTCTGTGAGCGAACTACGGCCACGTTTGAATTCAGTGTACCAGCGATATACACTAGCTTTGGATGGTGCTTGATCGCTAAAAGTTGAATTAAGTTGATTGATGCACTGTTCTTGAGTTACACCACGTCGAAAGTCATAGCTCGAAAATTTTCGCGAGTTAATTCCATTTTTTGGCCGAGATGTGATTTTCAACTTACTGTAAACAACACAAATAGTACTCGCACGTTAAAACGTTCTGAGTAGTCAAAAATG
Source organism: Hermaeophaga mercurialis (assembly GCA_951812935.1). NCBI lineage: Eukaryota > Metazoa > Arthropoda > Insecta > Coleoptera > Chrysomelidae > Hermaeophaga > Hermaeophaga mercurialis. The sequence goes on from OX638364.1 coordinate 30,464,231, forward strand.
TCAAACTTTAAGACGGCAATGACAAATTTCACCTGGCAACACTGGTGTTGTTGTTATCAATACGAGTACATAAATAGCAACCCTCGTATTTCGTCCAAGCCTATTATTGCTTCCGATGCCAGGTTTGACAGCTAATGTAGTTTGGGATTTTTCCATTTGCCGTTAATAGCACATTTTATCTGGTAGCTTTGATCTATAGTATTCGATCTACTATTCGCCAATGTGATTTTAACCTGTTGAATGTTTGCCAGAGCTCCCATTTCTTCGATGATTTTATTGCCTTTTTCTCCGAAAAATGACTTGTGGGATCCAGTGTCTATTAATGCTTTTAGAGTTTTCGCGTTCAAGAAAGTCAATATTACATGCGGTCTATGGGCTGTGGGAAGTAATTGGCTCTGACATGAGTTATGGAGGACTCTATGTGTGGACTGGATTGCCTCCTCTGTTTCTAATTCTGCTGGAGTTTTCCGCTTGTTGACAAGTGCAGTAATTTGTAGATACGTTGATAGTTCCGCAGTAACTGCAGAATAATAGTGGAGTGGAACGGCATACTCTTCGGTTGTGTCCTCTTTTCCCACATCTCCAGCAGCATGTTTGACGGTCGAAGTTCTGTATTCTACTTGAACTTGTTTAGACGGTGGTCGGTGATGGCTGTCTCCAGTTTGTCTCTTTGGGGTGTGTATTGTGGCGAATGGTTACTATTTTCTAAATAATTTTCTTTACGGATGCTTGCCTGTATGGTGTCGTATTCGTTTGGTAACTGTATTAAGTTTTCTACGGAGTGGACGTCTTGTCTTATTATATACAGTTTGTATTCCGGCCTTAAGTTTGTGTATATTCTATCTAATTCTTCTTGGAGGTCGAATTTATTGTGTCTGCTAATAAATGTTTGTATTTCTATCACGTAATCTGTTGTTTTTTCGTTTTCTTTTTGTGCTTTCGCGTATCTGGCTTTCTAGTTGGTGTTGGAAATTTCTAGGAATAAATTTTTTTTTCTGTATCTGTACCATAGTATTGGCTTCCCCTTCAGTGTTCCTTTAGTTGCTCTAGGAATTCTATGGGGTCTTTTGAACCATCGAAGTATAAACCCCACTTCTTTATTATGTCCATATATTTGCAGATATCTTCATCTAGTGTTACCACTATGCCTGTGCCCAAATGTTCTTTACTGACTGTTGGGTTGTCTTGACCTGACGTTCCTTCGTATTTTGGCATTTTCCTGGGACGTGAAGTTCAACTTGTTCGGGATCACTCGTGTGTCGCGGTCTGCTATTTTTCTTAACAATGGGTTCGATTGTTAACATCTTCTGATTATCCCGTTACTTTTGTAGTCTTTCTGTATCAACTTTACTGCTCGGCCGCCATGTTGTGACGCTGTGCGTTACGCCGGTTAGAAATAAAAAAGTAGGAGAAGGATTCAGCTTAAAAATGAAACATTTATTTATAGATTATTCATATGTATAAATTCTATTTACAAAATTAACTTTATTCATTGGTCTATTAAATCTCTCGTGGTTCGACTCAGATAGGACTTACCCCTAAGTTCCAAACGGTACTGTCGAATGATCAACGGTGTGTAAATACCGATAGAACGACACGAGCATTGTACAGAGTGACATGGAATTAAGGACACCTCGGGCTCAACACGCCGAAGGTGCGTCTATGGCTGAACACGCCAAGACAGGGGTTCGGGAGCAAAACCCTTGAACTCAACACGTTCAAGGGGAGAGGCTCGTGACTCAACACATCACTCGCAAGGGGAAGGTTACTATCAGCTCAACACGCTGTATGCATTTGTATACTGACAAAAAAGTTCGCTTAAAAGGAATATCGGATAATTTTGTTTCATATTAATTACGGTGTCTGTACAGGGAAAATAAAACTATCGAATGATGTAGACTTGTCTCAAAATTTCCAAATTGTTCCAAATAACTCTCTCATTTCATATTAAGTATTCCACATCATGATAAAACCTATAATTTTCCATTAATAAATCAAGATAAAAACCAATTATTTCAAATTCTTCCACAATCTGAAGTCATTAAGAGTGACTATTTTTCTTCAGAAAGTCAAGGGCCCAAGATCTGTTTTAGTAAGGAATTAAAACCGGGAATTTTTGTAGGTAACACAATTTTTGATAAAAAATATTCTAAAATTTGTTTTATAGGCGCAACAGAAGCGACTGTTATTATTGGTAAGGACGAGATGAATCACATAGAGTTCGATAATTTAGACAATTACTCCATTTTAAATATTTCAGCTGGTATTGATAAAAATAGAATATCTAGTTTAAAGAAGGAAATTAAATTAGATCACTTAAATTCTGAGTAAAAACAAAGTATCTTGCATATAATTAGGAAATTTAATGATATCTTTTTTCTTGATGGTGACAAACTAAGCTTTACCAATGCAATACGTCATACTTTTCCTATTACTAGTAAAAACCATTTCGAATTCCAGAATCTCAAAAAAGCGAAAAGAAAAGAAACAAGTTCAAGAAATGTTAATATTAATATTATAGTGCATAGTTTTTCAGGGTATAATAGTCCAATAATTATCGGTCCCAATCGGCCAGATAATAAGAGAAATAAACGGTACAGAATCTGCGTTGATTTTCGGAAACTAAACGGCATAGACGCCAGACGCGTTTCCACTTCCCCATATAACGGAAATTTTAGAGAAATTAGGACATTCTAACTATTTTTTTGTGGTGGATCTCGCTCAGAGATTCCATCAGATGCTATTGAGTAACGAACCCAAACTTCTTACAGCGTAACCATTACCAGTATGTCAGACTTCCAATTGGATTCCGAGGAGCTCCCAGTTCATTTTAAAGATTAATGAATAATGTTCTTGTGGGATTAACGGGTATAAAATGCTTTGTATTTATAGACGATTTAGTTATATCTATATGATAGTACACTAACTTCACATAACGCGGAATTAGTTGACCTATTTTCCAGATTACGTCAATTTAATCTTAAGTGACAACCAAATAAGTTTGGTTTTTGCGAAAAGACATTACCTACTTGGTTCACGGGATATCTGAACCGTGTAGACATAGTAAAAAATTATAAGAAACCTATCTCTCAAAAGGAAGTAAAACATTTTTTAGATCTTGCTTCCTATTTTAGAAGATTCACAGAAAATTTTGCAAAAATAGCGTACCCTTTAAATATATTACTAAAAAAGATGTTAAATTTGAATGTGAAATTTTTGAAGTTGTTGGACTATTTAATAACATAATTACTACTTTTAAAATTAATCAAAATAATCTTTTAGATATTATATTAGCTGCTCAAAAAGGTATCTTATATCCGTTAATTTTAAGTCCAAGAAAATTAGTTCATGAATTAGAAAAAATTCAAAATCATCTGGTTGAAGTAAGGTTACCTCTTAGTCCGAAATAGAAAATATGCACATTTTATATGGTTTAATAAACGTTAATATTATTCTGTTAAATAAGAAATTCTTGCTTGTAATATATATATAGCACTTATAGAGAAATAAAATTTTAATATTTTTTGTATGTCTACTTTATCAGTAGCATTAAGAAACGACACATTCGTTTTTATTGTACCAGAATACAAATATTTGGTACCAGATAATGACAGATTGTATTTTTGCTTTCTTAATGATGTAGAGTTACTAAATTGTAAACAGTTTCTATTTAAATTTTATTTATGTAAACAGGAAAAACCAATTCATTTAATGCAATCTCAAAACTCATGCGAATCAATACTATTTCTACTTTATTAATAAGCACCACTCAAATTCCGAAATCATGTATAAAAAAATTTGTTAAAATTAACGATCCTATTTTTATTCAATTAGCTGCAGAAAACTTCCGATCTATTTAACACTACTCAAGGAATATTTGGATTTAAAATGTAAGTCAGACGAAATCAATCAACCCATTATTATAAAGAATTTATTATTATTATTATGAGCGGGGCAGGTATTTGTACCCGTTGCGAGGATTGCCACTTATAAGCGGGGCAGGTATTTGTACCCGTTGCGAGGATTGCCGTTTAAAAGCGGGACAGCTATTAGTACCCGTTTAAAATAAGTAATTTTAAGTTGATTATGGTGGTTTGTATATTAGCCTTATGAAAATAGGTATATAATGTTTCGTCAGAATGTTTATTTTTCATTTACACAGGTCTTATAATATTTTGTTTCCGACTTTTCATTTAGTTTAAATTCATAAAGCCACAAGAGTTCGTTTAGTTTGCATTCTCAGAACAACTCTTATTTTTTTAATACTTTCTAATACTTTTTAAAGCGGTATAAATTTATTTAAATTTTGTTATTCAAAGACAATGGATTCTAATAGTGATAGTGATGTATATGCAGATGACTTGTCGCAGATTTCAAGTGACGCGGAATTTCCTGATTTAGATGGTGAAAGTGACCAGGAATTATTTCGACCTAGAAGAAATCGAGTTTTGCCAATACCATCATCTAGCGACTCCGAAGACACTGATGACGAAGTGCTTGATTGGTCAACAACTGATAATGTACCAATTATTGAACAATTCCTGGGACAAAGTGGAGTTTTTGTAATGCCAGATAATTCAGAAAGTGTAATAGATGTGGTTAAGCTATTTATTGGAGATGACTTATTTGAATATATGGCAACGGAAACCAATCGGTATCGCGAACAAAACCCAGATGCATTTCGAGACACAGCAAAACTGTGAAGTGGAAGGATGTGAATGTGGTAGATTTAAAAAAAATGCTGGGACTACTTCTCCTAATGGGACAAGTTCGTAAAGATACAAGAGACGAATATTGGTCTACAGATAAAACTATCCAAACTCCAAATTTCGCGGAAGTAATGAGCAGGGATAGATTTAGACATATATGGTATGCGTGGCATTTCTCCAATAATGATGACAGAGATCGCCTGAAAAAAATCCGACCGATTATATCTTACTTCTTACCTAAATTTCAGGAGGTTTATAAGCCAGAGAGAGAGTTATCACTGGATGAGAGCATCATGCCATGGAGGGGCCGTTTGTCATTTAAAGTTTATAATGCATCAAAAATTATAAAGTATGGTTTACTTATAAGAATGGTGTGTCAAGCTAAAACGAGATATATTTGTAATTTTCGCATGTACTGTGGTGAAGGAAGTCGTTTGCAAGAAACAATTTTAAATCTGCTTGAACCCTATTCCCAAAAGGCATAAATTGGTTAAAATTACCATTGGTGGAACAAAATTGAAACCTCAAAGACAGTGTCGCGTATGTGCCGCACATAAAAAAAAGTTTAACGTGTTATATGTGAATTTTGTAAAGTTTCGCTGAATCGGGGAGATTGTTTCTTCAAATATCACACTCAAGAAAAATATTAGGAACTAGCCTTGACTACACCAAACTTTATAAACTAGTATATTGTCCATATATATCCTATAAAATAAAACGTTAACGGCAATATATATATATATATATATATTGTATATATATTTGTAACTATTTTAGGATTTAAATAAACTGTATATTGGTTGCATACTTTTTTTTACATATGTATATATTATCGGACTATTTTATTTTGCGCCCGTTGAATTGGGAACAACGGCTTATAATTCTAATGGCTTTATATTTTTGAAATGTTTATTGTATTGTTTTTTTGTATAATTTTGTTCATAAGAAATTCGAGAGTAATATTGTATTTTTATAAAACAAGTGAGTCCTGCATAATCTCACGAATTTCTGAAATATACTTATCAAATATAAAAATATAAATTAATGTATATAAAATATAGTTCCACATAAGACCCATTACCAAATTTAGCAAAAATCTAACCATTACTTTTACGTCTATCAAGTTTATTTTCATACGCATATATTTTGCTTAGCTGGCAAATTGGCCCGCTACGAAGCACTGTCCGATATCCTGAGCTAGCCGCTCATAATGTGTTAAGTGTAAATTCAGATTGCTTGGTTTTCTCGAAAACAGATTCTCCAGCAATGTATCTATAACTTATATACTTAAAAGTAAGCTTAAAAAAATCATGTGTATTTAAATTTTACCGCATACAATTTTTCAAAATTAGAATATTTGAAAACATCAGTTACCATTGACGCAAAAAAGTGAAAACTTAGCAAAAATTAGTCAAAATCTCGAATCGCTGAAGGTTAATGAAATTATTTGTTTTAAGTCAAAAATCGTTGAATCAATATTTATACACATTATATGTATTCATATTACTACAACTCATTGTCATTTGTTGCCTTGTGTTTATTTATAGAAAGAATTCTAAAAATATCAGAACTGTTGAAAATAAAGAATTAGAAACTAGTTAAGTAGAAGATAGTGGTGAATCATGTAGAATTGCTGAATATTGTTCCATTCCATTGTACAATTTTCAGAAATAAGGGGGACGTGTAAAGTCATATTTAAGTAATTTAATCAATAATCATCATCATATATTTTGTAAAAGTTCATAAATATTTTAACGGTAGGTTGTCTTACTTAAATACTTAAATAAAATTACGTACATTTTGATTAGATATTAATTATTAAGAAATCATCGAGGCTCACATGACTCAAGAATGCAACAAAACTGTTGCACACTTTAAACTATGGGCTTTTTGATTATATACGACGATTGAAGTAACAAATCAAAATTCTGCAACCACTATATAGAGTGAATCAAGTGTAAAATTAAGTTATTTTCTGTGTTTTCCTGAGCTCGCCCTTATTTTTCAACAACATTACTTGTGTAATTGTAATTTAAAACCCTTTGTTTGTCTAGATGTTCTATATTTTTTATTGGGTGTAATATATTATACAGGGTGATTAACTTATACTCCGACAATTCATTGACATAACAATACTATCATCTTCTGTCAAACACAGCAGACATGGCCAAATCTAACAAAATTACAGTAAATATCTGTCGAAAATGTCGTTTTTATTCTTAAAAATCGAAATAACTAAATAACCGCAACATTTAGATATAGGGAATGCTTAACATAAGTAAAAGTCTTTTTTAAGTGGAAGATAATATAAAATACAGGGTATTCTATTTAAAATAACTGAAAAAATAATGAACGTTATTTTTGGGTCACCATGTATACAAAATGAAAGTAATCAAAATCGTTATGAGTTGCAACTAAACTAGACTAATAAATTCTTTTGGCCTTAAGAGATTAAGTCTCAATTGTTGATTTTAAATAATACAGGATGACAATTTTATTAAGATTTTCACACAAAAGTGACCATATCTTTAAAAGTACCCTGTAGAATCTTATAAAACCCTATATTGTCGGAATAGGAAAATGGGCGAAATTGAAATTCAAGATAATATACAGGGTTTTCCATTAAAAAAAAACATAACTTTGATATGCTGTGACCTTATGAGACACCAGTATATTATGAAATAATTTTAAAATGTTAAGCTTGTCTCTATCTATAACTTTTATTTAAAACATTCTTTCCTATTTCTGAAGATAACGGATATATCAAACTTCTGAGTATAAGTTGAAGTATATATAATAAATTATGTTTTTCATATTATTTTTAAATACAAATTGTTATCTGTAAATGAGTTCATATAAATAATACTTTTATATCTCATTGTCAAATGGCAAAGATAATAGAAGATACAAAATCAACATCATAAAGTAGAAGTCAGATCACACGATTTTTGTACAATCTAGATTACTTTTATATACATCAGGTTTTCATATTAAAATTAGCATGTGAAAATAAAATTACTACATAAAATCGACAAAGAAATGTCGAAAGTGTTTTCAGAGTTACTTGAACGTAAAATATTTTGTTAGTTTTGAGATAAACAAGTAAAAAATATTTATTATCAAAAATGGTTTTAATATTTTTGGAATGAATATCAATGCACTTTTGCATACTGAACCAATTTTCGAAATATTTTTCCAATTGCGAATGAGGTAACTCCATAATATGCGATTTGAACGCATCAACTACTTTTTCAAGTGTCGAAAAACGTTTACCACGTAATTTCTTTTTGATGTGCGGGAATAAAAAGAAGTCAGTGAGCGCCAAATCAGGGTTATACGGTGGATGACCCATCAATTCGATGTTTTGAGCACGCAAATCCATTTGTTTTACACGATGTGTGAGAGTTCGCATTATCGTGATGGAGAAAGATTCTTCTTTGGCGGTTCATTTTCCTGATCCAGAATCGCCGGTTCTACTTTGCCCTAATAGCACGATGGCGACATCTGGTTTTTCTGAAGAAACAGGCGACCATTTGCTTGGATTTGGCTGCTCACCTCGATAGACCCATACAGTCGATTGCTGTTTAGTTTCGGACTCATAAGCGTAGGTCTATAATTCGTCACATTTTTTTAGACGTTTTTTTAAACACCGCCATTGAATTTTTTGCAACATTTCCTTTGACCAGTCGATACAAGCTTTTTCTGCGATTATCAAATTATGCCGTATCCTACGCGAACAAATCTGTTTGACGACCAAATGCAACATTGAATGTATTGAAATGACTAATGCCCAGGCATACATGATAATTTACATGACGATCTTTCGATATCAAGTCATGAACAACATCCATATTTTCTGGCACAACTGCCGATTTTGGACGTACCTCCCGAAATTCGTCCTGGAGCGAACACCGACCACGATTGAACTCCTAAAATCAGCGAAACCCGGTGGCCTGGGATGGTGCTTCATCACCAAAAGTGAGTTGATCGCCACACTGTTGCGAAAATCGTGATGTCAGATTTAACGTATTGCAATTGGAGTTGTTATATCTTAAAACTTATCTAGCACCCTACGTAATAATTATTCTAACCGATATAACATTGTTTTCTCTGATATTATAAGATATCAGATATATACAGGGTGCGGTAATAGTGCGTAGAAGTACGATATATAGTAGGTAGAATTGGCGGGAGCTACGGGTGCAGCGATAATAACCTGGTACCCGCATACGGTGCACTTCCGGAGGGTTACTGATAAGACAAGTCTTAACAAGTTAATTTCAGAAATTCCTTTACGGAGCCTGTATAAATTTCATATCATCTCATTTTGAAATAATATTACTAGTGATAACATATATTAGAGGAAACAATTATTTCTCGTAAAATTTATTTTATCATCAAACCAAACTTTTTTCTATAAATATCATCCGATTATGATGGGGGAGCTACGGGTGCAAGTTAATTTCAGAAATTCTGTACAAATTTCCTTTTAATTTGCAAACGGGTTTTCCAAAATAACATATCTTTCCTATAAATTTATGACCAATAGGACTAATTATTTTTCGATTGGTGATCATATATTCCCCAGTATAAGTTTCTCATATTTGAGAAAACTGTATTTATTTAATATCATTTTGAGATAATATAACCGCGTTGAGAGGTATAGGGAATTCAATATTAACCGCCTCCGCCAAAAAGAATCAGTGTTTGAATATGATCATAGGCGTGTCGACGGGATGAAGTTTGGGAACGTTGCCATAAGGGCATTAACGTTTAACTTCGTTATTATTGGCCCAATTAAATTGTTCTTCTTTTTCTCGTTCTTCTTTTTTGGCCCTCTCACGGGACGGACCTTGATGCACACTTTTTCGTGACGTTCACATTTTTTAATATGCGACGTTCACAATAACAAGTTGAGATAGGGGCATGTAAGCCATTTTTATTGATTTTCAACGGTTTGGCTGCTACAGACCTCTAAATAAAAAAAATGTGATTTTCAGGTGGCTGCAGATACATCGTTGAAAATCAATAAAAATGGCTCTAACTTCTCAAGTTCTTAGCTCTGGCATTAAAAAATATTTGATACAGAATGATCAAAAATCAGATGGCAGTTCCAACATTTTTACACCCACAACTTTTTTAACTATAGTTTTATAACTTAAACGATTTTGACAAACACTGCAGATTTTCTCTTCTAATATATTAAATTCGTGTGCTTTCCCCAATAGTAATTTTTCATAAGCTTCATTCGATATTCCAACATATAAGGCAGACAAAATATTTCTTTTATACCCTGATTAACAATTACTTCATTTCTAAAAATAGAATTTTACGAAATATCTAAAAATAGAAAATTACATCATATCTAAAAATAGACAATTACATAGTGTCTAAAAATAGACAATTACATATTGTCTAAAAATAGACAATTTCATAATATCTAAAAATAGAATATTTTCCCGGCGTTCTGCCCTCAAGAGATGTTTCCCCCGCGGTAAATAAAGTATATTGTTTATCTTTACCATGCTTTGTTATTATGTAAAACTTTCGTTTCTATGAATTTTATTCAAAAAGGGCAACATGTATAAAGCTGTATATTTTTCTATTATTCATTTAAACATCTTTTCGTGTACGACCTACACTGTGTAGTACAGAGAGACTTAAATATACAGGATGTCCATGAAAATAGTGAGAATATTTGTGGATGAGGTATAAAAATGCATGCAGAATAAAAACGTCTTATAATTTTTTTTCTAAAATTGAAACCCTATTTTTTGCCTAATCAAAAATGGGGAACATCGCTTAAATTGTCAACGTCACACGTCAAAAAAGGCAAACGTGTATTAAAAAATGTGAACATCGCGAAAAAGTGTGCTTAGAAGGAGAAGAAAGAGGAAAGAGGAACTTGACGTTGACAGCTGACGTTGACTGTGTTGACAAATGACAGGGCGAGGTTTATGTTTCGGATGATTGCGCTTGTAATTTGGCATCTACGTTACTTTAACAATATGCCTTGTACATCTACGTCACGTCTATATCATATCTGTCTTTTCCACAATTTAATTGGACCAATAATAACGAAGTTAAACGCTAATGCCTTTATGGCAACGTTCATACCCCTCCCGCCGACACGCCTACGTCCCTATTCAGACATTTTGACTTTGACACAAAAAAGAAGAATATGACGTTGGCAGCGTTGACAAATGACAGGGCCGGGCTTATGTTTCGGATGATTGTGCATGCAATTTGACATCTACCTGGGTTTTCCGCAATTTAATTGGGCCAATAATAACGAAATTAATGCCCTTATGGCAACGTTCCCAAACTTCAACCCGCCGACACGCCTATTTTCATATTCAAACACTGATTTTTTTGACGGAAGCGGTAATATTGAATTCCCTACACCTCTCAACGCGATTATATTATCTCAAAATGATATTAAATAAATATAGTTTTCTCAAATGTTAGAAACTTATACTATGGAATATATGATCACCAATCGAAAAATAATTAGTCCTATTGGTCATAAATTTATAAGAGAGATATGTTATTATGGAAAATCCGTTTGCAAGTTAAAAGGAAATTTGTACAGGATCCGTAAAGGAATTTCTGAAATTAACTTGCACCCGTAGCTCCCCCCGTTGCTCCCCCATCATAAACGGATGATATTTGTAGCAAAAAAGTTTGGTTTGATGATAAAATAAATTTTACGAGAAATAATTGTGTTTCCTCTAATATATGTTATCACTAGTTATATTACCTCAAAATGATATTTTATTAAATTTATACAGGCTCCTTAAAGGAATTTCTGAAATTAACTTGTTAAGACTTGTCTTATCAGTAACCCTCCGGAAGTGCACCGTATGCGGGTACCAGGTTCTTATCGCTGCACCCGTAGCTCCCGCTAGGTTCTTATCGCTGCACCCGTAGCTCCTGCTAGGTTCTTATCGCTGCACCCGTTAGCTCCCGCTAGGTTCTTATCGCTGCACCCTTAGCTCCCGCCAATTCTACCTACTATATATTATTATCATCATCATCGTTATTATTATTATTATTATTATTATTATTATTTGTATTATTTTTATTATTATTATTATTTTTATTATTATTATTATTATTATTATTATTATTTTTATTATTATTATTTTATTATTATTATTTTATTATGATGATTATTATTACTATTATTATTATTTTTATATTTTTATTATTATTTATTATTTTTAAATTCTGAAAACTTCTAAAAGAAAATCTCAAAAAAAATATTTTCTAACTTATCTTTTTGTACTAAATTCAACAGTTTGTACCAAATCCAGACCTAGTTTTGTTTATTGGCAACCTTAGATATACAGTAAATAAACATTATTTTAACTTGTTCTATTTTATGTTAATGATTACGTCAACTATACTACGTTCTTTTCTGAATTTCGTAGCCTAATTATGTTCCAAAGTTACTAATTTTTCTTTATTTTAATTACTAAGAACTAGAATATAAAAATATTTTAAAATATTGTATAAATTTAAAATACTGTTAGTTAAATTTTTTCAATCCGACACTTCGTATTTTGTTACATTTTTTAAATCTACTAGGTTTGACACTTAGGTTCTAAAGTGGGTATTTTGAAAAATCCTATTTTGAATTTTAAGCGCTGTTGTGTGAAAGCCATTAAAGATAGAGAAAAATGATTTACACTGTCTTTATTTTTAATTTTTAAGTAATTTCTTTGCGGTTCAAAATGTTAACTTTTTGGTCAACTTGTGAGGATACTCATATAATCAACAAATATACTGATTATTTTAGCAAAAAGGTATTTTGCACTGGTGAACTTAAAATGTACTTTATACAGTTAAATCCTGCTGCGTATTATGCACTAGCTTATTCCCATGTATGGTATACTATTATTATTAAGTGCCTGCGCAGATAAAATACATCGAGTTTTTATTACACAAAAACGTCTAGTAACATTGTTGCTTGATATAAAAAATAAACATTCAAAATACTTTTATAGAACACTATCTTGCATATCTATATATAAGGCGCACAGTGAATTAGGAATACTATCAAAAATTAAACTATAGGAAAATCAGGATGGTAATTTTATTTTAAATTAAAATATGATATTTTCAATCCTGTAATAAACTAAATAAATATACGACTGAGATTTTTTTTCAAAAAATAATTTTAAGCAAACATTTACAATTTGTGAAAATAAAATTTCTAAACAAAATTTGAATCCTTTCGGAATACACATACATTTAATAAATACTCAAATAGTCAAACAAAATTAATGTAGAAACAAAAATGAGATAAAATAGTTTTATTTTTAAGTGAAACTAATAGTGATGGGGGATCGAATCCTTTTTTAGAGGTCGATCATTCGGTACTCGAGTACATTAAAGGATCGAGTACTTAACCGAGTACCTAGTACTAGGATTCTAACAGTAGGTAAAACTAATTACCCAAATAAATTCAAAATATGTTTTTTTAATAACACATGGCAACATTGTGTCAGACTTTATCCCAAAATATTTTCGAAATACGATGAGTCGGTTCTACTCACAACTTCGTAACTCGTTACCCGAGAACCGAGACTAAAACTCGAGACTCGAGACCCGATTTGATTCGATCTCGAATGATTCATCTCGGCAGAATAACTGAGATTTTGTGTACTCGTTCTCTGGATCGATCCTGTTACTTTGTATTCGAGTACAACGAGTACTTTTAAGGATCGAGTACTCTTCGATCCTTTGTACTCGAATACCCCATCACTAGAAACTAACGTAAATTTGGTTAAAAAACATCTAATAACCAGAGGAAAAGACCAAAAAGTGTTTCCTTCCTTGGTTCGGACCAGAAGTCTCCGATCTCAAAAAGTAAGTTTAATCCAAAAGAAAAAATACGTTTATAAAAAATAGTTAGGTTACCCCTCCCATCCCCCTTGAATGACCTGGGAAGGGCGGTACTTTTTGAATTTAAATATAACGTATATTATAATGTGTACTTTTTGCTTACACAATGTGTTTATAACTTAATTCCAATTTTATATCCTGTTTAAAAGTAAAATCTTCGCCATAATTTTGAGCAAAATAACGAGTCTCTTGTAGCATGTTGTGGAATTCTGTAGTCTCAAATTTGCCTGTCAGGACCATTCAATCGAAGACGAGACTCGTCTGAGAATAATATTCGTTGCCATTCCTATTCGGTGAAGTTTTCATGTTCGCGGCTACTTGTTAGACGCTTTGTACGGTATTGTCTTGTGAGTTCTGATACCCTTGCTAATCCTCTAATTTTCAGTCTCATATCTACATAGTGGTACAGTAGATTTCATGATGTTGAGCCATGAAAACGTAATTTTGAATTGCTTTTTTTATTAAAATGCAATTCTTGTGAGCAGTTGTAATGAGTTTAAGGGGGTTCGTATGACCTCCTTGTTACGTCAACAGTCTCCAAAAACCTATTCCAAGTTCTTAAAATCACAAATTGACTTAAGCCACGTTCAGGGGCATTTTGTCATTTGTGAAGTCTATTTCTAATACGTGTAATTAGACTGGCTACTTGAAAAGTATTTAAAAGTATTCTTTGCTTCCCCCTGTCATAATTATTAATAACTAACAACTTTTAAATAAAGACCGTTACTCTACTTAATATGTGAATTTAAGAATAGAACTAAATATATATCACTAAAATTCGATATTTATTCATACCTAGATGTAATAAATCAATTAAGATAAAAATAGTATTTTTGTCAGTTTCGATTCAAAGCCAAATATTTAAAAAATTAAGGTGATCCTTAATTCATTTTGCGCAGTATATATAGGGTCCGGCAAATCTATATTGAATTATTGTTATTTCTGATAGTACTGCTTTCACTACGTAACTTCTATTATCTAAAAATTGTAGCCACTTCAACCTGAAAATCTTATTCAAATCAATACCTTGTATATTTCTAAATTATAAATGGAAAATATTTTTTTAGGTCACAGCCATTACCTGACGATTCTTCAGGTAAAAGTGGTGCTAAATTTTATCTAAGTTACGATAAAATATTTATAATTAAAACTTTAACTTCCGAAGAAGTTGAAAGGATGCATTCGTTTTTGAAACATTATCATCCGGTGAGTATGTCATATAATGTTAAGTAGGTATAGGGTCACTTTCGTCCGGCTTCCTCCCCCGCATCCCCATTTCCATGTAGTCATGATCGACGCTCCCCTGTCGGTGCACGGGATCTTTGGGTATGTACCGAATATGCATCTGTTTCGTGTATCGCATGGGTTTTTTTGGACAAATTTCTGGTATTGGTTTCGACGCTTAGTTATCGGTGAAACGGATCTTTGCCAAGGTACCGATGATACATCTGTTTTGCGCAACGACATTTCCCATTCTGTTTTCTGTGGCTGCGACGCAACGCATGGATTCGTTGCTATTCCCGTCGACCACTAGCGCTCCACTCCGTGATGGTATTTTCTGTGTCGGTAACGGTTGGTTCGCGGCGTAGCCAAATCGTCAAATGTGACATCTATTTATCATCGGTCGTGTACGGGAGTGTTGTCGAGTTGTTAGTATAAGATAAACAAAAAGACTAAACATATTATTTTGGAGATCTTTTAATTTAGTAACAATTCTTAAAATTATAATACATGTATTCGTTAATATTATCCATATCATAATAAAATGTTTATAAAGTTCACTCTGGATATGATGGCTTTCTTCTTCAAAGGAATATTATATTTCTCCAACTTTACTCATATCAATTTCAAATAATGGTGAATCTATCATTTTCCAGAGTTCAGTATCCCATTGTGAGTTGTTTTGAAATATGAATTTCAATTTATATTCAAGTGTACAATTTGTAATTTCTTCAGCAAATACGGATAATTTGCCGTAGTTAATTTTTGTTTGGCCCAATCTCCCACTCTGAGCGATTACTATCATGTCCATTGTTGAAGCAAATGGTCATATGCATAACACAATCCGAGACATTAGTCTAAATTACGTTATTTAAAATTGCAACTGGCACAAAAATTTTTTTTTGAGAGACACCATTTGGATGTATTCTTTTTTGTGGAAGATATGTTTGAGATAACTGTTCAGTAAAGTATTCGATAAATCAAAGTTTTTCTTTTATCCCTGGAAAATTTTAGATATTTCTTCAGTTTCCTAATCTTACTTAAAAAAAACTTGTTTTCATAGCAATATTCGCTCATTCTTGTCGACTACTATAATATTTTAAATAAAAAAACTGTAGTCAATTTCAGTATCAAACTTACATGTAAAATTTCGTTTTGCAAAAGAATTGTGAAGTTTTTGATGAGGGCTTTCCTCATCTTCTAGTACAAACACAAATTCTTTGACACCACTATTCTTGTTATTGATAAACATCTGATATTAATTCTTCTGTTAAATGAACCTTATGTCCATGATTTTCATGGTATCAAAGCACTTTCATGCGAAATTGATTAAATTTTATAAAAATTGTGCCATACGCAATATTGACTGTGTTCAAAAACTTTCTGTTCACATTAAAAAAAATCAATATTAACAACAATATTGAACGTTTTGCGTTTATATTTATTTTCTTAGAACACTAAATTCTAAACTTTTAAAAGTCGAAACTGACCATTCTCTATTTTTTGACATATATATTTTCATTTAATTTTGCTTTGAAACTTCTTAAAATCACTTAAAATCTACTGCAGAGTTTACAAGCCGAATTATTGCTTTATTACCATATTTTTTAATGATTTCATTATCTATAAAAAAGAAGAAGACATTAGAGAGGGATATTTTCTTATAGACATAAGGAATAGATGTAAAATCATCGAAATATCGTCTTTTAAGACAAATAAGTTTAAACGTTTTTGTTGTCTCTATACTAGTTACATTAGGTTAAGTTAGTTAACACACTACGACAAGCTAGGCTCACCTCTAAAAGGTTACAGTTCACCATACAATCCACACCTTACGAAGGATGGTTGATTTCGGTGAGGCTTTCTTAAGTTGTACGAAAACAAACGTATGGAACCCATTCATTTGCAGAACTGGAAAGAGGCATAGTATGTGGTCTTCAGTTTTGTCCTCGACGCAGCACAAAAGGCCGATGTTTGACTCATATATCATCTTCAGCTGGTATCGCAGACGACAGTGATCAGTAAGCAGTCCGTTTAGAATGCGTAGATCTCTTCTACTCCATTCCAAGATTTGCGATATGGTGCTACCTAGGGGTTTGGGTATGAACGCCTAAGAATGAGCAAGACAAGGGGTATCTTTCCTCCATTACGAAGGGTTCTCCTCTCAACCCATGCTTCGTTTACCCAAAGAATGGTTCCGGTACAGTGTACTCGTATTCTGCCCCTCTTATCTGCCCTTTTTATATGAGACTGTTGGCTTTCTTATTACTTTCCACCCCTTGTGCATAGGTACTCAGAGTAGGGTTACTCAAATACTGGCAGCAATGCGATCCAAGGATTCGATACAGTTCCACACCAGTTTTGATCCTATCGTGTTGGAGCTTAGTACTTTTAGCGCCACCTGGCTGTCGGATAAAATACACAGACGCGGCGGAAATACTTTCGACCGTACTCTATCCATGCTAGTGATAGAAAACGCGTTATGAACTAATATCTTGAAGTAGAGATATATCGAAGTGGGAACATCGTTCCAGTCAATTCAATAGTAACGTACCGGCAGTCGGGGTCGTATCTCTAGTTCGTAGAGGGAAAACATCATTGCGCTCTCTCTTGATCATGTATTATTTATTATTCGTATTATTTTGCTCCTTAAAATTTAGTCTATTGTCTGTTATATTCTCCCTAAACCTGTATATGATTTTGTCGCCTGAAAGATGGTGGTAGCATACTTACCGTAATTTAATGAGACACTCGGTTTTCTGCTGTTACCTCCGGCTGCCACCACATTTGAAGTTTTTGAGTCGTCTGTATACAGTACAAGGCCGATCCTTGAAAGGAGATATTCCTCCTGTGCTATTCGTTTCTCCCTGAAATAATAATGTTACAGGCTTCCTGAAAGATATTGGAGATAATCTTTTGAAAAAAGCTTATAACAATTGTATACAGGTCATCAGCATAGCATTGAAAATCCACCCCCAGCTGGGACAGTCTGCTAAGTAGTGAGTCAAACAAGAGGGGACAGAACCTCGTTTTGAGTGCATTCCTTAGCTCCCTGAACACAACAATCTCCTCTTGCAGTGATAATATCAAGAAAATTATTTTCAATCATGTCTTTGATCCAAATGAAGATTATCCTGCTTATTCCCTTCCGCTCAATTGTGGCGTAAAAGGATTGAGATAGGGCATTGATTTCAATATTGAGCCATCTCCTTGTGCTGGAGAGAGTCCACTCTTTCCTACGAGGTTGTTTAGAGTCAAATAGGTGAATTTGCCAACCTGGAAAGCATATTATTTAGAGTTTAAGGGAAGTTCCCTAGATACCCCACTCTAATATGCCAATCTAGAATTCTTTGTAGAGTTTTTAGTAGAAGCGAGGTAAGGCTGATTAGTCTCAAGGATTTGGACAAGGAGTTATTGGCCTTCTTCGTTTTCGGACCTTTGCGATCGACCAGCCCATTGGTATGTAACTCCACACCAAACTAGCACTAATAAATTTCATAAGAAGGGACAGCAGTTGCTCTAGACGGCAGGAAATGTGCCATCTCTTCTAGTGATTTATATCGGAAGTAAAAATTCATATTATTGAGAGTGGAGTAATCACCTCTGATGCACCCTTCCAGTCTTCCTTAACTGAGCATGCAGATGAGTCCGATAGAAGTAGAAAGCGTAGCG
Organism: Hermaeophaga mercurialis; assembly: GCA_951812935.1. Classification (NCBI taxonomy): domain Eukaryota; kingdom Metazoa; phylum Arthropoda; class Insecta; order Coleoptera; family Chrysomelidae; genus Hermaeophaga; species Hermaeophaga mercurialis. Next base: position 30,482,743 of record OX638364.1, read on the forward strand.
CGCGATCCTTCAGAAGCTGTCCGGGAAGTAGTTCGGTATGAGGATCTCTAACGTTTGCCTTTTAGAGTTCGTAACAGAGCCGTCCGGTTCTACCGCCTCCAACTCCTGAATCAGATCTCGATAGAGGATCTTGTGAAGTCTTGTTTCAACAGTTAAGTCTATTTTACTCTGACAGAACCTCCTTCAAAACCCCTTAACTTTCAGGATATCTTTAGCATATCCCGTTAGAGCAGACCTGTAGTTGTCCCAGAACCCCGTTTCTTTAACCCGATTGAAGAGACGTCGAACTTCTTTTTGTCCAAGTTGAAGCTCCACTAAGGTGACCGTCTATGGTTTCTCTTCTCTTTGAGTGGGCAGTTGTCTAGTTAGGCTTTGAAAACGGCGTTCTGCAACTCATCGTTTGCCGTCTTTATTCCAGCCTTTATAGTTGCAATTTCGTTCTCCAAGTGCTTGTGAAGGGATCTCCTAATCCGATTCAGTTAGATCTCGAAACTGCACTATAAGTCTATGCTTTGCTCTAATTTGGACAGTTAATAGTGTTGGTAGTGAAAAACTGAGTACTGATCATTATATCTAGACCTTCCTTGTGAACACTATTCAGAATAGTTGGCAAGACCGACCCCCTTTATAAATTAAAATATGTAGACTGACTCACTTCTTTCATTAATGTTTATTCTTCTCAAGTCTTAGTAGCGAGCATTCGCGTCATATCCAATGATCAATTGCTTATTGGCAAGGCAGGCATGCCCGTGGCTTTCCACCAGGGGTTATCCTTGCGTTCTTAGTGCCACGGGTCTTTGGGTCGGACCGAGGAAGATTTCTCAATCTTTGTCGGGAGGTCGCACCACGGTCCGTGAGGGAGATCTTTTCTCCGTCGAGGGCCCTGAACACTCCTTCGAAAACCCCGAACCACCTGGCTTTCTGGAGAACTATTGTCCGTTGCTCTTCTCACATTCGCACAGGTCTGCACTATAGAAAGTCCGAAGTTCCAGCCGCTTCAATTCCACTATAGACGCATCATCCAGGGTGTCCACATCTGACTGGGATCGTCAGGGTTCCTGTAGAGAACAGTCCATAACAAAGCGGTCAGGCTCATATTCATATTCAACGGGCGCAGCACCTTTAATATGTGGGGCCAGCACCTCAGGGATAAAGAAAGGCCACACAGGTATGGCTTTTTGGTACATCCTCTCTCTGCACAGCTTCGTGCCACGGGGCAAGGTCATTTACGGCTTTCCAATTCTGGGGGGCTGCCGCGCAAGCGGTAGCTTTTCTCGGATACAGAAGAGGGGGAGATTCACTCCGCTCTACTTCTCCTCCGACCTTGCTAAGGACGACTAACCAAGGTGGGTTTGTACACTTGTCTTCTTCCTATTAATTTCCTTTAGGATGGTTGCTAGAGGCTAGAGGGACCTCATACTTGATGCAGCTCTTCAGCATCCGATCAAGACATATTCTCGTCGCAAAGGCAAACTTTCTTCCATTCAGGTCCAGAGTGGCGACTGCCTGAGAAGCATCTTCCTCCCCTGAATCTTGCACATGCCCTGAAGGGGATTGAGGTGATGTTAGCAACTCACTCAGGGGATTGTACCCCATTGTCTGGATTTGTTTTGTTTATTTCCTAGTACACGCAGATCTCACTAGTAGCTAGGAAAAAGTAGACGACCGTAGCAGATCTCTGCATATTATGGCAGGCTAATTTCTCTGGGAAGCCGCTTGGTGTCCCAGAGGCACTGCCTGCGGCACCATTCAGATTTCCGCACGGGTCGCGTAACATGTGTCTTGGAAGAGTTCCTTGACCTACTTTCTCTAGATCCTAGAAGGTTTGCTGGGCATCCTCTGAACTCGGTAGTAGTGTAGCCTACTTCTTTCTGAACTGTCTCTTGGTTACCCTCGATGCCACAATCACCATATAAGGAACCGAGGACCCAAGCCCTTCCAACAACGTCAAGGTCTCATAGCTCCCAGGAAGGGCTCGACAGTTGTTACTTTATGGTCTTTTGTTCGATATATATATTTTTACTTATTATAATTATAACCTGTTCGGAAGTAAAAATTGTATTTTTTTAATCGAAATGTATGAGTTGAGATGAAACATAGTTGAAACTTAACCTTATAAAAAACGAATTAATGTATATTGAAGCATCAGTCATCATTGAATATAATTCATTCGGTTGATTAATGATGGACGTTTTCGTGTGGTCATTTTGACCAATTTCCCCTAAAATGAGTTTAACCTAAATTTAGCCTACGATCAAAGTCCCGGGCTATTACACACCTTTTCAAATTTTAATTGACGTTGTAAGAACTCCTCGATATAACGATGTCTTTCTTTTGAGGAGCGACAATGTTTCGGCCAGTCAGAAGATTCTTGCTTTAATTTTATAAATTTGTACATCAAACTATTGAAGAAATCTTTGCAACCTGAAATTTTATCGAATTGAATTGGTTCGTACTACCAAATTTCATAAAATTGGAGTATTGTGTATCCTTTCTAAACTGTTTTAATCAACATAAATTTTTGGATGTCCAATAGGAAATTTTCCGTATTTACAAACCCAAGGATATAAAAAATTGCATTTACATATTTAATTTTCTCGTTTTTTAATTTTTATGATACTTTGCAACATTACCTGTGCGTCCACGGTCGCGAGTGTTAATAGATCTTTATTTAAGAGAGAATGTAATTCAGTAGAGTCTTGAATTTCATTTGTCACATTTTCTCGAAAGTGCATTTCTAATGACGTCATAGTTTTTTTATTTTAATTTTTCGATTTTGGATTGATTATCTATCCTTGTTTTCAAGTTTCATTTATTGCTGAGGGGTTTATCTTTTTAATTTTTAAAGCAATGAATGCAACCGTGGTAAAGACATCCAATAAATTCCCAAACTTGTTTTTTCTGAGAACAATATCCGTTTACCCGTATTCCTGTTACCAAAGCCTTTCTTCCTTTAGCAGGCTGTTGAATATTGATTTTACATTGCTCTCTGATTTTTGATCAGTTTGTATCAAATATTTTGATGACGTAGCATAAAAATTTTAAGATAGGGTCATGTAAGCTGTTTTTATTGATTTTCAACGGTTTGGCTGCTACAGACAAAAAAAAGTGATTTTTAGGTGGCTGTATTAAACATAATAGACATTAAGTGTGATACATCATTAGGTTTATAAAAATGTAAAAACGTATGGGGTATTCCATTTAAAAAAACATAATTTTATATTGCTGTTCAAATTTAGGATTTCGAAGTAAATTTTAATAACTTTTGTGGTTTACTCATTAGGCTCTGTTTCGTTGATCGTGACTTACCATGTATAATTTAGAAAGAATTGGTTGTCAAAGCCTCCTCCATTGTGTGCTAAGATAGTAACAAGTTTAAATCTTGTTCGATTTGTTAAAATATGAACAAATGGCAATTAGATAATCACATTTTAAATCTCCTTGACAACGACCACCTTTTTACAAACTCGACTTTCTTATTAATACATTCGTTAGAGCACTGACTAAAAATACAAAGATTTGTTTCATGCAAAAGACATCAATCAGATTGAAAATTTTGTTTTATATTCAAATCGTAATAAATAAATGTAAAAAAAAATCATAGGAGGTGACTTAGTATCTGATTGAATGCTGCAGGAACATGTTTTTTACCAATAATACAAAAGATGCCAATTTCAGAGTTTCTGGATTAACAACTTATGACAAATGCTATCGAATGCTTTGGAAAAATCTGTATAGATAACATCTACTTGGTAGCAAACTTCGAGTGATGAAATTAAGTAATCCTGGTAAATAGCAAGGTTTGTTGCAGTTGAACGACCTTAATAAAACTCGTACTGGTGCAAAGAAATGTAATTTTTGTTGGTGGGAATACTTCGTCAGTCAGTATAGATTCCAATAATTTAGGTATTGTGGAAATCAAAGAGATGACTCTGTTATTTCTGATGTTAGATTTGTCGCCTTTCTTATAGATTGGAACTAATGTAGAAAATTTCCAGTCTGAAGGAAAAGTGCCAAAGTCAAATTATTTTTGGAAAACGAGACTGCACAGAAAGAGAATTACAGCTTAGGGTAGTACAAAATGACGGAAATGATGCATTTATGGGATCGGAGCCGATCTTCGCATAATTTGTTTGGAAATAATTTGCAAAAGCATTGCCTATATCTGTGGGATTACTTAGTTTTAGGTTTTCATAAATCATTCGGTTTGGCAGACCAAAGTTTCTTTTTAGATTTGTGACAAATGACCAACTTTACATTCTCGGAGACAGGATGTTCAGAGCTAGTAACAAAAGTAACGTAGCATAACTCTGTTCTGTGTTTAACTTCACGGCTTTCCTCCGAAAAAGCTAAGCAATCTGCATGTAAACGAGACCTTTTGAACCTATTATGCAGCTTATTTTTCTCAGCAATCAATTTTGTTATACTTTCTTGAATAATATTGTGGAAGAGTTCAACGATACGATTTATGTATTGACACTTAGAAATGAAAGACCAGTGTGTCTTAGCGAAGTTGCTCAATCCAGTGAAATTAGCTTTATTAAACGGAATGAGTCGCTTTATCGATAAAGATTGGTGGTGATATGTTATTTATTTCGCAGGTATTTTATCGAGCAGAAAAGTTTTTTGATCCTCTTAACATGCATATTATTCTAAAGAATAGATGTGGAAGCGAGCATGTTTTTATTGATATTACCTATGTCTTTAATCCCATATTCAAGTTCTAATGTACTGTTGTTGGAATCTTATTCGTCATATAACTGTCCAAGTGTTTGCATTTCTAAGTTTAGTTCGGTAATACAGTTTCTTTGTTCCAACAGAGTGCTGTTAAGCCTTTCTTCCGCCTCAATAACATCATCGGTAAAATAGGCTTTCCTGTCTCTGAGCGTTCGATGTATTTATTTTTCCTTTATCTACTTTCTAAGAGTTTCGCAAAGTTTGATGCAAATTTGTGAATGAAATCAAACGCAAGAAGCCATTAGGTGTTATTTAATAATTATTTAAAAATAACAGAAATGGAAAAATTTGAATGTCTCGCTGGGACCTCTTAGGAGTCTCGCTCAACAAAATCGCCAACAGGCCATTTGCCGTCAAATATGTACAATTTCAGATATATGTACTTTGATATACAGCGGATATACTCAGAGATATTTTCTAGGTGCTCCTAGAAAGATACGGCCGAATCAATACCGACGAGTAACCCTTATGTACAGGCCCACCTAGGTAGGGAAATTGTTATAGGTAATCTTACTGTGGTAGGGCCAGATCAGTACCAGCGAACTACCCATCATGTTCAGAGTTACCTAATGGCGCAGATTTAGAGAGAGTAAAGAGAGTCTAACCTTGTATTTATATGAATATATGAATAAGTGCAAGCATAACTTAGCCGACCGTAATGTAGTTCACCCTAAATCAGCGGGTCATTTACTACAGGTGGAGGGTAAACTGCACCAAATTCTTAGTATCTTTATGGTGGTACAATTTAAAGGCAAATGTCTCCTGCACGCCATCCACCGGGCGGGACCCAAGCGAAAATTCCAGTATAGTGCAGGCGCTGGAGGTCATTGAGTATACATAATATGAAGATCGGCAACTATTGTTGGATTCTTATACCTGAGACCCCAAACAATGGTGAAACACATCTTGCCACCATCTGTGATGGTCCCTTCCCCTTCCCTTCACGTCCCCTTTTCGCCTCTATGGTAAGCATAGCTCGCTCAGATGTTTAGTGTGTTTTTACATCTATCGACGTTTGCGTTATTCAGTATTGTTTGTTGTGTACGCATAAAATAATTCGATTTTCGTTATTTTTGAGTGTTTGTTTAAAGTGTGCTGTATTGAAAAACGTCAGAAATGTCGTTAGAAGTGGTTAATTTAAAAAGAAAAAGACCAAACGAACAGTTTTGTTTATTTTGTGATATATCAAATGATTTAGTGAATGAACCAAGGTTAAGTATGCTGCTTAACATTAAAAAAGCAGCAGATAGAAGAAAATACAACATTCGTGAAAAGTTTTCAAAACTCTACAGACTCTACAAGACAAGAATTTTCATGGCATCAAAACTGTTTAGCTACCTATATAAGTGAGGAGAAAATAAGGCGTCGAGATATTGCGTTGTGTAAAAAAGAAGAAGAGTCTGCTTCAACTTCCAAAGCAAGCGTAGAGTTATGTTGTCGAAAATCTCGTTCGTCATCAAGGACACCTGCAGAAGTAAATAAGCCGTTGAAATGCATAATTTGTGGAAACAAAAATAAGCAGCTGCATTTGTGTTCCGAAATTTCAGCAGCGGAACAACTTTTAAATACGGCACGCCGTAAAGAAGACCATGTTTTTACCCAACTTAGTACTTGTCAACGGCCTGAAGATTTATTTGCTATCGAAGTGAGGTATCACAAACATTGTTACCGTGATTATTTAAGATTGCCGAGAAAATCTACAGAAATACTTCATGATGCATTTCACAAACTCATCGATGAAATTAAAGATCAGTTTTCAACTCATTGTATTGAAACGCGCTTCTTAGCTCAGCGACTCGCTGAACTTACAAACATAGAGGATGCAGTGATTGAGAATCGTGTAGTGAAATCATTACTTATTGATAAATTTGGTGAAAACGTATTATTTTCTTACCCGACTGATAGGTCAAAATCTTCATTAGTGTTCATGGGAAATATATCATTGGCAGAAATAATAGAACATGTTCGTAGCATCACTTCAGAAAAACACATCATTCAGAGTGCAAAAGCATTGCGTCAAGAATTATTGAAAACGGAACTAATACCTGGTGGCTATTTACGTGATGAAAATTTGCTCCAAAATTTCTTAGAAAATGGAAGATTGTCACAAACATGGGAGATTTTTCTGCAAGCTTTGTTTAATGCAAAAAACCAAAAATTGGGCGAAAACTATTATAAAAGAGCATTATCTGTATTTTATGACATATTTTTTACTGTTACTGAGAAACAGACACCAAAACATATAGCTTTAGATGATGAAGAGCTTGATTTAGAAGTAACAATTTCAATAGTGTGTGAAGATGCAGAAGAAAATTTAATTATTCCTAAAAATATAGTGAAAAATTCATCGTTATTTCTTCATGGCGCTATTGACAACAACGACTTCAATGAAGAAATACTAAGCGGTAAAGACTCTACCCATGTAACATCTATGGTAATTTATCAGGAAAAAAATCCTATCGAGAATAAAATAAATCTCGTTAAATTGAAACCTACAGCTGAACAGTTGCGAGGAATTTTCCTTTATCATTTCAAGTAGTTCCCCTAATCGTTCATGTACCATTTCCATGTTATTAACTCCTTGTTTATCTATGTCCATGGGAAGTAAGTAGACGGCACTACTACTCTCTATACTCTCGCTCTTACTCGTCCTAGTTTTGGCTGTTTGTATGAGGTAATCACATTGTTCCTCAATTTCTGTAATTAGATCGTTCAGGCCTTCATATTTTACGGCCAACTTGTCAGTTATGTTGCTTCCACCTATGTTTCGTGGGTCTACTAGTATCGCGTAGTTTCCTTGTTTGCTTATTTCTCTCGATTCTTCTATTCCTGCTATTTCCGTGGCTCTATACATTTCTTATAGCCATTTCTCATCTAGAATCTCTACGATGCTTTCAAAACCAGTATCTCTTGATAGTACCGTTTATATTTTCTTTGTCATTTGGAGTCTTCTTTCTTCATATTCATTTTTGATATCTCCTATTCCTACTTGGACCGCTCTAGTTTCCATCTCCATTTCTAGGCTTTTAGTCTTATATTTACCCACTATCATATCTACTTTTTTCCACCCTTTATTAATATCTTTTATCTGTCTTCCCAATTTTTGCACCATAGTTTTTATTTCTGTCTTTGTCTTTGAGCTGGCCTCTTTTAAGTTTCCTAGTTTCTCGATAGTTTTCGTAAGTTCCCGTAATCCCCTTTTATAATCTTCAATCTCTTTTCCCTCTGCGTCTTCTACCAGATTTATTGTAGCTGTCTCTGACAATTTGGTATTTGTTTGCTCCAGTTTGTCTATTACTATTTCTGTACTAGGAACAGTTATGTCTAGTTTACGTTTCTTCTCGTTCCTTTGTTCCGGTGTTTTATTACTGCTCCTTCTGTCCTCGTCCTCGATATCTGTGTCTGTTGTGAGTTGTCCAGGAGTAAACCAGCATTCTCCTGCTGCTTCTCCTGTATCAGGTGGCGTTCTAGTTATAGAATGTCTTCTCATGAAAGGGTCATTTGAAACACCTTCTAGGCTAATACCCTGTCTTCTGTTCGTCTTCAGTTCCTATTTCATTTCCTCTAGGTCCTTTATTTTATTTTGATTTTTGTTAATATTATTATCATCTGTATTTGTATTTATTTGTGTATATTTTTCTTCTTTATTAGTATTTACGTTCATTTTTATTCCCACGAGTTGGGTAGAATTACAGTCGACTGCAGCAATGCTCCCATACTGCAGCAAGGCTATTTACAATGGGATGTCTCCTGGTATCCCAAGGGTATCGTATATGGCACATTTTCCCTAGTACCTTTCATGTCCTCAGCACGTTGACTTACACCTTAACCTTTCGGGGATTTTTGTAACAGGTTTTCTCCTTCTTGTTTGACTGTTCTTAGCTTCCCTGCTCCTCTTCGACCTTACCGGCATCGCCCTCAGATTCATAGCAGGTACTGACCTCCTCCACCACGACAAGGTGACAGTCCAGGGAGGAGTCATTATTATTATTATTATTATTATTATTATTATTATTATTATTATTATTATTGTTATCATTATTATTATCATCATTATTATTATTAATCATCATTATTATTAATCATCAGTATTATTATAATCATCATCATTATTATTATTATTATTATTATTACTATCATCATCATCATTATTATTATCAGCATTATTATCATCATCATAATTATTACTATTATCATCATATTATCATTATTATTATTATTATTATTATTATTATTATTATTATTATTATTTATATTATGTGGTTTAAATGGTTTGTGTGATATGCTTTTTATTATGATGGTTGTATTTTTTTTTCTGTTTGTTTCTAGTTTTCAATTAAATTGTTTTTATATTTATTTTTCAAGTATTGGTTTAACCCAGTTACCAGATTGAAGTGTGTAGACGTTTTGTAAAAATAATATAAATAAAGCAATAGATGTCGATGACACCCCCGACTCGAGTCGGTTGGGAATTACATTTTTTACAATTGAATTCATGCCCTATTATTATTTAGCAAAGCAAAAAGCAATATAATGATTGTTTCTACCCTTACTTTTTAGTTTTTATAGTTATTTCCTCAATAGATGGTATCACTTTCTTAAATGGTAGATGAGTCTTTAACAGTAAAAAGGTAATTAATTTTGGTAAAATTTTATTTAATAATAAAAATAAAAAGTTCTATATTTGATACGTGAGGTCATCGATGAGTATGAGGGATGACAAATAGATGATAGATTTGACAACCTAGCAACATCGGTGCGGTGACATGACAACGTTGGTACGACAAACGACAAATAGATCGCACGAAAACAGATGCGCCCTCTCAAAGATACGTTTCAGCGATTACCGATACAGAAAATACCATCAAGGGGTGGGGGTCGGAGCCAACAACGAAACCACGCGCTGCGTGAAAACAGATACACTTTTGGTACCAAAAGATCCCTTACACCGATAAGTATGGTTCGACAACACGACACCGAACACAATGGAAAGTAGAGAAGGACAGGAAAAGTGCGATCGCTTACTACTTTATTATATGGAGATGTATTATATATATACAGGGTGAGTCATTCATAACTATTGGGACATAGGCTAAGGGCAGGTTATTTGGACCAAAATATTTATATATATATATATATTTATTTATCAATTGTTATCGACATCGGCACAGAGGCATAGCTTTGGATAACAATTATCTGACAGTCCAAAGCACACTTTTCATAAATGACATATTAAATCCCCTTCTGTGACCCTGAACTGTTCAATTGAGTTTTTCTCGAAAATGGGTGAAATTATCGTTTGTAAACAAAAAATATTATGTAGAAATTATGTTTTTATCATATTTTCTAATCAAAATCACTAAAAAGTTTCGTCAAAAAAAGCTACCACTTAATTTCATCATCAGGATTAATTCTAATTGTAACAAAATGTTAAATAATACATAAAATAATATTCCTTGTCCAAAGCTATTCCTCTGTGCCGATTTCGATAACAATTGATAAATATACTGTGTCGTCGTCAGAAAAAAACGAAAAAAAAATTTGAACTTTAACGCCCTATATCTTATTCCACAGCAATATTTTAATAAGGTATATTTGGCCCTATTGTCATATTTTGGTCCAAATAACCTGCCCTAATCCTATGTCCCAATAGTTATGAATCACCCTATATATATATAAGGTGTCTCACGACGTTTTGATGGTGTAATATCTCGAAATCTTCACATGACAAGTATGAAATTTGGCAGCTATAAACTGATGCTTGTATTTACTATAAAGACTTCCGCTTTTCCTCTCATTTCCGGTCACGTGAACTTTTAGTTATATCTTTCCAACGATACCACACTTGTCATGATTCTATTGTGCAGTAATGGTAATATGGGCCATTTATTTTTATTAAAGTAGATTGTGCCCTCCAATATTGGCTTCCAGTTTTTCTCGCGTTTCTGGTTACATTACTTTTTTGAATTGAACTACCGTTATACAGGGTGTCCCACGACGTTTGAAATTTAATGAAAATAAACGGCCCATATTATCATCACTGCACAATAGATTCATCATAAGTGTGATATCGTTAGATTTGTTTTTAAAAGATATAACTAAAAATGTAATATAATGCCGCTTGGCCCATTTAAAAAAAAATGTTGGGATCACGTAGCCGGAAATGATAGAAAAACTGAAAATTGTTTATAATAAATATAAGCATCAGTTGGGACTGTTTATAGCAGCCAAATTTCATACCTTTCATGTGAACAGTTTGCGAGATATTGGACTGTCAAAACGTCGTGGAACACCCTGTATATTACTACATTTCATTATAGTTGAATTGCGAGACCTTTAGTTAATAATTTAACTAGATTTTGTGCTCAAAACATCAATATAATTGGTTTTGCTATTTTTCAAAGACAACATAGCTAATTAAAATAGAAAAAATACTGTTTTAAATATATAATCTAAAATTGGATTAAAGAATCTACCCATTTGTAGTTATAAGGAAATAGGATTTAGACTGAAATATATTTAAAACAATTGGGTTTATCAATTTTTTTGGAGCAAAATATGCTTAACGTTTACTACTTTTCAGTTCTTGCCAATGGAATGTATTTGCCTAGAGCAACGGCTTCTATCTGTTGCCATATTTAAAAACAATGTACATTTAGAACTAAGACTTTTTTCGTGCTCTACAAACTGGCTTACATATATTTTAAAGTGTTATCCCTTATCAGAGTTTTTATTCAAACATTTTATAACGCTCCTGTACGTTTTATAGGACGTTTAACTGGTAAACAGACAAACGCTTACTATGGTGTAGAGGGTCACTGAGGGGCTCTAAAAAAACATTTGGTTAGTGGGTTATAACAGAGTGTTGAAATTTCATTTAATTCCAACTGTATTACGCAACCGCATAGCAACAAAAAAAGTACTATTAGTGACAAAAACAATATTTCCTAAACAGGGTATAAAAAGACACCTGACCAAAGGAGTTTCTACTTCATAAACAAAAACAATAGTTTAAGTGACTGGGAGACTTACGATATTTCAACAAACTATATTTTCAACATTTTATATTTATACATGTTGTACATGAGATGACTCTTTAGTTTAACTAGTAGTTCCTATTAAGTCATTCTGGTACAAAAAATGTCAAACTGACAAAGTTCATCGTTATAGTAATAATGCTATCGCTTAAATATTTTAAAATAATATTATTATTACTGAAAAATAACAATGGTAGACAGTTATGGCGGTTCTGAGCCATTGGTATATACTTTTCCAAAAAAATTTACGGTATTTTAACAAAGCTGAAATATTGTAATAAAATAAAATAAATTCAATATGCCAAAATAATATTTCTTATGGTTATAGGGAATTCAATATAATGGAATTCTGATCTAGCAGTAATTAAAAATAAAATTTATTTAAAATGTATTTCTTATATAATTGGTTGACGCAAATTAATAGTAAACAAAATTCAATAAAAAGAATACATTTTAACTAGAAAATACAAAATAACAGTACTAACATAATTATGAATAATTGAAATGATCATTTTTTTCTTAATTTGCTATGAAAGATAGAAAAAATATATATTAAAAACATGTTATATATCTAATCATTTAACTATGAAACAATGGTTTGACTAGAGATCAGAATTTAAAAAAACTATACAAAAACATGACATTGAATAATTAAGAAAATAATAATGACTGTACTATAGAAAAGCATGTATTTGAAAGAAGAAGCTCTCTTAATCTGTAATTATGTCAAAATTTAATTTAATTTTACCACTACTAAACCTGTTTTTCATTGTGCAAAATTTTGTTTTATTTTGTGGTAAGTTGTTGTGTTCACTGTTTATTTTATATTATTTTATTGTTTGGTGCATTTTGTATAACAATTTTTTTCATCTTTTAAACCTGAAGATGGCTTTTTAGCCCATACTAGTTGTCGTTGTTATTTTTAAGTTTGAATTAAATAGATTTGGTAAAGATTTTGGATTTTTATTAGAAGTTAAATAATCCCTTATTACCATATTTGAGAATATGGCTAATCTCCTTCAGAATATTTTAAACCTATATTTAGAACGGCAAACAATTTCTGGGATTATAACATCCCGACAGACAAAGGAACTTCACATCTAGCGTAAAAATACGCATGTCTTACTCTTATCTAAGGGCTTTTTTTCAATATAAAAATATAAAATTATCGTATCTTCAAAACTATTAATTACCGAACACAAGTATGATATATTTTTGGAATTGTCTTGAAATGTGCAATCTAAAAAAAATAAAATATACATGGTGTGCCATTAAATTAAAATAAAAAATCGACCAGATTTGGGATTTTTCCTCAAAATTGTTTGTTTAGCTTCAAATGAATTAATTCCATATTTTATGTACACAGTGTAAAGAACATTTATTGTAATAATCATTTGTAGATATTAGAAGTTTCTCTTGTAAATTGTTCCAGTTTCCACATTTTCTGTTCTTCCGTAAGAACATGGTTGATGCATTTTCTCAATTTTTTTTCTAAAAAAGCGGCTAAATTTATAAGGGGACAGAATAATGTTTTCTTTGACATCCGAAAGTCCTTTATTACAAGAATTAGAAAAGGCATATAAGTCGCAGGAGGCCATATAGAACATTTAATTTAAGTTTGCTCTTTTTATATTAAATTATTTTTAAATCTGCTTTACCGTTGAAATAGAAGTTTTTTTATTGTCTGTTATTGGAAATCCCCTTCTGTGACTCTGAATTGTTCAATTGCGTTTTTCTTGAATACGTGTGAAATTATAGTGTTTAAACAAAAGTACCAATATTACGTAGAAATGATGATTACATCATATTTTTTAATCAAAATCGCTAAAAATAAATAATACATAAAATAATACTCCTTGTCCAAAACTATGCCGCTGTGCCGATTTCGATAACAATTGATAAATATACTGTCTCATTCTCAAAAAAAAATTGCATTAAGCAATTTACATCTAACTTTGTTACGCATCTGCATAGCAACAAAGCAAAAAAGACTCCTTAGCTTTAAAAACGGTCTTTCCTAATCTGGATATAAAGAAAACATGAGATTAAAGGAGTGTACATCATACACAAAAACAAATTAAAGCATCTAAAGAAAAAAAGCGTCATTTCTAATTTTTAACATTTCGTTGTCAAATTGAAAAAGAGTTGTTGTTGCCATATGTGAGTTTACATGAACATAAGGAAAATGAGGTAAATAAATCCTTTAGTCTCACAGTCTATAAGATTTAGGATTTATTTCCCCCATTTTCGTTTTGTACTCAGCTATTTATTTACATGTGTATTATGAGAATATCAGAGGTCTGTCCAAAACTGTCGAGTTTTTATCGCTGAGCGATAATAATGAATTGTTCCCAAATAATTATTCTGTCTACCGTTCTGATCGTAATTTTCAGGCGCAAAACTATTCTAGAGGTGGTATGGTTCTTATTGCTGTAAGCAACGATATTGTTTCCTCTCGTGTAAATATAGATCATTTATTTCCACGTATTCTAGCTTGCATTTTTATTTTAAAACATTCCCCACTTCATAAAATGTGTACTGTGTGCAATATCATAAGTTACCAGCTGGATGTTTTTAACTGTAGCATCTCCGATATTTAGGCATTTTTCCTGAACAACAGCTAAAATCTAGGTATATTGTATTCTTTAGTTAAGTTTGTTTTATTTTAATATTTTATTGTAATTGTTTTTATCTTCTTGTTCTGTTCTGTAGTTGGGTGAAAACCTGTTGGAACAGTAAATAAATAAATAAATTTAATACATTAATAATCCACAGCTGACATTATCTTTATTTTTTCGTTTATACGTTTACAAAGTATATTAGCTGTTAAAGCAATAAATTTAACCGTTGCCCACCCCCCATTTGTGCTGAAAATCTTTTGAATAAAATCAGTGAAAGACGTAAATTAATGATTATTTTGACTATTAAGAAACCATATTTCTACATAAGGCAAATACAAGTTCGATTAACAAAAAAATAATGAATTGTACTAGTAATGTCCTCAACAAAACAACACACTATATTTTTAAAATGTGTTGCAATGTTTGAAAAGAAGACAAAAAACTGAGTTATGGGCTCTACCTTTTATTATTCTGTATATAATTTAACTATTCAAATTTTGAATTTGAATAAAATTATTTAGGAATTTAGAGGGTTCAAATGGATTGTTATGGATTTTTAATAATAAATTATGAAAATTATTTAATAATTTATTAAATAATTAAGGAATAGAAAGTATCTGTAATTGTGCTATACCACTCTATTTTTCAAGGCTTCTAAAATCTATCCATCTAAAATTTTAATGGCATTACAAAATTATAATACTACTTTTTACGCGCATACAATTTCAACATCTTTTCTTTTAATCATCAATTAATTTATTATTTTTAATAATGAAATAAATCTTGGACAAAATTAGAAATAAATTTCGTTTTAACTGGAGTATTCTACCACAGGTGTTCAAATTGATACATAAACCAGCAATAATTATTTAATAAGTTTACATTTAATATGAAATAAAGAACTAGACCCACAAAAATCAGGAATAATGAACCTTCAGAAATACCTGAGCTAAGATAGAAGATCATTACTAATACTAAACGAAGAAAATTGAGTGGAAAGCATCTCAGAAGGCAAGATAGAAACGCTAAGAACAATGGAAAGACTGAATTACCAGGGGTACGAAAACTTCGACACAAACGCAACTAAAAAGGTAGCATATTTTAATATGTTCTACAGAGCACAAATAAGCCATACGATTAGAACGATAGTTAACGTAACGACAATAATAAATGCGGTAAATTGGCTTTTTTAAGATCGATCGGCTTATTTCCCAAACTAAACAAAATAGCGAAGTAATAAAAACTACATTGTCTAAAAAAGTTTTTTGTGTTCTTTTCAAATATGTGAACGGATTTTCAGAATTCTAATGTGCAGGCAGATGTTGTTTTGAAGACATAATAATTTATTAAATGTCTATCAAATATCAAAAAATACATTACGTGGTTCAATAGTTGTGACTTTAGAAAGAAATGAGCAAAATCTATAAAACATCAAGTATCTCTGTTATATCTGACTTGAAACCGATTAATCGTGGGTTTTGAAACTGTCTCTAAGACTTCTATCCATAGTTAGCGTTTGTCAGTTCAAAAATTAAAAATTTGCTCTATATTATATTATAATATTAATATTAAAATAGAACGGAAAAAATAAGTAACTATTTCTCTTTTAAACAGTACATTGTAGAGAGGCACGGAAAAACGCTTCTTCCACAGTATCTCGGCATGTATAGATTGACTGTCGATAACGTAGAAACTTACATAGTTGTAAGTAGAAATGTGTTTTCCAATCATCTTAGTACACACAGGAAGTTTGATCTGAAAGGATCCACCGTGGACAGAGAAGCTTCAGAAAAGGAAAGAGAGAAAGAGCTGCCCACCTTGAAAGATAATGATTTTGTTAACGAACAAATGAAGGTCAGTGGATTGTTGAAATTTTAAAAATGAAAACTTATTTAGTAATATTAAATTAAAGACAATTTTCAAGAGTTTAATATCTGATAATACAGGGTATCCCTAAAAAATATGTCGTAAATTATACAATGCTTTCTGAGGATAAGTCAACTTACCTATAGAAATAATTCGTTATTATAATTTTCGATGTTACCAAAAAATAAAGGTATTTTATTTATTTTATTAAAATTTGTATATTTTTAGAATTCCCATATTAACTAATACATTTTGATGAAAAATCACGGCCCCTGGATTAGAGAGAGTTTTTAAAATTTTCTTGCCCTTTTATCCTAAGCTCCTCCAAAGTTTAGCTAGCTACTTAAGTGGGACAAACTCGGTGCTTGCGCATAAAGTTAAAACATTGAAATTAAATTTTGAAAATTAGCAGTGGCGTATCAGATGTGGCATTTTATTGAAACAACTAAAATATTTAACGAAAATAAACTCATGGATACCACATCTGTAACGTCTAAAAAAATATGCTTCATTGCAGATCATTATCACTTGCTTCGACTATTTTCTAGACCCTTGAGAAATGATTTATTCTGAAAACTACATTGATCATATTCGTTAGTATGACAATGCCTCGTCTTGATAGTTCTTTTAAAATTGCTCCTGTGATAAGAACAAATCCAGGTGCTTTTTTGGGTTTAAATGTATTATAGTTTTTTCAGCTACTCCTCTATAATTGACTTCTTCGGCTGTTTGTTTTCCAAATGGTTGTCTACAGTTGGTCGATTAGATTAGGTTGGAAGATTTTTTCCAGGTATTCTGCAAAGAGAGTTACTCTTTCCGTATTATTTTTTGCGTATCTTCTTTCTTTTATAATTGATAAAGGTTGGGTGATTGGTCTTTTAAGTTTTCTTGCTGCGTTTAAGAGCAAGTTCTCGTAGATATGTGCTAATTGTTTTGATTTTGAGTTTTTGAATCTTTCACTTTAGCTGTTGGGCGGATCATTTATACATAGCTTTGTCATTAGGCTTTCAGATCTCTGTTAGATAAATATTTCCAACAGTTTTTCTTTTGGTTTCTCTTTTGTGATTCTAGGCTGATTGTTATAAATCTCCCACACCTTTTCTCATTCATTTTCCAATTGTTAACTATTTGGTACTTTTTTAAAGCGTTTCAAGTTTTTTGTCTTGTTTATTAATGTCGGGTTTTTTATTAATATATTTTTGCTTAGTGTCTTTATGGGGAAATGATCAGACGTAAGCTCAAAAGCTGCTTCCGTTTTAACATAGTTAGCTACTGGATTTTTATTGATACAAAAGTCAAGAAATTTTATCTGGGTCTGATATCCAGTAAATTGGTTATCCATTGAAATTATTCTTAACATCCTAGCTAGTTGGTGTATTATGTAGATTCTTATCTTTAGTTGTGGTTAATTTGAAACCCAATATTGTGTTTTTGGTGGTGTAGTCGCCACCTATAATATACGTCCTTCAAAATGCTGTAAGAAATTTAAATAGTTAATTTTATCGATTGTATATCTTGATGATGAATAAATATCTGCAACAGGAAGATGATATCTTCAATTTCATTTTTGCAGTAATTGCTTGTATATGTTTGGTTTCATATTTGAAATCCTCGTAGTGTGATAAATTTTCTTTAATTAATACTACACTTTCACCACTTGTCTTTTGTGGATGACCAGTATGTTCTATTAAGTATCCCTTTACTCTTATAAACATGTGTGTGCATTCAATGCTGCTATTCGTGGAGGCTTGATGTTTTACTGCTAGTTTACTTTCTGATTTTGAAGTGTATTTTGGTCTTTAGTTTTACTTAGAATGATTGTAGAAACTCTAAAGGTGCTATCTTATGATTGTTAGTAGTGCTTTTGCTTCAGAAAAGAGCCTTGCTAGGTGGGTGAGGTATCTTTTCTTCCTCTTTTATTTTCTACTTTTTATTAGCACCTTTCTGCTTCTCTAGCTAGTTTTCCTTCATCGGTTTCATACCTCGTGTCAATGTGTCTACTTGTTCCTGTATTCCTCTTAATTTAGATTTGCATTCCATGTATTTGCTGTTGCAGTTGAGCCACTACTTTATATATGTTTTCAGGGCTAGTTGTCGTCGGCCTGGCTGGATTTTACTTTCTTCACTGTACTATTATTTATTCGAAAACCATTGATGTCACATACAACAAAGGATTTTAAACTCTTAAGTTTGTAGTCATTTATCAAACTATGGAAATTTATTTTTACGTCTAGAACTTGGCTTTAAGTGCCCCCAAATTAATTCGATTGTATTGAAAATACAATAATAGGGTGCCAGTTTCAGTATATTATATCTATTTTTTTTTCAGGACTCATATTATCTGCGAATACTTTTTGAAATTGTTTCATATGTAAAACTTCATATAGTTGTTTTTGCTTATACGGTCCCTCAAAATATAAATCATCCAAAAGAAAATTTTATACTTTCGTTTTTGTAAAACTTATATTGGCATTTTTAATGAACTATTGGTAATGGTAGGAGATGTTGTACTCTGTTTGGGTTTTATTCGGTATTGTTTTCTCAAATAATTACTTAAATATCTTGGCTTCCATATTTTTTATGATAATGAATATTACAGTTCTCTGTTTTTTTCCATTCAATTTCAAGGAATATTTCACCCATCCCTCCTCACTTAAATATTACAATAATTAACCGTAACGCTTTGTTTGCCGGCATAGTTTCCTAACAGTATCATACCTGGCGTATTATCTTAGGTCCAAATAATAAATTTCTCAATTTTCTTATCTATATGATTTGTTTCAGTAACTATTACGTCAGTCCACAATTCTCTTGCTTTTCGTAAGTGATTAACATTTGTTTATTTTTTTAAATTTAAATGTCGTTTTCCTTATCCAGTTCTGAAGAGTTCGGTAATAGCAACCTATGTTATAACCTGTACTTTCTAATTCCCTCATTATATTTTCAATTTTAGGTATTTCATTACTTTTGTAATAGCAAGTTTTTTTTTCAATTATCTTATCAAACACACATTTAAACATTTAGGAATTCAGGGTATTACATCGTTTCATTTGTTTGGTGGGGCCATTTTTAACTATCTTAGACAAATGTTGCAGGAGATGTTTTGTTTAATTCAGATTTTGCTTGCAGTAATCATTCTTGTCAAAACCAAACTTGTTATGGAGATTATTGTAGGCGTTTAAACAAATTGGCTGCACTTGTTCATTATAATGAATTCATTTCCTTTTTTACTGGAAGCTCTTTTTCCAAATATGCTTTCTCATTATTAACAATCATATCACTACTAGGGTTGCTGCTGTAATTTGGGAATATGGCACCTCTGTAGTTAACTACTGTTTGGCACATGAGCACTTGTAAAATTTAAGGTTTGTTGTGAAAGAAAAATGAAAAAGAACATTTGGATGAACCAAAAACTACTTTTGCCGACGAGGCACTATCAAGAACAACAGTTTTTCGGTGGTATCAATAATTTTAATTTGGTCGGAGCCGTTTTAGTAACGTATTTCGTGAAGATCGACCAACAACCTCATAACCGGCAGAAAACATTGACACTGTAAAAGAAATTATAATGGTAGATCGTCATGTGACATATACGGGAAATCAGTCTTATTTAGTCACGTGTACGAAACATATTGATCAAATTTTCATGATAACTTATGTGTAAGAAAAATGTGGTCTCGATGGATACCGCATAATTTAACAGAAGGTCGAAAACAGGCAAACTCAAACGATTCAACTTAGGTACGTCAAATTTGGTCTATGACATCGTTAGTGTTAATAAAAATATATTCTTAGGGACCGTCTATCCCGAAATTAACGCACCAGTCCTGTCAGGATTTATTATATATTGGTTTATTTTCCTATTCACATAAATAATTTCAAAATAATAATTCTAAAATAACTTAATAATATTTAATAAAACGCGTACACCACAGATATAATCTAGGGAAGATTCTTTAAACGAAATTTAAGTAGACCAATAAAATATTCATAATGTAACGCATAATAATTTAGACAAGTTACTGTTTTGCCCGCTTCTGTTATACCGGGGCGCACTTTCAAAGCTACGATTGGTGACTTGTATAGTTTTACTTTGGAAAATACGCATTTGGTCGTTACCTCGTGTAATGCGTATTTTATTGCAGTTTGTTCACGCATATCTATTGCCGTCTTTAATAATTTTTAAGAGTAGATAATTTACCTTTTTCCAATGAAATTAGTTCAATCCCGAGTTATTTTCAAGAACTATTGTAATACATTTGTTTGAATTTAATTTTGATAGCTTTTGCACTCTCACGCTATTGTGATTTTTAATTTTATTAAATTGTAGCAAAATTAAGCCCATAAATAGCTTGTATCTTTTTTCAACTATTTAGGTACGCTTAATCATTATTTGAAATCGATTAATAATATGGATTAAAGCAACTACTTGCTTAGCAAAACGCCGACGGACAAGTTACGGTACAAATTATAATTTGTAAATTATCCGAGTACTTACAGACTTTTGTTTAGAAGCAAATTTCCACTAAAATTTTTTCATTGATATAAAATTATGTTTCCTTTTTATTTTCTTATGGTTGATATCACACTTATATTATAACTCACTTACAAGTAAGTTATTCTATGTATTAGTAATTTTATAATAACATTCATATTTTTAGTCTTGATAAAGGAAATAAAATTTTTTCCGAAGCTCGGCGTAGCATAAAAAACTTTTCTTTCTTCGCCCAAATTGACGACAACTCCAAAATAAAAAAACTAAGTTATTTATATAGATAAATGCCCTATACATGTTTTTTCTCGAGTCAGCCCTTTTCAAAGAAATAAATATTAGTATTTTAAATCTATCCAAATATTATTTACCGAAAAGCAAATAGAGTCGGCAACATCGATAATTCAGTTAAGAATAAACAATGGTTTTTTAAATGTTCTAAAAATAAGTTTTTATTTTATGTACTAGATATTTAGAATGGTCGATGACAGGGGATGTAGAAGAGTGAAGAATGTATCCTCGGCAATTATTATGCATCCGAACGACTACCACTACTTTTTTTAGGTAATACAATACACTTTCCAACAATCTTTGGGACATTAGCAGAAAATAAGCGCGAATTAGATCAATTAACATGTGATATTCTTGATTTGAATAAAATACCATTTTTCACTGAATTATAAAACTACTTTACCAAACGATGAACTTAAAACGATTAGACGATATGAATCTTTTGCAAACTAACAAAATTTTATGATTCATCAGGTAGATATTCGTTGGTTACATGACACATATTTTTATTAAAAGTCTGAAGTGTTGCCACTTATAAATTTTCGTGTAAATATTTAAAGTGAATTTTTGTGTAAACTAATTATGTTAGAAAAAAAATGTATTAGAGTATTTAGTTCTACATACCATTTAAAAATATGCATTATTTTCAGGGAGATTTTTCCCGTTTTCAACATAAATCTTCGAAACTAGCAGAATTAGAAAGATGGTTAAATGGGGAAACATTTGCTGCTAGATGCTAGATATTTACGAAAACAGTCTTTTATGTTTTTCTTTAAATGCGTTTAGCTATCTTAGTGTTGGTTTCACAAAAAAAACTGTGAATACAAAATTTGTAAATTAACAAAATCTACAATTGATGGTTTATTCAATTTCTCAAATCGACCTGTCATTTTGACTTATGACACAAACTTACAATTTTTTAAATGGAAACCATAGTTGGCTTTAATTTTATTAAAAAAGTATTTTTAGGTACTTTTTAACGATACAAAACTTCAATTTGCTGATTTTGAAAAGAGCCGATTTTTAGGTTTTTTATAGGTTTAAGGTATACGATTAGTATAGTTGGCTATGAAAATGAATTGTTTTTGTTGACAGATGTCCAATTGCGTTAAATAATAATTGTTAATTTTTCTTGTGGAATAATTAAATAATAAAAACTATTTTATAATATTAAAAACAATGAATTTTTCTCATGAAGAAAAGCGTGATATAGTTGACTGTTATATTCGATTTAATAAAGATGCGGTCAGAGCTTCGGAGCAATATTTTAACCAATATTTCGATTTTCGACAACCTTGCTTACCTACATTTAGAAGACTTTATGAAAATTTAGGCCAGTATGGTTCTTTAAAAAAACCAAATAAGAGATATCGAACAATTCCACCCTTTTAAATATTCCGTGTCACAAACTTTGCATGCAGGTGATTCTGATAGACGCCTAAAATTCTGCAGATGGTTCCAGAATATGTGTGCCGCTGATCTATAGTTTAATCTTTCCCCATTTAACCATCTTTTTAACTCTGCTATTTTCGAAGATGTCTGTTGAAAACATGAAAACAACACTCACCCTGTATATAATGAAAATATTTATTTGCTGAATAGTTATGAAGTAAATATTTCAGTTAATTGGGATGGCAGCAATAAACTACGTGTACTCTTTTAATATTTATTCCAAGCTTTCGGAAAATATTCTTTCCATTATCAAGGAAAATTTACAAATATGTAGTATTATAACAACTTATACTAATTTTTCATATAAAAGTGTATGTTATATAACTAAATTTGAAAAAATATACATAGGTGAAATAAAGTTTCTACTTACAATATGTTGAAATTAAGAAAAAACCAGGCACATCAAATTGGTCAAAAATAAATATAAAAATGTAGAAAGAATATAACTTTTTAAAGTGACATAAGTCAAAACATAAACATGATAGTTATTAAAATATCTATAGTAACAGGTAGAAATTTAAATATTGATAATTGATTTCTTCTATTTTCAAAAAATATTAATTCTTTTATTAATTATTTAAAAATGTGTTAAATAGTTAATCAACAACTTAGATTATCAAGATTGTTATTATTTTGAAATTATGAGACAATAAATAAGAATACAATTTACTGAGATGTCTAATATCAGATCTTTTATTAATAGATTCAGATTCTTGATACGAGAATATACAAGCCATTTCTAGGAATAGTCTTTTAGTAAGGTTACTATTATTAGCTAAAATTTTAACGTCATTATAATTCATCAAATGATTTTAATTTGATGCAAGTTCCGCTAAAGCACATATTTCTGGATATAATTTAGAGTCACTTTTATGAGGATAAATTAATTGTTTCAATTCTTACTTTGTGGAAACTATTCATAATAAATATGAAAAAATAAGTATAATTTATCTTTTCATATTTACTTTTACGAGAATTTATACGAAGCGATGAAATACATGAAAATTGCTACAAGGAATCTTATAGATAACATTAGATTGAGATGGGATTGGTGTTTTATCTTTAAGTTTACTAAAGATTGAATTAATTGTTAATACTGTGCAATTGAAAATTATTATATTATATTATATTTTGTTTAAGAATTCTACATAATTTAGGTGTCTTTTATTTACGGTAATGTATTAGTGTCATTATTATTATTATTACTACTTATATCATCATTATTAATTTGTGTATTAAGTAAGTTGTTATTAAATAAATTATTAGTAGTGTCACTAATTGATGTAGAATTAAACAATATTTTTTCAATAACGATTTTGGATAGGAATTATCAATGAATAGTTGATAAAAAAAATCTTATTTTTTTATGGAATGCGAAATCAGAAATATTTAAGATTCTGTTTGTCATTTATTTAATTGAGTTTACTTTTATGGAGCGCTTATAATAAAACCAATAGTTTTTCGTTTAAATTTAATATATAAAAGGATAATGTAACCCACCTACCCCTGAGCACTATTTAACTTGAGAAAAACAAAGAAACTTTAATAATTATACTCCTCCCTCTTCCCTTTCCCTCCTAATATTTCTATACTTACCTTTATTGGCCTTTCTCCTTCAACAGTGTTCGTCTAGTTATAAGTTTTGTTTGTATGTATATGCCCCACGTTATATAATTATAAAATAACCCAAAATCATTTTGCAAAGTTTGGTATAAATTTGTGAATGAAATCAAACATTTAAGAAGCCATTTAACTGGATTTATTTAATACTTGTTTAAATAGAACATAAATCGAAAATATGAATGCTTCACTGGAACCTCTTAGAGGTCTCGCTCAGCAAAATCGGCAACAGGCCAATTGCAATCAAATATGTACAATTTCAGATATATGTACTTTGATATACTGCAGATATACTCAAGCTTGAGCTCTCTTATAAAGTACCAGAGATATTTTCTAGGTGCATCTACTGAGATACGGCCGGATCAATACCGACGAGTAACCCTTATGTTCAGGCCCACCTAGACAGGGAAATTATTATAGGTAATCCTACTGAGGTAGGGTCGGATCAGTACCAGCAAACTACCCCTCATGTTCAGAGTTACCTAATGGCGAATATTTAGAGAGAGTCCAACCCTGTAGTAACATCGAACATATTTATGCAAGCAGAATTTAGCCGACCGCCATGTCGTTCACCCCAAATCAGCTGGTAATTTACCAAATTCGTAAGATCTTTATGGTGGTACAATTTGATGGTAAATGTCTCCTGCGCCCCATCCACCTGGCGGAACCCAACAAAAGTCCCAGTGTTTCTCTATATGTAATTTCGACTGTTACATTGCTATTAATTGTTAAGTCACTTTGGCTTATTCACTCACCGTGAATTACTAGCCTACCATCGGTTACACAGACCATAGGGAGTATGTGTTCAGGTAGTGGTTTCGACATATCACGGGCGTCGTAACTTAATGTAGACGTCGCTTGAATTTGAAAAAAAGAAAAAATTTGTGTCAATTTTATAGTTATGGTTATTATGTCAGGAACAGAATTTTGTATGAAACAAAAATTAATTTTTATGGTTATGATGTCTGGGGGTACATGTAATGTTCAGAAATCGAGTTTGTTTTATAAACATCTAAAAGAAATTCGTGGGAATAATTCTTCCTTAGAAAAATTAATTTGAATATAAAGTGATGTAATTTTGCTTTAAAAAAATGAGAGTTTTAGAAAAATATGAAGCTACCTGGGTCAGGTAGGTCACAGTACAGAATGTTAATCATCTTCTCTCGCCAAAAGTATATGCAGAGTGGGCTAATGAAAATAGTCCATCCCATATTTGACAGTAATTATCAGATTTAAAAAAAATGCTGAAAGAAGTTGATGATTAATCTAAAGGGGAAATATTTTTCCAATGTATCAATCTGTCATATGTCGACTCCATCCCTTCCACTTCCTCAACTCCTTAATTTTAAATAGGGAATATATCATATGTGGGGCATCATTAGAAAGGTAATGTGATAGAGTATTCAGCCATATTATTCATAACAGTTCTTTTGATATCAACTCCATCTTTTGTAAAAAAAGTTGCTAAAGCCTATGTTTAGATAATATAGGGTGTTGAATATGAACTTTTTGATATTGGACTAAATCCATTTTAACCCTCTCCTACAGTGCCCAATTTAAGAAGACTAAAGTTTTTTGCTATTATCAATATCCACTAGCATTCTCTTGAACATGTGATACATATTGTTACAAAAATATATTTTAATTGTATACAAGGTGATAAATTATATTTTGTATAAATAAGAAAAATCACATTTTTGTTTAAAATGCTTTTAAAACAAACAGCTCGTGAAATATTTTTTTTATATGTTCAAACAGAGCCATCTTTTTTCATATATGGAAAAAAAATGGCTAATATCCTTGTAGTTTCTGCATACTGGGTAGTCAACTTAGAGAAAAATATTTTGCCACGAATGTATACAATTATAAAAATATTCTAGTTTAGTTACTTTAGTAATATTGGATACGTTGTTTTCATTTTATTCATAGACAAAATAAAATGTGTATTAAGGAGCTAATGTACAGGGTGCTTCTTATTTAATAGCTAAAATATTATCATTTGTTCCATTTTTCAGCTCATATTTTTCAATAATGTAATAAAATATTTCAAAAATATAATACAATATTTTCACTTTTAAATTCATTTGGTTTTTATACATATCGATATAATGAGACAATCAAAAAGTTTGATCTACGAGCTGACAAATTGAACATATGATAATATTGTAGATATTAAATAGGAAACACCCTGTATATTGACTTTTTAATGAAAATGTTATTTTGTCTATAAATAAACTGAAAACAGGGCAACATATTTTTCAAAAATAACTTAAGTAGACTGTTTTTATAATTGAATACAAATGTGACAAAATAAAAAACAAATAACAAACAAATATTCATGCAATAATGAATGTATTAAAGTAGAACTAATGCTCAGGCATTCCTCAGTAGTCTCACGTTAAGTCTCGTGACGATCTTTCGATATCAGAACACGCAAAGCATTTAGCATAACAGAGGATTTTGAACGTCTTGGAGTGAACGACGACCACGATTTAATTCGGAAAACTAGCGAAATACGATGACACGATACCGTGCTTCATCACCAAAAGTTGAAACGAGTTGAACAACACACTGTTGTTGAGAAAAATCTGTGGCGAAAAAAGTAATAAATCATAGCACTAAAATGTTCACGATTTAATTCCATTTTTTGACCGAGATGAATTTACAAGTCACTGTAAACAACAAATAGCACTCGAATGACAAAACTTTCTGAGTATATACACCATTAGCATCAAACAATTCGACGCTGACATCAGATATGACAGGGATTTCTGTTGCGTTTATAAAACACATTTTAGAATATTTTTCATCAAAAATTGTGTTACCTACAAAAATTCTCGATTTTTATTCCTTACTAAAACAAACTTATATTACTTTCATTTTCAGTTAAGGGATTTATAAAAGTTGAGTTTCCATATTTACAGGATTTTTTGTTGATTCCGCGTATCTCAGATTTAGAGTGAAATATTCAGTAGTACACGGCTTACAAGTAAAATGTGATATGGTATTTTCCGATCCACTTAATTCATTATTTGAATTTTTTGAATTTGAAATAGGTTACGATTCAGCGAATTGAGTACAGTTTTTGTTGAGTAGAATTTGATTCGGGGGATTTTGTAATAGAGTAAAAAATATCAAAAGATTCAGTGGATTTAGGGGATATAGTAGATTCAGAGATCATTTTTGAATTTGTATTTGATTCAGAGGATTTTGAAATTTGGTTAGAACTAGTATACGATGCATCGTTACATTTGAAAATGGGATTTGACTCAGATTTAGGGATAGAATTTGAATTAGTTGATTCAAAGGTATGTTTATTTGTCAAAATAAAATTTTCATTAAAAGCAGCACTCTGAATATCCCGGACTCTCACAGTCGTACTGTTCACCGAAGAGCCGAAATCGTTTTCCGAATGCTGATGGTCTGGTCTAACATAATTTGAATGCCTAGATGAACTTTAACTAATTGGATATGAGTTTGTATTTGAAATGGAGTTGTGGTATCGATTATTTAAATTTCTGGCATTTGAAGGTTGATTTTTAAATTTTCTTTTCCGGCATTGGTCAATAATATGCCCTACATTATGACAATATCTACATTTTGATGATATCTGATTGATTCTTTCTGTCTTTACTTTGATATTGTTAAATGAATTTGGTTTTTGAAAACTGCCATGCGATGAAGAAGTAATGTTATTTAATTTGTTGAATGGTTTGTTTTTCCACATCTAGAAGATGACCTGTTATTTTTTGAATATACAGGGTGCGGCATTAGTGCGTCGAAGTACGATATATCCGTTATTAAAGGAGATATCAAAAAAAGTTATTCACAAAAATTGTAGGCAGCCTTGAGATTCACATTTTAAAATTAGTCCCAAATATAGGAATGTAGTGCCAAAACAAAATTTTGTTTTTTTTAAATGGAGTACCCTATATAATTTTTCATTTTTATAAACCTCTTACCGAGCTAATTTCAACGATGTATCATACTTGATGTCTATTATGTTTAATAAAGGATCTACAGCCACCTGAAAGTCACATTGTTTTGAATTCAGATGTCTGTAGCTGCCAAACCGTTGAAAATCAACAAAAACGGCTTACATGTTCCTATCCTAATTTTTCAAGTTCTATGCTATGTATAACAGTGCCCCCCGTTGGAGGCTGGTCTTTAATTCTACTTTAATATGACTTGTTTTTATACTTAGATTATGCTATAATATTACTGACTAAAAATCTCTATGAGGTTGGCTTGCGTCGAGCGGAAACGCATAGGTTCTTAGATACTAGAATTGTCAGCAATTTGGTATCCAGGTGACTTACGCGATCTTTAGTGGATTACATACTTTAATTAGACAAGCCTTCGTCTTCTCAAGTGTCAGTGGCAGCGTGGACAATCGCTGGAGGCGCGAATTTACCTATACGGGTTACACTAACACGGCACTATCACGTTTATGTTACGGGTGACGAGTAAAAGACCAAATGTTGGGTTTTTCCTGTTTATTGAGAACGATTTTACAAATGAATCAAAACTGCAATCAATGACTAAACGAAACAATTTCACGTATCTATACCCTTTTTACTTTACACAAATAATCTTGCTACATTTGAATGACTGAGTTTACCAGTGGGAGTTATATACGCGACACGACTTAACCGAATTTAATTGAATTTACTACAAAGTGATTACTTACTCTTGAGCAAAACGGGACGAAGAACTAGCAAAAATCTTGAAGTTAATCAAACGAAGCGCAGAATTCAAGTCACGATATTTCTCAATTTCGTTAACTGCCCGAACCTATCTTTGGCGCGAATATTGTCCTTAAGGGTCAAATCTTATCCCATATTCCTAATTGCCTCGACTTAATAACTTAAATTTATCCTACCCTTGAATTTAACTCAGCCCAATTCCTTTTCGACCAATCCGAACGATTCTTTTCTGACCCGTTCGGAACTCCACTGATAAAGTTGGCCAAAATTACAATATTAAATTATATATCTTTAACTATATTGAATTATTAATGGAATTATTAGTTTTAAACAATCTATCTAACCGCTCCCTCAATTATACAAATATTTCTTCTTTAAATAAATCTATGAACAATATATTTTCTCCTAATTTAACATGTTCGGTAAATTATTCTTTCCGTGACTAATTTATGGCTTGCAGTATCGACTGTAAAATGGTTTTTCCCAAGAATTCTCTGTAACCATTTTTCCGAAATGGTCACTTTCACAAAACAGATGACACTTAATATTTCGTATTTACTGTAATTCAAAAGATTTATCTGTTAAAAACTATAAATTTTTATGTCGCTTTAAGAGCTAAACTGCCTAATCTTTCAAAAAACCCGAAACATATGCTCGCCACTCCGAACAATTCCAAATCCCTAATTTCACAACAAATATACCGAGTGTCTCTGTTACATATGGCATTAAAAAATATTTGATACAGAGTGATGAAAATTTTTAAATCCCATCTGATTTTCAATCACTACACTTAGACCAGTGAGTTTTTAATTTTTTTAAACTATTTAAAAAGTAATTTTTCTGAAATTTTCTCCCCTTTTTGTAATCCTAGAAACAAGGAGAAATCGCTAGAAGGCATATGTGGTGTATGGTAGATGAGACAGCCATTCATAACCCAGTAAATAAAATAAATTTTAAAAATCACAATGGTAAGTATTACTATCAAGTGTATAAAATACTAAATGTAAAAAAACGTGGGTCATTCCATTAAAAAAAATTAAGTGATATGCCTATTTTACTGTTCGACCACCCTGTATACATGAAAATAATTTTAGAGTATTTGGTTTTGACCCCCATTGACCGATATCCTTCAAATAAATCGTTAAATTTTGCATATTAGGAGTTATACAACAACGACAAAGGTTTTCCGGACCCTATATGCAGCAGATCTTTGATCTAATACAAATGAAGGGAAAAAAAGGAAGACTTTAAATAAGTTAGGTAGAGAAAGAAAAGCTGGGAATCCTAAGACAAGGAGAAAGCGAACAACTATATATAATGGTAATATGAAAAACTATTAATCAAGCTAGGGAAAAACGTTAAGACGGATTTGGCTTGATTTTGAAAAACTTCCAATAGATTTTTAATCAACATTAATTTGATAAGTTATATTTAACGTGTAAAAATACATCATTTTCTAGGTGTTTAAAATAGTGGAAATTAGTACAATCAATTCATACCAAGTGTAGTTTGATAGCACCTACCACTCTTAATTTGACAGTGTTAATTAAGCAAACGATTCCAACACGAGGTGGTTACTACAATCTATCAAACTTGGATGCCGGGCTAGTCTCAAGTCGAAGAAGGAGGTGAGTTATAAAGAAAATGAAGTGGAAGATTATAATAATCCTAGGGCGCCAGCTGAATTTTTAAATTATGAGGGAATTTGACATCCAGGATCCAAAATACTAGTCAAAGGTGCATCTAAATTCGTCACCAATCCTTGCTTAAAACACAGATTGGTATATGCCTTCTGGGATATTCTAAAAGGTCGTCTCCAGTTCGGCTCCAAAGAGAATTATGCTGCACCGGTCCACCGGGATCACAAGAATCTGGTTTCAAATCCTTAACACTCCAAATAACTAAACTCTTGCCAGAATCGTCACGAAGAGATATCCGCTTCTTAACGTAGAACGTCCCGATAAATTTGGGAGCTAGTTTTGTAGCGAAATGTTTCAATGCATCCGACAACACAAAATTTCTTCTCAATACTAATTGGTTGGGATAATACTGAACCTGTCGCCGATGAAAATTGTACCTGTCGCAGCTCTTTTCATTAGCCTTAATTAACTTCTAGCGAACATCCTCATACATTTTCTTGAAGAACTCATATCGACTGAAATTAGGGTCTTGTGTTCCATCTTCAACTTCTAACAATTGCAAGAAATTGCTGTAATCGTCTGACTCGTACGTGGTTATCATGGTCTTAATTGTTTTCTTGATGCATTCCGTGGTATTTGCTCGAGGGCAATAGTTTGGTGTAAATTTTAATTTTAATTAGCCAGTTAAGTCACAATTTATTTCGCCGCCAATATTCAACCCCGGCAAGGAAATGCACTCTCATTTCTGAACACCTATGAAATAACGGCTATTGTAAATAGCTGGAATATTGGACTTAAAATAACATACTTGGGATCATTTCTAGAAGGCGCTACAAACATATGGTTTAGGATATATCAGGCCGATTTTTGTAAGGAATTCGAGAAGGGAGACTGCAATAAAAATTTAAAAATTAAACTGCTACAAAGTAAGCAGAAACCAGGAGAATCAATTGAATCATATGTATATGATTTAAAAACATTGTATAATGAATACGATAATACAATGAACCCCAAGAATTGCGCAGTTTTTTCGAGAACGGGATTAGGCCGGAGCTATATGGCCTATACAGACTGCTACGAGAAACAAGGATGACAATGGTACGTCTATATCGATGATCATGGACGATACAATGGAGAAAGAAGGGTGGTCGACAAGAACCGAGACTCAAGGGACCAACGAAATCGATCAGACGAATTTCAGCAAAGACTGGGGTACAAGGAAAGTAATGCCATTACTTACTTCTTGTCATCAAGGGCAAGGGACGGCAGGCCTATGTGTCATCATTGCAATAAAGTAGGACACTTGGCAGATGCATACTATGCAAAAACAAGTCCAGCCCCAAGAGGCCAAGGGCGAAACCACAAGCCCATAAGTTTGTCCTATCAGCACAAGGACCAAGGCGGGATTATCAACACGGGGTGCTGACCATCCGGGTTCGTGTGAATGGAGTGACAATCCAGGCCATAATAGATATAGAATCGGAACACAACATCGCACGAGACGAACTCGCGACGAAAATAGAACAGGGGCATACAAAGTACCTACTAGCCGCAGGCAACGCCAGAATTGCCACAATAGACCAAACGTGTCTAGAACTAAAGACAGATGAACAGCAGACGACATGGAATGGGCTAGTTATTAATCGCATACCGGTACCCTTAATACGAGGGATGCAAATAAATATTAACGCAAGAATAATGCACATCACTAATGTCATTTAAATTGGGAAGACACCAACCCCTCTAGAGAAGATGCAACTTATTACATGGCCATACAAGAGAAAATACGTTACAAAAAACGGTATTGGGATAAATGCCTGAAAGGAGTTAAAAACAAAGTAAGTAAAATGAATGACCATCGGGAAAGCAACCCCGATGGGGATGTGTCAAGTGAAGCCAACCTGGATCAGGCAAATACACACCGACTCAAACTCAATAAAACACTGGTGGACATGCTATCTCTATACAGATTTGGTCTAAATATATAAGGACATATACGAATTCATGCGAGTGATAAAGAACGCGTTACTAAAGAGAGAGGACGTATTATTAACATCTTGAAGTAGGAATATATCGTGGTAGGAACATCGTTCCAGTCAATTTGATAGTAACATACCGACAGTCGCGGTCATACCTGTAGTTAGGTCAAAAGGAGACACATTGTATTCTCTCTCGGTCATTATATTTTCGTATTTCTTTTACTCCTGAAGATTTCGCATTTTTTAAATATTTTCTACACCTGTATACTAATACAGAGCAGACAGACTGGGATGCATTTTTCCACTAGTCACTTTCGCATATAACATGGCAAAACAAACACAACCCAGCTATAACCGTTCATGTCACTATATGCTCGGTCGTCGGTGCTGCCCACGGAAGCAAATTTGATGGAACCGGTTAAACATCAAAACATGATAACATTGAGTGAAAAGGCATCAGACAATTCTAAATATATCCCGAAATCAAAGCAAATATAAACAAAGATACCATGAAGAACACCGACACTTGGAGTTTTCCCCGGGGGGGAACAGGTATCGGTATTCACCTATGTACGAAAAAGCTATTATTAAGGCGGTTTGGACCCTACTACATAGAAAGAGAGGTGGGTGAAGTAAACTATGAAAGCCGTCAAAAATCCATGTCAGCAGGATACTTCCCTACAACTTCCTTTGACTTCTGAAGTGGTTCCTATAGGTGACAGAGAATACGCTGGGTGAAAATAATGGGTATCAATTTGGTAGTAATATGTATATATTTTGATTTTGTTTATAAGTTTGTATTGTTTGTTAGTAAATAATAAAATAATGTGTAAACGCAAAATGCTTCAAAAATAAAAAACTCTGTATCTCCAAAACCGTAATTTGCTAACCCATGTTTATTAAGGCTTTTTTACTTATTTTGGTCCATACCATACCCTGTTCAAATATTCGAACTTTTAATACAAGGTGGTTCAAAATTGTCGAGCAAAACTTCTACGGTTGATAGTTCACCTAAAAATAAAGGTACCTTTTTATATAAACTTTTTTCGAAAATTCAATATTCAGGCTTCTAAAGTTGTGTAAAAAAATTTGTTTTTAATTATCTTGAAAATGACTGAAAATAAATCTCATATTTTAGACATAGCAGGTTTGCTTAAAGATATTTAATTTTATGTTATTAGTCTTTTCATCCCTTTTGGTTAAGTAGCAGTTTTTGGGACACGTACTACTGATTACGTCATATTTTTTTAAATACCTAAGTATTCAAAAAAATTAGTAAACAAGATTCTTCGGCCTATTTTACGTAAAAAAGTACTCTTGATAGTTTCCGTAAATAGCACCGTTTTTAAGTAATTTAAACTTAATGTAGACGTACAGTTTGCAAATAATAACAAAAAAGTGTCTAATAAGGCAAGTAGGCTTTGAAACCGGCAATAATGATGCCTAGTGCATCAAGTACTCCTTGAAATTTTATGAACGTAAGACACGTATTTTGTCTTGATTCTTTGAATTAACTAAGAGAGTGAGTTACCCTCTTTGAGACGTATTTTTATTTTGTTTTCACCATTTATTTTAAATACTTATGAAAATAATATATCCAGATGTTTTTTCTTGGAAAAGTTACTGTTGATGTATCATCCCAAAATTGATCGTTTTTAATAAATTAAAAGTCAAACAAATTTAATAGACAACCAATTAAATCTCGACCACGTAGTAACGAACACGAATACACAACTGAATTCTTTTACTTAAGTTAGGAATTATATTTTCTAATAGTCGAGGATTATTTTAGAGTTCCACGAATTCATTTGTAATTCTTTGTCTCAATTCCTCAATATTATTAATTTCGCGTTGGTATACCTTAGATTTTAAATAATCCCAAACGATAAAATACATGGGATTAAGATCCGGCGAGCCAGTGGCTGGCCAGTGGATTGATGCTTCGACTGCTCGACCAATCTATCTATTTGGAAAATTGTTATTTAACCACCGCCTTGACTGTTTGTCAAAATGAGATGGGGCACCGTCATGCTTAAAAAACATTATTCTTCTTATATTCAATGGTATCTCTTCTAATATGTGAAATAAATTGTTCTCAAGAAAATTATAATACATAGTTCCATTTAGTGTTCCAGGGAAAATGTAAAAGCCAACAAGACGGTTTCCTAAGGTAGCTGCCCATATGTTGATTTTAAATTCATGCTGGTAATGGGTTGTCTTTGTTAATCGAAGTTTTTCGTCAGCCCACAAATGAGTATTATGAGAATTAAAAACTCTTCTTCGAGTAAATGTTGCCTCATCAGTGAAAAGTATATTATCTAAAAAGTGTAGACAGTTTCGTCGTCTATCTCTTAGCACTTTACAAAAGTCTGCTCCTAACGGTAAATCGTCTGGTAACAATTCTTGGACTTGTCGGTAATGAAATGGATGCAACTGTTGTTCATGAAAAACCCATAATACACTATAATATCTTAGAAGTTCTGCTTCGCAGCGTAATCATAAGTGTAGAATCTTCAAATATTTCATCCAATATTCTTTCTTCGGTTTCAACAGTCCTGACGTATCTCGGCCGGTCTGGTCTGCATTTCGGTGATTGGATTTTAAAGTACCCGTTTCACGTAGGTTTTGAACTGCTCTCAAAATTGTTCCGCGACTTGGTACATTTCTGTTGGAAAACTTTTCAGAGTAACTTCAATCAGCAACATTAGCATTACCGGAACATTGACCCAAAATCATATAAAAGCGTATAATTTGCCATTATTTAAGCAATTCGAGGTAGAGGTAACAAGTAATTATCAATTTGTAATTAAATAACTTTATCATAAACTAATTGCCGCAAATGTCTTACGTTAATAAAATTTCAAGGCATACTTGATGCGCTAGCTTTCCATTATTGTTGGTTTTAAAGCCTACTTGCCTTATAAGACACTTTTTTGTTATTTACTCAAAAAACATTTATCTCAGCAAAAACGGCGGGATAACAATTTACTTTGTTATTAAAAGATATTTTCTTGTTTAAACTCAAAACCCAAAAAAAACTCCGTAGATACAGGCCGTATATTCTACCTTTATTTCTAAACTCAAAAAAAATCAACCAAACTCAACCGCGGCTAGCCGACTTTGTCTGGCTAACTTTGAGAACCCTCAAGGGCGGACTCAAAATTTCTTTAAAAAAAGATTTAAAAAAAACAAAGAATTAAAATTAATAAAATTAGAACTTAAAAACTGAATTAAAAAAAATACTTAACCGCCGCGAAAGACTCGGCTTTGAGTTCTTTCTTATTGACGATGCCATATCGACGGCCCTGACTATTGATTCCTATCAAACTCGTAGTTTTTAAAACACTCTCTGACCTTATTGCAAAATTGCAAAAATGCAATGTAAAAAAGTATTGTCTTTCTCTACACGTGTTTGGACATCAGCTACTTATTTTACTAATCGAGGTTTTGTAAACATATTTTTTAACTAGTCAGCATGGTATGGTTTTTATTTCGCGCTATTTTAGAAAAGTTATGAAATAATGAAAATAAAATTTATGTGATCCTTAATATTATTTTTTATTTTGTACAAAATCCACCAGAAACGCCACTCACAGCCTAAAATATAGCGCCGAACACTGCGGATAGTTCTTCCTCCATTTTGGCGACAAACTTCAAACCGCTGAAAAAATCATCCCATTGATTACTCTTAATGGATACATGTAAATGAAATGAAAATAAATATTACAGAATAACCACAAACTTGCTGAATTGCATAACACGGAATTCGATCAGCACCAATGCCGTTCTGCAAGAATTCCCAAGAGGAAGCCCATAAGAACTAATGGCGGACTTGTGTGAAAGTGTACGTCTAACTAAGGCTTTATAAGGAGTCCCATAAAGTCTTCACCCCTCTATTTCAAAAGAACTGTATCCCTGGATAACGTGGCTCGGTGTTCTGGTGAACTATAGTACCCCATCAGAGATAAGCCAGGAGAAACACTGCTATCCCCGTAGGTCCATCCGAATGTAAACATTAAGTTTTATTGTGGTTGTGTGGTATTTCGCGAACTTTAATATTTATCTGCATTTTAAAGTATTGCACCATTAGTTTTTAAGAAATAATGAGGAAATTGAAAGGTATTGGTCATTATTATTAATATTATATGTTTGTTCCTCAAAATGCGATTGTTTTAATTTCCTTATTATGGGCTCTATCTGCACATAGTATATATAGGACGTACTCAGTAACTAGTAAGTTGGTTTATATTTTAAGAATATTGCTTAAAATGTCACAACTAGAATAAGCTAATTACGATAAGTTATATCCAATAATTGTATATTATCTCAAAACGCTCAGAGTCCAGCGCTTGATAGGAACGGGGTACATAGACCAGGGTCGATAATTTTTGAAACGAAATAAAATAATAGGATGAAACCCATTGGAAAAGGAAGAGAATATAACAAAAATGAAAGGAAAAATAATTTACGGGCGATCTGAGGTTGGGAAGTGGAAGGGGGTGAGTTTTTAAGGGTAGAAAACTCTATCTCGATTTCCGGCAACAGCAGGTAAACTTTATTCTAAAACTAAGACACCTTTGGCTTTTAATGAAAATTCGCATGTTGTTTATTCTGTACTTTGTATGAATTGTAATAAAAATTACATCGGTCAGACTTCTATATGGATAAAGAGTAGAATAATATCCTATAAGTATGATTGTAATCTCAAAAAAGTTTCTTGTGCAGTGGCAAGTCATATCATCAAAGACAAACATAATATAAATTTTGAGGAAACCAATATATTTATAAAAGAAAAACACTAGTTCAAAAGAAACTTTTTAGAAATGATTTGTATTAACTCGGATGAAAATTGTTTGAATCAGACATCTGACATAGAAAATCTATAATTACATTCTCACTTTTGAATAATTGTGGCCTCGATTAAGTATTTGCATTTTGAACTGCGCGCCAAAATTAAGTTGGTCATGCAGTTGACAAAATTTAAAATTTAAAATTTACTAATGCTGGCTTGAATATGAATCTGCTTCGAACTAAGTTTTTCTAATTATAATAAAAAAACTTTAAAAAGAAATGTTGTTCTCTTTATCTGTTGGGTAGTTAACTTCAATTTTTCTCTACTAAATCAACCATATTTTTAACTTCAAACTGTAATTTCGAATTGGAAATTTTAAGTGAAACAAAAAGTGTTTGATATTAATTTCAGTTAAATATAGTGACTTGTTTTCTGTTTTCTATACACTCAAAATAATTTTTTAAGAATGAATTTTATTAAAAACTAATAAAATTTCCGGCATTTTGGAAAATGTTTCGACGCAGATCACAGTTATGTGTTTCGCATAGTTTCAGAACTACAATCTCAGGATAAGTAGGTCTTTTGTATAAATTATGTTTATAACTTAATATTAATTTTTATTATAATTTTTAGTTTGTCTTGATAAAGGGAATAAACATTCTCGAAAGCTCGACACTTAATAAAAGAGTTTTATTTCTCTTCTGGCCAACTACCTTACTGACTGCATCCCCAATTAGATCACAATTTTTGCTTAACTAGT
The DNA here is from genome assembly GCA_951812935.1 of Hermaeophaga mercurialis. NCBI lineage: Eukaryota > Metazoa > Arthropoda > Insecta > Coleoptera > Chrysomelidae > Hermaeophaga > Hermaeophaga mercurialis. The sequence goes on from OX638364.1 coordinate 30,520,736, forward strand.
CAGTCAATACTCCCAGTTTTTTAGAGGCTTTGCGCAACATACAATACAACCGCCTTAAAGATCTTTATTAAGTAGTCGAAGAGGCAGTAGACAATAAAGATAAAAAGTAATTTTTTGAAGTTAGATTTGTTGATATTGAGGAAATTAAAATTGCTTTCAACGTCTATCAAAATCCAGTTATAGAAGCATGCACTACAAATTTGACGATTACTACTATGGAATTAAAAGCATTGCAAAAAAACTATTTGATAAAAGTAGTCTCCAGACGTTTCTTCTATTTCTCATGACCCAAGTTCTCATAAAATAGCTTCACTTCTTCCTAAACTCAAAATGTTGACGATCAAAGGAGATATTACACAATTTCCAACATTTATTGACATGTTTAATAGTTCAGTGCATAATAATGATAGCATTCCAAAAATTGCAAGATTTAATTTATTAATTTCTCTATTAGAAGGGAATCCATTGAACATTGTCAAACATCTTTCGGTGACTGAATTAAATTATGATATCTGTTATTCAACCCTTATAATGAGATAAGAACTCTAGGCTCTCTTCTCATTTTTTTTGGAGAAAACTTTTTAATTTCCCGCCTTTAAAATCTGAAGATCCTGAAAATTTAGGCACGCTTTTAGATGTTATTTAAGAAAATCTCGAAGCTTTGAAAAAATTAAATTATGATAATTATTCGTGGGATTTTCCTTTAGCTAATATTTTGTAAGATAAATTACCGGAGATATTAGACTCACGCTTTGAACTCGCTAATAAACCCGCCAATATTATGCCTAAATATAAAGAAATTGATGATTTCCTTGAATCTCAATGTAACTCGCTTTATTTACTTCACTCGAAAAATAAAATAAAATGCGACTATTCGCATAAAAAATCGTCTTATCCAAGACATGACGCCAATAGTAATACTTCTTATCAGCCTAAAGACCGTTTAGGCACTCAAACCGCATCGCGCACATATGAAAAATGGTTATATTGCAATGATTCGCGTAAGATATATTATTGCAACGCCTTCAAATCTCAAACGCCACATGATCGATATAATTTTGCTTAAACAAAAAATTATGTTTGAATTATGTCACATCACTCTTAGTTACATTTTGATACGTGTAATAATAATCGATCTTTGCCAACTCAATGTTCGTCTAATTTCGCAGAGAATGTTCATTTTTATAAACTCGCCCAATTTACAAACTCTTTAACACCGCATTCTCATTTGTTTAAATTGAAAAACCGAATTGAAAGTCAACCGAAAAATACTCATCTATAAATATATACGCCATTCACTCTTCCTCGTAAAAATTAAGCTTCACAAAATTACTAACCTTCGATTTAAATCTCTCAAAACATTCCAGTAGAAAATAAAGACGTCCATCCAAGTATTAGTTATATTAGTTTGCCTAGTTTGAATTCAAATAAAACTCATATGCATTGTGGTTTCATTTCAGCACACCCCTAAGTTTTATTACCTCTCCTTTTAGTTAAAATATAGGATGTCCGCGGAAATCTTCAACCTGTTAAAGCCGTTTAGGATAGTGGTTCCAAGAGCACATTTTGTACGCAAAAGTAGCTCAACAATTAGGATTACCTAGACATGCGTTAACTACCAGTATAAAAGAGATGGGAGATAGTAATATAATTATAATAAATAATAAATTTGCCTTTAGCCTATTCTACTTTTTCTTTCACCCGTAATAGATGAATCAATTCGAAAATGTGAATACAAATACTATGCTCCATATGTAAAATCGTTTAACTTTAATGACATTGTGGAAATTGTTATCAATCAAGTGGATTCGTTCTTTGCCATGTACGATTCGCTATTGGATATTAAGGGGAAATTAAAAGTTACCGGAATGGGTGATGTTTCATTGACTCAAAATTTCGGAGCATTTCTGTTCGATTCCTGCACACACAGTGAAAGTGGCAAAGAAATTGGAACGGTACGAGATCCTGGTATAGTTAGTACCGTTCGCGCTTACACCTGCTATGCACCGGCCTACTCACGTCACATGTCCATTGCCGGATGGAATTATCCCTCACCAACGATTCTCACTAATAGTAAATCTTTCAGTCTATTATTACCACTCAAGCATATTTTCAACGTTTTCAATGATTATCCCAGGATTACGTGTGGTAGACAAACTCTTCGCTTTGTTCGTGCTCGAAACGATAACGATTGTATAATTGTTAAGGAAAATGCTGGATCGGTAACTACAGTTAAAATAAATATTGAAAGCATTAAAGTAAGATTCAAACATCTATCCCAATTATGAAGTAAATGAAAAACTTTTGAAAGCCATTGAATCTGACCGACCCATTTTGATACCCTTCCGAAAATGGGAACTTAACGAACTACCAGCCATAACGGCAAATGTTAAAAAGATATATGGGCTGTGAAAACTAGTACGGCTCTTGAAAGACCTCGTTACGTCATGGTATTTTTCCAAACCGAAAAATGTGATGTCGCATCAGCTGATCCCACAACATTTGATCACTTGAATATTCGTAATATTAGACTAATGTTAAATGGAGATTATTATCCCAATGACCGATCGCAATTTGATTTTGCTAGCGATCGCTTCAACGATGCTTATTTCAACTATACGGAATTTTATCCCAGTTATACAAACTCCAATCGAAAACGTACCCTTCTAACCGTTTCGGATTTTAAATTACGTACATTGTTTGTCATCGATTGCTCTAAACAAGAGGAGTCTATGAAATCATCCACCGTCGATGTAAAGTTGGAAATTGAATCGGACGTGGGTTTCCCCGATAACACCAAAGTCTATTGCGTCATAGTTCATGATTGTCTAGTGGAATATCTTCCACTCACGGAAGTTATAAAAAGCCTCTCGTAATAATGGAAATTGATTCGTACGTGGTTTTCTCCTCGATAACAGCAAGGTCTATTGCGTCATAGTTCACGATTGTCTAATGGAATATCTTACGCTCACGGAAAATATAAAAAGCCTCTCGTAATATTATTTAAATTAATTGATTTACAATCATCATGCGGGTTGCATTAGTAGATATTCAAGGTTTTGTGATTAAAAAAGTGTTTCATCCTAAAGATCTTGCCATAAATATTGGACAACAACGATTAAATTTAATTTATTCCGTTAGAGACTATTTTGCCGTTAATTTCAATAATATTTGCCAAATTAGTAGAATTAATACTTTACATTTAATTTATGCTGTCATGCCTAATTGTTTGCTAAAAAATGCTCTACAAGAGTACTTGTATTATTATAAAATTAAGGATACTAACGATGATCATGGTTTTAATATATTTTAAAAAATCAAAGTTTTCTTTTTATTTTCCCATGATACTTGAAAATTATGACATATCGACATCAACATCTTCTAGGAAAAAAGCGTATGTATCTCAAAAACATCGTAACTCAATTTTTAGTGTTTTAGTTCTACTAGTTTTTCTTTTTATTACTATTTGAAAGATACAGATTAATTTTTTCCTAAAGATGAACCCAAGTGATGTGAGGATAAAAAAAAAGATATTAAAACATTTTTTATTTTATTTTAAATGTTAGTAAAATAAGATACAACAATTGAAAGTAATTTTAGTAAAAACAAGATATAAAAAATTTAAGGTAATGTTATAGAATGTTACAGTAGTCAATTACAAATAATATAAAATTTATAGCAATACGCAAAAAACATATGTACTGAAAATGGATAGTCATATTTTCTATAATATTACATTACCGCTTAATTTTTTTTTAAACATTACAGCCTGGAGAATTATCAATTTTGTAGGCCACGTATGTAGGGCATTTACACACGATTCGCTACATCTAACTGTAAACAGTACTTTATTATAGCAACTTTGACACCAGTAAAAATGAGTCTGATATTTATCTGTTAGAAGAGAATCTGTATCTCTTACTTCATGAAAATGATCAAAACCCGCTAATAATGATTTATCTAAATGTTTGTGGGCTTCTAATAAAATGGTAAAACATGATTTGCACATATTAAAATTATATTTGTAAATTCTGTAATATGAAACCCATAAGCAATATTCATCCTCATCATGATCATGTTCCCAATTACTTATTGACAGTACAGTATTTCTCCTAGGTATTGATATATATCTACTACAATCGATAAACTCTAAAGAATCATATGGACCGATTTGAGCTTGAGCATTTATTGATTTCTATTTCCAATATCTAAATTTTTTTATATCACAAGTCATTAACCACGGTAACGGTGACTCATATATAAAATTAGCTAAGTTGTTAATATTTTCGCAAATTGTCTGTAGACATAGTTTGCTTAATCGTCGTGGGTGCTTCATCTGTAACAATGTAAATATATAAAATTTTATAATGTCCCCACGGCAGCTTATCAAAACTATTTGGTATTAAAAAACGTTTATTGTCATAAAGACTTAAACCGATTTTTGATTGCTCTACACTATAGACATTGTGCGCGAATGACCTGATACAGCGATGTGTAACCGTTTTTTCTTTAAATTCTTTTAAACATTCAACATAATCTTCAAACGTGATGTTATTTCTAACGACATTATATTTAACATCTTTGGATTTTTTAACAACTTTACCACCCTGAACTTTGTCTTTCATTAAACAAACTTTTTTATTAACTCTATAAATTTTATATGGATTATCATCGCTATAATCAGATGTGTCAAAATGAGATAAATCTGCTTTTATCACCTCCTGATATGTATCATTACATTGCAATTCGTAGACAAAACTATGTGTCCATATACATTAACTTACAACGATCTTTACCCATTTTCGGCAGCATGTAATTGTAATGAAAATTGTACATAAAATTTTTAGATAAATCAAGTATTGCCTGCCCTATATAGAAGGGTTTATTAAAAATGATTTCTGTCTTTGTTAATTCGATAGCAACCAAATTTTCTCCCAAATTTGTGCGGCTATGGAACCGAAAACTTGAAATTAAATTATTGGCTCCATAACGACCCTCTCATGATTTTACTAACTTAACTATGCGATCGTTGCGTATATTTTCCATTGTTTTACCAAACACAGCGTTATTCATCAATTTAAAAAGGTTTTTCTCAAAGTCATTCCTGGATGCTGTCCTCAATTGAGTATTTAGCTCAGTGTAGGGCTTCAGCCAAGCTGCTTGTTGAAATTTTAAAATTTTATGTATCTTAGTTAAAATTAAACTATTAGCCAACATTTGTTTTAAGTTTCTGTAGTGAACTATTATTTTTTATCTGTAAGAGTTGTCATTAATTTTGGTAATTTTGACCCACCAAGAGGGGGTATGCTGCGTTCAGCTGCAAATGGAAAGTCTTTGTGTTTGTCGTGCAGATCTTGCGGATATGATAAATCAACCTGAAGAACGTAAACCTCTTCAGATTCGTTGGGTATTGATATTACGTCAAAATTTGCGATATCTTTTACCCATTTAGTAATTCACTCATGGCTTTCCCGTATAAATTATTAACGTCTAGGTACATTAAGTACTTAGAGGGTTTTGTGGGATCATATTCTGACATGTATTTATTGTTAGCTTTCGAAAATCGGTTGCTGCAAACAGAAATTCATCCTCTTATGGCGTTTTCTAAAAACATCACCATGTCTAGATCCTTGAATAGCTCCAATTTACATCTAGTATGTTTGAGCATGCAATCCCACATATAGCAGGGCATAGTGTAGTACCATGTAGGATCTAGACCGTATATCACAAAACTTTTTTTGCGAAACTGCTCGAACACATCGGTGAGAAGTAGAATATCCGTTTTTAAATATAAGTCCGCATATTCCCCCAACGTTTTAATATTAAACTTTTGCCAAACTGTTTGCGCATGAGCATACTTTTCATCGTTAAGTTTATTATAAAAATGTTTACTTGGAGGTAAGGAAGTTTCATTTAATTTATCTAAAGAATCTATATATTCATAACAGAATACTCCTTTACAAGTTAATAAGTTGAATTTATCATCGTCTAAATTTTGAAATTCCGCCTTTAAAATTTTTCTTTTCTGATTGATCTAAAATTGATACTAATTCGTCAAGAGAAGTTCCCAAGAATCTTAAAGAGTATATAAACCGTAATTTAATATCATTTTCATCTGAATGCAGAATAAAGGAGATATATTTATCTTTATTGATTGGGAGTACGCTCAATCGTCCTTTTTTGCACAAATTTGAAATCATGAAATGACTATCATACCCACTTAAATTGTGGGATATAACTGGCACGACAAACACTTTTCTAAAATTTAAATTGCATGATTGGTGAGCAAATCCTCTAAATTTTCCTGTAAAATGATCATGATCTCTGACAATTATGTCTTTAATTGTAAACTGTTTATTACAAATATGACAGGTTTTCGCTATTATGCTTATTTAGGTATTCAAACATGGGAATAATTGCCTTAATTTTCGAAGAAACAAATTTAGAAACTTATGACATTCGATTTGCAAACCAATCCATACAATCTTTGCCGCGATAGCTATCGAAATAAGAAAGACTATTATCGTAGGAACACTTAACATAGTAGCTATATGGGACATGTTTCTGATATTTATTGTTTTAGTTTGATTTATACCAAGTTGAGTACATTTTTCTAATTGACACTCAAAATCAGCATAAACGACAAAGGAGTAGTTTGTTGATATATGAAATTTTTAAATTCTACATAATCATATTTCGGCACACTCATTTTATAGTTATTTAATTTAACGCATAACTTTTCATGTTCAGATAATTTATCTTTTTTTTGAAAATAATTCATACATCTATCACAAATAAATTTTCGACCGTCATCTTTATTTAACTGCGAGGAAATTAATCGCGAAAAATTTTTAATCCAACAATAATGAAATTTAATTTCTTCATCAAAACCGTTGTCTACTGGTGGCGCATCATAATCATTTAATTTTGGATAATATTTGTTTTGAATTAAAAGTAAATTAGCATGTTTATCAAACTTATTTTTGATTAATCTGGCTGGTACTACTGTATAAAATGTTTTCTTTTGTACTATTTGCAAAATAGTACAGTCATTTGGTTTGAAAAAATGGGGTCACCTGGAAAGTTTTCCGGGGGTTTTGAAAATTGGTAATTATATGTAATTTGATGTGCTCTTTCCGAATTTCAACTTTGCCACCTTGTATCTTTGCCGCTCGCGCTGCCATATTGGAAAAATGGCGCTGAATTACAGTTTTTTTCACAATATCTCGTTTCAGACTCATTTTATGATAAAAACATTTATATACAATATTAAACTAGAGAAAATTTCCTATAATTTATATAGAAACAATTTTTTTTGTAAAATCAACAGTTTTGGCATACGATCGCCGCAAAGTGTACTTCAACATGCGTTTGGACTAAAAAACTCATTTCCACACCACCTTGAGGTAGAGTAAGCGGCGCGCTTTTTTTATCGTGGTTTCCCCAGTAGGCCTAATCCACATACAATGCACAATTCTGAAATTCAGCGCAATCTCCTTCGTTTTAATGTTCTTGATGGACCAGGTGTTATGAGTTCATCATCTTCAGTATCAATGGAGACGTCACAGATCGAAATTTCTTCCGCATCATCCGCGATGGGATTCTCATATTCATCGCGATCTTCTTCGTTTTCGTTCCCATCATACGTTTGCTCGAAAACAGTCTCCGTTTCTTCCTCCTCATCGCTATCATGTGATGGATCTTGCGAATTATCACATGTACCACTACAATTTGTGCATATAACGGAGCATTTTAACCCGGCTTTTCTGCATCCACAGGCTTTCTGACATCCTTTTTTGCATTTACATGAAATAAGTTTCAGCAGAGTTTCTGGAGCTGGGGGCTCGAGTGTTGCAACAGGAATTAACCCATTCTTGTTTCTATGCCATCCCCATTGCTCTGCATTTTTTTCATTCCCATACCACAGCTGAACCTGGTGATAAGTACGGAATGAGTGCTGTCGTGCTGCTGCTTCTGTTGGTGGTAGTGACGCAATATTAAATTTACTCTTGTATGTTGATTTTGTGAAGCATGTATATCTATATTCGTTTAAAGACATGCTTTTCTTACTTTTCACATCACTGTAACCGTATAATTCAAGTAGGAAGCGTTCCCCAGCTTTAGCAATGACCTCGGGATCAGTGTTTGGATTTTTAAATGACTGGATAACCCCACTTAAATTTTGATTATTTCGGAGTACATTAATAAATTTAATTTTTCCTTGATTAAAGAGCGCACATGTTGTATCACAGCCACTAAAGGCATGCAAGAATAAAATATGATCTGCGACTATTTTATCTACGATACTTTTACTTGAATATATTTGTTGTGAAATTTTTCCTTTTCCTGGTTTGAGAAAATATGTGTTTGCTCGCGTAGATAGAGCTGCCAAAAGAATAAGAAGATCTACATCTTCACCGACGACTATAACGGAATCGAATGCTGATGAAACATTTATCGCGGTATTGATTATTAAAGTATCCGCATCTTCTGTGGCTTGTTTGACGATGAACTTCTCAGCTTCAAATTTTGTCTTCAACATTTTAATGAGGCGGTTCTTGTTTGCATCATTCCCCAGGAATTTATTTTGTGACACAGTTGGAATCATTGTTTCGTCAAAAAGTATATCTACTGAAGCAGTTTTTCGTGATCGTCGGAATCGCTCCGCATATTTGGTACTACGATTTGCTGCATCGTCTGGATATCCGTCGAATACAATTATGGCATTGAATGTATATTTAGATCGAACGTATGTAACATAGTTATTGCAAATAGATGAAAACGATTCACCGCGATGCCAAGTGACTCTGTAATAAGTGTCCTCCATCGATGACGTACATTGTATTTTCAAAATTTATGTCTCCAGTATGTTGCTCGAATGCTTTGTACATAGAAGATTTTATGCATTTACGCATGTCTTCGTCATTGAAAAGAGATAATGGAAATGGAGCGAGTTCGTATGTGAGAAACTTTTCAAGTTCTTTTTCAGATTCTTTTGCAATACACATTCTTTAAAAAATTAATAAAGGATTAATCGGCACAATGTCACCTTCTATCTGGATGCCTGCATTCATAACACCAAGTGATTTTATTCTGTCATTACGTTTGAATTTTACGGAATAGAAATCACTGCCAATGATTTTAGATATGCCAATATAACCTATTTCTTGGGACATATGACAATTTATCCTTTCATCTCCAATAACACCAGTGCTTATTGACATGATATCCTTTACTTCTGGAAAAGGTGGATGGTTGCACAACCAATCCATCAGTTTTTTTACATCGTCATTGTCACGATTAATTCGCGAGCTTCTCATTTCGACATGCTGCTCAGAACTGGAAAAAGCTACATTGCAAAACTTTTCAACTTCATCGCAAATATTGTGCAGAAATACCATTCCTAAAGTCCACTTGGAAAGTACACTATCTTTGACTCCTCGCCCATGAGTAAGGCCGCCAAGACATTTCATCGTCCTCATCAATGATTGCTCAATCGTCATATCGGACCACGTACCACACCAAAACTTGTCAGAACGCCTAATTGTAAAGTATCCTTTGGTTGTAAAAAGTTCGTATTCTTCAGCTGTCATTCTTTGTTTCAAATCAAACATGTCTTGCAAGTATAAATGGCAAGATTTTGCATATAAGAAGTGGCATCCGGCATGAAAATAAGGCATCATTTTTTGAACAGTTTCAAGATGTAAATTCCAGTTTCCCATTCTTTCTGCTTCGATGAATTGTTTAATTAGTGTGACCATTCGGAAACACTGTACCCATAATTTCGCTGAAGCACCACGTTGTTCAAATTTAACCAATTGATTCTCAAATTTCTTAGCAAGTTCTTTGTAACACTCTTCCTGGTTCGCCTCCAGTACCACTGACCTATTGAAATTGTATAAAATTCTTTCTAATTCTGCACTGAGATCGGGTGTGAAATCTATCGATTGCAGTACAAATTTAGCAATTGAAAGATGAGTCAACGTATGTGCTCTTACCGCACGCGAATACGCATGCCCTGCCATAATTTTTTCAATAGAATTTGATGCGTAAATGGTGTTAAAGAGCTCTTTCAATCCACTTCCATTCATTATATACCCGATTGATCCCATGAACGACATTAACAAATGGAATCCACCAAGTCTTATGACAGTATTACTCAATTTGGAGTCCTCGTCATACGATGAAATTATTTCTCGCGCTTTGAAATATAGGGGCTGATCAAATGTGACGAAACAAGTATGCTGGTGTAATGAAACACATTTTTCAGAAGCAGATATTAGAGCAGTCAAAATTGTATCGTAGTCACTCGGTGGAGCATTAATGAAAGGCAAACATCCCACAAATGATTTTTGGAAAGGAAGTTCCGCTGTCGCTTGTTCCATGAATGCACTCCATCCAGGTATGTTAGGCAGATCGACCCATTTCCCATATAGCTACAATAAATCCGAAACAGAAGGCATAATTACTTCTGAAACAGCACGAATGCTAGCGAGATTTTGAATTTTAATTGTTTGCAGGCCCGTATTATTTTTCTTCATAAATGTTTTTAATGCAACGATACCAAAACTACCTACGACTTTTGCAGACGGCATTTGCTGTAATCGATAAATATTTTGATCGGGAGCGATAGCATTTCTAGGTGTCACACAATGGATACCGCCCATGGCATGGAAAGTGTTATGACCATCTAATGTCTGCGTGTTGAAATCAGCGTTGTCAAAAACAAATTGTGAGAATGCGTTATCATCGATATTCAACGGTGAGCGCATAATAGCTGAAACTTCAAACATCATTGCTTCGGTGTACGAGGAGCAATATCCTAGAGATGATAAAATACAGGGTGTCCCACGACGATTAAGACAAGTAATATATCAGAATTGGGCAGTAGTAGAGAATTATAATTTTGGGGGTGTAAATTAGAGCAAATGTTGCATCTTTTCTTGTTATTGTGTTACCCAATGAGGTATTTGTTTTTGGTCACGTGACGTCGCATTCAAAATTATTAATGGGACAACCTGTATATTTGTGCCTTTCTGTATTCCTCCCGATAAAACAATTCCAACAAACTAGCACACTTGGGGTCTACAGTGATTAATTCACGTGACATGCAGTTAAAAAATTAATAATTGAATTCCCTGTAATTTTCGGCAATCTTATATCGTACGTAATGATTAAGGCAAACCAATATTATAATTTTTAATAATAATTGAAAGTTAATAATGAAACGACCTGTTTATCATGGAGTAAAATTACATAGAATTGTGTTTTTTCCACAAAAACTTGTTTCCCTATTAAATATCGATTAAAAAGTAGCATAGCAAATCTTATACAAAAAACTGCCTATTTATCAAGTTTGCCATGATAATGACAAAAGTGCCAATAACTGTCAGAATAATTATTTTTAAGTTGTTAAACGGTAAGTCAACATGCCTTGTCTTTATACGGCTAGTGAATATGTTGATATGCTTCTTATTTATGGTGAATGTGAAAGAAATTGTAGAAGAGCTAGAGATTTATACAGAGATCGTTATCCCAATCGCCGAATACCTGGTAAAGATACATTTAGTTATGTGGAACAAGAATTACGCAATGGTTCTCTTCCCAGTGGGAAAGCCAAAGTAGAAACACCTAGGACAAAGTCTGTACAAACTAATGACAATGTAATTAATACTTTAGCATATTTACAAGCATATCCTCATACATCCATTCGACATTTGGAATCTGAACTTGGTATCAACAAATCAACTATCCACAGGATATTAAAAAATCATAAGTATCACCCCTTTAAGATACATTTGGTGGAAGGTCTGAATCCTCAAGATTTTGATCTACGATGTACATTTATTGCAGATATGCATGTACGGTTAGACGATGAGTTATCTTTTTTGGATAAAATTCTGTGGTGCGACGAATCGAGATTTCATAATAACGGAATCGTCAATCGACATAATTGCCATTACTGGTCTGCAGAAAATCCAAAATGGGTGAGGGAAACCCGATTTCAGAGAATTTGGGGGGTAAACGTTTGGTGTGGCCTATTCAATGGGCGTTTGATTGGCCCGTACTTTTATGATGGTATACTAACGGGAGAGAGATACCTAAAAAATATACTTCCAGACCTACTTGAAGACATTCCATTGAATGAAAGAAATACAGTGTGGTGGCAGCAAGATGGTGCAACTCCACATTTTGATGGTAGAGTGAGAAATTATCTGGACATGATATTTCCAGAACGCTGGATTGGACGCAACGGTACTATTTACTGGCCTCCAAGGTCGCCAGACCTGACACCGTTAGATTTCTTCCTTTGGGGATATCTTAAAGGTATCGTATATGAAACTCCGTCTAGAGATTTAGACGATTTGAAAAAAAAACTACGCGATGCTTGTAGAACTGTGACACCGGAAATGATTAGGGCAGCATGTAACCGAAATCTATTATCAAGATTTGAGAAATGCATTTACGAAGATGGGCATCAATTTGAACATCTCCTTTAATATTGTAAGTTTTTTTTGTGACAGTTAATTTGAATTTTTATTAAAAATTATAATATTGGTTTGTCTTAATCATTACGTACGAATGTAAGATTGCCGAAAATTACAAGGGATTCAATTATGAATTTTTTAACTTACAATCGTTTAAGTACCTGTAGCTCTTGAATTAATCACTTTAGACCCCAAGTGTGCTAGTTTGTTGGAATTATTTTATCGGGAGGAATACAGAAAGGCACAAATATACAGGTTGTCCCATTAATAATTTTGAATGCGACGTCACGTGACCAAAAACAAATACCTCATTGGGTAACACAATAACAAGAAAAGATGCAATATTTGCTCTAATTTATACCCCCAAAATTATAATTCTCTACTACTGCCCAATTCTGATATATTACTTGTCTTAATCGTCGTGGGACACCCTGTATATATTAATCGCCGAGATCCATACTTTTGAAACAAAAATGCAGATATTCCGACCTGTAATGATGATATGAAAGATTTTGGCCTTGCCGCGGAAATTATACAATGTGCGAGAGCAATGCTTTTTTTTTCATTTCTCAAGTGACGCTCGCTTATTTTTTCAAAATCACATCATCCAGGAAAACGCGTAAAGTTTCAGGTATATCTGACTCAGACTCTTGAAAAAAATTATCTGATGGAGGATAATGTTTTGTTTCATAGACTCTAGAGCGAATATCTTCTATAATGATTGCTGCCGCAGTCTTTACAATACGTCCACGTTCTTCTGTCTTGTCATCTATCTCACTTGCATACGGACCTCTTTTTTTTACATCTTCATTATGCGGCGCTTGGTACAATTTTTTCATGCAGGAATTGTGATACTGTGCATCGGCAGCGACTAAATCATTAACATGCTCGAGACGCTCAACAATCGCTCGACCCCAATCATCATTACGAGCTCTAGCAAGTTCTGAAATACTGTTTTTCATCGATAACTTACGTACGCTATACACAATATTACGATTACACAAGCGCGTTTGTTTTTGTTTTGCTATAAACTCTGCTGTTATCTCAGCAGCACACAAAAAACAATGATCTTTGAATGAGAATGATGGACGCGTGGATCGCAGTTGTGGTTGAGGAGTCGTGACATCACTTCCTCTACGCAATGACGCAGCGATGAACTTTTCATTATTGTATCGTTTTCGACACACATCGTGAACTACTATCGATCTTAGTCCCTCTAAAAGTTTACCCTTGTTGTCATTTCTTTTGATACTTGACTTACGAAAAGTCTCCAATCCTTTTTCCTTTACTTCAATTATTTCACTTTCTTCTAATGGATTCTCACAAATAAAACAATTTACTACATTGGAAGCCATGGCTCTATGAACGCAAACGACACTGTGAAATGATAGACGTATACTGATGACTCAGACTGAATATTTCTATTGAGTTTCGTAGAGGGGAGAGGGGGGAGCCGACATAAAGGCGACGCATTCCCTTATACCTGCCAAGGTTACCGTTATAGTCATCTCGCTACCTACAACGCATAGCAAAATATTTTTCGTTTATGAACGAAAAATACGTCTTAGCGTAGATATATAATAGTTTGTGGCGTTCACTCTACCTCAGTCATATGTGGAAATGAGTTTTTTAGTCAAACGCATGTTGAAGTACACTTTGCGGCGCTCGTACGACAAAACTGTTGATTTTACAAAAAAAATTGTTTCTATATAAATTATAGGAAATTTTCTCTAGTTTAATATTGTATATAAATGTTTTTATCATAAAATGAGTCTGAAACGAGATATTGTGAAAAAAATGTAATTCACCGCCATTTTTCCAATATGGCGGCGTGAGCGGCAAAGATAGAAGGTGGCAAAGTTGAAATTCGGTAAGAGCACATCAAATTACATATAATTACCAATTTTCAAAACTCCCGGAAAACTTTCCAGGTAAAACTACCGAATGACTTTAATAAAACTGTACTATGAAATGGATATGAGGAGGTTTGGTTAACATGTGTACGTGTAGGATAAAGTTCACTAACAATCGACCAGTAGAAGCAAGATTGATCTTTATTTTTAAGATTAATACAAGCATTTTTTCTTAAAATTTGTTCTGGAAGCTTAATATAAGACGAACCATTTCCATTTTCAAATTTATTTATATTGAATGCTATTGATAAAATTTTGAATAATGCGCTACCCGACTCTTTTTCTGCAAATTCTGATAGTTTATTTAAAATTTTGTCTAATACATAATCTTTAAACCACTCTCTTATTTCAGTTGAGTTATCGATTACAGCATTTTTAGTATTAAAGTACTTTATGTCTAGAGTTTTATTTTCGCCAGATTTTTTAATAAATTCCCCACAAAATGTAGTATTTACTTTAACTGTGGGGTGTTCTTTCAGAACCTTTTTGATTTTATTTTTAAAAACAACTACACAATCCCCCAAAAATTGGTTCAAGTCCTTATAACGTAAATTAACTATTATCCCAGTTTTAATTCTACTTTGAAAACTCGATTCTACGTTGATCCATTTTAGTTTTAGCTCCAATTTTGATTTTAGCCCCATTCCAATATGTCTATTTAAAATTAGTTGCCTAAAATGCTTAAAGTGCCCCACGCTAATTTCTAATTTTCTTAAAAGTTCCTGTAGAAAATTTATTATGCATCTTTCTACGAATTGTTTTATTACATAATTTAATATGGCTCTGTATACGTTTTAACCAAATCTCGGCGTCCCTAACTGTAAGGGTATCAAAAATTATGTTTCTCCGTTTTTTTATTGCAAGTAATAAACCGTCTGATTCTTTAATAAGAGTGTTAACAGGCGTCATTTTGAAATATTCAAAAACTATGCGGTAAATATAATATTGAAAAAATATCACTTACCCTTTCTTAATTTTCTACTATTTCAAAAGATGTCATAGGGTTGGGTTTCCCAATGTCTATTTTGCCTCTGTAAATGAAACTATATTTTTGACTTCTAAATTCTTCCACATACGGCTTGTATGTCTCGGTCACTCTTTGCGGTAGGAACACTGCTTGGTGCACAAACAAACAGCATTAATTGAATGACATCCATCAGCAAAGAGACGAAAAGCCTAAAAAAAATTACTCTTTGTAAAAAGTTAAAAATAAATAGTAATTTAAAAAACTCACCTCAAATATACACACACACACAGACAGACAGACAGACAGACAGACAGACAGCTAGCTAGCCGCTTCACTGTTCAGCGCAAGATCCCTTATAGTGATAACGTAAAACAATGTTAATGTTTTTTTCCCAAGTCTGCATGTGCATGTTTATTTGAAAAATTTCCCAAGATAGTGACTTCCTATTGGTTATTGTGGTGTAGAAATTTCTTATCTTCAGATAGTGAGCTGTTCTAATTTTGTTATTATCGTCTAAAAACTTTTTTTCTTAACTTTGTAAGTTCCTGCAGTTTTAGTATTGTGGTTTGTGAAATTTGCTATTTTTCTTTATTACGATTATGTCTTATCATTTCCACACGATAATATTTCTTTTGGCTTATATTTTTTAATATTTAAATAATAAAACGATTTTAATAATTTGCAAAAAGTGTATTTTTTAAAATATATACATTATTGATAAAAAGAAATGATTTTTGTTAATAATGCCTTGAGTTGATTTAATAGGTCTCCATTAGGGCATGGGATATCAAGCACATTCCAATTGAAGGCTGCAACAAGTTTTTTAGTACAATATGTCTTGTACATCTACGTCACTTCTAGATGATACCTGTCTTTTTCGCAATTCGATTGGACCAGTAATAACGAAATTAAACGCTAATGCCCTTACGGCAACATTCATTGCGCATGCTTTTCTTTAAATTTAACATCTACGCTACTTTTACATGATACCTGTATTTTCCGCAATTCAATTGGACCAATAATAACGAAGTTAAACGCTAATGCCCTTACGGCAACGCTCCTACATTTTATACCCCCCAACTTTCCCCTCCCCATCGACACGCCTATGTCCATATATTATACCAATATACTCTAATACCCCCTTAACATTAATATTCAGACACTGATTTTTGTTGGCGGAGGCGGATAACATTGAATTCCCTATACCTGCCGCGGAACTGTCTTAGTATATCTACTCATCAGTTAGGGCATATGGAATATACCCCAGAAAAAGATGACAATATAGAGAGCTATTATATTCCACATTTTTGTATAGTAAAAAATTTCGCCATTACGACCAAATTACGTGTTGTTATTAACGCAAGCGTTCTGAGCCGAATTACACATATTTCATTAAATTCTATTTTATTGCCATGTTCCAAGTTACAAAAGGATATAGTATATATTTTATTGAGATTTCGTTTAAATCCAGTAACGCTTACTGCAGATATTACAAAAATGGATCGAAGTATGTTGATTAAACCTGATCAACAAAAATTCAAAAAATATTTTGGCGCTTCCATCCTAATGATAAAATTGGTGTTTTTAAGTTACGCACCGTTACGTACGGAGTTAATATTTCTCCCTTTTTAGCCTTATGAACACTTTAACATTAAAAAAGACTGAGTATTGTAACTTTCCTAATGCGGCCCAAGTTATTTTAAATGACATATATATTGATAATGTGACTACATCTTGTCGAAATATCGAGGAGGCTTTAACGCCCTTATTCGGTAAAGCTGGTTTTCAGTTACATAAATGGACCAGTATTAGACCAGAAGTTATAGCACCTTTATATCTTCATTTTGTAGATTCTCTCCTGTAAAATAAATCGAGCTTGTTAGATATTCATTATATGTATTTTAGTTATATTCTACGCTTTATAAATAATTGTCGCTTTCATGATAAACAATATAATGAAACTATCACTTTTATCGAATTTGTTTCCGCTATAAAACTTTTGGCTAAACATGAACAATACAAGTACTTTTTAGATTTTCAGATATCATCTCTAATGTGAAAATTAATAAGAAATGCATTAAATCTATTAAAAATTAAGAAATTTTTTAGACGAAGAAGACCTCTTAAGAACTGGAGGACGAATTAATTACGCTTATATTTCCTATCATCAAAAGCACCCAACTATTTTGCTAAAAGAAAATAAATTCTTATTTAATTGTTGATTATAATCGCAAAAAATATATGCATGTTGGAACGCAAGTGGTACAATATTTGATCACACAAACTTTTTGGATTTTGAGGGCTAAAAATTTGATTATTTCTAAATATGTTCGTTGTTTTCGTATTAAACCAGAACCTTATGAACCTCTTATGGGAAATTTACCCTTCACGCGGATTAATCCTCAAAACCCTTAGCTCAAAGTTGTGTAGATTTTAGTGGACATATCTCAGTGAAGCTATCAAAGGCTCTCAAAGCTCACATAAAGTCTATATTTGCTTATTTGTATGTCTGGTGGCTAAAAGCATTCATTTAGAGCTAGTTTCGGACTTGACCAAAAATGCAGCACTACACCGATTTGTTGCTCGCAGAGGTTATATCAAGCAACTCTTTTCTGACAATGGTACGATTTTATTAAAAGTAGTAAAGAGTTGTTAGACATGGCTAAAAAGATGGTTAATCAAGAAGCGATCTCTTGAAAATTTATTCCATCCTCCGCACCCCATTTTGGAGGAATTTGGGAATCAGAAATTAAATCCCTGAAAAATATTAATTCGGGTGATAGGTTCTCAGATTCTAACTTATGAAGAATTATATACGGTTCTTTGCAAAATCGAAGCTATTTTAAATTGCGCCCCTTAGCGTCCATGTCGTTAGATCCAAATGATTTGCAGGTTTTAACGCCGGTCACTTTTTAACCATTGAACCTCTTGTTTCGGTACCCGATGAATATTTTTTGTATATTAAATGAAACCGCCTGTTGCGTTGGAATTTACTACAAATAATTCTGTCTGATTTCTGGCGTAAATAGAAGACGGAATATTTAAGTACATTACAAACTAGACATAAATGGGTACAACCTTGTGCAGAGCCTTAGATATCAACGCTAGTTCTTATTAAAGATGACCATTCTCCAACTTTACAGTGAAAAATAGGTCACATCAAAGAAGTTTTTAAAGGACCCGATGATCACGTTCGGGTAGGTAATATTTTTACATCTTCTGATAAGTTGAAGAGACCTCTTGTGAAATTATGTACACTCCCAGTGATTCCGTTTCACCTGCAGACAATTATGCTCATTTTGATGGGCCGAAATGTTCGTTATCTATTATAGGTTTTTGGGAACTCTTGTTCGCGGTTACCTCTTTTATATTCATTCATTTTTTTTTTTTCATTTTGATCAAATTTGCGCGTTTTTCGACGGCAGTGGTCTCTCAGAAAAATAATTTGTAATGATATATTAAAAAAATGTAAATTTTTCGGGCGATCGTTTTGAATCCGAAAAGTTTCCAGATTCAATAGGTGTGATATCACCTATACATTCTTAGCGACACGCTATTGCATGCACGTGTATGGTTTCAGTTGAAGGGGTGATGTGCAGAAAAAGAGAGATGGCCATCTCCATTCACCTGGATTGAAGCTAAACGGTGACCTATTACTTTTTAGATTTGATTGATTACTGCTGCGCCGTAAATTTTTATTTTTGATATATTATTATAAAACCAAAATACAGTCCGCTATTCTCAAAGGGCTATCAGATGGTAGAAAATTTCCTGAAACCTTATCACCGTATGTACTGTATTATTGTATGAAAGGGTCCAGTGGGGCACCCAATTGCTTCAATTTCTCGAATATTCTCATACATAGATTCTTAAAAATGTTCCTAAATGTTTGTGAGATTATGAGACCCAGATAGAAAATCTCTTTTTTTTTAAATCACACTTATTAGGATTAAATTTAATTTTCTTAGTCTTTGTAGAACTTTAACTAAATTTTGGTTATGCTTTTTTGAACTGTTTCCAAAATCGATTAGGTCATCTAAATAAATAGAACAATTTTCAAAATTTTAATCAGACATAGCTATTGTCATTACTCTTGAAAATGCCCTCGGAGAGTTTTTACGTCCTTGAGTAAGGCGCATCATTTGAAATTGACCTCTTTCGGTAGTAAAAGCAGTGTAAGGTCTAGATGAAGCATCTAAATAAATTTGATAGTTTCCTTGTATATAATCTAACTGGAAAAAATAAATCGAATTAGGAAGAGGGAATTTGTCATTTTCAATTTTATTATTTAATTGACTATAGTGAATGACAACTCTCCGGTGCTTTTTATTGTCATTATTACCGTTATATGATTTTTTGGGGACAAGAAAAAATTTAGAACATATTTTGTGAATAGATAACTGTTCCTCTTTAAATAAGGTTTCAACATGTAATGTACCCAAAAGTTTTTCTATTGGTGTCTGTCAAACCAAGCGAATCATCAAATTTATAACAATCCATTTTTGGCATAAAATTTCTTAGTTTAACTTCTTTATCGTTAGTGTTTAAAAATCTAACAGGAATTTTATTTTGTTCGGGTTTAACAATTATACTAGTTGTAAACGCATCCTCGGAAATTTTTTCTGAAATCATTGCACATTCATCTTGACAATTAATGTGAAAATATTTTATTATTTCACATCTGGGGGGAACTATAATGTAATTACTATCGTCTTCAATATACAACCACATATAAAATAACTTCATATTAATAAAAAAATCTAACCCTAAAATACCACGTATTTTAAAATTTAAAGACTGTTGTAAAGAGAATTGAAAGGACTTTAAAATGATACCTTACTCGACCGCTAATGCCATTTAAGTATTTTGGGGCGATTATTACCCTCGCTTGGAGGTGTAAGCAGCGAAGTCGAAAATACCGGAAAAAAGTGTCCCCCTTTGATCAAAAATCGACGGGTCTCAGCGTTTTTTTAAAACGTTGACGCAGTTCCTGATAATGTCTCTGTTTCGTATATATATATATATAAAATAATAAAGTATAATTCTCTGATTTCATTACTATACTCGTATACTAAAATTGGAGTAATATTTCTTCTTTTCACTTATTATCCGAACAATATTATTTTGTATGACATTTAGCTGGTTGAATCTACTATTACAAAGACTTTCCCAAACCAAGGTGGGACTCTAGGTTGTGCCAGTTATTCAGAAAACATTTTTTAAAGATTAGTACAAAGCGTTGTAAGGGGAAGAGGTGAAAAATGAAAAAAACACTGAATATTTATCTATCATTTATTTAAAATGAAATGTGGAAAAAAATGAGATAAAAGAAAATAATTATAAATTTAAACAAAGTTTAGATATCTTTGGTTTCGAGCAAATTACGATTATTACAGTATTTATGGGAGGGGAAAGAAATGCAAGAAAACCTCAAGAAAGCAATGTAATGAAAATTTTGTAACAATATATTTATTTTGGTGATCAACTATGCGCAGACTCTTGTATGTTATAAATTATTTAAAGAACTGAATTAAGTCCGCCATTAAATTTATAATTAAATCAATATTACTTTAGATTGATTTAATAAATACACCAAAGTTAAACTCCGAATGATAATTATTTGAATGCAATAAAGGACACACGTAAATTGCATCGAAGGTAAAGATAAAATACCTGTAAATCGCAACACGTTACCAAAAAGATCCAATGTAAATTGCCGTTGAAGCGTGATAGACAAAAACATAATACCAAAAATACATAAAGTTGTTTGTGTTGGTATCTCAGATTTAACTTTAATAATTATATAATTTTAAGATATATGTTAAGATTATGCTTAAATTCTTGTTAAAACTCAAAATGACTTTAAAACATTTACAGAATGTTTCTAAGTTTACATTGATTTCACAGTCTCAATTTTATAATAACGGAAATAAATAAATAAAATTTTTCCACCAGACAATGGAGAAAATGTTGGAATTTATTTTGAAACAAGTATATTATCAATTCGTATGTGCAATTTCACAAAAAAATATTTATAAAAAGAATTATTAATATTTTCCAAATTTTAACACCCTGTAAGTTTTTTTTTTGTTTTTGTTTCTTTATTCACTCAATCTGTCTAAGTGACAATAAGTGTTTTTGATGACTAAAGGTTAACTTATTTTACCACAAGTAAGTCAACCATCTGACTTGTAGAGAGTATTCCTGTGAAAACTCTCCTTAAGAATACAACAAAAATTGTCTATTAAGTCAATTTGAAAGATCTAACAGTCTGGGGTTAAAACCTGGACAGAAGATCGGATGGTTTGAACTTTTTCAGTCGTCTTATCTCTTCTGGCGATGGATTCATAAGGTTTCTTGCTAATTTATTTGGATGTGATGACACTCTTGCACTATATGATTCACAGAACTTTTTGATGGTGTCTTTAACAAGCGGAACTTTAAGATCTTTATGAATTTCACTGTTTTTTACGTACCATGGCGCGTTCACTATTATGCGTAGCATCTTGTTTTGATACCTCTGAATGATTTCAATATTGGAGTTACTAGCGGTGCCCCAGAGTTGTATACCATAAGACCAAATTGGTTTGAAGATGACTTTATATATAAGTAATTTGTTTTCGAGACTGAGTTGAGATTTCTTTCCAATTAGCCAATAGTGTTGTTTGAGTTTTAGTCCTAATTGTTTCCTTTTGGAGAATATGTGCTTTTGCCAGGTTAACCTTCGATCTATATACATACCTAAATATTTAGCATGATCGGAATGTTGAAGTTGTTGTCCATTTAGAGTTACCGGGGGGCAGTTACCGCGTTTCATAGTATATGTCACGTGAACAGATTTGCTGCTATTGGCTTTCATGCGCCATTTTTCTAACCAATTTTGTACTTTGTCTAGAGCTATTTGAAGGTTTCTTGAAGCGATTTCAGGTATAGTATGAGACGTTAGGATGGCTGTATCGTCAGCGTAGGTTGCTACTAAAGTTGTCTTTGTTTGTGGTAGATCAGCAGTGAACAATAGGTATAACGTTGGCCCCAGGATGCTACCCTGTGGTACTCCAGCAGATATTAGTAGTATTTCGGAGTAGGATTCGTTTATTTTGACTTGAAAAAACCTTTGATGTAAATAAGATTTGATCATTTCATAGAAAGGATATGGTAAATTTAGTTTGATTTTATATAGTATAGCGTTGTGCCACACTTTATCAAAAGCATTACTTATGTCCAGAAAGGCAGCACAGCAGTATCTTTTACCTTGTAGATCAGTGCTTATTTTGTTAACTACACGGTGTATTTGTTCCACGGTACCATGCTTACTTCGGAATCCGAACTGATGATCAGGTATGAGTTTTCTTTCGCTCACCTTTTTCAGTAATCGTTTGAGTATGATCTTTTCATATAATTTTGCGAGTATTGGCAGCAAACTAATAGGTCTGTATGAGTTTACGTCTTCAGCTTTTTTACCAGGCTTTAGAATCATAATAACTTGACCAATTTTCCATGGGCGTGGGAAGTAATTTATTCTTAGTGCAGCATTGATTATTTGCTGGAGGGCTTTTACAGCTTTATCTGTTAATTCTTTTAGAATTTTTCCTGTTATAAGATCGAAGCCTGGACTTTTTCTTGGATTAGTGTTTTTAATTATAAATTTTATTTCAGAGGATTTAACAGTCTTGAGTGGAAAATCCATTTGGTAAGGTGCTTGAATAAGGTCGTTAATTTTTTCTAAATGTTCATCTGGAGGATTTATCTCATGAGGTTTGAAAACGTTAATAAGATGGTTTGCAAACACCGTGGATTTGTCTGTGTCAGTCCTTGCCCATCCACTGAGAGGATTTTGTATTGGTGGAATATGCAGTTGAGGCCTTTTGATTTTTTTTGTAGCTCTCCATAAAGAGTAATCTGTACTTACTGTGGCTGTTAACTCGCTAAGATATTTATTTACCGATTGATTTTTAATGTCAAGTAATAGCGTTTTTAACTCTTTGTTTGCTTTATTTAGCCTGGTTTTGTCCCCTGGCATTCTGGTTATTTGCCATCTCTTTCTTAGTTTACGTTTTTCTGCAATTTTTTGGTAAACGATCGGAGGTGTTTTTTCCTTTATATGGGGGGAATATTGTTCTGGGGTAGACATCCATGCAGAGTGTTGTATATTTGTAGTAAGATTGATAACGGCTGTATCTATATCTTCTGTAGTTTTTAAAGGTATTTGTAAGTCTATTAGTTCATCTAATTTTTCTTTAAAGTTTTCCCAGTCAGTATTTTTAGTGTGCAATCTTGGTTGCCTATCTAGTTGCAATACTTCGGAGTACATAGTTATAATTACAGGAGAATGGTCTGACGACAGATCAGAGCATGATTCGATTTTAATTTTTTTGGTGTCTAGTCCCTTTGTAATATAGAAATCCAAGAGGTCTGGTATTTTAGTTTCGTCTGAAGGCCAGTATGTGGGTTCTCTTGTTGACAAATATTGGAGGTTTTTATTCTGAATAGCCTTTAGAAGATGCCTGCCTTTGGTTGTAGTGACTCTAGCTCCCCATTCAGTATTTTTGGCGTTATAGTCTCCTCCTACTATAAATTTGTTTCCTAGGGTGTTTAAGAATTTTGTATAGTCTTCCATTTTATTTTTATGTTTCGGTGGGCAGTAAACTGAAGAAACATGTATTTGATGAGTTTTTTCTACGATTGCTATTGAGGTGGCTTGCAAATGTTCAAATTTATACTTATTCAGTTCATAGTGTTTTATTTTTTTATTGATTATGATAGCTGACCCACCGTGTCCGGTTCCATCTGGGTGATTTGTTGAATAGATACAATGCCCCGGTATGTTCATATGGCTAAGTCTGGTAAAATGGGTTTCTGTTATAAGCATTACATCAATTTTATTGAATTGTAGAAAATATTTTATTTCTTGGTTATGTTGACTTAGCCCGTTGGCATTCCATAAAGCAATTTTAAGTAGTTGCGCCATTAGTTTAGCTTTGTGACAAGTGTTGTTAAAAGGTTCATCATGGTGCCCATTTGGGTGATTAGTTCTTTCATCATGGTTTTAAGTTCATTTATATCGTTTGTCTGTTGAGTTAAGATGACCTGTGGTTGATTTGCATTATTGGCATTATTTGTTTGTTGCTGATTTTGGGTAATTTGAGAATACGTTATACCTGTTTGTACAATTGCATTATTTATTTGTCCAACCTTTTTTTCTCTCAATTTGGGGTACGTTTTTTGAAATAGCTGTTTATATACGGTGCATCCTCTATAGTTTGCTGGATGATTTTCATTGCAATTAGTACATTTAACATCCATATCTTTTGTTTTCCTGGGACAGTCTTTGGTTAGGTGGTTTGCGGTGCATTTTACACATCGAGGGATCTTTTGGCAAAAATTTTTTGTGTGTCCGAAATTCTGACATCTCGTGCATTGTGGTATCTCTTTTTTTTTGAGTGGTGCTTCAACTTTGACGACTGTGTTTAATAATGTTTTAATATTGTAGATATCCTTGTTGTTTTCTTTTTGCTTTAGATTAATAAAGAACATTGGAAGTGGTTTGTTTTGTATTCTTTGTCTAATGTTCCAAACGTTTGTAACTTCATGACCTAATTTTACCAGGCTCTCCTTGATTAGTGAGGTATCTGTTGAAGGGTGTATATTTTTTAGGACAACACGAAAGCTTTTTTCTTGTTTAGGTTTGTAAGTATAAAATTGGGTTTGTTTTTCACTTAATGCTTTGATTATTTTACTGTATACTTCGCCATTTTTTGGTTGGATTTTTACTTGCTCGTCTCTTAGAGATTTTATTATGTAGTTTTGGCTAGCAACTTCTTCTAGTAAATTAACGAGAGGGTTGATATTTATAACACCTTCAACGTATATTGGTGGTGGCTTAGGCTCACTATTTTCAATTTCATTGGATTCGCTTGTGGAAGCGTCGTCGTTTTGCAAAATACTATATTTGTTGCTAGTTGGAATTGCGTTACCTAACCAGTATTCACTAAGTTTAGTTTGTCTTTCAGGTTTTGAGTTTATTTCTGGGCTTCTCAATCTTTTCTTATGATTATGGACTATTTGAAATTCATTTTCATTTGAATTACTTACATGATTTATTGGTGTTTGAATGTAAGTTTGCTGCGGTTGGCTGTACATCATAAACTGTTGTTGTGGCTGCTGAGGGTACATTGGTTGTGAAGAACACATTGGAGTTTGAGTATGATACATAGGTGTAGCTTGATCTGGAAACATGTTCACTGGTGGGTTGTAAGAATTACCGTTCATTGTTTATCCGATTTGACCGTACTATTTATATTTAATTTTAAATGAGGGTTTTGTTATTTTTATCATTATCATTCACAGTAGATAAAAACTAGTTTTATTCGGAAGCACTGATAATTCGCACTGTATCGGACACGTCTTTACACCACGAAATTCAATTTGCGACTGAGCCCTGTAAGTTGATTATTTTTAAATTATCGATATGTGCTCCTATAACAAATTTTATTTATTTTCTAATACCAGTTTACTTTAGAAGTTAAACTTTTATTTAGAAACTACCCGTGTATAAACACTAGAACACTCATTAAGAATACACCATAAACATATTGGGATTCTCGGTAGTTATATTTAATTCTTGGTTATAATATACAGTTGTCTTTTTAGAACTTGCCAGTCACGTGATTATTATTATATTATTGATGATAGATAAATTTTGTCACTGGCATTGCATACCTTAAAATGTATTTATTTTAAAAGACTTTCTTCCTGAATTTAAGAAATTAATGGACTGTAGCTATCCCTTCCAGTAAAGTTATCAAGCAAATAACGAACAATTTTTTTTCGAAAAAGTTTGAAAACTGGAAAATATCTCTTAATGAACATACTTGAATAGACAAAAACTTCAAAAAACTAACCGTTTAGTCATAATAGTCAACAGTGACTAAATCTGCATTTTTTTAAGAATAAAGATTGTACTACTTAGTTATGTTAGTGTTTCTTATGACCGTGTTTTTTAAATTTGCGTATATTTTAAGGTTTTTATACTAACTTCAAAAACATTTTAATTTTATTGTTCACCCCAAATTTTTTTTTATCGTATTTTGCTAATTTATTTTTTATTTAGTTTTACATCAAATTGATGGATTCAAATCATTCTTCTTGGCAAACCACCCCCTAAAAATTGCTTCCAGCTTTGTTTTTTTAAATGGCAATTCCCATCTTTTTTCGGACTTTAAAGTAATTTATTTTCTTGAAATATTGAGATAAGTTTAATTTTCTTCAAATATAGAAGTGAGAAAGTTAAAACGTGTATAAAAAATGTATTTTCAACATCTAGACCAGGGCTGAAGCCCTGTTAAAAAGTGGAAAAAAATAATAGTAGGATGAAACCCATTGGAAAAGGAAGAGAATATAACAAAAATGAAAGGAAAAATAATTTACGGGCGATCTGAGGTCGGGAAGTGGAAGGAGGTGAGTTTTTAAGGGTAGAAAACTGTTTATCTCGATTTCCGGCAAAACTACAATTTTTTAAAAAGCAGATATTTTGACGCGAGAATTTTCGATTGAAAATTAGGGTGGTTTTTCGATATTAAGTCAAAATAAGGTGAAAAAATAAATATTTTAAATCAAAAAAATTAGTGTGTTTGGGACATAAAAAGGAAAGTTTTTACCAAATTTTGTGAAAAAAAAAATTTTTTTTGTAAAACATAAAAGTAAAAAACCAAAAACTTGTTTTTTTTTCACATAAATTTTGAGGTTATGTGAAAAAAGTGTAAATACAAAAGTTGTAGAGCTTTTTATTACCTACAACTTTGCCATTTAACTTTTTTCCATAGGACTTGTAGTTTTGCCGGAAATGATAAACAGTTTTCTACCCTTAAAAACTCACCCCTTTCCACTTCCCGACCTCAGATCGCCCGTAAATTATTTTTCCTTTCATTTTTGTTATATTCTCTTACTTTTCCAATGGGTTTCATCCTACTATTATTTTATGTCGTTTCAAAAATGATCGACCCTGGTCTAATCAGTTAATTTCTCTAAGTTAAATCGGCTGAAACTTTTGTAAATCAATCAAAAAATGTTTTTAATATTATCATTTTTTATTTTGCTAGGATTAAACACGATTTTCAAAAAACCAGCTTTTTTTTAAACTCAATACTAAATTAATTTAGAGTACCCTTTCCACCTTATTTAATAATAAGACATGTTTATTTATATTCATTTGTATTATTTATTTAAATCAATAGGTTACAATTGGAGAAGAAGCGAAATTGAAATTAATGGAAACTTTATCTGCAGATGTCGATTTTCTTACTAAACTTCATTTAATGGACTACAGCCTACTGTTAGGTAAGTTGATTTATGTATTCATTCATATATTCATGCATATTTTTTACGTATATTTATTTCCGCATTTCACAAACTTTTGTTTTTATTATGGCAAATTACGTATCATACGAAGTAGGTTTTAAGGTAAAATTAAAATTATTATGATTAAATTGTATTTACAAAAAAGAAAAATTTTAAGTTATATTACAAGCTCCGATATGTAGTTGTTGTATTGTGAGGTATTTAGAAACCTAGTAAGACTGTTTAACAGAAAGATTTAAATTTATTTTGTAATGTACAGGCTGTTTTGTTAGTCTAGAATGAACTTAATTTTTTAACAATATTGTTTTGTGTTAGATCATATTTAGCGCGATATAGTTAGTCTATTGATAATCGAATGTCATTATGGCAGTCTGGCAAGTTTATTTGTCAAGGTCAAATTTGTTGGACACCGCGATATCCACATTTAACCCTGGGAGACAAAAACTGAACGAACAGAGGAAAATAACCAACTACCATTTTTAGAAGAAAAATAAGATGGCACACTAAGCCACAAGATACACAGAAAGCCAACACATACAAACCGTTTCCTAACGCCAGATCACACCACCATCCAGACTAGTTACATCGACCAAGAAATAAGACGGCTCCGAATAGCGCTATTCCACAACGGGTTCTCAGAAAAGAACATCAAAAGGCACAAAAAGAAAAAACACCAACAGATGAACTGAAAAAAAGATCATTTCCATCTTAACAAATCCTAAAACGAGAATCAATTTGGAAAGACAACGAAAGTCTACGAAGTAACTTGTGATTCTGTAAACGTGTATACATAGGACAAACCAACAGAAGAGTTAGTGTAAGGAAAGAAGAACACATCAATGCAGCACAGAAAAATGAAAAAACATCGTCGTTGGCACAACATACAAAATAATCAGAACATACTATCGATTTCCAAAATACCAAGATAATAGTCAAAATGGAACACAAAACCAGGAGGCTCATTAGAGAAGCAATAGGGATAAACCTAATAGCCTTACACTGAGGATGATACGAAACGCTTACCAACTGCATGGAAACTTGTTTTGGCCAAACACATAATAAACCAAAAAACATAATAACACCACCAATGACCGTTACACAACAATCCAAGGCAAGACCCGGCACCCACAATCGACTGAAAAATCAACCAGGCGCGACCAACCAGAACAACAAAGTATATAACCTGATCTGAGGAGCCACGAATGTCAATTTTATAACAAAAAGAAGTAGAAGCAAACAATAAAAGAAGGCCAGAAGATGACAGCTGTGACTCTATCGAAAAGTTTTCGTCATTTCACCGGCCAGCAGATACGCGGAGAGAAACCCGGAAACTAAGTTCGCCATATAATCTGCGGAAACCTAAAGTATGGATATATATTTTTTATTGCATTATTATTGTTATTAGGTAGACATGAGCTTTAAAAACTGATCTAAAAAAATGTTCTTAGCCTATTAACATACTACAAGCTGACAAGCAATTAACATGAGCAGATAGATAATATTTCTAAGAATTGCCTTTTCGAAGCGGTCTCACGGTCACTCCTATTTTGTAACTCGATACCTCACTTGATAAGAGTCCCAGAAACACATATAACAGTTGTAATTCACCGTCGGATTCGTCCTTATGATACACAGTGGGCCGCTTTCTTAGTAACAAACTACATAGTATGAAAAAAAAAAGTTTTGAAATAGTAGAGTGGAGACTAATTGGTCTATAAGATGACACCTGACTAAGATTTTTACCTGGTTTTGGCACTAATATAATTTCGGCACTTTTGAATTGTTTTGGCCAATATTGGAGTCTCAGCATAGCATTTAGGATATACGTCAGCATAACAATGCCTTTTTTAGGAAGTTCTTTTAACATTTGAGGTGTTATTTCATCAATTCCAGGTGCCTTTTTGTTATTTAATTGGAGGATTTCTTTTCTAATTTCTTTTGGGGTCGTTAATTTTACTGGTTCAGTCGGTACAGTGTTGCTATTTAGAAAGTCTCTGATATTTTGATCAACTATGTCGTCGCTTGGTGTAAAAACTTCGGCTAGGTGTTCCGCAAACAAGTTGGCTTTTATTGATTACTTCTTGCCCAGGTACCTATTAAAGGTGTTTCTTTTCGAATTGGAAGGTTATACTGTTGCGGTTTCGATGAAGCTTTTATTGGCTGCCAGATAGAGTTGTCAAATCGATTTAAGTTTGATATATAATCGTAGAATGACTGATCTTGTGCTTCTTTAAGTTTTGTTTTAAGTTTATAGGTTAGCCTATTCAATATGGTTCTATCTCTAGGACTATGACTCTGCTGCCATTTTTTTCTAGCCTTTCTTTTTTCTTTTATTAATATTTTAATTTCAAATGGAATATTGGTTATATTGTTTGTTGTTTTTATCGGAGGTGTAGCATGCTTTGCCGCTTTTTGCAGAGTAGAAATTAGGCTGCTTGTGATTTCTTCAATATCTAATGGGCTTTTAAGTCTCACATTTAAATTTATATTTTCATTAATATAATCCTGATATTTTAGCCAGTCAGTTTTATGAGTATGTAATCTAGTTCTCCTTTTTTCGTTTATTATTGTTGTACTTATCGTTCCTAATACTGGCGAATGGTCAGATGATAAGTCGTAATTGGATTCCACTGCCATATATGATTTTGAGATACCGTTAGTGATAAAGAAGTCCAAGAGGTCTGGTATTTTATTTGGGTCCTTAGGCCAATAGGTTGGCGAACCTGTTGATAGAAAGGAATATCTTTTTTCTTGAACTAATTTTTGAAGTTCTCTGCCTTTGGTAGTGGTAAGCCGTGATCCCCATAAAGTGTTTTTACAGTTGAAATCTCCTCCTGCAATGAATTTAGGACCGAGGACTTGAAAAAAATCATTAAATTCTTCTTTTTTGATGTTGTGTTTTGGTGGACAATAGACTGCTGAAATTGTGATGTCATAGGGTAGTGCGTTTATTCTACCAGTTGTGGCTTGTAGATGAGTTTTTTTATATGTTTGCAGCTGGTAATGATCAATATTAGTTTTTATAATAATGGCAGTACCTGCATGAGCTTTGTTGTCTGGATGATTTGTATATTATACAGTATAATTAGGTATTTTAAAATAGGATTTATCTGTAAAATGAGTTTCGCTAACCAGCATTATGTCAATTAAATGGGTTTGGAGAAAAATCGTTAATTCTTGTTTGTGTTGTATTATGCCATTAGCGTTCCACAAAGCCATGTTAAGGGAGTTAGCCATTATTTTTTTTCCTACAAGCATTGTTAACATATTCATAACCATTGTGTTTTGTTGTATGAGCTGGTTGAACATACTTTAGACATCTTCAAGGAACTTACTTAGTATTTCGCTTAGGTTGTCGTTATTCGTGGTGTTATTTTGATTGCTATTTGACTGGCTTAAATTATTTTTAACTGCATTTGCATAATTGAGATTTGTTTGAGGAATTTGAGATTTTGTTGGAGGTTGAGGAGTTGCATTATAGCTATTATATGTTTTATGATTTGTTTGATGAGCTGGATGATTGTTTTGATAGTTTTTATATAATCGATGGTAATATTCACATCCTCTGTAGTTGGCTGGATGGTTTCCTCCACATAGGCAGCATGTGGCTGGAGTATTTGAGCTTTTCTTACATTGTGCGGTTTCGTGCGAATTTCCACATTTAACACACTTAAAGGGACGATTACAATATTTTTTGGAGTGACCATATAATTGGCACCTCATGCATTGGACAATATTTCTTTCCTTATTTGGAGGTTCGATTCTTATTATGCTATTTTGTATTTTACTAATATTATATATTTCCTTATTATTATCAGCGGGTTCTAGGTCAACAAAAAACATATTCAAAGGTTGTTTTGTTTGTCTTTGCTTAGCGTTAATAATGTTTCTTACCTTGTGTCCGTGAGAATTAATTTCTTTCTCTATTTCTTTAATTTCTGTAGAGTGATGTAGGTATTTTATGACTATCCTATATGCTCTTTCCTCCTTAAGCTGATAAGTGTGGAAAACTATGTTATTTTCCTTCATGTATGCTACCAGTTTTCTATAGGTGACTGGAATAATGCTATTTATTTTTATTGTATTATCGGCCATGGCTTTAATAGTATATTGTTCATCTTCCACTATGTCATTTTTTGTACGTTGATTACTCCATATACAAATATGGGAGGAGGTTTTGGGATACTTTCTTTTTCGTTTAGTACTTCCGTGGAGTTTTCTTCATTGTTATCTGGTGTTAAAGCTGTGTATTTATTGCTAAGGCGTAAGTTTTCTGTTTGTTTTTCATTCGAAAATGTTTTTCTTCTTTTAATACTTTTGACTACTTGCCATGGGTTTTCCTTACTTGGACTTTCGATTTCTTCGTCGCTAGTTGAGAGCATTCTTGAATACTGTGTATTTGAACTTAAATTCTGTTGAGTTTGTTGCTGGTTCTGTTGTTGAAACATTTGTGCTTGTTGCATTTGGAGAAGGTATTGTTCCTGATTTAGTGGGTAGTAAGTATAGTTTACCATCTGTTCTTGAGTGGGTTGTATTAGATATAGTTGTGACATTTGCATACTTGTTTGCTGACTGGGAATAAGCATTTGAGGTGGCATTGTTGTCTGCATGTTACTTGTTCCAGGTCCGTTACCCGTGGGAAACATGTTTATGTTATCATTAAAGTGTTACTCTAATTTGTATCACCCTGTATAGCACTTTTACTTATTAGTTAACTTTTGAATTATTAATTGATTTTATTATTTATAAAACTTCTATCTTTTATTTTTTTATTTTTTTTTTATTCTCACAGATAAGAATATCACTTCGATGTCCGTACCGGTTATTGTTTTTATCACGATCTTTGTATATCAAAAGTAAAACGAATTTTATATACATCCGCACTCGACAAGCGTTCGATGATAACTTAGGTGCCCTCTGCGGGACATTTTGCTAGATCTTAAGTAAAAATACAACACCAAACTAACCACATTTAAAGAACACTTCGAAAAATTATCAATGGGGCTCTGGTATTATATCTGCAAATTAAGTCTATTTATTTTTATTTGCAAGCCGACTACCATAGTAAGCAATTTTCAAGGATTAAATGAATATATATATTTAAGCTACAATATAATAAAGACGTTATTTATTTTAAGCAGAAGAACGTGCAAATTTGAGAACATCTATGCATCATTACAAAAGACATATTAAAAACAAATGCAGAAAAATTACAGCTTTGTCCAATCTTAAACCGATTTTTCCCAATTATACTTTAAATCTCTTTAATGCATAAGTATTTAGAATCTGCCTTTTAATAGAAGCGTATTTGTTAAGCATAATTTATATTTTTAATAAACGATAAAATTTTCATTTTATTAAAGTTAAAATAAAATATGGCAGCTTTTCTTCGAATTGTACTTATTATCGGTACTGATACGGAAAACAAATGTAATTTGCAGAAATAAGGCAAGTATCTTGTTATTGAAATATATATTATTTGTAAATGTTTTATGTTTTACTAAAAGTACCTTTTTTTAATAATATCGAAAAGTGTTATGAAAAAAGGTTGATTATAATTGAGAAATAGCTAATAAAAAAAAAAGAGCTGTGAAATGCGAGTTAGGAGTGAAGCGGCAGAAGCAGCAAATTTAGGTTATGTTGATCTAGTTTTTCGCACACTACTCTTCGTAGAGTATTGAAAGAAAATAAATTTCATTTCTAAAAGATACATTTGGTACAGGAAATAAATGAAGATGGCCCAGACAAGCAACTACAGTTTTGTGAAATTATGACTAAAAAGATAGATAACACTGCAAAGTTTTATATAAAATATTATTTTTTGAATGAATGTTCCTTTGTTCTAAATGGTACTGTAAAACGACACAATTACCGTTACTGGGCTGATGAAAATCCTAGAGTATTTCACGAAACACATACTCAGCAGCCTCTGCATTTAAACGTATGGGCGGGAATTTATTATTTTTTTTATTGACTAGTTTTAAATTTACAATCTACTTTTTAAAAAGTATTAAGTAAATGTGTTGAGTGGGTAGACTTGGAAGAAGAACACCCCTTGGCGTTTCTCCTTATCGATTATTTCTTTGGTGGTGGGATAATGGATTAAGTCTTCTGGCCATGTTTTATGTAGTCTTCTCACATCAGGCCCGTTGTTATATAGTTGTTCAATTAGGAGGTTATCGTGGTTTATGGTTCGGTCCTTATATGTAGTTGTAGTTTATGGATTTCTTCCGTAACAAGTGGAATTTTTAAATCAGTGTGTAATGTTATATTGCTGACGTACCATGGTGCATCTACAATAATTGAGCAATTATTGCTCTTGTGTGTGCTTTGGATTGAAATCGCTGTATTATTTTAATTCTTGTTAGTTTGGCACATCCCCATAGCTGCACTCCGTAGGTCCATATAGGTTTTAGAAATGCCGTATATAATAACAGCTTGTTGTTTAACGAGAGTTTTGATTTACGGCCGAGCAGCCAGTACATTTGTCGAAATTTGAGGTCCAACTGTCTTCGTTTGGTCTGAATGTGTTTATTCCATGTAAGTTGTCGATCTAGATGTAGCCCAAGGTACTTTGTTTCGGTTTTGATAGGTATTGGTACGTTATTCATTGTTAAAGGTGGACAGTTGTCGTGTCGAGTTGTAAATGTGACTTGTACCGATTTGGGTGTCAATAAATACATCATAACAATAAATAATAAATTAAGAAATCTGTTGTAATCTCCTTAATACTACTTTTGAAAATAATACTTAGACATAATTAATAGTGGTGAATAGATATTTAAAAGACCGTTCCATTGATTTATTGCAAGATTCACTTTTCTATTTAAAATTTTTATTGAATACGTCATCACACTCATAGAGATGACGTCAAAAATAAAAATATGATTTGACGAAGCGCCCATTTAAAAATAAAAATCGACGGATTTCAGGATTTTTCTCTAAAATCTCTAAAATTAATAAAAAGGAGGAAAAGGTTCCAATTAACCTTATATTTCTCAAACAACCTAAAGATAACGGGTTATACAGAACGATTACATATTTTGGAGATATTTCAAACAAACGATCAAATATTTTAAAGTAAAAAATAATATAGGTTCATTTTTATTAAATGTAAAACCTAAAATTAATAAAATTTCAAAATCTGGTATTTACAAACTAAATTGTCCGGATTGTAACGCCATCTATCTTGGCCAGACCCTTAGAAATGTTAACATAAGGTAATGTGAACACACGAACTTACAGATTAAAACAACCAGATAAGTCACATTACGCAAAACACCTCATTGACACTAAACACACACCTATAATTAATAACACATTGGAAACAATAGAGGAAATACTTCATATAAGTGACAAGAAAGCAGAACTTGATTTTTTGGAGGAATATTAAATAAAGAAACACCTAAAATATCGTAAATATACAGTCTTGAATGATCAATTAGACCTGGGAAGTTCCATTATCTTAGATTACCTTTTGGACTAGATACTTATATAATATAACCAAAATTTTTTTAGAAAAGTAGAACATCTTAATGGTGGTTGGTTGAAATGTTTGTGGTATGAAGTTGGTTGTCAAAATCTGTCAATATTGTCTTTAAAACTGACAGATGAGTTTTGAAACTACTGGTCAGACTGATAATATTAAAAAAAGCCTTGTAATGTGGTGAAAATGCAGATAAGTAGAATTATCTTACAAATATTATCATTATAAAACATTACGCTTATGCAAAGTGTGTACACATAACCTATCTATCGTACTGTGTCGGCACATAGCGTACTTCCGAACAAGTCGAGCAAATAGCAACGCTCCTATTTAAAATCTTCCAATAGAATTATAGAGGAGAGTAGTGCTATCTCTTTTTGTGGTTCATGTTGGCAACAAACAAATTGGCAGGATTCGGTATCTAGTGTTATATGATCGAAGGGATACTACATGTAGGATCTGACTTCAATTCTTTGTACATATTGGTGTCACTAATCAACCCCATACAAAGTTCATTATAAGAATCTCTATTTATCACTACAGTGACATTGCCTTTATCTGATATTGTTAATATGATGTTAGGATTTAACTTAAGAAACTGTCTGGCCTTATTAAGTAAGCAACGAAAATGGGAACTTACAAAGTTATTATTTTGAATAAAATTAGTAACGATAATATTTAATCTAGCTGTTAAAATCATACGTGTTTTATCATCAGTAATTGTACATACAATGGAAACTAAATCAGCTAAGAACCTTTTAATCGATGTGTATCTACTAATAATCGGTTCAATGCTAAATTTGGGTCCTAAAGCTAAAATTTTTAAGATATCAGTTGGAATCGTAGTATTTGATATAGGTTTTTAATCCATTCTGGTTTTTTTTTTGTTTAGTTTTATGAAAAATTCTATTATAATGTATTTGTTGTTTATCTGAACTAACATTCCTACCACAGTCGTAATATGAAAATAAATCTACTACGTCAAATAAAATTAAGAATAACCAAGATCTCTCATCCATCCTTCCTGACCAAAAATCTTCATATCCTTAGTAAGTTATTCATATCAAACTCTTATGCAGCATAATTAATTAGGAAAGTATTATTCAACTCATCCAGCACTCTCTTAAATAATAATATAAATGTCTGTATAACTAGTCAATATATTGAGACTGAAGTTCAGGTTAATCCTAATATAATAATTACGTTATGAATTTATTCCTTTCATATATATATATATATATATATATAATATAGCGAGAGAGAGAAAGAGTTTTCTTTCTTCGTCCAAATTAATTAGACGTCAATTTATATATATATATATATATATGTATATAGAGTATGGTCCAAATAAAAGGAATAAATTAATTATTTCGTAACTCGGCGATTTTAGAAACCTGTCGATTTTTATTTTAAATATTTATATGTTATATGTGTTTCTGGGAATCTTATCAAGTGAGGTATCGAGTTACAAAATAGGAGTGACCGTGAGACAGTTCCGAAAAGACAGTCTTTAAAAATATTACCTATGCGTTCATATTAATTACTTGTCAGGTTATATTAGTTTACAAATGGGCCAAGTGCATTTTTTAATATTAGTTTTTAAGCTCTTGTCTACATAATAACAATTACATTGTAATATCAAATAAAGTTGATTTTTTATTTTAAATCAAATGTATCTTTTGTGATTTAAAAAATTGGTGCAGTCAGTAGGATTCTGTGAATAGTGCTAGAACAAGGCTACTCTAACTAGCATTGGTGGAAACATCCTTAACCAGAAACGTCAAGACTCTGTAGAAGGAACACCTAGTGAAATCCTGAGTATAAGTATTTTCAGATTGGTCCTGTACATGGCGACCCTCCGATTTCTGCCGCTCAAACGAACTAACTAATAGGAAACTTGGAATCTAACATGCAAACCCTAAACTTCCCAAATCAACCCAAATGCCAATTTTTCGAAACTATTTTTATGAAACCCATGTTTACAGTAATTTAAAAAAAATTATTTTACATAAAGGATATAACGAAAAACTTTAATATATTGATCTTACAATTCAAGGTAT
Source organism: Hermaeophaga mercurialis (assembly GCA_951812935.1). Classification (NCBI taxonomy): domain Eukaryota; kingdom Metazoa; phylum Arthropoda; class Insecta; order Coleoptera; family Chrysomelidae; genus Hermaeophaga; species Hermaeophaga mercurialis. Next base: position 30,558,007 of record OX638364.1, read on the forward strand.
AACTACTGATCAGAAAATTATTATTAACTAATCAACACTAAATGCCAGATCCAAATAAATCCTAATGAGAAAAACAACATTTTGAATTTGTTCGAATTCCCTTTGGTCTCAAAAATGCTCCACCCACGTTTACATGTGTAATGGACAACATTTTGATAGGAATTCAAAACGGAAGATGTCTCGTCTATATGGGCGACATCATAATCTACTCGCCCACGATACACGAACATATTAGCAGGCTCGCAGAAGTTTTTAAAAGGTTACGAAGAAGGCGTTAAAGCGAATCTCTCCAAAGTCGAATGCGTAAAGAATTTTCCCCAACCGACAAACGTGAAAGAAATAAAATCTTTTCTTGGCCTTGCTGGATACTACAGAAGGTTCATACATAACTTTGCTAAAATTTCAAAACCACTCAATAAACTCCTTGAGAAAGATGTTCCTTTAATTTTCGACGAAAAATGCAAATAATCATTTGAGAACTTAAAACAAGCCCTAACAACCTCTCCGATTCTAGTTTATCCAAATTTTGAAGAAACATTTCTATTAACGACGAACGCTAGAGCCTATTTTATCGCAAGGAATCATAGGGAAGGACCTTTCTTTCGCATATGCGTCTCGATGCCTATGTGCAGCTGAAACTAAATACTCTACGATAGAGAGAGAGAGTGAGAGGGAGGGAGGGAGGTAGAGAGAGAGAACTTTCGGCGCGATTGTATGGGCTGTGAGTCACTTCCACTCATACCTACTTGGACGGAAGTTCTAGCTTGTAACCGACCATAAGCCAATGACCTGGTTATTCTCAGTTAAAGACCGAGGGGGTAGACTAGCCCGATGGCGCTTGAAAATTGAGGAAGTTGATTATGAAATCATATACAAATCTGGGAAAATCAATAAAAATGCGAATTCTCTTTCTCTCATTAAAGTAAACTATTTTGACGAATGCTCCAAATTCCAAACAAAAATATATCACAATGATATTATTGAGCCGAGCAGAAAAGTACATACACACACTTAGAGGTTCAACACAAGACTGTTTTCGTTTATTATATCTATAACAACACAACATGGTCAATATGCCAATAGATGGCACCACGCTATTTCCTTTCTGTTGATATATTTTCAACACCCCACACAACAAAAAAGAAATTTACAAACTTTTTATTCCTAATAAATCTAATAATTTATTATACTTTTCTCCACCTAAACTTTTGGTGAGAACATCTGCAGGCATAATATCTGTGGGTAAATATACAACATTTACAATTGTCTGAAACATCAAAACAATCTGGCATTTGCATGTACACATTTTCCTTTAAATGCCCATTCAAAAAAAGTTTTTACGTCTAAATGACTGATGTCCAATCTTAATTTTACAGCAAGAGAAAAAAGCAATATTAAACTAGAATGTCTTAAGACAGGTGAAAAAGTTTCATCGTAAACTACCCCTGGTTGCTGCGAGAAACCCTTCGCCACTAAACGTGCACGATATCTCACTAACCCTTCACAACTGACCTTGGTGTTAAACACCCACTTACATTTCACTATGGCAGCTGTAGAACCTTCTGGCCAATCTACGACTTCCCAGGCATTATTTGCTTTTCGAAACTCTCCAACTCCTCCGTAATTGCTTCTCTCCACTTATCTCTATCTGGTCTTGACAGTGCTTCTTCTACTGTGAGTGGATCATCACTGTCCAAGCCCCCTAGACACATATAGGTTATAAAGTCTTTGTACTCTTTTGGTTTTGGATTTCTTTGTGACCTTCTATTTTCTGACATCGGTATAGGATCTGTCGTACCAATATAGTCTTCATCACTGGTGTCTTCATGTCCCTCGTCATGTCCTAAAGAAGCGTCTTCAGATTCATTCTCATTTACTGGAGGTCGTTCTTTAACTGTATTATCCCCCACTGAATCTGTTATCTCGTTATTTCCATTTATTACTATTTCTCCGAAATCCTTATCGTCCTGGATATCTTCAATTTCAGTATGCAACTTATACATACCACCAACTAAGCTAGCAGCTGCAATTAACTGATTATTTTTATTAAAAATCTTGCAACCATCAGCTCCAAAAATCACTTTGCTGCCATTCTTAATGATTTGGCTGACTGACAATAGATTTGTGGCTGCTTGTGGAACATATAAAACTTCTGTTACATGCACTTGAAACTTCCTAGATTCTGCTACTGTAGTAATATCCACGGTTCCGCTACATTCTACAAATACTCTCGATTTGTTAGCAAGAATAATTTCACTTGGTCCTTGGGAACTTACTTCAGTTAGCCAATTTTTATTTGTGGTTATATGAGCACTGGCGCCTGAATCCATGTACCAATCGTTTTTATCAAAACACATACCATCAAAAAATACTGCACTGAAAAGGTTTGCAGTGTCTTGGGTAGTCTTGTTTGATTTTAAACTAGGACACTTACTTTTATAATGTCCAATTTGTTTACAATTATAACAGCGAATTTCTTTCTTATTGACATTGACAGATGTCATGTTTGAAGTTTGACTTTTGTTACCAACTGTCGAAATCTTGTCACTAAATTTTCTGCTGTTCCATCTTGCTTTGCCGATAAAAGCACTACCTGCATTATCATAATCGTCCGCCATTTCCAATAACTTTGTTTTTATTGCATCAGCCGAAATTTGGATACCACTATGTTCAATGGCCATTATCATAGGTGAATACTTCTCTGGAAGTCCTGCAAGCAGCAAAGATCCTACCCATTCTTCATCTATGTTAAATCCAGTCCCTTTCAGCTTTTGCGCGGTTTTAATAACATGATTGACATATGATTCCATGTTGTCCATGTTTTCTAACCTTGCTGAAATTAGAATCGTAGTAAAGTTATTTTTCTGGAAAAACCTGCGTCATCATAAAGTTTTTTTAACTTATCCCACAGCTCCTTAGCTGTTTTCGTTTCTCTTATGTGTATACAGGGTGTTATTGAAATACACGTACATATTAAAATGGGGAATAGTATGTAATGACCAAAAACGATTGGCACCAATTTTAACTTCAAATTCTAAAATTTAAATATTGGGGAAGAGTCCCCTTTTCCGACCTACTAGTTTCCATATTTAAAGAAGTAAAATAAATCGAAATTGAACTTACCCATAGAAATTGCACTGTTGCCGTAGCAAAACCAATTAATTCAAAATAAAGTTTATTACAGTAATTGTTCAAAATGCCGTCCATTATTATTTACACACACTTGCAATCGTCTTTCCAAAGAACTTTGAACATTAGAAATTAGTCTTGGATTTTGTCGTAGTTCCTCGGCTACCGCATTAACTTTATTGGTTAATTGTTCAACACTATTAATAGGTTCATTATAAACCAGTTGTTTCATGTGACCCCACAAAAAGAAATCGCATGGATTTAAATCCGGAGATCTCGGAGGCCACTTAGTAGGTCCATTTCTGCCTATCCACTTTTGAGGAAATCTAATGTTCAAAAACTGCCGTACGTTTAAATCAAAGTGAGGAGGAGCGCCATCTAGTAGGTACCACATCCGTTGCCTTAATTGTAACGGTATCTCTTCTAGGAGTACTGGCAAAATATCTTCTAAAAAGTGGAGATATCCTGGCCCATTTAATCTGTTCGGGAGAACATAAGGCCCGATTAAATACTGATCTATTATGCCAGCCCAAACATTTATTGAAAATTTTCTTTGATGCCCAGTTTCCCTAATGGCGTGAGGATTTTCATCACTCCAAATATGCGTATTGTGCATATTGAACACGCCATCACGAGTGAATGAAGCCTCGTCAGTATACAATAATATTTTTAGAAAATCAGGAATATCAACACATTTTTGAATCATCCATTCACAAAACTCCACTCTCTTTTCTTCATCACCTGGATATAAGGCCTGGACTTTTTGGATGTGATAAGGATGTAAACCTTGTTCTTTAAGTGTCCGCCACACAACAAATGAGGACACTCCAATTTCAAGACCTAGTCTTCTACAACTTAATTGAGGCCGGTTTTCAACAGCTTCCAATATTTCTTCTTCGGCCGCCAATGTTCTTTGTGTTCTTGTTCTCCCTCGATCTGCATTGACACTCTCAAATTTTCCATGGTCTCTTAGATGCTGAACAGTTGAAATAAACGTACGACAGTCCGGAATTCTCCGATTTGGAAACCGTTCGCGATACAGGATTTGTGCTTGCCGAGAATTTTCTGCAGCTGCCCCATAAACCAGCACTATATCGGTTAGTTCAATATTCGTAAATAGTGGCATCGTAAAAAAATATTTAAAAGTAATCGTAACAACACTTTTTACCAACTTGGAAATGACGCGCTCGTGTTAGCCAGATTCGTAAATCAACTAAAATTTTAATAATCTATAGTTTCAAAAATGTATAGTTTAAAAACAATCATTTATCAAATATTCTAGTTTTTTGATAACGAGGGTAGTAAAAACCAGTCTTCGGAAATAGAAATTAATTCGAAAATCTTGGCAACATGGTTATTTCTTACAAGACTAGTTTTCTTATCATCTGACAAAAACTTGCATATTAATTACTGTTGATGTTTAAAATAGGTAAATAAACCTAATTTATATAGGTCATCCTCAACATATCAGTGAAGTACGTTTGTTTTAGAATTAATTTTCAAAAATTAATAACTCCCTTAATAAGGGGTATTTTTTAAAAATAATATTTTTCTACATTCAGTGGGGATCTGCGCAATACCCAGTTTTAATATGTACGTGTATTTCAATAACACCCGGTATACAACGAAGTATCGATAGTCAGGATCAACTTCGACCTTGCTTGAGTAACTTTGGTGGCGTCAGTTTCGGTTCCATTGATACATTGTAGCAAGTTATCAAGAATCAGGAAATTCTCCGCTGCAAACGCCCACTCATCATAATTTTCGCGGCCTTTAAGCTTGGGCACACTCGCGATATAATTATTACTAGCCATTATGCACTCAAAAAACAATTACTTGTGATACGGTAATACTGGGAAGATAACCTATTGAGCAGAGCAGAAAAGTACATACACACACACAGAGGTTCAACACAAGACTGTTTTCTTTTATTATATCCATAAGAACACAGCATGGTCAATATGCCAATAGATGGCACCACGCTATTTCCTTTCTGTTGATATATTTTCAACAGATATAACAAATTTTGGATCTAGTAAAGATCCTGTATAGAATTCAATTCACAAACAATTAAATATTAGATAAATCAAATAAAATCTGGACATTGCAGGACAACACACCCGGGATAATAATTTCCCAAATATCCTCGTGAAGTTTAAGAGTTAGCCAATAGCATATAAATATAAGACAATTGACATTGAAATTTGTAGTGAAAAGACAAATTTGACTTGGGCTAATCAGGGGCTCTCGTATTGTTTTCACGTTAATCTGTAATTTAAATTTTGTTAAGGGAAGTTATGATAAAGTTTGTTAAAATCTCATCATTATAAACCATTCTAATCTCTTTTACTTGTTTAAAAAATAATAACAGGCTGAATTGCGCATGCAAAATTTAAGGAGCCATAATACCTATAGATGCGAGAAGCAAACCCATACATCAAAATGAAACTAAATATGTCTTGTCACACTGAATTGTCAGTCATAGATAAATTCAGTCTAGTATTTGCTGTTTATTATATTAGTAGATTAAACTGAAATTTAAGGTCAAGAGAAGTGCGCCTGAACCTACTTGACACTGCCTATTTTTATCGAATAAGTAACTGTAAGGCCAATAGTACTAAATCGATTTTTATTGTACACAGGTTAGTTGGCTTCCTTTGTGGCATTCGCTCAAATAAAAGCGAGTACACAATACAACTGACCAACCTGATTAATTTGACGAACGCCCTAAAGTACTATTTTTACAAAGAGAGCTCATCCCATTTACGTAAAACCGGTTTTAATGATTGTTTATTGAAGGTTATCACATATCATAGACAAGACAAAATATTGTATGCTATTTGTGTGTAAAGTGATTTTTTTCACTTATTAGATTATCGCAAAATTATAATTCGCGAAAAAGTCTCACTTTACACCTTTCGACCTAACGAACCCATTCTTAAAAACTTCATGTTTAAATAATAGATAAACCATCAAACATAAATAAAAATAAATTACGGGATTTATCCAGTGACAGACAGACAGTAAGTCTGAGACATGAATATTTACCATAGTTTAATTTTGTATCGTAATTTAGGAATTTCAGTTTTTCAATTCAGTTTTTTAATATATAATTTAATTACAAATTGTTTTTCACTTGGTTTTAAAAGAAAATCCCTACACTTAATTTATTACATAAATTCTCCAAAAAGTGCTAAATGAAAAGCTACATCCCACAAGCAATAAAGGACTAAAATTGTCCTAATTATTTCCAACACCAGCACTATTTTATGTCTATTTTTCTTTGATGTATTGGAGCATCCAGAAATGCAACAATACATTTTAATGAAATCAAAATTGTTTTTTTTTACTTCTATATTTTATATAATTTAATAACGTGAAATGTAACGTCAATTTTTGATAGGGTAAAAGTTTCGGAAGTACTCCACCAGGTGGCAGATTCTTCGTCGTGCACGTTGCCCATATTGTTTTTACGGATAAGATGCGACTGGGAGAAAAGAATGGCTTTTGCCTTTATTTATACTAATAGCCTTATTTATGTTACTAGATATTGCTTTGTATGTGAAGATTATCATACGATAAGAACATTTAGAAAAAAAAATTAAATAGGTATGGGCAGACCGTTTCAGTGGAGATATAATTGTACTTTTAAATTAAAATTTAGATTTGTAAGAAGACTGAAAATTTTATACACTAGAGTTTATAAAATTCTTGATTTAGAAAGTTTACATATTCACCAAGAATAAAAGGAATTTTAGACTTGCAATACACAAAAAAACTGATAAATGATTGTAAATGAAGATAATAAATATCTACATCTTATATTTATATTGTCACGTATAACACAAAGATTGTGAAGGTGCAATTAAAAACTGTTTATAAAAATTTGGTACTGCAGAGTTCTTTATAAAATAGGAAAAGTTAAATAACTGACCTTCAAAACAAATGAATTCACAGAGATATAGACTAAATATTCTGTTGATGAAATTATTATGCTATTAAACAAGTATAAATTTACACATGGCCATCTCAATTTTGCCGTTATTTCCCCGTGACGTTAATATAAAATTGGAAAAATAATTTCTACTTTAATAAAATGCTCAACGTTAAGTGTTTTATCTAATTACTTTATTATTTTCATAATTTGAATAAATTTGACTTAGCTTATGCACCAAACATTCTCAATGATAATTCTCCTATATTAAATAGGCATTAACATCCTTCGCTTCAATTGTTAATTAATTGTACCGGATTCTTTAAAAGTTGTAACCAGATATATTCTTCAAAAAATGCGATTTAACAATATTTTGCAGGTATACATGAAGTTGAAAGAGGAGAACAGGAATTACAGCGCCAACGTGAATTAGAAGCGGAAAATCCTCAAGAATCGGACGAAAGCGAGTCAGGTTCTGGTTTGGAAAACCGAACAATGGGCATCACGACTCCTCCCGATTCGCCAAACGCTTTCGGTCATTTTCTTCATCGAGAACACAGCCTACAATACGAAGGTAAATTTAATAAAATTTACCAGTATTTAGACTTAGTAACAGGTAAGCTCGACAATTATTAATATAATAAAACATCAACGCTAGTGTAGAGCTTATCCACAATTTGTTGCTTTTTGAGTTCGAATTGCACACATCGGAAGTTTTGCCGTTTTCAGGTACTGTACACATTGCCAGTTTTTATGTAAAATCATGTTTTATAAAGAGAAAAAGTTTGATTTTCCATCTCTTCTGGTAATAATGTAAATTCAACAGTCTTTTTATTTTTAATGGGATTTTATGACTAAAACTGTAGTGTTATAAAATTATTATTCTCCTTTTTTGTCAATTCAAATTCAACGTAATTCTCCAATTTCAGGCGCGGACATGAAGTCAATTTCAGGTTTTACGTAGTTGGTAATTCATTATAATCTTAGTTGTATTCGACAAATCTCATAATAGATGAATGTTATGGTCATTTAAATCTTGCTTCGAGTCTTTTAACAAACGCATTCGAAAAATCTAATAATAATATGGATGAAACATGGTCAACTGGTTGAAATAAAAAAATATAATTTTTTTAGAGCTTAGATTAATAAGATTATTTTTATTTTTTATATGGCCTTGGGAGTCTATTTTGTGTCTCGAATAAGTATATAAGTTATTCTTATTAAGTAACGCTGTGTCCACTAAATTGTTGGCCGTATTAAAAATATGTATTTAGTAGTTATATTCCAGATTAGCGTAATTGGATAATTACATCGTAAGTGGAGTTTTAGTTGCATTCAAGAAACCTAATATAATAATTGAATTAAATACACAACACCTGGACCACCCGAATGTATGGTAATGAATAATTTTAGAATTTAATTAATTATACAGTAATGTTCAATTTTGCTTTTATACAGTACTTTTATTTCAAAACCAGCTAGTTGAAATAAGTTTTGATTTTACAATAAATTTGAAAAACGAAAAACACGTAAAATTTTACTGATATCTCTAATATTTAAAAATAATTAGATTTACTAAGTTTCGAAATTTTATGTATTCGAGTTGAATACATAAAATTAGTTAAGAGCAAGGAGCTTCACAGGGGTGGGCCAGACTACTATCCACAATTGTTAGACATTTGTAACGCCGTTATTGAGACTTTACAATGTGAATGACTTACAAATTTTATTAAATTAAGTGGGCACCAAGATGTCTTGATGTTTTTAAAACATCCAAAAAACTACAAATTGTGCATAGATCTTATGAAGATGAGTGAGGTTAATTCCTACGGAATTTATGGTCTGCTTTGGTGATGGTATGATATGGTTGACAGCCTGGTCCCTTGTGGTCTCGTTCATCTCCAGCTTGTATGGTCCAGTAGGCGTATGGAGGAGATTTAAAGAATTGTATTCATAAATCGGAATTTAAGCTTCCTCGGTAAAGGTTCAGGAGAACGTTCCAAATTGTTTCGTGTGATGAAAATCAAGAGAAAAATGTATATAAAAAAACCTGAAAGTCCTTTTTTTAACGACACTATAATTTAAATGAAAGGTAAGGAAAAGTTAACGTTTTTCACACACTTTGTGCGACTAATTGATTTGCTTTCTTCAAAATAAATTTTACTGAGGTATAGCATCTTCTTATTTCAACTGATTTATATATAAAAATATTACTAAAAAAATGACATAAATTGCTCGATTCGAAAAATATGGTATTTTCTCATTCCGACATATAATGTAGAATGAAAACGAAATAAACTACCGGGGTGAGATTCCAACGGCAGTCATGTGAACGAATTTAAGTTATGACTACTGAACCAATACCCATGAAAATAAGTTATTAAAATACGTAGAAATAACATATTTATATTATGAACACATATTTTCAAGATTAATTTAGAATCTGTAACAATTAATTGTTACATTACATACACTGAACTGTCATACGTCATTCCCCTCCCCCTCATTTTTCCATTTGACATTGAATTACAATTTGAATAAAGATATGATCTCTTATAAAACTGCATGAATACATATAAAATTCAATAATATTACCTTTGGCGATAGCATTATTGTCTAGTAGTTGGATTATAAACTGCTCAACAATTGAAATGATCCACCATTAATTTTGAGTGGTTGCGCATAAACTACGGTAAATAAAAAAAAGGACCAAAAAAAAATTACTTATGCGAGCCTAAATAAAGAAAATGAAACAATTGTGTTCGAACGTTCCAAAACTTTTGCAGAAATGTAAAAAACACAAAACCAACCAAACCGTCGCGAAAGAATCTGTGAAAAAAGTGTGAAAAAGATGCATTATGTAACATTAGTAGTTCGTTGGACCCCCACTACATCTATCTGGCATACTTTTTATCAGAGTATTTATGAAATCTTGAGGAATCCTCTTCCATTCTTCTAAAACGGCATTTGTTAGAGCTCCGACGTTCTCCAAATCATCATTTCGTTGGGATACCTGTAGTTTGAGACGTGACCAAACATGCTCGATTGGGTTCAGCTCAGGAGAATTTGCGGGCAAGTCCATTCGTTGAATGTTGTGGGTCCTTAGTGCTGTGGATACCAGATTGGCACGGTATGGGCGAGCGTTATCATCGACATACAAAAAATATCGACCAAAATTTTCAGCAAATGTGACTACAACAGATATAATACATCTGTCTCGATAACGAACTGTAGTCATATTATCTCTGTGGAGGCTGATGAAGTCTGTGCGTCCATTCCAAATAATGCCTCCCCAGATGGTAATTCCACCTCCACCAAAAGCTACCTGAGGTTCCATAAGTGCTGCATTATATCGTTCATTTCTCCTCCGCCATACTCGAATTCGGCCATTTGAGCGAAAAAATGTGATTCTCGTCTCGTCCGCAAACATAACTCGACGCCAATCGTACTCACCCCAATGCAAATGTTGTCGTGCCCATTGTCTTCGAGCAACTTTGTGAACCACCGTCAAGCGCATGCATTTGGCACGCTTTTTTGACCTAAGACCATACTCATGCCACCTTCTTCTTACTGTCTGAGTCGATATTACAACATCAGTAGTTTGCCGCAAGACATTCAGTTGAGAAGCATTTATTGTAGGACATCGACGAGCTGTAAGTCTGAGATACTAGACCTGATGTACTGTTAAAGCTCTTGGACGATTTCCACCATGTCGAAAGCCTACTTCACCGGTTCTATTATATCTTACTATGATCCTATTGATCACCCCACGAACCACATTAAACAATCTTACGACTTCTCTATATGATCGACCTTGTCGCACTAAACGAACCACATGTTGTAATTCCTTATCGTTTAGTCTTCTGTGCACCATTGTCGGATTAATTTTCAATTTCAAAAACACAACTTATACATCAAACTCTTAGTAACAATTGAAATAATAATAATGATACGTTTATTACTTGTATGCATTTTTTGTGCTAACATTGTAAATCCTTTGTTTTTGTGTCCTACAGGTCAAAAAAAAGATTTTGTCCGATATATTTTATACACAAAGGTATACAATTCAGTAAACACATAAAATAATTGTATCTGTCGTTTCCTTTTAATACTAGTTTAGTTACATGGATCATTTCAATTGTTGAGCAGTTGTAGTTAATTTTAAATGAAACATAAAGATTTTCGGGAAAACAACGTATTTTTACTTTACCACTGACAGGAAATGTTTAGGAATATATTCCATCTTCCCACACGTAAAATGTTTCACTTGTGTTAAAATATTTTATACCTCAAATAGTAATTATACATTTACTATGATATTCAGAAGGTTGACAAATAAAAAATGACAAGTCTTTTGTTGGACGTGCCGGTGCAGTAACAATGTCTTCTAATTCCTCTGAATAAGAACTGGTGGTAAGAAAATGTTCATTAAATTTGTTTAAAGACACAATTAATATTGAAGTCAAAATCTTTGGAATTCAAAATTTATAAAATTATTTCTTCCTATAACTTCGATATTTGAAATAATTTCATTGTCTTGTTTTGTAAATGAAATGGGTTTTTTAAGAATAAATAACATCAAGTCAGTCCTGCGGTCCCATAATATGTAATACTTATTACTTTAATATTGGAACCAATAAATTCAGTTTTTGAATCGCCCACAAAATATTTCTTATAACAGATTACGGAAAATGCCCAAAATATAACCGTATTTTCCCTCTGTATCTCTCACCATTCCTTCTGTAAACTCTCTTGGAAGAAGGTGATTTAAGTTGACTAAAGTATTCTCGCAATACATTTGGATTCGTGATTGTTTGATAAGACTGAGAAATGCTATATCAATAAATACATTCCTCTTATTCCCCTTCTTCATTTCTTGATTCATAAGTTTCAGTATTTGGTGATGATTCGAAATTGTCTTCATTTGCTAAAAAACCTGGTACCTAGTATTATTCCGCTACTGATAAACCGTGCATTGATAGTGACCTTATTGGCGGAGACAAAAGTGCCGATTATACATACATTTTGTTGATTTTTCATGTTTTGGAGAAGCAAATTTTTCTTATTTAATTGCTGATTTCTCAGAGTTGAAAACAGCTATTTAAGAGGTTACGTCATAGATTCATGTTTTTAATTTTGTTTGCAACTATATCTCTGCTTATGCTTTATATTTGTGTCTTAATACTTTTCTGACTTGCACTTGGGCGTTCAATTAAACCTATTTTAGAACCACCGCCAAATAATACATCATGTTTTCCACCAGATTGAGCACCTTCAAAATCGTAATTATTGACCAGTAAAGATACGTTTGGTTTTTGAAACTTCATGACTGAAAGCATATAAGCGTATCAGGATTTTTAAATCAGAATGGGAAAAACAAGAAATCGAAGAAGAAGAAAAAAGAAAATGGTATGTTACACAAAGGAAAAGGTTTTGTAAACTAATTAATAAATCAACTACCCTTGAAATTGCATATCCCTAATTACAATTACTTCGTCTTTAAGTAATTCCTTTTATATTGAAATGATTTTTAAATATATTTTTTCTCTAGCGGGAACTAAATTGCAAAAATGTTTGTCACATGGAGATTCAGGAATTAATCATTGAACAACTTTTTCAAGAAGCAGAACATAAAATATAGTTTGAGTAAAGACCTAGCAAATAGACATAGAGCTGACGAAATATTGGAAAACAAAGCTTGGGAAAGAGTCAAATCAAAAGACGCTAAATTAGGTGAAAAACAAACTACTAATTGATGATAAGGGAAATTTGCATACGGTTAAAACTTTGGTCCGGTTTTTTTAAAGATTATAGTAAAATAATGAAAATGAGACATGAGGAAAGAATTAATTCTTGTTCGAGAAAAACTACAAATAATTCGGATTAACAAAAATTTAGTTCATATAACATTAGTTATTACAGAACAACTTCGGTTGATTAAAATCAGCACTTAAGTGCTTATTATATTTATGAGTTGGGAGTTTATCGAGAATCCCACTTTAAATGATTCATTCCGTCACACTTGGTCTATAAAATCATTTGTTCAATTAACAAGTCCCAGGCATATAATATGTACACTTCAAAATAACCGAAAAAAACAAATTTTTGAAAAAATTAATAAGTTTGTTTACTGCTATTTAACAAATATACGAGTATTTCTAAATGGTGAAAAATTTCCTTCTCAAGATTTAACGTTGGACTTTGAGAACAATCGTTTCGCAAGTTTGTATGAAATGTTTGGTATTTTTCAAGATAGTTATTATCATTACATGAAAACGAATCAACCTATTTTTAGTCTTAACGAATTAAAAGAGAAAGCATCATGTCCTCATTGATTATTCTTAACAAAAAGAAATTATTCAGAGTGGGTATGTAATTTCTTATTGTCCCATTTTACACGAAAAAGAAATTTACTAAAATCCACTCGATAAAATTGAGAGCGGATATTCAATATTTACAAAATATTTTTTTTTTAATTTGAAAATCTTTCAACATTAAAGTGATGGTAATAGATTTTCAAGATTTTTAATTGAAAAGCAATAAATGTATTGTAAATTAGCTTATTTTGATGGGCATCGTTTTAGTCGTTACTTGTTTAAATCCCCATTTGCTTTTTGATTACTCCCAAGTGATCAACGGAAACAAGCTACGTGACTAATGCAAAATCATAACTGCATCGTTTAGAATTCTGGATATACATCATTTTATAATTTTAAGTTTATGTTAAAGGACAAGAAAAATTAAACTGTGCTTCAGCAGTATCTGAAATAAACACCAACTACTGGAAATTACAGAGCCAGTTATGTTTCTTTCATACTAGTTGAAAAGGTATGTGCGCCTTGTTTTTTTATTTAAGAACTATAATGGACGAAAAAAGATTTTTTTAATCTACTTTGTTGCAAATGAAAACATCCAGCCCCCAGCATCAGCATTACCAACACAACCAATAATATAAAAATAAAGAACATAAAATTATTTTAGTTTGGAGTAATGGCTTCTCTGTGTATTTTGTTTTTCCCTATGCAAAATAATGACGGAAGAGACATTATGTTACTGCTGGTACACGGTGAACAGAAGAAGAACTTTCAAAATTTCCCCTTTGAATTACTTAATTAAATAACACAACCACTTGAATTTTTTTTGCTAGGCATAAAATACCAAAAGAGTATCGACACAGTTTCAAACTATGAGTTCAACTTTCTTGTTTTATCCATTATAATCGTCCGGACTGACAAAACCATTTAGATGGACCACCAATTTCACAATCAGAATGTTATTCTTTCTCTCAATAAAACAGGAATATTTACTGGTGTAATATACGTGGGTTGCTAATTGTAATATATGTGATTGGATGATTAGTTGTCTATAAAGTTATGCATGACACCACACGTGATATTGATTTGGGTTTTTGGCCGAGCGGAACTAAAACGTTGTCCTTACAATAGATTTGATAACGAAACAGGTTGAATTAATTAGTCGATACTAATACTATGTTAATGAGGAATCTTGTCACTTACCAGATTCTTATACCTTCAGCCTGGAATTCTATTTCTGGGGGACGCTAATAGGTCGCTCAAATGACAAAAGAAACTAACTCAACTTTTTCTGACTTATTTATTTGACGAGGAATATGTGAAAATTACAATACAAATTATGATCAAAACAACAAGTAAAATTAACGATGCAACGAATTAAATTAATGATTTGAATAATTATTAATACTCGCCGAGTTCTTTAGTAAACCGTATGCCTTCTATTAATTTAGAAAAAGTACCAGCAAATTAAAACTTATAAAAATTAACAAGGGTAAAGGCACTTTATCAGAGAGTACTGTTCAAGACGGGTGTTAACTAATTTCTAATTTGTCTAGCTTTCTGAAATGAATTTTTAGCGCTAATTTTACTTCTACTTATTTTTTATGACTTTCGGTTTATTAAGGAAAGCGGCTTTCTACAAAACTAACAATCTCTCATTTCAGAGTGACAACAATTGGTGTTATATTTTAAAACCTACGAAATGGATGGGTGTAGCCCACATTTTTATGAACACAAGCTCTCACAAACAAACAAAGTTTATGTTACACATAAAAAACATCTTCAAATCAACCAAATACACAACTAAAAAGAATCTAACAGACATAAAATTGCACGTAATTAAAGCAATCGGTGCAACGAGTACTCGTTAACTTAAAGTTTAAAAATCTTCCGCTAGAGCGCGTTTTCATTTTTGGAGTCGCCAACACTGGGCTCTGTAGCATTTTTGACATTTTTTAGAAAGTCAAAATTATTTGTCATGTGAATGGCACCTGCTGAGTCTATGTACCAAATATTCTTTTCACTGCACTTCTTTAGAGTTATTGACAAGGCTATAAACAATGCTACATTGTCACAATTTAGTCCACATTAAAAATATTTGTAAATTGTATTATACTGGTAACACCAGAAAAAAATTTAAGCTGACGGGAGAGAAGAAGAGTTATATTATTATTATGATGGTTAAGTTGTTGCGTTCATGCAGTTGTAAGCGCTTTGTTTTTAAATTTATTTATTTTGTAAAAAACAATAAACACTATTAAGGTGAACAGTTATTTCCCTTGTAACCCAAAGGTGATCCTTCAGCAATACTTCATGCTAAACATGAACTGGTTCCTTCTACCGAATGATGCCTCATAGCGACATATTGGATGTTAGAAAACGAAAAAACAACGACACGCCATATTGAAAGTGGAAATTTGGTGAGATCCTTTCTTTTTTAATAAGAGTTTAATACTCCTTTTGAGATATTTAATCATATTTCGATACTGAAATTGTAGTTTGTTCACGTACCACGAATTAATTAGGTGGTACTATAAAATTGTAATCATACTCGGAACAAAAATTGGTTAACTTTTGATAGTGCTCGATAGGTTCTTAATAATCAACCCAGTCTGGCTCGTAAATAAGCAAAAATAAAATAGCCTTGTCTCCTTTTTTTATCGTATTCATTGAAGCTTAAATTATTTATCGTTTGTCAAGATGCACAAAATAAAAAGTAAAGAATTAGAGGATGTTGATCCCAACGAAAGTCAGATCAGTGAATTAACCCTAGAACCACCCAGTGAACGTTGTATTACATAATCTACACTGTGGGTTCATATATAACCCGGTTTAAATTGCCTCGGGCTATCTTTTAATCAGATCAAAAATGTTTGAACTACTTATATTATTTTATATGCTTTAATACGAACAAGTTTATATACCCACACTACGAGATTATTAAATTAATAAGTACAAAAACAAAACTATTTATATATAAAATTTTTGTAACATAACAAACATATCGACATTTCTTGTCTTAATATCGCGGGTATTCAACGCATCTACGGGAACCCCTCGAAGTATTTGGCACCTGTACTTCTGCTGTTAGCCCTAAATATTTTCTGATATTCGTCCTTATGCTTCTTTGGAATATTTCATTTGTTAGCCTAATCTTCATATGCTCCTCTACCATAGAATGCGCCAGCCTTTTCAAGAACTGAGAGCGGGAATCTTTCTTAGCAAAATTTTTTAATGTGTACAGGACATTAGCATTTATTCCAACGGCATCTAGCATACCATAAAATATACGTAAAGGCCATCTGCGCGTTTTCCTTGATACAGTGTTCGAATGACACAATTGATCAACAGTGTCTACGCCGTCCTTTGTCCAGTAGTAAAATAGAACCTTTTCTGGCTTATCAGTGTCTCGGTTGACTATATCATGGGAATGCATTGTGCTTATTAGTAGAACATCTTCACCGGCTTCATATTCCTTTTCGTTTGGTAATGTACAATCAATTTCATCGTCCATGCTGTCATCAAAAATAGATGTATCATCTTCTTCGCAAACAACTTCCCTTCATTTTTTTAAATTAAATATATTTCATTTTATCCCCTCTACGCATCGTATATTTTTCCAGACTCAAATTCACCCTCAAAGTAACCCTATCTATAGCAAGTGAAAAAAATTGTAGCATCTTTAAAATGTACGTGGCTGTAACTTTTTTCAATGAAATATATTTCATTTTATCCCTTCTACGTATCGTATATCTTGCTATATTTTGTCGGGCACAAATTCACCCTCAAAGTAACCCTACCTATAACAAGTGAAAAAATCGTAGCATCTTTAAAATGTACGTGGCTGTAACTTTTTTCCATGAAAACTGGACTTCTTTCAGCGAAATATATCTTATTCTACTTCCTCTAAATAGCATATGGCTAGTTATATTTTTACCGGACACAAATTCACACTCAAACCAACCCCATCTATAAATCGAGACATTTTTAATTAAAGAAATTTGAATTTTTGAAAATTTTCTGATTTTTCTTCTCCTTTTTTAGTGTTCTAAGAACTGTTTGATGGCCAACCTCATTATCTAACGCTACTTGTCGTAAACTGGTATGGGGATTATCTTCAAAGGCTAGCAGAACATATAGTTCCTTGTTTTCAGATATTTGGTTTCTACTACCTTTAGGGAGGTCTTTTACATGACCCGTTTCTCTAAATTTTTTCTCAATTTTGCTTACTGTGTAATTGGTTCTCGGTTGGGATATTTATTATTGAATAACGTACATACTTCTTTCTGCCATTCTTTCCGTTTCATTCAGCTTCATGTTGATAAAAGAGTCAAAAAGTTTTTTATTTCGTACTACGATATCATTAACCATTTGAAAATAACAATTATGTTGAATGTCAATAAAGGAATTTTGATAGGATAAATAGTTTTTTTTAAAAAAAAGGTAAAATGTAGTTCAGACATATTTTCATTGTCAGTGACGGACTTTATCAAATTTATTTTTGGGTATCAATAAATACATAATAACGATACTTAATACATTAAGAAATCTGTTCGAATGTCATCAATACTACTTAGGCATAATTTATACGGGTGATAGATATTTAAAATACCTTTCAATTGATGTATTGCAAGACCCACTTTTCTATTTAAAATTTTTATTGATGACGTCTAAAATAAAAAGGTGATCTGACGAAGCGCCCATTTAAAAATAAAAATCGACGGTTTTCAGGATTTTCCCCTAAAATCGCCGATTTACGAAATAATGAATTTATTCCTTTCATTTGGACCATACTGTATAGATATTGTCAAGCCTCAATCAAATATAGTCAAAATAGGTCTTAACGTATTCATGTCAAATATAAAAGCCTTTAAAATGAATGATTTATTAAATTGTTTTAATATTAAATTTTAACCTCTTTACAGAATTTTATAGATGGGTTGATTTCAGGGTTAATTTTTGTTATTTAGAGAGGATAAAATGAGATATTGCATTGAAAAAAGTTTCAGTAAAGTACATGTTAGACGTGTGATTTTTTATAAATGAGGTGGTTTGAAGGTGAATTTCAGCCCGGCAAAATATACCAAGATATACGTTATGAAGAAGGGTTAAATTGGGATATATTTTAATAACAGTGTTTCCAGTCACGTACAATTTAAGGGTGCTGTGATTTTTTTTCACTTATTTCAAATGGGTTTTGTTTGAAGGTGAATTTGTACCTGGCAAAATATAACAAGATAAGCGGTATGTAGAGGAGACACAATGAAACATATTTCATTACAAAAAATTTCGTCTACTTACTTTTTAAGGGTGCTGCGATTATTTTTTTCACTTTTTATATATTATTATTATATGTGCTTCATTGAGTTATGAAGAAATGTATACTTTTCTTGTAGAAAATGAGGCTATATTAAACTTAGTCCTCTGACTCCTCTTTTCCACGAAATTAACGACTTCTTTCCCTTATGTCCTTCACATTTCCTAATTGGCGACTCGCTAAATCGTTTCCAACGTATGCAGCAGCTATTCCAACAGTTTTGGGGACCGCTGGTCTAGGGAATATTTATCAAGTTTGTAAATTCTCACGAAATGGTAAGAAAACAAAAATAACGAAATAAAGGTTGACAACTTAGTAGTTTTAGTAGAAGATAATATACCTCTGTCACGATGGCCGATTGCACGCATAAGTACTCATCCCGGAGCTGTCGGCATAAAGCTTGTCAATGAAGAAATATTGTATATAGTTTAGCTTACTTTTTTTTAAGTTAGAACTTTTCAACTTTAGTACACATTAAAAATATGTATAAATTGTCTTACACTGGCAACACCGCAAAAAAAAGTTAAGTTGAAGAGAGAGAAGAGAGATATTATTATGAGGGTTGGGTTGTTGCGTTCATGCAATTGCAAGTGTTTTGTTTTTAAATTGATGTATTATGTAAAAAACACTATTGAGGTGAACAGTTATTTTCCTTGTAAACCTTCAGCAATTCTTCATACTAAAGATCACTGCAATATCTGAATTCTCGAGTCCCATAATCATCGGTTTATATTCTTCAGGTATACCTGCTATTACTTGGCAAATCTAGCTCTAAACGTGAAGTCGCCACACCTTTTGATGCGCAGTAGCAAAAGGAATCAGACCAGTCCGATAAACAAGTATACTTAACTGCACTGGTCAATTCTATTGCATCTGACTGACTGTACAATTTACTCAAGCGTATACTACCCTCTTTGTCGTCTGAATACTTTCTCATTTTAACTACGCGAATCTCACATTTTTCAAAATTCGGAGCTAGATTTTCCATTCATCGCTGATAGTAATGCCGATACTCGATAGCTTATGAGTAGTGCTAATTATTTCATTTACATACTCTTCAATTGAATAACTGACTTTTACTTTAGTGGTTATTAATTTTCATAATACTCCGATTTTCCCATATCTTTTTTGCAGTTTTGACTATCTGCATATGTATATAATTCACAGAATCCACAAGCAAAATTATATTCGTTTGTGCTTTGGTTATTTTTTCTTATCTGTCTTGAGTTCCCCAAAATACAATCCCACAAATATTCATGCTCTAAGTACGTTTGTACTGCAAACTTCCACGTGTCGTAGTTTTCACATTCTAGGGAGCGTCGTAGAGGACATTTTCTATTAACGTGTACTAGAACAAGAGATAAGTTTACCTCAGCGACTATCTGGGCAAATAACCTGTTGATTTTAAACAGTTGAAGGTAAAAAAAATTGAGAATACTTGGATTAAATATCTGTATTAACTTCTTAAAAATGTTCAACATGTGTCCAAGTCGGAAAAATAATTAAACAACAACTTATTAACGTTTAAAGTATTGCCTAAAGGTTATGTGTAAATTTTAAATACTTTCCATATAATATATACATGGTGTAGCACGAAGAGTTTTGATTAGAAATTTTTAGAGATGCAATTGTAGGTCAAATATAAAATTGTTTCACAATAGGTTGCAGATAAGGCTGATTTTAAATATAATATTTTCACGGCCACGTTGTAGGAACATTCCAGGGTAGTTCCCGTGTAGTAGCGTTGACTTCCAATATTTTCCATGTTTGTTGTATTTGTTTCTCATATTTCTGAATATTATTTATCTCAACTTAACTTGTTACTTCATTCACTAAGGTTTCCATAACTCATTCTTTTAATACTTATACTTAATATGGCTATAACAAGAATTGATAATATGTAGATAATTCATGTGTTGTTCATATTGGATAAAAAATTTATAAACAAATGAAAATTTCTCGTAAATTTTTGTAAATTAGGTTGAAAAAATAAAAGCGCCCTCAATATATACACTTATTTAATAAAAAATATTTGAAATATCATAAAAAATTTCTTTTTTTTTATATTACTATAAATGTATAATTGGAGAAAGTATATTAAGATTCTTTTGTTAGTTTATCAGAAATGGTATTTATATTAACACTTTTTGAACTTAAAAATAATGGTGTGATTTCATATTTTAATTTTTTAAATGGCGGAAATGGTACATATGTATTTCAAAGTACCTTTTACTACTTCTATGTTATATTAGCCATCTACAAGGTGGCAAATTCCAACCGTTATATCTTTTGAGGTTTTCGCTACGATAAAATAATAATCGAAACTATCCTAATGTAACTGTATGGTAGTAGTTTCTACCTTGCTACTACAAAGATCCTGATAAAGTGCAGTACGACTTTTTCTATAAAAAGAAGATGAATATCTATAAGACGAATTAATTTGGAAGTCATTTTGTTGAAAGCGATGTTCCTAAATAGTATAATGATACAACAGGGTAGCGATTTTAAGTATAATTCACTTTATGGTGGCATGTGAAAGAAGCGGCTATTTAGAAAACACAGTCTTCCACTGGGGGGTACCCGGGTTCTATGTATGTTACTTAAAGTTTCTTTACTTTTAGGTCACCTTACTTGTTCCAGGTACGTTGCTATAACCGCTATCTGGATCTATAAAGTACCATACCTTGTAAGTCACAATTTAGTTCCACCAACTAGTAACTCCCTCAAAGCTTTACCTTTTCAAAGTAGTAGTCTTTTTTTAAGCTATTTTAATAGTAGTTCCATTAAATTTAAAAATGTCTTCAAGGTCGCGGACCTTCCTTATAGTAAATTTAAGTAGCAAATAGGTAACTGCTACAGTTTTTCAGCACCCTAAAATTATTAATCTTTTTATGTTAAAAAATAGGTAACAGGTTTGAAGCATTTACTTTTATAACGTTCCGGTTTCTATAATATCTGTTTCTGAGACCAAATGTGTTGCTTTGGCTACTTCCGGTTACACCGGAAGTAAATACTAACTCGCTTATTTTAAATAGAACATGGTATTTTTTATTTTATTTTTAAATTATAAATTAAATTATGAGTAAATTTCATGTAGCAAGTCCTAAACCAAATATTAAGTTTTTGAGACATTTCAATTTTTTTTAATTTTTGACAAAAACGCAGTCCCAAGTAAATCACGATATTTCTGCAAACAAAAACGCTACTGACTAAAAATTTGGCAAAGCGAATTATAAGACTTCTCTAAAGTGTCTCTGTTCTTAAAATATTTGATTTTTTATACAGGGCGTTTTACACAAACAACTCAATTCCAACATATTAAAACAATTATAACTCGCTTATTTCAAATCCAAATTCCCTGTATTTTATACCAGGTTTCTTTTTCTCTTTTTATTTCCATGTAATTGGCACTGCATTCCCTTTAGCTAAATCTAACCAATTTCAAGATATTTCATTATTTTTCTTAAAAAGTAACGCCATTCGTGAAAATATTATATTTAAAATAAGCTTTATCTGCAACCTATTGTGGCAAAATTTTATATACAACTACATCCCAAAAAAGTTCTAATCAAAACTCTTCGTGCCACATCCTGTATATCATAACCTGTTTTTAAGAATGTAGTAACTAATTTGGCCATTCACATACTTACCGGCAAAATGGACATCAATAACTATACATATTTTTTGATTCGATTGTTACGATTTTTTTTACATGTTAGATATGTAGGAAACAAAATAAATTAAGAGACCTACTTTGTTGAAGAACGCAATACGTTGAAATTTTTCAAAAGTATTACATAAATAAGACACAAAACAGATCTCATGGATTATTTCGTAGAATTTTAAACAAACTACCCTCTTTCATATGTTTGTTGTCCTTACTTATTACTGCTGTATAAATTACAGGAATTCACTTATTTAACACCATCACAAAACTAAGTCATAGGCGATTTTTGTGCCCATGGATACTTTTATAATCGGGATAATATAAAATATATATAAAAATAGAGGACACGTTGTTCTGTTATTAAAAACACAATATTACTCTGCTAGGTTATTTTAGATAACTCTACATATGCTTCTTTACAACTTCTTCGATTTCATGCCTATAGACGATACACCATTACAATATGCCACATTTTCTGTTTCAGGTGGCATTATTCCCGAATTAGATATTTACGCCATTCCAAGTTCCGAAGCGGCACCCGTAAAAGAAATCTACTTTATCGCCATTATCGATGTGTTGACTCATTATGGAGTCAAGAAACAGGCGGCAAAAGCGGCAAAGACTGTCAAATATGGTTCGAATGTGGACGGCATCAGTACCTGTGATCCAGAACAGTACGCTCGAAGATTTATTGACTTTATGTCGAAAGCCATTGAGTAAAGGAAATACGCTTAATTGCTTTGTTAAATTGGAATATAAACATCAGTACATTTACATTGCAAAGTAAAGTGACAGTAATTTCTGTGTTTTAAAATTAACTGATTACTGAAAAATATATATGCTATTGAAATTATCATGCAAATACATGGTCACTAAAACTATGTAGGTATAGTTTTTTCAACACTGCGAGTAAAGTGTGTTGAAGTGTTCTTAATAATTTTGTCCTATTTAAAAAATGACGATGCTAACAATTACTGTTTATTGTTAATAATATAATTTCAAAATGACAGACGAACACAGTAAAAATTACAGATTTCCTGTTTCATCGAAAATACCATTCACTTTGATTTGTAAATTAATCGCATTGCATATCTTACGTTTTTCAGAATTGCAGATATCAAATGTACGTTTTTAACAGCAAATGGAAAACTCTGTTCTAATTAACTCTATATACACTGTGTTCATTTAAAAATGATCCATCCCCGATATCTTAAAAATGAATTACATTTAACAGAATAGCCGAGACACGTCAATTTCAAAATTGTGGCCGATATTTTTCTAACATATCCTCAACAGTCCTGCGTCATTCCCCTCCCCTCAATCACGTCAACCAATACAATTTAAATAGAAAAAGTACTAAATATAATACATCATTGAACAAGTAATTTTATGGGTAATTCTGCAATATGATTGTTTTTTGGTTTAAATTTGATTTTAACGCCCTCTTGCGGGAACAAAAACTTTACGTAATCCAAAGTGTCACTCTTCATCAGTAATTTTACTAATAATTCACTACATAGCATAAAATTTGTTAATTTAGTTCATTGCGATTAAAATTAAATTGATTTAATTTTAATTTTAATGCTAGCAGTGTTAAGCTCTGGCTATGCTATTTACTTCAATTATGTTTTATGTTATGCATTGAATTATTAATGAATTAAGCTTTCAAATGAAGTGCCACACTCAGAATAGAATACTTAACAATTTTGTTCTGCAAGAGTGTTAAAATCAAAAGCACAGCAAAGATCAATCGTATTGCTGAATTACCCATAAAAATACCTTTTCAATGATGTACCATACTCAGTACTTTACCTATTTAAATTGTATTGGTTAACGTGACTGTCGAAAGGGAATGAGGTATAACAGTTGAGGATATATTAGAAAAATGTTCCCTCAATTTAGAGGTTGGATGTTTTAAATGAACACAGTATATAATGTATATATAGTAACGAATGATAAAAACCACTTTTATTTTATAACAAACTTTAACTAAATCGACTTGTAAATAAATTAGATGCATGGCCTTAATGTCATAGTTATTCAATATATATTTTCTCAACTTCAGCAGTGTTTACAATTTGACAAATGTCGATAGGATTTTTTATTGCTGTGAATATAATTTGCTTATTATTAAAACTTCGTGAAATTCACTGCAGTAGATAGATACTAAATAATTAATCATTTGCATTACTTTTTTCTTTTAGTTTAAAAATATCTGATATTCCTAAAAGGTATCTCTTCAATTTTATTAAGCATAAATTTATACATTTTGATAACAAAGTCTTGTTAAATGGAATAGAATGTTTTGGTCAATGTAGGAAACGTTAATTTTCATTATAATCTCTCAACAATTTTAAGTTGGCCAAAATGGCGTCGAAAAATTATATTTTCATATTAAAAAATCTTAAATAACATTAATTTGGCAGTTGTCATTTTTAAAATATTTTTGGTTTTTTGTATATTTTAGGTTTTGTACTAAATACATTTTTGATATTTAATAATTGTTATTTAGCGTTTGATTTGTGGACGTGTTTACTATATATAATATATATTTTTGATTATTAGTCATTATTTGTATTTTCTTCTGTTCTTTTGCTTTATAAATATTTTTAGATGTTAGTTAAAAAGTATAATAGTGTCTTGATATTAAACTAATAAATATCTTTACATAATATAAGCCTAGCACTTTATTAATTTAATATAAGAAAAATTACTTCTTGAGTTATTTAAGTTTGAATCGAAATACAGAGAACAACCTATGAACAGATAGATAATAATTTTTAATAGAATTTTAGCTTAAACTTAAACTTATTGGAAAATATATGTTAGTTTAATGTTGACAACACTTACTGAACTAACTTTTTTCTTCATAATATACAGGGTGAATCACGCTCAACGGGACGGAGCGTAGTGGCTAAACCACAAAAGATATTAAACATTCCTTCAGTGGGTCTATGTAGGTCTTTGGCAAGTACAATTTAAAATTGGTTAAACATATACAGAATGTCCCAAATTATCACAGCAATATAAATTTGTTTTTTATAAATGGAATACCCCGTATGTTTTTAAATTTTCATAAACCTCTTGCTGAGCTGATTTCAACGATGTATCTTTCTTAATGTCTATTATGTTTAATAAAGGATATACAGCCACTTTAAAATCACATTTCCATTTTAACATGTAGAATTAACACAAGATAACAATTTTTAACAATATCAGTTATTTTAAAATTGTGTGTATAAATATTAAATGTTTTTTTAACTGATATTCCTGTAATTTATACAACCAAGGGGAAAAATGATTTTTTTGCTCGAATCCAGTTTTGAAAACGGCTTGGAGTTCCGGCCGAAACGTCAATGTTTAGTAAATCTTTTTATTCCATTTTTATTTTTAATTTAATTGGACCTAAACCCAATATAATGAAACAAATCAATATAATAAAATGAAGTCCAAGAAAAACCGTTTTTTATATTAAACCATAATTACACTAAATAATTGCTTCTATAGTTTCATACTTAAAGAAATTATATACATACATTATAAGGGATATGGATAATGAAAGATTAAATCACAAAAATCAGAATGAGAATTGTAAGAGGAAGTAAACTACTTTAAAGTCTTTATATATCTTTAGTAAGGAGCAGTAAGGAGGAGGCTCTTTAAACCATAAATTCGAATTTCTTTTTTTTTTATTATGTTTAACAAAACCGTGAAACTTATTTTTTAGATTTTAATAAAAAAAAACAGATAATTGTATTTCACGTATTTAAAGTCGGAACATAGTTTCTTGATTTAATGAATATATATTTATATCCTTGCAGTAAATATTTCAGAAATTGTACTCAATTTTTAGTCAAAGAAATAATAATCTGTTGTCATTTGCTTTTATTTAAAAAAATATTATTGCAGAAAATGTTTTTTTCTCTGAAATAAACCCCCAATAGTCTTAAAAAGTAGAAGATTTTTAAGTGTTTTGTCTATGTGAACAATACTCACTTCATAAGCTACCAACGTATTTTTTTATGCAATTTTCTTTATGTTTCTTAGAATTACCTCGATTTCACTTAAGGTGTGTACAAGAGAGGGACACTATACTATAAACATTATTTTGATTGATTCTTCTTAATGTACGAAATTTTAACTTGAATCCGTATTCTCATCAATAGTTCCTCAATCTAGATTTTCATCAAAAAAATCTTATCTGTAATTTGACTTTATTACAATTAGTCAGTTTTGGCCACAAAACTAATCTCAACATATTGAAGAAAACCTGTATCCTTGAATGACCCTCTTAATTCGCACTCAATATTTTTATTGATAGTCCTATGAGCTTCATACTTTTTCTTTTAAAAAAAATATTGAAAATGTAATATTCAGTGTAGTGTGTAAACTTTTTTGGAAAAATGTACTGGGGATGTATTTTATAAATTATTTACAAATTTTATTCATATATTCAATCGTTAAATTCCATTAAAGAATATTTTATTTGCATTTTATCATTTACTAGTACAAGAGAATAAACCACTTCTACCGATATTTTGCAAAGATCGCCGAATTATGATGGAACAGTATTTTCTTAGCATTGCGTATAATCCATTTTAACAAAGCGCGTATTTGTCAGAGAGAGGTTATGAGTCTGAAAGTGCATGAACGTAAAAAATACTGGACACATCATGGAATGTTTTATAACACAAAAATTATAGACACCGTTTTGTGTTAAAAAATGGTGGATTATTTTTTTGTTAAAAAAAATTGTTAATGCAATGGACATTATAGTGTGGAATCTAGTCTATTGGATTTATTTTAATCTGTTTGTAATCCTATGATGGGTTGGTTTTTATTACTTTATTAATAAAAAAAGTTATTACGTAAATATTAGCTGATAAGGAATATGCTTTAAAACTAGTATTAAGCTAATTTTAGGTGTAATTCTTAAAAATAAATGATCGTTTATGATGAAAATCATATTTTAAGAATATGTGCTTGTTTTCCTGATAAGTAAGTTTAAAATATTCCATTTATTTTATAATCTGAAAATCTCAATCATCCATAATTACTAACGCCGTCCCTTTCTCTGATATATATACTTATTTTTGCTCAATGGATATGATAGAAGTGACAAAGCTCTCCTACTGTCAAAATCGCCATTACGCGTTATATTTAATAAAACATCGTCTTCAATTTAAGGCCTACCTGAAGAAACTGTTTGTGTTATTACTATTCTTCGCATTCAGTAGCAGATGTGTATGCAGGCTATATTTGTGTTTTTGTATCCAAAAAATTGTTTGCATATATGTCATTGTCATGTATGGACACATACTCTACTCAAAAGTTGCTGTGTAAAAATTTAAATTTTGCGCGTAGGAGCTCTGCATATACTCCAGGGGTCTAGAATAGCTCATTTTATATCTATATCAGAAGAGGGCCCATAGTGAAATTTTTGTCTTAGATGTGGTGTGTAGTGCTTTTCAAAATAATTCGGCGTTCTGTGGTTCTACGATAAAATTAAACAACAGTAATGATGCTAAGACATCGTACACAAAAGGAACGTTTTCCCCCCAAATTAGATTATTATTTCATGAAAATAAGTACTTAAATATTTAACATAATATCTACATAGGCGTGTCTATTATTAAATAACTATATTATTAAAGAGCACTGTCCATTTCAACATATATTGATTTTTTCTGATTGATTTTCAAATGGATTAGTTTAACTATGTTTGTCATTCAACGTAAATCGTATTAGTGTCTCCTGCCAGTTTATATTTATATTACATTACAAAAAATAATTTTCAATTATTCTGAAATAGACTACACTGTGTTAATAGTATCAGTTAACTCTTATAGATGAATATGTAGAGAAATTAAAAAAGTGGAATTAGGTCAATCTTGTCAATATTGTTTTATACTGATCTAAATGAAAATTTCATGTATCTCTTCATATTTGAAAGAAGTTCTAAGAGTCTATTTTAGAAAATTAATTAACAGCTGCCATTCCGAGAAAAAAATTATTTTATATTTTTTACCAAAATGAAAAATTGCAAGTACTTGACAATTGCCAATTAAGGTTCGAAAGTTTTCGAAAAAGATAAATTTGAATCGAAATTCATCAAACGACAATTGTCACACATGTAGTGAGCTGAAAACATAAACTAAAAATGTTGTAGAAATATCAGCTATCATATTAATTTTTTTAAATACGGTCTTACAACTTTTTAATTCAAAACAAAATTACGTTATAAAATATCCACATTTCATATTTGATCCGAAAATTATTTTGAGCATGATTCCAAGGCGACAATTAATAGTCCTGCCTGCCAATTGTTTGCAGGCGCTTTATTTTATTTAAGAAAAGAATGCGAAAAAAATTGCTCAAGTGGTGCAATAATTCGTATAATTTAAGACTATAAATAAAGTTCAAGTGCCATATAAATAAAATAAATCTCTAAGGATACATGGATGTTTATGGTTTTCGTAAGAATATTTATTAACTTACTAACTGAAAAACCATACTTTTATAAAAACGATTTATTCTAAATAATGAAAACGAATGAATTCGATATTTTAACAGTTTTGATTCTTGTAAAAGCAATAACAATTTACATTTTTAAGAACACAACTATGTAAAATAGGAAAATGAGGAAAACAACTATTTATTGTATCTAGCAAAGAATTAGATTTTATTAAATTCTCAAATATAATAATTTCATAGGGTGAATATAAATGAACGTTACCAAATGATATAAACATAAACCAAAGTATGCCAACATAATTTATTATTGATAATATTGATATTTGGATATTAAAATTTTTGTAACTCTTTAAAACAAGTTTTTGCTTTAAATTTCTGAATATGTCTTGTATTCCTACATGCAAATAAAATATTTAGTAGGGAAACAAAAATATAGAAAAAAATAAGTACAGGAAGAAAACGAGCAAATCTAATTCTACCAAAATTGAGATAATGTCCATTATAAAAAGTTACATTTAAAAAACAAAATAATGAATATAAAGTAGAATAAGGTTTGTGAATTGAGGTGGAATAAACTATTTAGTCACTTTATAAATGTTAACCTACCCGAAAAAAAATATGTTTTTGTAGATTTTCCTTCTTTTGAATTTTTTGTTTGTCAATTGGTTATTCATTATGGTGAAAAATATCGTAATTTTAATATGCCTGCATATCGTGTCTCGTTACCGTGAGAGGGGAGTGAGGGTGTGTGTGTGTTATCAAGCATAATTATACCTGAATTTTGATTTTGCTAAATTCTAACAATATCGAAATAAAAATTTCAAATTTTGTAGGCAGCTTCTTCATTACAAAAAACAAATTTGGTAAAAAGACTGATTAAAATCCAGATCAATCTTAACAAAATATGCCGTTTTAAATGATTTTTTTTGTTGTTAAAACTTGGCTTAAAAATAACAACTTGACAGAATCTATTAACTATTAATTTTTAAAATTATTTTAAACACCTTAAATAATAATGGAATTATGATCAATCAAAAAATGAAAAATGAAACATCATCTTAAATATGTAGAATGTTTATTTAATTTTATTCAAATAGGATTTGTCGTTGTATTAGAACAAAAATATGTTTATTTTTTTAATAAAGAAATGACATTTTTTTATGTGAGGCTAATGGTGTGCATGTGACTTTTTTTCTCAAAAAAGCTCGTAGCCAATAAATAATAATAATAATAATAATAATAATACGTGTATGTAAAAACTTTTAAATCATCAAAACTTAGCACAATTCTTGATGCCATGTGTATTAAACTTTTTTTAGTTATATGTAAAGGCGAGTTTTTGTACATTTTATATACATTTTTTACTGTTTCCAGAATTAAAACTAAAACTACCAAGGCAGTTCATATATTTAAATTAATTAAATAAATTGCAAGAACTATTTACGCAAACATAGTATATATAATTTTCCATTTGTTTTTTAAAGACCCATATACTTTTAAAGTGTGGTAAAAATAATGCGGAAACTTTTAAAATTAATTCTTAATTATAGTTTCTTCATCAAGTACCCTATATTCAAGGACTTACTGTTTTTGTTTCAATAAAGCTTCTATAAACATTATGTAATTTTATTTTTAGCTAATTTTCTAGTACCTTGTGACCATATTACCCAAACTCCGCACAATAAATAAATGTCATATTTTATAGGCCAGGATCCACCGTGCCGTTTTAAAAGTGATTACTAACAGATAGAAATTTTGTGAGTAGCTTCGTCTTAACAAGTCGCCCAACTTTTTCCTGTACGAAAACTCTGGATAGTGGAAATGAATAGAGTGTGCAGCTGTTAAACATTTCGTTTTGGTGAAATTAAATTGTAAACATATTTCATAAAAACATAAGTAAACAAACAAAGAAGTGGTTTAAACGGAAATCGAGGCCAAATTACGAAATTATTGACGTGTCTTAAAAGCTTTCCGAAGGAAAACTGATTTTTAAAAATATTTTCTAAACTTAAAAATAAAATTTTACTTTGAAAAATTATTTTTATTGAAACATCTACAATGAATTCTAAGTAAAGACTACTTGAATGCGTATAAAAATGATAAAACACATTTCACATAGAATCAGCATTTTAGAGTTTAACAAACTTAGAAAGTAATATAATCAGCAACTTAACATTTTTTATATTCACTACTATATACGGGGTCATTGCACATAACTTCTCCGCCCTGAGAATTTGGCATATTTCATGGAGTGAAAAATGCCCTTGTATGTGGTTGTGGGGCTGGATTGGCTGGACGTCCATTTGGGGATTTTCTTCCTCTTAGGTTGACGGCTGTACGAATTTCGTTGTTGTTTTCCTAATTTTCTTAATAATGAAAATAGCTACGGCAAGTACTAAAAGGAGACAAAGTGAAAGATCCCAAAATTGTGTCTTTGAATTATTCCTCAGGTGATTGAGTACAACTGGTTTGATTTGGTCTTGTTTTTCTTTAATTAAATGGGTTTCGTCGAGAGGTACATCTTCTAAAGATATTTCTGGAATTTCATCTTCACTTGGAGAATATGATAAATTCACGTCTGGTAAAAATAACGGTTGACCTTCTGATAGAAATTTTTCGATAATGAATTTTTGATTTTCTAGAATAAATTGGCGTCTGAAAGGAATAGAGATTAGGTAATTTCCTTTCAAAATGGTAAAGTCCGATCTGCCACAGATCTTTTGAATTTTTGTTTGGTTGACAAAAATTCCAATATAATGCGAATCGTCAATTTGCCGTATTACATTCTTAGTTATCTTGACAGGGGTTCTCCGACAGCTTTCTGGATTGGATTGAAGTTGCAGCAGTTGAGATGTACAGTCCACTGTTTCGAATCCATTGAATACAGCTTCATCCGGGTAGTAGTAGTCAGGCTTGAGATCGATGCAAGGCAGCGATGCATATTGGTACGAATTTTCATTCATGATCAGAAAGGTATTTGGAGGAATTATAATTGTAGAATTAAGGGTAGGAACTGCGTAAAGATGGAAAAGGGAAAAATCTTCAGGAAAAACTATAGGAAAGTGAATAGCGAAAACGATTTTTGTGTCAGAGTAAAAAGCGTTAACTTTTATAATGTCGTAATATTTATGACTAAAATTTGGAAAATTAATTCATTT
Organism: Hermaeophaga mercurialis; assembly: GCA_951812935.1. NCBI lineage: Eukaryota > Metazoa > Arthropoda > Insecta > Coleoptera > Chrysomelidae > Hermaeophaga > Hermaeophaga mercurialis. The sequence continues at coordinate 30,590,000 of OX638364.1, forward strand.
GATGAATGATATTTCAACACTGTTTTTATGATAGATTCTAATTCGTCCGGTCTCACAACACTAGTATGCAAAACTCCGATACGAGAAAAAGTTACAGAATTTCTATATCTGCTAGAAGCTGAAGAATGATTGTTAAAATTAGGTTTAGTTGATCCAAAATATTACGAGTTTGTAAATAATCATTACATTCAAATATAAACTGATTTAGTTCGGACCGAATCCTATTAATACCAGCTGCAATTACCATTTGATTATTTTTTATAAGTGATATTGTAGCGTAGCTACCGGTAGAGTCACCCATGCCGGCAAGGTCTCGAAGAGATAGAGGTGAAGCTAAGAAGATTCCCACACAGCGTCTGTCCCAGATTGAGCGGCTTCACTGATGAAAGGCAGCAGTTTCACCAAAATCGGGCTATAGCGCGAGAAGAATGACTTTGAAACGGTATAGTACCGAACACGGAAAAGCGCTGCTGAATCAGCAAAAACAGTTTTCCCACTGCGGTACAGAAAAGGAACGGAACCCTTACTGTAAATTACTTTCCAAAAAACATCTTAATGGCAGACAAAAATGATAAAATGGCCCTTAGTCCGGGGCACCCCTTAAGTGGGGAGAGGGTGCGAAGAATACCCCCGTTGCCTACTATTAAGAATCAAGGAAACACAGAGAAGATCAAGATATATGACAATATAATACGTTTCGCCACTTCGAACGTACGTAGCCTGTTTATGCCAGGGAATCTGGCAAACACTGAGGCTGAGATGAACAGAATGAACATCGATATACTAGGACTAAGTGAGGTTAGATAGCCAGGTACTGGAAGGCAAAAAACAAGTAGTGGATACATTTATTATTCAGGAGGCACTTACCCAGAGCATCGATACGGAACAGCCATACTCGTTTCGGATAAAGTAGCACAGTCGGTCATAGACTTCATCCCTTTGATGGTGCTGAGGGGGATGGCATAGGGGCGTACGGTCTTGGTGAAAGGAACAGCAGGGGAGACAGACTTCTGTGTAGAAAATAACCTTTTAATCGCTAACACCTTTTTTAAATAGCATCCAAGAAGACTATACACCTGGAGGTCACCTGCAGACAGAGAGGAAAAAATTGTCAGGAATCAGATTGATTTCATTTTGCTCAGCCTAAACTTCAAAAGGTATATGAAATCTGCAAAAACCTACCCTGGAGCTGACATCAGCAGTGATAACAACCCTGTCGTGTTGGACTTTAGACTCAAGAGATTCCTGAGAGTTAAAAGAGAAAAAGCGTCAAGAAAAATAGACATCGCACAATTGAATAACCCCGAGAAAAAGAAAGAGATAAGTTCTAAGATCGAAAAAGAACTAGAAATGGTAGAGGTATCCGTACGGGAAGAGGATGTTGAAAAGACATGGAATGAGTTAAAAACTAAAATAACAAATATCCAGGAAAAAGACATTGGATTCACGGCAACCAACAAAAAACAGGAATGGATGACGCAGGAAATATTAGACCTCATGAATGACAGACGGAAATACAAGGCAAATCCGACAGAATACAAACGTTTAAATAGGATCATTAGGAAAAAATGCCGGGAAGCGAAAGAGATCTGGATGTCGGCAAAGTGCCAAGAAATAGAACAATTACAAGAAAAATATGACACCTTCAATGTTCATAAAAAATTCTAGGAGTAGAAGTTAAGCTTGAGATATGGAAAAAATATATTGAAACACTTTTTAATGACGACAGACCTTGCTCCCCACCACCGATAGATCACATATTGAACGAAAAGGCTCCAAAAATAACCAGAGACGAAGTTGTGCATGCAATAATAGCACAGAAAAACGGAAAAGCTACCGGTCCCGATAAAATCAACGTTGAAATGCTTAAATTAATTGCAGATAATGAAGATAAAGGCCTAGATTTAACAAATTATATAGATCAAGCAAGATACATTCGTGACCCTGCCAAAGAAACCCAACGTCTCACAATGTGATGACTATCGGATGATAAACCTTATGTCCCATGTCCTGAAAACATTTCTTAGAATCATCCACGGCGATAGTAGAGATGGAAAAATCAACATCGGAAGATATGCAAATCAGACGGGGGGTTCGACAGGGTTGCGTCTTGTCTCCACTCCTGTTTAATCTGTACCCGGAAACTATATTTAGAGAAGCACTGGGCGGAATCAAGATCAATGGAACCCCAATAAACAATATCAGGTACGCCGATGATACGGTTATAATAGCCAACGATGTACAAGAACTACAAAACATCATAGACTCCGTAGTTCACTATAGCGAGATGTTTGGATTGCATCTCAATGTCTCCAAGACCAAATTATTGGTCTTTTCTAAGACTCCAATAAATGCACACCTGCGTGTCAAGGGACAAACAATCGAACAAGCGACCTCAATAAAATATTTGGGAGCTAACACCAATAGTCAATGCGACCCGAAAAGGGAAATACTTTCAAGAATTGAGCAAGCGAGAAAAATCTTCATGAGTATGAAATCATTTTTTACAAGACTAGACCTCAGTTTGGAACTCAGAACTCGAATGATCAGATGCTACGTCTTCTCTGTCCTACTCTATGGTTGTGAAAGTTGGACACTAAATTCACAGACCGAAAAGAAAATAGAAGCCTTCGAAATGTATGTGTATAGACGGATGCTGCGAATTTCGTGGGTACAAAGGATCACCAACGATGAAGTACTCCAGCGCATGCACAAACAAAAAGAATTACTGAACACCATCAAGGAAAGAAAAATGCAATACCTGGGTCATGGGATGAGGGGTGATAAGTACGAAATATTACGCCTCATAATAGAGGGCAAAGTACAAGGGAAAAGATCAGTAGGAAGACGCCAGAACTCATGGCTAAAGGATTTAAGGAGATGGTTCGACCGCTCGTCTGCAGAAATCTTTCGTGCTGCAGTTTCCAGAGCTACCATTGCCATTTGGATCGCCAACCTTCGACAGGAGAGGGCGTGATAAGAAGAAGAAGAAGATATTGTTTTATTAAAATTTTGAATTATATCTGTTGAAAGTGAAATCTGTTGATTTAATTTTTATACTATTTCTTGTTGATTATCTTGAATTTCAGAGATGGCTTTATCGTAACGAATTGCGTCGTTGGCGTCTAGGTTTCCAGTAATACTCTTAATTACATATCCTAATCCGTCAATGAGACCTCGTTTTGTTCTTTTGGAGGGCCATAAAGAATTTATTTTATTTTCTGCTATTTTTAATTGGTATAAAAGAGCTCGGTCAAAATTTTCTAATTCAATGTAATAAGGGTGACTAAGTCCCTGTTGGATTGCCTGACTTACATTAACATATGCGATTTTAAAAAATTCAATTTCGTTCTGAATAGGGGAAAGATCATAATAATGTAGAAAAGTGTGAAGGTTTGATTTTACTTTTGCCTTTCCTAAAAGATACGGAAGGATTCCTGGATTATTGTTTAGGATAGTGATCTGAATTTCTTGTGGCCTTACTGGTAGAAGGACCAGAGTCGTGAGGATCAGTAGCGTCCTGAAAATTATGTTTGTTGTTAGTTTTTGGTCTTATAAGTAATTGTTTGTGTAGTAAGATCCCCTTTTTGTTTGTAATTTGAATATTTTTATTTTCTATTGCTTTGTCATGGGTAAATTTTGGGTTGAGTTTATTTCTAACTAAAGTTGTGTTTTTTCTATAAATGTCTGTGTCTGGTTCATATTCTAAAGGATCATGTCGGTCCTTATTATGATACTGAATTATTTTTTCCTTTTGTGATATTAATTTTTCATTTAAGGTTTTATAGATTTCTGCTGTATTTTCGCGGTGTTCTTGTATGTAATTATTTATTAGTTGTTTATTAATGTCAATGTCTAATATATCCCTAGCTTTGAGATATCCATTTATAATGTCGATTGGTTTTTGTTTTGTCACTGAATGTATTGAATTATTATATCCGAAAATAGCATATGGCATATCATTCAGAATATCAATTTTTCCGTTATTTTTAGTTCGTATAATTCTCAAATGTTCGATGATAGTTGAATGGAAACGTTCTATTACACCTTTTGATTATGTACTATTTGGAGATACATAATGATACTTGATTTTATGAATGTCGAAAAATTCTTGCAAAACTGAGTTTTTAAGTTCTGTTCCATAGTCCATTATAACTAGACTAGGTGAACCATGATGGGTCATAAAAATTAAAAATGCTTTTACGATTTCTACTTCAATTGCTGCTGCAATTGGGTAAGCCTGGCCGTATTTTGAGAACGTGTCAATTACTGTTAAATATTTTTGTCCTTGTGCAGAAAAAGTGTCTATATAAATAATCTCAAATGGTTTGGAAGATGTAGGGCTTATCATTAATTTTTGTTTTGGAGGGTTCCTATCATATTTATTTGTTTAGCGATTAACGAATTCAATAATATCGTTTCGTATTCCTGGCCAAAAATAGGCTCTTTTTATCTCTGTTTCAATTTCCGTTATTCCGCGGTGATTTGACTGTCCTTCATGAAAATGTCTAATAATTTCGTGTTGTTCGTCTTTATCCGTTATGTCACTTAATAACTTTTTACATTGAACTAATTTATAAGCAGAACTTTTTGAAAGTTTCTCTTAACACTTCTAGCACGTGGGGCAAATAAGTTTCATTTACGAAATATACACCATTAGTAAATTTAGGATCAACATAATTTTTGAACATATTTACTGTATCTTGCGTTATATTATTTATAGCAATTTGTATACATAGTCTTTTCTTTGTAGGGAAAATTTGTTGCATTTTTGGTTTAGCCGCCCCATAAAGTACAAAGTCTATTAGAATTTGGTGGTTATAAGAGTTAAGGCATTTTTCCGAGATATTCTGCCTAAAATTGGCTCTTCGGCACTAGTATGATTAGTTTCATTTTCGTCCTTGTCGCTATTATTATCACCTCTATTATTTGGAAACCTACGGTTATCTGCAATCTCCGATTGCAAGTTCCCAATATTTACGATTATAGATTCGTTGTCTTCGTTTTGTTGGAAGACTGAATCCTCCGTATAAAAATCGAGTATCTCATTGGCATTAATTTCGATGCGAGAAAGGGCATCTGCATTAGTATTTGCTTGCCTTTTTTTATATTTCGTAATCAAATTCTTCCAGCTTCAAACGCCATCTTAACAATTTTGAGTTGGGGTCTTTGAGGCTCATGAGCCATTTCAATGGCCTATGGTCCGTCAGAACCCGGAATTTCCGGCCCCATAAATAAACCCGGAAGTGCTTTGTAGCCCACACGATAGCCAGTAATTCTTTCTCAATAGTACTATATTTCTGTTCGGATTCATTCAGAGTTCTTGATGCATAGGCAACAGGCCTGTCTTTGCCAACAATACCTTGAGACAGTATTGCTCCTAAGGCAACATTACTTGCATTCGTAGTTAAAATAAACTCTCTCAAAATCGGGATATTGTAAGATTGGATCATTAATAAGGAGAGTTTTGCAAGTCTCGAAATATTTAATGAATTCCGGTGTATGTTCAATATTCGCATCCTTTTTTAAACACATTGTAAGAGGTTTTGTCAGTCGCGCAAATTCGTTTATAAATCTTCTGTAATATCCAAGTAGTCCCAAAACCGATTTTATATCTTTGGTCGTTTTAGGAATAGGATATTTTTTTATTGCATCGATTTTGTCTGGGTTAGACTTGACCCCGTCGGGAGTGACTATATGTCCCAAATACGCGACTTCCTTTTTTAAGAATTCACATTTGTCAAGGTGTAATTTAAAATTGGAGTTTTTCAACCGTTTAAAAACTTTGTCTAGATTTGTAATATGCTCTTGCAAGGACGTTGAGAATATTAATATATCGTCAAGATATACCATGCAAATTTAGTTTTGTAATCCCCTAAGTATATTGTCAATAACCCTCTGAAATGTAGCTGGAGCATTTTTCAACCCCATTGGGTATCTACATTAAAGGCTGTTTTAGGAATATCTTCAGGGTTCATTTCAATTTGATGAAACCCACTGGCCAAGTCAAAGGTAGTGAAGTAGTTACACCTACCTAACTTGTCCACTACGTCATTAATATTAGGAATGGGATAACGATAATCTATTGTTTTCCCATTTAATTTCCGATAGTCTACGACGGAATTTTTTCATTTTCGAAGAATCCTGGCGTTTGGGTACTAGCCATACATTCCAGCACCAGGCACTTGTACTAGGCCTTATTATGCCCTGACTTAACATATTCTGAATGTGTCTTTGTATTTCCTCTTTTAGTGCAAAAGGATATCTAAACGATTTACTATGAATAGGTTTTTCATCTTTAGTCTTTATATTATGTTTAATTTGATTTGTAAATATTAAAGTGTCTTTCTCTGTAAAATATAGTAGAATATTTACGGCATAATTTAATAATTTGTTGTTTCTCTTCCGTATTTAAATGGTCTGTACGTAAAAGTTTATCAATCTCCGCTTTTTCTTCACTGTCGTAAGGTATTATGTCGGCGTTATATAAATCGTAAGTGTCTTTGTTAAAAGTAAAACATTTTAAGGGTTCATTTATAGAAAAAATAACATCTTCGTCCGTAGTATTACATATTTCTATTAAAGCAATTCCGTTTTTTGATGTAGAAAGTATTGAGGGAATTTCACAATTTTTTATCGTCTGTTTTGGAATTAGAGTGTCGCAATTTTCCTGAGAAACTGGGAGTTTTACTAGGATACGGCTTTTTTGGTCGATTTTTGTCTTAAAAATATCTAATGTTGAATTTGTAAAGTTTATATTAGCAACTAATAATTTTAAATCATCTGTACCTAATAATCCATCAAAAATTTCATGAAAATTGAAGAGATGAAATTTCAAATTTTTATTTTCCTTAAATTCTGAAAACAAGGGAATTTGTGCGCAATTTTGGTGAGTCGATGTTTGATAGACAGCCGAAACTGTCAACAGTTCTCTAAAAATTTTGCCTTTATAATATTTTTCAGCAATTTCCGGTTTTAGGAACGATTTGGTGGCACCGGTATCTATTAAGAGTTTTAAGGGTGGATTGGTCATTTTAATATACGGTAATGTTTTTTTGTCTGATGAAATGTTAAGTTCTATTACGTCATTTCTTTTGTCATGTCGGCTTCCCGAAAATTTACGCATTGTTCATCGTCTGTAAATTCTAAATTTTGCTGGATAAAATCAGTATCTTCATTACAAAGTGATTGTTCTAAAATTTCGGTATTAAGTAATTCTTCGGAAATAAAATTTCGTTTTTGGTTAAAATTTTGAAAATGATTCTGATTTCTATTTTGAGGAGTAGTATTTCTGGTCGAGATGCTCATGGGCGTAGCTCTGGGCTGAATAGAATTAGGATTTGGTTTCCAAACGTTCGGAGATTTGCCAAAAACTTGAGAATTTGTCGGATATTTTGGAGTAGGTGGATTTGGATTTCTTTGAATTTGGACGGGGCCTCTAGGAAATTGATTAGAATTTGAAGGTTGTTGAAAAGAAGCATGAGAATATACAGGATACTGATTTCGGGAATTTTGAGGAGGCTGATAGTTATTTTGAATTTTAAATTTTCCTACAGAATTATGTGAATTGTTTCCTGAATTTGTAAAATTTTGACCTTTTTGATAATATTTAATATTATCTTCTTCTCGAATAAACTGAATTGGTTGCTCTAGACTTGCGGGTCTCATAGCCCGAATTATAGGACCTAAGGGTTCTTTTAAACCAGCTAGAAATGATTTTAAACTTTGTTTTGTGAAAAATAATCTTTTTGAGTTTCTTTCGTCTTCCTAACAGTGTAAATCAATGTAATTGCAAATAGTATTGAGAAGTTGAATGATTCTTTCATGAAATTGATAAGGCGATTCGTTAATTTTTTGTTTCATATTTACAAGATCCTGATTTAAACAATTTTCATCCCTCTGATCAACGAAATTTTCAATTAATGTTCTTTTAATTTCGGGCCAGGTATTGGCGCCATTTACGGCCACCACTTCTTCGGCTCTATCCTCTAATTTATTTAAAATACCATTTAATAATAAAACATTTTGAAAATTATTTAATTTTTGCCTATCAAAATAATGGTTTAATATCGATTCCGTTGCACTAATGAATCTATGTAGTTTACTAAGACTTCCATCGAAATTTGGAATTATTGATAAATTTTTCATATCCAATACTGGTACTGCCATGTTTCCACTAAACTTAAATTATTAAAACTATCTAATAAATCTAATTCTTGGCAGTTAGGAATATTTAAGAAATTATTAATGTTATCTAACTCTTCAAAACTATCGATTTCAGTCAAGGATTCGTTAGGAGAAGAGAAGTCTGACATGAAATAAAAATCTTACTACATTAGCACTTCGCTTCTTCTACTGATGACCAATGGCTTCCACGGTGGAGTCCACAGCACCCAGAAAGAACTAAGTTCGGTTTTTCGTTAAAGAGTTAAAACTCACGGATTTCCACGATGGATTTTCCGGCGAAAAATCCTACTGACTTAAAAGCTTTCCGAAGGAAAACTGATTTTTAAAAATATTTTCTAAACTTAAAAATAAAATTTTACTTTGAAAAATTATTTTAATTGAAACATCTACAATGAATTCTAAGTCAAGACTACTTGAAAGCGTATAAAAATGATAAAACACATTTCACATAGAATCAGCATTTTAGAGTTTAACAAACTTAGAAAGTAATATAATCAGCAACTTAACATTTTTTATATTCACTACTATATACGGGGTCATTGCACATAACTCGTGTGATGACGTTCATTGTACTAGTCATAAAACTCTCAGGAGGGAAAATCCGAAATGAGGGCAAATTAGAGGGGAGGAAGGACTTGAGAAAAAAAATAAAGAAATAAGTCGGTCATAAAAAATATTCCAAAAAGTCGTTAACAGAAATTTTGCTATGATGATAAGACATGATTGCAAAATGTAATAAAATGTTAAAAACTTATGGAAATTATGGAAGGAAACACAAACATCGTCACAAAAACATGTGACAATTACTCCCATCTGTCAATTTCAACAAGAAACACATTCCAACCTAATAGGTCCACACCTTCGAATTATTTTAAGTCCACCAAATCTTAAAGTTGAAGAACTATACAATAATCATACTACGTCAGAAAACGAAGATTTCGAACAAACTAATGACGTGTACAATAATCAAACTAATTCAAGTAGAACTAATGAAAATTTTTGTTAAGAGCCTCGGAAACTAAACTACAAGAAAATATTCCTATAGAACCCTTAACTATTTCTTTTAATTGTTCCTATTCTAGTGAATTACCATATATAGTTTTTCCGGAGCATAATTTAAAAATTTTAATAGATACCGGATCAACAAAATCTTTTTTGGATCCTGAAGTAGCTCGTCAATTTTATCCAACCTTAATACAAATTGATCCTTTTATAGTTTCTACAGTTTTCCAAAAATCCTCTCACAATTGCAGTGTCAGTCTCACCCCCTCGAAAATATTCAAATTAAAAGACACCCTCAAATTAAAGTTTTATTTATTTAAATTCAATAACATATTTAATGGCCTAATTGGTTTAGATAATCTCAGATTATTACATGCCAACAAAAATTTCCAGAACAATTACCTAGTGACCCCACGTGCAAATATTCCGATTAGTTATTATAAGTTAGCATTGTAACAATACCGCCTAGAATGCAACAAGTAATTAAGATAAAAACTTCCATTCCTCAAGGAGATATTATAATACCTTATTCAAAAATGCAAACCCTCGAAATACCGGTGTGTTTGACTACAGCAAAAGACGGTTGTACACAAATTTGAAGAAAAAAATATTCAAACTTTTGAAATTCATAATAAGTCAGTAGTATAACTAGGCCGCTTTTGGCTCAAATTTGACCTTGAAAATGGCCTTTAAAGTGACCTTGGTGGTTTTGGAAAAGTTTCCTCGGAAAATGGCTTTGGAAAATTTTCTTTACCACCGCCCCCGACCTTGAAATGGGCCTTGAAAGTGGCCTTAATGCTTGTGGAAGAGCAGCCTTTGTAAAATGGCATTGGAAAATATCCACCGCCGCCGCCCCCGGCCTTGAAAATGGCCTTAAAAGTGGCCTAGATGGTTTTTTTGGAAAAGTGGTCTTGGAAAATGGTTCGCCCGTGAGCCTTGATCCTTGGAAGAGCCGCCTCTAAAAAGTGGCTTTTGAGGCCCACCCCCCAGAAATTATTCCAGCGAGCGTCACCGCTGACGCCGGCACTGTGGAGTCCAGCGCAGACACTTTTAATTGCTGCATAGACAACCGACCGTTTTACGTTGTAGCGTAATGTTGGTTGCCTGGTTACGCATCCATAATAAAACCACAAAGCATAAATAAGAGAGAGAGAGAGAGAGAGAGAGAGAGAGAGAGAGAGAGAGAGAGAGATTTATTCAATATAATACAAATAGAAAATTGCCATTTTTTAATCACACACACACACACACACAAATTCATCTCTTCTAGTTCAATTTGGCTTGAGGGAAGCCGCCGGCGTCTCCTATCATTTTCTCCACACCGCTTTTAAATGCACTCATGTTTTGAACTATTATAGGTGTGTGCTGCTCTAGCGACTCAGGACTCAGCGGCCAGCAGCGTTGTTGAAACCGGTGAGAGCGCGCCGCCGACCGCGAGGTCGGACGACCTCGCGGTCGGCGTTGCTCTCAGCCGGGTCCGCGCACCGGCCGGCCGCCGCTGCCCTCGCTGCTGGGATCCGCGAGCGCGCCGCCGACCGCCGCCGCCGCTATCACTCTCAGCCAGCTGGGACCGTGCGAGAGCGCGCTCTATCGCCCTGCGACGACCTTCGTCAGCCTCGAGCGCGTGCTATCGCTATCGCGGTCGCCGCAGAGATTTTTACACAATATCTTTGTCGAGCAAAATTTTTCACAATATTTTTTTCTACTGATTTATTAAAGACATATACATCACCACCACCTTTTATAAGTCGTATGTATGGGCTATTATCTAATACTAATAGGGGATAGTAAGTTTAAATAAAAAGAAAAACAGTTTTAATAATATATATATTTTTTTAAATGTAAATTATATTATAATAGATATAATGGATACTAGTAAGTTTTAAATGTCCAAGGATATTGATATCACTGATCCGGATGATGATGATGGAAACCCCAGGGGAGGGTGTCATGTGAATCATCTAATAATTTTCGTTTATCATCTAATGAATTTAAACCAATTTTTGTTTGATTTATGCTGTAAACTTTATGTTTAAACGATTGAATTGTACACTGTGAAATAATTTTATCTTTCTTTTCAATTAAACAATCAACATAATCTTGAAAACTCATATCATTTTTTACTACGGAACTTTTAATACCTTTTGATTTTTTAACTATAGATTTATCCTCAACTTTATACGTATACATTTTAGATCTTAAGCCTATGAAATGAGTTATAATTTTACCGTTTGTCTCATCCTTCATTAGACCTGGAACCTTCTTATTACACAGTGGAATTTGATATGGATTATTTGAGGCATAATCACTAGTGTCAAATCTGTCAATATGGGCATTAATCACCTCCTTATATACATCATTACATTTAATCTCATAGATAAAAGAATCTGTATCAGTATATAAGATCTTACAAGCGTCATTTCCTAATTTAGATAACATAAAGTCATAATGAAATTCATACATACATGTTTTTGAAATATCTAAAATAGACATTCCAATGTATATGGGTTTGTTGAATAAAATTTCTGATTTACGTAATTCAATAGCCATTAAATCATCCGAAAAAATGGTTCTACTATGGAACCTTGGACTTGCTATTAAATTTTTTGCACCATATCTTCCCTCCCACTGCGAAACTAATTTAACTACACGATGTTTTCGAATATTTTCCATTGTTTTACCGTATACTGAATTTACTTTTAATTTATAATAATCTTTTTCAAATTTGTTTGTTGTTTGTGCTCGAAACTGTGTATTTAAAGTTACGTATGGTTTTAACCATGCTGATTGTTTAAATTTTAAAACTCTATGTATTTTACGAATGACTAACCCATGATTTATTGCTTGTTTTAAAGCTCGATAATGAATAATGTATTTAGTTTTATTATAAAGCGTTGTTAAAAGTTTGCAAAATTTTGATCCTTCAGGTTTTCTGTGCTCACAGCAAAAAGGAAAATCCTTATGCATACTATGAAGGTGATGGGGATAATCTAAGTCAACCTCCAGTATATACCCGATGTCTGCGTCATCGGGAATACTCAATACATCTATATTTGTATCATCCCATTCAAATACGCCATATGGAAGTGGTTGTGACATTGCCCAACCGTACAAATTATTGACGTCTACGTATAATAAGTACTTGTCAGGTTTAGATTTGTCATAATCATGCATATATTTATTATTCGCCTCGGAATAACGACAACAACATTGGCTAATCCCACCGCGTATCGCATTCTCAATAAATAATATCATATCAATGTCATGAAGAAGCTGTAATTTACATCCGGTATACCGTAACATGCAGTCCCAACTATATCCGGGTATGGTGTAGTAGCAGGCTGGGTCAAGGCCACTTGTACTATATCCGATTTTTCGAAATCTCTCAAAGACGTCGGCCAACAAAATAATGTCAGTTTTCAAATACAAATCTGAATATTCACCTAAATTTTTTATATTAAAATATCTCCATACCTTTTGAGCATGTTCATACTGTTCATTAGTAATATCTTTATTGTTAAGTTTATTAAAAAAAACAGATTGTGGAGGTAATTGAGTTTCCTTAAGCTTATCAATATTGTCAATGTAGTCGTATGGAAATACACCTTTACGTGTAAGTAAGTAAAATTGCTCTCGAGTACAACATTCAAATGCATACTTTAAATTGTTAAAGTCTTGCATATCCAAAAGGGATACTAATTCATCTAAAGACGTTCCTAAAAATCGCAGCGAATCTATAAAACGAAATTTAATACCGTTAGCCATGTGTTGAGTGAATGATATATACTTTTCATTATTTATTGGTAGTAAAGAAATTTTACCTAATTTAGCCAAATCTCTTATGATAAAGTGACTATCGTAACCGCTTAAATTATGGAAAACAATTGGAACTACAAATTGCTTTCTAAAATTCAAATTACATGAGTTATGAGCAAATCCTCGAAAATCTCCAGTAAAATGATCATGATCTCGCACGATAATGTCCGTTTCAACAAGTCTTTGTTCGCAAATATGACAAATATGAGCTTTAAAATTTGAAAAATTTTCTCTCATGGGAACTATATTCTTAAATTTAGATTCAACCATTTGTGCGCATACTACCATTTCATTGGCGAACCATTTCATACAGTCAGGACCTCGATAACTGTTAAAATATGACAGACTATTATCATAGTCACATTTAACATAGTAGCCACAACTGAATGCAATGTGTCGCTGATATTTAATCATGTTAATATTAACATTATCAAGAATCGGTTCTAATAATGATTCGAAATCAGCGTATATCACAAATGGTGTTTTTTGTTTGTAAATAAAATTCTTAAACTTTATAAAAGTTTCCTTCGGAATTGTAATTTTACATTCATTATTTTTTTCACATAATTCTATATGTAAATTCAAACGTTCTTCACTTGAAAAATAATTTAAACATCTATCACAGAAAAATTTTTTATGTTTTTTTCTATTGAGTTGATTACTTAATAATCGTGATAAGTTTTTTATCCAACAATAATGATATTTGATATCGATATGCTGGGTATCGTTAGGATCAGGCGCATCATAATCATTTAACTTGGGAAAATATTGATTTTGAATTAATAATAAATTTATATGTTTTTCCAATTTATTTTTAGTTAAACGTATTGGAACTACTATATACTTATTATTGATTAACTCCAATCCATATACATTTATGGATAAATTATTATTCTTTTCAAAAACATGTATTTTATTTAATTTCATTGGAATCTCCACATTATCTAAATTCAACACATTGCCATAATAAGGATACGATGTAACTCGATTAGAATTTTTTTCTGATGGATACAGAGCACTTACAATGCTCCAATAAAAACAGGCCAAGTCAAAATTAAAAATATTTACACAACTTAGTTTATTAGCAATTTGTTTTGGTAATTTAATAAACGATGAACTATCACCGCCGCCGCCGCAACCGTTTCCTACTACAAACTTATTAATATTAACTTCAAGCGAGATCACGGATTTTAATGCCCAATTTGACGAACGTTCCTGAAATTCCGATAGTTTAAATAAAATATAGTTGATTATATGATTAGTAAACCATTCAAATAATATTGTTGAAGAATCAATCGGGGCATATTTACTGTGAAAATATTTAAAATCTACTATGTCATTATCATCTACTAATTTTCTAATAAACTGTCCACAAAAAATAGTGTTTACTTTTATTAATGACATTTTTGATAAAACTTTTTCTACTTTTTCGCAAAAAATTTTAAAAGCATCCATTAAAAATGGTAGAACATCTTTATGTCTTAAATTTATAATAATCCCAGTAATAACGTTATTTTTGAAAATTGAAATTAAATCATTCCATTCTACTGAAGTCGTCGTCGTCGGTATATTATGTAATTTATTATATATAACTTTTAAATGACTAATTTTTGTTTGCCACAATCGAACTTGACCTGATAATAAATTAACATTCTTAAGTTTATCACAGCATAAATCAATCGCAATTTTTACATGTTTTAACCATGCTTCACAGTCTATATGAGGAAATTTTTCATAAAATTTTAAAATAAGTTTATCAATATCCTTTATTAATTGGTCGGACATTTTTTTAAATTAAAACTTACTATTCACAAACTTAAAGAGTGCTTTAGGGTTTCCTTTTTCAGCGTTCTTCTCATCGACGTAGTCACCTTGATACACCAAAGAATATTTTCCGTTTCCCAATTCATCAACGTGATTCTTCAAAATAGATAATGATCGACGTGGTAAGAATATAACTCGATTCTCCAGTTCAAGCAAAATCGTTTCACCATATTTTGAATTAACCAATTTAGCAATGTAGATTTTCTGAGGCTCATTAATTGGCAGGCTTTTCAATGCAACCACCGGTTTATTTTCACCACCTTCTAGGAGAGACGAATTTATTTCATTTAAATTCATTTTTCTCTAAAATAATATGTACTTTTATTTTTATGCAAAAAATGAAAAATATTTACTTACATTTTTTAACGCTTTAACACAAAGAAACTGATTTACTAGTAATATGATGCTGATGATGCTGCTTTCACAATGAAATTATTAATCAAACTGATTTATTAGCGACACGTGTACTGTCTTTTATAATAATAAAACCTAACCTCATATCCTAGATCTTAGCCTCAACCTTTTATTTCAAGGCTGCAATTTATACTCTACTGATGTTGCTCTAACTATAGTTCGATAACGTTTTTGCATCATTCAAGGTTATAATTTGTACTCTACTGACGACGTT
Source organism: Hermaeophaga mercurialis (assembly GCA_951812935.1). Classification (NCBI taxonomy): domain Eukaryota; kingdom Metazoa; phylum Arthropoda; class Insecta; order Coleoptera; family Chrysomelidae; genus Hermaeophaga; species Hermaeophaga mercurialis. The sequence continues at coordinate 30,605,457 of OX638364.1, forward strand.
ACTCTAACTATAGTTCGATAACGTTTTTAGTACATACACTTCCTAATCGGAAATTTTTCAAGTATTTTGTGGTCCTGAAAAGGACTGTTTGGGGAATTTCCCCTCTACAAGGTATTTTGTGGTCCTGAAAAGGACCGTTTCTGGGAATTTTAATTTCCCGACAAGATATTATTATCCTCATTAACATTTTTCATGCAGATTATACAGTTTTTAGTGAGATAAAATATAAATAAGACCTGTTTGCACCTAGCGCAAAGGCACATTTCAGGCTCTAAATTACTCATTCTCCCACTAAAATGCTGAAATGCATTCTCATCATCATAATAAAAGGGGTTAACCGTCTGTGCTTCAAGATAAAAACACCCTAAACAAAGCTTTCTACCATGACACACATAAAAAGTTTGAATCATGCACAACGATTCTGTTTGTACATTTGATAAAAACTCTTGACGATTAACCTCTTTTACTATGTAATCTTTTGGATCCCATGTTCTACTATCAGTTTCAATTCCATCATCTGAAATTGGTTCCTCGATATTGGTGGCGGCCATTTCAATGGAATCGTATGTGTTTGTGTGTGTTGAGAGCAAAGACTTGACTGAATTTTTTTTTTAGATTATAATAAAACTCTGATTTATATGTTTTTAATTTGAATTCTAATACTAATTAGTATAATCTATTGCATATGATATCACCTCATATGGTTTTCCGTTTTGCATAATCATTCTTACCGCCCTCGCTCGCTCTCGTCGTCGTCGTCTTCATTTAAGAATAATTTAGTTCATTTTACGATCAGTTTGCTTTCGACAGGCATGAGTGATAATAAAATTAAAATATTAAGTGATATATCAATAGTACCGATCAAAAAAAAAAAAAATGTCTAATCCAGCTATGTCGTTGGAGTCGATAGTTGCTGCTGCCACTAGTGCCTCCTCTGATGTCACCACCACCGCCGCCGCCGCCGTCGATGACGCCACCTCCAACACTATCATTGAATCAGTAAGTTTTTGTTTTGTTTTGTTTTTTTTACACTTACTAAATTATTATTGTATAGGAATTTATGGATTTGACGTTCGATGCTGACGATTCCTTCATTAAAAACATATTTTCGGATGTGTTTTTGAAGGAAGAGGAGAACCCTCCAACGCTGTCGATGGATACACCACCTCCGCCGCCTCCGATGACGCCGGTAGCATCTTTAAAGAAGAAACGAAAACTAACTGAGGAGACGACGCGGAAATTATTAGACAGAGTTACTGAAAGATACAACTTTTTTTTAGTGTCGAAGCCTAGAATATTAAAATTATTAGAAGATAAAAAAAAAATTAAAAATGATATGTGTGAATTACGCAAAAAAATAAATCAATACGCAGTTAGATTAGATCAAATTGATAGTGAAATTTTTGCAATATCAGATTCTGAATTTTTAAAATAATTTTTTGCTGCATAATTCACACATATCATTTTTAATTTATTTTTTATCAGATATTTTAATATAATAAATTACTTAGATCAAAATCATTGTGCAATTTCGGATTCAAAATTTTAAAATCATTTTGTAACTCTTGTTGTTCGCTATAGAGTCCCATCTCTAACATTAAATATGAACGGGTCTCGTTTGACTCGATGACTACGACTACGGCGACGACGACGACGTTGAGATAGGTTATTAAACCCATTGTTGTTGTTGTTGGCAAATCTATTATCACGCCTCGCTTAAAATCTCAGCGGTTGAAGGCGATAGCGATTTTAAAAATATATATATTATTAAAACTATGTTTTTTATTTAAACTTACTATTCCCCTATTATTAGATAATAGCCTGATCACCCCCACACACACACACACAACTTATAAAAGGTGATGTATATGTCTTTAATAAATCAGTTGAAAGTAGAGAATGTCATTAGTAGTTGAGTACAGAACTAAGCTAAAAAAATATTGTGAAAAAATTTCTCGACTAAACAAAGATATTGTGTTTTACGAAGAAAACAGGCAAGTTTTAAAAGATTTATCAAATTTGTGTTTAAATGATGGTCCTATTAAACGCAAATTATGTGATATTAACAGCGATATTCAACGGTTTGTTGTATACAAACATACCTAATGGAGTGTCTAATATAGCGGTATGTTTTAATGAAAACCAAAAAGAATGTAACCGCTCTGAATGGCAAATGATGGGTAGAACCTATTTAAATGATGGAAAGTTACAAGTTTTTTACGTAAGATTGCCCTCAACACCATCTGAATTATATTACAAGTTGAAATTATTATTTCCGAATAGAAGTGAAGGTGATCAAGAAAAATGGTATAAAATTGGTGAAACTATCACCAATTGTACTTATCCTCTAGGAATAGGGACTGGAATTGGGGGATTAGTAGGAGGAGGAGGAGGAGGAGGAGAAGTCGATCAACGACAATTTTCAATAACATGTGCTACATTTGGTTTAATGTTATTTATAGCGTTAAAAATGATTGTTAAATATTTAAGGAAAATATTAAATAAATAATATATATGAGATATGTTTTATTTAGTGTTTTTTAGTATTTAAGGGAAAATAAAAACATAAAAACAGTTTTATACACATTTATTTATAAAACATTTTATACATGTTTATGGAAAAAAAATTTAATTAGGTAAAATAGTATTAGTAAACCAAGAAAGTAAATGATCCACGTTTCTTTGCGCACACATAAATTTTCCTTTTGAATGATGATGGCAACACTGCTGTGGAATTGTCTGTCGAAAATTTTCTGTATCCCATCTAGTTTTATCATACTTGACTACATCATGGATGATAGGAAATATTTGCAGTTCCTCACACTTACTTTGTAAAAATGAAAGTTTTTGTTCACCTCTAACGTAAATTATGTCTGCCGAATGAAGTAGGTAATTTTTTAAAATGTCATTAATTTCGCTATATTCAATATAACCGGAGTTAAATCGAATTCCGTGCAGATTTTGCTCTAAATAATTCACTGTCTTTTTATCACTAACACTAAGATTTTTAAATTGTGTTGGCGATTTAAATAGAAAATTTAATCGCTGTTGTCCAATATGAATGGAGAGCTCTTTTGGATGAAACACTTTTTCAATAATAAAACCTTGAATATCTACTAGTGCCACTCGCATGATGATTGTAAATCAACTAATTTTAATTATATTAGGGGAGGCTTTTTTATATCTTCTGTGAATCGTGTGTGTGACCTACGATACACCTTGATATTATCGAAGTATGTGAAACCAAGGTCGCAATAGAAACCTTGATGTTACCGGAGAGATAGAGCGAAGTATGTGAAACTGAGGTCGCAATAGAAACCTTGATGTTACCGGAGAGAGAGAGAGAGAGAGAGAGAGAGAGAGAGAGAGAGAGATAGAGAGAGAGAGAGAGATCTGGAGTCAACACCTATTATTACGAGAGGCTTTTTATTACTTCCGTGAGTGGGTGATATTCCATGAGACAGTCGTGAACTATGATGCAATAAACCTTGGTGTTATCAGGGAATCCTACGTCCGATTCAATTTCCAACTTTACATCAACGGTTGATGACTTTATAGATTCTTCCTGCTTACTACAATCTATGATAAACAATGTACGTAATTTAAAATCCGAAACGGTTAGAAGGGTACGTTTTCGATTAGAGTTTGTGTAGCTAGGATAAAATTCTGTATAGTTGAAATATGCATCGTTGAAGCGGTCACTAGCAAAATCAAATTGCGAACGATCATTAGGATAATAATCGCCATTTAACATTAGTCTAATATTACGAATATTCAAGTGATCAAATGTTGTAGGATCAGCTGTGGTTATATCACGTTTTTCGGTTTGGAAAAATATCATGACGTAGCGAGGTCTTTCAATAGCCGTACTGGTTTTCACAGGCCAGATATCTTTTTTAGCATTTGGCGTGATGGCTGGCAATTCATTAAGCTCCCATTTTCGGAAGGGTATTAAAATAGGCCGGTCCGATTGAATTGCCTTCAACAGTTTTTCATTTACTTCATAATTGGGGTAGATATGTTTAACTCTTACTTCAATGCTTTCAATATTTATTTTAACTGTAGTTACCGATCCGCCATTTTCCTTAATAGTTATACAATCGTTATCGTTTCGAGCACGAACAAAGCGAAAAGTTTGTCTACCACACGTAATCCTAGGATAATCATTGAAAACGTTGAAAATATGCTTTAGCGGTAATAATAGACTGAAAGATTTACTATTCGTGAGAATTGGTGATGAGGGATAATTCCAACCGGCAATAGACATGTGACGAGAGTCGTCCTGGGAATAGCAGGTATAAGCGCGAACGGTACTAACAATACCAGGATCTCGTACCGTCTCGATCTCTTTGCCACTTTCGCTGTATGTACAGGAATCGAATAGAAATGCTCCGAAATTTTGAGTTAATGAAACATCACCCGTTCCGGTAACTATTAATTTTCCCTTAATATCCAATAGCGAATCGTACATAGCAAAGAACGAATCCACTTGGTTGATAACAATTTCCACAATGTCATTGCAGTTAAACGATTTCACATATGGACCATAGTATTTGTATTCACATTTTCGAATTGATTCATCTATTACGGGTGACCCGTATAGATTAAACATCGGTAATTTCTCAGCTGATTCAGCTACTTTTCTTTTCTTGTAAACTATTGATGATGATGATGATGACATGGTGGTGTGGGGTGGCACGTTGTCAACAAAGAATCTTCTTATACTAATAATTAATTGTGTTTTCACCGCTTATAACCATTTAGGTTGAGGTCTAAGTTCCAATACTAGTGTACTTGTTTCACCACGGAAATTTACTGGTTCACCGTTTTGATCGACTGCCAGTACGGTAATATTAAGAATTTCGCGTTGAGGAATGACTGGTAAATACAAGAGATTTGAAGGCGTTTCGTCAATTATATATCCAGGATCTGATTTAACGGAGAATTCGTAGATTGTATGAGCAGGTGTGTTTCCGTCAAACGCCCCCGTCGTAATGTTACAGTCAAAACGTACGGTTGACACTTTTATAATGTTGACGGGTAAATCTGACGAATGTATCTGAGCCGGAACGAGATTTTTTTCGGAAAATCCCAACGTACGTCCAATATTGTTAGGTTCCTTAAACGATATGGTATAGAATTTGCTGAAAATTTCACATTTAAGCGTATTATTATTAGGCCTCAATGAAAAATCTCGATCTGGATCAACGGAATTCTCCAAACCCATTCGATGCCGAATAAATCTCTCAATATCTGAAATTTCATAACTACCTGCTGGAAAGGCAATTTCGTTTAATTTGTTGTGTGCATCATAGTAGTAAAATTTTTGACCCTCTTCAATGTTCGGTATGGAATTATATGAATGAAACGATCTCAACGCTAGCTCATATTCTTTTTCAGGATTCAAAACGATGGGTGTTTGAGGTTTAAATTCAAAAATATGATTGGTGCTATTGACTCGCAACAACTGAGACATAACGAAGACTAACGAATTTTTAATAAATACAATAACTTAAATATATTCTTTATTTAAACTCTTTAAAACAATATATACATTTTGATTGCATTTGTGTACCACATACATCAGACCATACATGTCGACTGGAATTCGTTTGACATGGTAAAAACCGTTTTAACTCCATTCTGTACTCAACGGGAAGGCTATACCAGACTGTCTGTAAATCACTCACGTTCAATAAAATCATTTGAATTGCATCCTCGAGGTAACGACGACGACGACGACTATGACAATTCATCACGTAAAAATTTCAAGCACAAATGTCCACAATTTATTTGATTATAAGTTTGATATTGTTCGTTGTTATAGTAAATTTTGACGGGACGATTACGACTATTTAAATAACGAACAAGTTCTATAGGCGGCTTCAAATTACCAAATGAATCAAAATATTCAACTTTGTCGTTCTTTTTTCTATATGCGATCCAGTGTGTTCCGGGATTTTTCCAACTATCCAAATTTACGATACCACATTCACGTTGTGCGCGTACTCTCCTAGGTAGAGTATCGCGCATGAAAACACCTCGAAAATGAGGTATTTTATAAAGTTTAGCATATTTCAGTAATTCTTTATCGTATAATGCTCTATTAGGTAGCCTTAATGATGATGATGACGTCGACGTTTTTTTTGAGGTTTTTTTTTTTTTTTATTTTCAAGATACAGACCGAAACCTCCTTTGCTATTCTTTCGTAAATACAATTCATGACCGATAGCTTCCATCGCTTTATTGTGACGTGTCTCTTCTTCCAGCTTCTTTTTCTTATTTTGAGCGTTTACGACGGAAGAAGCTATACTGGCTGCGCCTCCACTTAACGCCCCAAGGGCACTAAGTCCGGCAAACAAGGGAATGAGAGGAAGAAATCCTCCAGATTTAGAGTCAAATGGAATAATTCTAGGTATTCTAATATTATTTTTACCTCCGGCACGTTTAACTGCCACTTTGGCTGCTTTTAAAGCCAACGATACAGCCTTCTTTAATGTTTTGGCAGGTTTCATGGATTTTCCAATTTTTTTTACAACGTGAGTGTTAAAGGAACAACCCATACCAAGTTTACGTTTGGTTTTCATTACTCCGGTTACAAGTAGAGCGTTACCACGTTCACCAAGACTAGCGTCCTTTGATTTAACGCGCCGCCACGCTTCTTCTTCTAATATTTTATCGGCTTTATGACGTTCGTTCAATGAATCGTTCTGCGAATAGGCGATGTCGTGTTGTTTGCACGCAGCGTCTAGCGGATTAATACCCGGATCGCCACGTGCCAATCGTTTTTGTAGTTTTGTTCCCGGACCACAGAATTGGTACCCCCCACTTAAATGGATTTCAAAGGGTAATTTATTAATCAATGTATTTAACACACCCTCTCCTTCGTGCACAAACATTGAAACTAATAAATGAGCGTAACAGCTTCGATATTTATAAGACGATGAAGGTGATTCAACAAGTGCAGTCGTTACCGATCGAAAATTTAGACGATTTTCAAGACAAAAAGTTAAATGGTATTAGTAAACATGGTCCGTTGTTGCCCGACTCGTTTCGCGCCATAATCTGCGGTCCGAGTGGCTGTGGAAAGACAAATGTAATGTTAGCCCTGTTGTTTAATCCCAATGGTGCTAAATTTGAAAATGTTTACGTATACTCAAAATCTTTATACCAACCAAAGTATCAGTTATTACAAACAGTAATGACTCAAGCAAAGGGTATAGGTTATTTTCCGTTTAAAGACAACGATGAAGTCATCAGTCCCACTAAAGCCAAAAAAAACTCCATTTTTATTTTCGATGATGTAGCATGTGATAAACAACAAAAAATTCGCGAATATTATTCCATGTGTAGACATAAAGATATTGATGCTGCCTACTTATGTCAAACATATTCAAAAATCCCGAAACAATTGATAAGAGATAATTGTAATCTGATTGTGTTATTTAAACAAGATGAAATTAATCTAAAGCATATATTTGAGGAGCACGTCTCACCTGACATAAGCTTTAATGAATTTAAAACCTTATGTTCAAAGTGTTGGATTAATAGGTACGGAACGGTAGTTATCGTAAAAGATTTTCCCATTAACAATGGTCGCTATCGAATGGGTTTCGATAAGTATATAAAAATTTGTTAATTTGTGTTAAACGTCACTGTATGGAATGATGTCAGACGATCGAGTTGCTGTGGCTACACATAAACGAAAAGTTGCTGAACTAACGCGTGCTATACGAAAAAAATATTTAGCATTGAAATTAAATCGAACGAATGTGGACGATTCAATCAATAAACTTTTTAAACCAATAACCGATCCGTTAAAAGAAATTGCTTTAAAAAAAACTACTAGTGCTGCTGCTGCTGCTGCTACCGCCCCCATACAAGTAAAGAATGAATCATTTATTAAAAAAGAATATAAGACGCATCCTACTAGTACTAAATTTCTCGATTTAGAAGATGTTGCCGAGTTTAATGAGCCCAGTATAATAGAGGAACCTAATTTATCACCGAAACGTTCCACTGAACCGTCCATCGAATATTCACAGGATGTAATAGATGAATATCTGGATCAGTATCCATCAATAAGTCATACTTACGTTAAAGATTACTGGACAAATAGCGATAAAATTGATAGAAAATATGGTCCTACATATGATAGTGAACAAGATAATTGGACACTTGGTAATAGAAGAATTTCCTTTGATGTTAAAACCGGTGCTATCATGTTGTTATCGGAGAAAGACTTTTCGGGAGGATATGTGAAAGGAACGCCAGGACTTTATCAATTAATATTTTATTCTGATCCATCGTACGCTCCCGATGATCTCGTAAACTATAAAACCATATTAGAACATACGGGTGCGCACTTGAATAGTAGAGGACATTTAAAAGGAGATAACAGTATAAAATGGTATAACATTATAAAACCTTTGATTAAAACCGTAGAAAAAAGTAAAAAATCTAGTCTCTCAAGTTTAGTTCAACATTTCGCCTCTTCATCACCGAAAGAAGGTAAAGGAATGCATTTAGAATATAATAATGCACCTATAGAATATATTTATTGGGACGACCCCCGAGAACTTATTACTAGATTGAGACTGCTTATCGCATCTAAAGAGGCAGGAAATACTTCGCATAACAATGAGATTGTTGCCATAATGAATGAATTGAGGGAGGCTAATATGATAAAATAAGTTTGCACATCCACACGAATGTCATTTCAATGATGAGTGTTGATAAATTCGGACGTCATTCACGTTCGCGTGCATTTGCATTCAAACCATCTATTGTACGATTGCCGCACACCTCTGATGGCAATTTAGATATTGAACATTTAAAGTTATGCAACGTTAAGGGGCCAACAATTGATGAAGATGCCGCAAACAAAAAGTATGTCGATTCTATGATCACAAACCTTTCAAAATCAATAGATCGAATATTGGAGAACGTTAAAAATATGTCTGATGCTATGGTAGATATGCAAAATAATATTAATGAAAATATGCAGTTTATTTCGAAACAAGAACAACAAACTACAGATTGGGTGACAAAAAAGTATGTTGACGATTCTTTGCAAAAAAGTATTGAAAACGCAAATAATAAATTATCAATAGAGCTTAAGTTATTTCTTAGAAATAACCTTGTTGATAATTATTCAGAGATTAGAAAAAATATTAAAAACCTTGAACAAAATGTAAAGAAGAATCAAGAGCAAATTATCAAATTAATTGCGGTATCAAGAACTACTTTTACGCCTACACCATAAATAGTAAAATTATAAATCAGTCTATTTATTATCATGCCAATCGCGTCGGCGGTTACGTCACCGGAGAAGATTCAACTTGTTAATGAACTTCATAAATATGCACGAAAAAATTATCCGAGACGACGTACCGTCATCAAAGGACTAGATGATTTATGGCAAATGGATTTAGCTGAAATGAGTCGCTATGCACCGCAAAACAAAGGTTTTAAAATGATTATGGTTGTCATTGATTGTTTTTCAAAATTTCTATGGACTAGACCGCTAAAAACGAAAACCGGTGAAGAAATTACCAAAGCATTTGAAGACATTTTATCGCATACGAAACATCGCCAGCGTCGTCCGAAAAATTTACAAACCGATCAAGGTACGGAATTTTTTAACGCAAAATTTAAAAATTTAATAAAAAAGTATTCCATTAATCATTATAATACGTTTAGTGTTAAAAAGGCTTCTATAGCAGAACGGGTAATACGTACTTTAAAAGAAAAATTATACAAGTATTTCAGTTTAAACGGAACCTATAAATGGGTTGATTATTTACCCAAGTTAACTCAAGAATATAATAATACGAAACATAGCAAAACGAAACTTAAACCAAAGGATGTGAACAAGACTAATGAAAAGATTCTTTTAACGAAAAGATATTCATATCTGAAAATTGCCGGACCGCGAAAATTACAAGTCGGTGATGTTGTACGCATAAGCAAAGCAAAGCATGTGTTTGAGAAAGGTTACACACCAAATTGGTCTACTGAACATTTTAAAATCATTAAAGTTAAAATAACCAATCCCGTTACATATTTGTTGGAAGATATGCGTGGTCAACCAATCATCGGAGCTTTTTACGAAGAAGAATTACAAAAGGTTAAAAATCCTGACATTTATCTCGTTGAAAAAGTGTTGAAGCGAAAAGGTAGAAAACTTTATGTCAAGTGGTTGGGGTTTGACATTACGCATAACAGTTGGATAGATAAGGATTCGCTTAAATAACAAGATTAACAATACATCTCAGTCAGTTGTATAAAATGTGTTCAACGTATAGTTCATCATCATCCTCCGGATGTACTTCAGAAAGTTCTTATAGCGATAAACAAATGGATAGTGATTATTATAAACAAATTGATCAAGTCTCCAAAAAAATGTGTGAAAACGCAATCGATTTTGAGCATACTTTACTGTTGTATAAAGAGTATTCGACTGGAACAGCGACAGTAGGAAGCGGTCTTAGTCCTGCGAGAAAATTTGAACCTGCAATTGTTTTAAGTCAACCCTTTCGACCTCATCAGCAAATGTCTTTTGATACATTCGAATGGTTAGATCTTATGTCAATGTTGAAAGTTTTGCTTAAAAATTTTTTCGATGACTCACTTCCTCAATTTCCTGATGAATATGATTCTGTTGAAAATCTATGTGGAAGAAATTGTAAAGTAACTCAATATATAATGGATGATACAAAATTTCTAAGTATAAATAAAAAAAACGTTTGTATTGAATTGACAAAAGACCAAGTTTATTATTTGATTGATATAGATGAAAATTTGTTGTGCTATTACATTGAAGAATTGAATAATGTTAATTTTAACAATTACTACTTTCAAGTATTAAACATAATCAAACCGTATTTTGAAGACTATGAAGAAGAAGAAGAAGAAGAAGTTTGGAAGAATATATTAAAAAATATATTAAACTTGACTGATCCATTATTGGCTAATGCTCTCAGAGAATTTATTTATTTTTATAAACATAAATTTATAAATGCCTTACAAGGATTTGCTGTAGAATAAATTATATATAAATAAATCGTCTTTTCTTTTATACCTCTCATTCTCATTCGATATGTCGATAAAGATAGTTGTGTCGTTGTTGCTCTCAATATTATTGGTAATTCATTGTGAACATATAAATCAAGAAGATGCTATTTCTTTTCTAAAACAATATGGTTACATAACCTCTGTTAGTAATAATAATAGTTTAGAAAATTTCGAATCGTATTTAATCGAGTTTCAAGAAAAATTTAATTTACCTGTTGATGGTACCTTAAATGATGAAACTGTTCGATTAATGAAGCGACCAAGATGTTCTAATTATGATGAAAATATTGGATATGTTGATGCATATACGGTACACGGAAAATGGAATAAAACTAATTTAAAATGGCATTTTCCATCAGTATCAAGAAAGTACATTACAGTAGCCGCAAAAGCTTTCGAAATTTGGGCTAAAGATTCAAAGTTTACATTTACCAATGTTAAAATAGCTATACCAAAACCGGATATTACCATAACCCTCGGAAATAAACGTCATAGTTTTCGAACAAGTTGTTCGGGTAAAGCTGAATGTCCACAGAATTTTGATGGACCTGGAAAAGTTTTGGGTCATGCCTATTATCCAAGGGACGACAGCAATTGCATTGAGGTTCATCTTGATTCTGATGAAAATTGGAATTTTAGCTTGAATATCACGAATGTTCCGGATAACGAAAACAGTTTATTGGCAGTTTTAGTTCATGAGATAGGTCATACATTAGGTTTGGGTCATAGTGGCATTGAAAATGCTATAATGTATCCATGGTATCAAAGCGATATATTCTCATTACATGAAGACGATAAAATGGCTCTTGAAGCACTTTATGGCCCTATACCAACACGTCGTTATCTGCCAATTAACCCTACTACTACTACTACTACTACTACTACTACCAGTACTACAACACCCCCACCACCTCTACCTACTTCAGATAATTTATGTAGCCTTAAATCACCTGATTTTATCTTTCTCGCTAGCACCGCATCGTTTCCCAATTATCGTTTATATATTGGAAGTGGTCGTAAGTTATGGAAAATTGATCTTAATGATATGCGAATACCACAACATTTTGATTTAATTGAATCATATCTTCCTAAAGAAATAAAAACATCTACTATAACTCACATTTTTCAAAATGCTGTAGGAGATCTGATTACCTATGCTAATGGAAGATGTTATGCAGCCTCGTTCCCAGAATTACATATTCAACATGATTTTATTTTACCATTATCTAAAGACGTTCTAATAAATGCTATATTTCAAACAAATAGTGGAAGCATTTTTATATTTTACGATAACACTTCATACATTGAGTTTCTGGAAACACCTCAAGAAATACGTAATCGTGGACGAATAACAGATAAATTTCCTGGGCTTCCACCCGGTATTACGTCAGCGTTTAGATTTACAGATGGTTACATTTACTTTTTTCAACAAGATACTTACTATAAATTTAGTGAATATACACGAAAAGTTGTTGCAGCAGGTCTCTTTAATTGGAATCTCTTTGGTATTCCATGTCCTGAAGACAGCTTAAAAGAACAATTAAAAACTTTACTGTCAAAAATAATATCTTTTTATGAATAAAAAAATGCTTATTAAGAATTACGTTTTTTATTAAAACAATATTTTATAAAGTAGTATATTTCATATTTTCTTCTTCTTCTTCTTCTTCTTCTTCTTCTTCGTCTACTAGAATGTCATCATCATCCACATCATCGATAAGATATGAGGGTAAATATTTCTTCATTCTGCGTAGATATCCTTCAAACTCTAACTTTTTAAGTATATTTACCAAGCAGCATATACAAATAATTCCATCTATGTAATCGTTCATGACTTGAGATCCTTTACGATATCGAGCAGTTAATATTTGACATTCCTCTTCTGTATACATTCGACCCATACCATATACACTTTCACGTTCGTAAATTCTTTCTTGCTTAAACAAATGCCATGATAAGTCTCGCAAGAGATTTTTAAGATTATTCACTTTTGTTTCACTACTAGTTGCCATTTTTTATTTTTCAACTGACTTTGCATATCTATAAAACTTCTATATATGCATGAAGATAAAGGAGAGAGGGGATTTAAAATAACCTCGATTTAAAAAATATTCTTAACCAATATTTGAGCTTTAGTAGCTGCTGCTGCTGCTGCTCAATATCTCGCTATTTTTTTTTTTTAATAATCTAATATTGAGGTATAACAACCTCGGTTCTTGTTGTTGTTGAGTCCCATCTCTAACATTATAAATATGAATGAGTTATCTCCGCCGCGACTTCGATAGAAGGCGCTCTCGAACTCATGAAGGTCGTCGCAGCCTCAAAGGCGGGCGACACGCGCGCTCGCGGACCACACCCCCTCCCAGCTGAGAGCATCGTCGGGAGGTTGAGGCGGCCGGCGGCGTGCGGACCCAGCTGAGAGCATCGGTGGTCGGCGGCGCGCGGATCCAGCTGAGAGCAGCGGTGGCCGGCGGCAGCGTGCGCGCGCGGACCCAGCTGAGAGCAGCGGTGGTCGGCGGCAGCGTGCGCGCGCGGACCCCGATTTCAACGGCGGCTGAGTCGGTCGCGAGCATCCGTCGTCAGCACACCTAGTTCCAAAAAAAACATGAGCGATTCCACAGTGATCTCGACGACGACGACGCATCCACCGCCGCCGCCGCTGGAAACCGTCTCCGGCGCTGCTGCTGCTGCTGCCTCAGACGCCGCCGCTAAATCAGTAAGTTTTTTTCGTTTTTTTTATTTTAATTTTAATTTTTTTTTTTTTTTTATTGCAGTCATTTAAAAGCAGTGTGGAGAAAATGATGGGCGGCGGCGGCGGCGGCGCCGATTTTCCTCAAGCCGAATTGATTGAACTAGAAGCAGAAGAAGGTGGATTTGTGATTAAAAATGGCAATACGTTTCTATTTGTATTATATTGAATAAATCTCTCTCTCTCTCTCTCTCTCTCTCTCTCTCTCTCTCTCTTATTTATGCTTTGTGGTTTTATTATGGATGCGTAACCAGGCAACCAACATTACGCTACAACGTAAAACGGTCGGTTGTCTATGCAGCAATTAAAAGTGTCTGCGCTGGACTCCACAGTGCCGGCGTCAGCGGTGACGCTCGCTGGAATAATTTCTGGGGGGTGGGCCTCAAAAGCCACTTTTTAGAGGCCACTTTTTAGAGGCGGCTCTTCCAAGGATCAAGGCTCACGGGCGAACCATTTTCCAAGACCACTTTTCCAAAAAAACCATCTAGGCCACTTTTAAGGCCATTTTCAAGGTCGGGGGCGGTGGTAAAGAAAATTTTCCAAAGCCATTTTCCGAGGAAACTTTTCCAAAACCACCAAGGTCACTTTAAAGGCCATTTTCAAGGTCAAATTTGAGCCAAAAGCGGCCTAGTTATACTACTTAAGTCGGTTGTTAATAATCCACTAGATATAAACAATATCAGAACTAATCATATGAATAAAGAAGAAAAAGAACAAATAATTAAATTATGTTTAGAATATCAAGATATTTTCTATAAAGAAGGGGAACCACTTACTTTTACTAATAAGATAAGACATAACATTCGAACGACCGATGAAATACCTGTGTATAGGAAAACCTATCAACTAACAAATCAAATTAAAAAAATGCTAGATTAAAATATAATTAGACTTAGTAATAGTCCTTGGCGATCAAATATTTGGGTAATCCCAAAGAAGCTTAATATTTTTTTATAATTACGGACCATAAACCCTAACAATGGCTATTTTCTCTAAAAGACCCCAATTCTAAACTTTTAAGATGGCGAATTAAGTTAGAAGAATATGATTATCAAATACTCTATAAAACCGGTAAAACTAATCTAAATGCTGATGCGTTATCACGAATAGATATTCATACTAAAGAAATAATGAAAAAGATTCTTTTTGGACCACAGTAGATGAGATCTTAACGGAAACTGAAAACTACGAAAAAAGATTAATTTTTAATAGCCCTAACAAACGTCTTGAAACACCACCCTCATCTACGTCCAAAGAACCTGAACAATTTGAAAAAAATAACACAGACAAAACTAAAAGTTCTGTTTGGTAACAAACAAAGATTTTATATACAAATTTAAAAAAATAATACTGAAAATGATATTGTTAATTTTATAAAAGAATACATAGCACCTGAAGTTAAATATTACTTATATTTTGAAGATCCAAATTTATACGAAATCTTTTCGGTATGTTTAAGTTCAAGTCATCTTTAATTAAATTGATAAGATGTAATAAAAAATTAATAGACGTTCTAGATAACGAAGACAAACATGACACAATCAAAAATTATCATGAAGGCAAATCGAATCACCGCGGAATAGAAGAAACTCTCAATCGAATCAAAGCTAAATTCTATTGGCCTAATATGAAAAAATCTATTCAAACCTTTATAAATGAATGTGAATTATGTGTAAATACGACCGGCACCCAGTTAAAATCCAAATGAACGTTACGCCCACAGCAACAGAACACTTTGAAATAATACATATGGATACGTTTACATCCGAAAAGACAAAATTCCTGACAATAGTTGACAGTTTTTCTAAATACTCTCAAGCATACTACATAAATGCCACTTCAGGCACTGAAGTAGCCGACAATCTAATAAAATTCTTTTCACACCACAGTATCCCAAAACAAATAATTACGGATAATGGAACAGAATTTAAAAATTCCGTTATAACAGAACTCTTATCACTCCATAAAATTAAAATTCATTTCTGCTCTCCTGATCAACCTAAATCGAACGGAATTATAGAAAGATTTCATTCTACAATAATTGAACATTTAAGATTATTAAACATGCAAGGATTTTCAAGTACGCCAATGAAAGTAAAAATGACTTATGCTATATTAGCTCATAATAATACAATATATTCAATGACAAAGTTAAAACCATCAGATATAATCAACGGACATATTACTAACAATGACCCTTTTAATTTAGAAATTGATAAAATAATGTTAAATGACTACGTGAATCAACATAAAGAAAGAACTAAATTATTATACTCAAAAATAAACGAAGATTTACGCGACAAGAAAAAAGATTATATAGAAAAAATTAATGTAGATTGGGAAGAACCTAAAATATTTGAACCTTACCCCAAGGCCTACATAAAAAATACCAAGCGTCAAAAAAGTGCGAATAAATTCTGAGCCAATAAATCTTAGGATAGTCAATAAGAAACGTAAAACTATAACCACCTATAAACATGGAAAAATTCATATAAGTAATATTAAACGTCCTCTTAAACGACTATACTCCTTCAATAATTAAACAAATTATTTTTAGGTTACCGGGTATCCTCGGAACTCAGGAATCTATTACAGAAACATCGAAGACAATCCAGGACTAATACCATTAAAACTAGGAACGACAAAAGTAACTGACTATTATCACTCGCTAATTTACTATCATGACTTAAATACAATAATTAATGAAATCAACAAATTAAAGATAAAAATTACCAATTTAGATAAAATTATTCAGCAATACCCAATATGGTTTACAAATATGTCACATTATTTAAAACTTCTGAAATTTTTAGAAAATAATATAGAGACTAAGTTATCAGAAATATTACCACATCCCCAAAGATTAAAAAGAGGTTTAATTAATGGTTTAGGATCAATATTTAAATCCATTACAGGTGATTTAGATGCCAGTGATGGAGAACGATATGAAAACTTCAAACAAACCAGAATAAACTACAAAAGTCAATTGTAACCCAAAATTCACTAGCAATATCCTTGATCGATAAATTTAATAAAACTATAAATATTTTGAATGATGATCAGCAAATATTAGAGAATAAAATTACTTCAATAGAAAGCATAGTACAGAACCAAATTAATTTTCAACAAAGTACATTTATTAAGGACACCTTAATTTAATTAATCAATATGTTTGAAATAATAAATTCACTTTTACAAGATACAGAAAACTCATTAACCGCAGCACAATTAAAAATTTTGCATCCCAGTATAATTACTATCAAAGAATTATACAAACTTTTAAAGGATATATTCAAAAACTCAAGAAAAAATCAAATACCTATTGAATTAACTCTAGATAATGTATTATTATTCAAAAATATTATAAAAGTATCTTGCTTTATTCTAAATAACAAAATAACTTTTATCGTGCATATACCAATCACATTGCCCGACGAATTTAATCTATATCACCTCTAACCTGTACCCATCCTAAAACAGGGTCAGTTTAAGGTAATTACTCCTGAAAATAAATTTATTATTCATAATAAATTGTACTATTCATTTATGAGTAAACCTTGCACCGAAGTATCTGAAAAAAGGTATATCTGCGAACCAGTCAGTCTTCAAGAAGCAAGCCATAACGTTTCTTGCGAAATTCAACTCCTCCGTCAGGAAGTCCCAGTCACCTGTCACCAGAAACTCATCACAATATCCTATCCGACAATCCAAAGGCTTGAAGAAACCAATCAATGGATTTTAATTATGCCAAAAGACAATACCGTAACTCTCAGCTACAGTTCCCAAGAAGAAACCATGCAACTGATGGGAACGCAGTTGGCCACCATTCCCGTATATTGTAAACTCACCACCTTAGAAGAAACTATCCTGAATAAAATTAATAGCTAACGAAAGACAATCTGTATTGTTTCCACCCATTAGTAAGCAGCCGCTAGGACAATCTGAGACAATTTCCCGTACTAGCTTACAACGAATCGACCTGGATGAACTCCAATCCATTAGGGAAAACATCATCCATAATCAACCACAAATTCAAGCAGATATTATCCCTTTGGTATCCAGCACATAGACGATTGTTGTTTATCTCATTCCGATATTCGTCCTTATAATTTTGTTATACCGAAGATGTTCAAAACACGTCCGTGGACGACGACAAACCCAAAACGCTACCCTGGAGCTACAAGACATTCATCTTCCTCTATGACATCGGAAGCCGAATCTTCGAGGGGAAGAATTATGTCATCCACCAACAATAGACTCTATTTATTGTAAAGTGCTTATTCAGACGTTAGAAGGAACTTATAAATGGACAAATTGCACTGCAGAGTCAGTCAGTAAATGTCATTCGTAGTTGTTAGTATATATAATCTGTTTTAAATTTTAATTGTATAATAAAGTAAAATTTTCATTTTTTAAAAAAGTTATTTTCCATCGTGGAACTATAATTAGTGAGAAACAAATTACAGTAAAATTAATATATTTATATTAAAATAGTTTATTATATTATATTATATATAAAAGAGTTTATTAAAGTGTTACAAAATAATTACTTTAATATAGTTTTTCAACAATAAAGGAATTAAAAAGTTATTGGCTTCCATCTGCTAAAATAAAATTTATCATCTCAAAGGATCATTAAATGTGTATACTATTTTTTTTTCAAAAAATACCAAAAGGAGTTATTGACAAACATTACGATTTTTTTGTTATTCTTTACTCTATTCAAAAAGTCTGTTATGTGTAGATTAGACCTATATAAAACGAGGAAAATCTAGCTTGCCTAACACTATGTACTTTAATAACATTAAGCGTACTTGTGATCTCAGTATTGTTGACGCTTTCCGTCAGCAGTTTCAATCTGTGTATTGCGCTATGAATAATGATTTCGTCACCCATAATTTCAATTTTAATTGTACTGTTGATATACATTCTTGTAAGTTTTCATTAGAAGGTTTGTTTGATAAATTAAATTTACTTGATGATAGAAAAAGCTCAGGACCGGATGGTATTCCCCCAATATTTTTAAGGAACTGCAACGCCGTTTTTAAGTATTTTTAAGGCCTCATTCAGCCTTACTGTTTATCCACTTAAATGGAAAAATAGCTTCATTACCCCAATATTTAAATCGGGTGATGTGGCTTTTGTCAATAACTATCGACCAATTTGTATTCAGAGTGTTCTTCCCAAAATTTTTGAATGCATGGTCTGTGAAAATATTAAAAAACCTTTGACATATTATCTAGTCTGATTAACATGGCTTTACCACGGGACGTTCCACTACTACAAACTTACTTGTACCCTCTCAATATATATTGGAAGCTTTGGAACAGGGTCATCAAGTTGACGCTGTCTACACTGATTTTTCCAAAACGTTTGTCATAGTCAATTATTCTATTTTGATTCAAAAATTACAATCAATTGGTTTTTATGGAAATATTTTAAATTGGCTGCCTAGTTATTTAGTGAATCAGAAACAATTTGTTAAACTAAAAAACTTTGTCTCTAATCAAATTATTGTTTCTTCTGGTATTCCTCAAGGAAGCCATCTGGGACCATTATTATTTAATATTTTCATTAAGGACATTTCGTATGAATTTAAATATTGCAGTTTTTTTCTATTCGCTGATCATTTAAATTTATTCAAAGTTATGAAATCTGTTAATGATTGCGAATACATTCAAAAGAAATTAAATATGTTAATACAGTGGAGTAAGTTGAACAAAATGTCTTTAAATATTTCGAAATGCAATAATATATTTTTTAATAGATAATTAGCTCCTATTGTATTTAGTTACCAAATTTCGGGTGAGATTATAGGTTCTAAAATGACCTTTACCGAACACTTTGGTAATAATAATAAGGCTTTATGTCTAGAAATGGTAGGGAATTTCATAATATTAAATCATTAAAAATGTTTACATTAGTCGGGTCTCTACTTAAGTATTGTTGTTATGTCTGGAACCTTATTTATCACGTACATAAACAGGAGTTTGAGAAAGTGCAGAATATTTTTATTTTTCTGCTAGAAACACTAGAACTTGCCAAACTTTCTTTGTAAATTTCCATAGATATAACTATGGGAAACATTCACCAATTCCAAGAATTTTAACAACTCTTAATAAACTTAACTTAGATCTGCACAGTGAAACTCTAAGCACAATGACTAGCAAACTGCCACTGCTGTTGTCAACTTAACAGGCAATGATTTTACTCTATTTGTTATATATTTTTTACTTAAACAAATCTATCAGAAGACCCTACTTTCACTAATATTAATTGAATAGTTATATATTTTTATATTATATTTTTTTATTTTATAATTTTACTTTTATTATGTATATTGTTAGTATTGGTTAATGTTATACTGTTTGGTAGTATATGTATATGTTTTATTATTGTAACTAGTTAATAAGTTATAATATTTTCAAGTGATTATATAATAAATTTTGCATTGATAAATAATAAAAACAAAACTTGTGAAATATTATTTGTACCAGATATATTGAGTATGGCTCAAAACACATTAGTGTTTAAATGCAACATATGTATTTTGTCGCTTACAACTAATTAGTTTTATTACTCAACTACTATATTAGTTGGTTATTATGAATATTGTTACGATAGTATATACAGGGATTTAGTTAAATATCGCCATGTAAATAAAACTTATTTTTTATTTTCCAAATTATAATATTTACTATTTATTTAACACTACGTGAGCGAGAGTTATGTGATAAAGCCGCCAACGAATGTTAGACAAACATTTTTAGTAAGAGTCATCAAAATTAATAAACACAAGGGTCTTCTTGGTTAGTAAAATAAAAGAAGATCAGAAGTTAAGTTTAGGTTCTCGGATGATCGAGAAGTTGATAGTGCCTATCCCTGCTATTAAGTGTATTAGTTATTTAATGTGTAAGTTGCCCTTATAATTTAGTTGTTTTCATTAGATAAATAAATTGTTATTGTTTTTACTCAGCCTCTTTAATTTCCATTAGCGTTCCATTACTTAATGGGTTTAAATCCCCCTGAAAATTATTTTTAGATATTTTCGTATATTTATTTATTCAAAAACAACCCAATATTTAACAATATTTCGCAAAACGCCGACGGGCAAATTACACAACAAATCATAATTTGTGAATTATCTAAGTACTTGCAGACTTTTGTTCAGAATCAAATTATCTACAACACCGTTCATTTTACCTCCATAAAAGGTTATTACTTTTTTACCTAAAAATGAACAGAAAATTTAAAAAAATAAAAAAAAAAAATATTTGTTCCAGTGGCGTAAAAGATAGGGGGGATAAAAGTTGCCACAAACCCTGATAGCGCGCCACTGGTTAAATTTTTCAAAAGTCAGTTTATGTCAAAATATTACTTTCTTAAAGAGCATATTGGTCACCAAATTTGAAAAAAATATTTGGAGGCGTTTCTGATTTATGACAAATTTTTAATTTTGATTTCAAACTTTTAACACCCTGTATCTCGGAAACTAAGCCCTTTAAGGGTTTATGTTCCTATATCAAAATTCATCAATTAACGAGAGCTCTCTGGGGTAAAGCGTTGTCGGTCGAATATAGTAACACCCTGTATGTTTCCTCATCTGAGAATATTATTACTAGCGAAACGTATGTTAAAGGAATAAGAATACTAAAGAATCTCATGTAATTTTAAGATAAGTACCTATATTTTTATATTTTGGATTTGCAATAAATAAAGATTTCTTTTAAAATTTCTGACTTTCTTAAAACATTAATGTACATATACAGAGTGGGCCACAAAAAACAGTCCAACCCGATATTTGGCAGTATTCATTAGATTGTAAGGAAATGCTATAACACGTCGATTTTTGTTCTAAGGGGGACACATTTTTCGATATAGACATCTGCCATTTATCAACCCCCTTCCTTCCACTTCCCCAACCCCTTAATTTTAAATAGGGAATATACCATGTGTGGCACGTCATTAGAAAGGCATTTACATGGAGTATTCAGACATATGATCATCCACGATTTTTTTTCGACATTTACACCGTTTTTGTAAAAAAAAGTCTTAAAAAATTTAAAGTGCAACACCTCTTAAAAATTAAACACAACGCCTATGTTTATCAAATTACTAATTTTTTGCAAAATTTGTTTTATTTTACTTTTGATGTGAAAGAAACAATTAAAACATCAGTAAAACATAGGCATTGCGTTTCATTTTTAAGAGGAGTTGCATTTGAAATGATTTAAGACTGTTTTTGCAAAAACGGTGTAAATATCGAGAAAAAAATCGTGGATGATCATATGTCTGAATACTCCATATAAATGCCTTTCTAATGACGTGCCACACATGGTATATTCCCTATTTAAAATTAAGGGGTTGGGGAAGTGGAAGGAAGGGGGTTGATAAATGGCAGCTGTCTGTATCGAAAAATGTGTCCACCTTATAACAAAAATCGACGTGTTTCAGCATATCCTTAAAATCTAATGAATACTGCCAAATGTCGGGTTGGACTGTTTTCTGTCGTCGAACACTCTGTATATCACTTTATTACTAATGGTTATTATTTAAGCTGAACATAAAACAGACGAGTAGAGGATAGTCGTAAAATAGTATATTATGTTACTAGGAATTGAAGGCTAATATTATTTGTTGAACCTAGCGAAACCTATCATGAGCCTTCTACTCCAAGTCACATATTATTTTTTCTTCAAGCGTTAAAATCAAAATATAAGTAGAAAAAATATAACTTCAACTGTTGTTATAGAAATATTTCCCATCTAGCCAAATAAAAATAAATAACATAATAAATGTAGTAGGTTGCTAATTTAATTGTCAGATGAGAAATGACAAGTAATAATGTTTTGTGTTCTATGAAATCTTTGATTTAAAGAATTGTATTAACGATTTGAAAATAAAATAACTTTTAAATAAATAAAAATATGATTACATTATATATTAAATGTACCATTTTGTAAAGTGGAAAAATATTTAACACTAAATATCAAAATGACAGTTCTAATAAATCAAGGTTACAGAGATCCGTTGCTTTGGTTACATTTGTACTAGTAATAAAATGAATACTTTTTGTTATAGTACGTGTTACAAAATGTAATGTGCCCTATTATGATACGCTTGAAGAAAAAATATTTATTTTAAGACCTTTTTTGAAAGCAAATAAAAAAAATACAAGTGTATGTTTTATGTAATGTTTAATTTTCTTTCATGTTTGGCTCAAAGACCTTTATATATATCTATAAATTATTTCTAGTGCACAGTAATGTAGAAAAAGGTTTTTTATTTTGGTAGCATTTCACTTTTCCAAAAATTGTTATTGGTTAAAATGACCCTCTGGTATAGTTCTTGATCATCATTTACATAACAAATAAAAAAACAGATGTCTTTTTCTGCAATGTTTTGTTGCCGCTGGATCTGAAAAATAATAAAAGTTTTGCAATTAATTTATTTTCAAGATAGATTAAAAATTGAGTCAAATATAAAAACAAGGAAAAATTAATATTTTAAAAGTTTGTTTGCAAATAGAAACGTTATTACCGTATAACGTTATTTTCATAGGTTAATAATAGTAACGCAGGTAACAGGTGACTAAAACGCATGTAAAAGTATAGATCATAGATATATGGTATAGATATCGTCAAGCACAATTCTTATATAGGACACAGTCCAACAAAACAGCTGATCGACTTCAATATGGCCGCTGGAGGTAAAACAAAGCAGTTTCCCATATATTTCTGTTATTTTATCGACGTCTAATTGAATTTGCCAGTGTTTACAGTGCGTTCTGTTATTTTAATTTGACTAATTTATCTTTGGGATTTACCAGATAAATAGTTTTAAGTGTTTATAAATAATGAGTGAGTATTTTATTAAATTACAAGCTGAAGATGCTGATGTTGCTGAGCGCTACATATAAAAACTTCAATATGTAAATGGCATAGATCCTTTTGCTTTGGATGAGTCCAAATTTAGTACAAATCCTGCTGACTTTCCTCCAGTAACTAATATGGATATTGTCACTTATTTAGTTCTAACAACAAGTTACTATACCCAGCAACAGATGAAAGCTTTTAAGAGTTTAAATGCCTTTAA
Source organism: Hermaeophaga mercurialis (assembly GCA_951812935.1). Lineage (NCBI taxonomy): Eukaryota > Metazoa > Arthropoda > Insecta > Coleoptera > Chrysomelidae > Hermaeophaga > Hermaeophaga mercurialis. The sequence continues at coordinate 30,629,377 of OX638364.1, forward strand.
ATACTTTGATGCTGGATTTGTTATCGAATGTGGTGCTTTGAAAATCGACAAAATGATTGTTGTTATCGGAAAGGTATGATACTTTTTCAACTATTTCCTAAAATCGTTTTGTTTTTATTCTAGGTGAAACATTCCCAAAGAATGAATCAACCACCAGTAAACGTATGGGTTATGTATAAGGAGGTTCTCCTAAATTATTTTATTATACTTTGCTTTTACAATATAAGTATTTCATATACCTGTTATAAAATATTTCGAACATATTCTAGCAAATTTAAGTTTTTCTTTTAATAAATATTTCCTTTTAATCGCCTCTATCCACTTTATTCTTCTAATTTTGGAAAGTTCCTTTAAACGACGTTAGTGTTTAAAGTGATGAACAGTTTATCACGCAGCAAGATGAAGGCATTTTATTTATTTAAACACACAAAATATACAAAATTCTCCCAAGCTTCAATAGTTTGTTTTACCTGCAGCGGCCATATTTGTATGCAAATCAGCTATGTGATAGTTCCTTGGACTGCCCTATTGACAGTTAACATTTATCGCTAAAATTAACCTTAAAGTATAGTTTAAAAGCAAATAAATATATACACGTTTTGGCATATTCTGTAGATGAAATTATACACTTCAATTTTTGATAGAAATAATTTTTATATTCTATATACTTATTAAATTTATTCCATTGTTATCTTTCCCTAACTACTTTTTTCTTGGTTTGTTTTTGTTTTTAAGATTTTCTATAAATAAAGATCTACGCAATTTCTTCTTCCTAGGACTCTGTAAGATCAGGTACCTGGTCAATGGCACTAGTTGAGCCTTGGTGTATGACACATGAAATCGTTTTCGAATATCCTAAAAATTGAATGAAATGAAAATCAATTTAACTAAAAATACCTGATAATATTAATGTTAGCCTCTCTACCTATTGAACTACTGCAATTAACAATAGATTTTTTTTTTTTTTTTTTTTTTTTTTTTTGTTTGAAATTCTTTATTTACAATCTACATCTATTTACAGAGTATTAAGTAAATATATTGAAAGGTTTACGTGTGTAAAGGGAAACATCCAGTGATGTTTCGCCTTGTCCTACATTATTTTAATTTTGGAGTAGATCTTGAGGCCAAGTTCTATCAAGTCTCCTTGTGGCAGGTCCATTGTTGTATAGATTTTCTACTAATTCATTTTCGTGGTTGATCGTCCGCTGTTTGTATGAATCTGTTAATCGGTTGATTTCATCTCTAATTAGGGGAATTTTTAAGTCATCGTGGAGTGTCCGGTTGCTCACATACCATGGTGCATTCGTTAATGATCTTAGGACTTTGGATTGGAATCTCTGTATGATGTTTACTGATGTTGGTTTTGAGCAACCCCACAGTTGGATTCCGTAAGTCCAAATCGGTTTGAGAATGGCTTTGTAAATCAGAACTTTGTTGGGAAGGTTAAGTTTTGACTTTCGACCTAAAAGCCAATACATTGTCGAAACTTCAGATCGAGTTGTCTTCTTTTGGTTTGGATGTGTTTTTTCCAAGTAAGGCGTTGGTCCAGGTGGAGGCCAAGATATTTTGTTTCGGTTGCTGTTGGTATGCGTACGCCATTAATATTGACAGGTGGACAGGTGTTATGTCGTGTTGTGAAGGTAACCTGAATTGATTTATTTTGGTTTATTTTGACTCTCCATCTAGTATACCAGTTACTGAGTAGGTCCAGATGATGTTGGAGGTTTGCAGATGCTATTGCAGGGTCTTCACTTACAGCTAGTGCTGCTACATCGTCAGCAAAGGAGGCCATTGTAGTGTTATTGGTCTGAGGTATATCTGCTGTGAAGAGAAGGAAAAGCAGCGGTCCAAGAACGCTACCCTGGGGTACACCGGAATTGATAGGGCAGAAACTAGACTGCTGGTCATTGAATTTTATGGAAAAATGCCTATTTGATAAGTAGGATTTGATAAGGAGATAGTAGTTGCTGGATAAAGCATTTTTTAATTTGAAGAGTAAGCCTTTATGCCAGACCTTATCGAAAGCCTGGGAGATATCGAGGAATGCTGCATTGCAAAATTTCTTATTCTCGAGAGTTTTGGAGATTTCATTCACTAATCTGTGGACTTGTTGAACAGTAGAATGGTCTTCCCGAAAACCAAATTGGTGATTAGGTAGCAGTGTTAGGAATTCATGGTCTGCGTATATTCTTTGTACTAATAGACGTTCAAAGACTTTGCTTATGGTTGGCAGAAGACTTATAGGTCGATAAGATGTCATTTCATTATGTGGTTTTCCTGGTTTGGGAATCATGATGATTTCGGCATATTTCCATATTGTAGGAAAATAGGATAAACTTAGCATCCGGTTAAAAATAACTGTCAAGAGGATAATAGCCTTGCGGGGGAGTTGCTTTAACAGTTGGCCTGTAATTAGGTCGTAACCTGGAGCTTTCCGTGGGTTAAGTTTATTAATTTCTTCTTTGACTTCTCTTGGAGTGAAACTTTTAATGGGAAGAGACATTTGACATGCTGTATTAATGAAATCTTCTACCTCTTTATCATCAGGCCCTGGTTCGCTTTGAAATACGCCAGTAAGATACGTAGCAAAGACGTCGGCTTTTTCTTTATCAGAACGAGCCCAATTGCCATTTGGTTTACGGATCGGGGGAATTGGAATTTGTGGTCTTTTAAATTTTTTCGTAGCTTTCCAGATTGTGTTATCATTTACTGTCAGATTGGTGATGTATTGCTCGAAGTTTTTGTTGTTTGCATCTCTAATGGCTGCTTTTAGTTGCCTAGATAGTCTATTATAAGTGTGCTGATCTAAATTGTTTCTAGATCTTTGCCAGATTCTTCTAGCCCGTCTTTTTTCAGCAATGAGTTGTCTAATGTATAGTGGCACATCTGCGGTATTAGTAGGTGTATGTCTAGTTTCTGGGGTAGATTGCCAAGCTGCTTGTTGAACAAGAGTGATAAAGTACTGGGCTGTGGTATCTAGGTCTTCTGGAGATTTTATTCGTAGCTGTAAGTTAGTGTTTTCTTCTAGGTGTGATTGAAAAACAGTCCAGTTAGTATTTTTCGAAATTAATTTGGGAGGAGGTGATTTGTTCATAACTGTAGTACTCAGGCTCATAATAACTGGTGTGTGATCAGACGAGAGGTCATAGTTGGATTCTACTATGCAGCAGTTTCTAGAGATTCCTTTAGTTATAAAGAAATCCAGCAGGTCGGGCGATTTTCTAGGATCGCTTGGCCAATACGTTGGAATACCATTTGAGAGAGCTTCATAATTTTCATCAAGAACAGCTTTTAAAAGATTTCGACCTTTTGTTGTGATAAGTCTTGAGCCCCAATGTGTGTGCTTAGCATTCCAGTCGCCACCAGATATAAATCTATTGCCAAGAGTTTGAAAGAAAACTTTATACTCGTCTGAAGTTATTGCATGCCTTGGTGGACTGTACATTGCAGATATGTTAAAATGCCACGGCACTGCGTTTATTTGAACATTTGTGGATTGTATTTTGTCTGTTTGATATTTCGGTAGTTCGTGATGAGAGATGCAATTGCGGATAATTATCGCTGACCCACCATGAGCCGTACCATCAGGGTGAGGAGTACTATAGGTTGAATAGAGGGGTATATTAAAAGTAGTTAAGTTAGTGAAATGAGATTCTGAAATAAGCAAAATATCGATTTTATTGAAATTTAGGAATGTAATAATTTCCTGCTTGTGGTTAAGCAGACCATTGGCGTTCCAGGTTGCAATTCTAAGAATATTATTGAATTTTATTTATTAATGACTTTTGTTAACAAGTTTAGGATCATGTTGTTTTGACTCATAAGCTGCGAAAACATATTTTTGAATTCGTTTAGGAATGTTATTAACTGATATTCTATGTTGGTTTTAGGCTCAGGATTGGAATTTGCAGCTACATTTGCATATGTTTGTTGTTGATTGTATGTAGGGGAGATGTGACGATTTGAGTTATTTATTGAGTTTGTTTGTGTGCGTTGACGTGTATGTGTTTCTATGTTTGGTTTATTTCTTGATGCAACTAGTTCTCTGTAAGTTGAGCAGCCTTTGTAATTTGCAGGATGGTCTTCTTGACACAATGCACACTTCGCCGGAGTATTTCTTGGTTTTTTACATGACTTAGTATCGTGTTGTTCGCCGCATTTAACACAGTTGTATGGTTTATAGCAATACGTTTTACTATGGCCATATGCTTGACATCGTAAACATTGGATGATTGAATTGTTTTTCTTAGGAGCCTCTACTGTTATTTTGGAATTGCACAAAAACTCTTGCTTAAATATTGTTTTATTGTTTTCCTGTGGTTCAAGATCTATGAAAAATAGAGATAAAGGGTGCTTTGTTAATCTGTGCTTAACATTAGTTATGTTGCGAACTTTATGACCTATTTTCTCTAGTTCATTTTTAATGTCTTCTGTGGGTATAGAATGATGGAGGTGTCTTATTACAACTCTATAAGCACGTTCTTCTTTTATTTGGTATATATGATGAATTATGTTTTCTTCTTTCAAGTGTCTGACTAACTTTCGGTACGTATCTATTGTATGAGTTGCAACTTTGACAGTGTCATTTGGTAGAGTTCTAGTGTAGTAGGTTTCTTTTTCCACTACTTGAGAAAAATTACTGACCATGTCTTTAAAATTTTTGACACCATATATGAATATTGGAGGGGGTTTCGTTGGTTTTTGTTGTTTATTTGCTTCAGTTTGGTCGGTTTGCTCGTTGCCATCAGTATTTGATAGAATATCATAACGGTTTTGTACTTTTGTTGGTGGTGTGTTTGGAGATCCTGGTTCGTCGTGTTGTTTAACGAATTTTCGCTTTCTGACTTCTTGCCATGGGTTTTTATTTTCTGTTTCGATATCGCTGATGTCGTCATCACTAGGGGCTACCTCTTCGGTGACTGTGGGCTTGATTTTAAGTTTTAGTTGAGTGGAATTTAAGGCTTCTCTTGAACTAGATGGATAATTAAAGTTTTGAAGAATGGGTTGGGGTTGAGGAGGAAACCCATGAAATTGTTGGGATGTTGGGAACATGTCCCCAGGGTGTTCTTAATGTAAGAGACTTGCTGCTTACCTGACGATTTTTGGTGGCAAGACTCCATAAAATAAAGGGTACGCCACTGGCGTTGTGGAATTTTGTTAGTTGACCACTAGTCCGATAAGGATAAAGATAAAGATAAAGAAAAAGAAAGTACGAAATTGATAACACGCTCGATCGCAATAAACATGTACTCTCTACGACGATTTGCTCGCTACTAATTAACAATAGATAAACCTTTTTTGGTTGAAGAGAGCTTGACTACTCCATAAAAATTGTTGGAACTGCTACTGCTTCGCCTAACAATTTAACTTCCAAATCGGTTTTATAGAAAAAACGACTTTCAAAATGTTTTGAACATAACCGATCATTTTTAGTGGGTATCCAATTTTCATATTTTGCACCGTTCTTCCGATTTTGGGTATCTATGTAAAACGAAAATAAAACATTTTAAACATTTTTAATCACTTATTTTATAAAAATACGTATAAAAGATTCAAAAAGTAGAAATTCGTCATTTTTAATTTCGAAAATAAAATTACCTACGCCCTTGACATAATAGTCACATTGAAAGTCAAAAGTAAGAAATTATAATAAAAGTTTGAATGAAAACTTTTAAATTAGACATTCATATTTTTTGTGGATGTAAGCTTGAACATGAAGAATAACATAAAGAGAGACCATACAATTTATCTTATTTATTACAAGCAATATTTACCTATGAAACGTTATTCCCTTATTTTCTTGTCGCTTCTACTCTTGCAACGATAAGCAGCACACCGAACCATTTTCATAAAATGTCCACTTTTTAAAATAGTACACAATAAGTCCACAAATAAAAAAATTATTATTTGGCGATACCACAACCAACGGCACCAAACAAATGGCGAACGAATTTGAACATTAACAGAGGTGAGTACGCGCAGGACCAGCGCTATGTGTCCATTATGCTTTCATTGTCTAAGTTGGAAATGGATGGTATTGCCGACATTTTCATGAACACAAGCTCTCACTGATGATAAAAATATTCCAAAGCAACCAAATACACAACTAAGAGGATCTAACAAACCGAAAATTGCACGTAATTAAATCAACCGGTGCAAACGAGTACTCGTTAACCTAAGTTTAAAAATCTTCCGCTAGAGCGTTTGGTCATTTTTGGAAGACGCCAATTCGTAGTAAAAAAGCACACTTTTTTGATTTCTTTAAATTTGTGCGCCGTCTAGTACCGAAAAGCAGTACTATCAAGTTAAAAGTAAGTAATCTATTAAGGATGAAGTGCCTCATATAGTTACAACGTTATAACGTTCCACATTTTTAGGAACAGTTTTTAGTATCTAGACAACGTCCGAACGCTTTTACCCTACGTTTCTGAACGCGCCTCAGTTGTTCTAGTTGATAGATGTCAGTTTGTTGAGTCACAAAACACAAAATAAGTGGTTGAGTTTTTAGGGCTGGTTGGTTGCAATTTGCAATACTGCATGGTATATAAACAAAAGCATGGAGTTTATTACCATATATTAATTTTTAGTGATAAGGATGAACAATTTCATTAAATAATGAATTATAAATTTTGTGCCAGCACTTTTACAATCCTTATATTAGGAATAACATTTGTCTATCCATCATGTCCGTCATTTATCGTTTTTGGTTTATTATTTTTAATCACTATAATACTTGGAATATTTACTGCATTTTGGGTGAATATAAAGTTGGCTTTGCCTCATAAAACAATTGTAGGAGCTGAACATCATTTGCAGCAGACTGAGCATTTTAGAAGCACTATTGTAGTAAGATATAGATAATGTTTTATTATAATGAATTAGTATTTTCTTTGCAGTTTAATTTGATTTTTTAAATTTAATGCTGCACTATGCCATCAGTTTTTCAACCAATAAGAAATAAAGCTCCTTAGAAAGGGGTTAATGAAAATTTTAAAAGAATTTTGAAATATGATCAAATTTTTAGGAATACCCTTTGAATAAAATGTTAGTGTTTAGATTTTTAGAACATCTTCCTAATGAGAAATTATTCGAATTCTATTATAGAATTACCTACCTAAATTTGAATTTACATTACTGAATAAGGGTTCAATTTTCAAAAAGGCAATTAGAGTACAGTTTCTATGCAGAATACTCCAAAAAGTCATGTTTTAATATTATATTCATGAGAGACTTATAATAAATAATTATACAAACAAGGAATCAAACCTAATCTCAAAAAGTTATAGAACAAGTGGAGAATAATACTAAAAATAAAAATGTAATTATAAAATGTATCTTAAAAGCCTATATTTAAATATTGCATCTCATAGCGTTGCAAAGTTATCTACAAAATTATTTTCACTAATCCCATTCTAGAATCTGCAAGTCCTCTATTGGTTTTTTGGTCATTGGTTTATTGAGCAAACCCTAACTACTTTTTGATGTTATATCTCTAGAAATATTTTTCCACATTTTTGAAACAAACAAATATGAGTACAGTGGGGACATAAATAGTCTTCTCCTATGCCAGATGACACAAACACTATATATAACAAGGAATAGTTTATTTTTCACACCATAGAAATTTCACATTTGAGACAATATATGGTCAGGGTCGTCTTATTTCAGTCATGCTTTTACAGTTTTGTAACTTACGGTTTTACTTTTTCTTTTTTGTCTCTGTGAAAGAATACAAATTTATAAAAGATGCAATACAGGAAATATGTATACATTTTTAATAGGGTATATTTGTACCTACTATTCGATAATTACCGGATGTACTATAACATGAGATAGTAACACTGAAATATAGAAGGTTTTACGCTAAAAACTTAGGTGTTTTCTTCAAAATGTAAGATGTGTATATCTATGTTGAATAAAAGTTTCATTTTCGTTAATAGTAATAAAAATTTTCATATATTTTAATATTTTTCAAATTCATTTTTTCATCATTTTCGTACTAAATAAAAGAAAAATGACATTGTTTCGTTTTTTCTACATTTGAAATGATACTAAGATTGTTCGAAATACAAATTTCAAAAGTAGAAAGCAGTATGAATGGTCAACCTTTCTTAAAAGAATTACTTGCTGAAGACACTTTATTGAAGTTTAAATATAGAACAATATTTTCAGAGAATACAATTACTTTTGTATTTGAAATAGGCAAATAGTAAATAAAGTTTCTACCAGTACAACTATTAAGATAAAGATGAATTTATTAATTTAAATATAAAAAAAAATAGAAATAAAAATAGCCATTAGATTTAGAAAATAATTAAAATTATATGAACATTGTATAACCAGTTTAAGATACACACTAGTGAAGGAAGAACTGATTATTATTATATCAGTTCTATATACAGTGTCTACTTAAGTTGGAACCATATGGAAAACTTTTTTATTATTAATTTTAGGAAAAAAGTTATTCTTTATAAAAAGTTCTGCATGGTCTAAAACCTGAAATACAGTCATCAAATATCAAATTTTTTCAGTGGTATACGAGGTTTGTCAAAAAATATGAGTTTTACTCAAGAGTAAAGTACCTTTAAATTTGACAATATCGAAAAATGTTACTAAAAAAAGTTGATCAGAATTAAAAATTACGTTTAAATATGCATAAATATAAATTTGCAAAATAAATGAATATGCACTTATTACTCGTTTTAATTGCAAAATTATTAGAAAACATCGAAAAACTAAAAGGTTATCATGTGTTTCGTAATCACGAGAGATAAATGTTCACTCAAAATAGAAATATTAGTAAAAAATAAAATAATCTGAAGTTTTAATTTAAATGGATGTACTTTACTCTTGAGCAAAATTTATATTTTTCGACAAACCTTGTATACGGCTCAACAAATTTTAAATCCGATGGTTGTATTTCAGGTTTTAGACCATGCAGAACTTTTTATAAAGAATAACTTTTTTTCATAAAACTAATAATAAAAAAGTTTTCCATATGGTTCCAACTTAAGTAGACACACTGTATATATATTGTTCTAGAATTTATTATGAATCCAGCATAAATAAAATTGTACTCTTTAAAATGATTTCCAAACTTTCGAAAATTCTTATTTAAAATTAAATAAACTTTTATTTTTAATATTTTAAATTTTATAAGTTTTTTGGATCATCATTTATATGTTTACCAGTATTACAATAACATCTATATAGAACGAATCTAACAAAATGTAAGTACTATAATTGGTAAAAAATCTTGTTATAAAGCCCTATTAGTTGTTATACAGGGTGTTACTATATTCGACCGACAACGCTTTACCCCAGAGAGCTCTCGTTAATTGATGAATTTTTTTTACAAAAACGGTGTAAATGTCGAAAAAAAATCGTGGATGATCATATGTCTGAATACTCCATGTAAATGCCTTTCTAATGACGTGCCACACATGGTATATTCCCTATTTAAAATTAAGGGGTTGGGGAAGTGGAAGGAAGGGGGTTGATAAATGGCAGATGTCTGTATCGAAAAATGTGTCCCCCTTAGAACAAAAATCGACGTGTTATAGCATTTCCTTACAATCTAATGAATACTGCCAAATATCGGGTTGGACTGTTTTCTGTGGCCCACTCTGTATATGTACATTAATGTTTTAAGAAAGTCAGAAATTTTAAAAGAAATCTTTATTTATTGCAAATCCAAAATATAAAAATATAGGTACTTATCTTAAAATTACATGAGATTCTTTAGTATTCTTATTCCTTTAACATACGTTTCGCTAGTAATAATATCCTCAGATGAGGAAACATACAGGGTGTTACTATATTCGACCGACAACGCTTTACCCCAGAGAGCTCTCGTTAATTGATGAATTTTGATATAGGAACATAAACCCTTAAAGGGCTTAGTTTCCGAGATACAGGGTGTTAAAAGTTTGAAATCAAAATTAAAAATTTGTCATAAATCAGAAACGCCTCCAAATATTTTTTTCAAATTTGGTGACCAATATGCTCTTTAAGAAAGTAATATTTTGACATAAACTGACTTTTGAAAAATTTAACCAGTGGCGCGCTATCAGGGTTTGTGGCAACTTTTATCCCCCCTATCTTTTACGCCACTGAAACAAATTTTTTTTTTTTATTTTTTTAAATTTTCTGTTCATTTTTAGGTAAAAAAGTAATAACCTTTTATGGAGGTAAAATGAACGGTATTGTAGATATTTGCTTCTAAACAAAAGTCTGCAAGTACTTAGATAATTTGTAACTACTCAATATTTCTAAATTCTGATCTAGCAGGCACGTGTCAAATTTTTAATAGTTCGTGTATTTGACAAGATCTTGGTAGATTAAACAATACGTTTTAAACTAGTTTTTAAATTAATTTTGTTGTTACAAAATGAATTTTTCATTTGAAGAATTGACCGATATGTTAATGATCTATGGGGAAGCTCGAAAAAATGGTAGAAGGGCAGCTCGTTTATACCAACAAAGATTCCGCAATCGTCGAATTCCACATCATTCTACATTTGGAAGTATTGAAAGAAGACTGAGAGAAACTGGAAACTTGTTAATTAATAGAAATAATGCTGGAAAGCCACGAGCAACAAGGACTGTGCGTCTGGAAGAGGCAATATTAAATAATATTTCTGAAAGGCCATCTTTAAGTACTCGAACTCTAGGCCATGCATTAAGAGTGGACAATAATACTGTATGGAAAGTTTTAAAAGAACAAATATTGCGTCCTTACAAATTCACCAGGGTTCAAGCATTAGAACCTAGAGATTTTCCGGTACGTATGGAATTTTCAAACTGGTATGTACAAAAGTGTCGTGAAAATCGAAATTTCCCAAATTATTTATTGTATACAGACGAGGCCAAATTTACCGGGGAAGGCATTTTTAATTCCAGAAACAGTCACGTTTGGGATGAAGAAAATCCACACTCTGTTCGTGAACGTGGATTTCAGCATAAATTTTCGGTGAATGTGTGGGTGGGTATGGTTGGGGATTGTTTAATCGGGCCTTACCTTTTTCCAAATAAATTAAATGGAGATATTTATACGCGGTTTCTGGAAGAAGTGTTAGATGAATTGTTGGAAAATGTACCGTTAAATATTAGACAACACATGTGGTTTCAGCACGATGAGGCATCTGTTCATTTTGCTGCAAGTGCTAGAAATTTCCTAAACAGACGATTTAGAGAAAAATGGATTGGTCGGGGTGGACCCCAATGTTGGCCTCCAAGGTCACCCGACTTAAACCCTATCGATTTTTTTATCTGGGGCTACATGAAGTCCTTAGTGTACGAAACCATCGTTGAAACTGAAGAAGATCTAATAGCGAGAATTGAAGCTGCGACAGAACTCATTCAGTCCAATCCGGAGTTATTCTCAAAAACACGTTTTTCAATGAGAAAACGGTGTAGAACGTGCTTACAAGTAAACGGCCGACAGTTTGAACAACTATTGTAATTTTGTCAATTTTGTTATTGTTGTATCTAATACATTTGTTTGAATTTAATTTTGATAGCTTTTGCGTTATTGTGATTTTTACTTTTATCAAGTTCTCAGAAAATCTCAGAAATAGCATGTATTCTTTTTTCAACTAACGCCTAACGCTTAGTTATTATTCGAAATCGAATTAATAGTATGGATTAAAAGCAAATACTTACTTGTTTAGCAAAACGCCGACGGGCAAATTACACAACAAATCATAATTTGTGAATTATCTAAGTACTTGCAGACTTTTGTTCAGAATCAAATTATCTACAACACCGTTCATTTTAGCTCCATAAAAGGTTATTACTTTTTTACCTAAAAATGAACAGAGAATTTAAAAAAATAAAAAAAAAAAATATTTGTTCCAGTGGCGTAAAAGATAGGGGGGATAAAAGTTGCCACAAACCCTGATAGCGCGCCACTGGTTAAATTTTTCAAAAGTATGTTTTTGTCAAAATATTACTTTCTTAAAGAGCATATTGGTCACCAAATTTGAAAAAAATATTTGGAGGCGTTTCTGATTTATGACAAATTTTTAATTTTGATTTCAAACTTTTAACACCCTGTATCTCGGAAACTAAGCCCTTTAAGGGTTTATGTTCCCATATCAAAATTCATCAATTAACGAGAGCTCTCTGGGGTAAAGCGTTGTCGGTCGAATATAGTAACACCCTGTACTACTCCATTGATTTCATAGTTTCCCATTATGATGAAAATAAAAATTTCCAAAAGCCTAGAATCGCTTTAAAGAGTAAACTTATTATGTTGGATTCTCAATAAATTCTAAATCATTTGATAATTTATCAGCAAAGAATTCGCTTATATATATACAGGGTGCTGCACAAAGTCTTTACAAAAACAACCAAATATTCCTAAGACCAATATAAGCAGATTTAAGCTAACTTACCTCAGTACAAAGTTGCTCAGTATGAGCGCTAGACGGTCCTGCATTTACAATTTTTAAATAGTTTTTCTATTATAAATTTCAAATTACTTAGGCAATTCTGTTTAAATTTGGTATAATGACAGTTTTATGTGACAAAAAAAAAATGTTTCAAAATGATTACTAATATTAATCTATTGGCGTAGAACTTAATTTTTTTAATAATTGCACATTTAAAATACTACGTCAATGGTAGAAAAGGGGTTTGAGTATGGAATATGGATTGCGTAATTCATTTACTACAAAAAAGGTACTCTTGATAAGACATGTTGGCGAAATTAGTAGTTTAATAATTTAGAGTGTAGGTTTCACAAAAAAAAATATTTACTAAAATAATAAATTGTTCAAAGTGTTCACCTTTTTCATGCGTAAGAAAGAATTTTTCAATGAAGAAAATTGAAATGAACTCTTTTCATAACTTCTTCATCACCTCTAAGATTATTTGTTGCATCCTGGATACGTTGCCACAGTTGTTCTTCATTATCTGCAGGTGTCTTGTAAACTATGTACTTGAGATGTCCCGGTAAAAAATAACCCATCGGATTTAAGTCTAGAGAACATGGTGGCCAATTTACAGGTACGTCATTATCTCTACCTACCCTCTGTGGTTATTGTTGATTTAAGTGGTTTCGAACATTTAATGAAAAATATGATGGCGCTCCATCATGCTTAAAGCACATATCTATCCCAAGTTGGAGAAGTACGTTGTGTAACAAATCTGGCAACGTATTTTGTAGACGATGTAAATGTCTCGTGTTAATCGATAAAAGAATGACAAAACCAACAATAAAATTACCATTTACTGTAGCCCACATATACGTGTTGAAACTAATTTATCTTTATTGCATGCGGATTTTCAACCACATAAACATGTTAATTATAGGTGCTAGTTATCCTTCTTCTCGTGAAACACGCTACATCATTAAACAAAGTATTTTGGATATTTTCAAAGTTATTGGGTTGGCCTAAGTTGAGGTTCAAACTATTTCGTTTTGATTCTACCCTATTTCTTCTCTCACCACCGCTAAGACTCTTGGCGATTTTTTAACGTTTTAGTATTTAACATGCTATTTGCAACCTTTATTGGTAATTTTCAATCTAAGTATGTTAATCTCTTATTTCATTCATTTAAGTTATAATAAGTTTTTACTTTACTTTAATTTTTTACCACATAAAATGTAATTTTGTTTCAATTTTCACAATTATCATTATTGTTTTTGGATCCAATTTTTGGTAAGTTTGTAAGTTTCCTCTAGAAATTAATGTTGGTTATAATCTGTTATATTATTATTGTAAACCTGAAGATGGCTGCTTAGCCGAAACTAGTCGTCACATTTGTATTTTACATTATTAATTAAATCAACTTTTTTGGTAACGATTTTGAATTTGATTGTTTCCAAATAAATGTTTTGTGAAACCTGAATTACAAATTATTAGAATACAAATTTCGCCAAAACCATCATCACTCAAATCACGTTCGGCGCATATGGATTAATATTAGTCATAATTTTAAAACATTTTTTTTTACATAAAATTGTCAACATACCAAATTTAAGCAGAATCGTATAAGCGCCTAAACTGAGCAACTTTGTACTGAGGTAAGTTTATTTAAATTGGTTTATTTTGGTCTAAGGAATATGTGGTGTCTTTCCGTAAAAACCTTTTAACCTATATATCTATCATACACCAGATTGTCAAGTCGTTTCCAAATGTGTAATAAGATATAGGGTATTCTATTTCAACTTCGAAAGTCATCTGAATTCCTGTAAAAGAAGAAAACTCTGAAAACTTGATTGAAATAATGCCGCCTTGATCATATATATTGCCTAAATAATGGAAATATTTGACTTGTTAAACACAAAAACTGTAGACATAGTGGTGCTTCTACTAATACCCAGTAAAAAAAAATATTATTTCATGATAATAAATTAAATATTTTTTAGAAAGGCTATGAATCGTTTTATACAATGAAATCAATTTCTCCTCACCTATCCCAAGTTTTTGGAAAAACCGTAGACAGTTTACTTCAACAGTTGTTAGATTTTGTACTAAGAGATTATATTTTAGTATATGTTAAAGATATTGCATATGAAAGTGATGCACTAGGAAACAATATAAAGTAAGATTTAAATATATGTATATACCTTAATTAATTGGAGCCATATTCTTATAGAGTAGAGTAGTATATGTATTTGTGTTTAGGTTATAAGGGTCTGTTATAGGTATATAATTTTTTATTACAAATTTATCTACATTAGTAGAGAATTTCGTTCGGTTTTATTTTAGGTTCTTAAACAATCTGTTTTTCTGATAATGATTGTTTCTACCCTTACTTTGTGGAATATATCCATTATAAATGTAAAAGATAAAATATACTTATAATTCCCGATATTTTAAAAATATTCTTATGACAACTGTTTCATCAAAGAACATTGGTGGTGGTCTTCAAAAAATAAATGTTTGAGCTGATATTCTATTCAAAAAATAAAAAAAATATCATAAATATTTTTTTATATGCAGTGTACGAAGATCTTTATATTAAGGTGTCACACGATAGGGGTTGCAATTTGAAACTTTGGAGTAGGGGTAACTACCCCCCCACGCAAATGTATATTGCGATTATAACAATTTTTTCAAATATTTATGTCTTATTGACATATCTACTGTGTCCAAGACAATAAATTTAGTCTATCTATCTACCTATGAGAAATGTTTTGTATTTTATCATTTTAAAATGGCATTTTTATTTATAAATTTATCTTATTTTCGTCTTTTTATTACAACTTTTTAGTGGCGTGGTTCTGTCTTCTTGGTCTATTGCTGCATCTTAACTAAAGTTTTAATCATCTCTTGATGATGCTAACATAATTAGCAAAACGCATGTCTAGTTGGTTTTTCAAATATTCATATTTAAAATAAGATTTAAGAACAAAATAAAAACTAAACCAATGATGATTTGAACTGAACAAAGAATAGGTACCCAGTATATTTTTGTCAGTACATAATCATTCTGAATAAATACGTTTTATGTTGTTTGACTATTTATAGGCCTAGTTTGTGGTATATTTATATTCATTTATATATTTATTGGCAGACTAGGAGTAATTACATTCAATTTCTTCTCCCCCCAGGTCCAACCTTTGAAATACAAACCGAATTCTTTTTTACTAAATTTGAATGGAGTTTATGAAATTATTTAATTTTTATTAGGGAAAATATTTGTTTTTTATATATATATTTTATATTTTGTTACGTTATATTAATTTTATGTATATAGCGAACGTAAAGTGTTACCAGGAATTTTAATTCTCTTTTTAAACGAATGTATATTTGAAAGAAAAAGCCAAATTTGTATTATAAGTGTGTAAAGATTCTTTAATGAAGATTAGAGTTAAAGAAATTTATATCTTTCTCAAGTCAAAAAGTCGAGCGCTTTCGGCAATACAATGCCATCATCAGGACAACTAAAAAATTTTTTTTGTTAACATAAATAAAAATTACAAATAGAGAATTGATGTACTTACAAAAATTATGTAAAACTTGACGGCAAGGTTAGTTATGAAATTCTTTTTTTAAAATCATTTCTAACAGTAAAATATAAATTAACTTAAAAGACAACAATGGACGTATAACTGTAACATTTTAAAAGGTTTTTAAGGCCCAGGCCTGAAAGTTGTCTTTATTAAAGACAACATGTACTTGAACAACATTGCCGTCAAGTTTTACATAATTTTTGTAAGTACATCAATTCTCTATTTGTAATTTTTATTTATGTTAACAAAAAAAATTTTTTAGTTGTCCTGATGATGGCATTGTATTGCCGAAAGCGCTCGACTTTTTGACTTGAGAAAGATATAAATTTCTTTAACTCTAATCTTCATTAAAGAATCTTTACACACTTATAATACAAATTTGGCTTTTTCTTTCACCACAAAGTGTGTACGCACCAACACGTAACTTTTGTTACTCTTCATTGAATGTATATTTGTTGCGAGGATCCTTGTTGCCCAACATGCACCAATAATATAAATTAAAAAATTTGTTTGCCACCCTGAATAATTTTTATTATAAGAACGGAATTTGGCATTCGAATTTTATTTTGTATCAACCTGTTTTCTAAATGCAATAACTTCTAATAAGTGTATCTGCTAATAAGTGTATCTGGAAAATTTTATTTGTTTTTAGGGATGAGTTATGGGGAGCAATTAATATCTTTCATGAGAGGCTATCTACAGTAGACCAAACAAAATTAATTGCTGCAGATATAGTACTAAAAATTACTACTCATTTTGAGAAAATTAGAGAAGCTAAAACTCTTGTGTAAGTAAATATAAAAAACTTGAATTTTATATTCGAATCACCATAGAAGTAGAAGTATTGAATGGAATAGAATGTGTACAAACAGAAATATTGCTTAGAGCAAATCAAAGCACTTTTATAATAAAAAACGTATAAAAAAATAATTCTGAAACAGGATATAATCTATACATGTTTAAAATTATATGAATTGCCCAAAAAATATTTCTTCCTGTTCAGTTTTTTATTTTCATTCTTTTTAGTTTCAGTTCTTTCTTCCTTCTTTTTTAGGTTCGATTTTTTTTAATTTCGTTCCGAATTTAATTTTTGTTGGAGTTTCATGTTTCTAAATTTCTTTATACCTTTTTTTCTGTCTTTACTCGCAATCTTTATGCCTCCCTTTAAATTTTATAATGCTCTCATCATGATGTTATTAACATATAAAATTACTTCTTCAGGAGAAGCATGATATTTTCTTTGTATTTAGTACTAGTAAGATATGGAAAAAAAAGAAAACATACCTTAAGTGTTGTAGCTTGAAATTTAAATTTTTAAAGAATCATAACTAGGGCTTCGCCACGCTTTTTTTTCTGTCATTCCCAAAAAAAATCTATTCTATCAATTTGAGGCTATTTTGGATTATCGTTAGAAATTCGACAACCAATGTTAAGTGTAAACTTATTTAAGAAGTACAAAAGTAAATCGCTCTAATAATTGTAAACAAAATGTAAAATTTATTTTTTAAGCTATTTCTTGTTCTCTATAAATAAATTTTGAAAATATTTTTCTTGATTTGTGGGATTTATTTTTTGTAATTAGCTAAGCGGTACTGCCGCATGGCCTGACAACATTTTTGTAAGGATTCTTTTATCTTAGCTTCTCTGAAAATTAAGACAATATTTGAGATTTAAATACACATATTAAACCCTCGATTGTACGGAATCTAAGATTTAGGGATACAGATTTTCTGTGAAAATTTACTAACACTATCCATAGGTAAGTCAACAGTGTTTTTTCTGTTATAATCAATTAATTTATTTACTTTTAGATAAAGCTTTGCTATTATTAAATTAGGAATTAAGCACCTGTTTAAAATATTTTAGCTGTTTGAATGAATGAATAATTTTCTCTTTATAGGCCTTCATTTTACTTTGTTTAGTTGTATATTAACTGACTGATTCAACAACTTACTTGTATAGCATTCACTTCACAGTCTTGAGAGCCCCTCTAGGCTAGCGCTTATTTTTTGTTCTAGTATTATTATTATTATTATTATTATTATTATTATTATTATTATTATTTTATAAAAAATAATTCGTTTATTAAGGTTACTTTTGTACTTGATTAAAGATTATTGAGGAGAATATTTTAAATATTGTGCATATAACAATTTGGGTTCATTATTTAAATAAACATAACAAAAAAACACATCTTCACCTTATGGCATTATTTTTCATCATTCATTGACACATTTCAAAGAATCAGATTATTAAGGGGTATTTTACTTTTCCTTTCAGTTATTTATTATTCTCTACTTTTATTTAACATCAGTGCATTTCTTTAACATTGTACATTTTAACGATATCTATTGGGTACTCCCAAAGTGGTAATAACCAGGCTTTCGGCCCACAATTGCAAAACTTATATTTTTACATAGTTCATTTGATAAAATTTAAGAAAAATATGAAAAAACAAAGTTATCTATTTTAATAGAAATATTAATTTTCTTGAACTAATAGTCTTTACATATAATGGCTCATTTCTAAATAGGCTATAACCTACGGCGACAAATTATCGATGACGATTTATTTTCCTTTTCCACAAAACGTATTAGCGACTTTGTCGAATTTCTTATTTTTCTCCTCTCGGTTCTCTTTAATGAACGATTCGATGCAACGGTAGCGCTGGGCGTTTTTTTTTCTCCCACACCCACATCACATCGACAATATGGTATGTTAATAAATGTAGAATCGCAAAGTATTTTTTAAAAACTTTATTGAAAAATTAAAATACAAAATTTAGAAATTTATTCAAAACGATCTTAATTTTTTGAACGCTGAATAAAATCTGTTTTTCAAAAGCGTAAAAATACTGGGAATACAAAATCAGAATAAGTAAAATGCAAAAAAACAATTTCTATCATTTAAAAGATAAGCATATCAATTAAAAAAGGCGACATTATATCGGGTTATATAACTCTGTATTTATTTCGAGGCTTATTACAAAGCGCGAGCACACGTCACACATGCACAACAGCAGCAAGAGGCAGTGCTGCGCCGATAGCCTGGTTCGGTCGTACTCTCCGTAGTTTTTATACAGGGTGGCCAAACGAAAACGAAACAGAGCCATTATCAGGAACTGCTTCAACATTTTAGAATAACACGTCGATTTTTGATCAAAGGGGGACACTTTTTTCCGGTATTTTCGACTTCCCTACTTATACCTCCAAGCGAAGGTAACAATCGCCCCAAAATACTTAATTGGCATTAGGGGTCGAGTAAGGTATCATTTTAAAGCAGTTCCTGATAATGGCTCTGTTACGTTTTCGTTTGGCCACCCTGTATTTAAATGTAGGTGCACCCTCGAATCTACTTGTATGACAATTTGAAAGTAATAGTACAAATTATAAACCTATTAACTAATGAATCATTTGAGGATTATACTTGTAAGTACATTTACATTTAATTTGCTTATTTTTCATTCAAATAAAAATAAAATATTGATTTAGGACCGTTATGCAGATAATTTTTTTTGTAAAAGTACATAAACTATTGTCATTATAGCCTCGGCTATACAACTACTGAGTTAGCCAAGAAGGGCACCTTTACGTTCTAGGTAAATAACTATTAATATTAAAGGAAAATATTTTTTTAGAAAAATATATGTAAAATATCGAGCATGCGTGTTTCTTCGGAAAAAGCTGCTCGATTAGGGTCTGATTCTCTATTACGAAAGTTGATCTTATTCTTATTTAAATAAATAAATAGTTCTCTGTTATTATTACATAATATTTAATTCAATAAGAATCAGAATTCTCCAAATGCATTCGAATTTTATTATTGGTGGTCTTTCTTTCCTTCACTTTTCTGCTTTACAGATCTAATGCGTTATGACAGATGATGGAAATCGTTTAGGTGGAATGGGAATATTAAAATGAAATCAGATGAGAAGCAAAGAAATCATAGATAAACCTAAAAAAATTGACTCCTTCACCAAATCTTTCGATTGAGTAGTAGAAAGATGTAGTACCTTGTACCCAGTCCATTAAAGGGAACGATTGTTCTTTCAACCTTGTGTAAAAATGAAGATGCCACATGTAACAGTGATGAATTAGAGAAAAAGAATGAAATAATTATCATTTTCACAATCTTTTAAATTTGACAAAGACCGTGTAAAATGGATCATTGATGATTTATACAGATTTCACTGCATGAAACGGCTATTCTTAAAATGCAGATTCTAATTTTCAAACTCCAGGACGTATGTAAAAAGATGAATCCCGCTTTTTCATTTCGGCGATTATCAAATGGGAGCTTCAGAGTGGATAAGTTTCATTCCGACAATAATTAATTTATTCAGAAACATATGGTAGTATTTACTATTGGCCTTTTTGCTTATTATCCATCCTTTTGCACAGATCAAAGATCATGAACAGTCTATCGGTTCTGTGCGTGCTCTTAGGGCAAGGGTTTCTAATAAGAATTTAAGCCGTTTACTAAATGGAGAGGTTGCTCAAGGAAAACAATATTGGATGACTTGTCATCGAGCTAACAAGTAATGATCTTTCTTTAAGAGGGTCTGATGAAGGTGTTGGATCATGTCACAATGTCAACTTTTTAATGGAAATGGAATTATTAGCCGAATTTGATCCATTCTTGAAGGAACGTTTGAAGGATTGTGCAAGACCGAGGTAACGGAAAAATAAATTATTTTTATTTACGACGTACAAAGAAGTAGTACATACTCGTATAATGGCACAGAAGTGCAGAGAAGTTATATCTGCTAATGTAATTATAAGGTATATACAAGAAAGTAGCATATCGACAAGGGTATTCTTAACACTCATAGCAAATACTGGACATAAATCCGAAGAATTTTACTATAACAAACTTGCTGAATTTATACCGTGTTCAGCTCACTCCCTTAACTAGTTAGGATTTCGGCGCTAGTTGTTGTAACAAGTCTGCAAATTATTTTACATTTTGGCAAGAAATCTACAACTTCTTTTCAGCATTCACGATGCGTTGGGATAAACTGAAGAGGAACGATTTACAAATAACATCAAAGAGTCTGTCATCCACGAGATGGTCATTCAGAGATGATGCTGGCAAAAGTTTATTAATGTCTCGGAAAGTATCCACGATACTCTGAAATATCAAAAGAGAGTTCAGAGAAGGTGAGTACTAAGGCGGAAGTAGCAGGATTATTTAAGAGAATTATTTAGATTTCAGCCGTGTTTATGGCTGTTTTTTGGAGTAAAATTCTGAATTGCATTAATGTTCAACGGTAAGCAGCAGATATTAGTCATCGATTTGTATAAATCCTGAATATAATAAATGAACGCATTTGATCTTCCTGTGAGAACTTAACCATCTATGAAGAGTAAAGAAAAGCACTGATTCGTAAGCAAAGCCGCAATGTAAGCGAAAAGCGTACCAGAAAGAGAAAGCGACGACAAGTTTTTTTGTTCAGCGCTAGGGAAGATTTCAAAATAAAAGTATTTCTTGTAATTGTAGATCGATTAATTTCGGAATTGGATTGTCGCAGAGGTGCGGATGATAGAGTATTTGAAACGTTCTACGTTTTTTTTTAATTTCGCCAACTATCTGTTGAAGAAATAAGACGTGAGTTGCTAAAATTAAGTGAAGTTTATTCACAGGATATTTCAGATGATTTCTTTGAAGAGATCTTACATCTCAAAGAGTATTTGGCACTAGGAAACAATAAGAAGTCAACATTTATAACATGTGTCATTGGGTTAGATATCGGAATCTGTTTGATATTTTTCAAAACCTAGAAATTATTTTAAGAATTTATAAATCTATGGCGGTAAGCAATTGTTCCTTGAAACGTTCTTTCTCATGTTTGAAACACATAAAAACATATTTACGCTCAACTATGTCCAAAAACAGATTGAACGATTTGGCTATCTTATCGATTGAGTTTGACAAAGCAAATTTGACTTCGTTTGACGATATAATCAAATTTTTTGCTGAAAATAAATAAATAATGCAAATATTTTAAATTAAATATATTCTCTTGGAATAAAGTTTTGTTTATTTTTATGTAATTCTAATAATAAAAAAATGTTATGAATAATATCAAGAGAATATTTAATACCGAGTATTCCCTCCTCGAGCTTCAATTACTGTATTCATTCTTCTAGGCATGCTACTATGTAGAGTTTTAATGTATGCTTGAGGAATTCGTTCCATTCGTAATGGGCTGAAATCCGAAAGTCTTCTCTTGTATTTGGAATGGGATTTCCCTTTCTTATGCGTCATTTTAGCTCAGCCCACATGTGCTCTATCGGGTTCAAGTCCGGGCTATAGAGCAGCCAATAGTTAAATCTGCCATATGGCATGATCCTGAAGGTTGTTCTCTATATACGGATCCTCTGTCATTCACCCAACCATTTTTCTACAACCGCCTCCAAAGCTGACGCTATGTATGAGATTGCAGTTGGCGTACCGTTCCCCAAATCTTCTATACACGTGGTTTCGTCCATTTGGCTTCCATAATTGGATTCTGGTCTCATTGTTATACAGAAATGTTTTCCAGTGATCGTTATTTCATTGAACATGCATTCTGGCAAACTAGTCGACGAATCTTGTGATTTTCGAAAAGGCGAGGAACTTTAGCTTGGCTTTAAACCTCTTTAGTAGCTCATTTTTAACATGCGTTGATGTCGATGTGTGATTTCGAGTAGAGTTTATTGTCAAAAAGCGGTCGTCAATTGGTGTTGTACGCCTTTTGCGCCCTTGGCCGGGCCTCCTTTTGAAATTTCCAGTTTCTTGATACCTTGCACAATCTCTTTTTGTGCATACCCTTCGTTATGTAGTATTACAAATTGGTGCCGCTTCATTATCACTGCAGTGTCTAACGGGTGGCATATTGTGTGGTTTTAAATAAAGGAAATGCATTTACAAATCACTATCACTTTCTTAGTTTCACCAGAAACAACTTAAGTCACTATTATTTTTCAATTATGTGAGGAATTTCTTTACCATTATACGCACGAAAGGCAATAGACGTCATTAATATGACTTAACTGTCAAAATATTTCAAAATAAAGAGCATATCCGCCAATTAGATGAATACCATCATCATAAAGATCAGTTTACTAGAATTATTTCTTATTATTTTTAAATGCCGGTGATAACCCAAAATATTCGATAATTTTGTCCATGAGTGTAATACTTTTCCTATGTCGCCGGTGTATGTAGGCCTATGGCAGTTACAATTGAAAATTGGTTAGACATATACAAGATGTCCTAGATTAGGACATATGGAACACCCTGTATTTTATTGGTGTAAATATAGGGAAAAATAATTTCCTTTTAAACTAGTATAAGTTTCCTTATACCAATATTCACTAATTTTAGACTTATTTGGATTAGTTTACTTGCATCAATAAGCGTAGTTGATTCTATAGCTAATTATTTATTAAATAAGCCATGGAATAGACAAAATTTCTCTTTTTTATATACTTAATAATATATAATATAATATAATAATTGTCCGCCCGGTTGAGCGTGCGAAATCTGTATAAACAGTGTAATTGATTAGTGGGGTAAAATTCAGTAATTCTGTTACATTAGAAGATATCAAAAAAGTTAATTATAAAAATTCTAAGCAGCTTTAAGCTTCACATTTTAACATTAGTTACACTGTTACAAGTTGTTGCATAATGGTTTGCAAGATCAAAGTTAATTTGTTTTAAATGAAACAACCTCTAGTTTATTTTAAATTTGAAATCCGCTTTACTCTTTCATTACAAAATTTTGTTATAATCTACTA
Source organism: Hermaeophaga mercurialis (assembly GCA_951812935.1). NCBI lineage: Eukaryota > Metazoa > Arthropoda > Insecta > Coleoptera > Chrysomelidae > Hermaeophaga > Hermaeophaga mercurialis. Next base: position 30,653,127 of record OX638364.1, read on the forward strand.
TACAGGACATTTAAAAAGTTATATACCATTTTCCATGAAAATCGTAACACGTTTAATAACCTGTATAATTAAAACAATCTACTGAAGCAATATTTTTAATGATTGTTAAAATTTATAAAAACGATTGATTTTATTAGACCAAAAACTGATATGGAAAACGCAAAAAGAAAACATCTAGACATGAAAATAAAAAATATGTATTGGCTAATTAACAAGAAATCACAACTATCCATAAGCAAAATCTTAATCTACAAAACCATATTAACACCTATATGGACATACGGTATTGAACTGTGGGGTTGCAGCAAGCCATCTAATACAAAGATTCTACAGTCCTTCCAATCTAAAACACTCCGTCTACTAATAAATGCTCCATGGTATGTCTCAAATGAAACTATACACAGAGATCTAAGAATACCATACATCAGAGATATCATCACAACTCAAACAAATAAGTACAAAAACCGCTGCACAAATCATGGTAATCAACTTATCAGTAACCTGTTCAACCTACCATTAGGAGATATGAGAAGACTAAAGAGAACTTGGCCAGAAGACTTGTAAAAATCCAGAGAACCGTTAATGCACGGTACCTGACACAAGCCACCAGATCATATAATAAAAAAATTTACTTATTACTCCGTAGTGTAGTAGATTGTAAATTTGCAGTGATTAAATAAAAAAAATTTTTTATTACTGTTCATTAAATCGAATATAGGGTCAGAATACAAGTACATTATTTTCTCAGTAATTTTAAATATTTTATATCACTATCGAGAAGTACTATTACTATAGTTCTATTTTTATTAAGCATCCTCTATGCCCAAAATTATTAAGTTTTTGAGATATTTTCATTTCTCTATGCAAAGTATTAATTAGGTATCTAATCATTTATCAATTGTGAGTTGGCCATGATTAATTTGTCAAAAATTAATAGTTTACCAAAAAAATTATAAAAATTTTACCAACGAAAAATAAAAAACAGTATATGGAAATATAAAAAACAACACATTGAAAAATTAAAAGCAAGGACAAAGAAAAAACAACACTTAACTAAAGTACAAAAGGTTTTAGTTACATAAGGTGTTCAAAATGACCTCGCAAGACATTTATGCACGCCTGAAAACGGTCATTGAAAGTGTTACTTAAGTCACGAAGCATATGTACATTAACATTTCGAAATTCATTTTAAGTGGTATATACACTTCATTTTTAATGTAACCCCAAACAATGAGTCCATTTTATTGAATTCTGGTGACCTGGGTGGGCACTGTACTGATCTGGTCCACCACTTCCAATCCATCCTACAGGAAACTGATCATCAAGTTCACTTTGAACAAATGCCTTATGGTCGATAGGAGCACCGTCATGCAAGAACCTAGAAAATCTAGATACATCTCATCATTTACATGCCATTCAAAAAAATATGTGGCCCTACTACATATTCACCAATAGTTCCTCCCCACACATTTAGCTACCATCTAGCTTGAATGTGTGTAATTGTATGGTATGGGTCACTTGTGGAATAATAGTGAAAGTTATGCCTGTTAACAGAACCATTTTTATGAAACGTAGCTTAATCACCAAACTCATTCAAATATTATTCTCTTCTCGAAATGATCATTTAATTCTTGGTTGAATTGATTATGGTAAGGGTGCATTTTATTTTTAGAAAGAATTCTTTGCTCAGAATAGTAACTAATTTCTTGTTCCTTAGAAATAATCCTTATACTTGTACGTGGGTTTTCGGTAACTGCCAGCAACACATTCATTTCGTTTTCCTCTGTCGCAATAGTTTTTTTTTCGTTCACGTGTTTCGTAGGTAACTGATCCACTGCGGCTAAACCGTTCTTTCAATCTTCCAAAACTTGCTGTTGTAGGTTGCCGCTTGATAGGAAAGCGTACATGATAAACTCTTACTGACAGTAATACGTTTTTATTGCATTTTCTCATTATCCAGATCATATCTATCATTTCATTATAAGTAAATTTCATTTTTGCTAGTTTAGATTGTAACAAATCTATGAATTAATAAAAATTATGATAAACTGTCAGTTTTTGACAAATTAATCATGACCGACTCACAATTGGTAAATGCTTAGATCACCAATTAAGAAAAATGAAAATATCTCAAAAACTCATAACTTCGGGCATAGAGAATGCTTAATAAAAATAGCAGTATGGTAATAGTACTTCTCGATAGATAGATATAAGATATAATCAAAACTTTAATGTACCGTAAGGTGTTGCCCCTAATTATAAACAAAATTTGCCCAATCTTGCTTATTTCTGGCCTCTGCCTCCTGCCAATTTAGTCAGCTTTCCCTCAGGATTTCTGCTATCACCGTATCCCATGTTTTCCTTGGTCTTCCCCTAGGGCGTCTACCCAAAGTTCTTGTCTGCTATATGGTCTTTGCTTGCTGCTTATTCTCCTTACGTGTTAAGTGACCAAACCATCTCAGCTGCTTTCTTTCTACAAACTTCTTCAAAGGTTCTACTTGTAGTTCTGCTCTTATAAGGTTATTTTGAATTTTATCTCTTTTAGTGATTCCTAATATTGCTCTCAGATACATAATTTCATCTGTTTCCAATTTTCTTTTCGCTGCTTTTGGTAGGACCCAGCTTTCACCCCCATACGTTAGAATATATATAAAAATAGATTTATAGGCTGTCATTTTTGTTTTCTTTGACATTTTTTTTTACAGATGAATGGTTACTAAGAGCATAATACATTTTCAGAGCATTTTCAATTCGTCCATTTATCTCTGCGTTATTGCTTCTATGCACTTTCACTCCCAAGTATTTAAAAGTCTCCATTTGTTTCAATTCATTCCTGTATAATTGTATTTCTAGATCTTTATTTTCTTTTCCTATTAGCATAATTTTTGTTTTCTATGCGTTTATTTTTAAATTCTTTTTGGCAGGTCCATTTTCCATATGTTAACACATTATGAGCGGCTAGCTCAGGATATCGAACAGTGCTGCGTAGCGAGCCAATTTGCCAGCTAAGCAAAATATATGCGTGTGAAAATAAACTTGATAGACGTAAAAGTAATGGTTAGATTTTTGCTAAATTTGGTAATGGGTCTTATGTGGAACTATATTTTATATACATTAATTTATATTTTTATATTTGATAAGCATATTTCAGAAATTCGTGAGATTATGGAGGACTCACTTGTTTTATAAAAATACAATATTACTGTCGAATTTCTTATGAACAAAATTATACAAAAAAACAATATAATAAACATTTCAAAAATATAAAGCCATTAGATTTATAGGCCGTTGTTCCCAATTCAACGGGCGCATAATAAAATAGTCCGATAATATACACTTATGTAAAAAAAAGTATGAAACCAAATATACAGTTTAGTTAAATCCTAAAATAGTTACAAATATATATACAATATATATATATATATGTATATATATATATATATATATCGTCGTTAACGTTTTATTTTATAGGATATATATATACAGGACAATATACTAGTTTATAAAGTTTGGTGTAGTCAAGGCTAGTTCCTAATATTTTTCTTGAGTGTGATATTTGAAGAAACAATCTCCCCGATGCAGCGAAACTTTACAAAATTCACACATATAACACGTTAAACTTTTTTTTTTATGTGCGGCACATACGCGACACTGTCTTTGAGGTTTCAATTTTGTTCCACCAGTGGTAATTTAAACCAATTTATGCCTTTCGGGATCTTTTGATAACCTCCCTGGAGGATCACTTCTGCTGGACGTAGCCGATGTACCTGGTACAGGATCATCTGTATTGCCAGGAAGAGCTTCGCTAATCCATTCCTTTGCCACATCATGTAAAAACACCTTATACTTTTTTTTTTAATGTGGATTTAATACTTGAAAAACTCTAAATGCATTAAATAACGCACAATTGATAAAAAACATAACAGCTCGTTTCGTCCATTTTTTGGTACGACGCACAATCGAGTAATACGATAAGTATTGGTCAGCGCGATCAACACCTTTCATGTATTTATTATAATCAGTCACGCATATTGGCTTCCAAATTCTTTGTTTTGTTGCCCAGTCAATATTATGGCTTTCCGCAATGTCAGCTGAATGTATAGTTGAAATCATTCGGACTGTTCTTTTTGATTGCCAACATTGTAATAAAATATTTTGGCGGCGACGAAATGTAGATTCCCCCCTTGCTAGGTCAGGATTTTTCAAACAACTGGGAAGGCCTCTGTTTACCCGAATAGTGCCGCAAGTCCGAAAACTATTCTGTAAAAGTAATTCACAAGTGGCAACACTATTGTAATAATTGTCCATGTATATGTGATGCCATAAGTTGGAATAGGGTTCAAGCAGATTTAAAATTGTTTCTTGCAAACGACTTCCTTCACCACAGTACATGCGAAAATTACAAATGTATCCCGTTTTAGCTTCACACACCATTCTTATAAGTAAACCATACTTTATAATTTTTGATGCATTATAAACTTTAAATGACAAACGGCCCCTCCATGGCATGATGCTCTCATCCAGTGATAACTCTCTCTCTGGCTTATAAACCTCCTGAAATTTAGGTAAGAAGTAAGATATAATCGGTCGGACTTTTTTCAGGCGATCTCTGTCATCTCTGTCATCATTATTGGAGAAATGCCAAGCATACCATATCTGTCTAAATCTATCCCTGCTCATTACTTCCGCGAAAATTGGAGTTTGGATAGTTTTATCTGTAGACCAATATTCGTCTCTTGTATCTTTACGAACTTGTCCCATTAGGAGAAGTAGTCCTAGCATTTTTTTTAAATCTACCACATTCACATCCTTCCACTTCACAGATTTTGCTCTGACTCGAAATGCATCTGGGTTTTGTTCGCGATACCGATTGGTTTCCGTTGCCATATATTCAAATAAGTCATCTCCAATAAATAGCTTAACCACATCTATTACACTTTCTGAATTATCTGGCATTACAAAAACTCCACCTTGTCCTAGGAATTGTTGAATAATTGGTACATTATCAGTTGTTGACCAATCAAGCACTTCGTCATCACTGTCTTCGGAGTCGCTAGATGATGGTATTGGCAAAACTCGATTTCTTCTAGGTTGAAATAATTCCTCGTCACTTTCACCATCTAAATCAGGAAATTCCGCGTCACTTGAAATCTGCGACAAGTCATCTGCATATACATCACTATCACTATTAGAATCCATTGTCTTTGAATAACAAAAGTTAAATAAATTTATACCGCTTTAAAAAGTATTACAAAAATAAGAGTTGTTCTGAGAATGCAAACTCAACGAACTCTTGTGGCTTTATGAATTTAAACTAAATGAAAAGTCGGAAACAAAATATTATAAGACCTGTGTAAATGAAAAATAAACATTCTGACGAGACATTATATACCTATTATCATAAGGCTAATATACAAACCACAATAATTAACTTAAAATTACTTATTTTAAACGAGTTCTAGTACCTGCCCCGCTTATAAGTGGCAATACTCGCAACGGGTACAAATACCTGCCCCGCTTATAAGTGGCAGTCCTCGCAACGGGTACAAATACCTGCCCCGCTCATAATGTGTTAAGATTGTTTTATAGATCGTTCTGGTTCTTAGCATATACAGGATCTTTCCTTCGGATGGAATGACACATTTCAAAATGTGCAAACATTTCGAACACCCCGAAGGTGTAAGATAATAAATTAATATAAACAAACCATTTTTTTTTGTTGTCCTAGAAACAAAATGTTATATATTATACCATGCAATACTAATAATAAGATAAAAAAAGATGCTTTATGATTTCTAAATAAGTTTTTCATCGTTTCAATATAATTTTTCAGTATTAAGGAATTAGATTATATTTGGATTCACATACACAACTAATTTATTTATTGTAATTATAGAATTTACAGTTGGGAAGTTTCTTATTCATGAAAAAGTGTTGAAGTATCTTCATGCATAAGTAGCTAGTTAAGTGTAGATTCTAGAATTAAAATAATGAAATTAGTTGAGTACGTCAATCCATCTTTGATTACCAAAGAGATTACAAGTAATATGGTTACGTGTACTGCATCTTTTTAAATTTATCTATTAGATAATTTTAGTTTACTAATAAGTAATACTTCTTTCAATATACATAATGGTAGTTTGATGTATTTCTGTAGTTACAGAGATTCTTTTATATATTTTCATCATATGAATCTAAAGCGAGTTCTGCCAAAACAAAAATGTTTTTTACCCTTTTATCCACTTACCCGATTATAATTCTTATTAAAAAACAATTTCCGGCCAACTAAAAATGTTATTAATATACCTGTCATTAACTCGAAGCGTTTTATAGTTGTACCTATTATGATTTTTAGGACATACGACTATGATTTTTATTTACGTTAAAGATGAGTATTAGCGTTACATAAATATACCCTCTATAATTGAAATTAGTCGAAATAATTGTATTTGAGTGATAAAAAATTTTATGAAATAATATTTATTTTAAATAATACATTTTGGCTACACCTTGGATAATTCTAAACACAGCTTGATAAAATATTCTACCTATAGCGTAAACTTTAAACTAAAAAAAATTTAGATCTACTACCTATCGCATTTTAAATGAGGTCAAAAATATATTTTACATTACGTTCTCTATATTTGTTAGCTTGTTTGTTGATCACTTTGCTGATAAAGGGCTCACTAAAGTCATTATGGAGGGTTTGGTTGAAGACAAACTATGAAGCATTTGTTATTTTACGTAGTATTTTAATTGGAACATTTGAAGAATCCTTGTATTAGAAGGTTTAATAATACACCACAGTTCTATTCCGTAGAACCAGATAAGTTTTAGTATAGTTTTATAGATGATTAATTCGTTTTCAATCGTAGTTGGTATTTTTTGTCTGTTAATCAATTCATGTTCCTCGCTTTTAGTGTTAACTGCATTTTTTTGGCTTTGATGTTGGCCTTCCAAGTTAATTTCTGGTTAAGGTGAAGTCCGAGATACATGACTTCGGATTTTAATTATATATTGTAACTTGTGGGCACACACTGCGATTAATAGTAAAAATTATTTGTGCAGATTTTTCGGTGTTTACTTTAATTTTCCACAGGTTCAGCTAATCTTGGAGAATACTGAGGTAATTTTGTAAGTTTTTTGATGATCTAATAGGGTGTATATTGGAAGAGAAGGCAGAAGTATGCAAATATGGCCAATAAAATGTCTGGTGATTGAGGAATATCGGATGTGAAGATCAGATATAAGAGGAGGCCGAATACGCTACCCTGTGGTACGCCAGATTTTATAGAATGATAGTCTGAATATGTATTCTCAATTTTAACTAGAAAATGGCGATCGGTTATGTATTACTTTAGTAGCACTAGTAGTCCTGGATGCCACACTTTGTCTACAGCCTGTTGAACGTCCAAAAACACTGACGTACACATCTTCTAAGCTTTCCTTAATTTGAGTGACTATTCGATGACATTGTTGGATTGTGGAATGGTTGTGTCTAGCTGATGGGGTATAATTTCATATATATCTATTAATTCTTCTTGTCTTTTTAGCAACAATCCTTCAAACGTTTTGGACATCATTAGGAAAAGGCTGATTGGTTGGGGACAGTTCATTTGAAAGTTTTTTTAATTATCTATTTAACGGTATAATTGCAAATCTGCTTTCTTGGTTTTTGTAAGCAAAATAATTCATATTGACGTGATCAAAATCAATGATTGATACGTGAAAAACTTGGACAGGAATATTGGTTAACCATATCATATGTCCAATATTTACCAAAATCTAGAATTATTGGAAACAGTAATGATCCCACTAATAACTGACTTAGTAGAAAACAATCCTGGAGAATGTAATATTGATAAGATTTTTAAACGACAGGGTGCTTGTGATCATTTCACGATAATATAATAATGATAATAAAGAAATTATTTATGTGTTGTTAAGAGGGAAGATGGACAGAACGCCGTAGATCTGTGGAATAGTTTCCAAGATCACCAGATCTAACTCCTTTAGACATCTTTTTGTGGGGTTACCTTAAGTATAAAGTTTACCAAACCCATGTGAATCTATAGAAAATTTACTACAACAGATAATGCATACATGTGCTTCAATTACCAGAGAAAGACTACGAAAACAACAAAAAACAGACTTTTTCTAACAAGAAGTCAGTGAAGATCATTTTGAGTATTTATTAAATTAAGTATCTGTTTAAAATGATGTAATTCATTTATTAAACCAGTGTCATTTTTTTGTGATTAGCTTATTTTAAATTTAAATTAGTGAGAAACTAATAAAGCAGAGTTACAATTAAACCGTTGAGTACAGAATTATTATCGTTTATAATTTTTAAGAGGGCAGTTACCCTGCGTTGTGGTTTTTTTCAATGAAGACAAGTCTTAGCACTTTCGATTCCTCCGGGAAACGCCCTAATTTTAGGGCACAGTTCATAGCCTTTGCTACGCTTTCTGGAAACCATTTGGTCATCTCTATAATGATTTCCACGGGCAAACCGTCTGGACTTGTAGCCTTTTTCCTCTTGAGTTTGTTGCCTGCTTCCCTTGTTTCCTCAACCGTAAATATAGGTATTTGTTCATTTCTAACACTTGGTTTGTTCCACCTATTCACCTCATGGGTAGGAAATAGCTGTTTGGCTATCTCCAGCTGTTAAGTTCGCAGGCGTTACTATTTGGTAACCTTTGTCCCATGTGTCGGCAGGACCTTATGCCATGCTTTTTAGCAGTCCGGTTTCCTACCCCCTTAGGTCTCCTTTTTTCTTAAATGTATCGTCACATGCGGCTCTCACCACTTTAGAGAATCCTTCGGATGTCATGATTTGTTTTTTAATTAAATCATTCACTCTCTGATTAAAACTTGTGTCCTTCGATTTTCCACCCTTTCTTTGCGTAGCGCTTTCTGTGCGTAGCGATGTTGGTGCCATACCTTGGTCCTACAATTTCAAACACAATATGTTGATGGTCACTAAGATTTTTCCGGTATTATGGACTATCATCCCTATATCTGCAAGCCATTCTGCCAGTATTTTGCCTCTCCGATCTTCTTTATCCGGTGACAATAGGAATGCTTTAGAGTTGACATCTCCTCCGATAATTATTTCCTTTTTATGTTGTTTCAGATCTTCCTTAAGAGTGTCCAAGTATCCTTGGAATGTGTCCAGATTTATATTGGGCAAGATGTACTAGCTGTAGATAACTACTTCTTTTAGTTCAACCCATACAAAGCCTGGGCCACTACGGTGGTCCAATAGCTTAATGTTATTATTTCTAATTTGGATTGCCGCGCTAAACTGATCATCTGTCAACCATCCTTTATCAATTATTCTGCGCATATTCGGCTCTGATATTATGAATGTATATCCCTTTTTCCTCAGCGATTTTGTATACAAGATCCAATGCTGCAATTACCGTCTGTATATTTCCTTGTAGTACCTTCATGTTGGTGGGATCGTCTAGAAGACTATCTAGTCTAGCCCTCTGCTCCTCATTATTATTTTTAATTAGCGTCCTACATTCTGGGCATCTCATTGTTTCCGCTGTGTGGCTTTTTATGGTACACAAGTAACATTGCTGTTCGTTAGGGCCTTCTCTTCTTTTGTGTACTGACTCTCCGTACTTGTGACAGTTGTTTCTTTCTTCTATTTGCATTGGCTTACTTTATGTTCAATCCTATAGCACTTTCGGCATCTTTCCAGTGTATCGAGCTCTCTTATCTGTCATCGGTGCCATCCGTCGACAATCCTTTTCTTCTTCGTTATGATACCAACCGCATCCCACTGTATAGTTATAAAGGCATATTTGTATCCGTTCTTATCGGGTTTGTCCGCGAATTTAATCTGGCATTTATCCACAGGTAAGACTTCGTCATTTAGTTCCTTTTTTTAAGACCTGTCGTATTTGTTCTTCCGTAACAGTCTCATGGATATCCAAAAGCATAAATGTTTGTCCTTTTCTTTTTCCTGGACGCTATTACTGAGGGCTGAGGTTAGTGCTGTGGTAAATACCTTTTGTCCACTCGCGCGGATAACTTGTTTCGTCCTAATTCGGGATCGGTGAAGACTTCACCATCCTTGTTATAAGCTTCGGGTTTCCATTTGTTCTATAGTAATGTTTACCAGCTCATCGGCCTGGGCCACCACCAAAGGAGTATGACAGTCATAATTTTTTTGGCTTTTTTCTTGTTTTCCTTGTTTTTGTTGTTTATTCTCATCTAAGTTCATTTTCTTTTCTGTATCCCAAGAATTGGGTCGAAAATACGTCCGACGAGCAGTACGCCCTTACCTCGCTAATACTTCTTATTGCTAGGAGGTCGTTACTCCTCCACAGGCACTATTCGTGGCAGTCTCGGTGCGTCCATGCAACTCTCAGCACGGTTGCTAACACCTTCGTTTACCGATTTTTTACTGCTGGTTTTCTCCATCAGATTTTGTCCCGGGTTTTCCCGTTATGCTGTGCTTAGTACTTCACTGCTCGTCCTTGACCTTACCGACCTATGTGGCGGCCCTACCAGGAGTGCATGACTCCCTCAGGCATTGCTCTAGGATTCATAGCATCTACTTAAGCTTCTCCACCGCGTCAAGATGACAGCACTCCAGAGCGGATTATTATCATCATCAAATAGGGAAAGTATTAAGTATGATACATCATTGAAAAAGTTTTATGGGTAATTCAGCAATAGCATTGCTCTTTGCTTTATTTTTTATTTGAACGTTCTCTTGCGAGAAAGAACTATTACGTATTCCAAATTGTGACACTTCGTTTGAAAGCTGATTTTATTAATAATTTATTCCATAACAAAACATAATTGAATTAAATAAATATAACGTAGCATAAGATTGCTGGCATTAAAATTAGGATTAAATCAATTTAACTTTAATTGCAATCAATTAAAATAACAAATTTATGCTACCTAGTAAATTATTTGTAACACATAAACTACAATTATGCAGGTATACAACTCCCTTCAATAATACAAGTTTGTTATTTTTAGTGAAGATTCTGACTATCCTCCAGTGTTCCAACTTTCACCACATGTAATGTCATCTGAAAAAGAGATTGAGTTCTTAGGGACTTTAAGCGAATTACTGATTATGTTCCTTTTACCAAGAACCTATTCACTGTCTCCAACAAAATATTTATTACGAGAAGTTTTATCTTGCAAAGGTATAAAAATTAGTTTAAAATAGTATGATGTAGTGTATTTTATTTTTTAAACTTTAAAAATATTTTTTAGTTTTCAAGCCACTGATAGACACTATCACGGATCCGGACTTTTTTAACAAAAATATTATTAACTACATCGAAACAACCCAAATGCAAATAAATTTACCAAATAAAGTTTTAGAAAATGCCAACAATTTTGAAGATCTAATTGAAAAAATTGATGATGCTCAGTTGTTAAGATCGATTCGGTAAGATATAGATTGATTTTTATAGTTGGCCACTTTGTAAAAATGTTAAAACCATTATTCACCAGTTAAGGTATGAGACTTTACAATCATAAACCTTTAAGGCGATCCTCTGAGTGAAAAAAATAGAAAAAATAAGTAGTAAGAATTAAATTGTAACAGGTAAAGGACCCCACACTGAGATAATGGAAATTTGATGGTCGATAGAATTTCTTGATTTTTTGGTTTATTGTAGTTAGTTCGTTTTCGTCAAAAATTTCCACTAGGGGGCTCTAAAAATTATTTTAATTAATATAATTGATTTTTTAATATACCTTGAGTCATTGTCCACTGACCAATATTTTTTAATGATTGAAGTTTTTAGGCTTCCACGATCATTGTGAATTTGAGGATTACTGCTTCTGGAGATCACGCCATTTTTTAGATATTTTTTAATGTTTCGCCGTCTGTCATAAGCGGTTTCTTCTGGAGGTGACATGTGTTACATTGAGTAGTTGAATTACCATGCTGATCTCACCTTCTAAAGAGGCCAAAACGTTGAGAAATATCTCAACATTGACGTGATTTTCCAGAAACAGTAATCCTCAGATTTTTTAATACCAATAAAAAGAAGCAAATGTGACAAATTAATAGCTTATATTAAAATGAATTAACTTTTTTTTTATTAGCAATCAAAACATATGAGCTCTACTATGACGTGATGAGGTCTTCTCCAGCGACAAGTCCTCTTTAACCATTTTATAGGTCTGTGTCTAGGTGCATGTCCAAGTATTTCGTTTTTGTAACTTATGGTATTTGTATGTTGTTCAGGTAAACAGGAGGATAATGTTCTTTTCTTAGAGTCAAAGTCACTTGGGCGGATTTTGTTTCGTTTGTCTTGATTTTCCATTTGCTCAGCGATGTATGAATATCATTTAAATGTGTCTGCAGAATCATGGAAGCTACAACTGGATTTTCATTGCTTGCTATAACTACTGTGTCGTCGACGAAAGTGTCCATTATTAGCTGGTAGATCTGCCGTGTATAACACTTATATTAATGGTCCCATGACGCTCCCCTGTGGTACGCCTGCTTTTATTGGATAGTTATCAGAAGTGCTTTCATTCATTTTTGTTCTGACCTCTCTATCACTGAACTCAAATTGGTGAAGAGGTATCCATTCCTCAGTATTTGGGTCTGATTTTTTGTAGTAGTAATTTTTTTAGGACTTTCGACCGGATTGGTAGTAAACTTATCGGTTGATATAAAAAGAAAATATTTGGATTTTTGCTTTGTTTCGGGATTATTATTATTTCCTCCAGTTTTTAACAGTTTTGGCCAGTGATTTAGATGTAAAATAGCATTCAATATGTCTGTGATAAGTACTATATTTTTCCTTGATAGCTCCTTTATCATTTTTGGATTTATTTTATCTATTCCAGGAGTTTTCCTAGGATTTAAGCAATTAATTTCCTGTTGGACTTCGTCACGTTTGCAGGAATTTCGGATAGATTCCTTTCTATTTCTGGATCAGGTATATCATTGTTGGGAGTAAACACTTTTGCAAGATGTTCGGCAAATAATACTGTACTCTCTTGGTCACTTCTGGCCCATTATAAATTAGTTCCTGTTTCATCACTTATAGGAGGCATATGGGTTTTGAATTTCCTGGAATTTTTGACTGGTTGCCAAATCGAATTATCATATCTATTAGGACTGGTGACGTAGTCTGTGAAAGATCTTTCTTTCGCTTCTTTTATTTTTGTTATTAGCTGATTACTTATTCTATTAAGCATTGTTTTGTCTGATGATGCATCAGTTCGATGCCACTTTGCCCTGGCTTTCTTTTATCTGGTATCAGTTCTTTAATCTCAACTGGAACGCTAAACGTTTTGTTTCCAGTATTTGTTACTGGTGTGGCATGTTGCACTGCCTCTTTGAGGGTATTGACTAGTGTTGCTAGTGCTTCGTCTTCTTCAGTTGCCGTTCTTAGTCTTACTTGCAACTTAATTTCTTCTTTTAACTTGGATTCATATTCTAACCAATTTATTTTACTATTGTGTAATCTAAGGGTTGGTTTTTTAAAGATGATGAAGCAGCTGACTGTTGCTATTATGGGAGAGTGGTTAGACGAGAGGTTATAACTTGGAAGAACTTCCATTTAGTCAGGTGAAGTGCCATTAGTAATAAACAGATCTAATAAATCAGGAACCTTGTTGGGGTTAGTCAGCCAATAGGTAGGTGTCAATTGACAGAATTGATAGTGCTTTTCTTGCAGAATACTTACTAGTTCTTTGCCTTTTGTTGTTGATAAGTTAATTTTAACCCATATAGTGTGGGCTTGCTATTAAAGTCCCCACCTACTATGAATTTGTTTCTCAGTGTACTAAAGAAATGATTGAAATTTTCGTTCTTCAAATTGTGGCGAGGTGGCAGTAAGCACATGCAACTGTTATTTCATATGGTGACAATTTTACCTTTATAACTGTTGCTTGTATATGGTCTAATGCATATTTTGTAGTTCTTCATGGCTGATAGTACTTTTAATTAATATGGCAGAACCAGCATGGGCAGTGTTATCCGGGTTATTTGTAAAGTATGTACTGTATTGTCGAATCTTGAAGTAAGATCTATCTGTAAAGTGAGTCTCACTTATTAATAAGATGTCAATTTTATTGTGATGTACAAATATTTCGACTTCGTCTTTGTGTCGGAATAGCCCATTGGCATTCCATTCTGCAATTTTGGTAAATGTATTAAATTTTACTCACAAGCGTGGTAAGCATGTTTAGAACCATGCTGTTCTGTTGTATAAGTTAGTGAAACATATTTTTGTCGTTTGTTCAGTGTTGATTTTAGTTATGTTAGCGTAGCTTTTGAGTGTTGCCCTGGATATTGAATTTGTGTCAATGGTACTGCGTTAGTGGTTCTTTTTGGGACTTCATTTGTATTGTGTTGGATATTCAGTCTGTTATTCGCATTGTTTGGTTTCAAAAGTTTATGGTAGAACTCACTCACAACCTTTATAGTTATCCGGATGAGCTCCATCGCATAATGCGGATTTAGCAGGAGTATCTTTGTTTTTTTACAGTCTGTAGTGTTTGACGCAGACATATGTTCTGTTGCAATACGTTCTAGAATGTCCATGTTGCTGGCATCTCATGCATTGCGTTATACCTTTGATTCTTTTGGGGCGTTCAATTTGTATGGCCCTGTTGTTGAAATTTATCAATTATATATATTCTTATTATTATCATTTGGCTCTAAATCTATAAAGAAGAGGCTTAGTGGGTCTTTTGTTGTCCTATTTTTACCATTTATTATATTTCTAACTTTATGTCTACTTTTCAATTCTTCTTTGATGTCTTTAGCTTTTGTTGTATGATGCAAATGTTTTAAGACTATTCTGTATGTGCGCTCGTTTTTTGGTTGATAAGTGTGATGCACAACATTATTGCCACGCATGAATTTTATTAGCTTTCTGTATGTATTTGGTGTGTCGCTGTTTATTTTGATTGTGTTGTCTGCTAGGCATTTAGTGCTATACTATTTGTCTTCTAGTAGAGTTGTGAGATTTTTAACCATCTTTGCATAGGTTATTACTCCGTAGACAAATATCGGTGGGGGTTTAGGAGCTTTGCTTACATTTTCATGTCTTCATTTGAGTCGTTTACAAAGCCATATTTGTTACTTGTGTTTGTCGCTTGTGACTTATTATTTACGTTGATTTTTCTTCTTTTTGAGCTTTTGGTTTTCACCATTTGCCAAGGATTTTCTTCATAAATAACTGCTTCATCCCGATCACATCTTAGGAGTTCTTCTTCATCACTGGTAGACGACATTCTGTATAGGTATTGTGTATTGTTTGGTGTGTTATGAATCTGTTGATGGTTTGTTTTGGGAACAATTGTTGTGGTATTTGTATATAGTAGATTGGACGCCATTGTTGATTGGTGCACCCTGTATCTTACTGTTAAATGGGGCAGTCAGAATGTTATTGTTGTTTGGGATACCCTGTATACTATTGTTTGTGTTAAACATTGGTTGACTAACATGCAACCCTGGCCCTATAAAAGCTGGCGTTGAGTTCATGTCCAGTTTTTGTACCTTAACATTAGCTGATAATACTTGCTGTTTGTTCTTTGTCACTTTTTATTTTATCTCTGTCGTAGCACAATTGATAACAGAGCGATCGAGAATACGTCTGTACACTACCAAACTCAAATTGGGTTTGAATTAACTCTTTAAAAAAACATTCGATTTCTGGTCGAGCCAGCTTTAAAAATAAAAAAAAATCATAATTCGAATTTTCCCGCTCTTATTATAGGTCAAGTTAAGTTGACAGTCGGTACGACAGACGATAGATGACACTGAGAGTCGTGACGCATGCGCGTATCGATTGACCTTGTGATTAAACCAAAATATGCAGAATTTACTTAAACAGTTAAACACATGTTTAAGACCTAGTAGTGGCCATGTTGAAAATATTTTTCAGTAATCAACTTAATAGCAGAATTTCAAGATTATGTGTGACATATATTTTAGGTAAAATCGTTTTAGAGTTAAGTAGTGTTATCATAATTGTTTAGTTTAGTCTTTTCTAATTTTGTTTTCATTTTTGGAATAAAGTACCAGCATTGTTATCTTTATTATTGATGTCTTAAGTAACATACAAATGTATTATTGTTTTGTATTTTTTGTTTAAATTAGGGGAATATTAAACTTTGTGGTTACAAAGCCGCGACCATGCTGTGAATGAGAAAGTTTCAAGTATCTCGAAAACGATTAATATTTTAAATATCAATTTTTTGTACAAAATTATTTTTTTACTATTCACGGTAAATTTACAACCTACTACATACCAGAGTAATAAGTAAATACGAGGGTCAATCAAATATAAACGAGCCTTTAGTGGTTGAGCATTGGGAAGTGTATGTGTGTATGATTGGGCACTTACAGTCGTTAGATGGGGATACCTAGAGTAGGGTAACCACATCAGCCGGCTTGTCCCGTACTTAATTTAGTACCCCTTATGATGAGTGACAGAAGTGTGCCCGTCTCTGTTGACCAACGCATCATTATAAAGTTCCTCGTCTGTGAAAACGTCAAACCAGCCGAAATTTACCGCAGACTGCATACCCAGTTCGGGGAAGCTACCTTTTCATGGTACAGAGTGAATATGTGGTGTAACAAATTCAAACAAGGCCGTAAACGTGTTGCGAATCAAGCGCATCCCCGTCATCCTAGCACCAGCGTGACTAATGAAAACATTGCAGGTTTCGTGAGCTTATTGGCCAGGATCGACGATTCACTGTGCTTCAAATTTTGCAAGAACTTGGTGTCAGCTATGGAAGTGTCCAATCAATCATTAGAAAGCAGTTGGGTTTTAGAAAAATCTCAGCATGTTGCAATGTTGCTGAATGAAGATCAAAAAGCCGCACAAGTTTGCTTTTCTCAATTGCTTCGAACTCGTTTTGAAGAAAAAGGGGAGGCTTTTTTGCATAAAATTGTCACCTGTGACGAGACATGGGTGCATAATTACACCCCCGAATCAAAGCGTGCAAGCGTGGAGTGGCGAGAGAAAGGCGAAGCAGACCCCGTGAAAGCCAAAACTTGATTGTCCGCGGGGAAAGTGTTGGCTACGGTTTTTTGGGACTGGAGGGGTGTTCTGGTGAATTTGTTACACGGACGTCGGACCATCAATGCAACCTACTACTGTGGTCTCTTGGATCAAGTTAAGCTTCAGTATGGACGCAAAAGACGAGGTTGTCCCATCCGTGAGGGTTTTGCTCCTCTACGAAAACGCCAGGCCCCACAGAGCAGCTGTAACGCAACAGAAACTGGTGGACATAAACTGGAATACACTTGATCATCCACCTTACAGTCCAGACGATCATCCACCTTACAGTCCAGACTTATCACCATGCGATTTTCACATGCTTGGATCTCTCAAAGAAGCACTTGGAGGCAAGCGATTTGAAACCCATGATCAAGTGGAAACATTCATGCGCAACTGGTTAGATACACGTCCAACTTCTTTTTACGAGAATGGAATGAAAAAATTACCACAACGTTGGGAAAAATGTATAATAAAAGAAGGAAATTATATAGAAAAATAATTTGTAGAAATGTAGCTGTTTCCTGTAAAATAATTTTTGTTTATACAAAAGGCTCGTTTATATTTGATTGACCCTCGTAGTATACGCGTTGGTGGCTTGAGTTAAGTACCGTCCATTAACTGTTCTCTGGATTTTAACTTATAAGTCTTGTGGCCAGATTCTTTTTAATCTTCTTACTTCTAATAGTAGTTTCCAACAGGTTGCTGATGAGTTGATTTCTTTGGTCGATGCAACAATCTTTGTAATTGTTTGAACCAATTCTGATAATATCACTAATGTACGGTATTCTTAAATAGTTATTCGTTTGGGATCATATCATGGGGCATTTATTAGTGTTCAAAGCATTTTGGATTGGAAGAACTGCAGGATCTTTTATTTGATAGTTTACTACACTTGCACTACTAAATATCCATAAAGGCATAATATCGTCTTGTAGATTAGTATTTAGTTTTCTATGGACAATTGTGATTTCTTATTAATTATCCAATACATATTTTTATATCGAGTTGTTTTCTTTCAGTTTTGATGTGTGTTTTTCTCGTCAGTTTTTACCTAAATGCAGACTTGCGGACAGACAGTCTTCTTAGTGGTGAAGGTAATTTGACAACATTTGTTGTTTACTTAAATTTTCCATTTTGAGCAATGATTGCAAGAGAGTTAATAATTTTGAAGTTTGTTAGATGCTCCTATAGGATCGGCATCAGTTGACATAATAGCTGGGTCGTCAGCAAATGTTACTATAGCTGTTTCGTTTGTAGTGGATATGTCGACTGTGAATAATAAATACAAAAATGGGCCCAATACACTGCTTTGAGTTACACCCGATTTGATTTGATGGCAGGTTGAGAGCTCGTTTTCAAATTTTACTTGGAAAGATGAAATTGTAATAAACTTAAATGGAACCCAATTGATTTGACGTTATTCAGCAAGAACTCAACATATGACAACTATAAATTAATGTCAACTATTATGACATTACAAAAACAAATAAACACAAACTTCATATAATATAGAAAGAGTGCACTTCTTAATGTTCTTATAAATATCCCCCTGTTAAATTTAAACTTCATAAAATAGGTATAATCTTGTAGGTATCAATTGGGTTTCAATTTTAGAAGAGGATTACAAAGAAGATGTAACAGTTTCTTGAAAAGACCTAGATGGTAGATTTAAATTAGCTTGTGAATCAGTAACAGAGGCTTCGTTAGCAGATAAGTTGTTTTGTTCAATTATTTTTCCAACAGGATGTAAATCATAATTTGAAACTATTATTTTCTTCAGAAGTAATATTAGTAGAGGTGCATAATAAAGATCTGATACAATGAAAACCCTCGTTAAGTACCATTTCCCATTGAGATATTTTTAAGTTCTTTGATTTTACTGCCAGTTGGATTGTCAGTTGAAATAGACGGCCAATGAGGAAATGTCTCTATTTGTTTAAGAGATTCTACCATACGCTTCTCTTTCGACAGCAGAATGCTTCTTTTTCGGTGTCTGATAAAGTGCGCGAAAAAAATGCTAGTGCCATTTCAGACGAGATAATGTTGCTGCTATCGAATGATCAGATACATATGTTTCGAAAGCAAAAGGAATTTTGTCATCAATTGCAGTAACCACAGATTTTAAAATATCATATTCCAACTATTCAAATTAAGTTTTTCAGTCTGATTTAGAGGAAAATTAGAACAGCAGATGAGAGGCTTAACTTTTTCTGCAAAATTTGGGGATCCATTTTACATAATGAGAAAACATTCCTAAATCTTTTTAGTGAACTAGCATCATTCGAAATAGATAATTGAGTAAGGGGCTCCAGACGATCAGCATCGGTTTTAATGACTTTATTCTCTATGTTGTAATCTAATAATTTTATGGACTTCTGTGAAAATTTTGACTTTTCTTCTTTTATCGTCAAATTTTATTTACTACTAGTCTTAAAAAATTTCTTTAAGTTACGGTCATGTTCAATTTGGTCCTTACCACATATAGTTATGTCATCTGAGTATGCAAGAGTTCCTTCTAAATTTTCATCTGATTTTGTCAATAACTCTGAAAACTGGCGACACCATTTAGACAAAATAAATGAAGTTACAGAAAACCTAATGTTACAATTTAAAATGACTGATAAAGGAAAATTGAAATATTTTGTTGGTCTTGAAATTAATTATGATAAAATTCAAGGCTTACTTATAATAAGTCAATGTAAATATGTAAATAATTTATTAAGAAAATTTAATATGGAACATTGTAAAGTTTTACAGATGCCTATAGATCACAAACTTTCGATTGAAGTAAACAAAAGCTCATGTAATGACTCTTTAACACAAAAAGACCTTTTAGAGAATTGGTGGGCTGTCTCATGTATTTAATATTGAGCTCACGGCCTGATATTTGTTATGTTATAAATTACTTTAGTGGATTTCAAGACTAAGCAACAGATGAAACCTGGAACCATTTAATTTGATTTTTAAAGAATTTAAAGTGGACTATGAATTTAGTATTAGAATATAAAAGACAAAAAATGGATCCAAGTTTAACCTGTTCTGTTGGTGCTGATTGGGGAGGTGAATATTAATACTAGAAAATATGTTTAAATTTAATGATAATCTTATAATGTGGGCAACAAGAAAACAAAATTGCATTTCATTACCTACAACTGAAGCAGAACGGGTTGCATTATTTACTGCTGTAAATAATAAGGTTTTGCCCTTTTATACCTTAATTTCTTGATTTATGTCTTTTACAATTTATGTTCATTATTTGTTCCGCAAGTGCACCAAATTATTTTATTTCATACTCTATTATTTTATTTCTTTACCTACTTTTCTTACGGCGTAAGTTAGGTATGCCTTAGTATGATATTAATTATTTGATCTACCGATCGTTCTTTATATTTTCAATTTTAAACTTACTTAAAATTTTGGTTATAAATTTCCTCGTATTTAATAAAAATGTGTACTCTTTCCATGACATTTTTTGTTGCTTTTAGCTCCTCTTTTATTTCTTTCATTAGTTTTATCATCTTTTCTAAGTTTACAATTTGATTGATTTCATTTGCTATTGCTTGGACCTCTTTAATTTTACTATCGACATTTTGGTTGACTATTTGATTTTGTGCATAGTGTTATTATTGGTTTGTATAATATGGCTGTATGTTATTTCTTGCCTAATATTATTACCGGTAAATTTCATCTGTTCAGTATATCCTGTTTTTTCTTTAAATTCTTTTAATTAACTTACAATCTCTCGTGGTGTGGTCTTCTCCATACTTCACACAATGGGGTTCCATATTACAATTTAACTGTGAGTACCCACAACGCTGGCAATTATAACACTGCGTCACTTTATTTTTTCTAACATATAGTTCCCACTTTACTTTTAAATTGTATAATTCTTTAATTTTGCAAATTTCTTTTATGTCGTCGTCTTTATTTACTTGGACTAAATAACTATAATTTTGAGTATTTGGGTCTTTGCCCTTCATAGGTATAATATTTACTATTTTAACTTTTGCTTTGTTTTCTAATTGTTCTTTAGTGTATACCACGTCTAAATTTGGTATAGCTTTTAAAACTGTTATTTTATATTTGTCAAGCTTATGGGTATATATATAAAAATGTAATTTTTTACTTTTTAAATATTTGATTAATATTTCTCTTAGTTCTCTCGTTTCAGCAAAAATTTTTTCTTCTTTCTTTTGCTCCATTATATCCACCAGTTCATCTGCCTTTTCGTTAAACTCCTCTAATAACAAATTTATTCTTGGATTTAAATTCAAACGTTTCCTTCATTTTTGGTTTTTTGACTTTCTTACTTGTGGATGGCTTCTTCCACTCTCTTTCGCTCTTGCTTGTAGTAGCTTTTATTTCCATAGCTTCCGCTACTTCATCGCTCCAAGTTTGAACATTTATCTTCTTTATTTGATGTTATTGATGTTGTTGTTATAGAATTTAGAGACTTAAATCTGAACTTATCAAACCATAAGGATCTTTCTGGTCCTTGTATTTAGTTTCCTCTTTTTTAATCTCTTTATTTCTATGGCTCGCTATTTCGAAAATTTAGTTTTCCCCGAAAATTGGTATTTTCGGGTTCCACTCAGAAGTATATACTGCTGTTTCAGAAGGATTTTGGTTGAGAAAATTATTTTTTGATTTTGGAATTAAATATCGGTTTTCGAAGATAATCAAAGATGTTTGGCAATAATTAAAAATCCTTCAAATAATAGAAGAGTTAAACACATAGAATTAAAGTACAGTTTTGTTTCTGAGCATTATAAAAATGGTTTAATGGGATTATTTTATATATCAACAAATTTACAAGAAGCTGATATCTTAACAGAAGGTATTGGTTATGATTCGTTTAGATATCTATTTAGGTTTGAAATTTTTTAGTGAGGGTGTTAAATGACACTAAAAACTGCCTAGTTTAATTAGATGTAGATTACGTAGGTGGCGTAATTGTTTTTTTTTCTGTTAGATTATTAGTAGTAGTCGTCTATGCATTATTATGAACGTGTTTGTTTCCGTTGAAAATAAAGTTTTAGTGTTCAGTGAGTAAATTATTTGGTATCAATAACAAAATGTCCAAGAAGTGTGTCTATCTTGGTCGTGTTATTCGATAAAGCTTTTGTTGCGAAGGTAGAGCCGATAGAACATTAATCATTGCTTTGTAGTCTTTAGTAATTGTGTCTGATATTTTTCCGTTTTCATAGGAGGAGATTAGAATCGATTGGTGGTTTGAATTTTGGGTGTTGTGTCTGTTAATTTTTGACAATTTATTCTTTTTCTTTTAGTTTTCGAAGAATGTTTTGTAGTAACTTTTTCATCTTCGCTAATCACTTCGGTCTCATCGCTCGAACTAGGCAGATGCTAATTTTGATTTGGGTTCACATTAATTCTTGATATTGTTTGATTTGGATTTAAATGTTACTGGGTTGATGTGGTGTGGTTTACATTGTAGCACATTGGAATAGGAGTAAGCAGTAGCTGTACTTGTAGATTGAATCCACGGAATGGAGTTTCATTTGTAGAAGTTGATTGGTTGGTATGATTACTGGAGTGGTTGGTTCATACGTATTTGAGGTCCTTGTGTTTTTATGTATTGTTTTGCATCACATTTTGTGTTAAGGGCGGAAAAAAGACTGAGTGTATTACTGTCCAGGCAGCGGAATTTTTGCTCGTCCTTTCGTATCAAATATTTGAACGAGACTCTATACAAAAATAATAAGGTTTTGAAATCAACATGTTTAAATTGTAAATTAATGAGTGACAAAAAATTTATAAATTATTTATTTTTTTCAATATGAAGTATGTGGCGATATCTATAAGTTAACTAAAATCTAATACCATGTTCTGGTTTGTTGTTACAAAAAATAGCCCCACCTTAATTTTTAGGTCTGTATCTAGAAAATGGCAGAGTATTATCGAAAATATATTTTACCCTGTAGTTCAGAAAGATGCGATCTTAGACCCATTATTATTTAGTAAAATAATATTTTTACTTTCTGGATATAACATTTACAATTTGGACCACCCTGAATATATTGTAATAGAATGAATGAGACGGTTTTTTAGTGTGAAAATGATATTTAAATTTAATATTAAAATTTACAATGGGAAATTAGAATTAAATTGGGCGCCATTTTAAATAAATAAAAAGCTTATAAATTTGAAACAAATAAAATATAATTGCACAAATACATAATTGTATACGTAAATGCCAGTTACTATATTTTATCCATTAATACTAACAGAATCCAATTCCAAACTTTTCAGCCAATGTTCTGAAATGCATGCAATATCCACATTATGTTTGTGCAGCTCAACCTCAAACATGTCAACCTTATTTCTCAAACACTGAGCGTTCTGATGAAATGACCAATTTTATCAAATTATTGCTAGATCAACTTGTCCCTCTTCATTTCTACCATTCTCCTAAAGCACTCACAAGTAGGATCTTTGACGGAGTGATCTTCTCGCAGTGATTTTTTCAATTTTACATTGGCTTCATGACAGTTGATGCACTTCAACACATTTGACACACAGTTAGTAGTTTTGTGAGCCACAGTACAGTTAAAACAGGCCACTTCATTTTCATATTTTCCGGCAATATGACCATACCGACCGCACTTGAAACAACGAACAATGGAAAAATATTCCTGTAGTGCACATCGCCTCCACACAATATTCAGCCTTTCATTTTTACAAATCTTTGTTGTTATGTCTACTAAGAGTATGATGTTACCTTTATTAATTTTCCCTTTTTTCTTATATTTGGCGAGAACTTTAAGAGTGGCCGATTCATCACTTACTAAGTCATTTTGTATTTTTACACAATAATGTAGTCATCAGACCCATCTATAAATTCTTCCTAAACTCCCTTAATATTGATCTTCGGATTTTTTTGTTTGCTGTCTTCTACTTCATATTGTGTTTCCATCTCACTGTGAACTCTCTCCATGATTTTTTCCTTTGTTTGACTCTTCATTTTGTTTCAGCATATTACTAAAATTACTCTTTAATTGCTCTATAATTTTTACCATCATTATATCGAAATATTTTTTAATGAACTATTTATTGTTCGGCAATCTTCACAAATAAACTTTAATACCCTTTCACTTTTGAGTTGCTACACTTTCACTTCTAATGCATTGCCTCGCGAACACTCAATGCATTTGCTATTTCCACATATGTCGCATGCAAATACTCCAATTTTGTCAGGTGTATTCGTTTCTTACAGTTAATACATTTTTTTTAACTTAATAGCAGAGCGTAATTCAGTTCAGTTCAAATAATAGTACGAACGTAGTTTAAATAACTTCCCATATTAAGAATTACATCGCACATGAACAACACGGACTTTTTCTGGGCCATCAATACTTTCAAACTTGATATCCTATGAAACTAAGTTACTGGATGCCTTTGAGAATCGAATGAAAGTTGATAATATTTATACCGATTTTTCGAAGGTATTCGATATTGTTAATCATTACTTACTAATTGAAGAATTTAGTTTTAAGGACTTTGACATGCTTTTTCTGGAATGGCTTACGAGTTACTTCTGTGGAAGACATCAGTATATTAGAATTAATGGTTATTTATATAAGGAATTGATTTTCTTTCTGGCATGCCCCAAGGGTCCTATATCGGATCAATCTTATTTATGTTTATCAACGATACAACGTTTTTCATTGATAATTCTGAAACCTTAATTTATCCGGATGATGTAAAAATTTTTAGACTCATTTCCAGTATAAAGGACGTTAACTGTTGTATAGGGATCAGGATGGCTTAGTGAATTCGTCTTTGATTAACTGTCTGGCTTTGAATGTCGATAAATGTTTTCATGTTATGTTACTAGAATTTATAATATTACTGCATCATCAGTGGTAGTATTCTGAAGTGTCGTTCATCTATTAAGGATCTTAGTGTTGTTATGGATTCTAAATTTCTGCGAACACATTCATAGTGTTGCTAATAGAGGTATAATAAATCTTAGTTTAATATTTCATACTTGTAAGGATTTCCTCGTGCACTTTTACCTCGTTTATACATTTTTGGTCAGACTGGGTTTAGAGTATTGTTTACCAGTTTGGTCACCATATTATAACAATCATGTCCAACTAATAGAGGGTGTTCAGAAGAAATTTGCTAGTTATAATTGGTTTTATAATTATGGCCCTGGTTCAAAGGTGTTTAGTTACGATCATACGCTAACCAAGTTGAATAATATGAAGCTTGAGTATTGCCGTCTTTGAATTATGTCTGCTGCATAGACTTCTAAATAGTGGTATTGACTTATCTGATGTATTATGTAGATTGTATTTCAACACCTTTTCCCGTAACTGTAATTTTCGTCTGTTTTACATTGACTCCTATACCTCTAACTATGATTTCAATTCTCCCCTATCTCGTATGCAACGACTTTATAATGATAATGAGTGTTTTTTGATTAATTTCGTGTTTCTAAAGCTAAACTGAGGCAAATTTTGGTTTAAATATTTTGACGGTTGATTACTTTTTGTGAAATGTAAACTTTTGGTGTTTTATTTTAACAGTTGTAAACATTGATTTGTGAATTGTATATTAATAAATAAATAAAATATTCTTCCTAACCGAGACACGGGTTGTTTTATTTAAAAATTTTAAAGTGATTTGTGCTTACTATTACGATACCTTCTGATATTTTTATTTATACTTAACAAAAATGTTTTGCATATTTAGATTACGTTAAATTATTGTAGATGTTTTTTTCTTATTACTAGAGACGTACTGTAGGGGTAGAAACTTAGTTTACCCACTCTCATTACGATAGAATCAGTGTTTTTCAAGGAATCTATAAAAAAACTGGTTTAAAGAAATCTCTATTCTGTGAGGCCTGTATTTTTTCGTTTTGTCCATAGCTGACAGTAAAGAGTGTTTATTCTGAATGAAATTTATTACAAACAGCAACGATTACGATCGTAATACGTAAGAGTAAATTTATCTTTAAACATAGGTATTAACGAAAGTTAATCGGAATTAATTTTTCAATTGAACATTAGAAATGGTATTACTTCTTGCTAATTGTAAAAATATTTATTAAAAATTGACTTGTTCAAATAAATGACTACCTCTTAAAAGTAATGGGATACATTTGTACCCATGATTACTTTTTCGTTTGAGGTGCAAAATCCTTGGATGTGGAGAGAAGTCAAGGTGGAAATACCAAAAATGTCAAGTTCATATGTACCTATGAAAGGAAAGAAATTATTTTTTAACATTTCATCAAAATTGATAATTATCGATATTGTTTTTGCCTTTCGATGCGACATGTTATTTTTGTTATTTTTCGAATTTTATGTTAAGAACCTAGGGGTACAAATGTACCCATAATATTTGTCTACCTAAATATATATATACTTTTTGATTAATCAAATCTTATTTAAACCTATTTAAGTGTGTTTCAACCATAAAATAATTTTTCCTTACACAGGAAAAAAGTCGTTACTGAAAGTGTTAATATTATTATTTATGTGCATTGCCATGAGTTTCGTCGTTTTCACTAAGTTTAATATTAATTAAAATCATTAGTCGAGCATAAACCTTTATATCCAATTAGATTCATGCTGATGGTTTCAAATATATTTTTATTTCAGATATAATATTGTTACAAAATTGATGCAAGCCACAACCTTGCAGAATTTAAATAGAGCGAGAGGTCTTGATTTAGAAACCGACAAGAACACTTTAACCTTTGCTGGTATACAAAAATCAGATATCAACGCAGCTAAAAAATTAAAAAAACATATTAACCAACTAACATATGTCAAAAAACAATGTGAAAAGAAATTAATAATGCTTGGGTGGGATTCTGGATATCAATATGGAGAAGAAATAAAAAGGGTGAAGCTTTTAAGTTATACTAAATGCAAACTACATAAATTTTAGAAATCAATGAACAAGATTATAAAAATGATCCGAGACTATCTATAATCTTTCTAAAATTTAAGTCTAGTTTCGATTCTACTATAAATATACTTTTTGCGAGTTTAACATTTATATTTTAGGTTCTTTCACTAAAATTAATTTTGGATCATGTGTTAGGAAGAAAGTATTTGTCTCAGTTTCTACAAACATTAGCCAGTCATGATTTGATCAGATTTTGGTCGGCTGTAGAAGAGCTTCGGTCAGCCCAGAGAACTAATTGGCACCAAATTGGAGCAGAAATATTCTATACTTTTATAAGAAATAACACTTCTGAAATTAAAGTAGATAAAAACACTAAAAAACGCATGGAAGCCTTTTTGCTAGGTAAGTAATAAATGGTTTAATCAATAATAATAATAATAATAATAATAATAATAATGATAATGACCATATAGAAAAATTTCATAATGATAGCGATAATAATGGTAACAAAAATAATTAATAATTGACTTTTAGTTGCTCTTATAAGTAACTATAATAATGACGATAAGGATAATAAGAATAAAAATATAGATAATGATTGATAACGATAATATAAATTAATAACTAATTAACAATGAAAATAATTATAATAACAATAATAATAACGATAATAATGATAATGATAATATATAATTGAAAGATTTGTTTTTGGCGATTAACAACTAAAGTTGACGGTGAACGATGGGCAACTTCGACTTTGGCGAGTTTTGGCGGCTTAGAGACGAGCATCTAATTCCAGACTTTTTCGCGGCATTGTGATTGGTCGTCCTTTATCTGACAAATTGTCAATTTGAGTCGATGGCGGGAAATGTCTCGCCCTAAGCTAATTGAGGTTAGATTTCGAAGATTGATTTGTTCGAATATATTTTAGTTATCTGTTAAGGTTTCCTGAACATATTCCTGGCTATTAAAGGTCTATACCTTCAAAACAAATATTCAACAGAAAAGGAGTATAGATCGACTTAATAGTAAACGTGCAAATTACCAAGTGAAACTTTTAGTAATATACGAGACAATTACAAAGAAATTTCTAATAAATAATTACTATTGAGGGAGAGAACAAATTGTTGAAATGGGCCTAGTATATGTGCCAGAATTACTTTAAAGTTTCACTGAACGAACGTTGCGTCCTAGCTTGGGAAACACCTCTAAAATACGACCAAGGGCCAATGAAGAGGAGGAGACTTATCCTCTTTTACCAAGACCAACTGATCTATTTGTACATTCTGAGAAATCTTACACCACTTTGGTCTATTTTTTAACTATTTTTCTAAAATGCTTGTTGTATTTGTGAGATTTGTTGCCATAAAGTAAGTCTATTTTCAGATGTGTCAGGCTGACCTGTGATAGTTCTACCTATAAGAAAATGTCCGGTAATACATACTGCAAAACAGTAGGATTGTTAGAGAGCTTACATAGGGGTCTAGAGTTCATGATTGTCTCTATTTGGATCAGGATCGTATAAAACATTTCAAATGTAAATGAGAAGTTACCAACTATTCTATCAAGATAATACGTGCAGCTCTTAATAGCCGCCTCCCACAGTCCTTCCCAATTAGAAGCGTAGTAGGGCACTATAAACTTAAACTCAATTTAATTTTGTGTGCAAAAATTCATAAAGTTCCTTTAATTAAATCCTGACGTCCTAGTTTTATATGTACGGCTTTGGTAACCATACAAACAAATATTACAATATATGCCTTTATGAGAGGAGCTTTACATAAGTGCAATGATGTTAGATAGAACGGGCCACCGTAATCAATCCAACTTTTTTCAGGGGGTCTTGAGACAGCAGCTCGTTTTAGATAGGTCAGCCATTAGCTCTTTTTGAGTGCGAGCCTTGAATCTATAAAATGTGTGACAATTTTTAATAAATTTCTTTATTTAATTTAATCTATTTGAACGCCAGAACTTTAATCTAAAGTTAGAAAGTGTTGTATCCTATTACTTGATTACTAAAAGACGGTAGATTTTTTATAGACTTTTACTATATAAATTCAACTATACACACAATGCTTTGTTTCATTGAGCGTCGACTATCTAACCTTGCTTTTTGTGGTCCACGTCATTGGACTGAGGTTCTTTCAATTGGTTAAAAAGGTTAACTGGTCGTGCTCTTTAAAACATTTCTCCCTTCTTAAATTAAAACATAAACATAAAAAATTATGAACATCAAATATAAAATATACAAAACGAACATTGTAAATATTTTTTTTATAAATCCAACCTATCAGGTCGTTTTATCATTCTTGAAGAGCGGCGAATAATAGGGCTTGTGGGATACGTCGGAGGGGGAGTTTTGGGTTTTAAGGAATTACTAGGTATAGTGTTTTCTGTTGGTTGAACATACGGAGACTCCACTTTTGAAGTATTTTGATTTTCTAGATTTTCATTAATAGGACGAGAGTCATTACTTCTGTTTATATTAGTAACTGGTTCATACCCAGTAAAGTAACATTCGCTGTGAGGTCTTTTTTCATATTGTCAGAATTAATAAATTTCACTTTTTCTTGACACATTACTAAGTAAGTTGATGTACTTAAAATATGTAAGATTCTACCTTTAACCCATTTCTTCTCTTTTTCTATGTAAATCCAAACCAATTGTCCTTCTATGAAGTATTTTCGTATTTCATCACTCCTCTTTTGTAATTGCAGGCTATTTCTGTTTTTAAATTTGAAGGTTTCAGCATCAAACTTCTAGGACACTGTTTAAATATTAATACAGCAGGAGTCTTGTGCGTGACACTACTTGGAATATTTCTATAACTGAATAAAAAGTTATCAAGTCTATGTTGAAGTGTTAAATTAATCTTATTTTGATATAAAGTCTTTCGGAGATTTTGCTTAATAGTACTGACCATTTTCTCAACTAATCTACAAAATTTTTGAAGGTCTTCACAATTATAAGGAGGACCATTATCTGAAACTAGGGTCGAAGGTAAATCAAAAATTGCAAATGAATGTCTTAATCGTTCAATTGTTTTTAATGCATTGGTTCCTGTACACATTATATGAGCATCTACCCATTTTCTGGAAGAATCAATAGTAAGTATATCTATATTTTCAATTTTTAGAAAATCTATATGTACTCTCCCAACTTTTATTGGAAGTAGGCCACAGTAATAATTTAATTTCCTTTAGTTGAGGAGAGAGCACTTGACAAGGTTCACATGTCGACGCTAGTTGTTCAATATTTGTGTCTTATCAAAGCTAAGGTTTCCTTTTCAACCTGCACGTAGTTTTCTCTGATGTACTTAGACTACAGGAAGCAAACATGACAGGACGTATTTCGTTATTTTTAATACAACTCGAAACAGCTTGCGACCCATAATTACTAGCATCGGCAGCAATTACTATTTGACAGTTAGGATCGTAATATTCCAAAGTAATACAGTTAAGTATAGCTTATTTTGACTAGAGCCAGGCGTAACTTTCATGTACAAACGTGTAGGAAAAAGAGTACATTTAATTCAATTTTTAATAAGGGCATGATTATAGGATTTTTAGTACAAATACCGTTGCACGTCAGGAGTGACGTACCTCTTTCGTCATAGTACTGCCAACTAATTAAAATTTCCCTAACTAACATAAATCATACGAAACATCACGAAAATTCACGAGGACTCATGAACGTAGTCACAGTACTAAAAAACCGAAAAAGTAATCGTAATTATTTTGATAATTTTAGAATTATTTCAATTATATTGGCTTATATACGTCTTATTCTTTATAATATAAAGTTTATAAATCATTATTATATGTTTAGTACTCAAAAAACCATAATTTACATTAAATCATTTTGAAATTTTCTACGCCCATGAGACTCGTATTTATGATGAAGAAATGACATTGTAGCGATTGGCATGCCTTGATGCGACGTTGTCGAGTATTTAGATTGAAATATTTCAACGATTTCTGACGTCCGGCCGTCAAACAGTTGTGTGTTTTCACCACGTTTTCGGTAATTTTATAATATTGTCTTAATTTTTTTGCTTTGCTAGATAGTTAACTTATAAAAAAAACTGTTTTTTTCAAAACAAACATAGTGTGAATAAGCTGATTATTGACGTTTATTTCTACAAAATGCCAAAAAAACTAAATAGTCGTTGTAAAGAGCTTGTATATTCATTAATACAGTACTTTGAACGGGAGCGTGATAATAATGAGCCACTATTACCCTTAACTGCCGTCAGAGAGGTAAGTTAAAGATTATACAAATGTCTAGAAATATGAAATTGTTTTCTTGTCTATTTTAGCGTCGAGTATTTAGATTGAAATATTTCAACGATTTCTGACGTCCGGCCATCAACCAGTTGTGTGTTTTCACCACGTTTTCGGTAATTTTATAATATTGTCTTGATTTTTGAAACTTCTTACATTCCTCGACAATTTAGACAAGCCGACAACACTGCAGGGTCGTGATCTCATAATTGATATATGACGTGCAACGGGATTTGTATTAAAAATCCTATACCATTGTGTAAGTTATCGCAAGCAAAATCTACAAGGCTATCATCAGCAAATAGACGAAACTTACATTTACCCTTAGAGTTAACTATATCGTTGATATATACCAAAAAAAACAATGGTCCCAAAACACTGCCTTGGGGAACACCAACATTGTTTTCTATTTTTTCGGAATATATTTGGTTTAGTTTTAGTTTCTGTTGCCTATTTGTTAGATAATCAATTATCCAGTTCAGTAATCAATTATCCAGTTCAGTGCCATCTCATCAATCCCAACACCCTTCATTTTGCTTATAAGTCTCCCTCTATCAATTGTCTCGAAAGCTCTCTGCAAGTCCAGAAATACTGCTATAGTAATGAAATTGTTTTCTATATTGTTTCTCCAATCAAATAATACGCCTTGTAAAGCAGTTTATCAAACAGGTATTTAACGAAACAATCAAATTATATCGAAAATCCAGAAGCAAAATTAAACAATAAAATCAAATATCAAAAATCAAGTAACGAAATGAAACACTAAAAATCAAATATCAAAAATCAGCAAATATTTTCGGATCTATAAAATAAATATTTTCTTACTCTTTCCAAAACACTTTCTAAATGCACATTCGGTGGCGGAACGGAAAAACGGTCAAGACCCAGCTACAAGAGTCCCATTGCCCCTTTTATCCTATTGTCTCCCCCAAAATATTAACAATTTAATCTACTGGGGCCAAATCTCTGCTTGCTCACGAAAATTTAAAAATTAACGGATATGACAATATTTAAAAATGACCAGAGTATCAGATGGGTATTCTAACGTAAAATAAACTGACAGATACCACATCTGATATACCAAAAAAAACTTCAATACAATTGTATCCTATTACTGGATTACTAAATAACAGTAGACTTTTTACAGACTTTTAGTATATGAATTCAACTATATACACAATACATTGTTTCATTGAGTGTCGACTATCTAACCTTCCTTTTTGTTGTCCACGTCATTGAACTGAGGTTCTTTCAATTGGTTAAAAAGGTTAACTGATCGTGCTCTTACAACAGAAAGAACGGTTTGTGCACCAGCGTGTCTCAATCGCACATGTTCATTATTGAGCATGAGTGAAACAAAATAATTATGGGAGGGCAACAATATTGGGTATTTTTGAGAATGAGTTGTAAAGAGTGATTCATCTCTTGACTGTTAATGGACCACTATATCCCTTAGAGGGTGTCTTAGTCACAAATGTATTGTGAATGAAACGTGAACAAAATTTGGTAAAACGTCCAGAAGTCATTACTCTGGGTTTCTATCAAAGAGGCAGGGGTTAATTTCCGTTCTTCCGACAAATTCGAAATAACATTATTGGTGTAACGCGGGGTTTTGTAGAAAAGTCGGGCCATTCCACTACCGTTTATTGTCTAAGTGCCTAACATGGGATCAAGAGTAGGTTGAAGTTATTTCTTGGCTTTTTGTAACTCTTTTGGCTCCAATGCAGAGCAACTTCAGAATCTGTATACAAATGAACATATGAGGAGTAAATCGATTCTCAAAAACTCTTATGAGAGATTTGAATAGGGTGACAATAACATCTGACGAAGCGCCCATTTAAAAATAAAAATCGATAAATTTCAGGATTTTCCCATAAAATCGCCGATTTACGAAATAATGAATTTATTCCTTTCATTTGGATCATTTGGACTATACTGTATACACTGTGCGCGTTGAAATACTTTTCAAGAATTTTGTGAAACTGCGGAAGTTGAATAGCAGAGAATACTTAGATACAGTAAAACGTGCTGGTTAGCCTTTTGCCAGCTGTCGAAATCATTTGAAAATATACGATCCTTTCAAATCCTACTTTCTATCACAGGATAAATTTACTAGAATTTCAATAGAGTTTTTTGAAAAAGAATATTAAAAATTTGGCTACAGTTTGTCCATAATCAAGCAGCTCTTTTTCAAAATACTATAAAACTTATTGAAGGTGATAAAATTTCGGTAATCGAAGTAGCAAATGAAGTTAATAATTTAAAAATTCAGTGTCAACAGCGGTTAGAAAATAATTTTCTCCACGACCATTAGTGGAATGTGCTAATTCCAAAATTATTTTTAATAATATAATGCAAACATTCTCACTCTTGAGAGAGAATATTCATTCCGTAACACTTGCCTCTTATGTGTTTTGCATGTCGATAGCCATGGATGTCAAAACTGTCAATGTCAGATGCTCAGATGCAAATGGCGGCCTTGTAACAATCCATTTTCAAACAACATGGATAACCATGGATGCGACAATATCGATAGCCATGGATGCCAAGACTGTCAATATCAGATGTAAATGACGGCAGCGTAATAACAAATTTTAATTTAAATAAAATGAGTGAAGAATCGAGTGAACTTTTGGTCGTGGAGAAAACACAGTCTGTTACTCGGTTAGAATAACAACATTTTTTTCATTCTAACCTTGTTACAGAATTAACTATCCGTAATAGTATAAGCCAGCTAGAAGAACAAGGTGCAATAAATCGTGCAGATATCATCAATCACGTTAAAAAGTTCTATAGTAACTGCATAGATTACTTAGAAGAGTGGACGGTACATGATAATGAAAATTTTCATTGGGTTACATTAAAACAAGAACTTAATTGGAATGATGTGCAAAAATCATTCGATCATATTACTCAAAATTTCCCATAATATTTCCGAAAAGAATCTTTTTATTGAGGTATCATTATTAAAAAAATATGTTGATAGAGAAAATGTTAAATCTTAGGCATAATCCAAAATCACAATAGAGAACAATGGTTAGAAATGTTTCATCATTTTGAAACAAACCATGTTCAATATTCCTTACTAGGAACTAATGCTGCGACTGAACGCGTTTTTTCTACGGTAAATAAAGTGTGGACATCATAAAAATCACAAATAAGTGCTGAGACTTGAAATCCATTTTATGTGTGAAATATTATTGAACAAATTCTTGTGAAAAATTTCATGACCTTTTAAACAACGACGTGGATCTACTAAACAACAATCACTCAAATGACAAATATGTCAAAGAATAAAATAATACTATACATAATTTTTTAAATGTATTATATTTGTAAATTGTACTTATGTTGAAATTAAAAAAAGATATTACTATATTATTTTTGCGTTCTAAGAACATTTTTGTTGCTCCATATATACTAAAATTTTAATCAAGAAACAATCCCACGCGCTTTACTAATGTTAAAATCTGGTCACCTTATAGGTACTATAGTAATTTTTGGTCGGCATAAAAATGTAGTTTTGCTTGTTTGCATTATACTGGCGATAGTGAGTCATTTAATTTGTCGTATTCAACAGATACGTATGTACTAATTTGCAAAATCTAAAAAGTGAATATGCTATTGTTTCATATTAACTTGTATAAATCAATAATAGGTAAAACTATCTGTCTTCTAAAAATATCAATCTATATTCTGTTACAATGTTCTCAAGAATTCCAGTAACAGTAATTAGGGACAAAATTAGAAATTATGTTAATGTCAAGTGTGATTCTCTACATCCAACAAAGAAAAACATTTTAAATATAAAATCCTTCATTATGAAGGTATTAGGCATCAAAACGATGCCATTAGTGTCGATATGTGGGTGTCTGAGATGTTGGTGAAAAAAAGACAACTGGGTAATGATTTATAAGAAGCAGGGCAAGACATGGTGTCACATGAATGTGCTAAAGATAGATGATTTTGCAATTTGGAAATGGTGGTACTGTGTGTATGTATGCCACACACGGAACTGACTCATATGACTTCAAATTAATAGCAATTTTAACAATTGATGATTTTGGTGAAGGCTTTCCAGTTGCTTTCCTAATAAGTAACAGAGAAGATTACACAATTCTGTTATTTCACATGTAAAGGAACTCTATTGCAGCTAATATATTCATGTCTGATGATGCCACGTAGTATGTGGATAGTACATGATAGTACGTGGAAGATGAGAGAACAGATGAGGAAAAGCACAAATTTGTAAGTGATTATACTTGTTGCTACACACACACATTATCATGTTTATAGACTTATTTTATCACTTCAATATTTGTAGGTTCGTGACATTATATTTGTCATAATAGAAGAAATATATGAGAATAATTTTCTAAATTATAAGTTTTCATCATTTTATTAAAGATCGATGATTATCATCTTTGCTTCGAAAATTATTTTAATATCTATTATACGAAGAGATGTAGTACTTGGGCTGCATGAAATAGAATTGGTTCCTCAGTAAATATTAACATGCATTTGAAATCGATGCATAAAAAATCGTATGAAGTTACAAAAAATGATGCACTTGAGGAAATTCACACATGGAACTTTCTTTATAACTGATGTAATATTTACATTCATGCTTATACATGCACTTGTGTGGATTACATGTCACGTTCAAATATGTATAAACATATTCGCACAGTTTGTAACCTGGTTTCTTTTGTGAATTATAGATAAGTAATACAAAAGAATTATATACCAAAAGGAAGCACGTGAAATTAAATATCAGTTAAGTGAAATAAATAATTCCATCCAATCTTCAATGTAGACACCTATTAATCATATTATTTGTATTTTGTTCAATTTGAAGGTGACCAACTCAAATTTTTAAACACTTTACCATCAAATAGAAAAAATTAAAGTAGGTGAGAGATGGGTGAATGTGAACTGAATCTTAGAAATCTAACCATAATTAGCGTCAAGGGAGACATTTCACGCCACCGATTCAAACTGATAATCTGTCGGATAAATTACGACCAATCATAAAGCCGGGGATAACTTATCGCAGCTGTCGAATTAATATGGCGAATACGATGGGAGTTGTGTGATTTACTTTTGTCAAAAATATATCTCTTACACCCTTTGCTTCTTTTCTCTTTTGCGGATAGACGTACTAAGTTGCTTAGAGACCAGAAAACTGTTTTTCCTCTCAGTTTGATAAAGGCAGATTTACTGGACTAAATAACTTCTTCTTTGGGACTGATTGGTCTTCATTTTGAAGTACATAAGTCTTACTATTCAACTCTTCACAATATTATTCAAGATGGTATCGCAAAATTCGTAGACAAAAAACACTGTAAGAACTACTACCGAGAAAGATAAACTGCATAATACGTTTAAAAGGTCTCGTCTTCATGCAGATTACTTAGCTTTCTCCGAGAAAAAACGTTTAGTTAAATACAGAATAGAGTTATGCTATCTTACTTTTGTTACAATCTCTGAACATCTCATCTCTGATAATGTGACGTACATTTGGTCATGTGTCAAGAACCTAAAAAGAAACTTTGCCCTGCCAAACCAAATTATTTACAATAACTAGAACTAAGTAATCCCACAGATATAGCCAAAGCTTTTTCAAACCACTTTTAAACAACAAGTTATACGGATATCGACACTAATCCCATAGCAGCCTCATTTCTGGCTTTTTGCTCAACTCTATGCTCGCATATCGCATACTTTTACTGTAGAGGAAGTGGTTTCAAAGATAAACAGCCCGGACGTTGGTAAGAGTGCCGATCCCGACAGAATACTGCCATCACTATTAAAAAGCTGCTGTGACTCACTTTCTTTGCCTGAGTTTCATTTTCCAAAAATCATTTGACTATGGCACATTTCCTTCAAATTGGAAGTTTTCTACATTAGTTCCAATCTGTAGGCGACAAATCTGACAAAAAACTACAGAGGCATCTCGTTGATTTCCACAAACCAAAATTATTCCAATCTATACTAACTGATAAAGTATTTGCTACTTATAAACATTACATCTCGTTGCATCGGCATGAGTTTTATCAAGGTCGTTCAACTGCAAAAAACCTTACCATTTACTAGAATTACTTAATATCGTCACACGAATTTGGTTATCAAGTCGATGCTATTTATACAGATCTGTCCAATTTAACGTTTATCATAAGTTGCTAATCCAGAAACTCTCTGAAATTTGCATCTCCAGGTACTATCTAAAGTGGATCAGATCTTACTTAACGGGTCGCTCTTAACAGACATCGATTCAAAACTCAGTTTCCAGAGACATCCTAATAACATCAGATATTCTCCAAGTGTCACATATCACTTCTCTGCTATTTCTCTTATATATAAACAATGTAACAGAATGCTTCTTAAACAGTGACACCGATCTCGCATTCAACGAGCACCAATTATTCCATTGCATGTAAAGCTTTCAGGATGCACGGATGCATTAAACGGCACACATGACACATCTATGATACTAAAGTTATTATGGGCCTCTACAGGTCTCCTACAAATTTCGTTTTCCATACCAGCACACTTCCTACGAAACTCGTTAAATTTTACGTTACATGCAAATACTCGAAGTCAGAAGGAAATAGTCTCTTCTCTTGTTCCCTTTTAAATTACTCAATGGTCTGATTTCCTGCCACACCATTCTGGTCAAAATATACTTCCGGACACCCACTCGGCGAACACAACACACTTCGCTGTTGTACATCTGACAACATAGAACCAACTACAGGCAAAGAGCTTTCACGGATAGCATTTTCTTAAATTATAATAACTTTTATTTCCACTGTGATATTTTGAATTTAAAATACGGCTGCAAGTGAACGTATAACATGTATAATTTTAACAGAGAATGTCATTTCTCTCGTTGTATATTTTTTTCTCTTTTTTGTGCGGCGTCTAGACTTATTTTTTATATTTGATTTAAGATTACTTTGGTACTATTTAGAAAATTGTTTTCTGTAAGTATTACTAAATAAATAAAAAAAATAAGATAATAGAAGCTTCAAAACAAAATAGCAAAGAAATGGAGAAAGCCAGCACAGATGAAATTGATACTGTAGAGAATAGTAAATATATTAAAACATGTACCAAATGAGCCAGAAGCCATCCTATAAATAGCTATCCAGTGGATGGCAAACAGTGTTTCTAATGTTATAAAATAAATTACTTTATACATTGTTGCAACCAATATCAAAGACAAATTAGAAAGTAGAAAATTAACTATATTTGAATAGTTATACAGAACTAAATTTAATAAAAAGAGTTGAGTAACTAAATACAGAACATAATTATAATAGAAGAATATATATAAGTATAGGGTTTATAAAGTTTGAACCATATCACATAGAAATAGAAAAGGATGCAAAGCCAATAGTACACCCGATGAGTACCTATACCACTAACTAAAACTTTAAATATTAGTTTAGAAGAACTAATAGAAAAAGTGGATGGACTGTCTGATTTGGATCTAAAAGATCTACAATCTTTATAAATTGTACATATCCATTATTAATATATCTCATCAAAAGATTCTAGAACAATTGGGCAAATAACTGTACAGGCAGAACCGACTACACAGATTTCCAAAAACAAAAACGGAACATATGTATTCTAATGCTTTATCCAGTACTAAACTAAATGCAATCGACCAGTTCATAGTTTCAAATGTATGCGCGATGAATGATTAAACATTCAGCTGTGCGGCTGTTCCTTCCACCTTCTACCATTACCGATACTCGTTATAGAGTGTTACAAGAAATTATCTTATTTTAATTTTATTTTCAATTTTCGAAAGACTGTAGCGACTGAAATTAAAATAATTTAGTGTTAGTTTTAAAATATATATCAAACAACAAAAAATACAAATTTTAAAGTAATATTTTGAGCGTCACTAAATAATTGAAATTATAAATTTATTATTGCATACGAAAACATGCCAAATCCATGGCAATCAACTATTTCTCGAATTATAACAAAATTTGAAAAACACGCTTGTCTTCAAAATTTCCGAAAATACCGATGAACTACGTGTTGCAGTAATTAATGAAGAACGTCAAAATAGAGAAATGGATGTATGTGCCATTGTGGAGCCTGTGAACCTTGTTCTAGTAGAAAAATTGTGGAACAAATTAATATGAATGAACAAACTGTCCGAAACATTTTCAAGAGAAATGAATACCGTTATTTTAAAGTTCAAACAACACGGGAACATTTTCCCGATGACAATTTCAAACGCAAGGAATTTTATGAATTGATGATGAACCAACAAAACCAAAACATTCTATTTATAGATGAATCATAATTTTCTCTAAATAAAAAACACAATCCATCCGTTGTAAGATATTGGTCACAGAAAAATAAGCACTTGAGTGCTCCCGTGCGTACATAATACCCTCAAAAACTTAATGTCTGGGCAGGAATTTTAGGAGACTATATCATAGGTCCCTTCTTTATTGAGGATAATCTAAACGGCGTCAAATATCTCCAACTGTTTCAGAATGAAATAATTCCAACAGTTCGTCAACTTTCGATAAATTTTGGGAATATTAGGTATCAACAAGACAGTTGTGCAACCCACAATGCAAGAGTTGTGATGCAGTAGTTCCTTCCTAATTGTCGGATATCAACTAGCGGTACGATTCAGTGGCCCCCGGAAACCGTAGATTTATCGCCTAATGATTTTTTTTGTGTGGATTTCTTGAAGAAACCATTTATCAACACCAATTTGAAAGACGTACAACATTAAATTAATTAAGGGACAGAATCATCCGACGTTATGCAAATATTACGCCAAATCAACTGGTAAATATGAGGTCATCTTTGTACCACAGATTTGGCTACTGTTTGGCACAACTGGGAGATGTATTTGAATCTTAATTACGTTAAATGTTTTATTTCTTTCTTATCTTTTGATTTAACGTTTTATTTTTTTTTAGATTTTGGTGTTATGTTTTTTAGAATATATTTTTTTTTAGAAATAAATTGATGTTTTTTAGAATATGATGATTTTTTTAGAATTTAGAATTTTATAAGAAATTATTTATATTATTCTTTATTTTATTTATTCTACGAAATATATTTTTCTTTTAGAATTTCTTTTGTTGTTAATGCAGAAAGATATCGTAATACTCGTAATACTAGTAAATAATTCAATGAAAATCCTAAAATTATCTTATTGATGTTTTAGTAAGTATGTAATAAACAAATGAGTTTATGAATAGAGTGATCCCCAAAATACCACTTTAAAATTTGTATTTTTATTCTTTGATATACATTTCAAAAATGACACTAAATTATTTTATTTTTAGTAGCTACGCGCTTATCGAAGTTGATAAAGAATGTTGCAGAAGAAATTAAAATACACAATTTCTTGTGCCGTATCGAGTATCGTTTTAGTGGTGGAAGGGACAGTCGCACAGCTGAATGTTTAATCATTCGTCGAGCATAAATTTGAAACTATGAACTGGTCGATTGCATTTAGTTTAGTACTGGATAAAGCATTAGAATACATATGTTCCGTTTTTGTGTTTGGGAATATGTATAATAGACTCAAATATTTCAGAATAATATATATATATAGTTAGGATAATATATATTTATTAATTTTTTTTAAACTCTTTACTTTTCAAATCTGACAATCATGACAGTCTAATCAATAACTTAATCGTCTAAACAAATTCAACTACTATTTGATACCAAAAATTACATAACCAAATCCCCAAATTTAATTTTTTAACTAATATCACACTCAATATTATTTAAAAATTAAATTTAACATAACTTTATAAAATTGTAAACAAGTAAACACTCATAATATTAGTGTCCACACACAAGTATATTATGTACTTGTATTAATCCATCTAATTGAACTATTATGGAAATGAATTAGTTAAAAGATTAATTCAATTTTAGGAGATAAAGGACCAGAAGTATTTTATGAAGTTCAGAATCAAGTTCTACAGATAATTGAAGATAAATATTATCAGCCATTCTTAATTAGTGATTACTATAAGGAAATGGTTATTATAATTGATAATGAGGAAAATATAGCTGATGATACTGGTACAGGATTGGATGAGCGACAAATGTCTACAGATTTTGCTGACAGTCCTGAAAATACTCTAAATGTTGGTGATCATTCCAATTACGCTAGAAGAAAATTAGATCAACTCGAAGAAAAATTGAATAACAAAAATCAGGTATTTAATCGACATATTAAATATTCTGTGAATATTATTATTTTATATTTTTTAGGCTTTAGCCGCTCTAAGATCCTCTATGAGACCGGAATCTAAAGTTTTGAATAAATTAGAAAAGGAAGTCGAGTGGTTAGAAGGTGAAAAAAGGCAATTGGAAGCACACATAACAAGAACCGAAGTATGGGCAGATAATTTAGGTAGATGGAGAGCTTATGTTCAATCTGTGGAGGTAATTTTATAGAACAAATATAAAAACTATTTTTGGGCAACTATACAAGCATTGATGTTTGACAATTAACGTTCACATATACAAAAAAAAAACAACAAAATGGCGCAAATGGCTCTTGTTTTAATTTTGATCCTTAATATATTAGAATATTAAAAAATTACTATGTATACGTTTTGACGTTTATTGACATATATTTTTATTTTTTCGTATCTTCTTATTGTAAATGTCTACCTAGTAGAATTCTCTAAACCAAAATAATTGTCCTTTTGCCACAAATTAAAATGATGTCCATGTTGTCCTCTCTTCTAAGACTTCCTGTAAGAGTGTGGGTACCTTCACAACTAATTATTTTAGCTAGTCTTATTGCCTCGGGTAGTGTATCAACTTCACCACAGAAACGACGCCAGCTAGCTCTTTTACTTCGTCGCTTTTCTTGTTTAAAATTTCTACTTTAGTTTACTAAGCCTCGCTCCCGGCGGTGCTCCGAGGTTCCGCGACCTGCCGATAACCTCCGGATAGGGAGTGTTACCAGCTCGTAGTAGAGTTCCTACTGCTAATAAGAAACAGAAGACATCATTTTAATGCTGATTGGGAAGAACAATTCTGTTTCATTTATTATAAAAAAAATTGTATATTTATTATGCAATTGTGATAGCTAAAAAATGTAACGTGGAGAAACATTTTGACATTACTGCTACAAATTTTAATAACAATTTTCCAGCAAATTCGAAAGAAAAAATATAACCTAAAATTCAACTTAAGTAAACAGCAGAGCCTATTTATCAAACCAATCTGCTAATCAAAAAAAGTACTACTCTCTCCCCTTTTTCTTTCTCTCTTGCTTAAAAATAAAGTGGATGAAACAAAAAGTTGCTAGATTTGAGTACGTCGTAACTTAATAACAAATTACATTGAAACTTGATACGGAAAATTGGTTTCCGTTATAAAAAAAGTAACAAGAGAAAGTTTTTATTAGATCTACCCTCAATACAATTAAAGAGGGCATCATTTTTAGTCAGCATAATAAAAAGATGGAGTCAGATATCTTCAAGCCTGTATTTATTCAAGAAACGTGGATCTATAGTAAGGGAAGCGACAGAAAAAGTTGGCAAGATGGAACGATGTCCACTGCAAGTAAAAAAACCAGAGATGGTGTTAGATACATTATTGTTCATGGTGGAAATGAGGACGGGTTTATAAAAATGCGGGCTTGATTTTTAAAAGTAATAAAAATACCGAAGATTATCGCAATAACATGAACACGACAAATTTTGAAAAATGGTTTAAAACGCAATTTATACAAAGTCTCGAATACTCCTTTTTAATTATTATAACGCGAGTTACCATTGGCGTTATACCAGTTCCGTGCTATAGTTGGAGTAAAGCTAAAATGGTAGAATGGTTGGAAGAAAAGAAAATAAGGTATCCATTAAATGCGGTGAAATATCAGATTTGTAAAGATATAGGTAAAAATCTACCAACAAAAGAATTCCATTTGGATAAATACGTGGAAGAATACGATTATAAAAGACAGAATTCCTTCTTATCACTACCAGTATAGTGCAATAGAGATGGTGTGGTCACAATGCAAACATATTGTAACGTGCTTTCCAGCGGTTTCTAGAAAACGTTGGTTACGTAGTGGCGCTATGCGGTAACTAGATGTGATTTGCCTCGGGCGCCTGTTTATTTAAGTGGTTGTCTCCACTTCCTTTCGAATTCAGCGTCAAAAGGGCCCGGGTAGCAATAGATGGTAATACAGTAATTCCAGGGGTCAAAATGTAGACAGACTCACCAGATTCTAACAGTGAAGTCAGGATTTAATTGTCCCCATTGTAGTATTCGAAACTACCGGCTGCTGATTATTTCAAATTTATGACTAGAATCGTAGTGGTTAAAGAAGGTCAATAAATAAAATACGGAGGTTTAAAAATATTTACATATATACTTACGGATGGCAGTGCAGGACTCAAGCAGGTACGAGTTATCCACTCTCTACTTCTAACTTTATAGCGAAGCGGTGTGTTTTACTTTTCAGTCCAGTGAGAAAAAAAAATACAGAAAGAAAATCCGGAAACGTCCTATATACTAGAGTATCACGGGGTGAGGTTAAGAGTATAACTAAACACTTTGAATAAGCGAGGTTGTACCAATTAGGGTGTGGGACGTCTAGTAAACTATAGAAACTGACCGGAAGGTATGTCCACCTGCTCGAACTCTTAAGTCTAGCGAATGTACCTTCTAGAAATCCGAAAAATTGGAAAACAACCAATACACTGAGAAAGAGACAACCGGTATAAAATAAAGAAAAAGTACACGGGAGAATCTGTTCACAGCTCGAATTCTCAAGTCAGACGAAAATATCCTTAGAAAATACGAAAATTCAGACAAATGGGAAAATATAGTACATGGGACAATTTCAATTTATCGCTGTCACCGTGGAACAAGATCATTTAAAATGTTATTTGCTTATTTATTTGTTTTGCGACCAAGGCTATTCACATAGAAGTCGCGAAGGATCTAATTTCTGAAGCATTCTTGGTCGCCCTACGCCATTTTATCACCCGTTGGGGTCGTTGTTCTCAGATCCACAGCGATTGTGGAACTAACTTTATTGATGCCAACCGTATTATGAACAAATATCTATAACAATCCGCGGAAACCAAAAGGATCAAATGAATCCCACCCATTTGGTTCTAGTCATTGGTACTCAACTTCTTAGCTATGAAGAATTCATCTCCCTGGTCATTCAAATTGAATTGTTGAATTCACATCTCTTGACGTCTGTTAGCTCTGACCCCAATGACCTGAAGTTCTCGGTCCCGTCAATTTTCTGACTATGGAATTTTTGACCTCTTTTCTGGAACCTGAATTGATTCAATCAATGACGATGGCAATTTGTCCAACAACTCCTCCAAGATTTTTGGTCTCGATGGCATCAGGAGTATTTTCATACGCTATAACAATGTGGAAAATGGATTGTGACACTAACCGGTCTAAATTTGAATTGGGAACTATGGTCCTTATAAAGGATGATCGATATCTTCCCCACCACTGGCGAATAGTACGCATTCGACAATTACAATCAGTTCGTGATGGAATTTATGGAGTAGGGACAGTGTTGACTATCGATAGAACTTCCACTAAACCCCTGATAAAAATATTTCC
The DNA here is from genome assembly GCA_951812935.1 of Hermaeophaga mercurialis. Taxonomy (NCBI): domain Eukaryota; kingdom Metazoa; phylum Arthropoda; class Insecta; order Coleoptera; family Chrysomelidae; genus Hermaeophaga; species Hermaeophaga mercurialis. The sequence goes on from OX638364.1 coordinate 30,697,942, forward strand.
AAAATTGTTTATTTCATTTGCTTTCTTTTTTGAAAACAACCTTGATATTTTGGTAGGAATATTCAAGTTTTCTATTTGTCTACTTCTGTTTTGAGGATATATAAATCGCCGCCGACATATTGGTAAAAATATGTGCCAGTAAATGAAAATTTTATCGTTAAACCCAATCCCAAATAAGACAATATTATTGTTTATTTAAATCGTATGTACCTTATTCAGAGCTAAACGCCGCTTATAAAAATCCGTTGCTATTTGGAGAGAAAACTACTTGGGATAAAATGTTCATATGATGTTATTGAATATTTTAAACTAACGTCCGTTAAAACACCCATTCCTACGGGGAGGAATAGAAAATATATTTATTTTAATGAGAATGCATTAACTGCAATAAAATTGTTTTAATAATAAGAATAACTTGTGTTTACCTAGAGACTTCTTGTAGTAGCTATTCCTTTTGTGAGATAATACAAAGATTTAGACAACTCGAGCAAATCAACTAATAAAAGGGTCTGGTATCCTGGGTTTTGGGAATCCAGAACTCCAATATTTTCATTGTTTTGTTAAAGATTGCAAAATTATAGTTTATGTATACGGTACCAACGGACGAGATGTGATCTTCGAAAAGGATGATGGTCCTTTATTGCATTTACTTTTTCATAAAGGTCATTATAATGTAATAACTTTTGTAACTGCCTCTTTCTGCTATGGGTATTATTGCGAAAATGTCACATTCCTTATAAATCAAAAAGGTAATCATTATGACGGAGAAATATGCCTGAACTGTCAGCAATTTACGGAGATCTTTTCTACTAAAGATTTTATATTATTTTTTCGGTAACGTCTGCCGAACGGTCTGGTCAATAACAGATGTACGAGCATGTTTAAATTTATTGAACCAATATCTCACAGTTATCATAGATGATGAAGGGTTTTTATGTTTTTCCATCAAAAAATGAATAGCGAATTACGGATCGATATGGCCATTGTTCCATTTAATCGAGAAACACGAATACTTGTGAAACCATTGGCTGCTAATTAAAAACTAATCTATGAATCAGTTTGAAATTTAATATGATGTTGACAGATAGTAGTACACGACTTCCCTTAAAAATGCCACTTGTCTTCAAATACGGGTATTTATTGATCTACCCTTGTATTAACAAATTCGATTTGAAACAAGAATTGATGATAAGAGGTACAAAAGTAATATCCATAGTTATCGAAAACGTTAAATTTATAGATTCTTTGAATTACTTTCCTATGGTTTTCGTTAATTTGCCGAAATCTTTCAGTTTTTCAGCATTAAAGCAGAGTTTTTGCCACATTAATTTGTAATAAAGTTTTTTTGTCAATACGGCTGCCGTTCCAATATAATAGAATTAATTTTTCATTTTCATTTATTTTGATTTACATTTTTATTTTTGAAAATTGCGGTCGCGTTACAAATCTGGGCATAATTTTTTTTCAGTAGACCTGATTTTCGCGATATAAATAACAGTGTGAGACCGTATCCCTTCTTTGACTAATAGATGCGTATTAATTTCCTACTGGCATAGAAATGTGGAAGCAAGCACCTGTTCAGGAAATTTTAGAATTGAAACCGTAGGCAGCAGCGTTAAGAACAGTTGTTCGCGATACCAGAGCTGGGAAATAATGAAAAAGTTGTTTACCGGTTCCGCCCAGTTTTTTTTATTCAAAGCTTGCAAATTTCTTTGTCTACATTTCAATTCTGTTAAACAGTTTTAGTTTTGATACAATTAATTTATTCTTAAAATATAATTCGATTTTTATATTTATTTCCGATATTCTAGTATACCGGTCCCACGTCGCGTATTTTTATTTTGTTCAAATTTTCGTTAGATTTGAGAGTTCAAGCGCTGAACATACCTTCTGCATTAAATTTTATTCATCTTAGTATATCGGCGTCCCACGTCTCGTCTATTATATTTTTTTCAAATTTTCGGATTTATAGAAGGTATTTTCGCTAGACTTGAGAGTTCTAGTGCTGATCATACCTTCACGTTAAATTTTCTCCCATAATTCTATATAACATTTTGTCAAATTTTCGGATTTCTAAAAGGTATTTTTGCTAGATTTGGCACTGAACATACCTTTCGTTAAGTTTTGTTCATTTTAGTATATCGGTTGTTCCACGTCCCATTATGTTCTGGCATATCGGATATTTTCCGAAGAGTTTTTTTTTTAATTATTTTCTACCGAACTGAGAAGTAAACAAAACCGCTTCACTACTAAACCTGTCTCATCTAAAAATAGAGTACAAAAATATAACCCGCACTTGCTTATTGGGTATTTAACTTGGAGTGGGCTTTTACTTGTGATTTACAATAAATAACCCGTATAATACTGTATATCGTTGAAAGCTAATATCTGTAGGTAACTCAAAACATCTCTTTTTTATTTGAGCTTCTCTAGTAACGACAGTTATAAAAATAAATTTGAGTAAACTAGAAACCGGTAGTTCCGAACACTGCAGTGGGGTCAATTAAAGCCTGGCTTCACTGTTAGAATCTACCAAGTCTTATACACCTTGACCTCTGGAATTACGATGCCTCCATCTGTTGCTAGCCAGGCCCTTTTGACGCCGAATCGGAAGGAAGTGAAGAAAACCACTTTAATAAACTGGCGCCCGAGGAAAACCGCGTTTAGTTACCGAAAAGCATCACGTCAAATTTGCAGAAATCCTTAGAAAAGACGTTACAAATTTAATCGTGTAGAAAATCAACATTATATTGGCCCAATCCCACCTCCCTGAATTCCGTAGCTGTGATAATCTGAAACCGGAAGATCGTAATGAATTAATTCAATGGCATTCAGACACAGTTGCTGAAAATTACATGTTTGATTTTAAAAAGGAAATGTCGAATATTGTGTAACCAATGTTGATATTTGAAAGAATGCGTGTCTGAAATTAAGATAATTAATGTTAAAAGAAACAAATATTTGCACCTTTATGAAAGCAACTGCGATCGCTTCGTCTGCAACAAAGTTTTTCAAAAAAACTTTCTTAAACCGGAAACAATGGGCATCATACTTAAGAACGGCTATTCAGTAGATGATTTGGAAAGAAAAATAGTACGGAATTAACATTCATGATGCTGATAAAGAAAGAAAGGCTTTGGTAGCATGAATGCGCGCGGGTAAACGGATATTGCTCTCAGACAAATCAAGGCTGGGAATTTTAAAGAAATCTTTGATCCGAAATCACTCAATCCAAAATTGAAAAATTAAAATCAAAGAACTATGACGTCATTTAAATGTGGAAATGTGACTCGTAAAAATACGATAAATTTAATAATATATTGATTCATATCCTTTCTTGAATAAATTACTTCTTAATTCAAATGATGCATTCTACGGTGGACGCACGGGTAATGTTATAAATCATTGTAAAATTACGAAAAACAAGATAATCGAATATGTAGATGTGTGTTCTTTATATCTCGGGTTTGTAAATGCGAAAAGTTTCCTATTGGACATTCCGAAATTTATGCTGGTGATAAGTGTTCGTCTTTAATTTCATCGTCTGCCACCTGTTTGGTTAAATGTCAAATTCTATCGCCGATATCAGTTTCATCCTGTCCTTCATATCAAAGTACATAACAAATTACTGTTCGTTTTATGTCATACATGTGGCGGAGAAAATTTAAAATCGAAACGTACTTACTCGGAAGAGCAAAGTCGGTACCTACTAGCGTCGACGTGCCTATGAAACAATAGTCCATATAAATTCAATAGGACCATTCAAAAGTTTAACGTCGACCGTTACGTGTCGCAGCCTTACTTCTGTTCAGGGAAACCTCGGCCTTATGCTAGTGTGAAACAGCCAAATGGAATAAATTCACTATTTCATTTATTGTGCATATTTATAAAAAAAAACGAAACACGTCATTTTTAGGTTATGAAATCTCTTTCAGATGACAGTTCAATGTAGGGATGAAATTTTTTCGTTGTAGAATATCATTTCATAATCTAAAATTGGTGTATTTCAGAATTTTATATAAATAAGCAGAATAATTAAAATAATGAATGTGTTCCATACGGTATAATTTTAATATGATTAATCTTTCATTGTTAATTTTTTAGGTATCTGACGAAAAAGAACCACCTCAATTTGTGTTAGTGGTTCAGATGGCAGAAGACGATTCATCAAATGCGGAAGAAACAATTTGCACAGGCTGGGTAGTATGTAGAAATCTAACTCAATTTCAAGAATTACATAAAAAATTGAGACCTTTATGTTCAAATGTACGTAATTTGGATCTTCCAACTAATACTTTTAAATTTTTATTTGTAAAAAATGACAAAGTTTCTTCGGAGAAAGCGAAGCAACAGATACAAAAATATTTAAATGTAAGTTATTTTTGAATAAAAGTTTTTTGTTGTTTATACGCACGCGCACACACATTTGACCTGGCCGCGATTTTACAAAATATACATTACTCCATTACAAGGCACTCCCATGATTTTACGTCACTAAATTTATATACGGCCGCAGTACATACTCCCAAATATACTGCATGACAGCACCTATTTCTAATCAAATTTAGATTTATTTCATATTTGATCAGTGACAAGAAAGAATTTATGTATATACTTTAATAGTAAAAATGTGTGAAATTTAACTACAGCAGTTTTTAATTTAAGGTGAAAATTACATTTTAACAATAGACTTAACCAGATCTAATCTAATTTAACCTAGCCTAGCTTAGTCTAACCTAATCCACCAAAAATGAAGCAAAATTATTTTAAAACGTTGACGCAGTTCCTGATAATGGCTCTGTTTCGTTTTCGTTTGGCCACCCTGTATATATATTAATATAAATTTATTAACTTTTTCCATAATCTTTTTATTTTCATATTTGAAAACTAACAATCATTGACAATCTAATCCACAACTTCCTACTCCAATCAAAAATTTCAACAACTACTTGATACCGAAAATTACGTCACCAAATTATTACATTACAATATCCCCAAATGTGATTTTCTAAATAATATGACACTCAATATTATTTAAAAATTGAATTTTACATAACTTTATAAAACTGTAAACATGTAAACAATAAACAGAAATTGTAAACTAAAATAATTAATGAAGTATAATGAATACAAAAAATTTGTTAAGGAAACTTGATTACAAATTAAGAAATTAATAATATAAAATATAAGATATTTTTTTTCTCATAAATATGGTAACATTTTAGATGTTTATCCCCAGAAATAACCTAAAAATGTTATTTTAAATTTTTTCATGATTTTGAACATATTGCTATTGTACCATAATAAAGCCTGTCCACTTAAGTTAACAAGAATCAATTTTCTCAGTTCATTCATATTCTGAATGGATTCAGCTCTATTATTTAATCTTTGTAAAAATATTTTTGGATGTAATTTAATAATATTACCTTTAAATTTTCCCACTTCCATATTCATTAGTATGTTACTATCATTATTTTTAATTTGGCTTTTATTAACTTGTATTTCTTCTTGTACTTTAGCTTTACTCTCTTTCACAACATTTTCTATCTTGTTTGTTTCACTTCTGTTATTAGCTACATCATCAGTGTTCTTTTCCGGTTCTATTGCTATTTTGTATCACTCTTCTTTAATTTCCCCTGTCTTTTATAATTTGTTCTATTTTCTGATTCTTTATGAATGTTCTGTATGAATTTTTCTCCTACTTTGATATCATTTTCAACCGACTTATTTTCTACCCCTGTAAACCTATTTTCGACTTCGCTATACTTTTCTTCTATTTTTTATCCATATTGTTTATTGTTTCTTTCAATTTTGACTCTATTTTCTTTCCATGTTTTTTCTTAAGTTATCAATGCTTTCTTCAATTTTTTCTCTATTCTCTCTGTTTTCTTCTTTTAAAGTTTTTTCCAATTTTTCAATTTTATTATTATATTCTTAGAATTTATATTCTCAATATTATTTTCTTGTTGACTTCTATATCTTTCCTGTGTCTGTTCTATATTTTCTTGAATATATTCCCTGCCACTGCCTTGTGAATTCGTCTCATTTTGGTTTTCCATAAGTCAGCATTGTTACGTTCTCTTCTTCATCACTTCCTTCCATCACTTCTACTTTATCTTATTGTTCTGGTGCAAAATGTTCATTCCCACCTCCAGCCTCTTCTCTTCGATGAGACTTTCTCAGAATCATTTGATGCGACATTATTAATTGTAAATTTTGTTTCTGGGTTCTATAGTCTTTTTATCGTTGTGTCCCACGTTGCAGGCGACAAATTGTTATGAAATTATAAATTTATTAACTTTTTTAAAGTCTTTTTATTTTACATTACAACCTGATAATCATTGACACTCTAATCAACAACTGTCTATTTCCAACAGAAAAATTCAACTACTTGATACAAAAATTTACACAACTAAATTACTACATTACAAACACACTGTGTATATAAATATGACTTTTATTTAATTATATTAATAAACAAAACTAATTACCATTTGGTATACTCTTGATTAGTAGTAGTATTTTTTAATTCCTATATTTTTTGGGAAAATGCTTCACTCTATTTTCCTGCACAAAATGAGAATTTACTAATATTTATTATCATTTTCAGTTCGTTTTAAAAGATGATAGATTGAATCAAAGTGAAGCTATATACGCATTTTTGAGTCCAAGTTCGGAAAATTTAAAACAATCCTCACCCAATCCTAAAAAATCTCGATTTTCATTTTCAACGCTATTTAGAAGGTAAGTACAAAATTTTAGCAATATGCATTATAATAATAAAATCAAAATGTGAAATCTTATTAATAATATTTTGTTGGTTGGAGGGTAGTTAATGCAATATCGTTTCTGTTGTTCTGACACCGTTGCCTTGGACTTATTGTATCATCCAGTTTTATCTATTAGCTTTGAAAAGGTTTGTTACCTTTATGAGGTTTAGTACCCTATTTACTAGAGGTTATATTCAATAGCATTAATGGTTGAGTCGGGTCAGTGACTTAATTCTTCTACAGCAGATATTCACTTGTCTAATTATGTAGTGTTACAGAGGGATATTTTATCGAATCCCAGAGAGAACATTTTTCTCTAATTTACATTTTTCGTTATATGATTTCATGACTATCGCATTAGTAGTTATATCTGTCAATGTATTTAGTTGACCTATGCAAAAATATCCCAAAAAGCATGTGCTCCTAACAGGATATCGAGTTGCGAACTAATATTTTAACCTGTATCAGCAAAAATTAAGTTAGGTGAAATGGGAATTTCAGCTGTTTCATAGATTATGCAAGGTTGATAAGTAGATCGGAAGTTATTTCTTCTATAAGCGGAGCATGATATACCAAAAGTGCAATTTCGAGATAAACATTTTATATTAATTTTACTATTTTGTTAATTTATACTTAATACCATGCCTTGTATTATTCGTGGTTTAAAACTTAATTTTGGAGCAAAATCATTTGTAACAAAATTGATTGGGGACTAGCTAGCTAGTAAAATGTGACAATTTATTGGTTTACCATTTCTATCCATGGCTGTTACTAAAGCAGTAGATAAGCAACTGTTATTGATAGAGAAATATGATTGAGACCTAGAAGGTTTGTCAGTGTTTATTTAATTTTTCAGATTTGTGATACGTAGTTTGTGGGTTACTGCGAGATTAAAAATAAAGCGTAGTATAGTGTTGTTTGTAGAAATTCAGACGGAAAGAGATATGACGAAGCTATAAGTTTCCTAATACATAATCAAGATAATCTTATTCATGAATTAAATCTTGAAATACCACTCCGTTAAACAAGTATAGATTATTATAACAAGTTAATAACCATTTTAAGTAACAATCAAGAAAAATTCAAACAAGAATTAGAAAGATATACTACTGTAGTTACTTAAGCTTTCAAAGTAAATTAATCTAGATTGTTAAACAATGATAATATTTATTGATAACCTAGAAAATCTCAAAATTAAATTCAGTAATCTCTAGCTCGGAAATATTAAATATAATAAACCATTTATAACGAAAAACAAATTCTAAAATTTAGGAACATTTTAATATATCAATTTCTATGAACACAATTATCGATATCTGATTAAAAATAAATTTTTTCTATGCATATTGTTACGCAAAGGTCCTTGGGTCGTGCTAATTAACGGGATACCTTCACCATATCGCAGCATTGCTCTTGGATATGCGGTAATAAAAGGCGTTAATAAAAATAATGCAGCCTCAACCATGTCACGTAAAGAATTATAGGTTTATTAAAATATACAAAAAGTGCTCAACAATCATTAACCAATATTAAGGAAATTGAAAGAAACCGCGGGGACAAAAATTGCATTTCGAGGGATGAAGTTACTTATAAAATTAATTATAGTCACTAATACCTTTCAATTTCTTCGTTATTTCTTCAAAACTAAAGATACACAGTTTTAAAATACGGATACATGCTAAATTCGCGTGATACTACACCACACAAAAAAAATTATATAAATTCATATAAAGTTTATTTACGTTGTATAATTCTCAATCTAGAATCAGGGATAACAAGATTTTTGAAGTTCCTTGTGTTATAATTTTGAATAGATGAATGCGTTATTCTTATCGAGATATTTTTATGTATAGAAACTAGTGTGTCACAAATAAATAAACAAGAAACGGGGAGAATCTTGAATCTTTTAAACAATTCTTGACAACTGGAACCGTCCCCAGCTTTACCAATTATTCTTTTAGCCTCTTTTTGCCTTTTGAAGCCTTTAATGATTTTGAGGCGTTACCCCAGAATTTAATGCCATAAGCAAGGTGGGATTGAAAAGTGCCAAAATAAGCAGTCCTAAGGGCGTTAGTCTGTGTACAGTGCAAAAGTTGCCGGAGCACAAAGATTTGAGAAGCAAGTGTCGAGCATAAAGCATCTATTTGGTGTTATACCTAGTAGTTTAACTGGTTTTGAAGTTTTTACAAGTTTATCAGATGTAAAAATAATTTCTTGTGTTTTATCTTCGTTTAATTTCAATTTGTTAACGTTGAACCAGTTTTTTTCTTCTGACATACATTCTGTACTACAAAACTCGTTCGTGTTGCAGAGAAGAGTCGTATTCTCTGCAAATAGGACGCAATTTCCACATGTAATTGACGAAGGTCATCATTCATATATAATAAGAACAGCACTGGCCCTAATATTGATCCTTGGGGTACTCCATAATATGTACGCAGTTGTCTAGGTTCACAACCGTTAATGTTTACTTATTGCATTCTATTGGCGAGGTAAGACCTGAAAAGTTGCAGAGCAGTGCCCCCGATACCGCAATGTTCCATCTTAATAAGTAATATATTATGATCTACACAGTCAAATACTTTTGTGAGATCACACAGTACTGTAGAAGTGCTGTGTCGTTCATCAAAGCCCTCGACTACAATATCAAGAATCCTGGTAAGAGCATCAATCGTAGACATATTTTTCCTGAATCCAAATTGATTAGAAGAAAGGATAGCAAACTAGTCTATTATTTAGAATGATTTCGAATATTTTCGATAAATGCAGTAGGTCTAAAATTGTCTTTTTTATGAATGGGTATTATTTTTGAAATTTTTAAATAATTTGGCCAATTTCCTTCAGAGAGACAATTGTTGAATAGAATAGTGAGTGGGCTAATCAGAATTTCAGCTACCGCCTTAATTAATCGGCTGTTTAGTCCATAATAATTAGTACTTGCTGAATTTTTCATTTGCAGATTGGCGGATCTGACGTCATCTTCTATGATTGGAGATATGAAAAAAGATGATATTGGTCGAGGTACACTACTTAGATGTTCACAACTATGTGAAGAAGCAGAGTATATTGAATTAGATATATTATCTGCAATAGTTGCGAAAATAATGTTGAATTCATTCAATGCCGAGTTTTGTGCCAACAAATTACGATTTGCGGACAGCACTACTTTTCTGTTTTCATCTGAAGAAAACCGCAGCCGAATCGCATCGAATGCTTGTGGAGGCGTTCGGTGAGCATGCTCTCGGTAAAACACAGTGTTTCGAGTGGTTCAAACGGTTCAAAAGTGGCGATTTTGGCGTGAGGAACGAAGAACGTGGAAGACCACCGAAAAAGTTTGAAGACACTGACCTGCAAGCCTTGTTGGACGAAGACGACGCTCAAACACAACAACTGGCGGATCAGTTAAAGGTGACCCGAGAAGCCATCTCCCTTCGGTTGAAAGCCATGGGAAAGATACAAAAGGTGGGGAAATGGGTTCCACATGAACTCAACGAAAGACAGCAGGAAAACCGCAAAACATCATGCGAAATGCTGCTCGCCATGTTCAAAAGAAAGTCATTTTTACATCGAATTGTGACCGGCGATGAAAAGTGGATATATTTCGAGAATCCTAAGCGCAAAAAGTCATGGGTTACTCCGGGTGAACCATCAACATCGACGGCAAGACCAAACCGCTACGGACGAAAGAACATGCTGTGTGTTTGGTGGGATCAGAAGGGCGTAATCTACTACGAGCTGCTGAAACCTGGGGAAACTGTCAATACTCAACGCTACCGACAACAAATGACCGATTTGGATCGAGTTTTGCGTGAAAAACGACCAGAATACCAACAAAGACAACACAAGGTGATTTTGCTGCATGACAATGCACCAGCACACAAAGCAAAACAGGTCCAGGAAACGATAGAGTCGTTCCGTTGGGCGATTCTTCAGCACGCGCCTTACTCACCGGACCTTGCCCCATCCGATTACTACTTGTTTGCATCGATTGGACACGCACTTGCTGAGCAGCGCTTTACTTCTTACGAAGATGTACGAAAATGGCTCGATGACTGGTTTGCCTCAAAAGAGCAACAGTTCTTTTGGCGCGGAATCCACAAATTCCCAGAAAGATGGGAAAAATGTATAGATAGCGACGGACAATACTTTGAATAAGTTACTTTGTATCATATCATTACAATAAACGTGTATTTTCTGTACAAAAATTCCGATTTCATACTTACACACCCATGTATTGTCCGAATTCAAAATTGCTTCAAAATACAAATTACTCTTCGCAATTTTTAACTCCTCTTTATAAAGTTTTCTTATGTCACAGTAATAAAGTAAAAATACAATCTAACTATAAAAAATTAAAACTAACTCAGTTTTAGTAATTAATACGTAGCTTATTTTTGATTTTGACTAAGGGATACTTAAGTTGGCTTATCATAAACTATATGTTTACAGCTTGTATATGTGGGTTACATCAAATAACAATGAGGATTCCGACAACTGACGCAAGGCGTTTTCTTGAACAAAACGTGAATTATAATATAATTATAACCGTTCTAGGTTATTTTTGAAGGAATTGTTTGATGCATAATGGTGTCATCAACCGAAAAAAAAAATGCCTTTTGAGAAATTTGTGGGTTACTACAATTGGCCTTTTCACAGACGATATGTTACCTTTAGTCTATATGTAAAACTTATATAAAACTGATCTGTGCAAACAAAACTATATTAGTATGCGTTCATAATTTATTTACCGCCCTATTTATTCCTAAAATGAAAATTCTGGAGTTAAATAATTCCAATTATTATTCTTCACCTTATAAGTACTATTTTTACCGACACCGATATAATAATTATCTAGTAAAATACTTATTTTAAACAAAATTATTCCTTAAAAAAATTGACCGAAAAACCGCTTACTCGTAAATAACAAATCCTATGATTGACCACATATATAAATGAGATAAAAATCCAAAGAAACTATTAATCACATTTTTTTTGTATTTTTTCTCAACAAAACTAACTCCAATTGGCTACTATAAATAGCTTAATCAAATACTGTCTCTGCGAAACTGAAATGAAATACTCAACAATTACAGGTATATTATTATAAATCGTTAATAAAAAGGACACTTTACACATGAACTATCCTACACGTGGTACTTTCTAAAAATGGCACTCATACATGCTCTATTTCTTCCATGTCCGATTTTCTCTTGTTAAAAATCGCATTGTCTCACTGATAAATATTAACCAGAGTTCTTCACCTTACCCTGTTTCTTCAAAATGCGATTTTCCCTTTTTGAAAATCCCAATGTTTCACTTTTAACTATTATTCAGGGTTTTCCACCACCTCTGTTTCCTCCAAGCGTAATTCTTATTAGGAATCACAATGTAACACTTTTAAACATTTTCCAGGAATTTTTACCTACCCTGATTCTTCAAGAGGCGATTTTCCTTTTTGAAAACCGCAAATTCCAATTACCGCAAATGCCCTTTTCCAGACTACAAATAATATTGAAAATCACAAGCTATAATTATGAGTACACTATATTTTAAAGGTGTCGTCCTCTTACTTTCAAGATTATTGCCAAATTCCTCAAAATTATAAATATGGCCCTATCAACAACCTATAACAGAACAAAATTACACACTGCTTAATTGAATTATTTCACTTGTTCTCCAGGTTGATCCTCCTGAAAATTCCTGTTAAATGTGATTCGATTAAATAAATTCTCTCTGATAAATTTCCAGATACAAAATATCAAAGTATCTTAAGGAAGTTAATTATGAAGAATTAACCCTACCACCATATTCCTTGGACATGATAATAAAAAAGTATAAGGGTGTTATGATGAACAACCCTTGGGATCGAAGCTCTGACACCTCCACTATGTCACGCATAGATCCTTGGGTCGTGCTAATTAAAGGATGCCTTCATCATGTCGCAACACGGCCCTTTGTTATGCAATAATAAAAATGGTTAATAATAATAATACAGCCTCCACCATGTTACGCAAATATTAATAACAATTACAGGTTTATTAAATACATAAAAAGTGTTCAACAATCATTAATAAATATAAACAAATCCGTGAACTATTGAATGGGTTAACTAACTTAATCTAATACCCTTTTTGTATGTGACAATATTCCCATACTTAAATCTGAAACATTCGAATTTTATCACCCCAATGTATAAAAAGAAAAAAATGTTTACTCCACGTTTCACTTTCTTGGCAGGACTACAGCAAGAGATTCAATTTGGAAACCAAGAATGTCCTTCATTAGAAGATATCTATTATTGCCAACAAAATTTCATTCTACAAGCTAACTCCACCCTCGACTTACTCCAACGAGACGCCCCTGGCAACTGTCATATTCTAGAAGTAAATATTTAAGAAATTATTACCCAACAAGTTACAATGGATGGAATATTCCTGCCGAAGAAAATCCTCATGAAATGCTAAACCAATATATATTTGGAAGTATCAACTTCAATTTTGATCAAAATACGACCGGCTTGGGAAATTTGGGTTGATGACAAGAAATACGTCAATAATGTCGAATTTAATAAAGTTAAATCTTTTATTCTCCCCAAGTTTGAAATAGAGTACATGGAACCTTCAAAACATTACCAAAGACCAAATATTTCAAAAATAAATTTTGAAGAACTATATGACATAAATGAAAACTCGAGAAAACTCAAACCTATTTAAGAAATTTTGAACTATTTTTGGACTACTTATCTGCCTAATTATAGCAGCCCTAGCAACAAACAATTCTACGATAACTAACGAAGAACCTGAGGGAACCCAATCAAACAGATGTTCCATGATTTTTTATTGTTAAGGATGGAGGAGTTATGTGGGACCGCTTATCAACAAACACTCGATGATTGCAGAAATTTAATTTCTCAGAAAACGTTGACAGATAGTTTACATCCATAATTACATTTATTCTTCAAATTATTCTTTGTTAAGCTCGCAGACCAAGTAGTTGTAATAAAAAATAAATTTTTCATTTTCTTTAAAGTGATTTTTCTTCGGAAAATATAAAATTTCTTAAACTTTTTTTATTTTTTTTGTAATTTTTGCCATCCAGTAGTGTGACTAATGCTACTGGTCATAAAAAAACAGTGTAAAGTTGTCACTATGTAAAAAATTATATATATATTACGGCCACTTAATTGGCAATAAAATAATTTTTGTAATCCATTTTTGAGTATAAAACCCCCAAAACTAAAAAATGATGCAAGATTTTCCTGGTTTCAGTTACTTTTCACATTTTTTTTTCTAACCTTTAAAAAACAGTGTGAAGATGTCACTATGTAAAAAAATATAAATTAAAAGTTGAGTCAAGTAGATTTATTATTTTTCCCAACAAAAAACAGTGACAGTTTTAATAAATTGACTTTTCTAAGAAAAACCTATTACCTATTATCTTCTCAGAAAGTACGATCCCTTAATTGGCAATAAAATAATTTTTATAATCCATTGTTAAGTATAAAACCCCCAAAACTAGAACGTGTTGCAGAATTTGACAGATGAAAAGATAATTAAAGATAAATTCAGTAGTACTAAAAAACTGATCTACAACGTTTTTTAGTCTGCGTTAACTTTTAAGATAATATGGAGTCGACTAATGAATTTCGTTATACTATTTAAAATTTAGATGACGGCTTTATTCTCTACTGTTATTGAATCATTTATATATAATTCACCCTTCATTTTCATATTAACTCGATGACGTATTTTTCCTTATTACCACCTCCTGGTCCAATTCGAGAATAAGTTTTTAATATATTTTTTAAATAAATACGATAATATATTTTTTCTTTTAGTGGAAGTGGTGAACAGAACAAAGATTCGATGCTTAGAGAAAGTGAGGAAGATGATATGTCTCAGGGTCTGGATCCCAATATAGATATTGTTGACTTCATTAAAACTAATGGTAGTGCTCTGAAAATATCCGATGATACTATTGCAGAACCTCTTTATTCGTTATTCAGTGAAATTTTTGACATGAGAGGTATCTTCAAATATGTACGAAAAACTCTTATCGGCTTCGTTCAAGTGACTTATAATCGCAACATAAACAGGCAAATCTATGACACAATATCTTGGTGGTTTTCAGAAGAAATGTTGCACTATTATGTAACTATTATTTTAAAGAGTTTTTGGCCAGGTGGCACTTTGGTGGACATTTCATTAGTACGATCTCAGGAGGAAAAAATTGAAACTGCTCGCAAAGCTCAGGACATGTTCATGCATAACGTACCTGAAATCTTAACAACATTGGTGGGAAGTAACGCAGGTAGACTAGGTGCCAAAAAAATTTTTGATGCTTTTCAGGAGAAAAATATGAATAAACACCTCTTTTATGTAAGTCAACTTTGCAATACTTATTTTAAATTTATTAGATTTACATTAGCCTATATTTATAATTGTTATTAAATTTAAAGTTCGAAAAGAATAAAATGAAAAAGAAATATACGATAGGTTTTAATAGTTTAGTAATATACAGTATGGTCCAAATGTCTAAAACCAGTGTTTTTTTTTAAAAGTTTTGAAACTTTCTTAATAGCAGCTACATATTGCATACCTTTCTCATTATACATTTATTAAGAATGTTAATGAAATAAAAATTCCTATTTGTTATGAAATTCTGCCAAAACAACAGTTATCGCATGTTAATGCCGTTTCCAAAAGAAAACAAAATATAAAACTGTTTTTTAAACGCACAATATTGATAAATGATAAATATATAGAACAGTATTATAGGAATTTAATTACCTGCATATAGTACTATTTATCATTCTTATTTAGTAAAATTAAGATTTTAGAAGAAAACATGAAACAAATTAAAAAGAGACAAATATTAACAAATTACATAAGCGAGTCTTACTTTTTGGATAATTAATAGTTATTCGTTATTTGAACAGAATTAAATAAGAACTCATTATCTGTTAAAATTTTTATTTGACCATTTTTCGGTTTAATTGGAAATTTTAATTTTTAATTAAAAAAGATCATCCAAGTCACCTTGCAGGAACTTTCCTTTGTTCTATATTTTTAAATATTAAGTCGGCCAAAAACTAGCTGAAATATGGTCCTTTTTACAAATTAGCCTTTATTCCGTTCATTGATTTTTGCTAAAACCTCAAGTTTGTTACAAACATAAAGACAGTATACTTTTTTATCTTTTTCTGATTTTCTTAAAAACCATAACCCGTTTTTAGTATGGTAGTTTTCGTAGGCTTTGAGATAAGATAAGAGGAATTTGAAAGGGAATAGAGCCCACTTGACGCTATTAAAAATATATAGAAAAATAATCTTTCAAGGGGTGTCAGAATTAGAGCATATGAAGCAATTGCGAGGCCGGTATAGTCCGATATGAACCCAAAACCTGGACCTGGAAAAGAAATGGGAAAATGAACGAAAACAGCTGTAATAAACGTATATACTAGATATATACGTTTAATTATTGGGTTAAAACACTATATAGTTTTTATTTATTTTAATTTTACTGTTAACTCTATAACGCTTAACTTGTCGCTCATGTTCACACCCTAGTACTTGCAGACTTTTGTTTAGAAGCAAATATCTACAATACCGTTCATTTTAGCTCCATAAAAGGTTATTACTTTTTTACCTAAAAATGAACAGAGAATTTAAAAAAATTAAAAAAAAAAATATTTGTTCCAGTGGCGTAAAAGATAGGGGGGATAAAATTTGCCACAAACCCTCATAGCGCGCCACTGGCTAAATTTTTCAAAAGTCAGTTTATGTCAAAATATTACTTTCTTAAAGAGCATATTGGTCACCAAATTTGAGAAAAATATTTGGAGGCGTTTCTGATTTATGACAAATTTTTAATTTTGATTTCAAACTTTTAACACCCTGTATCTCGGAAACTAAGCCCTTTAAGGGTTTATGTTCCCATATCAAAATTCATCAATTAACGAGAGCTCTCTGGGGTAAAGGTTGTCGGTCGAATATAGTAACACCCTGTATAATCTTTAAATTTACTTGGTAATTTCCTTTCGCTCTTTACAGTACTAGACTGATTATTTGTAGCCTGTGATGGTTCGCTTCCTTTCACGAATTCTTGCGCACTTTCAGTTTATTTACTAGACACAGTGTCGCAACTAATATCTATATTAAATTGGTCATCTGGTACTTTACTGTTAACGCTAGATTTACTTAGGTGATAACTATTTCTCCTTAGAGTTTAAGCCTTATCTGTTTGTATTACATATGATCTTGGTTCATTCAACTTAGATACTACCTGTGCAGGCTGCCATTCTGTATACTTTTGTCTTTTTTGCTTTAAATTTTAAACATACTCGTCAATGATATGATCTTTTATCTCTAGTAAAGGTAATTCAGTTTTATTTTCCTTTTTAATAATAATTCTGCTGGAGATCTTTTTAATCCCTTTACTAGTGTATTGCGATATTTCATAATGATGACTGCAGATCATTGGACTTGTTAAATATATTTTTAGCTATTTGTACAACTCCTCAATTTCTCTTTCTCTCTTCTTCTTTTGCCTATAGTATTTCTTTTATCATTTTGTGAATTATTTGTCACGTTTGTTGTGTTTGTATGAGTTACCTAATCAAAGTATCTGGTGCTATGTTCACGCCTAGCTTTTCCATTACTCTTTCTCTTTGCCATTTCCATCTCTTACATTCAAATATAGTATGAGGGGTGTTGATACAACGACAGTGTTCACATTCGTCTTTTATAGAAATAGTTTTAAATGCACCTGTCACTCTAATTAGAGCCTTCCGTTGTGTCCTTTCTAATAACATCCGGTTTTTCTTTATTTTTAAATCATCCACCCATATGGGTACTCCATAGAGTATCACTGAGTGCGCCACCCTTCTCATTACAGCTCTTTTACTGCTGTTTGATCATCCGACCTTGGCATCAGACGTGTCAGTTTTTAAATTTTTTCCTCTGCTTTTTGGATAGTTTTTGTAATGTGCGCTCCGAATTTATTCCATTTGACAAAATATACACCCAAATATTTGATATTCCACTTCGACTTGATTTCTATATCATGGATTGTAAATGTTATTTTTTCTCCCTTTCTTTTCTGTTTGATAATCACCGCCTCAGATTTCTCTGGCGCTAACGCAAATTCGTTCTCTTCCATCCATCTGCAGATTCTCTGTAAGTTTTCATTTGTGTTTCTAATCAGGTTCCTTGTATCCTCTGCCGACACCATTAGATCTAAATCATCGACAAAGCCGATGATTTTTGCTCGTTTAATTAGTTCGATTTCCAGCACATCATTATAGAGGACGTTCCATAGTACTGGACCTATTACCGACCCTTGTGGAATTCCAGCTTTCACTTCGATTTGTCTTGTTTTCCAAACTGGATATATATTTCTCCTAGATATTCTGATACGATATAATAATCTAATATAATATTCCAGTTCGCTGTGTTAAAAGCATTACGTACATCCAGTGTCACCAGTGCATGCCAGTCCATTCTCCCCTTGTTGGCTACGTTTTTAATCACTTCTATGGCTTGTATTGTTGAGCATCCCTTTAAGAATCCATATTGATGTTTTGAAAGTCCTTCCTTTTCTTTTATTTCCTCTTCTTATCTTCCATTAATTATTGTCTCTTATAGTTTACTTATGGTGTTCAATAGACATATCGGCCTATTTATTATTAATCTATTAAATTTATAATTACCTAAATGACATTTATTTTTCAGGAAATGACCGAAGTGGTATTAGATGTTCTATTTCCTGAACTCAATTGAAATTCAATCTGGTTTCAAAGTGGTTATGGATTATTTCAATATATATTTAGTTATACCAGTTCTTTGTATGTTGTAACTTGTGATTTTTCAAAAGTGATTGTAAAATACAAATTGTTGAATTGGTAAGATGATAAAAATATTAGAAAAACCATGTAAAGTATATATTGTTAAACCTAACAATTTAAAGCAATGTGTTTTTTTTTTGAGATTGGCAAAACTTCCGATATAAGAAGTCTGATTGTGAATAGAATCTGAAATTTGTCATTCTTTTTATTAAATAATAATAAAAAGCTGTTTATAACGAAAATCGTTATTTGCTTTATTTGTAATCATATACGTAATCATACACACATTAAAATACAATCCTGAACAGAATGGAATTGCAGAGTGATATAATCAAACGGTTATTAAAAAGCTGAGGTGTCTTATTTTTGATGCAAAAATGGAAAAGAACATGTTGGGTGAAGCAGTAAGAATTTCTTGTATTTAGCAAATAGAACTGTGACTCGTCTTTTGCCTGGAAATAAAGGACCAGTAGAAGTTTGGTGTAATGAAAAACCCGCATTAAATAACATAAAATTTTATGGGTAACTGCTTATAATTTCATTCCAAAACAACATTATAATTATTATTAATTTTATTATTATTATTATTATTATTATTATTATGATCTATCCCTGATTCTTCTTTTGTACGCATTATATCTTTGACTTTGAATTTTTTTCCTAGTTTTTAAAAGTGTTTCTGTCCCACCGTTACTGCTAGAGTTCTAGAGTCCTCTCCTGTAGCATTTCTACGCACAGAGTTTGTGAATTCTCTCTATCTCTCTCTCTCCCTCTCTCTCTCTCTCCCTCTCTCTCTCTCTCTCTCTCTCTCTCTCTCTCTCCTCTCTCTCTTTTCTCCTTTCGGTCTACTTTCCTCATTATATTGTCTACTTTATTTGTATAATCGTGCATGCAGATTTTTAGGAGATATGTACCAGTATTTAAAGGTTATTTCTCGGCAGCCATTATATATTCTATTTCCCGTTACTCTTGCTTTATTTGATTCACATGCTATTAATACGTCAGCATCTAATTGCTTTGTCGAAGCGAAGGCCATATCTTGCGCTGCATATGACCTCCCTACATTCATTTGCAGTACTTTCCTAATTTAGCAGGTTCCCACTCTAGTATTGCTATGGTTTCTTGCTTTCGTATTTCCAGCAATAGCCTTGACTTTCTCACTGATAAGTTTTCTATAGTAGTGCTACCCAAATTTAACAGATTACAAAATATACAAACTTTAAATTTGCAGTGTGGCATATAGAGGGTGATGCATTAATGTGGCAAAGCTCGATTAGTCCGCCATTATTGAAGTTACGAAAAAAAGTATATACAAATAGTGTAGGCGTCTTGAGATTCACATTTTAAAATTAATCCCAAATATCAGGAACGGATTGCCAAACCTGAGTTATGTTTATTATATTTAAAAAAGGATCTACAGCCACCTGAAAGTCACATTTTTTTGATCTAGATGTCTGTAGCAGCCAAACCGTTGAAAATCAATAAAAATGGCTTACATGTCCATATTCAAGTTTGATAGACCTGGTTTTTGGCGCATTTTACTAAACAAAGTCGATTGGAGGTCGTAGTAGAACTTACTCCAAAAAGTAGTCAGTATCAAAATTCCAACATATAAAAATCCTAAAAGAGAGAGATAGGAAACGATTAGTTTACGAACGAGTGAGAGAGTCCGAACTATTAACTTTTTATAATTACATATTCAAATTTCTGGGGTTTTTGTCTCCTGCGATCCCTCAGGGAAAGATGACGGCTAGTCCAGACAGGACTCAAAATGTGGCCTGTAATATTACACGGTAAACCACCCCGATGATCGCGTTCTACGTGGTCGACAGATTAGAATAATCCAAAATCCTTCAAAGAACAGCGTCACAAAACAATAATTACGAAGTAAAGAAAATACCGGAAAAATTATCCCGCACAATTGCAATCTTGTCACATGGAAGTCACAACCAACAAATACCAAATGGCCGACACACGACCCGCTCTTCAAATTTTCAACGCATGAAAACCCAATTATAACTCACCGTTGGTACAACCTATCCCGAGCACAACAACAGATGATTCCCAAAACATACTAGTGACACAAAAAGGTGGAATTATGGGTTTAACATACCCTCAGATGTAATCGTTACCACGATATGCCTAAAAACTACGATGGAACACTGGGTTCGATGGTTCTGGCTGAATACCACCAGTGGCCTAGACCTTCGTGTTAAGAAGAAAGAGTTCGACAGACAGCTATTTCATATCACAACAAAATTTCTTAACCTGTTACAAATAAACAAAGGTGAAAAGATGATTATTTCACGCCAGGCTTGACTTTAAAATACAAATATCGTTTCTTTTATTACTTAAAAACATTAACAAAATAGTATGTATAGATGAATAGTGAAATTAGTGTAAAATGTACACGTTACAGTAGGGGCATTTGGTTTGGTCAGCTCTGTGTCCCTCTTTTTTACATTTAATGCAAATACTATTATTTTTGTACTCTATGGCCCTACGATCTTCTTTTCCACATTTTAGGCAAGTCTTTGTTTTGTCCTCACCTTTGCAGTCACTTATGTAGTGTACACACTTTAGGCATCCATCCAATAAATTCAGTTATAATTTTACAATTATTTTTGTCTTCCTCCTCTGACCTTTTTATTTTATTTTTCAGAGGTACATTATAAATGTTTGGCAAATAATCAGAGGTATCACATTTTTCTCTATCTTCTTTTAAGTATCTATATATATATATATATATATATTTAACAAAAAATAGGTATAAGAGACTATCAGTATCACAGTAAAGTAAATTAGCATTTTCACCAATTTTTGTTAATATAATTATAATGAAAATCGTAGAGAAATGTTTACGAAAGGTGTAAATTGCACATACCAACAAAAATTGGTTTATTAAATTGTATCTTAAGTTTTCTCATTTCAATGATAACTACATCATTATCAAATACTGTCCAACTATGAAAATTTGGTTGGGAAATGTCGTAATTAGCTCCATATCTACCGAACCATGTATTTACTAATTTAACTTCCCTATATTTTTTAAAGTTTTCAATTGTCGTCCTGTAAGGTGCATTATTCATTAATTTACAGTAATTCTTTTCAAATTCATTTTTACTACGTTTAGTTAATTAATTATTTAATTAATTAATTTTTTTAACCAAGGAGATTGCTTAAATTTTAGACATCGATGAATTCTTCTTAATACTACTCCTAATCCTAAAGCCTGCTTTAAATTTCGATAATGAATTATATACTGTTGTTTATTTTATAAAGTAGTTAATAATTTTGTATTTGTTGAAACTGAAGTTGGGGGAACTAAATGTTCTGGACACAGTGGTAGATCTTTGTGATCTTTGAAAAGCATTTTTGGATAGTGTAAAGCTACCTCTAAAATATAAGCAAACTCGTTATCATCAGGACAATTCAAAATTTGTTCACCATAAATATTTTCTGTTGGTATCCAATCAAATCGGCCATACGGTAATAGTAAACTCATAGCGGCACCGTACAAGTTGTTGATATCATAGTACATTAAATACGAATTAGGTTCTTCAGGATTATAGTCATCACCCATGTATTTATTGTTTGCTTTCCCATATCTATTCGAGCATTGCCAAATTCCTCCTCTAATTCCTGTCTCAAAGAATAAAGCTATGTTAGTATCGGTAATCAGTTCTAACTCTACATTTGTAATTTTCAACATGGCATCAGATGCTAGACAAGTGTTTTAAAATAATGAAGACTATCTAAACTCCATGTTTGTAAGCACGTGAATCGAAAATTTTCAAAAATATCAGCAAGTAATAGTACTTCAGTTTTCAAATACAATTCTGCATACTCTTGTAAATTTGGATTATTTAAATTTTTCCAAATGTTACAAGCTTGTTCATGTTACTCTGAAGATATATGTTCGTTTTTATCTTACTATAAATTTTTTTTATTGGTGGTAAACTAGTCTCCTTTAATTTTTTCCAGCTATCGATGTATTCATAAGGAAATCACTTTTTCTAGTAACTAACTGAAAATCTAAATCGGTATCAAAATGTTTTCTTGTTATTATTTTTTGTTTATCATTTAGATACGCAGAAAGCTTATCTAAACTACTTGCCATAAATCTATAGGGATCTATGAATCTAAAATTAATGTTAGTTGATTCAATATATTTTGTAAAGGAAATATATCTTTATTTAATGGTAATAAACTAATATTTTCTTTAATTTCAGTACTTAGAGCTTTAATCAAAAAATGACTATCATACCCTGATAAATTATGGAAAACCACGGGTATTGAGTGTGAATTTTGATAGTTTAAATTTCAAGAATTATGAGCTGCTCTTCTATATTTCCCCGTAAAATGACAACGATCTTTAACTTTAGTTTCATTACCAATAAAATATTTACAACAAATATGACATGTAGAAGAGAACTGAAAATATTTTTGTTCCTCTATAATTAATGGTAGACATGGTAGAGGATTTTGATAAATCTTTAGCTATTCTTTCCAATTAAACCAGTAAAACTATTACATTTTGATAAAGTATCATCATATGATGATTTTAAGTAATAAGCAATACTGAAAACTTCATGTTTCTGATATATTTCTAGCTTTATGTTGAATTCATTACAATTTTTAAGTATGCATTTAAGATCACGATAAATAACGAATGGAACATTCTCTCTATTTTTGAAATTCTTAAATTTTATTTTTTTCTGTGGGATAAATTACTTTACTTTTGTTTAACAAATTATAATTTTCTAAATGCTGATTTAAATATTCTAAATTTCTAAAATGATTTGGACATGTCTCACAGAACCATTTTTTATTTTTAACATTACCTACTTGTTTACTGACTAAACGTGATATGTTTGTAATGCATGCAAAATGATATTTGTTTTCATCATTATTCCAACTATTATTGTAAGAAGAAATCATAAGCAAATTTATACTTGGTGAAAAATTAGTTTTTTACTAAGTGTTAGAGGTAGTATCTCCTTATTATCTACAATAAATATGTTGATTCCAATACTATTTAAATTTTCAAATTTTGGGATATCTTTTAATTTAATGTTATCATATTTTAAAATTTTACTAAAGTGTGGATATGATGACACTCGATTTTTATGATTTTCAGCAGTATGAAGGGCACAAACTGTTGACCACAAAAAACAATAGGGACTCTTATTTTTATTGTTTATTACATTTTTGGTGTTTTTTATAAATGTTGGTAAGTCGATATATGTTGAAAGACCAATATTTAAAGGACTGTATTTGTTAATATTAACTTTTAAATCCATAATTTCTACTAACCCCTAACCGCTATCTCTGTCCTGAAATTCCTCTAGTTTTGTTAAAATTTTATCGCAAACATTAAACTTATACCAATCCTTTAAGTTGGTGTTTATATCAATTACTTCATTTTTGCTCGAAAAAGTTTTAAAAGAAGTTTCACCACTATGAGGTTTTATAAAGAAACAAGTCAAAATAACATTACTTTTCAATAAAAAATCTTGTAAGTTGTTTCTTTATGTGAATAGAGAAACTTCTAAATGCTTTTTTAAAGAATAAATTTGGATCTTTAATTTTTAAATTAGTTATTATCTCCTTTTTAATTCTACCATTAAAACACGATTCTAGATCTTGCCAAATAATTTCCTGTTTAGAGTTAGGTTTTTTATTTAATTTATATTTGAAATTTTGAAGATAGGTTTGTAATACAGAAATATTTAATTCAATTTTTGATCTATTTTTCATACAACTTAACTTTTATTTTAAAAATTTTTAAAATCAAAATTTATTATGATATATATCTTATTAAATGATTTTTTTGTCTTAACACATCCACTAACTTGTTCCATCTTCTTGACAAATTCGTCAGACAAACCATCAATTACGTGAGGATTCATGATCCAGTACTTTACACGTTGTATGTACTTCAGTTAAAACTGATAAAAATGCTAGAGCCGAACCTGATATTTATATGAATATATTTCCTACGTCAATTACACGTGTTGATAAAATTCGCATGTTGCTGCAGTTGCAGTTTTAGTTGACCCCGAGGTCCATAATTTTGATTAATTTTGTTTTATCGACCCCGAAGTCAAACATTTTGATATAATTATAATTTTGATAAATGGCTGTATGTTTTGATGAAGCAACTTTTTCAGTAAGTATAATTTTATTTTCTAATCTCTTTCTCTTATACTGAACTTAAAATTTCCAAGTTTTGATTCACATATTCGCTTCATTCTTTGGTGTATTGAATTTTATTTTTATTTGCATAATTGAAACAATTTCCAAGTTTTGATGCACCTAATTCTTTGGTGTATTGCATTTTTCATTTGTAATATTTTTATCCCTAACATATTCACCTAAAGGGTTAACGTTAAAAAATAAATTTGGCAACCTCGCGGTGCGCTACATGCGATTCCGTATAGATAAAGATGAGAACTTTCGCATTTTGGAAACTATAGTGAAAATACATAAATTTAATATAGTGGATGAGGAGTTGGATGAACTTCCAAGACAGAAACTCGACGCACCAGGAACGTCTAAATGTTATTTGGAACCTCCAAGTATCAACATAGAGAACGACGGCGACGACGACGATGACGACGATAATGACTTTCTACGAGGTCAACCTGAATAGTTTCCGGAATGGGCAAGAGATGGCGCACGAAAGATGAAGTGGATTTATTGTCCGGCAAGCGAGTTCAAACGTGGTCGCACTAGTACAAGTGAGGAACAACGCAGTGGACGCCCAAAAACCGTTACCAACGATGAAATGGTCGACATGATGTCGTTTTAGCCGATCGCCGATTGAAATTGAAAGAGATAGCAGAGACCACAGACATCTTAGAAGAACGCGTTGGCCATATCCTACACGAAATTTTGATCAGGAAGAAGTTTTCGGCGCGATGGCTACCACGTTTGCTCACATCGGAGCAAAAACGAAATCGTGTGATCGTTTCGGAGGAGCGTTTGGCCAGGCTTCAACGCAATCCAAGGGATTTTTTCATGCGTTTCGTAACCGTGGATTCACCACTACATACCGGAGACCAAGGTACAGTCGAAACAGTGTACTTTTTCGGGCGAATCGGATCCGAAGAAGACAAAGACCGTTCCATCGGCCGGAAAGGTCATTTTTTGGGATTCCTAAGGTGTGATCCTCATCGACTATCTGGAGAAGGGGAGGACTATCACGGGGCAATACTATAGCGATTTATTGACCCGATTCGATGCAATATTGATGGAGAAACTGCCTCGTTTGCAGCGGAAAAAAGTGCCCTTCCACCACGACAATGAACCGGCTCATTCATCCCGCATCGTCGCGTCCAAATTGAATGAATTGCATTACGAATTAGTCTCTTATCCTTCATATTCACCGGACCTAGCCCCCAGCGATTTTTTTCTATTCCCAAACCTGAAGAAATCGCTGACAGGAAAGAGACATCCCACTTTTCCGACGGCTTGAAGAGATTGGAGCACCGTTTGAAAAAGTGTATTAACCTTCGAGGAGACTACATAAAAAAATAAAAATAAAAATAAAAACCACACCAATACCGTGTTTTAGAGGATGATGGGTTAGGTGACAGTCTAACCCACTGATATAAACATTTTGTGTAAATATTTAGGTATAAGATTTAGTATTAAATAAAAACAAAAAATAATGATGTATTGTTTCATTTCTTAGAAAGAGTATACCAATAATAGATAAAGTAGACATTTTCTAATGCACAATTTAAATTCTTATATCTATGTTGATTACAATGGTTTTATTTAAAAACTAATTTTAATGTAGATAAGTTGGAACATCTATCATACGTAAACAATATCTTTCAGTATAAGTCAGATTGTTATATCTTTAGATCAGACCTATTTACCTGTTCATGAGATATGTTTACCTATTCATCAGACCTGTTTACCAGTTCATTAGACCTGTTTGTTAGAGTCGTTGTAAACAATGAAAAACAGAGATTAAGAGACTAAAAATAGGTTAATTGTAAAACATAGAAATATCAAGAAAAAATTTAGTATGTGTAAAGAAAATCCTTTCCTTTGATTTGGACATTGACGCGCTCTGGCGAGCGTTGGTATAATAGGGAGAAATCTACACGGTTAGAGAGAGATCTTAAGTTAGCTTAGGTTTATATTTTAAGGTATATCAGAATCACGTGCTGATAAATAAAATGCCAAATTGTCAAAGATTAAATTTATAAATTGAGCTTATTTGTGTTCAGAAACTGACATTGTAAGTAATAGCATTAAATGTCGTTTCTTTCTGTTTGCAGGTAAGAATTCAAATGTACATAGTGTTAAACAATAAAATAATAAAAACTTTGTGTTTGCAGAGAAACTCAATTGTATTTTAATTGACAGTGTCCACAACCAAGTACAATTATCTTATATATGTTAAAGTATGGAGAAGTTCAACAGGAGAAAATATTTTCTCCAGTTACAAAACATTTAAAAAATATTGAAAATAAACTAAAAATTCCTACTGAAATAAACAGTGATGATAAATAAAACAAGAGCATAGTAATGAAAGTTTTGAGAGTTTTTTACCTATTAAAAATTGTAAATAAATTGGTGATAATTGATGTAAATGATGATGATTTTTATTATGAAACACCTAAACTGCCTTCTAAACTATCTTACAAATTATCAAAATCAATACCTTTATTCAGTATAAAGGAAGAGGAAAATGATGAAGAACTTAGTATGTTGAATAAATCAATTTTACAGAAAGTTGATACGGATGATGATTATATCGTGAACGAATCACGTTTAGAAAATATTGCTGAGTGGTCTTATAGAGATTATTTAGAACAATATCATCCTTTACCTAGACCAGTGGTGGGCAAATACTTTAAAGCGCGGGCCAAAATGAAATTTTCAAAATGTCTCCCGGGCCGGAGGACTATACCGCGTATGCTTTGCACAAGCGGATGTTTTGGATGGAGTTTTTTCCCTGCCCAATTTTTTTTTTTTTTTTACAAAAACACTAAGTATCATTTCAATTTGAATAAAATATGTCACGTAATTTTTAAAGAAATATTATTATAAATAAATGGCTATTAGATAAACCAGTCAATGAAAGATTTTATTTTGTTACTTATTTATGTCTTAACGATACAAATTATTTTATATTGACACATAGTTATTACAATTTAACATTTATATTGCATTTCGTAAATATAATAGTAAATAGAATTCAAAAAAGAAAAGAAAAACATCAAACGTTAAAATAAATATTTAAAGTTAATGCGAAACGTGAAATCTCGAATGTTCATCTGACATTATTTCTTCAAAATTGGGTTCCAAATCACTTGTAGCAATCCTTAATACCGAGTGTAGATTTTCGTCAGTAATTTGTGATCGATATTTATTTTTCGTGGAAACCATTAAAGA
Source organism: Hermaeophaga mercurialis (assembly GCA_951812935.1). Classification (NCBI taxonomy): domain Eukaryota; kingdom Metazoa; phylum Arthropoda; class Insecta; order Coleoptera; family Chrysomelidae; genus Hermaeophaga; species Hermaeophaga mercurialis. The sequence continues at coordinate 30,725,974 of OX638364.1, forward strand.
AAAAGTTCTTTCACAAATATATGTCGAACCAAATAAAACAAGGTATTTTTGAACATAGTTCAAAAAATGTTTGAAATGTTCGTTATTCAAAGCGCCATAGAAAGCACTCAATTCGTTTGAGTGAAAATTTTCTTTTAGTAAATTATTTGATTGTAAGTCAATTAGTTCTAGTTGAATTTCAACAGGAGCTTCTTGCACATCGAAATTGAAAGGTTGGCTAATTAATGATAAAGGTTTTTTAATAGCTTTGAAATCTTGAAATCTTCTTTGGAATTCAGAATGCAGGTCTTGTGTTATTGCACTATATTTAAAAAAATCTGTATTTTTCAATGATTCTCGTCGTGCTTGCAATGAGGGGAAATGATTTAATAATTTATTATTAAAGTTTTCAGCAAATAAATTGAGTTTTGTCATAAATTCTTTGACGTTTGAGTGCATATTGAAAGCGAATTGGTTTTTCCCTTGTAGATTTATATTTAGTTCATTCAAATATTTTACGATATCTACTGAAAACGAGAAATCGTTCAAGCCTTATTTTGCAATTCAGGAAAATCATGTAGTTTTTCTTTTATCGACAAGAAGGATACTATTTCATCAAGCAAAAAATATTGAAATCTGTCCAAAACTTTACCAATGCTAAGCCATCTCACTTCAGTGTAATAAGGAATTTCGTAGAAGTCACTTTCAATTTCTTTCAAAAATTCAACAAACTGTCGATGATTTACGGCACGTCCTCGGATAAAATTCACAACTTTGGTCACAACAGTAACGACGTGATTCAATTTCAAAACTTTTCTGCATAGCACTTCTTGATGAATAATGCAGTGCAAAAATAATATATCGTGTTCTGGTTGTAACTCTTTTACTTTGTCGCGAATTCGTTTAAGTAAGCCTACATTTTTCCCTGTTAAACTAGGACAACCATCCGTAGTGACGCTTACTATTTTATTCCAAGTTAAACTTACTTTAACTAAACACTCTTCAACAGCGAGAAAGAAGTCTTCACCAGTAGTTGTATCTTTCATTGGATGCACACTAAGAAGTTCCTCGCTAATTTCACATTTCTTGTTAATGCCGCGAATAAATATTAATAATTGACTTGTATCAGTAATATCGCAGGACTCATCTAAAGCCAGAGAACAATAGGTAAAATCAGCAATTTTTGTTCTTAGCTGGTCAAGTAAGTTTCCTGAAATATTTTCAATCCGTCGTACTATTGTTCTTCTCGAAAGGCTTACATTTTCAAAAATATGTTTCTTTTCAGGACAACATATCTCCGACACTTGTACCATGCATTGTTTAACAAATTCTGCTTCAGAAAACGGCTTACAGAACTTAGCAAATTTGTGTGCGACAACATAACTTGCTTTTGTGGTAGATTTCTCTATATTACTTTGTTTGGTAAAAATATTTTGTTGCTTATTCAAGTTTTTTGCTAAGTTTTCTGCTACAGTTTGAAGTTCTTTTAAAGAAAGTGATGCATATTTTGGATGTTTTGTTGTAAAGTGCCTGTTTAAATTGTATTCTTTGAAAACAGCAATTGTTTCCTGACAAACTAAACAAATTGCTTTCTTATTAATGTTTGTAAAAAGATATTTTACCGTCCAAGCTTCATTGAAGTTTCTGCATTCCAAATCAACTTTTCTTTTTTTAGATTGACTCATTTTACAAAGGTCTACAAATAAATAATTTAATTAATACAATAAAATAAAACCAATGTTTTAAAATTTTACTTACAAAAAGTCCACTTTTTCAATTTTATATTTGCAAACTAATATTAGACTCGAACAAAAAAGAGTATGCGATCAGTGTTAAATCAAAATTAACAATACGCGTGGTGCGACCTGTCGTCCCTCGAAAAGTGAGAGGAGTGCAGCATATGCCGTCCACACATGCATTTCGAACCTAGCGCGATCTCCTTTGTGTTCAACGAAAAAACCGCCCTGAGAGCGATCGTCGCGAGCGACCCGCATGAGAATCGCGCGAGGATTGTTTCAAGCTCGCGACATCGTCCACACTAGTGTAGTCAGCCGACCGCCCATTTTATTACGCCTATTATATATACAGTACGCACACTAATAATGTTGATGTCAACAAAATCTCATAAAAGAGTTTAAAAAAATTTGCGTGCGGAATTTTTCAACGGGCCGGATAAAATTAGCAAAAGGGCCGGATCCGGCTTTTGCCCACCCCTGACCTAGACGATATATTCACAACATGTATGATGATGAGACTAGAAAAAATAAATGGAAAAACTAATGATAATGCTACGGGTGCAGTGATAAAAACCTAGTTCTTGCTACGGGTGCAGCGATAAAAACCTAGTTCGTGCTACGGGTGCAGCGATAAAAATCTAGTTCGTGCTAAGGGTGCACTTCCGGTTTGTGGACACTGATAAGAAACCGACAAGTCTTAACAAGTTTGAATTAAATAATCACCGCACTGAATCCCCACTCTTTCATCTTGCTAATAAATATTAAGACTTTCTCCAGTGTAGTCATTCATCATGCAGTTTACAGAAGAATCAAAAGTGAAAAATATCTATTTGGGTGAACAAAGGTCCTACCTGAATAAATCAAATACGAAATATGTTGCAAAGAGTCTGTCGTATGATTTAAATTTGTGAAAATATCTGGACACAAAGGAAACTGTATCGTGTTTAGTGAAAAAGAGTGGAAGGAGTTTCTATCCTTCAAAGAATCTATTGAAGATTTTATAACAACGGGAAAGGAGGAATCAATAGATGTTACCCGGCTTTTGTTACAGTTTGAAATTACTGTTTTCATAGTATTAACTAGACATGCTACTCTCTGGTTAAAATCAATTTCTCTTTCAGAGCTCTAGAGATGCTTACCCTTAGTTACGCACAACATTGAAGTATTAAAAAGCCAACAGTTTGTAGGTTCCTTAAAAATTAGGTTATTATAAAACTCAGTTCCGTTATCTATTTGTAAATTTTTGGGGGTACTTTTCATCTGAGCTAATATAGTTTTCATCCCTGCAATAATATCTTTTCCTGATTTTCTTTTTAAGGGTACAGCCCACAAAAATTTTTGCTAAATGCATTGATAACGATTAAAATATAATTATAACCACTATTCTGTTTAGCATATGGGATCATTATAGCTAAATCGGCTTGTATCAAGTCATTCAGCCCCTTAATAATGACATGTCATCTTTTGAAGTTTCTTCTTGCAGGTTTATGCAGCTCATCAACAACTTGAGATTTAGACATTTTTTTCAATTGGACACTGTACTACAAATTCAATATACACTTCATCAGCTTTTCCTAATTTAAATTTAATTTGTTCCCCATTAGAAATGTTTTTTGCAAATAGTAGATTATTTATACTATGAAAACCTACCGATTAGCACAAATAAAAGGGTGAAGTGACATTAATTACGGAAGAGCCTGACTCGTTCAAAAAATGACTACCAAACTGATTGATTGGCATTGTCGGATGATACTTACGAACAAGCAAGACTAGAACACATATTTATGCAATAATTCCACCTTCACGCAACTCCTCGATTATGGATATACTTTCATTGTGAACTCCTGTGTTTCTGCATTCTCTGAAGTAACCAATAATTGTAACCTCTCAATTATTTCATTATAATCACCAAAATATTTGTAATCGATAGAATTATTATTATATTCCATTAGACCAGATCCTTATCTTGCTTTATGTCTGGTAAGGACTCCAGTAATTAGTGATTCTGGTAAAGAAGATATTCGAGGCCTGAACCGAGGTTGCATTCCACGTCTTTTTTGCTCTTCCCTAGTTTTAACGTCTATAAATTGATCATTTGATGGTTCTTCATTACTAATTCTTGTTTCAAAAACTTCTTCATTTGTTAAAAAAGGCTCATTTATTCTAGTACTTTCTAAATTAGGAGATGCATCAAAAGCTATTTTATGATGTACATTTTTTGAAGTTCTTTCTAGTTTTGGAGTTTCGATTTCTTGTTTAAATGACTCTTGCTTTGCCAAAGTTGAAACTAATTCTTTAAGAGGTTCCGTTATCGGTTTATATGTTTTCTCGAGTTGTGCTTGAGATTTGGCTATATCACTTTTTAAATTTTTATATTTTTCCTTAATGATTCTCTAGCTTTAATAAGTTGTTTAGTTGTCTGAGGATCCATGTTAAATAACTGTTCTATGTTTAGTACGTGTTTTTATACTTTAATAAATATGTCCAAATTTTTTTTCTATATCTACCCGATGGTATACCGCAATCCTTATGAATAACAAGGAATCCAAATTGATCTTTGCAGCAGTATTGGCAAATGTCTTTGAAATCTTGAAATGACATCGATATTAACATGGTCATCATAGATATGACGTAAATTTGTCAAATCTTGTTGAAAAACAATTAAAAGATTGGCATTGTCTCGTATTAATTGTTTTAGGATAGCGGAATATGTTTGACATAAGTAAAAACAATCCGTTTGTTTATGTCGACCAAAACAAAATAAACTTTGAATAATATTTTGATCAGATGTAATTACATCATCAAATATTATTAATGAGTTATTTTTTCTATTTTCAAAACAACATCCTTGGCGTCACTGTATTCTTCATATCTAATTTCATGTATGGGTTTTAACGTTTCTCAAATACTGATATTTTGGTTGAGATAGAGTCTTAGAATATATGTAGAGATTTTCAAATCTTGATCCATTAGGGCGTTCAATTAGTGATAACACTGTATTGGTTTTTCCCGAACCACTTGATCTGACAATTAATCCACGTTTAGAATTACCGCCAAATAAATATCCATGTTTTCCTATCTCGTTACCATTAAAACTAAAATCATAATTTTTAATTGGTAAAGAGATGCACTGCTTTTCAATCTTCATTTTTGAGTGAAGGTATATAAAGGCTCTTGCTTTATATAAATACCACAATGAGTACCCGTAAGCGAAATAGTTCACATCGAGGACGTGGTCTTTTGAATTATTTGATAAATAAACTTAATTTTGAAGCTCATATTCCGGGGTACCAATATTGCGGGCCCTGGAACCCAATTAAATAATAGGGTTAAATCCAAAGACGCTAGTTTAGGAGAAAAAGCTACGGCCTGGTTGGTAACAACAGCAATGAAAGGAAAAACGAAGCTTGGAATGGGATTGAAAAAGAATCGAAAATCGAAAAAGGGAGGGTCAGTACAAAAAGAGAAGCTCATAATTCGAGCTCCAAAAAAGGGTGGATTTTTACCGTTTTTGATACCACTTTTAGGTGCTTTGGGCGCTGTAGGTGGCGGTGCAGCGGGGATTGTGAAAGCAATCAATGACTTAAAGGCAAATCAATTGTAATTTGAAGAAATGAAAAGACATAATATGGTTGTGGAAAAAGGGAAAGGCCTATATTTAAGACCATATAAAGGATACGGGGCAAAAAACTGAATTTACCTAGTAGAGCTCTTACTAACATAGATTTGAACTATTTCGCATAAATATTAAAAGTTCTGTATTTTAGAGGAGTGTTTATGAGAAACACTTTACGTAAAAAATTTCGTAAATATGAAAGCGGAATAGTAAACTTAGATTTAAACTCTGGTGAAGGGACACATTGGACATCTTATGTGAAAGATAATAAAAACATCATATACTTTGACAGCTATGGTAATTTACCCCCACCAATAGAATTAGTTAATTATTTTAATAGCGATGGTAAAGTCTATATATTCTACAATTATGAGAGTTCAATCTTTCAACTCATATAAATGCGGTCATTATTCTCTAAAATTTTTATATAATCATTACAAAAAGATATATTAATCGTTTTTTTTTTTTTTTTTTTTTTTTTTTTTTTTTTTTTTTTTTTATTTTTTTTTTATTTATTGAATCGCATCAACCCATGGGGTTATTAGCGAGTAGCATGAATATTACATAATATTAGTAATTGATACATGATAAATACATTTTAAACACTATATGAATTGAATTAAATTTTGTGGTACATATTTATATCTTTAAGGTAAGCACATAAATTGTCTATATTGCACTGGTCTCCTAGTACTATGCTCAAATCACCACCGATGTTATGGAGTATTCTCAAGTTTTGATGTACTGGACACTCGAGTAAAAAATGTTTAACCGATAACCTCATGTTACATATTTCACATCTTGGTTGAGGGGTTCTTGAGATTACGTAACCATGTGTGATGGAAGTATGGCCTAGTCTTAATCTAGATAGCATCACTTGTTGATGTCGGTTTGTGGGGTTGAACTTCCAAGGTTGGACCGATTTTTTTACCTCAGCTAGATATGAGGTAGAAGTGCTCCATTCGGTTTGCCAGTGGGATAATACTCTGTTTTTGTAAAGAAGTTTCAGATCCGATAAAGGTGTTCTGTACTCAGTTAAAGTGGTTGGTGTTGATATTGCATCTTTTGCCAGTTTGTCTACTTTTTCGTTATTCACGATGCCTATATGTGATGGTATCCAAAGGAATTTGATGTTGCTATGATGGTTATTTGAGGCAGTGAATAATTCATTTTTTATCATAGTAATAAGTGGGTGTGAATGTTGATACTGCTGTATAGAGGAGATGGAACTTAAAGAGTCTGTAATTACTAATGCCCGATGGATATTATGGTCATTTATGTATTCCAACGCTTTCCAAATTGCGTATAACTCACCAGAGAAAACGGAGGTTGACATTGGGAGTTGAAAAGATTCCTGAACATCCTCGAAGAGAAGCGCCGCTCCAACGCCGTTTGGTGCTTTAGAAGCATCAGTGTAGATATGTTTGTAGCCCCGGTATGTATTCAGTACACTTTGAAAAGCTTTTCTAATACTAGCTGGGTTTATGTTGGATTTATCATACCTTGTTAAACTAGTGTCACAATAAACAGGAGTATACTTCCAGGGGGGAAAAGATTCTAAACATGACTCATTATAAGTTTTAGGAAGAGGAATATCAAGATTTTCTAGGATTGTATTAAGTCGTTCGTGGAATGGGGGGTCTAATCTTGGATGTTGGAGAAAGGTATTTCTGAAACGGTTTGCAAATATGTTTCGATAGACAGGTTTAGTGGGATAGGAGGCTGTGGCTGCAGCATAAGTTAGTGTTAAATAATTTCGACGTAAGTGTAAATTAGGTTCTCCGGCCTCGCAGTGGATACTATTAGTTGGTGTTGTGCAGAACGCTCCAGTAGCAATTCTCATAGCAGCATTATGGATTATGTCTAATTGCTTTAATACATAGTTTTTTGCAGAGTTGTAGGCAATAGCCCCGAAGTCTAGCTTAGGTCTAATTATGCATTTGTATATTTTGATTAGCATCGAGCAGTCGGTCCCCCATCGTTTAGATGATACAGTTCTCATTAGATTTAGATCTTTTTGACATCTTAGTTTGAGGTTTTGTACCTGCCGTTTCCACGATAATTTTTTGTCGAAGATCATCCCCAAGAAAATTATTTCCTCAACCAATGCAATGGGTTGTCCAAATAATTGAAGGTTATTTGGGACTATATTATTATTTTTGGAAAATAAAAGGCATTTAGTTTTTGATATAGAAAACTGAAGACCTGAGTTATCTGACCAATCTTCTAAAAGTGATAAGAATGACTGTATTAAGAGATAGAGTGAACGTAAGTCTCGACTTCGGCTATATATGACTAGATCGTCTGCATAGAGTCTGGCCTTAATTGTAGGACTGCAGTTTGCAATTATGTCATTTATCGCAATCAAAAACAATGTTACACTAAGAGAACACCCTTGTGGGATACCGTTTTCTTGAATTTTAACCGACGAATAGGCTCCATTAGCTCGGACTACAAAAAAACGTCTTTCCAAGAAATTATAAATGAAATTTAGAATATTTCCTTTTATTGACCAGCTCTCCAGTACTTTAATAATCTTGTATCTCCAGATAGTATCATATGCTTTAGAGATGTCAAAAAAAACTGCTAAACAGTTTTCTTTATTGGCAAAAGATTCATGGATTTCAGATTCTAGGTCCACTAGGTTATCTGCGGCTGACCTACGTTTTCTAAAACCACTTTGCTCAGGGATTAATAAATTTCTTTTTTCCAAGGACCACATTAACCTCGCATTGATGATTTTTTCCAATATTTTAGCCATTGCGCATGTAATTGAGATTGGCCTATATGAGTCTGGGTTTGATTTAGGCTTACGGGTTTTTAAGATAGGGATTACAATAGATTTTAACCATGTTTGGGGGAAAACATTATTAGTCCAGATTTTATTATAAATTTTTAATAAAAGATCGCTTCCAGAGGTTGGCAGGTTTCTAATAAAAACTATTGGTATGTTGTCGACTCCTGGAGCAGAGTCTTTCATTGAATTTATGATGTAGTTCATCTCGACTTTTGTAATGGGTTCATTTAAAGCATCGGAGTGCTCTTCTTGTCTGACAATTATCTGTCGTTCCTCAGCTTCTTTTAGCTTTAAAAAAGTGTTACTATAGTTGTTGTTACTGGAGTAATCCGCAAAAGACTCTGCTAAAGCTTCCGATATTAGGTCTGGAGATGTTACAGTAACATTCTGATGTTTGAGAAAGGTAATCTCGGTAAAACTATTATTTCCTGAGATATTTTTAATATTTTTCCACACGGTTTTAGCTGAAGTAGAATTATTAATGCTTGATATATATTCAATCCATGATTTTCTTTTGCTTTGTTTTACTATTAATCGGGCCAGTGCTCTTAAACGTTTAAATTGAAGCATATTTTCTTGTGTCTTATACCTTTTATATTTATTGAAAGCATATTTATAGTTCTTTGTTGCTTCGGCACATTCAGGGCTCCACCAGGGGACTGGTGTATGATTTTTGATTACTGTGATCTTTCCAATAGCTTCTTCAGCGGCATTAGTTATTAAAGCAGAAAATTTGTTTACCATGTCGTCCACATCGGAGTTTAAGATGTCTTCGCTTCTGTCGTTATCGATTTTTTTAACTATTATGGAGTTATAAAGCTCCCAATTTGCTCGGTTGAGATTCCACTTTTCCGGAGATATTTTTCCATTTACCTGGTTACCAGAGATAATTATTGGGAAATGGTCACTGTCATAAAGATCTGGAAGAACGTCCCAATGAAAGACTAATGACAGGCTAGGATCGCATAACGTGAGGTCTATGGCTGAACCTTCTCCTGTTGCTGAATTGAATCTTGTAGGTCGCCCATCGTTCATAATGTTGATGCCGGATTGGTTGCAAACTTCTTCCATAGTGATTCCAAAAGGTGTATTCTTTTTAGATCCCCAAATATCATTATGTGCATTGAAATCTCCTAAAATAATTCTTGGTGTAGGTAACTGTGCTAAAAGGTTTGTAATTTCATTTCTATTAGGCAGTGCATTTGGAGGGCAGTAGATATTGCAACAAGTTATTTTTATGGGGCCATGAATAGAAACAGCAACTGCTTCCAGGTTAGTTTGTAGCGGGATTTGTTCAGCGTCCAGAGAATTTCTAACGTATATAGCTACCCCTCCGCTGGCAATCAATGGGTTATTTCTGTTAAGATAAAAACTGGCATAGTTCTTTAGGTTATAGATCTTACTATTTAAAAAACGGGTTTCTTGGAGACAGATTATTGTAGGAGCGTATTCTGATAATAGGAGCTTAAACATTTCCAAATGGGAATATAACCCATTTGGGTTCCACTGTAATATTGTAGTGAATTTAATTGTTAGATATTATCGACATTGATGAGTCACTGTCTTCTTCATTGCTGTATTCTACATTTAGTTGTAACTGTATTTTTTTGCCAATCTTGTGCATTTCCTTTTCATATTTTTATCGGATAAATAAGGGTGAATTTTTTGGAGTAATTCAACTACACCTTTAACATTATTTGTAATAGATTTAGCTACACTTAGCGGGTCAGTAGAGCCTTGTACGTTTTCAAAGAAAAGACAAATTTCTGAGAAAGTTAATACTTTATTATCCGTGTCCCCCTCAAATAGTTCTTTTGCTAGATTCAGTTGCTCCTTTACATCCAAGAGTGTTGTCTCATTTTTGGTTTTAAATTTTTTAGCACTTTTAGGAGGAACAGGTTTTTGAAACTCAATTTCCTCCTTGTTTTTTCCTGTTGGAGAAGGGGTTTCGGGTAATGCACGTTTGGCAGGGTTGTTCGAGCTGCTAGAGAGCATGGACACGATTTTTAGTGGAGGTGGTGTAGGTGGTATAGGGTTCATTGATGTTTTACTAGATGTTGTATTAATGGTTGTCGAAGTTGTAGATGAATTGGTATTGGTAGAAGCTATACTGGAAGGCATGATTGAGGAGGACGGAGGAGTTGTCACCACACTTGGCATTGGAGGTGGGATATTTGTTAAAGTTGTTACTTGTGGTTGCAGTGTTGAAGGAACTGGTAAAGAGCAGTCTGTTGCGATATGGCCTTTTTGTTTGCAATTAAAGCATACATTGTTGTCTACGGATAAAAAAATACGATAAGAAGTATTTTCGTGGTTTACGATGATGGAGTCAGGTAGTTGTACATTTACTAAAGGAGTGATGTAGGTTTGTCTTCGGAAACTAAGGATGTGTTTGAATTCAGGAAGGGTTGTACCAATACGGAGGCATGTAATTTGTGACACTAGATTGATTCCTTTGTTTCTAAGTTCATTTTCTATTAGGTTATTTGGTACTGATGGACAGACATTTGATAATAACAACCGCTCACTAGGGGTTATAAGTCGTCGTGCTATGATAGTAGTTTGACCAATTATTATTTCGCCCTTATGGCTGTTCATAAATGATTTTACTAGATCCTCATTTGCTAGATAAATACATATTCGGTTATTAGAAATTCTAGAGATAAATATAATATTGTGTGGTTCAATTATCTTTCCTAATGAGATCAAATATTCTTCCAATTTAGTGTTTTCCAATGAAGTGAATACTATAGCTTGTTTCTTGCTTGGGAATTTTGGTGAACTTATTGCTGATGCATATGATTTGGAGGGTGTACTCCCAGAAACGGAAGTACCCACAGTTAAATCCGTTGTTTCATCCATTATTAAATATTGTATTCATTTGGAAAAGGTAAATGCGGACCTGAACAGTTCACACAATCTCAGTCGAACCAGTTTTTATACTGATAAGACTTCCAATATTTAACCCGTACAAAGAAAACAGTAATTTGGATTTACTGATGTATCAAATTAAGGAACGAATTAAAAACTTACAAAATCTGTAGCTACTAACTTGATAATTTTCTTTTAGGTTTAATGCACTCGTAGGTAATTTTTTGGAATATAAAACTCACTAATTTGCTTAAATATCGGGACTGGTGATAAAAGATGTTAACTATTTATTAACCAGAGCCGGACTCCATATTAATCGTTTGAAAGAAGTATTTCAATCGCTCAGTATGTCTTACTCTTTTACTTTAACTGGAACATCTTCAATATTGAATTACAATTTAAGTCCAGCAATACATTTAGACGACAATACAGAATATGAAATTTGTTTAGTAAATTTTAATAGTTTTAATAGTATTCCTAATATTGATGAAACTAATAATGTTTTTTATGGGGTAATCGAGCAACATTACAAAAATTTGAAATACCAACCGGAGCATATGAATTAGATGATATTGTAAATATTTTAAATAAACATATGTCTGGAAAAGAAAGTGATGAATATATGGAAATAACTCCTTATTTGAATACATCCCTAATATCTCTTCTTCTCTAATCGATATATATCTTTTGCTCATTCCAATTCACTTAACCAAATATTTGGATTTGAAGAATCAACCCTAACATAACTCATCAATCAAAGCACCCCATAAAAATTTTAAAAATAAAGATGTATTGGTATTGATTGTAGTATTGCAGCAGGTTCCCAGTGGGTATAAAATAGTAGTCACCTCAAAATATTTTGTATTACCCTGTAGCGTCAAGACGATTAACAACATTGTAGTAAAATTATTGATCACACAGGTAATCTAATTAACTTTCGGGAGGACGAAATCACAGTTACTTTGCATATTAGAAAAGTATAAACATGGTGCTTAAGTTCTTCAATGCATATTTTCCAGAAAACTATAAAAGAATACATAGAAAAAAATAAAAGGACTAGTTGCCATAACCCTGTTTCGAGAATAACATCACAAAACAAGAAATTGTTAGCATCGCTTGGTTTTAAAGTATTAGTATAATATGGAGTTTTTGAACGTAACTGGTCAACCATTTGATGATGTGTCCATTATAAATTATCAGTTTCATATTTATCAACCAAACGTAACAGGTAATATTAATTATAATGATCAAATCCGTATATCAATTCAAGATTTGGATGCTTATACAGTACCTTGTAAAAGTTACCTATGTCAACGTCAAGTTCTCCTTTTTCTCGTTCTTCTTTTTTGGCCCTCTCGTGAGGTGGACCTTGACATAGTCGTTAAGCAGGTACCTTACTTTATGTGTCAACGTCAAAATGTCGGAATAGGGGCCTAGTCGTGTTGAAAGGAGGGGTATGAAGTGTGGGAACGTTGCCATAAGGGCATTAACATTTAACTTCGTTATTATTGGTTCAATTAAATTGTGGAAAAGACCGGTATGATATAGACATGACGTAGATATACAAAACATATTGTAAAAGTAACGTAGATGTCAAATTGCATGCGCAATCATCCGAAACATAAGCTCCGACCTGTCAACGTCAGCTGTCAACATCAAATTCTTCTTTTTCTCGTTCTTCTTTTTTGGCCCTCTTACGAGACTGACCTTGATGCACACTTTTTCGTGACGTTCACATTTTTTAATACGCGACGTTCACAATTTAAGCGATGTTCCCCATTTTTGATTAGGCAAAAATAGGGTTTCAATTTTAATGAACTTACAGAACAGTAGCTGCTAAACACATACACATAAACAAATGAAAAACCAAGATACTAAAACAAACCGACGAGAAAAAAGCGCGAGAAACTGCTGGACACATCCACACTAGATGAATTAAATGCTAATATAAAGAGACTTTTAGATATTAAGGATTACAAAAGCCTCTTAAGTCTCTCTGTACTATACATGAAAAATGTTTAAATGAATAATTTAAAAATAGACAGCTTTATACATGTTGCCATATTTTGCATAAAATTCATAGAAACGAAAGTTCTAATAAAGTATTTTTGTTCAAAATTATTAGCAAGAATTACATGGGAAAACACATGCAATGTGTTGCCAAATCATGATTTGTTTTATAAAACCTCTTTGAAATCACGAACGAGATAACTTATATTTCGAAGGTTTTTGAGATATAAAAGATGTAAACTTTCATCTTAAATAATACATTAAAAATGTACCACTAGATGAAAAAAACTTTATTATGTAGAAGGTGTTTTGGTATGCTGTGATAGAAAAAATAGATACCTTATCAAAGACTATCGTAGCGTAAAGACACGTTCCGATAACATATCTGAAGCGCTGCGGAATCCCAAAGAAAACGATAATTTTTTTTGTATTTTCTTATCAGCATTAAAAACAAACGAAAGTGATAAAATGATAAAAATGTTCCCTTCGGGGACATTTAATAACGACAGCGCATGAACAATTGTCAAATGAATTTGCCGAACTTTATACAGGGTCATCCAACAATGAAGACTCAAATACAACAAATGCAAATACCGTCACCTCAATTTTCTCAAATGCCAATTTATCCAAATAATTCGCAAATGCCAGTGTACCCTAATAGCTCATAAATGTTCCCAAGCCAATCACAAGATATGTTTCCTCCCAATCAACTACAATTTCAACAAATGCACCCTCAACAACATAATCAAATGACATACTCTCAACCACACAACAGATCACAAGTTGTAAGAATGATCTCAACCAGTGATGAAGAAATACAGGAAGATAATAATGAAAACCCATGGCAAGTTATGAGGAGCGTAAAAAGACGACCAGCGACAAAACCATAGGAGAAGAAATCCCTATAAGTAATAGATACGGTTCCCTCAAAGATGATGACGTAGAAATTACAGAAGATAGTGCTAAACCAACCGAAAAAATTCCGAAGCCTCCCCCAAACTATGCAAGCATGATAGAAAACATAAGGGATGTTTTAGAAGATGAGCAGTACGGTACCAAAACAATGGCGGATAATACCATTAAAATTAACGTCAATACACCAGGATATAGAAAACTTGCAAAATTCATGAAGGAAAAAAATATTGTCGACTACACGTACCAGCCAAAGGAAAAGAGAGCGTATAGGGTCGTTATAAAGTATTTACACCACTCCGTTGATACAAACGTTATTAAAGAAGAATTAGAAAAAGGAGGGCACAAAGTTAGAAACATTCTCAACGCAAAACACAGAAGAACCAAGGAACCACTGAATTTGTTTTTCGTAGATCTAGAGCCATCAGAAAAAAATATACATATACATATTTCTTCAACAAAACCTAATAGATATTATATTAATAAGTGAAACTCACTTTACAGACACGTCGTATCTCAAAGTTCCTTATTATAAACTTTACCATATAAATCACCCTGATAATAAGGCATATGGGATCTGCAATTCTAATAAAATCCTCAATTGACCACTACGAATTACCAAAATATGAAAAAAATCACCTACAGGCTACATCAATAAAAATAAAAACATTACCATACGAACTTACTGTTTCTGCAGTTTACCTCCCACCCCGCCATAATCTAAAAAAAGGAGACTATCAAGATTTCTTTCAAACACTCGGCTCAAAATTTATTGCAGGAGGAGACTACAACTCTAAGAATACAGAGTGGGATTCCAGAATAACTACCCCTAAAGGAAGGGAACTGTCAAAAACCTTACACGAAAAAAACTATTTATTTCTCTCCATGGTTATTCCGACTTATTGGCCAAGTGATCCTAACAAATTGCCAGACCTTGTTGATTTTTATGTAACAAATGGCATCTCCTCATCATATATGGATATAACCCCTAACTATGAGTTATCCTCAGACCACACGCCGGTTAGCCACAATTAGTACTACAGTAATTAACGTAAAAAAACCAGAAAGACTGTAATTTCAAAACAAACTGGAACGTGTTTAGAAGAGAAACTGATTATCAAATAAATTTAAATATAAGTGAAAACCCCCAAAGAAATAGAAGATGCAACAAAAACATTTATAGAAACTTTGCAACAGGCTGCGAAAAAAGCAACACCTGAATTAGAAACTCAAAAACAAAAAATAAACGTACCAATGGAAATAAAACAACTTATTGCGAAAAAAAGAAAAACCAGGAAAAAATGGCAACGAACACAGGCCCCCGACGACAAAAGGTTGTATAACCAACCAAGCAATAAACTCAAATCAAAATTAAAGCAAATGAGAGACGCAATCTTATCAGATTACATTTCTAGTCTTAATCGATATGATAATTCGATATGGCGACCAATTAAATCTGCAAGAAAGCCCATAATAGCAAATTCACCAATACGCTTAGAATCACCAACCATTGGAACTTGGGCTAAAAGTAACCAAGAAAAAGCAGATCTGTTTGCTTCACACTTAGCCAAATTTTTTACTCCAATTATTGACATTCCTGACCAACACATTTCGGACTATATAAACAGCAACTACTCCGCTATACCAACAACAAACATAAAAACAGTGACTCCTAGTGAAATTAAACAAAACATCTCCTTTTTAAATAACAAGAAAGCTCCTGGCATTGATCATATTAACCCAAAAATATTAAAAGAGCTATCAAAAAAGGGATTAGTAAAATAACTTATATCTACAATGCAATATTAAGACTTCATTACTGGCCTAAAGAACTAAAAAGGTCTGAAATTATTATTATTCCAAAACCAGGAAAACCAATCACTAATGTGGCGTCTTATAGACCGATAAGCCTGTTGTCGACAATTTCGAAATTACTAGAAAAACTACTACTATGCCGTACAAATGATCTTGTGCGAATAATACCAGAACACCAATTTGGTTTTCGAGCTAAACACTCCACTATTCAGCAGTGTCATCGCATAGTACATACAATCAGTGAGGCTATAGATGCAAAAAAATACTGCTCAGCAGTCTTTCTGGATGTAAGCCAGGCCTTCGACAAGGTCTGGCATGATGGACTACTTTATAAAATCAAAAAGTGCTTACCTTCTTCATATTTCACACTAATAAAATCATATCTAATGGACAGAAGTTTTCGAAGAAGAGTGTACGGAGAAATATCGGAATTTTACTCAATTAAATCTGGAGTCCCACAGGGTAGCGTCCTGGGACCTGCTCTGTACCTAATTTATACTTCTGATCTCCCAACAACTGATTACACAACAGGAACTTTTGCTGATGACACGGCTCATTTGGCAATCCTTGAAAATCCTTTAGTAGCATCCTCAAATCTCCAGGAACATCTATTTTACTTGGAAGAGTGGCTCACAAAATGGAAAGTTAAAATTAATGAGACGAAATCCCAACACATTACATTCACAACAAGAAAAGAACAGTGTCCCCCTGTATACATCAATATCATTGACATTCCAACAATCTCCTGTGTAAAGTATCTAGGGATTCATCTTGACAGCAAGCTGATTTGGAGAGAGAGCATATAAGAAAAGAGCGAAAACAGCTCGACATAAAAACAAGAGAACTCAATTGGTTACTTGGTAGAAGATCCAAAATGTCGCTATAAAATAAAATTCTTATATACAAAGCCATAATCATACCCATTTGGACATATGGCATTGAATTATGGGGATGTGCTAGCAGTGCCAACATTGACCTCATTCAACGCGCACAATCAAAAACTCTTCGCGATATCACCGATGCCCCATGGTATACGACAAATCAGATGCTTCAACAAGACCTAAGAGTACTAACAGTTAAAGACATAATTAAAGAAAGAAGCAACAAACACCACCATAGACTAGAGTCACATGAAAACACACTCCTTCAACAACTCCGACAAGAATAACCTCAAAGAAGATTGAAACGGAAATGGCCAGCTGACCTGAAGTAAGGTGCAAGAGGTTTTCTCAATGGAGAAACCTCATCATGTCAATTCAAGGAACTTTTTAAGTATTGTCTCTGTGCCAACAAAATAACTTAAAGAATAATTGTATGTATTGATGTTGACAGCGTTGGCAAATGACAGGGCGGGGTTTATATTTCAGATTACTGGTCTAGTTATTGCGCATGCAATTTGACATCTACCTGTCTTTTCTGCAATTTAATTGGGCCAATAATAACGAAGTTAAACTCTAATGCCCTTACGGCAACGTTCCCACACTTCATACCCCTCCCGCCGTCACGCCTATGTCCGTATCCCTTAACATTCGTATTCAGACACTGATATATATATATATATATATACCTGTATTGGAACTCTATTATATTATCTCAAAATGATATAATATTAAATAAATATAGTTTTCTCAAATATTAGAAACTTATACTGGGGAATATATGATCATTTTAGCAACAATCGAAAAATAATTAGTCCTATTGGTCATAAATTTATTGGAAAGATATGTTATTATGGAAAATCCTAAATACAATTTTAGCACCGTTTGCAAATTAAAATGAAATTTGTACAGGTTCCGTAAAGGAATTTCTGAAATTAACTTGTTAAGACTTCTTATCAGTGACTCTTCGGAAGTGCACCTGTTGCTCCCCCCCTCTCTGTGCACCCGTAGCTCCTGCCCCCTTTGTGCACCCGTAGCTCTACCATCACAAACGGAAGATATTTGTAGAAAAAAGTTTGGTTTGATGATAAATATATAGTAACAAAATTTTACGGGAAATAATTGTGTTTCCTCTAATATATGTTATCACCGGTTATATTATCTCAAAATGATATTAAATAAATATAGGGTGATGCTCCGTAAAGGAATTTCTGAAATTAACTTGTTAAGACTAGTCAGTTTCTTATCGCTACACCCGTAGCTCCCCCCTATGTGCTCCAGTAGCGGGAACCAGGTTCTTATCGCTGCTCCCATAGCGGGTACCAGGTTCTTATCGCTGCTCCCGTAGCTGGTACCAGGGTCTTATCGCAGCTCCCGTAGCTCCCCCTATGTGCTCCCGTAGCGGAAACCAATACCCTCTACTTTCCTATCTACGAGTTTGATGAATCTCCTTCATTGGAATTAGACAAACCATTATGTTTTTATCATCTATCGAGAAGTGTGCTTGTGGATTATCAAACGTATTTTTTTGTATAATAATTTTTTAATGCATGAATAAAAAATATATAGCCCAATAAGTTGTTTCATTTTTAGATATTATCTATTTCCGTTCCTAACGGCTTTTTCTTATCTATCTCTCTCCCTAACGGTTTTTCTTATCTATTTCGTTGTTTTATCATCATTTATAAGTTATATAAAGAATTTTTTTTTATTAGTTGTTAACATGTCTTATGAAAGTTTACTCTCAGCGCAATATGAATGTAATATAATAGAAGAGAAAATTTGTAGTGTTTGTCAAATTCGTTTAAGTTATAAAACTATACTTCACTTAAGTTGTGGGTGTAATAATTCTGTATTTATCGGCTACTGTGGACGTTTATGCAATCAAAGTAGACCAATTTATTGTTTACAACACGTAGACAATTGGACTCCTACAACCAAAGAGGGTTACTGGCGTCATAAATTACCCCCACGTCGTCGTATATTCTTTCGAATATGGTTATTCCTCTGAGAGGTAAAAGTAAGCCAGAAAAGAATAGTCTTCAAGATAATCAACAGAAACTTATTAATGAACTTGATAAAAAATGGAAAAATATATTTACTAATAGAGAAAGATTTTGTAAAAAATAAATACATATAACCAAGCAATATTTTATCATTTGTCTCTTAACCTTATAAGTGTGCATAATGTGGATAATCATTAGTATTATTATGAATCTATTGAAAAAAAGTACTGTACTGAATGTTTAATAAGTGAACATAGAAATCGTAAAAACAACTCTTTGAATTTACGGAACAGGAACTCAAATATTTTCCGTTGATGGTCCCCACCAAGTTCCCAAGATAGATGTCACCTTTGTAAATTTCTTCAGTGAGAGTAAAATGTAACATATTTTTATAAATAAAACAAAGTTGGATTTATTATAAATATAATTTATTTCTGAAACATGTTACAAATAATTTACATCTATATTATCCAGTTCCTCAAGCAAGTCATTGATATTACCGTGATATGCTTCTGCAGAAATGAGAAGATGCCCCCATGCCAGTGACTTAGCATCAATAGGAATTACGTACCTCTTATCATCTTTGGAAGATAAAGCAACTTTATTTTTAAGTTCTGTATATATCGTATGTAATTTTGAAAGGAAAACATTTTCCTAAAAATTATACCATCATTTTGAACTATATGAACATAATCATTCAAATGTAATTGTGTTTTGGTGATATGTTTGAGTAGTTATAGTACACGGATGACGTTACAAGGTTGTCTGGGTGGAGAGGTCAACCACACCCTAATTATATGTAACCTGATTAAGAAGGTTGTCTGGGTGGAGAGATCAACCTCACCCTAATTATGTGTAACCTGATTACGGGTTAAGGTTATGATTTGGACTTTCATTACACGGATGAAGTCACAAGGTAAATGAGAGGTGTATTGCACAAAAAACGGGAAAGGTAAGTTGAAAAAAAAGGTTGACCACCCAAAAGTTCCTGTTAGATAAAATTTGAACTTGTTTTTATTTAATGAATGATAAATGTATATATGCATTTACAAATGTATATTTTTTTTAATAATAATGAATGAATAAAACAATATTAGTTGTTTATTTTAAATAAAAAAAATATTTTTTTATTCCTTATTATTAGATGATAGATGATATATATATCTTGAGACCAATAAATTAAAAAAACAGAAGTCGAACTAATAAAAATCAAATTTTAGTAAATAAATAAAAAATTATTATTTTGCCTATTTTTATATTTAATTATAACTTGAGAACGAGAGTATATCTTAATAGCAGTTAATTAGCATACAAATTGTTGATAAACTTGGTATCACTTTCTCTTGAAATATCGCACTTTTAATTCGATTCATTAACATACATATTTTTGATATCCGCTACATGCAATGTTCACCATAATAAACTTATATAATTATAATTATTTCCCATGACTTTAACGGGACTCTCTAAAGATACCTGTTTACATATAACTATAAAAACCTTTGTTTTTTTTACATTATATCAGTTTTTGTCATCGAATACTGCTACCATTCTCTCTCTGTTATAATTTTATCGCGACTCGAAACCAGCTTAAAGTAAGTACTTTTTTTATTCATATACCTAAACTTGATATATTATGTGCATTCTGCCTGCAATCAACATCCAAAACTTGCGTGATAAAATCAATAGTGGTGTTTTATTTTAAGCGGTTTAAAATGTTAATCTGTATTTTTATTACCTGGTTTTATTGACAGTTACCATATTCTTTTAGAGGTCAGTTTTTGTTTACATTGAAGTGGATTATTTTTAAAATGTTTACGAAACACGATTCTTTTTATATAAGTTAATAATTATGACTTTCGGTGTACTTATTTTATTCTTTACTAAGAAATCTCTATTTATAATTAATTGAATTATCTAATATGGATACTTTAACCCATACTTTTAATTAATAGTTAAAAAAATAATTATTCTCTATATTTACTTTTTGTTCTCTTTTTATTTATTTTATCATCTTTTTTGCAGAATTTTTTCAAATATTTTCTATAGTCAAACATCTATAACGCAAAAAACCCTATCACTTTTAATATTTTTGAGGTATAAACAAACTACTTTTTTCGACATAGCTGTTCTTTTGTTCTGTAAAAATTATCTTTACAACTGATTTTAAGTATATAACTTTTCGGGGTATTCGTTTTTTAACTTATCGTTGTGACCATACCTCAGATTCTGAATAGTTTATAACAACTACAAAGCATTATTTCAACAGTTCAACTTTTAAGTACTGCCTTATTTTCTATTAATTTTAAACATTTACCTCTATTAAACTAACTCATATTGTAATATCTGATACTTTTTAAAAATATCTAAAAATTTTCTAAAAATCTATTAAATGATGTGATAAATTTACTCTAAACTGAACATAAAAGAATTCCAGATCATTTTGACTTATTTTATTCACCAGATATATTATAGATTTTGGAAAATTCATAAAGTTTTTCATGGAGTCTCGTGTCAGGTTACACAGAAAATTATTTGTTTTATAATATACTAACATTTAAATAATATCCACACAAATTTTAACATTTCAGACATTAGATTTCATAATAAATTTTTCAAAAAATTCTGTATATTTAATAAAAGTAATATTTTAGTAACATGATCTGACTTTTAGTGGAGACATATTACAGACTACAAAATTTATTTAAGACTATTTAGTGGGTATACTTTTCCTCTTTAATCAAATCCAAAATGTAAGTTCTAGGATTGGTCAACCGAACTTTTTTCACTTTAAATACCTCCGTCTTCCAGTTGAGGGTGTATCCTTTCTTAAAAACATGTCTATATTTGCTGATGCGTACATAATCACCAATTTTAAATTTAGGTTTTCGAGGATCTATAATTTTCACTTGACTAAATGCCTTAATAAACCTTGCATTTCGGTTATTAACTTTGCTTGGTATAGCTCCAGTGGTGGAATGTCTAGTATTATTGTATTTGTTAACAATAGATGGTAATGCATCTAGCCACTTGTAGGATCCTTGCAAACTGAAATGTTTCCATATGGATAATTTAAGAGTTCTAATTACCCGTTCTGCAATGTAATGCTAGCCTTGATTTTTGAATAGGAACTATAATGATTTATTTTATATTTCTGCATAAGTTTTTGAAAATATTTATTGTAAAACTCTGTCCCATTATAAGTCTGAAGATTCTTTGGAGGATTCATTGGTAATAGTATTTGTTTTCTCTCCTCTCAAACGGATCAGACATTTAACGTGATAGTCGAAATTGTCACAAATATAAAATGGAGCATTAAATGAAGTATTTGTTTGTACAGAGCCAACTTTTTCATTATCTTCAGTGGAACAAGACGGAAGAAGTAAGTGTTGATTAAATCGATTTAAAGGGATTACTAAAAATGAAATGCAAAATAAAATGTTGCATTATATATAATTAATCACTTTTTTCAAGCTGACATTGAATTGCAAATTGAATGAAAATATTATACTTTTCAAGACATTTTGAAGGTATGTAAAATTCAATAACATCACTCTTGTTAATAATATTATTGTCTAGTATGCTTATGCGTATGCTTTCTACTTTCCCACTTAGTATACGAGAATGTACCATCTTCTAATAGGTAGAGTGTTTTACTTGCATTAAAATCTTTAATACCTCGAATAGTTAATATACTTTTACTGTGAAATTCGGAAGGTTTACAAATGTAGAAGGGTGTTGGAGTTGGGGAAGACACTATATCCTCTTCCGGACATGTGTAGGAAGTAAGAAAGTGTTCCACCTTCACGTAGTTCTTTTATAATGGAAATAATTTCATTGTTAACCCCAGTATTACCAGCTTTTTGTGATGCTACGACTAATCGAAGTCTATCAACCAATTCATTAAAATCATCAAAATATTTATAATCCACTTTATTAGTTAAATCTGTTAAAACTTTAGAATTTAATTCACTTCCAAGTGAAGTTTAGTTTTACTTCGGGTTAGAGGAAGCAGACTTTTTCTTACATTGGAATCGGAGCTGAGTCTTGGACGAAATTGTCCTGACATACTTTCCTGTTCGATTGCTCTTCTTTTTTTTCAAATTTCTCCAAGGCTAAAGAATGCAAATTGGTAACACGAGGTTTAATTAGATCAATAAATTTAGAAGCATTTGAAGTGGATAATCCTTTCTTTGGATTATAACCTAAATATTGTGCATTTGTTCTTCTAACAATTTCAATATATGAGCCAAGGTCTTGAGTTTTGTATCCAGCAGGATATTTTTTGAATAAAAATTCATAAAGACCAGGAGTGCCTTTATACTTGATATTTTGAATCACTACATCTTTTCCATCAAATGTTAAGGGAGAATCACCACTAGCCCATTGTTGATTTTCAGGGTTGAAATAAACTTCAAACGTGCTATCAAACTGATTCTCAGTATCTATAATTTTATTTTCAATATATCCTCTTGGCAAAGGATCGTATTTTTCTAAAAAATCTAGGGTCTCATCTCTCGCTTGTGAAGTATCTGTAACTATATCATCATCTATATAACTCGCACCAAAGTCATCTTGCATTTTTTGATTGAAGGTTAGATCTGGTACGAAGAAAAATACTTTTTTGGTGATGTTTTCGGTGACTCCTGCTTAATTTCCGGTTTAGTGATGGTAATAAGTTGTTGAATAGGTTCAACGAGCGGCTTCCATTGTTGTTTGAAAAGATTTTCCGTTGCAGTTTGTTCATTTTTTAAACTTTCATATTTACGTTTGATATCCTTTCGTGTTTCAAGTAGTTCTTTTCCCAACTGTTCATCTATCTTTACTAATCAAAATTTTACTGTTTGGCTTAATATAAGAATCAAATCCTTGTCGGTATCGACCTGATGCTAAATTACAATATTTATCTATTGTCATAAAGCCAAATTTGTCTTTCCAATAATATGCACACAAATCCATAAAATTTTGAAATGACATGTCAATATTAACATGATCATCATACACATGTTTGAGGTTGGTCATGTCTTGTTGAATTATAATTAAGAGGATTGAATTATCTCGAATTAAATGCTTGGGCATAGCTGCGTATGTCTGACAAAGATAAAAACAGTCTGCAGATTTATGTCGCCCACTACAAAAATAATTTTGTATAATACTTTGATCACATGTAGCAATGTCATCAAATATTATAATAGAATTTTTCTTGATTAACTCAGATGCAATCACTTCCTTCGTTTTATCATACTCCTTATAACCAATCTCTTTAATAAGTTGAAGCAAATTTCGCAAGTATGAATATTTTGATTGATGTAAACTTTTGGAGCATACATATACATTTTCAAATCTTAAACCGTTCGGATGTTCTATAAGTGATAACATAACATTGGTTTTACGAGATCCACTGGGACCTATGATTAAACCTCGTTTCGAGTCACCTCCAAAAACTACACCATGTTTACCTATTTTCTTAGCTTCTTCAATGTCATAATTTTTAACTGGTAAAGTGACTCTTTGTTTTTGAATCTCCATGCCTACTGATCTCTATATAAAGCGTGTACACCTATATAAAGGTTTATAATGATTCGACAGCGAAAGGTGAAAGAACATGGTTAAGTTAATACTTTGATCAATAAGCATCCAATTGAACTTCATCTACCTGGATATTCCTTCTGCGGTCCAGGAACCAAGCTTAAGACTCGATTAGAGAGGGGAGATCAAGGTATTAATCCCCTAGACCAAGCGTGTAGAGAACACGATATTGCATACTCTCAAAGTAGTGATTTAAAACAAAGACACGCAGCAGATAAAGTTTTAGAAAATAAATCTTGAGAGCGGGTTAAGTCAAAAAACGTAAAGTTTGGCGAGAAAGCAGCTGCTTGGTTCATTACCACTAGAATGAAGGGCAAACGAAAGATGGGAATGGGTCTCAAGAAAAAACGGGGAAAGGGCAAACGTGTCGTTCGGTCTTTTACCTTTTCTGTTACCCTTGCTAGGAGCCTTAGGAGCTGTTGGGAGTGGTGTAGCTGGAATCGCCAAAGCTGTCAATGATGCTAAAGCTAATCGCCAGCAGCTGGAGGAACAGAAACGTGATAATTTAGCAATGGAAACTAAACAAGGTGCTGGAATGAAACGAGGTCGGGGGTTTTACCTACGACCATACAAGGGGTATGGAATAAAAAGAAGAAAATAAAATTACCTCAACATGCTCTAACCAATGTTGAGTTAAAAATTTGCTAGACATATTCCATATTTTGGAGGAGTTTTTATGCGAGATTCGTTACCACAAAAAATTAACAAATTTGAAACTGGTATAATTAATCTCGATGTAAACAGCGGTCCTGATACTCACTGGACAGCTTATTTTAAAAATAATGTTGATGTTACGTATTTTGATATTTATGGTAATTTACCACCACCGGTTGAGGTTGTCAAATATTTTAAAAGTAATGGGAATGTAAGAATATGATATAACTATGATGTTTTGGAACAGTTTAATTCGTATCAATGTGGTCAGCATAGTTTAATGTTTCTATTTAATCAGTTTAACCAGTCATTAACATAATTCATTTGTTAACTATCATGTCGTATACTTTTACCATAAGTGGTGATTCATCCATCTTAAGTGATGACTTTAATCCCCCGATATATCTTAATGAAAATGAAGATTATGAAATTGGATTGGTTAATTTTGACACTTTCAATACCATTCCAAATGTTTCTACTCATAATAACGTCTTAGTGTGGGGTAAGAAAGATGAATTTACGATTGCTGTACCAAGCGGTGCATATGAGATTAATGATTTGATAAAAATTATTGAAAAATACATTTTTCTTACTGGCATAACAATTCATATAACAGCAGATTCAAAAACTAATACAGTCACTCTCAAACGTACTGCTCCCATTAATTTCAATGTACCAAATTCAATTGGAAAACTTTTAGTTTTTTCCACTAGACTCTCTCCAAATGTGGCTCATACCTCCGACAAAGTAAATATTTTGCGTGTAAACACTATTTGCGTTGACTGTAACATTGCGATTGGCTCCTTCCTTAATGGACGTCCTGTTCACATTATCCATCAATTTCCCTCAAGTTTCCTTTGGCTATAAAATAGTAGAGCAGCCCCAAACTATTTTATATTATCTAGTAAGCGTCAATACAATAAACAACGTAACAGTTAAGGTGTTTGATCAATAAGGCGAGTTGATCAATTTTAATCACGAGACAATTACTATTCGCTTACATCTTAGAAAAATTGAATATTGGTTTGGTTGTTTCCCCGTTTCACCTATCATGATTATAAAAGAGATAGTAGTACCAAGCGTACCAGTGTTTTAAGAACCACTAAGCAGTTAACATCGCAAAATCGTCAATTTTTAGAATCTCTTGGATTTACAGTTTGCCATGGATCTCCTAAACGTAAAGGGACAACCGTTTGCAGACACTACTATCAAGGATTATCAATTTCATACTTATCAACCGCATACCCTAACCGCTGTTAACTATAACGATGAAATTAGAATCGCCATTCAAGATATTGATGCGTACATTCTCCCATGTAACAGTTATGTCTATTTAGAAGGAACATTCTTCACAGATCAAAATAAGCTACCAACAAAATTTCAGTTTATAAACAGTGGTATAGCACATCTCTTTAGGGAAATAAGATATGAATTGAATGGTGTAATAATTGATTCAGTTAGAGGTGTTGGTTTAGCATCTACCCTGAAAAACTCTCTCACTCAATGAAAATGAGAGTAAGTTACTTCAAAATGCAGCCTGGTTTCCTAAAGATGGTTTAAAAGATTCTACAGAAAAGACAATTACACCAACCAATAAACTTTTTTCTGGCCTATTTGAAGATTTTCGTAAAGTACTATTAAATATGAAGCAAGAATTAATTCTTATTCTTGAAAAAAATGATGTAGATTCTGTCATTGCAACAGATGAAATAGAGAAACCAAAAATTGAAATTAACAAAATATATTGGAATATTCCACATATTACACCTAGTATAAGTCAACAACTTCGGCTAAATAAAATAATTCAAAGTAATGTCGACTTGCCAATTAAATTTAGAAGTTGGGAATTAATGGAATATCCCACCCTAAATGATTCCACTCGTCATACTTGGAATGTAAAAACTTCTACAAAATTAGAAAGTCCTAGACATATTATAATCGCCTTTCAAGATGATTGTAAAGGAAAATTGTTGAAAAATATGAGTCACTTCAATCATTGTAATCTAACAAATATTCGTGTCTTTCTGAACTCGGAACGATATCCTTACCATGATTTAAATTTAGACTTTGATTCTAATCGTTTTGAAATTTGAAATTTGAAATTTTCAAGCATCCTATTATCATATACCGACAAATCAACCAATTTTTTCACCTGAAGAATTTAAAAATAATGCTCCAATATTTCATATTGACTGTTCTCGTCAAAAAAAGATCATTCAGGGGGTTCAGTCGTGATGAGGGACGAATTTGAAACAAATAAAAATGTGGGTAAAATGTTTCTGCT
This sequence comes from Hermaeophaga mercurialis, assembly GCA_951812935.1. NCBI lineage: Eukaryota > Metazoa > Arthropoda > Insecta > Coleoptera > Chrysomelidae > Hermaeophaga > Hermaeophaga mercurialis. Next base: position 30,753,121 of record OX638364.1, read on the forward strand.
TATTGCCTCATTTTACATGAAAAGGAATTTATGTACAATCCTCTTACGAAAATTGTAAGGCAGGTGTAGTCTTCTTCTGTTAATTGTGAGAGTACGCATGATCAGTCTTTGATATAAATATATAATAGCAACGTATCTCTTCTAGTTATGTTAACTTATCAAGAGAGGTTAAAACTATATCTTAAAAATTTAAATAAACTTAAAACTGATATTCATTATTATCAGCAATATCAACAAATGATAAAGCGATTTTCTAATTTCAAAATATCCACTTAGATAATATGAAAATAGTTGTGGATATTCAAGGGTTTACACTAGAAAATAATAAATTTATAGTAAAGGAATTTGCTGCTTTTAATGGTTCTAAGTTATATCACCATGTTTTTAAACGACCATTTCCTCTTAAACTGCTACCACCCGATTTGCAGAAACAAGCTTCTTGGTTAATGATACATCATCACTCTATTCATTGGAATACTGGATCTGTACCACTTGACAAATTTGCCAACATTTTTTAAGATTTACTTAAAGATGTTGATATCATCTACATCAATGGTATGGAGAAAGCACAATTTTTACGAAAATATACAAAAGTTTCCGTTTGTGAAGTAGATGAACAACCAAAATTTGAATCAATGGAAGCTACCTGTTTTTATCATATGAATGATAACTGTAAATGTGCACTTACAAATGTATATTTTTTGTATAATTTTTTTATGAATGAATAAAACAATATAAAATATCCAGTTGTTTAATTACAATATTATTTTACATAGCTATACTCTTTCATCCATTTGCGGTTTCTCCTCCTCTCTTATTTGAAGATATTCTGGAATTAAGTGATTAAGGTATAATAACCATTGATGTAAATTTACTTTTTTTAATTCAGTTATTACAAAGGAAATACAGATAATTAAACCTTCTGCAAAATCTCGACAGACTTTCGCTGCTTTTCTAAATCTAGCTGCTTCCTGGTAACATTCTTCTTCGGAATATCTAGAACTCATTTTCACCCTTCCGTAAATTGCTTCGTGTTCATATATCCATTGTTTCTCTTTTAGTTCTTCTATGATTGGAATTATTGCAGTTCTTAATTCTTTCATTTGATCACCAGAATTTGCTAATCACAATTTTCTTTTATTAATGACACCACTTGTTAAATACTGAAACTTGTTGATATTTAGTCCGACTTTTATATTATCAAAATTTCTACGTCATTATACCTTGAATTCTAATTAGCAACAGGTTCTATAGCCGGGTGACCTATGTAAATAATCGAATCACCTTGCTTTTCTGTGTGGACTCAAATGTCTGAATCATAACCTTAACCCGATAGTAATCAGGATACACATAATTAAGGTGTGGTTGATCTCTCCACCCAGACAACCTTCCGATTATAATCAGGTTACACATAATTAGGGTGTGGTTGATCAGGTTACACATAATTAGGGTGTGGTTGACCTCTCCACCCAGACAATCTTGTGACGTCATCCGTGTACTATAACTACTTGTTTGGATACTCCTTTAGCTTTTTTTAATTTATTCGACTGTTCGACTGTTCTTCATCTTCTTTGTTTGGCTTAGCTAATTTTACACAATATGCTTTAGCACCCATTCCATAAAAATATTCAACTGGGATTCCTTTGAATTCATCCTTCATTTTTCCAATGATGGACACTGACTTTGGTATACCATAAATATTATCAACAGGATAATTGGAAGTGTCAAAATAATGAATATTATTCTTCATATCAGCATAAAAATTGTTTGTAAATACTTCTAGAATTACAGATTCCGTATCTGTATAGAGAAGCTCCGCATTGTTTCCATATATTTTTTTATCTAATCATAATAAAAATCTTAAATTATGGTCTTGGAAATATCCAGGATTGAAAATCCGATGTAAAGAGGTTTATCATAAACTACCTTAACTTTGTTTAATTGTACGGCTACCAAGTTTTGATTAAAGACAGATGCTGATTTAAATTCTGGCTTGGCTATTAAACATCTTGCCCCTGGAGAATATGTCTTTGTTTCCCACCTTGAACAGAGGCGGATGTCTTTTCTCTTCTCTACATTCTCCATAGTCTTACCGAAGATTGCATTGATAAGAAGTTTATACAAGTCTCTCTCAAATTCATTTTTTGCATTATTTCGTAAATTTGTATTTAAGTCAATATAACCTTCGAGGCATGCTGACTGGGAGAATTTTATCACTATGAATTTTATTAATCTTTAAACCATAGTCCAAACACTGCTTCAAGTTTTGGTAATGGATAACGTACTTGGTTTTATTATATAAGTTTGGAATCAACTTGGGATATTTGCTTTTTGGAGGTATTAAATTTTCAGGACATAGGGGTAAACTATTGTGAGCATCATGTAGACTGGTTTGAAATTCTAAATCCACTTCTAAGACATAACCTTCGGAAGAATCTTCTTTTACACTCATAACATTAAAGTATTCAATTTCATTTTCGCTGAGCCATCTAAAATTTCCTTTTGATGCGAGTTCCTTGATAAATAAATGGCAATCATAGTTCGTGAGGTTGTGGAAAAATACTGGTATGAATGAAAGGATCTTAAAATTCAAGTAACAGGAATCATGTGCTGCTCCCCGAAATTTTCCAATTAAATGACAATGATCCTTTATTTTTTATCAAAAACATCAGTCTTTCTCGCAAATGTGACACTTTATAGCATTTTCATATCGTTGATTTTCTTCAGTGGATAAAGAAAGCATTGGCTTCATATCCTTTAAGTGTTGATGGTATATATTTTGAACAGTCTCGTCTAACTTTTCAACAAATACTTTTGCTGCATCTGGTCCAGCATTCATCTCCAATTTTGATAGACTATCATCGTAACTACACTTTACATAAAATGCAAAGGAATATGGCTCATGTTCACATACTTTGACAGTGAAATATCCCCCATCAAACGGTTGAGTATGGTCTATTGGCTTCAGTAGGCTCTCAAAGTCAGCGTAGATAACAAAAGGCACTTCTAACTGTTTTTCAAAGTTTGTAAATTTTAAAACATTTTCAGGTATCAACTCACCGCACTTATTGATTTTTAAATTTGTTGTAGGTAATTCACTTTTTACATGTGTGCAATCATTTTCTTCGTGCTTTTGTAATGTTGCCATATTTGTAAAAGATTGTAAACAACCATCACAGAAATATATTCTTCAGTGTCTTATTGTTTTCTGACTACTTACTAATCTAGATAAATCCGTAATTAAGCAGTAGTGAGAGTTTTCATGTTTATCTGATATCAGCAGAAGATTCACATGTAAGGTCTTCGTTCTCAAGTAAAATGGAGAGGTCCAACAACTTCGCAATTGTTTTTATTATCTTTGTAATAACACTCTAATCCATAAACATTTATAGAAATATTGTTTAGTATCTGAAACACTGAATATCTGGATAAGATTCTGGTATAGTGGGGTCTCCATCTGATGGGAAAATGGCAGCGTTCACTGACCAAGCAAAACACGCATTGTCATCGTTCAAAATATTTAAAATAGAGTTTTTTCTAGCTATCTGAATAGGCACTTTAATATAAGAAGAAGCAGAAATAGCAGTAAATTTGTTGATATTCACATCCTAAAACATTATTTCTTGTAACGCCCAATTGGAGTCTTTTTCTTGGAACTCAGAAGCTTGTGTCATGATTTCATCTTTAAATTCTTCATAAAGGCCGTCTAAGATCGAAGAAGAATTGATAATTTTATTGGCTGCATTCATGGACTTGATATCAGATAAAGATGGTTTAACGTAGATTCCAAATACCTCAAAATTCACTTTTATGGAAACATGGTTTAGTCGGTACTCATTTAATATTTGTAGCACTTTTGGTTAAACTTCACTTAAGAATCTTTATAATTCGTTTTTTTTTCTATTACTGGAAAACCTATCTGATGAAATTCTATTCTTGAAACCATGAGATGCTGACACCATTTTCTAATATTTCAATACCCACCGGCCTTAATCTTTTTTTGGGAATTGCCCAACGATCAATATTCTTACAAGAGTTGAGTATATATCGATGCAAGGTATAATTTCTTGAAAACTGTTTCCCACACTTATAACACTCCATTGTTAACAAAAAACAGAGAGAATGTTATCTGTGTTAGCTCTCTTATTAGGACCGTCAACAAGCGACTGTCATGCTCTTCTGGCGGAATCCCAGGCTGGATAGTTGGTAAATATTATTGGAAAAGATATGGAGACCGAGATGTCGGTTACATACGATAAAGTTTTCATCGTCCCTAAAGTAGGAGGAAACAAAGAGGGAGGACGCAACCTTTACGGAAAATGAGCCTGATGTATTTAAGCGCAGGGATTCCTTAAAGAGAACCTTACCCCAACTGCTTAAGTCAAATTCCCTGAGTTTTGGGAGTATAGGTAATGAAGCGAAACGAAAACGCGAGGATACGCCAGAGAAAGCAACTGATGAGATGGATTTAAATAGAGGATGGAAATACCACCAGATTAAATGACATTATTAAAAAAGCGGCGGATTAAATCCAAAAATTGAAATTATTGATTTCGACCATCCCAAATACCAAGAAGGAAATTAAAAATGCAATATATAAAATGGAAGAATACACACAACAAATGGCTGGAAATACGGAATTTATCGTGCAGTTAATAGAAGGAGTACATGTTGCTTCAAATAAAACAGCCGTGGCTCTCTCCGAAAAAAGCAAATGTGAAAGGGGCACACAAACAGTCGGAAACAAACAGCTCGAGCAAGACTATCAGACTATAGAAATCGAAAAAGCGTTGACTCTAGAGATGGAGGAAGAAAACCTCCAAGGGGTATTGGAGAAGAAATGGTCAGAAGGGACTTACAGAAAATGTTGGATTCAAAGAGAAACGAGCACGGGAGAGAAGGAAAACCTTTTATTTATTATGGCAGCAGGCGAAAGCGACAAAAATGAGCTCTTACGAAAGCTTAAAGAAAGAAATCCCCAACTCAGAAAGCATATTGAAAAAATAAGTTGAGTGTTGGAGAAATGACCGGAGGTACCGCCATTAGCGGAATTTTTGGTAAGCATATGCAAGAGAGCGAAACGGAGCTGATCACGTATGTTACACTTACAGAAGGCCTAAATACAGGGGAAGATAGATTGAAACTGAAGGAAAACCTACAGGAAATCAAGCAAATAGCCAACAGGAAACCGGTCAAGCAAATTTGGTGTGTGCTGGATCAAAACATTGACTGGGAAATCACAAGAAATACTCTTGAATATATAGGAAAAAGGTGGATATAAACTTTAAAATTATTGTGGGGAAAAGCAGAGCACAGACGACACGAGGGGAAGAGGAATTAAGTTGGGAGCTAATAAAGAAGAGGCGGAAAAACGACGAAGAAACTGTTTTAATAAAACCAAAGGGAGGAGTTTCCTTCTCAGATATCCTAAAAAATATGAAAAGTGACGTAAATACGGAAGGGATCACGATAGAAAGGATCAACAAAACAAACAACGGAAATATTCAAATAAAGATCAAAGGCAAGGAAGCGAAAGATCGGAAAGCATTTACGACAGCGCTGAATACTAAACTTACAAATGTCGCTCAGGTAGATATTAAAAAGAGCGGATAAACTTTTATGTTATTAGACATCGACGAGACCGCCGTAGAAGAGGATATACGTCAAGTACTTAAAAAAGAACTAAGAAAGGAAGACAGTCTTGTAAATGAATCCCATATTAAGCTAGCGGACAAGGCTAACAAAGAGGGATATAAGTATGTCTTTGTTACAATGCAGCGTGAAGCGTCGGGGTACATTTTAAGGAAGAAAAGAATTGGTGATGGTTGGAATCGATGGAGGATAAGGGAACTTGACCCACTGGAACGATGCCGAAAATGCTACAGGGTTGGTCATAGGGGAGATAAATGTAAATATAAGGAAGGGGATAGGAGTAACTGCCACAAATGCCTAGAGGCTGGTCACAAAAAGCAAGAGTGCCCGAACGAAGAACAGTGTTACCTGTGTAGCACAAAAGGCCATACGGCCGAAACAATGAAATGCCCAGAATATAGGAAGTTGCTTAAAATCTAAAATGAGGAGAAGAGTAGGGTAGGTATTTCACCTTATTAAAAATAAAAATGAAAATTTTACAAACAAATTTAGGAAGAGGAAAAGCAGCGCATGATTTGGCGCATGCGGTGGCCCGGGAAATGTACGCAGACTTAATAATTATCAGTGAGCCGAACATCAACAAAGTTAAGGGTCCTGGGTTTATACATGACAATAAATTAAACGTGGCTATACAAGTATTGAATAAAAATGTCGGCATCAGTAAAGTGAAACAGGGAGATGGATACATCAAACTAAATATGGATAAATGGAAACTATATGCTTGCTATGTGTCTCCAAATATCCCGCTTACAGCATTTAAGGAGTATATAGATGAAATAATGGGCGATATTAGGGAAGGAAACGGGTAGGCAATTTTCGCAGCTGATTTAAGTGCCATGGGGCTCCCCAATAACAGATGCAAGAGGACGATACATCGAGGAGTGGGCGGCAGAACTAGATCTGGTAATAGTAAATAAGGGAGATAAACCAACTTTTGAACTGGGAGAAAGTAAATCCTATATAGATGTAACCGGGGCCACCACAGGCATCGTAAGAAATATAAAGGATTGGAAAGTGTTATCAGGAGAGACACTGACGTGGCATCACCATATTTGAAGTCGAAGAGAAAGTTGGAAAGAAGTCACAAGAGAGAAAAAATTACTTGTTCGACCCGGAAAAGTCCAAGGAAACGATAACTGAAATGAACAAAAACCAAAATCTCAAAACAGTTGAGGATCTAGTTATGGTGCTAAAGAAAGCTACCAGGAAAAGCTCTATGTTGATAAGGGAGGGTAGTAGAAGTATTCCGTACTGGTGGAATATGACCATTGAGCAACAAAGAAGAACGTGCCTGCGGTGGCGAAGAAAAATTACCAGGCAAAATTCTAGTGGTAGAGCTAACGAAGAAGAACTAGCAAGATGTAAGCAGGAGTATAAAATATCCCGTAAAGAGCTTAAAAAAGAAATTGCTTAAAGTAAAAGGGATTGGTGGACAAAGCTATGTAAGGAATTAGAAGGAGATATCTGGGGTGCAGGCTACAAAATAGTGACGAAGCGCTTTGGGACAAAACTACTGCCGTTCAACCTAGCTGAGGAACAAAGGGAAAAAGTCATCAAGGAGCTTTTCCCGAACAAAGTAGATAACTGGCGAAGAGGAAAAATAGGGCACGAAGGGATTCCCCCCATATACTATGAACGAATTGGTAGAGGCAGCCAGCCAGATCAAAAATGGGAAAGCTCCAGGACTGGATAAAATTCCACCGGAGGCACTAAAACTTGCCGTATCAGAAATGCCAAATGTTTTCTGTGATATAATAAACCAGCTTTTAAAAGAACAAAAATTTCCCCGAACGTGGAAGACGGCACAGGTCGTACTGCTATGGAAAGGGAAGTCACCGGATCTATCGTCAGCTTTCAGACCCATATGTATGCTAAGTATGGTGGGAAAATTCTTCGAAAGAATTCTAAAAGAAAGAATAGAGAGAGATGGAAGAGAAGGGACCACTCTCGGATAGACAATACGGCTTCATAAAAAGCCGTTCAACAATCCAGGCTGTGGCCGAGATTGTCAGGGCAGCCAAAAGCAGTAAGAAAAGGTGGTTTATGATGATTGGCAAATGCCTTAAACTCGGCAAAGTGGAGCCTTATAATTAGCGAACTAAAAAACAAAGTTATATCGAGATACTTAATTAACATAGTAGAAAGCTATTTCTCGGAGAGGATGATCAGCGCGAACAAGGGCCAGGAAATAGAGATGACAGCAGGGGTCCCACAGGGCTCAGTATTAGGACCACTACTATGGAACATCCTTTACGATAAAGCTTTGCGGATTCGGTTGGCTGAAACGAAAATGGCAATACTAATACGGAACCTACCAAATTTGGGAGGCCCTAGCAATCTAAAGAGAATGATGCTATGCGAGGTAATTCATTCTATTATTCTATACGGGTATCCAGTATGGCAGAGGGTGCTAAACATCAAAAAGTTTGCGAACCGGCTAGTTGGAATCCAGAGAAAAGCTTTGCTCAGAATTGCCAGTGGATACCGGACGATAGCCACCATGGGTATACAAGTAATCACAGGACAGAACAAAGATGCACACCTACAATCTGTTAGGAGACACGACATCTGTTAGGAGACACGACAGGGAAATGATGTTGGAAAACTGGCAAATATTATGGGAAGGGCACACTGGAGCGGTAGAATCGACGAAGACACTAATACCGAACCTGCAACCATGGATCCAGTGTGAACAAAAAAAATTCTACTACTACTACTGAATCATTTTTATTATTATTTTAACTAGTACTAATATTATTATAAATATTATTAGTATTATTAGTATTTTATTTATTATTTTATACTTTTTATTATTACTTTTTCTCGTAGTATTACTATTATTATTATTAGTATTAGCATTAATATTAGTTTTAATATTAGCATTAGTATTTGTATTATTATTATGATTATTGAGATCTTAAATTTAATGTGAGTCTTGTAGAATTAGAAATCTTCATTTTAAATTCCCTAAATATCAATGTTGAACTGAGTTTTCCAGAAAGAAAAATAAGAAACCAAGTATCAAATGGTTTAATAATACATTGCATGAAATGAGAAAAAGCGTTTATAATGCTAAGCTTACATTTTTACAATCTAATTCGGAATGTGACTGGTTCATCTATCAAAAATTATAAAAAAAAGATTAGAAAGCAAAAAAATTAGTATATGCAAACCAAATTACCAATTCAGATAATAAATGTATGATGGGTTGGAGCATTATAAACTTGGAAAAAAAATTTAAATCAAATAAATCAAATGAATCTTGTATTTCTGCCGAAGAAATTAATAACTTTTTTATAACAATTTCTACAAAGGTTCTTGATTCCATAATGAATTCGAAGTATGATGCTAGTTTATTTTTGAATCAAAAACCAAACCCATCTTCCTCGTTTTTTATGACTCCTATTTTGGAAAGCGCCGTTTACCTGACAATCACAAATTTAAGTAATTCATCTTGTCTGGATGTTTACAACATTAATAGTAAAGTAATTAAATATTCGGTGGAGTTTTTCGTTACACCTATTTATTTATTTATTTATTTATTTTATTTTATTTAACGTCGGCCTAATTCTGAGACCAAGGCTGATCACCGACGCCGGGAGCATGCTACCCTTAACCGGAAATTTTGTCGAATCCTCAGGTATTCCAACCCGAGGTAGGGATCTTTAACGAGCCCAACATCCATGGACTCGGGACCGACAGTTTAACGTCTCCTCCGAAGGACGGCATATCTCCACTATACCTCGTGCTCATTGGTATAGTGCCTGCGACCTATGATATGCTACTAGTCGCTGCAGGCTGTACTGTACGGCCATATTACAACGGTGTTCGCTGGTGGTCACCCATCCAACTACTAACCGCGTTGGACGCTGCTTAACTATAGTTATCGCATCACAGGCATATCCACTATAGAGCTGGGCCCTTGCCCTTAGTTACACCTCTTACTATACTTTTTAATAAATGTATAGAGCAAGGTTATTGGCCGGATTCTTTTAAAATTTCGAAAATTCTTCCTTTATTCAAAAAAGGAGACAAAGATTTAGCCGATAATTTTAGGCCTATTGCGGTGCTTCCAATATTAAAAAAAAATAGCTTTAATGTTACACCTTTAAGTATAATTAATGAAAAAAATTATATTATATTACGTAGTATGACAGGATTAATTAATTATTAGGGGTAGTATATTTTCTTGAATAATATTTTCAAGGCCATATTTTATTTGTTTACATATAATATAATATAAAACTTATAACTATATTGTTAAATTTTATAGGTGCTTTATTGGGGTTTGAGCTATCAAAATTTAAAATCTCTTATCAATTAAATTCATTAAAATTTATATCTTTTTCTTTATTTTTATCTTTAATATGAAATATGCCAGTATTATCAACTTTAGGTATTAATTATTATCCTTAAAAAAAAAATATAAAGAATATATTTAAATTTTTTTTATTTATTCAGCTATTTTCTTTAAATTATATTAAAATATATTTAATATTAATGTGATTAGTATTTTTATTAATTCATATTTACTTAAATAGCTTATAATTAGAGCATAATAGTCAAGTTATTAGAGAAGTTGTATAACTTTTAAGTATTTATAAGATAAAATCTAATTTTACAATGAAAATGTAATGTTTTTATTAAACTATATAAATAGAAATAAAAACGTATTTCAACGCTTAAAAATTAAGTTAGAAGCTTAAATGTCGATCTGTTATTTCTTTAATTGGGAATAATCCATTTTTATCATTAACAGTGATATAACTCGATTTTGGTTTGGATTAAAAATAAGGATAATTATTATCAAATTTTTAGGTCGAAATTAAATGCATTTTTTTTTTGCTTCTTATTTGACATAAATCTTTTTTCTCGGTGATAAAATCTTTTTTAGAAATTAAGTTTAATAAAGTTAGTAAAATAACTAAAATTAAAATAATTATTAATCTTAAGGTTGATATTATTATAATTATTTATACTAGAATTTCTAGATTTTTTGATTGGAAGTCAAATATAATTTTTATATTATATAAATATCTACCTCATCAATAGATAGAAATATAAAGGAATAGTCATACTACATCAACAAAATGTCAATATCAAGCTGCGGCTTCAAAACCAAAATGGTGTTTTGTAGAAAAATTATTTAAGTAATGGCGAATTAAGCAAATTAATAAAAAAGTTGTTCCAGTTAAAACATGAAGACCATGAAAACCAATTGCTACAAAAAATGTGGATCCATAAACTGAATCAGAAATTGTAAAAGGGGCTTCTATTTATTCATATCTTTGAAGTATAGAAAAATAAATTCCTAAAATTACTCTTAATAATAAACTTTGTAATTCTTATTTATAATTTTTTTCTATTAGGCAGTGATGTGCTCCAGTTACTGTTAAATCTGAAGTTAATAAAATTAATGTATACAATATAATTTAACTAAATTTTTCATTGAAAATATGTGTTAATATATTATAAAATGGTTCAAAATTCCATTGCTTACATTCAGACACTCAATGATAGTTTAGTTATTGAATAAATTAATTTTGAAAACAATTTAGGGGAAATTCTTTCTAAAACAATTGGTATCAATCTATGGTTAGCCCCACAAATTTCTGAGCATTGACCAAAATATAAACCAAATCGATTAATAGTAAAACTAATTTGATTTAATCGACCAGGAGTAGCATCAATTTTAACACCTAATGAAGGAATAGTTCAAGAATGAATTACATCTACACCAGTTACTAATATTCGAATATTAGATTCAAAATGTACGATTATCGATTATCAATATCCAATAAGCGAAAGTTAAAAGGTTTTAATTCATTAGTTGAAATTATGTATGAATCAAATTCAATATTTTTGAAATCTGAATATTCATATGATCAATATCATTAATGTCCAATAGTTTTAATTGTAATTATAGGGTTATTAATTTCATCTGAAATATAAATCAATCGTAAAGAAGGGATTGCAATAAAAATCTAAGTGATGGTGGGTAAAATTGTTCAAATAATTTAAATTATTTGACCTTCTAGTAAGAAACGATGAGAAAATGTATTAAAAAAATAGTAAATATTAATTGACCAACTAAAACTGAGATATTAATTAAAATTCTTAAAGCATGGTCATGAAAGTAAGATAATTGTTCTATCAGTGGAGAGGTACTATCTTGAAGTATTAAATTTTTTCGGGTTGAAATTTTTAAAAAAAGTTTAAGCTTTATATTTGGGGTTTAAATACAATGCACTAATCTGCCATATTAGAATTTAGCAATTAGTATTGGTAATTCAGAGTATCTATGTTCATCGGGCAGATAAAATTGTAATCATTAAATTGATGAGGTTATTCTTAGGGAAAAATCTATTTTCCGTTGTACTGAAAAAGCTTCTCAAAAAATAAATAATAAAAATAGGACACCGATTAAGGAAATTAAAGATCCACTAGAGGAGATAATATTTCATAGTATAAAAATATCAGGATAATCTGAGTATCTTCGGGGTATTCCTATTAAGCGTAAATAATGTTGGGGGAAAAAGGTAATGTTAACACCAATAAATATAATAAAAAAATGAATTTGTAGCTCGAGTATCAACATCTATACCTACTGTAAATATGTGGTGTGCTCATACAATAAAACCAAGTAATCCAATTGCTGTTATGGCATAAATTATTCCTAATGTACCAAAAGATTATTTTTTCTACTTTCTTGTCTTACAATATGGGAAATTATTCCAAATCCTGGGAGAATTAAAATATATACTTCAGAATGGCAAAAAAATCAAAATAAATTTTAGTAGAGCATGGGGTCGCCCCCTCCAGCAGGGTCAAAAAAAGAAGTATTTAAATTTCAATCGGTTAAAAGTATTGTAATCGCCCCAGCTAATTCTCTGAAAGATAGTAATAATAGAATAGCGATAATTAACACTGCTCAAACAAACAATGGTACTCGGTCAAATTTATATCCTCTGGGCGTATATTAATAATAGTTGAAATAAAATTAATTGCACCTAGAATTGATGAGATACCAGCTAAATGTAATCTAAAAATTGCTAGATCTACAGAAGAGCCTCCGTGAGCGATATTAGAAGATAACGGGGGATAGGCCGTTCACCCTGTTCTTGCTCCTCTTTCTACAATTCTTCTTATTAATAAAAGATATAAGAAAGCAGGTAAAAGTCAAAATCTTATAATTTTTATTATTAATTATTTTTGTCAGTAGAGCTGAATTTATAATTAAAATTATCCAATAATTATAGTTTTGAATGATAAATTCAGTAATATTTAAAGAAACAATATTGGAAAATAGTAGGATAATTGAAGCTAATGGCTGAGTAATAAAATATTTTAGGGTAGCTTCAGCAGGATATTAGTTTGAATTTGATTTAAAAAGTGGGATAATTCTTATTAAATTAATTTCTAAACCTAATCATATCCTAAACCACAAATAAGAGGAGATTGTAATTAATGGTCCAATAATTATTGTATTGAAAAATATTTTATAAAATAAATAAACTAAAAAGAAAAGGATTATAACCTTTATAAATGAGGTATGAACCCATTAGCTTTGTTGCTTATCTTTTTATGTTTTAGTAAGAGGTACATTAAAGACATAATTATAAATGTGGAAGCCGCATAATTAACCCTATCAAGATTATCCTTTTTCAGGCACCTTATATATAATTTTTCTTGTAGCAAAAAAATTGTAAACATTTAAAAAAGTAAAATAATGAAAATTATCATAAAAATCTAAAAAAATTTTAAAAGTGTATTTTTGCGTCATCTTTTGACACATTTTTTCCGGAAAATATCTTAACTACGTAAAAGTAAATAAATTCTTAATTTTCATTTAAATAAAGATGCAAAATTAAGGGTTTGCAATAAAAGTAATATTAATTAATGTATATAGTAAGATATTAATACTCGTATATACTTTTTTTAATATGTATTAATAAGTTTTAATTATAATAGATAAATATATTATTATTAAAAATTTAATATTAATTATATATATTAAGTTGGGGTGATTAAACAATTTAATTAACTTTTTTTAAATTATAATATTGATATAGATGTTTGATCCAGTTATTTTTATATCTAAATTATTTAAATTATGAATATTTTATATCTATAATTTTTTAACAATAAGAGTTTGCGAAGGTGCTTTAGGATTATCTATTTTAATTTTAATGGTTCTAGTTTATGGTAATGATTATATTTCAACTTTTTCATCTTTATGATAAAATTTTTATTGTTTATTAGTATTCCTGTTAGATTTTATTTAAGTTTTTCATATAATCCGTTAATATGTATTATTCTTATATTTATTTTTATATTTATATATTTTATTGAAATTTCATATTTTTTAGGCTGTGATTTATTATCATTTTCAATAATTCTTTAAGATTTTGAATTTGTAGGTTAATATTATTAGCTAGGTTTAAAATGTATATATATGAGGACTACCATAAATTTTGTATGTTAATTATATTAAGTTTATTTTTAAGATTATATTTAACTTTTTCATCTATTAATTTATTTATTTTTTGAAGTTACTTTAATTCCACCTTTAATTTTCATTGTTGGATGGGGATATCAGCCTGAACGTTTAGAGGCTGGAATATATCTTTTATTTTATACTTTATTTATATCTTTACCTATAATAATTATAACTTTTTATTTAGATTTTTATTATGGTTCTTTAAGATTTATATTTATAAATAAAAATTTAATTTCAATTTATATATATTTACTTATAAATATAGTTTTTTTGTGAAAATACTAATATTTTTTTACATATATGGTTACCTAAGGCTCACGTAGAAGCTCCAGTTTCTGGGTCAATAATTTTGGCGGAAGATATATTAAAGTTAGCGGGTTATGGTTTGTTACGTATAATATGAATATTTATAAGATTTATTAATTCAGTTAATATTTCTTTTATTAGAATTTCATTAATTAGGGGAATATTTGTTTCTTTTATTTGTTTACAGTAGGTACACAAGGCTGATTGTAAAGCGGAAGTGACATCATTTTCGAGTATCTTCGGCTCCATTTTGCATGTAGATGGCTGCAGCTGATAAGACTTCGTGTATCTTCGGCTATCAATAACGTCAGAGATCTGTCCTGCTTGCGTCAGCAGGTGGAGAAAGCCTAGAAAGCGTGAACAGTTGGAGTTGAGTGACATCAGCAGGTGGAGCCGGAGTGGAATCGAGTTGGAATCCAGTCCTGCCTGTGTCAGGAGGTGGAGCCGGGGGCAGTTGGAATCTAGTCCTGCTGCATGGATGTCTCCTGATCGGTTACACGAGAAAGCGTAGATAGTTAGAATTTAGTCCTGCTAAACATGGGCGGCAGTCGGAGACATAGATGTACAGTTAAATAAATGTTTTACATAGAATCCTATAAACGAAGCAAGTAAAAACCAAATTTGGGGATAATATATTAATTAAATTGGAAAAGAATTTATTTACCATCAGCAGTTACAGAATCAATAAAAAAACATTTTGAAGGAGCCGAGCTCCAAAGGATTTTCTGTTTAAGGAGAATAAAAAAATAATCTTGGTAGAGTCTATTCAAAAATGATACAATCTTATCTATATATTTCTGAAATAAAGTAATCACTAATGAGTTTTATATTTTATAACTAAAAATTCTATTTTTCAATATCAAAGAACCGCTTGTGAGTTTCGAATACAATTTATTATAATGGAATCGAGTGACGTCAGAGGTTGGAGAAAGCCGAGAAACGTGGGC
Source organism: Hermaeophaga mercurialis (assembly GCA_951812935.1). Taxonomy (NCBI): domain Eukaryota; kingdom Metazoa; phylum Arthropoda; class Insecta; order Coleoptera; family Chrysomelidae; genus Hermaeophaga; species Hermaeophaga mercurialis. The sequence continues at coordinate 30,768,526 of OX638364.1, forward strand.
AGTTGGAATCGAGTGACGTCAGAGGTCTGCTTGGTGGAGCCGAGCATGGGCAGTTGGAATCGAGTGACATCAGAGATCTGTCAATCCTACATGTATATATATATACTAATGCAACTGATTAGATACATTCAGTTTTAAGTAATACACTACAATATTTGTGTCAGATTGAAGTAATCATATAAAAAGTATTATTGAATTATATTAAGTTACGTTTATTTGTCAGCTGCAGGTAATAGTTTATTTTTATTACAATGATATATTAAATTTCAAATTTTTTCTTTTTAGAAACGGATTTGGAATATATTAATAAAATACTTCTTCTTGATAGTGAGAATAAACCTGTTATTAAAATATCAGACTTACAAAAGGAAGTTCCATATAAAATCCTAACAGCGAAGGAAGTAAAAACGAAATTTGGGAATAATATATTAGTTGAACTGGAAAACAATATTATTTATTTACCATTAAGAGCCACCGAATTATTAAAAATACATTTGGATGAGCTGAGCTCAAAGACATTTGCAATTGTTTTCAAGGGGGACAAGGACGTGAACAAAGGAAATCCTGCTGCAATTTTTAAGATTATTAAAGGTTAGTTCTGAATATATCGTTTGTGAAAAAATGTCAGAAAAATTATCTCAAGATATAGAAAAACTAATTTTAAAATTTTATGAGAAAAACTGTCAAGTAAATAATGCAACTGAAATAGAAAACTGGTTGACACATGTTAAAATTGCTATTGATTTATGCATCGAAGTCATACAAAGTGATAATCATCAATCCATCGGAAATAAACGATACTGGCAAACTAAATTAGGACATTTGAAAACTATCCATAACATTCTAATCCAATATAACTTTGAAGTTGCAACAGATGATAAATCTAAGAAAACGATTAAATGGGAAGATTTAGATTTATATTTCAAATCTCGTGTTAGAACCGGTGTAATAGTTAATTTGGATCATAAAGATATATTACCGTTTTTACATGATGCATTCGACCTTTTTCAATTAAAAATAAATTATATTTTAACTCAGTTCCCTTTAATTAAAGTTAATACAGCATTTTGCGGTGAATTTATCAAGAAGTCAGTGGAAAACGATATTTTAGAATTCAAATATTTGAATTCAAAAAATAACATTACTAGTTTAACAACGGATTTGAAAACTTGGTTCTCAGATCATGTAGTAGATTATATAATAACCAGACTTTCTGGTTTTCAAGAGAAAGATAGTAGTTGGGCATTAAGTCGAATTATATCACTTGAAGTAAATATTAAGTATGAAGTAGGGAACGGTTCATCTTTCATAAGATTACCTAAACAAATTTCAAACAAAAAGGCTTGTGTCAACTTGAAAAATTATTTTGACGAAGCTTGCTTCTATTGGAGCATTATCAGTGCTATTCATCCTAGTGATATAAATGTTGATAGAATCTCATCATATCCTCACTATAGTCAAGTTTTAAATATGAATAATCTTGAAATACCCATGAAAATTAATCAAATTCCGCTCTTCGAAAAGTTGAACAGTATATCTGTAACTGTTTACGGTTTAGAATTAATAAAAAATGTATTTAAGATTGTCCCATTGAAACTAACTAAAAAGAAACTAGATAGACACGTAAATTTATTGATGATACAAAAGCCCTACTTTCCTAAATTAAACAATTATGATGCTCCTGATCCAGATGATAATGAGCAGATTGATGTAAAATATCATTTTTGTTGGATAAAAAGTTTATCTAGATTACTATCTTTAAGTTTGAATAAACATGGAGATAAGAAGTTTTTTTTTTGAAAGGTGTTTAAACTATTTTCAGAATAAAGATAGCCTTGAAAAATATTTAGTTATATGTGAAAATATCAATGACTGTAAAATTTAATTCCCGCCTGAGAAATCAATCAAGTTTAAAAATTTCGTTTACAAACAAAAGACTCCATTCGTAATATATGCTGATTTTGAATCAATGTTAGAACCATTGAATGTAAATTTAGGGAGTAAGACAGTTAAATATCAAAAACATATTGCTTTTAGCGCAGGATATTATGTCAAGTGTGGATATGATGATAATTTATCATATTTTAATAGTTATCGAGGTATCGATTGTATGAACTGGTGTGCAAAACAAATGACTAGCGTTGCATATGGTATTGAGAACATATTAAGAAATGTAGTTTCCATGAATCAACATCATGATACATCGTTACTTGCTAAAGTCTGTCACATTTGTGAAAAACCATTCATGATTACAGAAAAAATTGTAAAAGATCGTGATCATTTTACGGGGGAATTCAGAGGTTTCGCTCACCAAAATTGTAATTTTAATTTTAAAAAACAGTTCGTTGTTCCGATTATTTTTCACAACTTATGTGGTTATGATAGTCAGTTCATAATAAAAGATCTTGCTAAATTAGGTAAAATTAGTTTGTTACCAATAAACAAGGAAAAATATATCTCTTTCACACATCATATTTCAAATAGCGATATTAAATTTCGTTTTATTGATTCATTTAGATTTATGAATACATCACTTGATACTCTAGTATCAACTTTAGATGTAAAAGATTTGAGAAATTTAAAACATGAGTTTAGAAATTTTTCTGATGAATAATTTAAATTGATAACACGAAAAGGAATATTTTGTTATGACTATATTGATAACTGGACCAAGCTTGATGAAATATGTTTACCCGATCGAGATAAGTTTTACAATAAATTAAATGATGAACACATTAACGAGGAAAAGTATAGCCATTCAAGAACTGTTTGGATGCAATTTAATATACAAAACTTGGGTGAATATGCAGATTTGTATTTGAAAACGGACATTTTGTTACTGTCTAATGTATTTGAAAACTTTAGAGATATAGGACGTAATACAAGCGGATTATATCCTGCTTGGTATTATACTATCCCTGGATATTCATGGGACTGCATGTTATTGTATTTGAGATGTGAATTAGAAATAGTGCATGATGTTGATATTTTAATGTTCATCGAGAGAGGAATACGCGGATCAGCCAGTGTTGCAATCGATTCTCTGAAGCTAATAATAAATATATGTTAACGTATGATGAATCAAAACCAAGTAAATATTTATTTTACTCTGATGTTAATAATTTATACGGATGGGCAATGTCTCAACCGCTTCCATATGGAGATTTTAAATGGGTTAGCACAAATATAGATATAACAAATATTCCTGATGACTACCATCTAGGATATATCCTTGAAGTTGACTTGGAGTATCCTCGGGAACTGCATGATTTAGGTACATCGAGATTTTCCATTTTGTTGTGAACATCTAAAACTTAACGGATCAAAGTTTTCAAAATTATTAACTACACTATATGATAAAAAATAATGTCTTATATTAATTTAAATACAAAATTCCGAGCTGAAGCTACTACAAAATTTGCAAAAGATCATTTTAAATTGAAAATTAATTCAATTTACGGTAAAACGATGGAAAATATATGAAAACAGAATCGTAAAATTAGTTAATCGTTGGGATGGGAGATATGGTGCAAAAAATTTAATAGCTAGTCCAAATTTCCAAACTCGAACTATTTTTGATAATGATTTAATGGCTATTGAGCTGCGTAAATCGGAAATAGTGTTTAACAAACCTTTATACATTGGAATGGCCATTTTGGATATCTCTAAAACATGTATGTATGATTTTTATTATAATCATATGTTACCAAAATTGGGAATAGATAGATGTAAATTAATGTATACTGACACAGATAGTTTCGTGCTCGAAATCATGTGTGATGATTTGTATAACGAGATCATTAAGGTAGATATTAATAAATTTGATACAAGTGATTATGATAAAGATAATCCTTACAATTTACAACTTTGTAATAAAAAAGTTCCGGGTCTTATGGAAGATGAATGAAACGCTAAAATCATGACACACTTTATTGGATTAAGATCAAAAATGTATTCGTATAAAGTTCAAGATAGTCATGTTATTAAAAAAACAAAAGGAGTTAAGAAATGTGTTCTTAAAAATGAAATTACTTATGATGACTATGTAGAAAGTTTGAGAGATAACAAAGAAAAAGAAATTAGTCAATCCACAATTCGTTCATTTGCTCATGATGTGTTTAGCATCAACCAGATCAAAATAGGATTAAGTCCGTTTGATGATAAGAGGTGTATAATTGATGGCTCAAATGATACTTTGCCATGGGGTCACTATAGTTTATTGTCAAATTGACGTTAATTTTTCTGACATTTTAATTTAATATTCAGAACTATAAAACAAAAAAAATGTATTACATTATTTATGTATCTATAAGTATAAAATAAGAATAACAAAAAAAAATATTCATGTTTATTTTATTAAATCATAACACACATTATTTTTATAATAGTAAAAATATTCTCTTAAAGCATTACTCAGTAGACTATGTTTTGAAACATCACAAAATCCAAATATAATTTCATCAATAGATAGCATAGTTCTATTATTATTTAACCATAATTTAATTAAATACATTACAATAATAATTATAAAAATTTAAATTAAATAACATAGATACTCGTGGAATGAGTAATGCCAAATCAGCTCTTAATATTTCATTTACTCTGCTTGATCGAGAATGATGTACTTTAGTTGATTGAAAATCTTCAATTGTTTTATTCCATCCTGAATAAAATAAGAAATTTCAATAAAATGTCCACATTTTAATGATGTCAATGGTTCAGAGACATTTTCTATAAAAAATTTCTCTATTGCTTCCACCAGTAAATCTCTCAGGATGGTCCACTCACTTGTTGTAAACTTCATGATTGCTGATGCTGATTGTTGTTGTTTTAAAATAATGATAGGTAAAAATCCTCTGGCCGGACTTAAACCACATTCGACTATTGTATTTGTTAATGGAAATAACATGTGTAATAGATAGTACTGTTCACGTCTAACTGTTTCCGCCATATTTTGTAAAAACTGATTGATATCACCATAATCTTCAATCGTGTCACTAGATAGATAACTACTACTTTCACTGTCTGCTGTCATGTTTTACATACTGTAATGTAACCCACCTGCCTAAAACCGGCCATTTTGTTATTTTATTAAATATTTAACACATTATCAATTCTTTAGTATCATGATGTCTAGGGAGGACTCTACACGTTGTGTTATTACAGAATAGTTCTCAGATTGTACTGCTCGTAGTGATGTTTGGAAGGTGACGAGGTAAAATAAAACAAATACTACATATCTAACATTTATTTCGAGAACCGGAGAATTTAATATGAAAACCAAAGTAAAATTAACTAATAAAATATTGCCAAATGTTAGACATGATTGGTTCGGTGCAATATATCTAAAAATTATAGGGGAAAGAACCAGAAAGAAAACCCCTGTTAATTCAAACAAAAACATAATTGAAAGAGCATAAATCCGGTAAATCGAATAAATCAAATAAATCAGATAAACCAAATAAATCATAAAATCAAATAAACCAAATAATCAAATAAATCAAATAAACCAAATAAATCAAATAAATCAAATAAATCAAATAAACAAATAAACCAAATAAATCAAATAAATCAAATAAATCAAATAAACCAAGTAAATCAAATAAATCAAATAAACCAAATAAATCGAATAAACAAATAAATCAAATAAATCATAAAATCAAATAAATCATAAAATCAAATAAATCATAAAATCAAATAAATGAAATAAATGAAATAAATCAAATAAATCATAAAATCAAATAAATCAAATAAATCAAATAAATCAAATAAATGAAATAAACCAAATAAATCAAATAAATCATATAAATAAAATAAGTAAAATAAATCAAATAAATCAAGACAAATAAAATAAAATAAATAAGTCGGCTAGGTGGGATAAAATGGAATAGGAAGAATAAATTAAAAATCTAATAAACAAAAAGTAGAGGAATAACAAGGATCAACTCAAAAAGAAAAAAGACATAGCTCAATGTTTCCCGTAAACTAGATTATGAATATATTCATTTATACATTAAACGATACGACGTTAAGTAATAAAACGGAGGATCGCCTTTAAATCTCAACAAAATTCACAAAAGGTAATTAATATGACTAGTAGAACGGTAACAGGGGAGTATACACTCGACTACCTGCCTAAGTTGAGGTCCTACTTTATTCTAGAGGTGAAATCTGGTAGGTTAATGAACACCTAAACCCTATGTCACCCCTAGCCACGGAAATATTCATATTCAAAACAAGATTCAAGACTATCCTCTCAATTTATGAAAAATAAATTAATATTAAGCAATCCCGTCATTGTTTCTATGTCCCTATCTTTGTGTAAATCGAATAAATTGCAAATGATGTATTTAATGGAAAGGAGAACATTAAACATGCAATAACAAAGGAAAAAACAAGGATACCAATAGATATATTTTATGGTTAGATTTAAATGCATTTGATAGAAAAAATAGGTATAAATACCCAAAAATTAATACTTACATATTTAAATTTTTGACACAACACACTTTTTTAAAAAAGAACCCACCTTTCTTTCGTAAGATCTACCACCCATCTCCTCGATACGCAACCTGCTCTCGTTTTCGAGACTTTGTTTACATTATCTAACCCAAAGACACGTGAGAATTTTAAAACAAGAGATAACTCGAATATGGGCCCTTTCAATACGTTAGTACTACTACTTTATGAAGATCTATTTAATAACTGGCTATTGTATAAGTAGGTAAACACAGGGGGTTTCAGAACCAAAACCGGTTTTCCAAGGGGTTAACCACCCTTCCAAGGCGAAGGCTAAGGCTAAGGCTACGACTACGGCCAAGGCCAAGGTCAGGGTCATGATGTGCTAAATACATTCTAAATACAAGGTCCTTCCAAGATAAAAAGATTAAAATCCGACAGTGCGGTTCAGTTCACAATGCTTTGTATGTACGAACAGAGATTAGATAGATTTTTAAAAAAAGTATTTAAACTAAAACAAGACATAATGAAATACGAGCAAATGCAAAATCTTATAAAGTGTTTTGAAAAATTGAAAATAAGTGAAGTAGAGGGGGATTCATTATAAATATAGTTGACCAAAACATCATATAGTATTGTACTCGACAACTTCAAAATGGATCTACAAAAAGTTAACGAACAGCTAATGTTAGATGTAGAGCATAAAGAAATTATAAAATTAAACCAGCTACAACCCAATATTCCACACAAATTAAAATCAATAAAAATGGTAACCACAAAATTTGGAGAAGCAGTGTTGGTGGAACTTGCCCAGCACAGAATATATTTACCGGGGAGATCAACTGTATTTTTGAAACCGCACCTAAGTGAATTTGGGAATGGTGATTATTCCATAATCTATGCTGGAGAGAAAAGTTTGTCAATGGGGAAATCAACATCTCTATTCAAATTTGAAAAATGTTCATTTATTGAAAAATAAAAAATATAAATTAATATGTATTTTACTATAAAAACATCCGAACAAAATCTAGACAGTTAGTCTACAATGAGTTTTAGCGAGGTATTTCCAAATTCAGTTCCAGACAGTCCAACTGAGGTAGATCGCTGGATTGGTACATGTTATATTTGTAAAGAGAAGCCAATACAAGTATTATTCCTTCCTTGTAGTCATAGGATTTGTTGTGTAGAATGTGGAACAAGAGTAAAGTATTGTACTTTTTGTCATGTCAAACTAGTAGCAATTGTTCGAGATGAGCAAAGAAGGTGTACCAGCCAAGTGTTATCATGCGGACATAATGTGTGTAAAGGATATGTAAGATTTTGTTCGATATGTGGTTTAGAAAATAAATAAATTTTACTTAAACAGATTTTTTTTTTACACCTCTAAAGTTGTACAAATTTGGTGAAAATTATTCTAAATAGCTAATGCACACGAAATACATTGTGTGTTTCCCAAGGCTATGTTGTAGAAGGTCAACCGAAAAATATAAAGACATGTGAAATTGAAACGAGAACTCAAACCATGTCTTCGATTACTAAAGAACGTTGGGCAGTACAAAATTTTGAAAATTTAAAATTTGAAGATTTTGAAGATGGGATTCCGATTATATTATATAGTGATAGTGAACGTCCGATTACACCAGATCGAGACATAACAACACTGATGGAAATATATAATAAACATCCTAAGGATCCCAGACAAGTACCACTACCCATTTGGAGACCAATAGAATTGAAGGTTATTTCATCTTATCCCCACCATCCATAAAATGTATATAACCAAGTCTAAAGGTGATCAGTTCATTAAAATGTGGCGAGCCTACACAACCCAAGTTAAGGTAGTAGATTTAAAATCTGCAATTACCTACTTTGCAAAAATTTATGGAGAAGACAACTTTGAATGGGAACATGAAGCAATCTATGGTAGAAATAGATGGTACTCTGTAGAAGAATGTAGGGAAAAAGCTATACAACATGAAAAGCCGCTTCAGCCTGTAATGACTATCTTGATGGTGAGCTTCATCTTTGCTGTTTACTAAATATTTTGGACAGTCTAAATTTAAATACAAGACTAGAAATTTCCAAATACCTACCAATTTATTTGAGGGATTCTAACTATATAGAAGAAAATGATGATGATACAGACGAAGAAATGAAACCGTTGGATACTTTATCATATGAAGAAGCTGAAAAATTGGTAACACAGTCAAGTCCATTGTAAATATTTAAAAAAATAAAACACATATTAATAAATAGTTTTTTTATTTCATTAATAAATTGTTGTATAAAAAATATACGTTTGCTAAAGCGCAAATACATTTGTCCTTTGTGTGGTAAAGACATGCAGGTTCCTTTAGTTGAAGTTTGGGTAGCTCGTCAAAAGAAAACACAGGAGTCTTGGAAAACGTTTTTAAATAATTTGTTTTTTCTAATCCTTTAACATAAATAAAGTCTGCATCTTTGGTAGCATCTTGGTAAATTTTGGAAAACTGATGGAGTGGTGTAAAGCCGGAATCCCATTCAATACAATGATGGTTATGAATTAACCAAGATGCCTGCTTATACAAATCAGGAGACAGCATTCTAAAAGGAAATGGCGGTTTAAACACATAATGGCAAATTTGAGAACCATTATAAGCAGCAAACTCCTTTACGATAAATTTATTATTTTCAATTTTAAAACATTGTACATCTACCACTAGCTGCATATTGCTAATAATCACTGAATTAACAAAACGTTACAACCAGACATTTATATTAAATAAGGAGCATGCGTGTTAAACCTGTCGTACAATTTTTGTTAGAGGATTGTACATAAATTCCTTTTCATGTAAAATAAGACAATAAGCAGAAACATTTTTACCCACATTTTTACTGGTTTCAAATTCTATTCTTAGCACAACCGACCCCCCTTGAATAATTTCTCTTTGACGTGAACAATCGATATGAAATATTGGAGCATTATTTTTAAATTCTTCCGGTGAAAAATTGGTTGATTTGTTGGTAAATGATAGTAGGATTCTTGAAAATTAGCAAACATTTCATAAGCAGTAGCAAAACGATTAGAGTCAAAATCTAAATTTAAATCATGATACGGATATCGTTCCGAGTTGAGAAAGATACGAATATTTGTTAGATTACAGTGATTAAAGTGACTCATATTTTTTAACAATTTTCCTTTACAATCATCCTGAAAGGCGACTATAATATGTCTAGGACTTTCTAATTTTGTGGAAGTTTTAACATTCCAAGTATGACGTGTGGAATCGTTTAATGTGGGATATTCTATTAGTTCCCAACTTCTAAATTTAATTGGCAAGTCTATATTACTCTGAATTATTTTATTTAATCGAAGTTGTTGACTTATACTAGGACTTATATGAGGAATATTCCAATATATCTTGTTAATTTCAATTTTTGGTTTTTCTGTCTCATCTGTTGCAATAACACAATCCACATCATCTTTTTCGCGAATGAGAATTAATTCCTGCTTCATATTTAAAACAATTTTACGAAAATCTTCAAAAAAGCCAGAAAAAAGTTTTAATGGTATGTAAACATTAAAATTACCGTGATTATCAATTAAAAGTTTATTCGTTGATGCAATTGTCTTTCCCGCAGAATCTTTTAAATCCTCTTTAGGGAACCAGGCCGCATTTTGAAGTAATTTACTCTCATTTTCATTGATTGAGAGATAGTTTTTCAGGGTAGACGCTAATCCAACACCTCTAACCGAATCAATTATTACGCCATTCATTTCATATCTTATTTCCCTAAAGAGATGTGCTATACCATTGTTTATAAAATGAAATTTTGTTGGTGTCTTATTTTGTTCTGTTAAAAATTTGCCCTCTAAATAAAGGTAACTATTACATGGGAGAGTATAAGCATCAATATCTTGAACGGCAATTCTAATTTCATCATTATAGTTAACAGCGGTTAGGGTATGGGGTTGATAGGTGTGAAATTGATAATCCTCAATGGTCGTATCAGTAAACGGTTGTCCGGTTACGTTTAGGAGATCCATTACAAACTTTAAATTCAAGAGATTGTAAAAATTTACGGTTTTGCGATGTTAACGGCTTAGTGGTTCTCAAAACACTGTTTTTCTTATTGCTATATGGTCTTTTATAATGGGGGTGACAACGTGGAAACAACCAAACCATTATTCAATTTTTCTAAGATGTAAGCGAATAGTAATTGTCTCGTTATTGAAATTTATAAGTTCACCCGTTTGCTGAAACACCTTAACTGTTATGTTGTTTATTGTCTTGACGCTTACAGGATAATACAAAATAGTTTGTGGTTGTTCCACTATTTTATAGCCATTGGGAACCTGAGGGAAAAATTCGTGAATAATGTGAACCGGACGTCCATTAAGGAAAGAGCCGATCGCAATGTTACAATCAACGCAATTAGTGTTTACACTCAAAATATTTACTTTGTCGGAGGTATGAGCAACATTTGGAGAGAGTCTAGTGTAAAAACCTAAAAGTTTTCCAATTGAATTTGGTACATTGAAATTAATGGGAGCAGTACTTTTGAGAGTGACTGTATTAGTTTTTGAATCTGCTGTTATATGAATTGTTATGCCAGTAAGAAAAATATCTTTTTCAATAATTTTTATCAAATCATTAATCTCATATGCACCGGTTGGTATAGCAATGGTAAATTCATCTTTGTCACCCCACACCAAGACGTTATTATGTACATGAACATTTGGAATGCTATTGAAAGTGTCAAAATTAACCAAACCAATTTCATAATCAACATTTTCATTGAGATAAATGGGTGGATTAAAGTCAGCACTCAAAATGGATGAGTTACCATTTAGAGTGAACGTATACGACATGATGGTTAACAATCTAATGAATTTCATAAATGATTAAACTGATTAAATAGAAATCTTAAACTGTGCTGTCCACATCGATATGAATTGAATGATTGCAAAACATTATAATTATATCTTATTCTTACGTTCCCACTACTTTTGAAATATTTGGTAACCTCGAGTGGTGGGGGTATGTTGCCATAACTATCAAAATACTTAATATCATCATTATTTTTAAAGTATGCGGTCCAATGAGTACCAGGACCACTATTTACATCAAGATTAATTATACCAGTTTCAAATTTCTTAATCTTTTGCGGTAACGAATCTCGCATAAAAACCCCTCGAAAATATGGAATGTGTCTCGCAAATTTTTTCAACTCAACATTGGTTAACGCATGTTGAGGTAATTTTATTTTCTTCTTTTTATCCCATATCCCTTGTATGGTCGTAGGTAAAACCCCCGACCTCGTTTCATTCCAGCACCTTGTTTAGTTTCCATTGCTAAATTATGACGTTTCTGTTCCTCCAGCTGTTGACGATTAGCTTTAGCATCATTCACAGCTTTAGCGATTCCAGCTGCACCACCCCCAACAGCTCCTAAAGCTCCTAGCAAGGGTAACAGAAAAGGTAAAAAACCACCCTTTTTCGGTGATCGAATGACACGTTTCCCCTTTCCCCGTTTTTTCTTCAAACCCATTCCCATCTTTCGTTTACCCTTCATAGCAGTAGTTACAAACCAAGCGGCTGTTTTTTCACCAAAATTTGCGTCCTTTGACTTTACTCGCTCCCAAGCTTTATTTTCCAAAACTTTATCAGCTACGTGTCTTTGTTTTAAATCACTACTTTGAGAGTATACAATATCGTGTTCTCTACACGCTTGGTCTAGGGGATTAATACCTTGATCCCCTCTTTCTAATCGATTCCTGAGCCTGGTACCCGGGCCACAAAAAGAATAACCCGGAATGTGAATTTCCCCTGGGAGATTATTGATTAAAGTATTTAGTAATCCACGACCTTTCACCTTTCGCATCAGTTTTCCAAAATACTTTTTAGTATTCAAGATGCCTCTTAACAAGTTCAACCAACACTTTCTTACTTCCTACACATGTCCGGAAGAGGAGATAGTGTCCTCCCCAACTCCAACACCCTTCTACATTTGTAAACCTTCCGAATTTCACAGTAAATGTATATTAACTATTCGAGATATTAAAGATTTTAATGTAAGTAAAACAGTCTACCTATTAGAAGATGGTACATTTTCGTATACCTTTCCTATAAGTGGAAAAGTGGAAAGCATACGCTGTTTTCCGGAAAATCTTTATATTTCATATAAAACAAAATATGATAAAATTAATCAACTACTAGAAAATAATATTATTAACAAGGTTAAGGGATGTTATTGAATTTCATATGCATTCACAAAGTCTTATAAAAGATAAAATTTTTATTCAATTTGTAATTCAATGTCAGCTCGAAAAAAGTGATTATATATAATGCAACTTTTTTATTTTGTATTTCATTTTTAATAATGCCTTTGAATCGTTTTAATCAACACTTTCTTCTTTCAAGCTGCGCTGAAGATGAAGAAAAAGTTGGTTCTATTCAAACAAATACTTCATTTAATGCTCCATTTTATATTTGTGACAATTTCGACTATCACGTTAAATGTCTGATTCGTTTAAGAGGAGAAAAAACAAATTTGAGTAAGGATTATTATGTTCTTGATAATGGAAATTCAGGATTCAAGTTTCCATTGTCAGCAAAAATTGAAGGTATTTCTCATTATCAGGCAGATTGTGAAGTAATATTAAAACAGAAAACTTACAAACTTCATGAACTGTCAGGTGTAAATATTGTTAAAGGGGATGTAATTGTATTTAAGCTGGGATCAAAACAGAAAATTTGTATTGAATTATTACTTCAGTGTCCGTTAGTCAAAAATGTCTAAATTGCAAGTCGTTAATGAACTTCATAAACCAGCTCGAATTAATTTTAAACGACGTCATGTTTTAGTTAAAGGCTTGCATGATTTAATTCAAGCTGATTTGGCTATCATGTCATCGTATGCTAAAGAGAACAAGGGATACAATTATATTTTGGTTGTAATCAATGCATTCAGTAAATTCGTTTGGACTGCACCTATCAAAAGAAAAACTGGTAAAGATATTGTTAATGCCATGAAAGTCATTCTAACACAAATGATTCCTCCCAAAAATCTTCAGACAGATAATGGGACAGAGTTTTACAATAAAGATTTTCAAGATCTTATGCAAAAATATAAAATAAATCATTATAGTTCCTATTCGAATCTCAAGGCTAGCATTGCGGAACGGGTAATTAGAACTCTTAAGTTGGCTTTATGGAAACATTTTAGTTTACGGGGATCGTACAAGTGGATAGATGCTCTACCAACTATTGTTGCTAAATATAATAATACTAGACACTCGACTACTGGAGCCATACCCAGCAAAGTTAACAATAGAAATGCAAAGTATATTATTGCATTTAGTCGAGCAAAAATAGTAGATCCTCGAAAACCTAAATTTAACGTTGGTGATTATGTACGTATCAGCAAATATAGACATGTCTTTAAGAAAGGCTACACTCCCAACTGGACGACGGAGGTTTTTAAAGTGAAAAAAATTCAGCTGACCAATCCTAGAACCTACATTTTGGAGGATGAAAAAAATGAAGAGATTCAAGGTGGATTCTATGCGGAAGAGTTGCAAAAGGTGAAATATCCCGATGTTTTCTTAATTGAAAAAATCTTGAAACGAAAAGGAGATCAAATTTTAGTAAAGTGGTTGGGAATGAATGTACAATCTTGGATAAATAAAAATTCAATAGTATAATATGTACTTTTTTAATAAAATATTTTGCATACAATGTGTTTTATTTATACAATGATCTCAATAAACAAGGGTTTATAATTTTTGCAATTTCTTCTATGTGACGTTGAAATCTTACACGGTCACGAGCAGCTTCCTCCCAACATCCTCCTTTTCTGGCTTCCTTGTAAGCAAAACACCATTTGTATAGGGTATGAAATTTGTTCATCGATTCGTTAAAGATAACCTTCTTCATAGTAGTTCTGGATATTGATATAGAACTTCCAACGCTAAACCATAAGTAGTTGGATTGATGTCTTTTATAGGTTCGAGAACTTTGAGCGCTGTCTGCACCATATTGGAGCTGCCTGCGACACTCATTCGTAAAATTGTTAGACAATATGCAAATTTTTGTTCTCGATATAGATCAATGAAATGTTGTATTAACGGTAGCTCGTGTAACGTTAAGCCCATTATGTTGATAATGGTCGCCCACTCCTCTTCGTTGTATATTGCTTTATGTCCTTTGTTGTCGCATATTTTAATACACGGCGCAAAATTCAAATCACGTGATAGATTCACTGCTACATACTTTAGGTTTGATTTTGTATAAAATCGCTTTTCACCCAAAAAAGTGCCTTGTATCATATTTTAGAAAACTAAAAATGTCAGGTTAAACTGTAATGACCCCAGGGTAATGTATCATAGGAATTTTGTATTAAATATCTTTTGTCGTCTGACGAATTTAGACCAATTTTGGTTTGTTTTATGCTGTAGACGTTGTGAGCATAAGAACGAATTGTAGATTGAGAGATAATTTTGTTCGTATTTTTATTTAAACAATCAACATAGTCGTCAAATGTAATTTTAGTTTGTAGGACTCTATTTTTCACACCTTTTGACTTTTTAACTAATTTTTGGTTTCCAATTTTATAGCTATACATTTTTGATCTTAGACCTACAAAATGTGTAATAATGTTACCGTTCGCTTCATCTTTCATTAAACCCGGCACTTTTTTATTACAAAGTGGTATATTATATTGATTTGTAGGTGAGTAATCACTTGTATCAAAATTGTTAATGTTCTGTTTAATAATTTCATCGTATATATCATGACTATTAATTTGATAAATAAAAGAATCGGTGTCGGTATATAAAATTTTACATCTGTTATTTATTTTAGGCAACATATAATCATAATGAAAATGGTACATACATGTTTTTGATATATCCAACACAGCCATTCCTATATACAATGGTTTGTTAAAATAAAGTTCCGCTTTCCGTAATTCAATAGCCATTAAATCATCATCAAAGATTGTTCGACTTTGAAATCTAGGACTAGCTATTAAATTTTTAGCTCCATATCTCCCCTCCCAACGAGAGACTAATTTTACATTACGATGTTTTCTAACATTTTCCATACATTTACCGTATATTGAATTTACTTTAAGTTTAAAATGATCTTTCTCAAAATTATTTTTAGCTTGAGCTCGAAAATGTGTATTAAGATCTATATAGGGCTTTAACCAAGCAGATTGCTCAAACTGGAGGACTCTATGGATTTTTTTAATTTTTAAACCGTGTGCTACTGCTTGTTTAAGAGCCCTATAATGAATGATATATTTTGATTTATTATACAATGTTGTTAATAGTTTAGGCAACTTTGATCCTGGAGGAACTAAATGTTGGGCGCAAAATGGATAATCTTTATGTAAATCATGTAGTTCAATAGGATATTCAAGGTCCACTTCCAAAATGTAACCTTGGAGAGAATCATCTGGTATTCCAGTAATGTCAATATTTGAATCGACCCATTTAAATTTCCCTTTGGGCAGGGGTTGTGACATTGCCCACCCATATAAATTGTTCACATCTACGTAAAATAAATAGTTGTCTGGTTTTGAAGAATCATAATTAAGCATATATTTATTATTTGCTTCTGAATACCTACATGAACATTGGCTGATACCGCCACGTATTCCGGATTCAACAAATAATATCATGTCAACGTCATTTAAAAGTTCCAATTCACATTTGGTATATTTTAACATACTATCCCAGGAGTAAGAAGGGATTGTAACGTACCAAACTAGGTCTAATCCGCTAGTATTATATCCTATAATACGAAAATTTTCAAACACATCTGCAAGTAATAAAATATCCGTTTTCAAATACAAATCTGAATATTGTCCTAAATTTTTGTATGGCAAACTTTTCCCAAATAGTTTGAGCGTGTTGGTATCGATCTTCAGTAATGTATTCATCATTTAATTTATTATAAAAATGAGAGGGGTCGGGTAATTTAGTTTCTTTTAGTCTCTCAAAACTATCAATATAATCATAACAAAATACACCTTTTCGAGTTAGCAAATCAAATTGTTCATCCGTGCAGAATCTAAATTGTTCCCTTAAATTGGTTAAATTTACTTTATCTAAAGTTGATGCCAATGTATCTAAAGAGGTGGCCATGAACCTAATTGAATCAATGAATCGAAATTTAATGACATTACTGAAGTGTTGAGTAAAAGATATATATTTTTCCTTATTGATTGGAATGAGAGTAATTTTACCTAATTTAGCGAGATCTCGAATTATGAAATGATTGTCGTATCCACTTAAATTATGAAAAATAACGGGTACGACAAATTGTTTACGAAATTTTAAGTTGCATGATTCATGAGCAAATCCCCTAAAGTCCCCTGTAAAATGATTATGATCACGAACTATTATATCCTCATTTCTAAACACCTCCTCACAAATATGACATGAATGTGCATTGACTTTTGAAAGTCTTTCTTTCATGGGAACAATATGTTTAAATTTTGATTCAATCACTTCCGAACAATGTGACATTTGATTGGCAAACCATTGCATACAGTTTTCACCGCGGTAACTATTAAAATATGACAAATTATTATCATAATCACACTTAACGTAATACCCACAACTAAATGCTTTATGCCGTTGATATTTTATTGTACTTTTCTCTAAATTATCCTCAAACGGTTCCAATATTGATTCAAAATCTGCATATATAACAAATGGTGCTCGCTGTTTATTTACAAAATTTTTAAATTTAACTATAGGATATTTAGGAAGAGATATTTTATAATCATTGATTTTTTCACAAAGTTCTGCATGTGTAAGAAGTCGTCCTTCAGAACTAAAATAATTGA
Source organism: Hermaeophaga mercurialis (assembly GCA_951812935.1). NCBI lineage: Eukaryota > Metazoa > Arthropoda > Insecta > Coleoptera > Chrysomelidae > Hermaeophaga > Hermaeophaga mercurialis. The sequence goes on from OX638364.1 coordinate 30,785,826, forward strand.
GACACCTATCACAAATAAATTTTTTATTTTTATTTTTATTCAATTGAGAACCTATTAACCGCGATAAATTTTTAATATAACAATAGTGATATAGTATATCAACATCTTCCTCTTCAGGTAGAGGATCAAAGTCATTAATTTTTGGAAAATATTTATTTTGAATCAATAATAGATTTACATGTCTATTTTGTTTGCATTGAGTTAGATGTAAAGTAATTACGTTAAATCTCTTTTCAATCAATTCTAATCCGTATACATTCACTGATATTGAATTTAGTTTTTCAAATTTATTAATTTTATCAAACTGCATCGGAGTATCAAGTCCTTCTAAATTTAAAACGTTTGCATAATGCGGATATGAAGAAATCCTTTGTGGTAAACCTGACGGTTGGTATAAGGCAGCAATAATACTCCAATAAAAACAAGATTTATCAAAATTTTTGATATTAATACAAGCTAGTTTTTTTTCTATAGCTAGAGGTAGTTTAATGTAAGAACTCCCATTACCAATTTCTAGTTTATTAACATTAACCTCCAACGATATTATTTGATTTAAAGCCCAACCAGAGTCCTTTTCTTGGAACTCGGAGAGCTTATTTGTTAAAAAATCAAAAACATGATTTATAAACTATTCCTTGAAATCTGTTGTCCTATCAATAACATTATTTTTGGTTTGAAAATATTTCAATTCAACAATTTCCTTGTCACCCGATTTTTTAACAAATTCCGCACAAAAATTCGTATTTACTTTAACCATTGATAAGTATCCTAGGATACACACAATTTTGGTTGAAAATATGGTAAAAGCATCACGTAAAAACGGTACATCTTTGTGCTTTCGATTCATTATTACACCTGTTGTAACCCTATTTTTAAAAATGGATAAGACTTCTTCCCAACAAATAGAATTATCGTCGTCGCCCCCATAAAGTTTATTATAAATTAACTTTAAATGACCTAATTTTGATGTCCAAGCTCTTTTTTTCCCAACATTTAAATTTTTCTTTGACATAACCTGTGTCACTAAATTAATTGCAACTTTAATATGCTTAAGCCAATTAAGTCTCTCTTCCTCAGTAAAATTAGGATACTTTTCAAAAAATTTAGAAGTCAATTTTGTCACGTCTGAGCAAAGTTTGTCTGACATTTTTAACTAACTAGATAAATACCTTGTGCACTATTGATGAAACCATTAACAACAACTGAACTGTGTAAAGTCTGCTCGGATATTTATATTTTAAGAATTATATCTATTCGCGAAATAACTATCGGGTGCAATCGAAATGTTTCCGATTCAAATCAACAAATATATTAAAATAAATTGAGATAAAAAATAATTATTGCGAAAAAATAATTTTTATAGATCAAAAATAGTATAATTAAAATAATGTTCAATAAATAAAATAGAATTTGTTAGACTATGACTTCAATTATTTATTATTGTTCGATTTATGTGGAAATTGACTATACTATAAGCCGACTCTCACTTTCATTAACGTGGTGTTGTTTCTTCCGTACCGGGTGCAATCAAATTATTCCCGTTTCGTTTTTTAACGTATTAATAATTACATACTTTAAAATTCCTAGGCTGAATTTTTTATACTAAAACCATAAATTTTTAAAATCTTGTTTTTTATTTTAAAATATTGTATTTTAATAATTTATGTCTTTCGTTTTTTAACGTATTAATAATTACATATTTTAAAATTCCTAGGCTGAATTTTTTGTACTCTATATAAAACTATTTCCTACTATGAATTCTAATTTTCTGTTTTTGTTTTAAATATTGCAAAATTTTTATATTTTCAACCTTTTGATAATTACTATCCTAAAAATTTTCTGAATTTTTTTTTGTACTTTCCAAAAAAATAACATAAAATTTCCTAATGAATTCTTATATTCTGTTTTATTGATAAATATTTGAAAATTTCCTAAGTATTTTTTTACAGATATAATTTAATAATTTCAAATTGTATTAAAATAAATTTTCTTTCAGAAAAATAAAATTTCTAGATTGTTAATTTCATTATACTATAATATTTAAAAATTCTCTATCAGAAAATGTTTCTAATTTTCTGTGAATTCGGCTATACTATAAGATTTAAAAGGATACCAGATATTTAACCTCGTATTCGATCTTCGGTAAATGTACAGGTGAATGTCTTCTGGTTCGTTATTTATTGTCTGTTTCCTTGTTGTCAAATTATAATTTAAATACTTAAGATTAGTTCTTGAATTTTTATTGTGTTCTAAAATATAGTGAAAATTTCCTAAAACCATGATTCTTATTTTTTTATTTTAATTGTTAATTTCATACCTAAAAGTTCTTAATTACTTCTACTATTTTGTAGGATTAATTTTGTCATTTTTTATTAAAATAAATTCTGTTTTGATGTTAAAAAATAATTTAAAATAAAATTTCTAGCGTCATATGGAATTTTGTGACGAAAAATTTTAAACAATTACTAATTCTATGAAACTATATTTTTATAATATGAAAGTATCTCTGTTTTTATTTTAAATAATGTATAATTTATTTTTACTTGTTTGATACATATTTGAAAATTTCCTAAGCATTTTTTACAAATATTTTACAGATTTTAAAACGCTAAAAAATAATTTAAAATAAAATTTCTAGCGTCATGTGGAATTTTGTAACGAAAATATTTTAAATAATTACTAATTCTATGAAACTATATTTTTATAATATGAAAGTATCTCTGTTTTTATTTTAAATAATGTATAATTTATTTTTACTTGTTTGATACATATTTGAAAATTTCCTAAGCATTTTTTACAAATATTTTACAGATTTTAAAACGCTAAAAAATAATTTAAAATAAAATTTCTAGCGTCATGTGGAATTTTGTAACGAAAATATTTTAAATAATTACTAATTCTATGAAACTATATTTTTATAATATGAAAGTATCTCTGTTTTTATTTTAAATAATGTATAATTTATTTTTGCTTGTTTGATACATATTTGAAAATTTCCTAAGCATTTTTTTTTTTACAAATATTTTACAGTTTTTAAAAATTTCAAATTATTTGTATTAAAGTTCTCCTTCAGAAAATTACTAAAGTTGACTATACTATAGATTTAAAAGGATACCTGTAATTTTTGACCGACTTTAACCTCGCATTCGAAAGATTGTTGAATACCTGCCGCAAAAATCTGGTTTCGTTTTATTCTGATATCCTTATTGCCAAATTATACTTAAGATTAATTCTTGAATTTTTATTGTGCTCTAAAATGAATTAAAAATTTCCTAAAACCATGATTCTTATATTTTATTTTAATTGTTAATTTCATACCTAAAAGTTCTTAATTGCTTCTACTATTTTATAGGAATAATTTTGTAATTTTTTATTAAAATAAATTCTATTTTGACGTTAAAAAATTATTTCAAATAAAATTTCTAGCTAAAATTAGAGGTTAAAAAATATAATAAAATTTTGCATCATATGGAATTTTGTAACGAAATATTTAGAATTACTAATTCTATGAAACTGTGGTGTATATTTTTTAATACAAAAGTGTCTCTGTTTTTATTTTAAATGTGTTTATTTTTACCTGATATTTGAAAATTTCCTAAGCATTTTTTAACACATATAATTTTGCCATTTCAAATTTTTTATATTAAAATTCTCTTTCAGAAAAAATAGTGTTAATTTCATACTATAAAATTTAAAGGATATCTGAAAAACTTTTAACTTTGCATTCGAAACGTCTTGTCTGTAAATATGAATACATACCTTCAGGTTTTTTTACCTGATTTCCTTATAAGTATTTTTTAAATATTTTACAAATTTCAAATTATATTAAAATTCTCTTTCAGAAAATTTCTAGATTTCTTGTTAATTCGACTATACTATAATATTTAAAAAGATATCTGGATATTGACCTGCTTTAACCTTGCATTCGATCTTCTGTCGGTAAATGTGAAAAAAGAATAAAATTTGATTAGGCCTTTGTTAAATTTGAAAAATACATGTTTAAGACCTTGTACTCCCTCTTTGCAAACCACTCTTTGAAAAAAAAAATAACTTGGTATATCAACTGAAGAAGCAGGCTTGTTATTATCAGTACAATGCCAAAAGCCAAAATACTTAGCAATTTTATCATTAGGGGTGCTAAGAAACCCAAAATTGAACATCCTCCTGTAAGTTATTTTTGTTTTAATTTTCATAAACCTATTTTCTATTATTTTTTAATTTTTTAATATTTTACTTATTACATTAATTTTTGTTTCAGTCGTTGGACTTAACTAGTGAAATTCCTGATGATGATGGCTTTGACTTAATGGTCAAAGATATCATCATCAATACCTGTGCCTCCAGTTCTGCAGTTCCAAAGTCGGAGCTGCAGGATAACTTAACGAAAGCAACCAATAGGGTCCACCTTTTAATGGACCTAGAAGAAAAATTATTGCGGAGGAGGATGGAGATTGAAAAGAAAAGGATAGAAGTAGAAAAAGAAGCAATAGATGTAGAAGCAAGCTTAAATGTCATCCAGATGGATTTAAAAAAATTGAATAGCCATCTGTGTGACATGTGTAATTAGTTTGTTTGTTTTAATTTTAAGTTTCATATTTAATAAAATAAAAATTTAATATTATTTGTTTATTTTTATTTAAATGTCATCCTTACCAAGAAAGAAAAATTATTGTGGAGAAGAATTGAGGTCGAAAAAGCTCTCATATAGAAGCTAAATGTCATTCAGATGAGTATTAAAAAATTGGGGTCATTCAATGCCATATTAATGTAGTATTTATTTTAGTTTATTTTTTAATTTTAAGGTTTATATTTTCTAGAATAAAAATTTAATATTATTTGTTTATTTTTATCTAAATGTCATTCAGATGGGTATTAAAAAATTGGATGACATGTAGTTTATTTTTATGTCATTCCGGTGACCATTAAAAAATTGGGATGACATAGTAGTATTTTAGTTTAATTTTTAATTTTAAGGTTTATAGAATAAAAATATTTGCTTATTTTTATATACCCTTAAAACAAAAGGTTAAGGATCACTAGTTGTTTAAGACTACTTTTCAACTGTCTGTTGAATTTTTGGAACAATAAGGTAGAAATTTGATATAGAAAAATGGGCAAAAATTTGAAGTTTTATTTTTCAATTTAATTTTAAGGTTTATATTTTATAGAAAAATCAAAATCTATTTTTATGAAACGGAAATTCAATTCAATTTCGTAATACCTTTTTTAAAACACTATTTAAGGATAGATTTTAATAAAAATTTACATAATTACATCATCGTACCTTATTAAAATTAGTTATAAAAAATAATAAGTAAATACATTTTCAAAGAAATGGGAAACTGGTTTACAATGTATGTCTTGTTTTTTTATCTAATCTCTGTAATGTACAAAACATCGTGAACCGCGCTTTAACCTTTTTTTTTTTGGGAGGGTGTTGTATTTGAAATATTAGTAAATTTAACACATCATGACCCTGGCCTTGGCCTTGGCCTTGGCCGTAGTCGTAGCCTTAGCCTTAGCCTTCGCCTTGGAAGGGTGGTTAACCCCTTGGAAAACCGGTTTTAGTTCTGAAACCCCCTGTGTTTACCTACTTGTATATCTAAGATGTAAAGCTTTTATACTTTCAGAATTTGAAACCAGATAATGATCGGATTATGCCATATCATAATTACTAATCCAGCTGTTATATCCCAACCATTTTACATAATAATTTTTTCCTTTTGTTTTTAAAATTTTTTCTATTAGATAGAAATCAGGATTTGCTGTTTTTTGCAATTCTTCCTCATAAAAACCACCTTTAATTGAGACACCTTCCATATCTTCGAGTAGATATGTAACGGAATTGGTTATGTTGACTTTATTAATTTTAAATAATTCAGTCGTCCAATTCGGTGTATAATCTTTCTCAAATATATGTTTGCTCTTGCTAATTCGAACAATGTCTCCAACATTGAATTTTCGGATACCGGCAACTTTCAGATGACTGAAGGCTTGTTTCATAATTATTTTTTCATTAGACTTGTTGACTTGAGAAGGTTTATAACCAGTTGTTCTATGCTTGCTATTGTTATACTCTTTGGTAAATTTTGTCAGCACATCAATCCAATTGTAAGGGCCGTTTAAAGAAAAATATTTATAGAGTTTAGACTTTAACGTTCGTATCGATCGTTCCGCAATAGCTGCCTTTTTCACGCTAAACGTATTGTAGTGATTAATTTTATGTTTTTTCATTAATGTTTGAAATGAAGAATTGAAGAATTTCGTCCCTTGATCTGTTTGAAGATTAACTGGATGTTTTTTAGAAAGTTTTAAGATATCCGCAAAAGCTTTTTATGCTACTCTTAATTATGTGCATATAATTTTTTTGATAAATCATTAATCCGACTGTCTTGCAACTTCAGAAGGTCCGAATTGGTTCGTACATCAGCATTTATTTTTGCGACATTTGTAAGGATAGCTCTTTGCAAACTACTTTCTTTTTCCACTACGTTCTCTAGTTTAGCTTTTAGAAGTGATAAAAGATTACCATGCTCCCTTATTTGTCTGATATCGTTGATCATTTTATTTCTAAATTGTCTTAATTCTTCAGCAGATAGAATTTTGAATTGTTGATTTGCTTTGAAAAAAGTTTCATCAACATATTTTTTAGTTGCAGCATCTGTATCGATGACAGATTCTCTTAAATCGCTAATTCTCATATTCTGAATGTTTATGACACCTTCAGAGTTTCTTCTAAGAATTGTGTTAGGTGTCGCAGTAGTAGTAGTATTGATGGTGAAATGAGGTATTTTAACGTAATGAAAGCGATTTCCATATAGAGCTACCAAAGCCATTTTATCATTTTCAGATAAATTTATAACATTATTTTGATACCAAGGAAACAAGGAAACATGACTGCCGATTTATCATCAATATGACTTATTCCCAAAGCATGACCTATTTCATGAGTTAATATCATTAGCAGGTTATATGATCCTTGAGGAGTTTTATCGAAGCCTGTATACCAGTTTTCTTCCGCATCCAAATGAATTTCGATACATGTTCTCTCAGAGTTAGGAAAGAAACTTTGACCAAGTACTCTACCTGGACCATCAAATGCGTATGGACACATTTCATTTTTCCCATAACAATTTCCCTCATATTGATGATTTCTTTTCTCAAAAGATATCGTAATATTGGGTAAGCGGTGTATTATGTTTACCATTTCAAATTTCAAAGTTGAGGCGTTTTGCCATATTTGGAATGCTTTTCTTACCACTGATAGGTATTCAAAATATTTTTCACCCAAACCTGTTCTAGGCAAATACCACTTAAGGTTAGTATCATTCCATTTACTTAAAACTCGATACTCGTTTTCAGGGTGTTGACATCTAGGCCTTGAAAAAAGTTCTAATGTTTCATTGTTTAAAGTGCCATCTGCAGTTAAATTATATCGTCCTTGAAAAGTCGTTCGTGATAAGAAAAAAGTTGTGAAAGCAGGGATGGTTATAATCTATAATATCATTCATGATTATTTAATAGACTATTACACACTAGAATCATAAAAACATATATTTAGAAACTAATCTACAAATATTAGTTTAACTTCTACTAGCCTCAGTGACAAAACATCAACAATTAAAATTGCATTAGTTGATATACAAGCTTTCAATATTGCTGGACAATTCTATCCAAAAGAAGTCACCATTCAGATTGGAAAAGAACAAAATGACTTTCTATTCAAACCTCCATCCAACGTTCATCTGAGTGCTAAAGATCGAAAGTCCATTAGTTATTTGGAGATATTTCATCACGGAATTAGTTATTACTCCGGCTACATTGACTATTCTGAAGTAAATGTTATATTAGAAAAATATCTGTTCTATGTTGCTAATATCATTTACGTTAGAGGTGAGCAAAAACTAAATTTTCTGAGACAGAAATGTACAGAACTAGATATTTTCCCCGATATACGGGATATTACAAAGTACGATGGATCTGCCTACAGTTCGGGCAAGTTTCAACCCTCCGTGGTGGACTGTCTTAATCACATAAACAACAAGAAAATTATGTGTACTAAAATGAATGTCGATAAGCTATCTTACTGGTTGAGTAATATTATAATACCAAACTAAAAAAAAATGTAAAACAATTTTCTAAAATAAATTTTATCGATATATAGTTTTATTGAAATATCCTGTATATTTTTATTCATTTATTACAATCATGCATGAAGATTTAAATTTTTTTTGTATACATAGTAGTATAACTAGGCCGCTTTTGGCTCACGACCTTGAAAATGGCCTTTAAAAGTGGCCTTCGTGGTTTTGGAAAAGTGTCCTCGGAAAATTTCCTTTACTGCCGTCCCCGACCTTGAAAATGGCCTTGAAAGTGGCCTTGATGGTTTTGGAAGAGCAGCCTTTGGAAAATGTCCTCCGCCGCCGCCCCCGCCCTTGAAAATGGCCTTAAAAGTGGCCTTGATGGTTTTGGAAAAGTGGTCTTGGAAAATGGTCCCCAGAGAGGGTCTTGAAAGTATCCTTGGAAGAGCCGCCGTGTGTGGCCTTTATGGCCCGCCGCCCCGGAATCCTCCAGCGCCACCGCTGACGCCGGCCCTGCCGACGCATGCACGCAACCAGTGTTACGTTGTGGCGTAATGTTGGTTGCGTGCGGGCTGCAAATGGTTACCGTCCGACGCAGGCACATTGCATAGGCAACCCGTTTTACGTTGTAGCGTAATGTTGGTTGCCTATGCATGGTTACGCATCCATCCATAATTAAACAAACCAATAATAAATAAGAGAGATTTATTCAATATAATACAAATAGAAAATTATTGCCATTTTTTTAATCATAAATCCATCTTCTCGTTCAATCGGCTTGAGGAAAATCACCGCCGCCGGCGCCGGCCGCCGCTGCCACGACCTCGCGGCGGTGCTCTCACTCAGCTGGGTCCGCGAGCGCGCCGCCTCGAGGCTGCGACGACGACGACGACGACCGCGTCTGATATCACTCTCAGCCAGCCGGGTCCGCGGCGACCGTGAATCAGGAGCACGCGTGCCGCCGCTATCGCCCTCGAGGCTGCGACGACGACGACCTTCGTCAGCTGGGTCCGCCGCTATCGCTCTCGCGATGACGGTCGCGGAGATAACCCTATTCCTAGAGGATAAGTACAATTGTTGATAGTTTCACCAATTTTATACCATTTTTCTTGATCACCTTCACTTCTATTCGGAAATAATAATTTCAACTTGTAATATAATTCATATGGTGTTGAAGGCAATCTCACGTAAAAAACTTGTAACTTTCCATCATTTAAATAGGTTCTACCCATCATTTGCCATTCAGAGCGGTTACATTCTTTTTGGTTTTCATTAAAACATACCGCTATATTAGACACTCCATTAGGTATGTTTGTATATAACAAACCGTTGAATATCGCTGTTAATATCACATAATTTGCGTTTAGTAGGACCATCATCATTTAAACACAAATTTGATAAATCTTTTAAAACTTGCCTGTTTTCTTCGTAAAACACAATATCTTTGTTTAGTCGAGAAATTTTTTCACAATATTTTTTTAGTTTAGTTCTATACTCGACTACTAATGACATTCTCTACTACTTTCAACTGATTTATTAAAGACATATACATCACCTTTTATAAGTTGTATGTATGGGCTATTATCTAATAATAGGGGATAGTAAGTTTAAATAAAAAAAAACAGTTTTAATAATATATATATATTTTTTTAAATATAAATTATATTATAATAGATATAATGATAATAGTAAGTTTTAAATGTCCAAGGATATCACTGATCCGGATGATGATGATGATGGAAACCCCAGGGGAGGGTGTCATGTGAATCATCTAATAATTTTCGTTTATCATATAATGAATTTAAACCAATTTTTGTTTGATTTATGCTGTAAACTTTATGTTTAAACGATTGAATTGTACACTGTGAAATAATTTTATCTTTCTTTTCAATTAAACAATCCACATAATCTTGAAAACTTATATCATTTTTTACTACGGAACTTTTAATACCTTTTGATTTTTTAACTATAGATTTATCCTCAACTTTATACGTATACATTTTAGATCTTAAGCCTATGAAATGAGTTATAATTTTACCGTTTGTCTCATCCTTCATTAGACCTGGAACCTTCTTATTACACAGTGGAATTTGATATGGGTTATTTGATGCATAATCACTAGTGTCAAATCTGTCAATATGGGCATTAATCACCTCCTTATACACATCATTACATTTAATCTCATAGATAAAAAAATCTGTATCAGTATATAAGATCTTACAAGCGTCATTTCCTAATTTAGATAACATAAAGTCATAATGAAATTCATACATACATGTTTTTGAAATATCTAAAATAGACATTCCAATGTATATGGGTTTGTTGAATAAAATTTCTGATTTACGTAATTCAATAGCCATTAAATCATCCGAAAAAATGGTTCTACTATGGAACCTTGGACTTGCTATTAAATTTTTTGCCCCATATCTTCCCTCCCACTGCGAAACTAATTTAACTACACGATGTTTTCGAATATTTTCCATCGTTTTACCGTATACTGAATTTACTTTTAATTTATAATAATCTTTTTCAAATTTGTTTGTTGTTTGTGCTCGAAACTGTGTATTTAAAGTTACGTATGGTTTTAACCATGCTGATTGTTTAAATTTTAAAACTCTATGTATTTTACGAATGACTAACCCATGATTTATTGCTTGTTTTAAAGCTCGATAATGAATAACGTATTTAGTTTTATTATAAAGCGTTGTTAAAAGTTTGCAAAATTTTGATCCTTCAGGTTTTCTGTGCTCGCAGCAAAAAGGAAAATCCTTATGCATACTATGAAGGTGATGGGGATAATCTAAGTCAACCTCCAGTATATACCCGATGTCTGTGTCATCGGGAATACTCAATACATCTATATTTGTATCAACCCATTCAAATCCTCCATATGGAAGTGGTTGTGACATTGCCCAATCGTACAAATTATTGACGTCTACGTATAATAAGTACTTGTCAGGTTTAGATCTGTCATAATCATGCATATATTTATTATTCGCCTCAGAATAACGACAACAACATTGACTAATCCCACCGCGTATCGCGTTCTCAATAAATAATATCATATCAATGTCATGAAGAAGCTGTAATTTACATCCGGTATACCGTAACATACAATCCCAACTATATCCGGGTATGGTAAAATACCAGGTCGGGTCCAGCCCACTTGTACTATATCCGATTTTTCGAAATCTCTCAAAGACGTCGGCCAACAAAATAATGTCAGTTTTCAAATACAAATCTGAATATTCACCTAAATTTTTTATATTAAAATACCTCCATACCTTTTGAGCATGCTCATACTGTTCATTAGTAATATCTTTATTGTTAAGTTTATTAAAAAAAACAGATTGTGGAGGTAATTGAGTTTCCTTAAGCTTATGAATATTGTCAATGTAGTCGTATGGAAATACACCTTTACGTGTAAGTAAGTAAAATTGCTCTCGAGTACAACATTCAAATGCATACTTTAAATTGTTAAAGTCTTGCATATACAAAAGGGATACTAATTCATCTAAAGACGTTCCTAAAAATCTCAGCGAATCTATAAAACGAAATTTAATACCGTTAGCCATGTGTTGAGTGAATGATATATACTTTTCATTATTTATTGGTAGTAAAGAAATTTTACCTAATTTAGCCAAATCTCTTATGATAAAGTGACTATCGTAACCGCTTAAATTATGGAAAACAATTGGAACTACAAATTGCTTTCTAAAATTCAAATTACATGAGTTATGAGCAAATCCTCGAAAATCTCCAGTAAAATGATCATGATCTCGCACGATAATGTCCGTTTCAACAAGTCTTTGTTCACAAATATGACAAATATGAGCTTTAAAATTTGAAAAATTTTCTCTCATGGGAACTATATTCTTAAATTTAGATTCAATAATTTGTGCGCATACTACCATTTCGTTGGCAAACCATTTCATACAGTCAGGACCTCGATAACTGTTAAAATATGACAGACTATTATCATAGTCACATTTAACATAGTAGCCACAACTGAATGCAATGTGTCGCTGATATTTAATCATGTTAATATTAACATTATCAAGAATCGGTTCTAATAATGATTCAAAATCAGCGTATATCACAAATGGTGTTTTTTGTTTGTAAATAAAATTCTTAAACTTTATAAAATTTTCCTTCGGAATTGTAATTTTACATTCATTATTTTTTTCACATAATTCTATATGTAAATTCAAACGTTCTTCACTTGAAAAATAATTTAAACATCTATCGCAGAAAATTTTTTTATGTTTTTTTCTATTGAGTTTTGAGTTCTATTGACTACTTAATAACCGTGATAAGTTTTTTATCCAACAATAATGATATTTAATATCGATATGCTGAGTATCGTTAGGATCAGGCGCATCATAATCATTTAACTTAAAAACTTAAACTTAAAATATTGATATTGAATTAATAATAAATTTATATGTTTTTCCAATTTATTTTTAGTTAAACGTATTGGAACTACTATATACTTATTATTGATTAACTCCAATCCATATACATTTATGGATAAATTATTATTCTTTTCAAAAACATGTATTTTATTTAATTTCATTGGAATCTCCACATTATCTAAATTCAACACATCGCCATAATAAGGATACGATGTAACTCGATTAGAATTCTTTTCTGATGGATACAGAGCACTTACAATGCTCCAATAAAAACAGGCCAAGTCAAAATTAAAAATATTTGCACAACTTAGTTTATTAGCAATTTGTTTTGGTAATTTAATAAACGATGAACTACCCCCGCAACCGTTTCCTACTGCAAACTTATTAATATTAACTTCAAGCGATATCACGGATTTTAATGCCCAATTTGACGAACGTTCCTGAAATTCCGATAGTTTAAATAAAATATAGTTGATTATATGATTAGTAAACCATTCAAATAATATTGTTGAAGAATCAATCGGTGCATATTTACTATGAAAATATTTAAAATCTACTATGTCATTATCATCTACTAATTTTCTAATAAACTGTCCACAAAAAATAGTGTTTACTTTTATTAATGACATTTTTGATAAAACTTTATCTACTTTTTCGCAAAAAATTTTAAAAGCATCCATTAAAAATGGTAGAACATCTTTATGTCTTAAATTTATAATAATCCCAGTAATAACGTTATTTTTGAAAATTGAAATTAAATCATTCCATTCTACTGAAGTCGGTATATTATGTAATTTATTATATATAACTTTTAAATGACTAATTTTTGTTTGCCACGATCGAACTTGATAATAAATTAACATTCTTAAGTTTATCACAGCATAAATCAATCGCAATTTTTACATGTTTTAACCATGCTTCACAGTCTATATGAGGAAATTTTTCATAAAATTTTAAAATAAGTTTATCAATATCCTTTATTAATTGGTCAGACATTTTTTTAAATTAAAACTTACTATTCACAAACTTAAAGAGTGCTTTAGGGTTTCCCTTTTCAGCGTTCTTCTCATCGACGACGTCGTCACCTTGATACACCACAGAATATTTTCCGTTTCCCAATTCATCAACGTGATTCTTCAAAATAGATAATGATCGACGTGGTAAGAATATAACTCGATTCTCTAGTTCAAGCAAAATCGTTTCACCATATTTTGAATTAACCAATTTAGCAATGTAGATTTTCTGAGGCTCATTAATTGGCAGGCTTTTCAATGCAACCACCGGTTTATTTTCACCTTCTAGGAGAGACGAATTTATTTCATTTAAATTCATTTTTTCTCTAAAATAATATGTACTTTTATTTTTACGTAAAAATTAAAAAATATTTACTTACATTTTTTAACACTTTAACACAAAGAAACTGATTTACTAGTAATATGCTGCTGCTGCTGATGCTTTTACAAAGAAATTATTAATCAAACTGATTTATTAGCGACACGTGTGCTGTCTTTTATAATAATAAAACGTAACCTCATATCCTCGATCTTAACCTTGACCTTTACTTCAATGTTGCAATTTGTACTCTACTGATACTACTCTAACTATAGTTCGATAACGTTTTTGCATCCTTCAAGGTTATAATTTGTACTCCACTGACGTTATTCTAACTATAATTCGATAACGTTTAGTACATACTTCCTAATCGGAAATTTTTCAAGTATTTTGTGATCCTGAAAAGGATCGTTTGGGGAATTTCCTCTCTCTATAAGGTATTTTGCGCGGTCCTGAAAAAGATCGTTTTTGGAAATTTTAAATTTCCGACAAGATATTCTCTTGATTCTCTGATTTGCATGTTTTTAATTTGAATTCTAATACTAATTAGTATAATCTATCGCTGTGTTTATGATAAAATTATATCACCTCATATGGTTTTCCGTTTTGCATAATCGTTCTTACCGCCCTCGCACCCGTCTTCATTTAATAAGAATTTAGTTCATTTTAAGATCAGTTTGCTTTCGACAGGCATGGGTGATAATAAAATTAAAATACTAACTGACATATCAATAGTACCGTCTACGTCCAAAAAAAAAATGTCTAATCCTGCTTCAGCTATGTCGTTGGAATCGATAGTTGCTGCTGCCACTAGTGCCTCTGATGTCACCACCGACGCCGCCGCCGCCGTCGATGACGCCGTCTCCAACACTATCATTGAATCAGTAAGTTTTTTTTTTATTTTTTTTTTTTTAATTTTTTAATTATTATTGTAGGAATTTATGGATTTGACGTTCGATTCTGATGATTCCTTCATCAAAAACATATTTACTGATGTGTTTTTGAAGGAAGAGGAGAACCTACCGCCTACGACGCTGTCGATGACTACACCGCCGCCGCCGACGATGGCATCTTTAAAGAAGAAACGGAAACTAACGGAGGAAATAACGCGTAAATTATTAGACAGAGTGACTGAAAGATACAACTTTTTTTAGTGTCGAAACCGAGAATATTAAAATTATTAGAAGATAAAAAAAAATTAAAAATGATATGTGCGAATTACGCAAAAAATTAATCAATACGCAGTTAGATTAGATCAAATTGATAGTGAAATTTTTGCAATATCAGATTCGGAATTTTTAAAATAATTTTTTGCGTAATTCACACATATCATTTTTAATTTATTTTTTATCAGATATTTTAATATAATAAATTACTTAGATCAAATCATCAAATTCAAAATTTTAAAATCATTTTTGTAACTCTTGTTGTTCGCTATAGAGTCCCATCTCTAACATTAAATATGAACGGGTCTCGTTTGACGATGACTACGACGACGACGACGACGTTGGATAGGTTATTAAACCCATTATTGTTGTTGTTGACAAATCTATTATCACGCCTCGCTTAAAAATCTCAGCGGTTGAGGGCGATAGCGGCTTTAAAAATATATATATTATTAAAACTATGTTTTTTTATTTAAACTTACTATTCCCCTATTATTAGATAATAGCCTGATCACCCCCACACACACACACACACACATACTCACAACTTATAAAAGGTGATGTATATGTCTTTAATAAATCAGTTGAAAGTAGTAGAGAATGTCATTAGTAGTCGAGTATAGAACTAAGCTAAAAAAATATTGTGAAAAAATTTCTTGACTAAACAAAGATATTGTGTTTTACGAAGAAAACAAACAAGTTTTAAAAGATTTATCAAATTTGTGTTTAAATGATGATGGTCCTACTAAACGCAAATTATGTGATATTAACAGCGATATTCAACGGTTTGTTGTATACAAACATACCTAATGGAGTGTCTAATATAGCGGTATGTTTTAATGAAAACCAAAAAGAATGTAACCGCTCTGAATGGCAAATGATGGGTAGAACCTATTTAAATGATGGAAAGTTACAAGTTTTTTACGTGAGATTGCCTTCAACACCATATGAATTATATTACAAGTTGAAATTATTATTTCCGAATAGAAGTGAAGGTGATCAAGAAAAATGGTATAAAATTGGTGAAACTATCAACAATTGTACTTATCCTCTAGGAATAGGAACTGGAATTGGAGGATTAGTAGGAGGAGGAGGAGGAGGAGGAGGAGGAGAAGTCACACTAGGAGGAGGAGGAGGAGTCGATCAACAACAATTTTCAATAACATGTGCTACATTTGGTTTAATGTTATTTATAGTGTTAAAAATGATTGTTAAATATTTAAGGAAAATATTAAATAAATAATATATATGAGATATGTTTTATTTAGTGTTTTTTTAATATTTAAGGGAAAAGAAAAACGTAAAACAGTTTTATACACATTTATTTATAAAACATTTTATACATGTTTATGGAAAAAATTTAATTAGGTAAAATAGTATTAGTAAACCAAGAAAGTAAATGATCCACGTTTCTTTGTGCACACATAAATTTTCCTTTTGAATGATGATGATGATGACAACACTGTTGTGGAATTGTCAGTTGAAAATTTTCCGTCTCATATCTAGTTTTGTCATACTTGACTACATCATGGATGATAGGAAATACTTGCAGCTCCTCACACTTACTTTGTAAAAATGAAAGTTTTTGTTCACCTCTAACGTAAATTATGTCTGCCGAATGAAGTAAATAATTTTTTAAAATGTCATTAATTTCGCTATATTCAATATAACCGGAGTTAAATCGAATTCCGTGCAGATTTTGCTCTAAATAATTCACTGTCTTTTTATCACTAACACTAAGATTTTTAAATGGTGTTGGCGATTTAAATAGAAAATTTAATCGCTGTTGTCCAATATGAATGGAGAGCTCTTTTGGATGAAACACTTTTTCAATAATAAAACCTTGAATATCTACTAGTGCCACTCGCATAATGATTGCAAATCAACTAATTTTAATCATATTAGGAGAGGCTTTTTTATATCTTCTGTGAATCGTGTGACCTATGATGCACCTTGATATTATCGGAGTATGTGAAGCCAAGGTCGCAATAGAAACCTTGATGTTACCGGAGAGAGAGATAGAGAGAGAGAGAGAGAGAGAGAGAGAGAGAGATCTGGAGTCAACACCCATTATTACGAGAGGCTTTTTATTACTTCCGTGAGTGGGTGATATTCCATGAGACAGTCGTGGACTATGATGCAATAAACCTTGGTGTTATCAGGGAATCCTACGTCCGATTCAATTTTCACGTTGTCAACAAAGAACCTTCTTATACTAATAATTAATTGTGTTTTCACCGCTTATAACCATTTAGGTCGAGGTCTAAGTTCCAATACTAGTGTACTTATTTCACCACGGAAATTTACTGGTTCACCGTTTTGATCGACTGCCAGTACGGTAATATTAAGAATTTCACGTTGAGGAATGACTGGTAAATACAAGAGATTTGAAGGCGTTTCGTCAATTATATATCCAGGATCTGATTTAACGGAGAATTCGTAGATTGTATGAGCAGGTGTGTTTCCATCAAACGCACCCGTCGTAATGTTACAATCAAAACGTACGGTTGAGACTTTTATAATGTTGACGGGTAAATCTGACGAATGTATCTGAGCCGGAACGAGATTTTTTTTGGAAAATCCCAACGTACGTCCAATATTGTTAGGTTCCTTAAACGATATGTTATAGAATTTGCTGAAAATTTCACATTTAAGCGTATTGTTATTGGGCTTCAATGAAAAATCTCGATCTGGATCAACGGAATTCTCCAAACCCATTCGATGTCGAATAAATCTCTCAATATCTGAAATTTCATAACTACCTGCTGGAAAGGCAATTTCGTTTAATTTGTTGTGTGCATCATAGTAGTAAAATTTTTGACCCTCTTCAATGTTCGGTATGGAATACGAATGAAACGATCTCAACGCTAGCTCATATTCTTTTTCAGGATTCAAAACGATGGGTGTTTGAGGTTTAAATGCAAAAATATGATTGAATTTTTAATAAATACAATAACTTAAATATATTCTTTATTTAAACTCTTTAAAACAATATATACATTTTGATTGCATTTGTGTACCACATACATCAGACCATACATGTCGACTGGAATTCGTTTAACATGGTAAAAACCGTTTTAACTCCATTCTGTCCTCACGTGGAAGGCTATACCAGACTGTCTGTAAATCATTCACGTTCAATAAAATCATTTGAATTGCATCCTCGAGGTGACGATTCATCACGTAAAAATTTCAAGCACAAATGTCCACAATTTATTTGATTATAAGTTTGATATTGTTCGTTGTTATAGTAAATTTTGACAGGACGATGACGACTACTTAAATAACGAACAAGTTCTATAGGCGGCTTCAAATTACCAAATGAATCAAAATATTCGACTTTGTCGTTCTTTTTTCGATATGCGACCCAATGTATGCCGGGATTTTTCCAACTATCCAAATTTACGATACAACATTCACGTTGTGCGCGTACTCTCCTAGGTAGAGTATCGCGCATGAAAACACCTCGAAAATGAGGTATTTTATAAAGTTTGCCAATTTTAGCTTGAATATCACGAATGTTCCGGATAACGAAAACAGTTTATTGGCAGTTTTAGTTCATGAGATAGGTCATACATTAGGTTTGGGTCATAGTGGCATTGAAAATGCTATAATGTATCCATGGTATCAAAGCGATATATCCTCATTACATGAAGACGATAAAATGGCTCTTGAAGCACTTTATGGCCCTATACCAACACGTCGTTATCTGACAATTAACCCTACTACTACTACTACTACTACTACTACCAGTACTACAACACCCCCACCACCACCTCTACCTACTTCAGTTAATTTATGTAGCCTTAAATCACCTGATTTTATCTTTCTCGCTAGCACCGCATCGTTTCCCAATTATCGTTTATATATTGGAAGCGGTCGTAAATTATGGAAAATTGATCTTAATGATATGCGAATACCACAACATTTTGATTTAATTGAATCATATCTTCCTAAAGAAATAAAAACATCTACTATAACTCACATTTTTCAAAATGCTGTAGGAGATCTGATTACCTATGCTAATGGAAGATGTTATGCAGCCTCATTCCCAGAATTACATATTCAACATGATTTTATTTTACCATTATCTAAAGACGTTCTAATAAATGCTATATTTCAAACAAATAGTGGAAGCATTTTTATATTTTACGATAACACTTCATACATTGAGTTTCTGGAAACGCCTCAAGAAATACGTAATCGCGGACGAATAACAGATAAATTTCCTGGGCTTCCACCCGGTATTACGTCAGCGTTTAGATTTACAGATGGTTACATTTACTTTTTTCAACAAGATACTTACTATAAATTTAGTGAATATACACGAAAAGTTGTTGCAGCAGGTCCCTTTAATTGGAATCTCTTTGGTATTCCATGTCCTGAAGACAGCTTAAAAGAACAATTAAAAACTTTACTGTCAAAAATAATATCTTTTTATGAATAAAAAAATGCTTATTAAGAATTACGTTTTTTTATTAAAACAATATTTTATAAAGTATTATATTTCATATCTTCTTCTTCTTCTTCTTCTTCGTCTACTAGAATGTCATCATCATTTTCATCCACATCATCGATAAGATATGAGGTTAAATATTTCTTCATTCTGCGTAGATACCCTTCAAACTCTAACTTTTTAAGTATATTTACCAAGCAGCATATACAAATAATTCCATCTACGTAATCGTTCATGACTTGAGATCCTTTACGATGTCGAGCAGTTAATATTTGACATTCCTCTTCTGTATACATTCGACCCATACCATATACACTTTCACGTTCGTAAATTCTTTCTTGCTTAAACAAATGCCATGATAAGTTTCGCAAGAGATTTTTAAGATTATTCACTTTTGTAATTGTTTCACTACTAGTTGCCATTTTTTTATTTTTCAACTGACTTTGCATATCTATAAAACTTCTATATATGCATGAAGATAAAGGAGAGGGGATTTAAAATAACCTCGATTTAAAAAATGTCCTTAACCAATATTTTGAGCTTTAGTAGCTGCTCAATATCTCGCTATTTTTTTTTTAATAATCTAATATTGAGGTATAACAACCTTGTTCTTGTTGTTGTTGTTGTTGAGTCCCATCTCTAACATTATAAATATGAATGGGTTATCTCCGCGACCGTCATCGCGGCGGACCCAACTGACGAAGGTCGTCGTCGTTGCAGCCTCGAGGGCGATAGCGGCGGCACGCGCGCTCCTGATTCACGGTCGCCGCGGACCCGGCTGGCTGAGAGTGATATCAGACGCGGTCGTCGTCGTCGTCGTCGCAGCCTCGAGGCGGCGCGCTCGCGGACCCAGCTGAGTGAGAGCACCGCCGCGAGGTCGTGGCAGCGACGGCGATTTTCCTCAAGCCGATTGAACTAGAAGATGGATTTATGATTAAAAAAAAATGGCAATAATTTTCTATTTGTATTATATTGAATAAATCTCTCTTATTTATTATTGGTTTGTTTAAATATGGATGGATGCGTAACCATGCATAGGCAACCAACATTACGCTACAACGTAAAACGGGTTGCCTATGCAATGTGCCTGCGTCGGACGGTAACCATTTGCAGCCCGCACGCAACCCACATTACGCCACAACGTAACACTGGTTGCGTGCATGCGTCGGCAGGGCCGGCGTCAGCGGCTGCGCTGGAGGATTCCGGGGCGGCGGGCCATAAAGGCCACACACAGCGGCTCTTCCAAGGATACTTTCAAGACCCTCTCGGGGGACCATTTTCCAAGACCACTTTTCCAAAACCATCAAGGCCACTTTTAAGGCAATTTTCAAGGGCGGGGGCGGCGGCGGAGGACATTTTCCAAGGCCATTTTCCAAAGGCTGCTCTTCCAAAACCATCAAGGCCACTTTCAAGGCCATTTTCAAGGTCGGGGACGGCAGTAAAGGAAATTTTCCAAGGCCATTTTCCGAGGACACTTTTCCAAAACCACCAAGGCCACTTTTAAAGGCCATTTTCAAGGTCGTGAGCCAAAAGCGGCCTAGTTATACTACTATACATTTATATAAAATTTCTAACAATAGAATACACTGGCTGATAATGATAAACATGATACAGCAAATGTCTTGTTAATTTCGTTAGTTAGTAATTGTTCCTCAGCATCATCTCTGATAGTGGTAGTTAAATTCACGTCTGCTTCACCAATTTTTATGCGGTTATGTACATCAGAGGTTCCATATGCAATAGGTGTTGAATTTTAATGTTGAAGATGAAAACTAATCACGTATTTGAGAATATTCAAATATACTATTCCGTAGAATACAAGTAGCTTTACTGCTATCTTTATCATTCCCATTGTAATTTTTAATTTGAGTTGCACTTGTTGGTTTAATGAAATGCACAGTTTTCTTTAATATTTGTAGTTTATCAAAAGCCTTAAATGTTTTCAATTTTTCTTCAAATCGCAATATTTTACTCTTTAAATCTCGAACATTTTTCCGAACTCCTCAAGTTTTTTATTTAACTCTTCTGAAGACATTTCAATACTAAATAATAACACTTGTGAGGGTATATTTTATAGATAAAAAAAAATGAGTGTATAAAATGATTTATTTTTACATATTAAAATATATCATCTCACATATTTATTAAATATATATCTTTATATTTAGAAAAGAAGATATGTTTACATACTTGCATTAGTCTTTTAAACAATGTAGAGCTAGATGTATATTGGTCAAGAATTAAGAAATTTTTATCACATGTTTTATATTAAGCCTCAGACGATGAGAAAGAAGAATGTAAGAATGTTTGTTAAAATATATAAAATATAAAACTGTTTTTAATATTGATTAAAGTCGTCTAATAAAAAAATATTTGTTTCTTATTGTTTCTATTTAAAAATAAAACTCAATATTAAAAAAAAAGACTTTATTAAAATTATCGGTGACCTACAACAAAAATATTTTCATGTAAATATATATATTTCTGAACAATTACGAATTTAAAAGAACATACATAAATATCACCAGTAATCATCATCGTCAATGTCCTCCTCATCCTCGTCCCCTAGGTCCACGAGTACCCATCTATCGTGTATGAATTCCCACCAGCCCTCGGGAGGAGCTTCGGGGGCCGATTCCTCCTCCGGACTCAGGGGGTATTGTACATATTGTACCATCGATTGATGTTACCCATCTGTAGTAAAAAGTGTTGAAAATTTGTTTAATAAATAATAAAAGCAAATCAGTTTTTAATTTTAGATTTTAGAATAAAATTTTAAATTTATGATGACTCACTTTCAATTTACTATAGATTTTAATATTATGCAATTATACACTGTTATACAATTTTACCAATTATTTAATTAAAATTTAAAATTTTTTTTTTTTTCAGTTAGTCCAAATCAATCTGACAGATTTGTCAGATCTTGATAAATTTTTAGACTTTGAAAACACTCCTCAGGAATTAATTATGAGCGCTACCACCACCGCCGCCACCACCAACACCATCAACACCGGTATTTTAACAATACATTGTTGGGGAATTTGTGGTTCATTGATAATAATATTAACTCATGGTCTTTGTTCTTCTGGTTTATTTTGTTTAGCAAATTTAGGATATGAATGAATTCAAAGACGTAGATTATATTTAACTAACTGACTTTTAAATGTATTACCTAATTTAAGTTTATAATGATTTTTATTACTTTCTTCTAATATAGCAGCTCCTCCTTCATTAAATTTAGTTAGTGAAATTATATTGATTAATTCATTAGTTAGATTTAGAAGATTTAATATAATTATATTATCGGTTTTATCTTTTATGCGTGCAGCATATTCTTTATTTTTATATTCTTATTCTCAACATGGTAAATTGTATTCTGGATTTTAATCATTTTATACAGGACTTAATCTAAAATATTTATCATTAATTTTAGATTGATTTCCATTAAATTTATTATTTATAAAAATAGATTTTTTTTTCAATGAATTTATCTAAATACTCGTAGTTTAATAAAAATATTGATTTGTTGTATTGTTTATTTTAGATTATTTGTTTTATTTTTAGAATTATATTTTTAATTACTAGAATTTTATCTTTACATTTTTTATGTTTAAATTTAACTTATTTTATTGAATGATATTTATATACTTTTAATTCGGTTAGAATTACTTATATTTTATTATTTGATTGAATATCTTTAATGTTTATGAGATTTGTAATATTTTTTTCTTCTATAGTAATTTATTATAGGGATAAATATATAAGAATTGATTTTATTAAGAATCGATTTATTTTACTTGTAGTTATATTTGTTATATCTATTATATTAATGATTGCCTAATTTAATTAGAATTTTATTAGGGTGGGATGGATTGGGATTAGTTTCTTATTGTTTAGTAATTTATTATCAAAATATAAAAATATTTAATGCTGGAATATTAACAACTTTGTCTAATCGAATTGGGGATGTTGCCTTATTAATATCACTTGCTTGAATAATAAATTATGGAAGTTGAAATTTCATATTATATGTAGAAATAATAAAAAATGATTATGTTATGTAATTAATTTGTTTTTTAGTAATTTTGGCGGCAATAACAAAAAGAGCTCAAATTCCTTTTTCTTTTTGATTACCAGTTGCTATAGCAGCTCCCTACTCCTGTTTTTTCTTTAGTTCATTCTTCTACTTTAGTAACAGCGGGTGTATATTTATTGATTCGATTTAATTTTTCTTTCAGAGATTTTATGATATATATATATTATTATTTATTTCTTCAATGACAATATTTATATCAGGATTAGGTGCTAACTTGACAGCGGGATATGATTTTGGGGCCAAGGCGCCATTTTGTCGTTTCTTCTTAATAAGATATTAATGATTTAGGCAAGAAAGAAACCAGATTTTCAACAAACTCTTATTCTAAAATCTATAACTTTCGTAAAGCAAATTTCACTTCTCTTTATGCTGAACTATTACAATGTAATTGGGATTCTTTGGATAATTATGATGATGTAAATAAAGCAGTAAAACAGTTTTATAGTTTATTATATGCCCTATTTGATAGGTACATTCCGGTATACAAATATTACAAACATTGGTATCCAAATAGGTATCATTCAGAGATTATAAGAAACATTCTACTGAAAGCTATAAATCGTCAAAAGTACCTATAAACAGGATGCGTTTCATATCATCTAGAATTTAAAAGACTGCGCAAATTGTACGTACCTACATTCTAAAAATAAATCATCGCATATTCCAAGTGAAATCTGCTATGAAGGAAGTACTTTTGATAATCCACAGGAGAGAAGCGAACAAATAGCGAGAGGAAACAAAGGCGAAACCTAGCGGCGAAGATAGTAGGCGAGCCATAACAATCCAGCTGACTCCAGAGGATAAACAGGCGTGGAGACAGGAGAGAAGCGAAACAAATAGCGAGTGGAAACCAAGTGGAAAAAAATGGGGTAAACAGGGGACAAAAGCGCAGACTAACGATAACAAAATAACAAAAACCGATAGCGAACAGACGACCAAGAGAGAAAAATGCCTAGCATTCCTCTGATGAGACATGAACAGATTCCTTCACTCCGAAAACTAGGCCTGTTTTGTAGTGGTCTAGGAAAATGAAAGACAGCATAGAACACAAGAGTGAGAATGATGATGGCCGGTATGCAAAGGCCGGGAGTGGTGGGAACCCCTATTTTGCGTATCAGTAAACCGATCCTTAATCCTGGTGGTTCATGGGCTCACGTATGGTTGAGTAAGTGAGTGAGTCAAAGGATAGCCATTACAGAAATTAGTTTCTAATTATATATTTTCTTATATAAACAGACAAAGGATAACCTAACAAAAATCAGGTATAAAAGTAATATGCAGGAGCGGTTTCGTTCATATTTGTCCTCTGCGTGGCTCTAATTATAAGGTGTGGTATAGTGTTTGTATAGTGAATAGACAAAGGTAAATTTTAAAAATCTTCTTTTTAAAATGGAAAAATTTTTCTTGATAAAAAATACAACAAAAAATATTCAGCGTTTGAGTTTACAAAGCGGCACTTTAGAGTTTAAAATTAAAGATAACCCTGATGGTGTAGAACCTGTTGGATGGGTAAAAGATACAATTACCCAAATTGTTCTTAAGGCTACATAAGGTATTGAACTCACTGATAAGGTAGAGTTTAGCTTTTGGACCAAAGATTTCACTAGAGGAGAAGGGTGGATGCGTTTTAAACCAGCATCGGAGTTAACAGTTGATGATGTGTGGAAGAAAATTTCTTCCATATATCAATCCAACACCACGGGGCTGAATACCGACACTTTTTGTTTAAAGGTTACAATTGCAAAAATGCCTGCTGGCAGTGGACGCCGCAGAGGTCGGAAATATAATACATTTGATGAAGAATGTGCTAAACGTTCAGGTATTATTGTCATTAAAAATAGAAAATAATTTGTGTTTGCCTCATGCTCTTGTAGTAGCCAAAGCCTACATTGTTAAAGATGTTGATAACGTAAAGATTCGCTGCGATATTGATAAATTGCAGAGTAAAAAAAGCTTTAGCTTTATTGAACGAAGCCGATTTTATAGTACCTGAAGCAAGGACAGGAATACCAGAACTGCAAACATTTCAAAGATATTAATTAATTATTTCCTTAACTTCAGCTTTTTGTTCCCATTTTTGCGAAAAATTCCATGTGCCTTATGACCATAGAAATAAGCATAAATGTGCTGAAATTTGTCCAAGGTGTCGTCAATCTCCGTGTTGTTCTAAGCAAATGCTTTCTGTTCAATGCAAATTTGGCAAAAGATTTTTCCGTGGTAATGTGTGTTTTCACAATCATTTACATAATATTTGCAAATAGATACAACGTTGTGAGAATTGTTTTAAAATTTTTTCTACTGAGAAGCCACATATTTGCGATGTGAATTTTTGCAAAATTTACCAAAAACACTGTCCGTCCCTCAGATCATTTATGCTATTTTCAGCCTGATTTAAAAAATCCACCAACGAAAGATTTTAAATTATATTTTGACTAATACCGACATTACACCTGAGCTTATTACAAGAGGTACAAAATTAATTTCAATGGTAATTAATTGGTAATGTCAATCTATTAGACTCCTTTAATGATATTCCTATGGCCCTCTCTTAACCTTCCCAATGCCTTTGGTTTCTTTGAGTTAAGAAAAGGTTACTTTCATCATCAATCAGCAATCTTACGTTGGTCCTATGCCTTCTCTCAAATATTATGACCCTCATAATATATGAGATGATGAAAGCAGAGAAAACTTAATTAAATGACATGCTGAAAAAGTAAAAGATAATGATGTTTTTGAAGGAAATAACTGTATATTGTGTTTCCGACTTGAATATATTGTCACAGTCGTGTCTCAAATTCCGCAAACTCATGTTGAAAGGAACTAATGTTTGTCCTTTCATAGAAGCAACAACAATATCCTCAGCTTGTAATAAAGTGTATCGAAGAAATTTCTTTAAACCAAATATGATTGGTATTATTCCAAAAGATGGCTAAAGATGGCGTCACAATCAATCAAAAATCCCTATTCTGTGGTTGGTTTGAGAGGAACATCAAAGAGGTATTACCATTCACACTGCTGCTTAAGGTAAAGAGTTTCAAATTGGTGGAGTTAAAATAAATGGGTATTGCGAGGACTCAAGGCAAGTATTTTAATTTGAAGGTTGTTATTACCACGGCTGTCCTGATTATTTTAAATATCAAAGAGATTCTCCCCTTAAAGGTAATACTTCCTAAACGCAAAATGCGAGATATGAATAAACAAAAATCGAGATATTGTCCTTATTAGGATATGAAGTAACAGAAATGGGGGGATGTGAATTTAAACGCCAGCTAAATGCTAACAAAAAATTACAAAAATATATAGAAAATCACAAAATCCTTTTGCTAACACCTTTAGGACTTTAGATCCTAGAAAATCCTTTTATGGAGGGCGAAAAAGAAATACATTTACATATTACAAAGCCAAAAATAAAGAAAAAATTTTCATGTTTGTTCTCTTTATCCATGGCTGTGCAAATATGGTAAATTTCCTTTTGGTCACCCAAAAGTATACGTAATATCAGAATGTCGACCTATATCTTCCACATCAGAGTTTATTAAATGTACGGTACTTCCACCGAACGATAAGGTCCTACGATACTATACAATTTGATAAAATATTAGGTTGTAAGGGATTATTTCATGAAATCATCAGATTGGGCTTTAAGCCTTCGAACACAAACTGAAAAAAAAAATGAATCTATTCAAAAAAGAGAAAATATTTTCCTGGATTTTGATTTGGGGTAAGTTTGGCCAGCGTGAAAATCAACCCAAGACATAAATTGTTAATAATCCTGCAGACTTTTTTTCAGTGATGTCAGATCCATGAATACAGGGTGTCCCACGACGATTAAGACAAGTAATATATCAGAATTGGGCAGTAATAGAGAATTATAATTTTAGGGGTGTAAATAAGAGCAAATGTTGCATCTTTTCTTGTTATTGTGTTATCCAATGAGGTATTTGTTTTTGGTCACGTGACGTCGCATTCAAAATTATTAATGGGACAACCTGTATATTTGTGCCTTTCTGTATTCCTCCCGATAAAACAATTCCAATAAACTAGCACACTTGGGGTCTAAAGTGATTAATTCAAGAGCTACAGGTACTTAAACGATTGTAAGTTAAAAAATTCATAATTGAATCCCTTGTAATTTTCGGCAATCTTACATTCGTACGTAATGATTAAGACAAACCAATATTATAATTTTTAATAAAAATTCAAATTAACTGTCACAAAAACAACTTACAATATTAAAGGAGATGTTCAAATTGATGCCCATCTTCGTAAATGCAT
This sequence comes from Hermaeophaga mercurialis, assembly GCA_951812935.1. Lineage (NCBI taxonomy): Eukaryota > Metazoa > Arthropoda > Insecta > Coleoptera > Chrysomelidae > Hermaeophaga > Hermaeophaga mercurialis. The sequence continues at coordinate 30,813,650 of OX638364.1, forward strand.
TTCTCAAATCTTGATAATAGATTTCGGTTACATGCTGCCCTAATCATTTCCGGTGTCACAGTTCTACAAGTATCGCGTATTTTTCTTTTCAAATCGTCTAAATCTCTAGACGGAGTTTCATATACGATACCTTTAAGATATCCCCAAAGGAAGAAATCTAACGGTGTCAGGTCTGGCGACCTTGGAGGCCAGTAAATAGTACTGTTGCGTCCAATCCAGCGTTCTGGAAATATCATGTCCAGATAATTTCTCACTCTGCCATCAAAATGTGGAGGTGCACCATCTTGCTGCCACCACATTGTATTTCTTTCATTCAATGGAATGTCTTCAAGTAGGTCTGGAAGTATATTTTGTAAAAAAATTAGGTATCTCTCTCCCGTTAGTATACCATCATAAAAGTACGGGCCAATCAAACGCCCATTGAATAGGCCACACCAAACGTTTACCCCCCAAATTCTCTGAAATCGGGTTTCCCTCACCCATTTTGGATTTTCTGCAGACCAGTAATGGCAATTATGTCGATTGACGATTCCGTTATTATGAAATCTCGATTCGTCGCACCACAGAATTTTATCCAAAAAAGATAACTCATCGTCTAACCGTACATGCATATCTGCAATAAATGTACATCGTAGATCAAAATCTTGAGGATTCAGACCTTGCACCAAATGTATCTTAAAGGGGTGATACTTATGATTTTTTAATATCCTGTGGATAGTTGATTTGCTGATACCAAGTTCAGATTCCAAATGTCGAATGGATGTATGAGGATATGCTTGTAAATATGCTAAAGTATTAATTACATTGTCATCAGTTTGTACAGACTTTGTCCTAGGTGTTTCTACTTTGGCTTTCCCACTGGGAAGAGAACCATTGCGTAATTCTTGTTCCACATATCTAAATGTATCTTTACCAGGTATTCGGCGATTGGGATAACGATCTCTGTATAAATCTCTAGCTCTTCTACAATTTCTTTCACATTCACCATAAATAAGAAGCATATCAACATATTCACTAGCCGTATAAAGACAAGGCATGTTGACTTACCGTTTAACAACTTAAAAATAACTATTCTGACAGTTATTGGCACTTTTGTCATTATCATGGCAAACTTGATAAATAGGCAGTTTTTTGTATAAGATTTGCTATGCTACTTTTTAATCGATATTTAATAGGGAAACAAGTTTTTGTGGAAAAAACACAATTCTATGTAATTTTACTCCAAGATAAACAGGTCGTTTCATTATTAACTTTCAATTATTATTAAAAATTATAATATTGGTTTGCCTTAATCATTACGTACGATATAAGATTGCCGAAAATTACAGGGAATTCAATTATTAATTTTTTAACTGCATGTCACGTGAATTAATCACTTTAGACCCCAAGTGTGCTAGTTTGTTGTAATTGTTTTATCGGGAGGAATACAGAAAGGCACAAATATACAGGTTGTCCCATTAATAATTTTGAATGCGACGTCACGTGACCAAAAACAAATACCTCATTGGGTAACACAATAACAAGAAAAGATGCAACATTTGCTCTAATTTACACCCCCAAAATTATAATTCTCTACTACTGCCCAATTCTGATATATTACTTGTCTTAATCGTCGTGGGACACCCTGTATATATTAATAATGTACTTCCAGTCAATGAAAATACGCTATTTTTATCTGGAAATGTCGAGAGGAGACTTACGTTTGTCTTACATCTGTAAATTTTGTAATAGCAGCCTTTATTACAGCTCAAGCTCGTCTGAAGTTGTATAGTTATTTAGAAAAACTTGGAAACCGAGTTTTGTATTACGATACCGATTCGGTACTTTTCATTTCAAGGCTTGGGGAATACGACGTTCCTACAGAAAAATTTATCGGTGATATGACCGACGAGTTGACAAGTTATGGCGTAGGGTCATATAATACAGAATTTGTATGACGTGGCCCTAAAAATTATTCCTATAAAACTTGGTCTTCTAAAGATAATGAAGAAAAAGTAGCATGTAAAGTTAAGGGAATTAGAATAAATTATTCGGTTGCACAAAGTGTTAATTTTGATTCTATCAAAGAGATGGTTTTACACCCTGGGGTCCTATATACATTACTAGTAAACAAATACGGTGAACAGAAGTACACAAAGTAATCACAATACCGTTTAAAAAATTTTATGAATCAAAATCTTTAAAAAGATAGTTTTTTTTGACCATAGTTCTATACTGTTTGGATATAAAAAATTTCAATATAATTTTACTAATATCTTACTCCTTTAACCGTATCCTTACACCACAATGAGCACATATGAAATCGACTAGAATTAAGAATATTTTCGTACAGGTGAAGATAAGGCGATAGAAGTATTCTTCAGCTGACTTTTATGTTATCCCGAGGAGAATATTTTGGTATAGGTGAAAATAAGGCCCCAGAAATATTCTTGACTGGAGAAAAGATCCAATTAATTAATGAGATACTTTTATTAAGTTAAGGATTAATGCTCGTGCTGTTGGAAGTATGGACATATTTGTGACGTATCCCACAACTCCCGGAGGAGGTGTGCTTAATCTGCTCGTTGGTCTCCCCTGTCCCGTTAATTCTGCCTAATAAGCACAATTTTTTAATTTGTCCCTTTCAATTGATCTAAATTTGACAATATTTTTTGAAACATATTCCCCCATTGTCATATATTCGCTTGGATATTTTAAAATTAAATGTAGCTCCTATCATCATTAGTAAATTCACTGAACTTTTCATATATACCACTGTAAAGCAGAAAAATCAAAAATATTTTCTACCATTTCTAGTTTTGGGATTAGTAGAACGACAAAAATCTGTGTGAAGAACCTAAAGAATCCTTTAGTTTTTGTATAAATACCGAAAGGAATACGTGTCATATTACCTTAAATACTTAATATTTTTAATTATTTCTTTAAAATTAAAGCCGATGTGGCCAAATATTTTATGCTACTTCATGAATTCACTGTTGTTGTAACCTTCTACGTTTAAACATTCTGAGGAAGATAATTATTGAGTTGCTTAATCGCCGCATAATATTTATGAATTGCTTCACCGTCGCATAACATTTATGAATTGCTGCATCGCCTCTATAATTGAGTTGTTTCATTTCTGCTAATTATTATTGAGTTGCTTCGTCGCCGCATAATAATTATGAATTGCTTTGTTGTTACCTTTTTATATATTTCTATGCATGATGCATTCATTTGTCTTTAAAATGCAGATAGTTTGATTGTTAAGATTTAAGTGGTATATTCACGAAGATTTTTTAAATGATAAAATCGCTCATCCGGAAAAAAGTAACACAAGTCAAAAAACTACAATTCTGCAAAATGCGATAAAAATTTTGTCACCATAAATATAATTGTTATTTTTTCGGTTCTATGACAAAACAAAACTTGACAAAACAGAACATGACGATACAAAACAGGTTCAGAACAGTACAAGACAAAACAGAATACTGACAGAACAGCGATAAAACAGAACAGTGAAAAAACAGAATTATGACGAAACAAAACCGGGACAAACATACATTTACATTCCTCTAATGCCCATTACTGCGATATAATCATTGAACAAAAAGTATAACAATATTAGATATTTTTTTAATGTTAAAAAAAAAATTATTTTAAATTAAGTGATATATTGATCAAATTCTAGCTAAATAGCCTTATTACAATTACTGGGTTTTTAGTAATTCTCTGTAATTATGTTAATTATGTTCTATTGTGTACCTAATATTTCGGATAATTAAACCTAACCTGACCTAACCTAACGTAATCTAACCCAAATAAATTTCATTTATAATTAAATTATATGAATCAGTATTTCTCTTATTATTATTATTATTATTATTATAAGTCAAGCAATAAATAGTCTCTTCTTTAATCAATTGAAATTAGTTGAATGTAAATATGTATGTTTTGTTTTGTCCTTGTTCTGTTTCATCATAGTTCTATTTTTTCATTATTCAATTCTGTCGTTGTTCTGTTTTATTACTGTCCTGTTTTGTCTTGTTTTGTTCTGTCCTATTCTGTTCTGTTCGGTAACGATTTTTTCGTGCTTAGTGTTAGGGCCTTGAAATTAAAAATGTTGGATCCTACACTCACAAACTTTCATATTATTGTAAAAAATGTTTAATCGGAAAATAATGGCAAACTTAAAAGTGTGTTTTACTTTAATTTTGAATTGTCACTTTTCCATTGAATTTTTTTTATTACATTTTGGTGGAAGTTAAACCACAGAAAGATCATTAATTTTAAATCAATTTTATTATTTTTACCAGAATTATAAAAAATTATAGTGCCTCAAAAAATGGTAAGTAACTGGATTACACTGGCTTGAATTTTCTTTTAAAAAGTTACCACAATCCAGTCTTCTTTTTTTCTGTAATGCCAACTATATGAATGTAAGCATTTTTTAATTCTACTTTTTTGTTTTTCTTCCTCCGGTTTCAACTCATGATTTTTTGAAAATCTTCTTGTTAGTAACTAGTTTTATATAATAATGTCCCTGGAGTATCTTTCACTTCAGATATTTTTACTGTATTTCCTTACCATTTTTTGGGAACGAGTTGAGCCTAAGGTGAGCAGACAACTGTTTTAGATAAAAAATATTCTTGTGGCACAATTCATCCACTTTATATGGCTGACCTGATTTTTTTGCATTTCATATAAGAGTTACGTACTAATCTGGAATGTATACTAGAATCGATTTGACCTTTTTACCAGTTGATCTATAAAAAATATGCACTGTCTTCCTCATTCTGGCTATGCCCTGTAATGAGTAATACTCTCTAAAAAATCAAAATGTTGAACAGCATACACGTACGTTATCATAAAACAGTTTTTCTTTTGTCCAGCACAGTTTTCGGACAAAAATAAATAGGACTCTTCTGTTTCTTAAACTTTGTGCGCGGTGTTTTACTCAGTTTTGTGGATTAGATATTAGCATCTTTCCTTTCTTTTCTGCTTGTGTAATGTTCACTACTTTTCTTTTCTTAATTTGGGCATCGTAAACTTGCTGATCTCCAGGTTTTCTTTTATTGCAAGATGTGCTCGATTGGCCCAAAATTGATCTTGATTATCCTGAAATTCAAAATCTGTTCTAGGCTGGATTACTGAAATTGAAATAAAAGTTGGGTAAGCATATTGATTTTACAAAACCACGGAAGTAGTTTTGACTTGAAAAGACTTTATTTACTGTAGTACTATCTATTGGTTGAGGTTCAACTTCTAAGACAACACTTGAGATTTGTTGACTATTGCTATTATAATATATTCTCATCATTATTCCCTACCTTCTCTGGACTATTGGCAATAACTGAAGTTCTATCAGCATTTTCTTCTTCAACTATAACTTTCCATTCACTTTTATTATTTTTCATTCTTCTGCCGTGAAGTTGTTTCTTTGCTAATTTAAGGATATGTTGAAATCTGCTGTTGCAGTTGGACCTCTGAAAATAACAATACAGATAAGTTAGAAATTATTTCATGTTTTGTTCCGAGAAAGTATTATAAAGCTAAATAATTTTCAGAAGAAACAAAAAAGTCTACAAATATTTTCGGGAATAGTGACACAACTAAGAAAATGACATCGTAGTACCAACATCTTAAATTCTCTTTACAAGAATAATTGACAATTCGCGATAGAAACTAACGTTAAATAAAAATAAATGCAAAAAGTAACTTATCCTTTCCTAGAATAATGACGTAAACATAAATGAAACACTGTTCAACTTTTTCGAAATGTGACGTTTTTCCTGAAACGCGGCGATATTTCCATTATTAGTCGACATACAACGCGGATTGGTGAATTTGCAACCAACGGAACGGTGATATTTATGCCACCTAAAGAGGACCGTGCAAAATAACTTTGTAACGGGGCAAATAGACTATGTTTTAGAAATGTTTAACGGGATACTTAAATTATTAGAATCACTATACCTCGTGCTCATTGGTATAGTGCCTGCGAACTATGAAATGCTACTAGTCGCTGCAGGCTGTACGGCCATATTACGATGGTGTTCGCTGGTGGTCACCCATCCAACTACTAACCGCGCTGGACGCTGCTTAACTATAGTTATAGCATCATAGAATTTTTGAGTGATGCCACTTTTCTTCCGGCTGAACGAAATGGCAAAAAATATGTTTGACACTTAAAGCTTAATAACTTTACAAATACACAATTGAATCAACAGAATATTATTTATAATTGCGGTATTTATTTAGCGTATGGCGTTTAGACACAACATAATCATAATCATAGATCATAAAATAGAATAATAATACAATGCAATAACAGTTTGAGATTACAATTATTACAATCACAAACTAACATTTAACATATTTATATAAGCTATTGATTCTGGAATCGCCATCAGGAAGTCTTCGGGTGTCCCTCCATAAGCTGTTCTAGGGCAGTGTTCTATAACATGCTTCACGGTTTGGTTTTCACGACATTCGCAGAACGGCGTCGAAGTCTTTCCCCATTTATGCAGAAAGTAGGCACATCTACCATGCTGGGTCCAGATTCTGTTCAGTGTTAACCAGGTTTTACGTGGTAAGTGGAATCCCGGTGGCTTTTGGGTAATACATGGTATTTGGTTGTTTTGCTTATTGGTCCATTCTTGCTGCCAGGCATTAATCGATTGAATTCTTCATCTGTGGCCGTAATTGCTGTTTTGAGGGGTGGATTTCTGGATCGAAGGCCGTTGTGGTTGACGTCTTCAATGTCCACATGTATTGGTAGATTTTGGTTATTCAAAATCTTCCTGTATTCTCTCGTAAGAGCATTTTTACGGCGTAGGTTTGGAGGTGGTATATGGCTCAGAATTGGAAGCCATTTCGTAGGAATCGATCAACCTCATTGTGTTATTGAGTTGAACAGCAACTATATTAATGTAAGTTTACACTTTATTCACTCTATTTGTTGGTTACAGAAATTTGATTTGTTACATCAGTCGTCGTATTCACCCAAAAAGCTCCAAGTTTACCATGTGCAACAGTTTTATTGTTCTCCTAATTCAGGTGACCCTCAATAATTTTTTAACATTCAACACCTAAACAAAACGTTTTCACGATCCGCACATTAATCTTTGAAATAGAATTGTCATCATATTTAAGTAACACAACCCACCATTAAAACATTTATGAAATTTTACCAAATATATAATACATAGTTTAAAAATATTCAAATATTTTATTGAGTAATTTACTTAAATATGACTTTACAACGGTCGTTTTTTGGCTTTCTTTTATTTTTTAATAGGTTTTTAGTGACTACTTTTATAAAATCGTATTTTAAAATTTTCGAGTTTTGGTTCGTAATTAGAATCCTATGCAATTTTTAATATTTTAATATTTCTATGTATTGACCTCCTATCGCTAAGTAGAACGTGAGCTAGGATTTTAAGGGTGTTATACTTGAGTCGGCAAAAAGCTAACATCGGATTTTATTTAAATTTAAATTATTTGTACTATAAGTCATTATTTTTGGTGCACACTCAAGCCTCATCCCCGCCCCAAATTTGTTGTAGACACTCAAATCTTTTGTTTGGAAATTTTACAAAGAATAACCAATATGTTTTATAATGCCATATGATAAAGGGTCATATATCATGTACATATACGGCATTTTTAAATTTTCTAATTTATCGAAAAATATATGGAGGGGCGTCCAAAATTATCATTCACAAAATTTCAAAATGGAGGAATGGAAGATATTTTTTGACGAGGTAATTGTGGCATTATTTTTTTGTGCGCATTTGCTCAATGTATCCATACATCGTTTGTCGCCGATTATTTGGGGGATTGGGTAAAATTAAAAAAAGGGATTGCTCATAGTCCCCGTTTTAAGAATGATTATTACTTAACTCAAAATCGACGTAATTTGGTATCGAATTTCTTATTGATGTATCTGATAGAATGCCTTATGTAATTATTGAAAATTAAAGAAATTTCTTCACAATAAAATATACAGGGTGTCCCACGACGATTAAGACAAGTAATATATCAGAATTGGGCAGTAGTAGAGAATTATAATTTTGGGGGTGTAAATTAGAGCAAATGTTGCATCTTTTCTTGTTATTGTGTTACCCAATGAGGTATTTGTTTTTGGTCACGTGACGTCGCATTCAAAATTATTAATGGGACAACCTGTATATTTGTGCCTTTCTGTATTCCTCCCGATAAAACAATTCCAACAAACTAGCACACTTGGAGTCTAAAGTGATTAATTCAAGAGGTACAGGTACTTAAACGATTGTAAGTTAAAAAATTCATAATTGAATCCCTTGTAATTTTCGGCAATCTTACATTCGTACGTAATGATTAAGACAAACCAATATTATAATTTTTAACAAAAATTCAAATTAACTGTCACAAAAACAACTTACAATATTAAAGGAGATGTTCAAATTGATGCCGATCTTCGTAAATGCATTTCTCAAATCTTGATAATAGATTTCGGTTACATGCTGCCCTAATCATTTCCGGTGTCACAGTTCTACAAGCATCGCGTATTTTTCTTTTCAAATCGTCTAAATCTCTAGACGGAGTTTCATATACGATACCTTTAAGATATCCCCAAAGGAAGAAATCTAACGGTGTCAGGTCTGGCGACCTTGGAGGCCAGTAAATAGTACCGTTGCGTCTAATCCAGCGTTCTGGAAATATCATGTCCAGATAATTTCTCACTCTACCATCAAAATGTGGAGGTGCACCATCTTGCTGCCACCACATTGTATTTCTTTCATTCAATGGAATGTCTTCAAGTAGGTCTGGAAGTATATTTTGTAAAAAATTTAGGTATCTCTCTCCCGTTAGTATACCATCATAAAAGTACGGGCCAATCAAACGCCCATTGAATAGGCCACACCAAACGTTTACCCCCCAAATTCTCTGAAATCGGGTTTCCCTCACCCATTTTGGATTTTCTGCAGACCAGTAATGGCAATTATGTCGATTGACGATTCCGTTATTATGAAATCTCGATTCGTCGCACCACAGAATTTTATCCAAAAAAGATAACTCATCGTCTAACCGTACATGCATATCTGCAATAAATGTACATCGTAGATCAAAATCTTGAGGATTCAGACCTTGCACCAAATGTATCTTAAAGGGGTGATACTTATGATTTTTTAATATCCTGTGGATAGTTGATTTGCTGATACCAAGTTCAGATTCCAAATGTCGAATGGATGTATGAGGATATGCTTGTAAATATTCTAAAGTATTAATTACATTGTCATCAGTTTGTACAGACTTTGTCCTAGGTGTTTCTACTTTGGCTTTCCCACTGGGAAGAGAACCATTGCGTAATTCTTGTTCCACATATCTAAATGTATCTTTACCAGGTATTCGGCGATTGGGATAACGATCTCTGTATAAATCTCTAGCTCTTCTACAATTTCTTTCACATTCACCATAAATAAGAAGCATATCAACATATTCACTAGCCGTATAAAGACAAGGCATGTTGACTTACCGTTTAACAACTTAAAAATAACTATTCTGACAGTTATTGGCACTTTTGTTATTATCATGGCAAACTTGATAAATAGGCAGTTTTTTGTATAAGATTTGCTATGCTACTTTTTAATCGATATTTAAAAGGGAAACAAGTTTTTGTGGAAAAAACACAATTCTATGTAATTTTACTCCAAGATAAACAGGTCGTTTCATTATTAACTTTCAATTATTATTAAAAATTATAATATTGGTTTGCCTTAATCATTACGTACGATATAAGATTGCCGAAAATTACAGGGAATTCAATTATTAATTTTTTAACTGCATGTCACGTGAATTAATCACTTTAGACCCCAAGTGTGCTAGTTTGTTGTAGTTGTTTTATCGGGAGGAATACAGAAAGGCACAAATATACAGGTTGTCCCATTAATAATTTTGAATGCGACGTCACGTGACCAAAAACAAATACCTCATTGGGTAACACAATAACAAGAAAAGATGCAACATTTGCTCTAATTTACACCCCCAAAATTATAATTCTCTACTACTGCCCAATTCTGATATATTACTTGTCTTAATCGTCGTGGGACACCCTGTATCTCTATATTGGAAATAAAGATTGTTAATTAAGACCCTTCTTAGTTCATTGATATGAATTTCAGAAGTACTCTCTGTATATTATATTAAGTTTGTTTATGTTTATTTGTTTTAGTAATGTCATAGTAGTTGTCATTAATTTATAGTTGTCATAGGTTTAGTTTTTGCCGAATAAAGCCAAATCAGTTGGTTCTAGTTAAGTTTATTACATTCGTGTGAGCCAATCGAATATTTTTAAGGTTTTATTTGCACATTTAATTTTTTGGTTTTTATCAGTTACTAAAGCGGCTGACATTTCTACCTTCTCAAATTTTGCGTAATTTATTATTCCTTCTGATATCTTTATTTACAGAAATTTCCATTAATTGTTCATTTCTTGAAAGAAGTGTTCCTACACAAATTACCTATTTCTCCATCACTTAATATTTGAGTTACGGGAGCTTCAATCAATTCTGAGTTTCTCGAACAGATGATCGATCCTAATGGTTCTCTTAAACGACTTATAAAGCTTTTAAAGTTGAATTGTCGTACATTTTAGTTCTAATAAAACTTCGAATATCTTGTTTTATTTAAACAATTAAATTTTGAAGATTTCTATTGGCGTGAAATATTTGAAAAAACTACTTTCTCATAACTGCTATATTTATTTAGAGAACTGTGTTGAAAAACCATGGTATTTGGTGCTTTGTTTTTTTTTCAAATTTGGTAAAAATTTTGAAAATTGATATAAAGGCACTTTTTCTTAAGTATGGACCCAGATTTTGATTTACATTATATTTGGAGCACTAAAGGATGGTACGTTTACATAAAAAGTTTTAAACAATTATAGTGGGTTATTTGAAAATTATGGCTTTGAATACCACTATTAGCATTAAATATTTTTGAAAAATTTAAATTTTAAAACAAAACTTGCTCTTATTTTGAAATTAAAAAGAGTGCGGAAATAATTAACTATACTTTTCTCAATACTTTTTCATGGTTTTTCTAATTCTGGTAAGATTAAAAACTTATATTATACAGAGCGCTGTTTTTAGGTGTGTTAAAGTTATCAAAAATTTTAAATAAATTTAGATTTTGATTTTAAGCGTAACTATTAGAAAATTATATCAATTAGTTCCAAATATAAGTTTAGAGAAAATTTAATATTAGACTCACTAAGGATGAGTAATTTGTAATCACTATACAGATATTAGGTCTAGTGCTTAACGATATAAAACACCATATAAACATCAGTATCATTCACACCCACTTGTATCATCTTTAGCGCATTAGTAAATTGTTGACATTTCAATACTTCAAAAGCATAATACAGTAGTCAACAAAACCATAGATTGACCAACAAAAATCTTAAAAACTTCAAATACTCTTAAATTTTTGAAACAAAATAATAACAAAATTCGATACTCGTATCAATTTTTTTTTCATTCTAACCTTGTTACAGAATCTATTATTATTTTTTCAACTTCAACACCTTGTACCCCAGAAAGAAGCGATCTTAGACCCATTTTTGTTGAGTAAAATATTAATTTTGCTTCCTGAACGTAGTTTTAATATGGCTCATTACTTATGACTTATTTACATTTAAAATTAGGACAAAGACAAAATTTAATAATATACAACCAGTACCATTAATAAAATGTATGTTTCTTTTACTGGACACACCTTGTATACGTAAATCTGATATCCATATAATTATAGAAAAAATTAAGTTTAACCCTACAACATTCATTCAAAACTTTTTTTATGATCTTCACGAATGTAGCGACTTTGTATGTGCCACACATACAAGTTTGATAAGCTTAGTATAAACGAAGAGAATTACCTATCAAAATAATTTCTTTAATTTAAACAAATTCTGTATACTACTCTTAGATCATTTTTAAGGATTACATTTAAAAAATTAAAATTGCAAAATGCCATAATATCTGAAAAAATGTGTAACAAAAATAAATACACACATTTAGGTATAATAGGTACGTATATACGAGTATATTAACTTATATCTAAAAAAAATAACAATCATTTATAACATTTTAACATTATTAATACTTATGATTTATTTTTATTAATTTGTTAATGTGATACAAGTTCAACATAGTTAGCTGGGTAGAGTCCCACTCGACCATCTTTCCTTCCTTTGCACCAACCCTGCTCATCTTCATCTTCCAATTTTTCGAACACATCACCTGCAAGAAAAAGCGAAAATTTACTATGTAACTATGTTTTTTGTTTCCTTTACATAGAGATTCATATGCATCTAATACCTCCGAAGTGATTCCATCTTTTCATATTGTTGTCGGTCATTACAAAACAAGCCGAAGATAATTACAAGGCATAAGGGTTAAATATACACATTTCAATATAAAACAAATAAATGAAACATTATATCTAATGGTAATATCTTGCGTGGTTTACTTTTGCTCATCCCTTAGAGACATCGAATCTTTTCAAGAAATTATTGAATAGATCTTTTTATAAAATTAACTCATTCACCTGTTTTGAAACTAAGTTCATCATTTTCAGCGCCATCATAATCATACAACGCTTTAACTGGTATTCCAGGTTCGCCATTGTCAATCAATGCATCATTTTCTTCCCAATCGTCTTCGTCAAAAGGGTTTGTTTCATTAACCTTGTTAGTTGAGCCATTTCTGAAATAGAAATAGTTTTATTAGTCAACTTTCTTGCCGAAATATCGTCGTCAAACCACAAACCACGTTTTTCTCAAAACCAAACAGTGGATATACGGAAGAAAACCCGGAAACCAGAAGTAACACATACATATATACATACAAACATACATATATACATACAAACATACATACATACATACGTTTTTGGAGGTTTATTGATTAATTCGGGGACACTTGTCAACTATGAGGTCGGTCCTCAAACATTTTTTGTGTTAATCGGTTAGTTTGGGGTCACGTCTCCAAACTTTACGATGAAGAATTTGTTATTTGTAAAGGTTGGGGACGCTTTTTTAGTTTTATTGATTAGTTCGGGGACATTTGTTAACTTTGAGGTCCGTCCTCAAACTTTTTTCTATAGTGATTGGTTAGTTTAGGGACCTGTCCTGATGTTTCATAAAAATGATAATTTTACAAAATACCTGGCTTCTTCACTTTGAGGTATACCATAAAACTTCTGATTAATGCATTTGAGGACATTGCATATAAATTTTTCAAAATGGAAATTTTCTCGATTATAAAGACTACAACTTTTCATTATATTTCCGAAGACCAGTAATAAAAAAAATGCTGATCCAAAGATATTAAAAAAAAATAAATTTAAATGATGTATTCTATTTTATTTTAATATCTCTATAAGGAGATGGTATCAAAAATATATTAGGTACACTTAATATTTATGTGCTCTAATAGTCGTGTCGATTTAAACAAAAGTAAGCTAACACAAAAAGTTAAAACACTCGTATATTTTTTTTGCCCTTAATTACTATTTATTAATTGTTCGTCAAAAAATATTCATACAATTATTTTTTCTAATCATTTGGCATTACTAGTTTAAGAAACTTCACAATAAAGTGTATGACTTGACAACATTTATTTTTTAAAAACTATAATACATTTTAACTTAAAAAAAAGTTAACATCTGTTAATAGATCTAAAGATAATAGAATCAGGTTTAACAAATAATCTCTGTATTGTACCGCAAATTTCATATATTACATTACAATGTGCCTAACAGACAAAATCGGTACGTGTAGATAAAGATACGATAAAATTAAAAAAAAATGCTTCTAGCAATTTATGTAAATGTTAACAAAATATGTTCATATGATTCTTAAGAATTTATTTTAATTATTGTACACGGTCCAAGATATGATAAATTATCAATAAATAAATTATTTTTGGAGACGACGCACAAGCCACGCTTATGAAGTAAATAGAAAAATTGTTATTAGTCGTATATCTATATTTGTAAAAAAATATTAGTTAATCCTTAGAGGTTTTGTTCGAGGAAACCGGTGTCTATTATACAGTTTGGTCCAAATGAAAGGAGTAAATTCATTATTTCGTAAATCGGCGATTTTAGGGGAAACTCATGAAACCCGTCGATTTTTATTTTTAAATGGGTGCTTCGTCAAATCCCCTTTTTATTTTTGACGTCATCTTTATGAGCGTGATAACGTTATCAATAAAAAATTTAAATAGAAAAGTGGGTCTTGCAATACATCATAATTGAAATGTCTTTTAAATATCTATTGACACATATCAATTTCTAAGTAATTAATTTTTGTATGTTGTCAAAAAATTATTTATTAAATTTTTAATATTCCAATAAAAATTATAATTAAATTCAACCAAATTTAAAGTAAATGCTTAAATTGTTTACCATCAGCTAAAATACAATGCGAATGCGAATCTCGTTGCGTATCCGTTCTTTGACTTCATTAATAGTTTGTGGTCTATTTATGTAGACACTACTTTTCAAGTACGCCCATAAAAAAATCGAGAGGAGTTAAATCAGGTGACCTCGGTGGCCACTCAATTGCTCCTCTTCGACCTATCCACCGATTTGAGAAGACGATGTCCAAGTAGTTTCTCACCAAGATAGCAGAGTGCAGTGGCGCACCATCTTGCTGCAGCCATAAATCATTTCTGTTTGGGAACAACCGGTTTAATTCTGGAAGCAAGAAGTTCTGCAGAAATTTTAAATATCAAAGACCTGTTAAGGTTTCTTCGAAAAAGTATGGTCCTATAATCCTATTATCTATTATTCTTGCCAAAACATTGATTTTCTCTGGGTATTGAGTATGATTTTCTGTAGCCCAATACCGGAAAGTCTGACGATTCACATGACCGTTTAGGAGAAATGTAGCTTCATCAGAAAAAGAACTTTTTTTTAAAAACATTGGGCCACTGTTATTTTTTTCCATTAGAATTTCACAAAATTCAACTCGTCTATTAAAATCTTCCATAAGTTCCTGCACTAAATTTATTTTTTAGGGATGCCACTTCTCCTTTTTTAGCATTCTAAGAACTGTTTGATGGCCAATCTCACTGTCTAACACTACTTACCGTAAACTGATTATCTTCAAATATTCAAAGGCTAGCAGGAGATCTAGTTTCTTATTTTCAGATATTTGTTTTCAACTACCTTTAGGGAGGTCTTTTATATGACCCGTTTCTCTAAATTTTTCCTCAATTTTGTTTATTCTGGACTGTGTAATTGGTTCTCGGTTGGGATATTTATTATTGAATAACGTACATACTTCTTTTTACGTACTGTGCCGGTTCGCCCGCATGGACAATGGGGATTATTAAGTTTATTTTGTCTTTGTATAGATGAGTCATGATTTGATCGGATTCTGTTTATTGTAATCATATAGTTTCGATTCGTTACATTATGGAACCAACATTCTTTGGAAATAATATGTACTAGTGACTATTGCCTCCTTAACGAGTTTTTGTCGCTTAAACTCAGTATAAGCCTTCATATTTGTGAAGTGGTTTCCAGAACAATTTAAACATTCTGGAGTGATATTTATTTCGGTACAGACTTTGAAATTAAGTGGTTGTTTAACATGTTCTTGTTGGAATATAATTGACTCCGCCATCGGTAATATTTACCTGTTTATTCTATTAACAGCTGTTACCTCAAGTATACAGGAAAATTCCGTTGATACATTTCTGCTGTCTAATTAGAATACATTTAGGAATGTAGAGACCTATTATGTTTCGCAAAAATTGACTCATTTTTTTTTCAAAATAATAGAATAGCCGGACATAGTCATTCATTTTCTACTCTTCTCGGTATAAATTGTTTTTTTAGAGAATTATTCACCTTTCATCTTATTCTACTGCTGTTAACGGCATTTGTGTTAAAATATAAGTAAATAATCATCCAATAGCCAATTCAAATAGTAGAATTATATTTAATAAAATGTATTACTTTAATGCTTCCGGATTTAATTATTTAAATGTGATCTTTCAAAATGCAAGTTGCAGATTTTGAAATTAGAGTTATGTAATGTAAACTAGGATTCTTAAAGTATACTTTACAAATAGTTAACCGCTGCAATTGTCTTGAGCTTTCCTTTCTATTTATAGTGCATAATAAAAGTGTACAGGGTGCAATATACAGTGCGTTCATAAAGTGTGGAAACGGTTCGTTATCTCACGAGTTAACGTTTTCAGAAGTAAAGCTCGGACAGGTTGATTTTAATTTTTGGTTTTTAATTATTTAAAAAAAAAAAAATTATATTTACTCCCACTACCTTATCAGATGTGACGTCATCGTGAATTTTTTTAAATGGAAACGGTATATTTTATATCAAAAATTAAAAGCCCATATTTTCTGAGTTCACCATAAAAACTCGTCAGTCAAATAAAATACTTCAAGCTACAGTATACTGAGTGTAATGGTAATTAGCGCTTTTATTTCTTAATATTTAATTCACTATTTATTTTACAAGGAAAATTAGTAAACTAGTAATTTCTTATAATTAATTAACACCTTTTGTAAAGTTACATTTAAATAATGTATTCCTTAAGGTTTAAAAAAAGTTTTTCCTTATGGACCATTATGTAATGGGTTTATAATATAATAATCGGTTTATATTAAACGTCAATTCTCACCATTTTTAAAATTTAATTAAACTTTTATCATAAAATCGGCTCTATTATATTTTGACATTTTACGTCAATTGCACAAAGATTACTTCTAATTAATTAAATTACATATATAATGGTTGACGATATGATGGTAATTATATACTTACATTGTGAAAACATGAAATAAATTAAGTTAATTCACTAAATACCATTCATTTGTCTGTAGATATATTTAATTTCGTTATTAACAAGTCAAATTCATATCATACGACTGTGTCCCAGTTAATGATAAAATACGTATTTTCGGTTGATAAAATGAAATTCCCATCAAATTGGTGTTATATGTACTACTGTCGATGTACGATATCCAGTTGTATGTGTGTTTAAAATTAGGCGACCGTTTTTAAAATTTTGTTGCCCTAGAGCGACAAAGCTGTCATTTGAGGTCACTCCTCGGAAAATGTCAATTTTTAGGTGACTTATCGAAGCAAAAGACTATTTTGGAGGTGATTGTAGAAAAAAAATAATTATTGTAATTATGGGACGAAAGACTATTCAAAAGCCCTTTGGGAGTATTCCATAAATATATTTTCTTTTTCTTAAAATGTTATTTAGATGCGTTTAAAAAACATAACTAGTTATAAGTACTTGTCCTATGCTTTAAATGCAGATCTTTTATTAACTAAAATAAAACATATATATGAAATCAACTACATTCCCAGATTGAAGCGCTATTGTCCGATATTCCTTATTCGGCATTTGTTTGGTAAATTATATTGTGGACATAGGAAATACTGTGTATATAGCCTGTTAAAAAGTGTATTTCTTTCACACTTTTACGTATTTTATATGTGCTGGAATAAAGGATTTAGTACTACAAATTTGACATAATTAATCTAAAAACAAACACTTCTTTGTTATTGAATGCGCCTTTAATTATTGTGGTAATATAAATGTTAATAAAAAAATAGGTATGGTTATTCAAATGCTAATTGTGTATTTTCATAAATAAATTTTTTTACTAGCACGTTTTCTACTAATTTTTTTAATTAGACTTTTAACAGCTCATTGCTACCCTCTGACAAAAAAGATAGTATAATTTATAATCACCCAATATGATAACTATTTTTACTTACGCTATACTTGAAATTCTATTCAAAGGACTTTCGTTTTCTTCAGTAATTGCTTTGACCAATTTTTCTTGAGGCAGTGACGTCGTTGTCTGTGGTTTATTCGGCACTTGTTTCTTGACTGACTGTTGAGTAGAAGAGTAATCCTAAAATTAATATGTTCTAAATACAATTTTCAGTAAATTAATGTGTAACAGTTATATACATTTTTTGTTTATTTCAGTGTACTTAGAAGAATGTTTTGACAATAATCGAAAAATACTTTTCTTAAACCTAAAAGTATGTGGAGGAATTTTCATTAAGTCGTACTAACATTGGAAATTCTTAATCAGTAACGGATACAGTTTTTTGCGATTGAATAAAAGCTGTTTATTTAGGGGACCAACACAAATATATCAAAACATTTAGATAGTTTCCTTTATTTCTCAGAATAAGAATAAATTAAAAAATGGTAATTATTTGACAACGCTTTATTTAGACATACAACCTTAATTTTAAAACGTTCTCTCCTCATATAATTATATTTTATTTTTGTGTTTTGTTAGTTATAGTATAGTTAGTGTCAATGCCAAACCTATCAATATCTTTGTATATTAAATACGATAAATTTGAATTATTTTTATTAGAAACTTTAAATTATGGGCATTATGGGCGCTTGTCACATAATGATCTAACCGACTACGACATTACAATGGAGAAGGCAATGGGAAACCACTCCATTAAATTCGCTAGTAAAATCATCATGATGGAAGCAAAGAGAAAAAGGTCCTTATTCCCCGGCAGGTCTTAAATGATCAAAGGGTGCATAGAATCCCCAGGAGAAAACTGAAAATAGCGACTTGGAATGCTTTTCCATGCAAGAAAACTACATAATGTGACCGCAGAAATGAACAGAATGAAAATAAATATCTTATGCATTAGCGAAGTTAGATGGCCGGGAAACGGAAAATGAACAGTAAACAACTAAATGATGTACTTCTCGGGGTCAGACGATGATGATCCATACCACCGCCATGAAACAGCTATAATAGTTGACAATACCATTATAAATTGTGTGATTTCCTTTACACCCTTGTCCAATCGTGTTATCCTCTTACAACTACAAACACAAATTGGAAAAGTCAACATCATTCAAGTGTACGCACCCACCGCCAATAAGGACGATAATGAGATAGAAGCTTTTTATAAGGAAGTAAACACTATATTGAAATCAGTAAAAGAGCATGAACTATGCATTGTTATGGGAGACATGAACGCCAAAATGGGAAAAGGAAAATTCAAAGATATAGTGGGAGAAGATGGATTGGGAGAGAGGAACGATAGAGGAGACAGATTGCTCCAATTTACACAAGAAAACAAGATGGTAATAACAAACACACTTTTTAAATTATTTAAAATAAGATTGTATACCTGGAAATCTCTACAAGACTCAAAAGATCACGTCGTAAGAAATCCAATTGACTACATAATAATAAAGAAACAATACCGAAATAGTATAATAGCTGCAAAGACATTGCCAGAATACATGATAAAGAAGAAGAAAGAATGGATGACTGAAGAAATACTCAAGTTGATGGACGAAAGAAAACTTGCTAAACAAAAAGATGAAGCAAAATATAAAAATATCCAGAGAATAATTAGAAATGAAATTATCGACGCAAAGGAGAGATGACAAATGTGACGAAATAGAGAAATTGGGAAAAAATATGATGCTTTCAATATACATAAGAGAATAAATAAATAACTGGAACAGCTGGCAAAAGATCATTCAGTTCTCTAGAAGACAAAGAAGGAAATATAATTACTAATGAGAAAGAAACGATTAAAAGATGGACATAATACATAAAACAACTTCTTGGGGATGAAGAAAGCCAAAATCAAGATGAAATAACAGTAGACGAAAAGGAACGACCAGAAATCTATGAATTAATTTAAAGAAAACAAAGTTTATGATCATTACCAAATCTCCGGCAAATAACAATGTACAATTTAAAATACATAACGAAAACATCGAGCAAGTGGATAAATACAAATATTTAAGAACCTGAATACACTCTAAGAATGAAAACACATAAGAAATAAAAATAAGAATCGAAAAGGCAAAAAATATATTTTATAAAATGAAGAAATTATTTTATTGTAGTAAACTCAGCAAATAATTAAAAATACGTATGTGTAAAGGTTACATACGGTGATGGGCAAATGTATGGAACTAAGTAAATATATCTGGAATTGTTAGAGATATAGAAATGAAATTTGGAAGAGAAGTTGATGGTGCATACCCCTGCGATTAAATGTATTAGTTATTTAAATATGTGAGATTCTTTTCATTTTAGCTCTAGTCCTAATTTAACAGAGTTAGTTTGAATAGGTACGATAATTGCCATACAACAAATCACAGTACAAACAATTGTTATTTCAAGCAAAGTAGTAGTCCAAATAATTTTCCAACAAATAACTTCCCTAACTATCCCACCCATACAAAAATGAAAACCGACAATATTAATCAGGTCCAAGCTATTTGTCGATATTGCAAAAAAATCAGGCCTTACAATTTCCGAGTATAGGAAAAGACAATATAATAATTCGCGAAAACAAAATGCTGATCAACTTTCTTTATCAACTACAGGTAATTCAGAGCCGGCAAACGAACCAGGTCCGAGTGCAATGATGGGCTGGGCTGTGCATCTCGGATTTGTGATATTTAATCCGCCCAAATTAGCAAAAATTCACGGATGTTGTCCACACGAATTATTATGCAAATAACTATAACGACAATGTTTCTAATAAACAAGCATATCCTCCTTGACCTAGTACCAGTTCTTATAAAATCCAAACTCGTATATTAAAGAAGCTCCGATACTAAGTCAAATCCACAAATCTAACTATAAAACAACCTTGGTAAATCTTTGTCCTACGTCAACAGCATTAAACGGCACCGAATCCACTGCCCTATATCTAATTGATCAAAATAAGTATCTATCCAGCATTATAATTCCTCTGTCTATAGCTAAAAATCAAACATCTAAATTCATGGTCAATACAGGTAGTGACGTAACTATTTTAAAGAAAAAATTCGCTGATGGAAACGCACTAGTTTACACCGATCACAAAATTTTGTTAGAAGGTAACCCAAGAATCAGTTACATCTCTAGGTACAAGCATAGGTCAATTCCAATTTTCTAATAACATAAAGTATATAGTTCCAAGATATTTTCCAATAATTTCAGAAGATGTCATAGCAAAAGACTTTTTATTTAAATATAAAGCCGTCATTAACTATCATTCTACAACTATAAACTTTTCAATAAATAACGAATCATTATCATTTGATCTTTTGGATCCTACTACAATCGTGGTTCCTACGAGGTCCGAAATATTTTCTAAAATTTCAGTAGCCTTCCAAAATGTATTTACAAAAATAGATAAAACCGGACTTAGTGGTTCCCAATTGTATCGTTACTGGTAAAGATGGATACGCCACCATAAGGTTAATAAATTGTACAGATACTTCAATGTACCATAATCCTACAGATTTTGATTTCGAGGACCTTGTATTTTGTTTTAAATATAGAGTCCGGCACGAATAAGAACAGATTAGTACTGTTAGAGTCACAAATTCAGCATGATCTTATGAACTACGAAGAATTTTATAAATTTGCCGCGAATTTTCATTTTTTATTTAGAGGGAGACAAGCTTACTTGTATCGACGTGGTTGGGCATAAGATTCCTATATTATCCAAAAAACCCATATATGTTTGTGCTTATCGATTACCCGCAAGCCAAAAAATCGAAGTTAAAAAACAAATTGACAAACTGTTTCAAGACGATATTATCGAGAATTCTAACTCTCCATATAATTTCCTGTTAGTCGCAACCCCAAAGAAACAACGTCAACATAACGATAAACCGCGTTGGTGATTAGTCGTTGATTTCAGAAAGTTAAATGAAGTAACCGAGTCTGATGCATTTCCCCTACCTCTAGTTAGTGAAATTTTAGACCAATTGGGTCGATCCAAAAATTTCTCTGTCATAGATCTAGTCTTAGGGTTTCACCAAATCCTCTTAAATGAAGAATCTCGTCGGCTTACAGCATTTTCTTTCAAAGGGCATCCCAGTGGGTACCCCTACCATATTCCAACGTCTAATGAATAATGTACTAGTAGGTCTTTAAGGTTTAAAAATTTTGTCTATTTAGATGATATTGTCATATACGTAAATTCGCTCCAAGATCGTAATTCTTAACTAACTGAGGTGTTTTACCGTCTAAGAAAACATAACTTAAAATTGCAATCTTCTAAGTGGTCCTTTTTTCGTGAAGAAATTTTAGTTTATTTATGTCACGTCATATTGAAAGACGGTATTAAACCCGATCATGGTAAAATATCTGCTGTCAAAAACTTTTCTACTCCCATTAATATCAATGAAGTTAAATCATTACTCGGTCTTGCATCATTCTATCGTAGATTCAATCGAAATTTTTCTGAAATAGCACAACCTCTTAACGAACTCTTAAAAAAAGACACCAACTTTAAGTGGGATTCTCTTCGTGATGAGTCTGTCAAGAAATTAAAAGAAACCCTCGAAAACCCTCCGTTGTTTGTATATCCAGATTTCTCTCAGCTCTTCAATTTAACGACCCACGTAAGTCAAACAGCTATTGGTTTCATTTGTCACAGGGACGAATAGGACTCTATTTTCCAGTAGCATATGTTTCAAGAACTCTTTATAAAGCTGAAAGAAACTATTCTACAATAGAGCGAGAGCTCCTCGAAATAGTTTGGAGCGTACAACATTTTCGCCCATACCTGCATGCCTCAAATAGATTCAAAGTTGTAACAGAACATCGTTCATTGACCTATTTATTTTCTTTAAAAGAACTTCCATCCAGTTTAACTAAATTTCGTCTAAAATTAGAAGAATACGACTTCGACGTAATTTACAAACCGGGTCGTCTTAATTCGAACGCAGATGCTTTTAGCCGAATTCTAACTCGTGAAGTAAATCTTGTAACTACTATATCAAACAAATACAAGCTATATAACAATTACTTTCAAGAAATACACATATAAATCAAAATATTGTAGAAAATATTTCAGACTATTCTCTAGAATTTGACATTTTCTATTTTACCAACAAAAATTTCCTAACTCCTAATGAATATCATAAATCTACGGTAGAATTACAAGCTTAAAATGCTGATCTAGGTTAATTAGCATATCTAAAATCAAATGATAGACCTTTCCTATATTTAGTAGTAAAAAAAGATGCTCATAATTACAAAGATATTTATCATTCGCTTCTTAATTTGAAAACATTTTGTCTTCAAAATAATATAAAATCTTTAGCAGTAGCCAAATCTACTTGTCACATTTATAAGTTAAAATTTCAGTCAATCCGACCTATAATTCGCTATATGTTCAAAGACCTGACATCAAAATTTATATTTTCCATAATAACGTAAATCAAGATCTATCAAAAAATGAAATAAACACAATGTTAAAAGAATTACATATTACTCCGTTAGGAGGACATAAAGGCATAAACCGTACTTTTAAACATAATAAGCAACACTATAAATGGAACAAAATGTATAGATACTAAATGATATATACGTGCAAGCGAACAATGCCAAAAAAAAACAAGTATCCACGAAAAAATATCCGATAGTCATAACGACAACATCCGCATTTCCAATGGGAAAGGTATTTTTAGATGTAGTTAGTCCTCTTAATGTTACTGAGAATCAAAATAAATATCTCCTAACCTTCCAAGATGATTTGAGACAATTTTTAGTTGCCATTCCTATTCCTAATCAAGTATCTTCTACTATCGCCCATCAATTCACAACACAATTTATCTGCTAGTTTGAAACTCTAAAGTTCTTAGTTAAAGATCAAGGTTTAGATTTCATGAGTGAAGTCTTTAGAAAAATCTGTAAACTCTTAAAAATAAAGCAAATCTTCTGTAGCGCATTTCATCCTCAATGTAATGGCGCTTTAGAACGCAACCACTGAACTCTTGCTGAATACTTAAGAAATTTTATTAATCGCGATGCCAATAATTGGGATGAGTTCATTCTTTACGCCGTTTTTAGCTACAGTACAACCCCTCATACTTCAACCAAATACTCGCCTCATGAACTGTTATATGGAAGGAAAGCAAACTTACCTACTTTCTTAACCACAAATCACGTAAGTTATGATGACTATTATAATTAAAATCTCGCTTCCAACATACCCATCAAATAGCACGTAATTTGTATCAGTCGATTCAAAAGTAAACTGCACTATTTTAGAAAATCGAAATAACACTAGCGTCCACATAAACAGATTAATTAAATTTCTAGATTAAATGCTTACAGCGAATTTTGATTAAGGAACACTACTCCTAACCGTGACCTACACAAATAGTGACCTAGTATAGTCTGCAAAAACCCAAAATTATTTAATATACAGATTCAGCTTAAGTTTTTCTTGTGGATTGCCGATTAATAGGAGGAGATGCGACAGCATTATAAAAAGGGAGCGAGCGTTAAAACCCGATTGCTAATTGGGGAGTCGCTCCTAGTCTGAATTTGATTTTAGTCATTTAGTTCAGTAATATATAATACAGGTAGGGGTGTACACTTAACTGTCGCAGTTACAGGAATATTTTACGATAATTTATTTCAAATGAAAATATTATTTTATCTTTTAAAATAATATCTTATCTCCAAACTTATTTATTTGATTCCTTTTCTGCCATAGCAGACATGAAAATAAAACAATAATTCTGGTAAAAAACAAAATAACAAATAACTACTAAAAATAATAAATAAATGAAAATTAAACATTCTTATAAAAAAAAATAATGCAAGAGTGGCTGGAACAAACCACCAGCTTGTGCTAAACAAACACCAAACCTATTATACAATGCTATTCGCATAGCATTGAGTTGTTCGGGTATGATTTGTGCACTAAAATGTATAATTCTCTGACGTAACTCGTCCAAGTTGGTAGCTCGTTGGAACTCAAACCTGTATAAATAGCTTTTAAGCATTTTCCAAAAATAAAAATCCAGAGGCGATAAGTGTGGCGACCGTGGGGGCCACTTTATAGTGTCTCTGGTACCAATAACTCGATCAGGAAATACCTCGGTTGGATAGGTGATTACCCTCTGTGCATTATGTGATGTACATCCGTCCTGTTGGAACCAAATGTCGTTGAAGTTGACTTGAAGGTTTCGGACGGTAGGAATAATGTCATTTTGCAGTAATTGTAAGTACTTATCGGCATTCAAGTTACCCTGAATGAAAAATGGACTGATGATATTATCTCCCGTCCACACATTATTAATTTTCTGCGAATATTGTGTCCGTACAGCTATACTTAAATGTTTATTTTCCTGAGACCAATAGTGCAAAACGGATGGATTTTTATATTGAGAGAGAAAGATGATTCGCCGGTAAATAAAATATTCTGATTTGTTCTTTCTATCATTATCTCGCAAAAAACATTCGTTTAAAATACTTGTCAGGAAAAATTTCTTGAGTGGTCTGTACTTTATAACAGGAATATCCGGTATTTTTTAAATATTTCGGATTCGTCTCTCCTTCAAGCCAACTTCTTCGGCAATTTGTCTACTTGAAGACGGTGTAGCTTCAGCTAGAGCACAGATTTGAGTTTGCCTAATTTCTCGTTCTTCCGTTAATTGATTTCGACGTGGTTGTTTAGAGGGACAACACAATTTGCAATTATTAATAGAGCCAAATTTATCAAATTTTCCTATAATCGCACGAACTGTGTTTTCTGTAGGAATTGGCCTATTTTCAAAGGCAACAACAAATAAATTTATAATTTCTTGAAGTGAATTACTCCCATAGTACCATTTAATTATCTGTATTTTTTCACGAGTAGTATAAACGGTCGGCATATTAATAGAGTTATTTTAAAACTAGAATCTATTGTTTTACCTTCACACTTTACCTTTAATTTGTTTAGTTTTGCGTGTTGGAGTCGGATGAGATCGATCGGCGCCGCCAAGAATCGTTTGATTGCCAACGCTTTCTTTCATTATGTAATCTACTTTCTCTCTCTTATTCTGGCTTCATATGAATATTCTTCTTTCTGTTGCTCCTTATAGTTTTGCACTATTTCTAAGAAAAACTTAAACTGAATCTGTATATCACATTGTGTCTATTGTTGTACATATCAATAAGTAGTACGGAATTCAATAATAATACACCCATTTCTACCAGCCCAGGATTGTATATTGAGAAAATTGAAAATCCAAATTTATTTAATGATATTTGGAAATTAATTGCATATCTAGATTTGGAAAATTATTTTAATGAATTTAATACTTTCATTTACTACTCAAATCAAATAAATAATCTCTGTGGTTCATGTAACAGTCCAAAAATAATATCAGCAAATTGTCAATTTTCAAGAACATTAAATACTACACACTATCTAAACTAAATAAAACTAACGATCTGATTTTTCAACTAATAGTTGGTAAATATAAATCCCCAGAAAACGATGTCTAGTAGATTTTATACTGTTTCAAAATCTTTAATTGGCGCCATGGACGCTGACGACGCAAATTATTATATTGAACAAATTGAAACACTTAAGCAAAAAAAAATCATCTATCAAATTTGTTAAAACAACAAACATCAATTCTCGAAAACACTGTGCATTTATAATAAATTTAACGAGTTTAAAAAGCAACCCATCTTTATTTAGTATTAGTGATAAATTAAATTATGTATATATTATGTATCTAAATGTATCTAAGGGAAAACAGAAAGCTTTCAATAAGGAAATTGTATTAGTATATAAATTAAACGAGATAGTATCCTTAATTAATATGTTGGAAGATATATCAATATTTTATAGGCTTGTTAAATTAACGTCTGTTTTTTAATCATAAACTTAATTTTGTAATCTTAATTGAAAGTAAATTGTAAAAAATTTTGGAAAGTCCAGTTTACCAATAGAATTAGCAAACGGAACTTAGCCTTTCATTATATCCCAAAGGAAATTTTTAATCAGTGATCTTATGAAACAGCATTATTTTTTTATGATGCCGATGAATCATGGAAATGTCAAATAACCCTTAAAGATAAATACAGGGTGTCCCACGACGATTAAGACAAGTAATATATCAGAATTGGGCAATAGTAGAGAATTATAATTTTGGGGGTGTAAATTAGAGCAAATGTTGCATCTTTTCTTGTTATTGTGTTACCCAATGAGGTATTTGTTTTTGGTCACGTGACGTCGCATTCAAAATTATTAATGGGACAACCTGTATATTTGTGCCTTTCTGTATTCCTCCCGATAAAACAATTCCAACAAACTAGCACACTTGGGGTCTAAAGTGATTAATTCAAGAGCTACAGGTACTTAAACGATTATAAGTTAAAAAATTCATAATTGAATCCCTTGTAATTTTCGGCAATCTTACATTCGTACGTAATGATTAAGACAAACCAATATTATAATTTTTAATAAAAATTCAAATTAACTGTCACAAAAAAAACTTACAATATTAAAGGAGATGTTCAAATTGATGCCCAACTTCGTAAATGCATTTCTCAAATCTTGATAATAGATTTCGGTTACATGCTGCCCTAATCATTTCCGGTGTCACAGTTCTACAAGCATCGCGTATTTTTCTTTTCAAATCGTCTAAATCTCTAGACGGAGTTTCATATACGATACCTTTAAGATATCCCCAAAGGAAGAAATCTAACGGTGTCAGGTCTGGCGACCTTGGAGGCCAGTAAATAGTACCGTTGCGTCCAATCCAGCGTTCTGGAAATATCATGTCCAGATAATTTCTCACTCTACCATCAAAATGTGGAGGTGCACCATCTTGCTGCCACCACATTGTATTTCTTGTAGCTCTTGAATTAATCACTTTAGACCCCAAGTGTGCTAGTTTATTGGAATTGTTTTATCGGGAGGAATACAGAAAGGCACAAATATACAGGTTGTCCCATTAATAATTTTGAATGCGACGTCACGTGACCAAAAACAAATACCTCATTGGGTAACACAATAACAAGAAAAGATGCAACATTTGCTCTAATTTACACCCCCAAAATTATAATTCTCTACTACTGCCCAATTCTGATATATTACTTGTCTTAATCGTCGTGGGACACCATGTATATTTGCGACAAAACATAGTTAAGTGTCGCAGTATTGAAAGCCATTCTGATTACGAAGGCTAACATAAACAAATCATGTAATAGGCTCTATTTCTATCTGAAAACGGACCTGATATTTTGAAACTGATTTTTTCGGCCGACAACTGTATAAAAGTTAGAAGTCACGTCACTAAGGCTTAGTAATTTATGCAACCTACTTATTATTAGTACTTTGATTATTTTATAGTAGTGTTATTATTCATTCTTTAATAAAACCTTGTAAAATACCAAAAAGTTTTTATTATATAATTATCGATTTGTCAAGTAATCCTTAAAGATAAATATATTTGCGAGTAAACAGAACCTATCTATCTAGCTCATCTCCACGGGGGATGTGAAGCAAAGTACACAGCCTCTAATGACTTTCCAAATTCTTGCGAAAAAGGTGTCATGAAAATGCAACAATCCTTATTTATTAAAATAGCCAGCGGTAACTCATGGCTTTATGTATGCTCAACGAAACAATTAATTCAGCTAAATCAGCTAAAACTACAAGAATTTCAGTAACGTTGGAAAAATTGGAATCTTTCAAATTAACGAGATCAACTTACTAGATCAATAATTTTAGTACCACATCAAGTTTTTTTATTAAAATTCTGATTACTTACATTCCGCCATCAAATATAAGTGAAGAAAATAGTTTAATTTTGTCTAAATGTAATGTTAAACTCCCAAACTTAAAAATTACAACAATAATAGATCGTAATGACATAAATCCCTTAACAAAAATCAATAGTGATATCCAATACATAATGGCTGAAGAACACGATATCGATAACTCATATTTTGAAAATTTGAATATTCATCATTCTATAACATACGCTGCAGTCGTTATAATCATATTTAGTATAATAATATATATTTTTATTAAACGAAAAGAATTTGCAAGAAAACACGAATCTGATATTAAAAATTCTGTAAATGATGACACTGATAACATTACAGGAAACAATACAAATGTTGAGTCACGAAGGGCAGATAAATGCATTCATGAAAATTGTACCAGCCAGAGGAGCTACAATTTCCAAAAATAAGGGGAAGGTGTAATAAAGCAAAAGTTTTCGTCGATTTTAGTAATATAATATATTCAAATTATTTTAGGTCAAAGTTAATATAAAATATATAAATTGTTTTTTAGTTTATTGTTGCTATATTTTAATCTAGGACAAATATGTATTTGGCAAGCGATTGAATACATGTTTATAAAAGTGCATTTTTGAACGTTGCAGTTTTGTTAGACGATTTCTATCGGTTCCTTTACATTAAATTTTAATCGTCATATTCAGGTGACTTCGGCCTACAAAACTGTTTGCAATAAAATTTTCGTGGACTTTACTATCGGGCATTTGCAACTGATTTAACTATTGCTATTCTTTGTTGAAATAAAACTTGAGCTTGTTAAATTGATGAAAGATAAGATTTTTTACAGAAAAATCATTTTATTTTTTTTATCTAGCATAAATTATACAAATATCTATCTATACTGATAGATTAGTGCAATATGTATTAATTTATTTGCAAAAATTGAGAATTTTTTATAAAATAATGTTAATTTCAATTATTTTGGAAATACAGTAATACTAAGCTTTTAAACTAAATATAATTCGTATGTTAGGTAAGTATACTAATTGTAAAAAGCAGTTTAAATAAATAAACGAAAAATACATACATGCAGGTCTTCTCCAACAGGCCGTTGGTGGATCAAAGTGATTCCTGAAGGTGAAGAGTCTTTAGATTTTCCCTTGTGAATGTCCCGAAACTCTTCAGCATAATCCTACGTAAAATAAAATCAAAATACAAAAATAAATAATCATGCACTATTTTGATAAATAATCGCCTACCTCGAATTGGGGCCAATTCATTGCCATATTTACCCCATGATTATTTGACCACCATTTCAAATCTTTTTCGTAATCAGCATTATTGATTGTATGATAGAACTCTTCATATATCTGAGTTAACCTGTAAATATAATTTACAATACATAAATACAAAAATCACATATCACGGTAAACTACAATCAATATTAAACTAAATCATATATCCAATCACAAGTCACATCCCCTCACATGCAAATGCCAGCCTTAACATGTTCTCTTAGTCTTTTTTTAAATGTGTATACGATTCCGATCTCTTTTTAATTTTTGGTACTAGTTTATACGAAATAAGTTCCTTAAAAAACAGTGAGTTCTGCAAACCACTTGTGCTAGCTTTAACTAAGTAAAAATAACTTTTTCTTCGGGTATTATAATCATGTATTTGGTTGTAAACTATAAAATCAGTCAAATAATTAGGTAATAGACCATTAATAATCTTAAAAATAAACAACATGGTTAAGTACAGAAAATGCTGTTTGACTGAAAACCAACTCAACGTATTTAACATATGTGAAATGGGTATATATCGGTTACATTGTAATATAATGCGCATTCCTCTATTTTGCAATTTTTGTAACGATTTGGTGCAGCTATTGTCCAGTAAATGGAGCAATAATCAAAGTGAGGCTGTATAGTTGTATTGTATATGGTTACTCTTGTATTTAAAGATAAATGACCAGATATGCGAGATAGAAAGAAAAGCATCTTTGCAGTTTTTAAAGAATATATTCATGGTGTTTTTTAAATGAAAAATGATTATCAATTATCACTCCCAAATATTTTATCTGTGTCACTAACTCTATTTTCACATTTTCAAAAAATATATTTTTCGCGGTGTTTATAAGATTAAGTTTATATTTACTTGTAATTATCATTGCTTTGGTTTTTAAAACATTAATTTTATGTTATAACATAGATGCACTAAATTACCTTGTTACACTATCCGAAACTAGCACTTAAAAAATTCTGTTTGTCTGGCTATATACAACTTAAACAACAAAATAATCAAAGAAACTGTAAATTTTATATCTCGTCCACTAACTGTCCTTTTCAATCGTTCTCTGAGGGACTATTCCCGGAAGCAAAGTTATCCCTATATTTAAAAAGGGTGAGCCAAATAATCTTGAGTACATATCCATTATTCCAATAGTTCCAATAGTTGGCAAGTTTTTTGAAATGTTAATTAAAGACCGATTAATTTCTTTTTTAAACACCCATTCAATAATAAATAATAACCAATTTGGTTTTCAATCTAATAAATCAACAACCAAATCAGTAATGAGTATAGTTGATTCCTTAATAAATATCCTAGAAAAAGGCCTTGTAACCACTTTGACGTTATGTGACCTACGCAAAGCATTTAATTGTGTAAATCATAACCTTCTACTCGTTAAATTAGAACATTATGGTACACGTGGTATAGCCCTAAAGCTAATGGAATCATATCTATGTGGTAGAAAGCAAATCGTTCATACATCTAGCAAATCAATCCTTTTTATCGTATATTTAAACGATATCTTTAATCATCTACTACCAAAGGTATGTACCTGTTATGCAGGCGACACCTCCATAATTCAAGGAAATTACATCTATAATATATTTGTTTCTGTATCAAAAACGTCAAATTTTTATGAAAAAAAACATGTTTAGTAAATTTTTACAGTAGCGCGCTACAGCGAACCAGGGTAAATATAGCCCCCACATTTTTGATGCTGAAAATCACTAAATTTATTTTATATATATATATATATATAATCAATCCCTTTCTACCCATTATTTTTTTTAATTTTGTATAAATAGCATACAAAAGATTTAACATTACAAAAATTAAGTGCTTCATATTATTTCATAAACATCGAAAATATTAAAAATTGTAGGTTCTTACTTTCTGTGAAATAACTTCATAACAGTTCATTTTTGCATGGTTAAAGTTTATTCATTATTCGAATAGAATTAATAAATAAGAAATTTAAAGTACGTTAAAATTTTCGACTTTGATCTCTAGCCGTAGAAAATATTGGATATAAGATTACACTCACCCTTGTAGAAAAAAATATTATTTGATTTTAATTTATAGCGCAAAGACGATTTATAATTTTTTAATTTCAGAGCACTGTATGGAATATGTTATATTTTTGAATAAAAGCATATTAGCAAAATATTTATTATTGTATGAGAGCTATCAGTGGCATAAGTTTGGTACCAGAATTTTAAATCACCGTCTATAACTCTCAATATTAGATATTTCGTAGTACTCGACGAGAAACGTAATTATTTTTAGTTTGTTAAGATTTCAGTTTTTGGCCGATAAAAGGTATCAATGGAAATTTATAAGAGAATGATAGCTATGTCTGGAGACTATAGTTTCATACAGTAGTGGTTGAATGGTGCAATAAATTTTGACAAGGAAGAGAATTAATTAAAGATTGGCTCTTCCCGGGCCTGCACGTAAGACTGCATCAGATCAAAATGTGAGACAATTGGAATAGCGATGAAAGTGATGAAAGTACATATAATTAAAATTAATTAAAAATCTACTTATAATCTAAACATATACATATATATAGGGTGACGCATTAATGTGGCAAAGCTCGTTTAGTCCGCTATTTTTGAAGTTACGAAAAAAAAGTTTTTACAGAAAGTATAGAGAGTCATGAGATTCACATTTTAAAATTAATATATATATATATATATATATATTATCCCGGGAAGGAGCCATACGTTTCTAACGAGTGAAGAAAAAAATCTGAAAATTTAGATGGTTTAAAACTTTTTATAAGGGGTGATAACCCCCAAATTTTAAATTGCAGCCCGTGTCTAGTTTCACCTTATTTTAAAGGTAATGAAAAAAGAAACATATCCCCAAAACCCGGTATCATAGTTATTTTAAGAGTTATACTACCAAATGAGAAAGAAACATGTTTTTACGATTTTTATAATAAATTTTCAAATTGTCGACCTTCCTCGATTTCGTTACGACGCAAAGGTTCATAAATGGAATTTGGAGCATATCCCTAGTGATATTGGTGATTTCATCTAGTATGCAATATTGCAAATCATTTATTGTTTCTGGATTTGTTGCATACACTCTACTTTTTAGAAACTCCCAAAAGAAAAAATCAAGTAGTGTAAGATCCGGAGATCGTGGTGGCGATTCCATTTCACCTCTTCTCCCAATCCAACTTTACCATTTAAGTAAAAACTAGCTTCATCAGAGAAAACAATATTGAGAAGAAAATTTCTGCCGCCATCACATTTTTCACGCATTATTTCGCAGAATTCCAACCTTCTATCGAAGTCATCTTGGTTCAATTTCTGAACTAGATGAAACTTATAGGAGAAATAATAATTTTTTTGCAAAATTCTGTGAACAGAACTTTTACTGATTTCATGTACCTGACACGCTTTTAATAAGGACCTTGAAGGTTCTTCAACAAAAGACAGCAACACTTCGATTTTTTATGGAGTTGTTGCAGATTTCGGTCTTCCAGTTCTCGAAATATCTTTCTCAGTTCCCTCTTGTTGAAACTTTCGAACAGTTCTTTCGACTGTTGATTTGTAAATCGGTGGTCGTTCATGAAAAAAGTCATTGAAGACTCGTCGTACTTCATCGTAAGATCTTGTTCTACCCCCAAAGCCACGAACCATTAAAAGACTAATTCTTTTTTTTTTGGTCAGTTTTTGGGCCATTTTTAAGAGATTATTTTAACTAATTTAAAAAAAGGAAATAAATAGGCTCAAATTTAACACAACAATTCAACAATCAATAAATTGTCACTGTCACAAACTGTTTATTAAATGTACACCTACTTATCTTCATTTTTGTTTTTATTGCACAAAAGCTAAGTTAAACTGATAGCATACTACGGCAAGAAATTATTTGTGTTACAAAATTATACAGGGCGGCGTACTGGACCCAACGTGTCAAAATATCGGGTTTTGGTTTTGGAGATGTGTTTCTTTTTTCATTAACTTTAAAATAAGGTGAAACTCGATAGTGCTGCAATTTAAAAATTGGTGTTATCACCTCCTAAATAAACTTCCCAGTGTATGAAAGTTTTAAACCATCTAAATTTTCAGATTTTTTCTTCACTTGTTAGAGCCTTATGGCTCCGTCCCGGAACTTTTGGAAAGCCCCGTATATATACATATATATATATGTTATATGTGTTTCTGGGACTCATATCAAGTGAAGTATCGAGTTACGAGATAGGAGGGACCGTGAGACCATCTAGGAAAAGACGATTCTTAGAAATATTATCTATGCGCTCATAATAATTGCTTGTCAGCTTGTAGAATGTTATAAATAGGCCAAGTGCATTTTTTTATATTCAGTATTTTAAGCTCATGTCTAAATCATAACAATTAATAATAAAAAATAAAGATGCTTTTTTAAAAAATCAAGTATTTTTGTGATATAAAAATTGGCGCAGTCAGTAGGATTCTGTGAACAGTGCTAGAAAAAGACCACCCTAATTAGCATTAGTGGAGAAATCCTTGACCAGAATAAGAACCAAGAACGACAAGACTCTGTGGAAGGAACACCTAGTGAAATCCCTGGCAGACCGAAGTCGAACAGAAATCGATGCTACGATTAATGTAAGCACTGAATCGTCTCGATTTTAGCTAGCTGTTTGACAAAAAACAAAATTAATTTTTTACTGTTCGCTAATTCAAATTTGTCTGAAAGTATTTAAAGAGTTAAAATTAATCTTAATTTATGCAAATATGCCGAATAATGAAGTTAATGATTTAAATCCCGAGAACGGGCAAGCCGCCGCTGCTTTACTGGAGCTGACAATAGAACCTTATAAGTTAAGTGAAATATTTTCCATTCTCCAAACGCGAATGGATTTACAAATCAAAAAACCCATTATTTGCATTTTCAAGGAAAGGAAAATCAATATGGCCATTACTATGACTATTTTGACGAAGAGCAATATTTTAGTAATAATTTTGAGCAAAATTTACCAAACCAATGTTATGAAGAAGACTACTATACTGCTAGTAGCCCTCAAGAAATAAATTTGGAAGATCATTTTTATTTAGATGAGTGCTATTACAATGACGATTTAACAAGCGACTATTATACCGAAGATAGTCAATATGAAAATATTAATAAAAATAAAATTTGTTTTAATACTGAACACGGGTGACCCTTCTATTTCTACCGTTCAAACGAACGACCTAATGGGAAATTTGCAATCCAAAATGCAAACTCTAAACTTAGACAGCTTCAATCCAGATGCTAATTTCACGAAACAACTATTTTTATGAAACCCACGTTTACAGTAAATTCCAAAAATGTATTTTACATAAAGGATATAACGAAAAAATTTAATATTTTGATTAACACTGGAGCCGGATTATCCATTTTCAAACCAAAGACTTGCGAAAATTATACGCGAAGGTCAAAAGAAAATCTTACAATTCAAGGTATAACTGATCAGAAAATTAACGAATCAACACTAATTCCATTTAAGTTAAATGACCCGCATACGGTTTATATTCATAATCTTGATATCGAATTTGATGGATTACTAGATTCTGATTTTTTCGACCACTATAATTGTGTTATTGACTATAAAAATAAACAGTTAATCACTAATTTTAAAACAATCCCGTTGTTTAAAGTAAGCGATTTAGAAACAGAAAAATCATCCGAAAATTTAATTGAACGCGAAAATATCGTGAACAAAATTTTTATTGAACCTCGAACAGAAAAAGTGTGAAAATTTAAAACCAAGTAAATACCGAAGCAATACTTGTAACGCCGGTAATCGAAAATGTTAGGCTCCCAAACGCCATTGTTAAAATAAATGATAAAGTCGAATTTTTAACTTCTGTACTTGTTAATGCTATTCCTAAAACTATTGAGTTTGGATGTGTCTCTCTAGAACCATTCGAAACACCCCTCGTAGTAAACTTGAATGAAAGTTTTGAATTACCAATTAACAGTGAAATTGAAATAAAAAGCAATCACGACTAGATCGTCTTAACGAGGAAGAACGAGTGCAAATAACAAAACTAGAATTTTCTGATATTTTTTATTTTGAGGGCGATAAATTAACATTTACAAGTAAAATCAAACATTCTATTAATACTAAAGATAGTAAACTCATATATTCAAAATCACACCATTATCCTGAAGTTCACAAAGAGGAAGTAAAAAGGCAAATCTCGGATGTGCTAGATTAAGGTATTATTCGACCTTCGACCAGTCCATGGTCCTCAAACGTATGGGTTGTACCCAAAAAATTAGATTCCAGTGGTAAACAAAATTATAGGGTAGTATTAGACTACGGAAAGCTTAATGAAGTAACGGTGGATAACAAATATCCGCTTCCAATTATTTCTGCTCTTCTAGACCAGTTGGGAAAGTGCCAGTACTTTACCACGCTGGATTTGGCCTCTGGTTTTCACCAGATACAAATCAATCCTGACGATATCGAGAAAACAGCATTTTCTGTTGATAATGGGCATTTTGAATTTGTTCGAATGCCCTTTGGTCTCAAAAATGCTCCATCCAATTTTCAACATCTAATGGACAACATTTGATAGGAATTCAAAACGAAACATGTCTCGTTTATGTGGACAACATCATAATCTATTTATCCACGATACACGAACATATTAGCAGGCTCACAGAAGTTTTTAAAATTATACGTCAATCAAACTTGAAAATCAAATCCGACAAATGTGAGTTCCTTCGAAAGGAAGTGACCTATCTGGGTCATATTCTCACTGAGGAGGGGGTTAAACCTAATCCCTCCAAAGTGGAATGCGTAAAGCATTTTCCCCAATCGACAATCGTGAAAGAAATAAAATATTTTCTTGGCCTTGCTGTATACTACAGAAGGTTCGTACACAACTTTGCTAAAATCTCAAAACCTCTCAATAAACTACTTCAAAAAGATGTTCCTTTCATATTCGACGAATAATGCAAATAATCATTTGAGAATTTAAAACAAGCTCTTATAACATCCTCGATTTTAATTTATTCAAATTTTGAAGAAACATTTCTATTAACGATCGATGCTAAAGCCTATTCAATTGGTGCTATTTTATCGCAAGGATCCATAGGGAAGGACCTTCCTATCGCATATGCGTCTCGATCCCTATGTGCAGCTGAAACCAAATACTCTACGATAGCGAGAGAGATCTTTTGGCCATTGTATGGGCTGTGAAGCATTTCCGTCCATATTTATTTGGGCGAAAGTTCAAGCTTGTAACCGGTCACAAGCCATTGACCTGGTTATTTTCAATTAAAGACCCAGGGAGCAGAGTGGCGCTTGAAACTTGAAGAATATGACTATGAAATCATATACAAAGCTCGAAAAATCAATAAAAATGCTGATGCCCTTTCTCGTATTAAAGTAAACCATTTTGACGATTGCTGCAAATTTCAAACAAAAATATAGCACAATGATATAACAAATCCTGGATCTAGTAAAGACGCTGTCGAAACGACTTCAAAGGAGGAAGTTACAACTTCCACAGTTCATAACCAAACCGTTAATACTGACGAAAATTTAGATGAAATTATACGCGAGTTTGACACATTTGTAAATTCATATAAAACTAAATCAGTCATTGATTACTATAAAATTCAATTTACAACTAATCAAATATTAGATAAATAAAAAAAACAGTAGTTATAGTAGACGGGTGACGTCACAAGGTTGTCTGGGTGGATAGGTCAACCACACCCTAATTATGTGTGACCTGATTACAATCGGAATGTTGTCTGGGTGGGGAGGTCATCGGAAATGATTCTAATTATGTATGAATAGTGAGAGATGTATTGCGCAAAAAACGAGGAAGGTAAGTTGAAAAAAAAAAGGTCGACCACCCAAAAGTTCCTGTTAGATAAAATTTGAACTTGTTTTTATCTAATGAATGATAAATGTATATATGCATTTACAAATGTATATTTTTTTATAATAATTTTTATTGAATGAATAAAACAATATAATAATTTGTATTTAATTAATATACAATATGAGTTGTTTATTTTAAATAAAAAAATATTTTTTTATTCCTTATTATTAGATTGATAGAAGATATATATATATATATATATATATCTTAAGACCAATAAATTTAAAAAAAACAGAAGTCGAACTAATAAAAATGAAATTTTAGTAAAAATGACATTAGCTGCGTATGACGGATTTACAGTCATAACATATCCAATGACTAAGGATGAGGAAAACGCTCCTGAACCACCCCAAGAGGGTTGTTGGATTTTCGAGTGTGGAAGATGAAAACAAATACCTTCTCCGTGGTCTGATGACGATGATGACAATTATTAAAATAAAAATTTAAGTAAAGTTTTCCGAATCTTTTTTTATATGTTCCCAAAGTTTTATTAACATCATACATCGTTATCTAGAATACTTGATTTCTATATTAAAATTTTCAAGGACGTTAGTTTTACATGCCACTTTTTCCTTCAAATATCCTAATCAAAGTGACCTTTATTGTTCTAAAGTAATATATTCTTTTAATAAGTAAAAACAAGGAAAGGAATAAAAAATTATTTATTAATTATTCAGCATAAATATTCATGTAATAATTTAAATTATTTTGTTGAATATAAGTTTTATTCTAGAAAACATATACAAGGATAATCATTTTTTTGTCAATACGCACATTCACCATCTTCATAGTATGAATTAAAACAATTATAACTTATTGAAAGGATCCTCTTCCAATGAAAATAATGAAATCTAGGTTAATCGATGATTTGTTTTTTATTTTAATAGTATCACAGTTACACTTTTTAATTGCAAGCGCCAATTTGTTCACCATGTATTTATCTTTTTCATATTGTTTATTAGAATTACTTCAACCCATTGTCTATTTTAAGGGATCTTCACAAGTTATATATTCTTTCAATTACAAGAAAGGAATAGCAAAAAAAGAAATAGTAAAATTTACTTTTTATTAAGATTATTTTCAGCCTGGTATATAACGTTAATCTCTTCTAGGATTTTATTTTTATTTGTTATGTTAACATTTTGAAATTGTTCAATTTCATATATTTCTCTTTTTAATTTATCTATAGTAACATATTTGGTTTCTACATTTTTTTAATAGCTCTCACATTCGGTATTAATTGTAGATAGATCCTGAATAAAATTAGTTACCCTATCTAAGTGTAATTGATAAAAAAATCAACTTAAATTCCAAGAGTTCTCTTAACTCGGTAAACTCGGATATTGATGTAACCAGAAAAAATTGAACGAAAACAGGCTTGTGTAAACATTTATAATTGGAATGACAATGCATGTTTCTATTGGAGCATTGTAAGTGCACTTTATCCTACAGATAATCAATATAATCGCACTACATCATATCCTCATTATAGTCAAGTATTAAAGTTAGAGGGACTTGAAATTCCAATGCATTTTAATAAAATTCATAATTTGAAAAACTGAATGATATATCTGTTAATGTTTATGGTTTAGAATTAATAAGTAAAGACTTAACAGTGGTTCCATTACGTTTAACAAAAAGTAAAAAAGAGAAACATGTTAATTTATTATTAATCCAAAATGTATACTTTCCTAAATTAAATGATTCTGATACACCTAATCCATTAGATAATGATCATATTGAAATAAAATAAGGTTAAAAATAAAAAATTTATATGTGACAGATGTTTAAATTATTTTAGTAGTGAGGAAAGATTAAAAAATCATACAAAATTATGTTAACATTAACGATTTCAAAAGATAAAGTTGTAAAGTTCAAAAATTTT
This sequence comes from Hermaeophaga mercurialis, assembly GCA_951812935.1. NCBI lineage: Eukaryota > Metazoa > Arthropoda > Insecta > Coleoptera > Chrysomelidae > Hermaeophaga > Hermaeophaga mercurialis. Next base: position 30,853,280 of record OX638364.1, read on the forward strand.
GTTCATAAACAACGAACGCCGTATGTCATTTATGCTGATTTCGAATGTATGTTACAACCTGTTCAACAAAATGTTAGAAAAATAATGAAATATCAAAAACCTATAGTTGCGGATATTATGTTAAATGTGATTATGATAATTCTCTTTCATTTTTTAGTATTTATTTTACTTTTGTTGAGTACGGATGTATGTTCCTGACCTATGAAAGTAATTAGTGCGAGAACGAGAAACTAATAAATTAGCCAACAAAAACTTAAGTGATAAAACCTAAACAACTCGTTGATAGTTTATCACGTATCGAAGTGTTGTGAAATGTTCTTTACAGTGGCGTCCCACGGTAAGGGTAAGTAAAATAAATTATGTTGAGTCAACCGACAACACCAAGTGAGGCAATACCTGGTCAACAAAATTAAGCACTCTTTAATGAGAACAAAGCCAGGAGTCAAAATGAGCAGGCTTTATACAATGCTTGGGTCTACGAAAAACAATAAAGACAAAAAATGAATATCATCATACAACAAATGAAAATCCAGATAGATTCACTACAAGCGAATACAGAGAAAAAAGGACAACAACAAAATGGAGAAAAAGATGCAGAATACTACACAGACGAGGAAGAATTAATTAGAGAAACTGAGTGGATTCGAGTTAGAAACGCAAAAAAAAGGAAGGCAAGCAATTCCCCAAGAGAAGTACAGTCCTCCGATAGACAGAGAAATAAATTAGAAGAGACTCAAGCAACAACACGTTATTATAAACAAGCTAGAAAAATATGATACCTTAGGGAATCACCTAACAGGTAAGCAAATAAATTTTGAAGCTAGCATGATAGCAGGAGAAAACATAAAAAATAATGTAATGCATAGCTACAAAAACCTAACAAAAACTTTAAATGATGTAAATCTTGAATGGTATTCATTTGAAGACAAGCAATTCAGACCTCTTAAGGTGGTCGTCAGAAAACTGTATCAATCTTGCCAGGTAAAGGATATATTAGAAGACTTAAAAAATAAAAGCTACAAAATTGAAAACGTAACTCAATTTATTAAGAGGAAAGGACAAATCTACATTTCCACTTTTTGCACTTTCTTTTAGTAAAAAGGAAAATGCGAAAAAAGCGTATGAAATCAACGAAATCTTAAACATGAAAGTAACCATAGAAGCTTTCGGAAAACCAAAATTGATACCACAATGCAAAAGTTGTCAAAGAGTACAGACATACTCAAAACTATTGCAGAAGAGAACCAAGATGTGTAAAATGTATCGGGAAACATCTAACAAAATATTGTGAAAAGCCACATAATAAAAAACCAAAATGCGTGCACTGTGGGGAGGCCAACTACAGAGGATGCACCACTGCTGTAGCTCTCCAAAAGTTACAAAACACACAAACATCAAGAATCATACCACAAAACAAGATAGATGATATAAAAAATTCTACTCAAAATCAACCAAGAGAGGTAACTTAAATGCAAACATACGCTCAAGCGACCAATAGTCGGCCACAACAAGTTGCAGGGAACGATTTCAATCCAATAACAAATATGCTACAAATATTAATAGGACACATGAACAAGCAAGAAGAATTCAATAAATTAGTCTTAGAAAGACTAAATAGGATAGAAGTTAGTAATGTTAAAATGGCGGAAGATCTAAGAATATTACAATGGAACGCAAACGGCCTCTTGCGGCATCAGCAAGAGCTGTTACTAACCTTAAACAACCAAAAAATTGATATATGTTTAACATCATAAACGCACTTCACAAAACAAACATACATTAAATTTAGAGGATATCAAATATATCATACTCTTCATCCTAGGAACACGCCAGTGAAGGAGCAGCAGTAATAGTAAAAAATAATACAAATCACTATGAAAGGCAAAATTTAGAGACTGAAGCAATTCAAGCTGCCAGTATAAGTATCAAAACCAAAAATTATAACGTAACAATAGCAGCCGCATATTTTCCACTAAAACATAATCTAAAAGAAGAAAATTATATCCAGTTCTTCAAAACACTTGGAGAAAAATTTATCATTGGAGCAGATTTTAACTCTAAAAATACTAATTGGAGTTCAAGACTAACCAATACAAAAGGTAGAGAACTACATGCAGCAATATAAAATATAAATGGAAAATGGCACTCAACTGGAAAACCCACGTATTGGCCTACCGATAAAAACAAAACAGCAGATTTGATCCCACCAATTCGAAAGGAAGATGGATCATGGGCACGTGACGATCAACAAAAAGCAAAATGTTCGCCACATACTTAAAAAATATTTTCCAAACTCACGATATGGGAAATAATAATCAAACCGAAAATGACGATGGTGAGGATACGGATCAAGAAGTGAACAGTGATGAGCGAGAAAAAATAAAGCCTACCACACCCAAAGAAGTAACTAAAGTAATTAAAAATAGTATTAACCCCAAGAAGGTTCCTGACTTAATAACAGGAAAAATACTACAGCTGTACATTAACACAATAGAATTAGTTGACTACAAGATGTGTGCTAAAGATAAAGGTCATTTGTGGTAGTTGTTTGATAAAAGATTACAATCATTCTAAAATTGGACTGGTTTAGTAAATCCTATAGATTTAGCATGGAATGGTTTTTACTATACGGGGCACTCAAGATTTGGTTAGATGCTTTAAATGTGGAGTTGAGATATTTAAATGGGAAATGAATCCTATCCCCTTCATTGAACATTTAAAATATAGTCCAAATTTATTATTTGTTCAAATAATAAAAACCAAAATTGAAACTAATGTAGAAAATGTAAAAGAACCTAAACAAGTCAAGAAAAAAGATGGTAATAGAAAATTAACAAATACATTTTTACTGTTTATTATAATAATGTTAATTATTAATATATTAATAAATAGTCATTAAAATTAATTAAATTTTGTTTTCTTTTCAAGCTAATGGGGATATCCCTCCAAATAAAAAGTGTTCTAGAAGTTACCATGAATACATCAAAGATTTACTTGGGGCAAAAATTATTTGATCTTAATAAGGTGCAATACATAAGTGTTAGCTTATTTGCAGAAAGCGAGTGGAAAGAATTTTTATCGTATAAGGAAACAATTAACAACTTAATTGTTTCGTCAGAAAATGGTGATTCCATAGATAATAATACGTCCCGATTACAGTTTGAAACGTGTGATGAGTCTAATGAGTTAAGAATAGTAACCAACAATAAGAATATTTGGATAGACTCCAGTTCAATAGTAAAATTATGGAATTTGATACCTCTAATAAACTATCAGTGTGAACTGCTAGGCAAACAAAATTTTAATACTTCATTCAAAATTTTAAAATTGGGTGTTAAAGATTGTGATAATGTCGTAGAATCTGCTCGTTATATAATAGACTCAATAAAATATATAAATACTATTAATTTTAGTTTAGCCTTAGAAATAATCTGTAGATATCCTAATTTGTTACAAGACTGCACCAAGATCTATATACTGGAAATTTGCTTATTTTTAAGTTTATAGAATATGATACAAGACATTTACTTGACTGAAAAGCGATTTTATTTAACAAAAAGTATGAAGCAGTTTTGGAACCTATAAAAGACGTTAATCCAGTAACTTATGGTTTGGCTTTGGAAGTCCTATATCAACATACAGAATTGTTATGAAGAAGGTTACCTTTAACAAGTTGATGAAATCATACGCTATATAAATAGTGGTTTGCTTATAAGGAAACTAGAAAAGGACATTGAGAAAAAGCCGCTAGAGACCGCATAAGATTTCAACGTCGCATAGAAGAAGTCGCAAAAATTATAACCCCTTGTTTAATTCAAAGTAATATACTTTTGTTGTAAAATTTATTACCCTTTTTCTAGAATAAAGCATATTGTATACAAAAATATTTTTATTAAAAAAAACTACAAATTATATTATTTCATTTTTATTTATCCATGACTGTGAATTCATTCCCAGCCACTTTACTAAAATTTGATCTCCTTTTTGTCTCAACACTAAAAAAATATGTGGATATTTCACTTTCTGTAACTCTTCCGTATAAAATCCACCTTGAATTTCTTCATCCTCCAAAATGTAAGTCCTAGGATTGGTTAACCGAACTTTTTTCACTTTAAATATCTCTGTCACCAGTTGGGAGTGTAACTTTGCTTGGTATAGCTCCAGTGGTGGAATGTCTAGTATTGTTGTATTTGTTAACAATAAAAGGTAATGCATCTAGCCACTTATAGGATCCTTGCAAACTGAAATGTTTCCATATGGATAATTTAAGAGATCTAATTACCCGTTCTGCAATGCTAGCCTTGAGATTTGAATATGAGCTATAGTCATTTATTTTCTATTTTTGCATAAGTTTTTGAAAATCTTTATTGTAAAACTCTGTCCTATTATCAGTCTGAAGATTCTTTGGAGGATTCATTTGTAATAGTATTTTTTCCATGGCATTAACAATCTCTTTACTAGTTTTTCTTTTGATAGGTACAGCCCAAACAAATTTACTGAAAGCATTGATTACTACCAAAATATAATTGTATCCCTTGTTTTCTTTAGCATATGATGACATGATAGCAAGGTCAGCTTGGATCGGAGTTTTTCTACCGCAAACAGAATTGCGAGATATTCTTTTTCTGTAGTGCCGAATTTCCGTTCATTTTTAGTGAGTGATCGAGATAGATAACAAATAACTTTTTCCTCGCCATTCTGAATTAGACTTAGAACACCCCCAAACCATAATCTGAAGCATTGGTTTTGCACTATGAGGGGCAATTCGAAATCTGGACACGAAATTAAAATCTGCCGATACCAAATATTCTTTAATAGTGCTAAGCAACATCATAAGTTTCATTTCATACAAACTTTGTATTTTTTCTTAGAAGGTTAGTTAAGGGTGCCCCTTCGGTAGAAAAGTTTGGGACACATCGTCTATACCGGGATGTCAAACACACCACTCTTCAAATTTCAGTCACTTCCTTTGGGATAGGAATATGTAATATGGTCTCCACTTTCCCTGAGTCTACGATAACTTAAGTTTTAAATTTTATTTATATGGGGAGATATGTTTATTGTTACTAGTTCTGTTCTATTTTAGGTAAAAGGAACAATTGAAACTTGCTCATTTTTCAGAAAAGTATCTGACCGTATATCGCTGCTGGGAACCAATAAATCGGATTCATCATCTTCTTCGATATTTCCAAAAGGATCAACAGCAAATTATAAATCGAATAGGCACACTATTTCAATCATCCGGACACTAGAACAATTTATTTATATTTAGCACATTCCTTTAATTTCACCATTACATCTCAAGCAAAACGTCAACTTGTTACTGAGCTTTATTTTCTAACTCGCAAAAACTATCGTCAACGTCGTACTGTTATTAAAGGCCTGGACGATTTATGAAAAATGGATTTAGCTGAAGGGAGATTTTACGCTCCCTCAAATGGAGATTGCAAAATGATTGCGGCAGTCCTAGAGTGTTTTTTAAAGTATCATTGGACATGCATCCTGAAAACAAAAAGTGGGGAAGAAATGACCGAAGTATTCAAGAATATCTTATTGAAATATTCTTAGGTGAAATGTTCAAGGCTAAAGTACAAAACATGCAAAATTAAAACGATAGCTACGAGACCTAGATTTAGATGGGAGTGAGACGGACGCAAGAAAAAGGAAGAGAGAGACCAGTAAAGATGTCACAACTATTGAAGTGGAATGTTTAATACCCCGATTTGTGAAGACTTTCAGATAATTAAATTAAAATATAAAATTACTAGTATGACTTTTTAAAAGACTTTATTTATTAAACAACAAAAGCAACAACATATCTATTTAACAAAATTACTGATGTACATGTATACAAAAATATACAAAACGATCAAATATTCCTATGAACTTAACTCCTTCCCTCAAGGTTTCGTTAACGCACCCGCGATTTGTATATCTGAATCTACCTTTATCATTTCTTTTCATGTCTTCTTTATATTCTTTATAACAGTTGCAACTTACATTACAAAGTCTTCAATCTAGCTAACATTTGCAGATCCCTATTTCTATCAATTCTACTAGTTTCTTCATGGGATTTGTAATCTGAGTCCTCGTATTCATCATTTATGTCTTCTTATTATATGTTTCATCCTTATCTCTGTCTTCATCACTTTTTTCTATAATTTGTTTTGTAGATTCTAACTTCCTAACAAACTCCTCTGATATTGTATCTAACTGGATTTGACTTAGTTAAGAATTGTTTGTCAGATAGCATGGTAGGCATATTTACACAAGATAAACATTTTTCGTCAAAAGTAACATTTCGAGACCTTATTAATGTTTTGGTTTCTTTACACCAAATACGGTAGCTATCATTGTTATCATACCCTATGAGTATTCCCTTCACAGTCTATTTATTCATATTCATTCATATTTCAAACGAAGCCCACACCTCCAGAAACAGCTGTTTTATTAAGGATATAGCCCACTGTATTCAACATTTCCTTAGCACCCATAATTGTCCTTGTCATCTCAACAATTGGTCTGTTGTCCCACTCTGAACAACCATTTTGATGATGACAAGAAGACATTGGTAATGGTGGTGATTTTTCATAAATACACAGTTGACTTAAAATTAAAATGTTGAGTGATTTGTTCATCAACTTCTAATTTAATTTAAATGGGAAATAATCTTATGGTAAAGTTCCTAATATTTTGCAGATTAATAATAACTGCAGCTTTCCCGTTGACAACTTTTTATTTTAAAATTTTATTTTGTAAGTAATTCCAAATATTTTTCAATTTTGAAATATGTGTGGCAATTTTATATTCACCTTCTACTATAGAACTGGGTGCGGAGATTATATGTTTTATCTTCTATTACACCATCATATAATCTTTAAGCTCTAACCACACCTCCCCCTATGTTGCATTCTCATTACTTTTTCTAAACTAATTTGAGTCATATTTACGGTAAGTATAAGAAGTGTATTGCTATCCGCTTTTTTAAAATAAGCTAAATCTTTGTCATACTTGGCTTTTTGTTAGCAAAAATGAGTTTATGTTTCTTGATTTTCACTTTATTCAATAAACAACTTATATGATTGTTCATACACAGAATTATTTCTTATTTTTTATCAACACAAGTATACAGTCCATTATAATCCCTAAATGGACGCATTTCACAAATAGGGCTCCTAAACTATTTATATAAGATAAAATAAAAGTGAAGAAGAATAAAAGAAAACTAAAAATATTGCCGAAAAAAAGATATACATAAAAAATGGCTCAACAAATAAATAAATGGCGATACAGAAATGTGAAATATATGATGAACAAGACAAAAATGTAAGAATAGGTAGGAAACAAAGTGAAAATTGAATAAGAACTATTGGATATAAATGGAAAATAATTAATCTGAAACAGGTATAACTTGGAAAAAAATATGCTTGGTAAAATTCAAGCAAAAACCCAGAAATTAAGTAAACACCGGGGTAAAAGATGGATCTAACTCAACAAACAAGGTAATGATATCAGATAAAAGTAGAGGGACAAAAATGGAAAGGTAGATCAACTAATTATAGAATTTAAGATAACAAAACTGGATATATTAATTGTCATGAAAATAAAGAAAAAAGAATGTGGATACATGGAACAAACAGGACGAAATATACACATTTTGGGACGATGCAAAAACAAATGACAACTAAGAAATAAAAACGACTATAGCAGCAGAGTTAAATAGAAGAGTAGGAAAAATCCGGACGCTAGGAATGGGTATGAAAATATAGAGAAACGGTCATAGAATTATTATTGACTACTGTATCTTAAATGATATGATATTTGGGAAACATCCCTATTTGATCAAAAAAACTTTCACAAATACACAGGATAATTACAGAGCAGGAATGAAAAATTATTAAGAAAGTCCAAAAATTATACCAAGTGACGATTTTATAGTGCAATAGAAAATAGTAATGAAACACAAAGTAAGAGGCAGAGAGATTAAATAAATAAAAAAGTCGAATTCATTAAAGAAAAACCCTTCAAAATATAGGAAGAGGAAGCAAGACAAATACTAAGTGAAAATAAAAAATAATCCATGCAAAATGTGAATCTAGAGAACTATGGATATAATTTAAACTATGTATATAACACAATGAGACAAGGACAAAGAAACGATTAGAGAGACTAATAGCAAAACTTGGGAGGAATTTGTAAATAAAATAAAGGAAATTTAACAATTTTATACCGAACTTGAAAGAACAACAGGAAAGATAAAAAGAACCGATAAAAAATATTGAAAATAAAAAGGAATTACAATAACAGGGGCCAAAAACATAAAAAACAGACAGCGAGAATATTTTATGATAGGTCCATAAAATATTCTCTTTGAGGGGAAAACGAAGACCTATCGGAAAAAGGTATATACCAAAATCCAGAAAAACAAAAAATTTCGGTACTTGTTCTCTTGGATCAATCCAAGGCTTTGATTTACTGGTTGATACTTTAGATTTGATGAACAGTGTCTTGAGTGGGTTGAAAGTTATTATATGAGAACTTACATAGCTATGGAAAATATTCGTAACTCTGTACAGACCCGATATTCATCAATAATAAAAAATGGACCTATCTAATGCCAAGCTACACAAAAAGTCTAGGTGATTACGTTGACAATGAATTTAGTTTCAATACTCACGTAAACTATATTTTCAAAACTTCATTTCAAATCTCAACTAAATGAAAAAAGTACATTAAAAATCATAAAATCACAGTATTGCTTATAACAACTTCTTGTCTCAATATATTAAAGCAAAATTTTAAAAATAAAATAACATTTATATAATGGCTAAAAAAGAGTTGAAAATAATTTATCGTATTGAATACATCATTTCCATTTGTTTGTATAAATTAATTAAATCTAAAATTCTAGATTATTCGTACAGTTTAATATTAAAACGTTCCAACTTTCATGAGAGAAATATTAGAGTCAATTCATTCAACATACCGCGATTTAAAATAATGAAGTTTAAAGGCAGTTTTTCTTACTCGGCACTTACCATTTTGAACCAATGTATTAATTACTTACAATTGTCTTTACATAATTTTAAGGAGATTGTTTGGCAAAGACTCTCTGAACTACAAAATGTATATTAATGCGTGATAGTAATCATTTATAAGGTGGAGTGGAAAATACTTGTTGTATATAAATGTCAAACATGTTTGTGTTTAATAAAGATTATGATTAGATACTACAGTTTTAACAAAAAATTATAAAAATGTGAGTTCTAATGATTTTCTAACTGCTAAAAATTGGTTCTTAACAAATGAGTTGAAACTAAACGAATCTAAGATTAAGTTTATTACTTTCGGTTTCAGTTCGGTTTGTACTAAAATTTCGTCGCAGATATTAGTTCTTAGGCAACTAGAACCTTTTCTAAACACGGATGTGCTAAAGTCCGTCTATTTTTCAATAGTGCACAATTATTATTATTATTGGAAAAATTGTCAGGTTATCCTGCTTTTCCAGGGCCTTCTCGTGTGCATGTAAGCAGCTAGCGTTCGTAACTAAGAAAATTAAGCCCTGAGGTTATATAAAATGTTCTACGAGAATTCCAAGATGTCATTGCATATTGTCAAGAAGTAAATGGATATCACTTAAAACACTTAATATAATTGTAAAATAAATTAGAAAATACATTCTAAATTATACGAGATTCTATGCTTCATTCTATATACACTTTTTAAGTGGAGACATTATCAAAATTTTACATTTTTAAAATCAATTTTATCAGTTGTGAATGCACCAAATTTATAAACTGTATATGTTTTTCTGAATAGAGAATTAAAATCCATTTCAAAAGAGGTATCACATGACCCCTTTTCTCATTAAAAATTTTCAGGGAGGTTGTCATAATTCATAGGAGGTAATATTTTTATACCATAACTTGTAAAATTAAGAATAAAAATCGATCTGTATCAGGTTTTTTCCCAAAAGTTCATAATAACGTAAAAAATGAATTTATTCCACACATATGGACCTCACTGTATAATATATAGATAACTAACCGGAACACAAACATATAAATTCATTTATTTTTACATATTTATAGATATAGCATGGACCAGACTAATGAGAAAGAGGCTGGATATTATAAATACATATGGAAGTTAAAAATATATTGCTGCTGTTGATAATAAATATTCATAAAATCTTCCTGGAATATAGTATATGGTATAATGGGAAGATGACATAAGTGATCATAAATATACAGGAAATATGTATGTAGTCTTTTTGCGCAACAGGGAATTTTGAATGTTTTTCAAAAATATCTAAAAATGAATTTTGCGGCACAATTTATGCAAAATTGAAGAAGAAAAGGTTAATACTAGTAGAAATCTTGCATTATTTCGTTGTACTTACATGGGATCCTGAGACAAGTTGAGGTACTTATGCATTTCAAATAAAGTTGCCTTGATAAAATTTAATCGCTGAGCTTCCATTTCCTGACATTTGTCAAAGACAACAGTCATGTCTTCCATGTATTTGGGATTATACTGATTAATTTCCTGAAGAGTCACCTCATATTTTTCCCTGCATTTCTGGACTTCTTCCTTTGACTTTTGGACTCTATCTTGCATTTTTTTAACCTATAATAAAATGTTTTGTTAATTATATTCATTAACATACATAAATAGTTGTGGAAATACTAAGTCATAAACCTAATACACATTCCGCAATCGCCGAAAACCAGCACCAAACAGGTCACCAGATTCTCTTAGACAATACGGTAGTACTAGCAAAAGCCCCACACTTCAACCATCGGAATATTCGGGAAGCTATAGAAATACAAAAACACCCTAATAATAAAAACAGAGAAGATGGATACTACATTTCTCCTATTTGGAATAGTCATTTCGCTGGCCACTCCTACTTCACACCAAATCCCCACTACCGACCTGTCACGCTTCAGTGACGACATCTCCCTATAAATTTGGTCCCTATCCACTTTCCAATTCAGGAGGATAGGATCATGGAACCCAGGAGGACTACGGGAGAACATCAATTTGATGGGTGAAATCCTGGAGCGAGAGGAATTGGATGTCTTCGCCATCCAGGAAACCAAACTCCAGGACCATCAGAGATGGAGTAATCCAGGATACTACATCTACTGGGACGACGCCAGATGATCTCTGACAGAAGGAATAGCATTTATGGTGAAGATAGGACTGGACCACTACCACATCCCCTCACCGGAGGGACCCAAAGCTGCTAAAGTATGTCCTATTTTTAAAAACGACAATAGAAGTCATATTACCAACTATAGACCTATTTCAACATTATGGAACTTCGCAAAAATGTTTGAAATTGTCGTACATAAGTACATCAGTTTAGCAACAAAATCCATTCTCAGAGTCATTAATACATTTCTTTAGATCCTATCTTAATAACAGAGTTAAATATGTTACTTATAATGGATATAATTCTCCATTTTAAATAGCATCATCTGTCGTGCCTCAAGGCTCTAACTTAGGACCATTGTTGTTTTTACTGTTTATCAATGACCTAACTGCTGTACTAAGTAGTCAAAAACTTATATTTGCCGACGATCTAAAAATATTATCAGGTGTTAAATCCATAACTGTGAATTTTGGCAAATGTTTGGTGTGATAAAAATAAGCTTCAGTTAAATGCTGCAAAATGTAAAGTAATGTCATTTACAAGAAAACGGTATAAATACGTTCACGACTATGTCATAAACGACTGTATATTATCGCGTAGGTACAATAATAAAATTAGGCATTCTTTTCGACAGCACTATGTCTTTTGGTAATCATATTGAAAAAAATTGCAAAGAAACTACTGTCAACAATATTACTGCATCAAAAGTTTTATATTTTTCCTACGTTAGATCAAAACTTGAATATGGATCTCCAATATAGAATCCATTTTACTAAAATCAAACAATGATGCTTGGAAAAGTACAGAGAAAATTCTTAAAAATACTTATTTTCAAAATGACGTGTGCCTACCCAGAATTAGGTGCAGACCATGCACACCTTTTAAATGTGTGTCAGATTGACAGTTTAAAAGCTAGAAAAATTTTCGCTTCAACTAAAGTATGTTACTCAATTCTAAATAATAAAATAGATTGTCCAGAACAACTTCAGCAGTTTAACTTTCAAGTACCCCGATTGGAATCTCGTCAACAAATAGCATTCTACACACCCCAACCAAATACAAACTTAATGCAAAATTCTCCCTTGTATGTTATATGCAACAATTTTTATAAATTGCCAAGTAGATTTGATATTCATCACTTATCTTTCAATGATGTAAAAATGTTTATTTTAAATTTTTTTTTATTATTTATGTGTAGTTTTGTGTACTGTTAAAGCAAGTTATTAATTTTTAATTTTTTTTTTTCAACGTGTATAGATTCTCAGAATGATTTTAAATTTATTGTGCAAATTTCACTCTTCTATATATTTTAATGTTTACTTTGTTACATTTATTTCTTGTTCTTATGTATATTCCTCCCTGTAATTGGCCTAGTGGCTGTTGGATAGGAACTAAATAAATAAATATCTATACGAAGAGGTTCATTAACAAGTGAAAGTTATATTAGAGACATTTTGTCTGACCATGTTTTCACTTCGCTCCTAACAAAAGAAATAATTTTCTACTAATGCATGATAATACACGACCTCATGTTGCACTTAGGATCCGTGATTATTTATATGAGGTTGGTATACAGACTATGAACTGGTCACCTTGTAGACCTGATCTTAATCCCATAGAAAATTTGTGGGATATTATTAATCGTCAACTTAGGAGCCGATACCCACCACCTGTCACTCTTGACGACATTGAGAGAATGGTGACAAAAGTTTGTGATACAATTGGGCAAGATCAAATACAATTTTAACAATGCCTAGTCGCTGTGAGAAAGTAATTAGAAACAGAGACGGAAATACTCGTTATTAAAGTGATTTTGAGACAATTTTCTGATTATTACGTAGGTAGTGTTTTCTTTGCTGCCACTTAAAGCAACTATTCCTTAGAAATGATACTTCATCTATAAAAATATTTGTTTTTAAAAAAATTCTATTGATTTGTTATTCGTTCTTGTAGGGTCTCGTAAAAGTCTAGTCTTAGAGGCGGATCATATGGTTTTAATTCTTGTACTTGCCGGTAGTGATATGGATCTAACTGTTGGTCTTTTAGGGCTCTCCACGTGCTGGAACATTTTGTATTGGTTTGTAATCCAATTTTTCTTACACTAATAGTCGGATCTTCTTCAAGTACATCCAAAATTTCTTGTTCTATTTGAACGGTCCTAACTGATTTAAATCGACCGGAATAAATTTTTTGCGGTTTAAACAACCCAGTCTCTCGGCAACGCCTTTCAACAGATAAAAATGTTTTCCTATGTGGTATAATTCTATCAGAAAAATTTTCACCATATCGTCGAACAGCCGAACTGGCATTTCCCAGACATTTTCCTAGGGTCAGTAGCATATCTGTATACTCAGTAAACGTATATGATTTTCGTTATTTTTAGATAGCAAATAAAGAATATTCAAAAAAAAACTTTTACAGACTGAACTCAGTACCTAACGGCAACAATTAAAATTATTACCAAACGCTAAATTGTCACTTTAAGTACCGTCAATTTTGCACAGCCTGCTGTGGACTACTAATTATTAGTTTTCGTTTTCTACATTACATACGTTTTTCATTAATATGTTTTGGTACACAATAGTGCCAATAATATTTTGGTAATTTATTGTTCATGCAATAAATTCCTCATTTCGATGACAACACTTCTTTAAGTGCTAGTATCTCGAAAATACTCATTTTATGGAAGTATGACAAGCGCACATAATTTACTCGGAAAACTTTATGAAATGTAAAAATAAATCAAAAACTATGATTTATTCAGTAGCGTCCAAGTTAGGGGGAGAAGGAGTTCTTCAATCCAGCAGTATGCCACTGGTTGCATCATTTAAAGACTTTTTTTCCAAAAACAGCCCCTTAAGTTAATTAAACTGACTGACAATTTTTATAATGATGAAGAAATTATAGCCAATATTCATTTTTGGAGTTTAAACTTTAACCCTATGTATCTCAAAAATCGGAGGAGGTAGGACTTAAGTTTATTGGACAAACCTTATTTATTTTTGGACGCACTATTCACACTAAGAATATTAGGATGTTTTTTTTTGGAGCAACTTGGATAAAGGTTGTTTATTATTATTGTTCTATGTTATAATATGGTGCAAAAAAATATATGTCAGAGTCATGAGCTGAAAATTACGCCGCTAAAAAATTTGTTACCGAGTAGAAAATAAAATAAGTTTTAAATAAAAAAAAAAATACTAGAATTTTGGCGTCTAACGTAGAGCTTTAACATGATCAAAAATACAAAATTATGGATGAAAAGAAAATCAAGATAACGGGAAAAGGTTGGACAAGCAGATGATGAAGAAGTAAGCGAAAAGACACCAATAATAAGAGAAAACTATTTTGAAGAAACTATACTAGACAATAAAAGTGATGACAGTAATGGAGCAGCAGCAGAAACAGAAGAAGAAGAAGAAGAAGAAGAAGAAGAAGAAGAAGAAGAAGAAGAAGAAGAAGAGCAGAGAAGAATAAATATGAATAAATATAATAAAAAGAATTACAATAGAAACTTAACCAATAAAAAAGGAAATCAAATTGGAAAATATAATGGAGATGCTTGTACAAAATAAAATTGAAATAAATAAAATGGGAAATGAAATGAACAATATGGGAAATGAATTGAATAAAATGGAAAATAAAGTAAATGAAGATTTGGGTACTAAAATACAATAAAAAAATATTTAGAAATGAAATTTGAAAAAATTGATAATAGACAGATAAATATAAAATAGATATTGGTATAACAAGATACACAGACAGCACAAATAGATAAAAAAACAAAAAGATTAGAAAAAATGTGATAAGCAATAGAATAAAAATGTAAAGGTATTAGAAAAACGTATGGAAGAAATAGTCGAGGAGAATACGAATAGAGTAGAAGAGGAAAATTTAAAACTAAAAAGATTTCAATAAAAGAAATGATAAAAATTTGAAAGTCATAGAAGTATAAGTTAAAGGTTTTCGCATACAAGAAATAACATTACAATAAACATCTTTATTTAATGATTACAATACCAAAAATTAATCTTATTGGTGCAAACAGTAAAAATTTGTATGGCATAAATAAAACGATTACCATTGAGATAGAAAACAAAAACATGGAGCTACTAGTTGTACTTAGCACAGTAACTGATATTGTAATTGGTTACGATATATTAAATAAATATGATTGTATTATTATAAATTTAAAAAAATGTATGCAGAGAATTTGAATAATGACAAAAAAGGAAAATAAGAATTTTGTAAAATTTAAGAAAGGAGATTTGATAATACTCGAAGCGTAAAAAGTAGCAGATAATAAAAATAATCGATGCGCAAAATTAAAATGACCTTACGAAGGACCGTATAAAATAGATAATGAAGATGGTAATAATAGTTATGTTCTACTTGAACCAAATTCAAAAAAATTAAGAGCCAACATCATCCCGTGACTTTTCTGACTAAAAATATTTGCCTCTTTATAGACCATATAGTCCATACAGACCTACAAACACACTAACTATAAATACACATCTCCTTTCTTCCGATTTGATTACGTGAAACAAAGAGAGAAACGAATACAATTTCAACAAAATTGCTTTGGCGACATAGCTTTTCCACTAGAATACTGCACAAGCTCGGTTCTAATAGAAAATATATTTAATTTTCTTGGTGCACATACGAATGGATGGTGTATAATATATGTTTGGATCAATAATTACAACGTTAATGGTAACATAAATTTAAAAGATGCAACAAATATTTGCCGGCTTTTTCGACATCAACAGTTATAGAAATATTTTCCATCTAGCCGTAAAATAAAAATAAATAATATAAGTCCTAACAATTGTATTTAGATTAATAATTAAACAGGAACAGTTTTTCTACAGATATATTATTTTTGAATATTTATTGTAATATAAAGTTTATATGTATAAATTATTTATGTTAAAATGTGTTTTGTTTTTTTTTATTACGAGTAGGCTCTTGATTTAATTGTCAGATGAGAATTCTCAAGTAATGTTTTGTGTCTATAAAATTTTTGATATTGTTCAGTGTTCTATGGTGATATAAAAAAAGGAGAGTTCCTAGAGTTGAAGTGACAATCATTCCATTAACGCATTAACGATTTGAAAAAAAAAAGATTATAAACGAACTAAAAACTATAAAACATTTATTATAAATGAAAAAAATATTGTTCTTTACAAAACATTTCCTTTAAAGTTTCTCGTAAAACGTAATAAAAGAATATTGTGACTTAGGTCATATGCAAGTTGTTAATGAAAATTATTTGATTGAGGAATCAAATTGCTATTTACCACAGCATGCCGTGGTAAAAAATTCTAGTGAAACTACGCGATTAAGAGTAGTCTTTGACGCCGCGATGAAAACTCATATAGTGAACCAACAATTCAAAATGATCTTTTATCGATACTTTTAAGATTTCGAAAATATGAGTACGTGTTAGATATGAATATTTCCAAAAAGTATTGAATGGTTTTTATTCATGAAAATGATAGACGTTATCAACGGCTTTTTTGGAGAGATAATAAAAATGACGAGTTGACATGTTATGAAATGAATCGTTTAGGCGTTAGCCCCTTTTTTAGGGGTGCGTTGTTTATATCAACTAGGTTTAGGTAACGAGACCATTCGTCCCAAGGCTAGTTATTTTTATGTAGACGACTGTTTAACGGGCTGCGATTCAAAACAAGAAATATTAGAAGTCCAAAGACACATACATTATTTTAGAATCTGGGGGTTTTAGGTTACATAAATGGTTAAGTAACAAACCAGAAATTTGTAACGCTCTTCATATCGAAAATAAAAATAACATTTTAAAACTCGGGGATGATAATGAAATAAAACATTAGGTGTTTTTTGAAGCCCATGTTTCGATAGCATTTTGTATAAAAATCATGAGATAACAGACAGATTAATACTCGCAGTTACAAAATGGGTAATATTGTCAGAAATTTCTCGTATATTTGACCCTCTCGGCTAACTTGCTCCTGTAATAATTACTGCTAAATTAATTATTCAAAAATTGTGGCAACAAATGGTCGGATGGGACAAACCACTAAATGTGGATTTATCGGAAGCTTGGAATCGATATCGGATGCAATTATTTAATTTAACAGTATAAACATTCCTAGACAAGTAATTCCCTTAAATTCAAAGATCTTAGAGTTACACGGATTTTCGGATGCAAGGTCTTATGGGGCGTGCATTTATATATGATGTTAAGATAGGACGGATGCTTATGTATCACATTTATTGTGTGCGAAGTCAAAAGTCGCACCAATTAAACAATTAACCTTACCGCGTTTGGAATTATCGAGCGTTATTCTTGTAGCTCAGTTATATCATAAAGTAAACATTTCTATTCATGTTAAATTCGATAAAGTAGTGTTTTGGTCGTTTTCGAAGATTGTCATCGCACGGGTAAAAAGTTATGGTTAATGGGCTGCTCAAAATTCATAATCAATTTGATTAAATATTTCATAGTAGGAAGATCAAATAAAGTTAAAACCAAAATTTGTTTATCACTAGCAATATTCACTCAACAAGGGGTTTCCTCTCTTCTCTGTGCTTTACAACCTATTTTGCAGCGATATATACAATTACAATAAAAAGCATATTATAAAAAAATATATATATATATATATATATATACATATATATATATATATATATACATATATATATATATATATATATATATATATATACATATATATTATATATTGCAGTATGCAGGTGACAAAGCACTAATCAGCTATAACTCGAATTTAAAAAGAACAATAGCCAAACCTACAATACTTAATAAATAACACTGAAGCGTAGTTTCGAATATGGGCACTAAAACCAAACCCATCAAAAAGCAAATTATGATTTTCCACTACAATATAACTGATAAAAATCGTATAAAAAAACAAATCTCGGATAGCTCGAGGACAGTGTAAAATCAAAATTCAAGAAATCGTCTTCAATAGACTCTGTCAAAATTCAGTTCATTTGGGCGGGACATGTAAGACTGCATTGAATCTCGCCCGTAAGATAAAGCAAATGCCCCTCAGCTTGTTATGTTGCCAATTATTTTAATATTGTCACTAACCACATTGATATAGCATTATGTGTTCACATTTTTATTACTAAATTTTCAATTGAAATAAAAGTTCTCAATTAGAAAAAAAAAGTTTCTGGTTATAAAAAATCAATATTGCATAACAGGTTCTAATTAATGTTTTACCTAAGAACCACTTCATTATCTGTCGCACATATGGTATAATATACAGGGCGTTACTAAATTCTTGCGAAAAAAATTAGAAGATTCCTCGTTAAAAACTGCGAGTGGTCTTTCCGATAAAAAAAAATTCTCACCCCCCAACCCATAAAGTTATATCACCTCCGAAAGCAGAACGAAATTAAGTTTTCGAACATATTCGCCATTTAATAAGACAAAGATTAAATTAGTGCATTACGACTGGAGACGGTCACTTTCAATATTTACTATAAATTATGGTATATTCTTTACATCTTTATTTTTTCGCCTTTTAAATTGTCCTATTTCACTTAACAAAAATTAAAAACACTACTACTGTATCTATTTTGTTTTTGTTCAGAAACGATTAGTTCTATGGAAAAAAACAACAGACAAAAAAGTTAAGAAATAAAACGGGAATTCCAAATATTTATAATTTATAAAATTCAACCTCAGGAAAAAGTTCTGACATAAACTAATATAAGAGTTGTTCATTTTACCTCCTTATAATATAACGGTAATACTGAAAAAAATCCCTTAAATACTTCTTTAAGAGTGTATTGAATCTTCAAAATTTGACGTTTCTACATTAACTCGGCTTTGAGGAAAAATAAAAATAAAAACTCAATTTTAATTCCGTCTTTTTGGGGTTATATCTCTTTAAGGGTTGGGCTGACAAATTTTTTTATGGAAAAGACCTGTCATAATTTTCAAAGGGGAATTATCTCGCATGGATTTAGAAACACCCTGTATACCGTATTCAGAGAATGAAAAGTTGCCCTACCACTTTAGTCATTATTGGTTCGCTAAAAGTAAATCATACGGTTTTCCAATGACATAAATTTGTTTTTAAATGATGTAATGTTGGTATATTTTTTTATTAAATTTAAGAAAAATTGAAAAAAAAATTTATTTTAAAATATTTCATTTGGCTATTTTAAATTTACTTTGATATCTACGGAGTTTATCGACATATTTGAAATTTTAGTACTCGTATTTTGCTCACTCCTTATTATCGTATTTACAACAATAAAAACGTTTTGGATAAAGATTATTAAATTTTTCTGCAAGGACATGAATACTAAAGTTACACATACATTGTGCGCACAATAAAAGATATAACCATTTTTTCATGATATTATAGAAAAATGTAAGATTAATTATATAACTTATGTTGGAAAAACTGGTTTAACTAAGGTTGGAGAAGTTAATAAAAACGTAGGTTTTTCGGGGTTGATATTTATTATTAGGCGGCACGAGCCATTCGTCCCCAATTCTATAATTATACAAATGTACGGCTAAGTTAGCCAATCGGTAACGACCGTTCAAAAGCAAGAACTAATGTGTGCAATTATTTTATTCACAGTTCAACAGGGCCGGACTCCAATTTTTAGGCGATCTAGTTCTAAAAGGTTTGCCAAATAGATAAGTAGCTAGAGGTTATTAGTAAAGTGAAGAACTAAATTAATGAGAGAATGTATCCTGAATTAATTCCTGTGGCTCTATAAGCTATAATGTTTTTAGACTATGAATATAGGTTGTCAGCAAATGGCTTTTGAGTCTCAGGTATAAAAATACAAAACGGTCTAATCTTACTTGTTTTTGCATTGGATCTTACTACAAGCTGGTTTCCTAGTAAGCAAGCAGGAAAGTAATGGTTGTAAAGGATGAGCCCCTTCCTTAAGGATGTGTTATTTTCTAAGCGCTGCGTCCTTGAGGCATACAAAAAAACTTATGGTACGGATGGGGTTGGTGACAACAAAAGCAATTAGCTACAGCTACTGACAATAAAGGTCTAAAAAGCATAGACAGATACTACTACTACTACTACTACTACTACTACTACTACTACTACTACTACTACTACTACTACTACTACTACTACTACTACTACTACTACTACTACTACTACTACTACTACTACTACTACTACTACTACTACTACTACTACTACTACTACTACTACTACTACTACTACTACTACTACTACTACTACTACTACTACTACTACTACTACTACTACTACTACTACTACTACTACTACTACTACTACTACTACTACTACTACTACTACTACTACTACTACTACTACTACTACTACTACTACTACTACTACTACTACTACTACTACTACTACTACTACTACTACTACTACTACTACTACTACTACTACTACTACTACTACTACTACTACTACTACTACTACTACTACTACTACTACTACTACTACTACTACTACTACTACTACTACTACTACTACTACTACTACTACTACTACTACTACTACTACTACTACTACTACTACTACTACTACTACTACTACTACTACTACTACTACTACTACTACTACTACTACTACTACTACTACTACTACTACTACTACTACTACTACTACTACTACTACTACTACTACTACTACTACTACTACTACTACTACTACTACTACTACTACTACTACTACTACTACTACTACTACTACTACTACTACTACTACTACTACTACTACTACTACTACTACTACTACTACTACTACTACTACTACTACTACTACTACTACTACTACTACTACTACTACTACTACTACTACTACTACTACTACTACTACTACTACTACTACTACTACTACTACTACTACTACTACTACTACTACTACTACTACTACTACTACTACTACTACTACTACTACTACTACTACTACTACTACTACTACTACTACTACTACTACTACTACTACTACTACTACTACTACTACTACTACTACTACTACTACTACTACTACTACTACTACTACTACTACTACTACTACTACTACTACTACTACTACTACTACTACTACTACTACTACTACTACTACTACTACTACTACTACTACTACTACTACTACTACTACTACTACTACTACTACTACTACTACTACTACTACTACTACTACTACTACTACTACTACTACTACTACTACTACTACTACTACTACTACTACTACTACTACTACTACTACTACTACTACTACTACTACTACTACTACTACTACTACTACTACTACTACTACTACTACTACTACTACTACTACTACTACTACTACTACTACTACTACTACTACTACTACTACTACTACTACTACTACTACTACTACTACTACTACTACTACTACTACTACTACTACTACTACTACTACTACTACTACTACTACTACTACTACTACTACTACTACTACTACTACTACTACTACTACTACTACTACTACTACTACTACTACTACTACTACTACTACTACTACTACTACTACTACTACTACTACTACTACTACTACTACTACTACTACTACTACTACTACTACTACTACTACTACTACTACTACTACTACTACTACTACTACTACTACTACTACTACTACTACTACTACTACTACTACTACTACTACTACTACTACTACTACTACTACTACTACTACTACTACTACTACTACTACTACTACTACTACTACTACTACTACTACTACTACTACTACTACTACTACTACTACTACTACTACTACTACTACTACTACTACTACTACTACTACTACTACTACTACTACTACTACTACTACTACTACTACTACTACTACTACTACTACTACTACTACTACTACTACTACTACTACTACTACTACTACTACTACTACTACTACTACTACTACTACTACTACTACTACTACTACTACTACTACTACTACTACTACTACTACTACTACTACTACTACTACTACTACTACTACTACTACTACTACTACTACTACTACTACTACTACTACTACTACTACTACTACTACTACTACTACTACTACTACTACTACTACTACTACTACTACTACTACTACTACTACTACTACTACTACTACTACTACTACTACTACTACTACTACTACTACTACTACTACTACTACTACTACTACTACTACTACTACTACTACTACTACTACTACTACTACTACTACTACTACTACTACGTTTCAATCCACAAAAATGTGATACTTCACAACAATGAAGTTCAGTAGTTTCCATTAGTTAG
Organism: Hermaeophaga mercurialis; assembly: GCA_951812935.1. NCBI lineage: Eukaryota > Metazoa > Arthropoda > Insecta > Coleoptera > Chrysomelidae > Hermaeophaga > Hermaeophaga mercurialis. The sequence goes on from OX638364.1 coordinate 30,875,740, forward strand.
TCTTGGGTATTATTCGAAATCCGAAAAATCGCTGAATTTTACAGGCACATGTTACAAATTCGCGCCAAAAATCACCATAGAAATAACGTAAAAGGGTTTACATGTTCTCTCATTAACGAAGTTCTAACCCATTCAAAAATTACTAATTTTATAGAAGAAGAATCGACTAGTATGTCACTTTATTACTCATATCTCTAACAAGAAGGTTTTTAGAAATAATTATACAATAAATATAAACAAAACAAAATGGATTTAGTCAACTTAATTAACTTCCATAAGATTATGAATATGACAAGTTGGTATTTTAGTTACTATTGAACACATCTTTCAAAAAAGGTGGCACCGTTGCTAGGGTTGGTAGAACACTGAAAAATAAGTGGGGTTTGCTTAGTAAAAAAATTTCGTATACTCATTTTTTACGATTATGTCGAAGCTACTGGCAACATTGTACTGAAATTTTGTATGAATTTGTTTTAGAAGCTGACACATCCCACGAATTTGTTTTTATATCTTGACTTTAATAGAGGGCGCTAGTTACACTGTACGTACCGAGTTTTAATCATAACTTTTTTGAAGTTAGATTTTCTAATACAAATTTTAAGTGAACTTAAACATAATTCAATTTACATCAAAAAGGTACTCTTGGTAAACCTCGATTCTGTGTACCGTTTTAACAACTATTGTAATTTTGGTAATTTTGTTATTACGTTAATATATTAATTTGAATTTAATTTGGAAAACTTTTGGACTTTTTCGCTATTGTGATTTTTATTTTTATTAAATTGCAGCAATTGGTCTCAAAATTAAGCCCATAATTAACTTGTATCTCTTTTTCAACTATTTAGGTACTTGAGATAATTTGATAAAAAACGTTTGTCCTATAAAATGGATGGTTTGATAGGAGCGTCCCCCGCTCTCAACATGTCTTAAAAAGAAAGTCATAAAAAATTATTACTCATACTTATAACAAGCTGATTTGTGTGTGTTGTTTAATAAATGTTGATATAATGTAATGGTCACATTGTCCTACAAATTAAGTGGTACGTTTTTGGACAATTACCAAAACGAGATGTTTAACAGCTGCGTACTCTTTTAGCAACCACTATCGAGAGGTTTCGTAGAGGAAAAATTTGGGCGTCTTGTTAAAACGATGCTACTAACAAAAATTTTGCTTATTAGTAATCACTTTTAAAACGGCACGGTAGATCCTGGTCTATAAGCTGGTTGTATTGTTCCTGACTAGCACCACCGCCGAAATCCATAGTTACAAGATCATTCATTTCAGATTTAGATATCAACACATTTTCTTGATTTTCAAAGAATATCCACACGGTAGAATATTAAATTTTGGGAGAGAAAACTCAATTTTGGCCGCAGCCGATTCTTGAGAACTCTCTTAATCTAGATAAATTGACCCAACACATATATATACACTACTGGATTGAATGTACTTAAGTTAAAACATTTAACTATTATATTACATACATGGATATGATAAACATAATTCATTTTATTCTAATAAAGAAATATTTACTTTGGATAAAATATATAAACATGTCATTAGAGAAGAAGTAGATAGAGATTATGAACTCCGAAGAAAATAAATTTTTGGTGGAAGAAACAAAATAGAAAATCATTGTTGATTGAGAGAGATGCCATTATTCTTTGGAGAATAATAAAGTGTTATACTGCAAAATGTAGCAGGGTAAGTTATTTTGCAGATTTTAAAAGTACTCTCAGGAAAAAGTCGGCGTTTGATTACTGCTCATACTAGAAAATTCAAAGTTCATATGAAAGGAGGGACCTGTAGCTATAATATAGTATGACATGAACCACAAATAATCGAGCACTTTAATCCCGCTTTGATACTATACAGAGAAGACGCGTGGCCGGGACATGTATCACAATCAAGGAAGTTTGGAGGCAAAGTTTTTTCGCGTACACCTAATAAAATAGTCGATATATACATTGATGGAAAGCTGGGAATTTGATCTTTTATTTAGTACAATCATTAACCTCCAAAAATTCAACCCTGAAAAGAAAACAACGATTAAAAAAAAACGTAGATTTTTCATCGAGGTGAGAATTTTCTCAATTTTCCGGGAAACTGAAAAATTTGTAGAAAAATAAAAAAAGCCATCATTAAGGGGACATTTTCAGCTTTCAAATAATGTGCATTGAACCCCAATATGGCTCTTCATTATTTATCAATTATCGATAGACCCAGGCATTTTCAAAAACTCCGAAAATACAAAAAAAAAACGTCCCAAGAAGAACGCGTTGTTTATAAAAATACACAAAAATTATTGATTGATTCTTACGGAATACATTCGTCGCCTATGATAGCTTCATTATCCAAAAGGATTCGGTGAAACTACTCTTGATTAAAAAAAATATGAATAGATTGATAAGGAGGGTAAAATATCGAGGAAAAACGAACTTTGGCTAGATTTTTCAATATTCCAGGAAAATAAAAAAAAATACCATATTATAGCTACAGGTCCCTCCTTTTATATGAACTTTGAATCATCAAAAAATATTATTTTTTAGCCAAGTTATGGAACAATTTGTCTGCCCGCATTCACGGAGCGTGCTTTCCGAGACGCGGCGCAGCAGCTCGAAAACCAGGCTACGGTTAGGGGTGGTTATCTCGAAAACGGTTAAATTTTTGACAAAAATGATAACGACCGTTTTTGTAGATAATCGACTGCTCTTCATTTCTAGCCAAAGCCCACTTCTCTAAGTGTCATATTTCGGGAGATATCGGCCAAAAACCGGATTTTCGTGGTTTCTGGCCATTTTTCGGCCCCCTCCACTCATCTCCCGAAGGACATATTTTCAGAAGTTAATGTACCCATATTTACCTACAAGTTGAGAAAAAAAAAATTTGCACGCGACCTGATGTCCAGGTTCCAGGGTTTCCCGGCCTTTATTTACTGGACTAAGTAGGCTTATTAACATTTCAATTCCACATATACTGCTAGGGGAGTACCTTAAGGTAATTAATAAATAGGTAGCAGAGAAAACTGACCTCAGTCTATGTTACATAGAATGAATCAAAACAACACCACCTAGAGAACAAACCTGATGAGTCATCACAAAGAGACAAACATTTGAAGGCAAAGTGGATGAAGTGAAAGTTAGGTGAGTGTTACTAGTTAGTTGATGTTACATCGTATTTTTTAACCAAACTTTGTACTGTTATATTAATTTATAAAATGGCGTTAAAGTGCTCTGAGTCAAACTCTACGGGTTTGACAAAGCCAATAAAACACATGTTCAAATTGTCAAAAAATTGTATAAAAATGATTACATGCAAGTACCAGGAAAAACTTTGCCCTCACAACCAAACATTTTGCAGTACGCTAAGGTTATTTAATTTCGAAATCTTTATTTTTCACAGAACACTTACAAGGAATATACAATTATTTGGTTAAAACATACCTACATAAAGTTATTGAGCTAACTAAATAGGTTTTAATTATGCGATTTATTATAGATTTGCCATGTACACTTTATTAAGAACGTATTTTGTGGAAGACTACTGAAACTGATTCAAAAACCAGGCCAGATGGTCAGTACGAAAATATTGAAACCATGTTTGTAACTGAAAGCATGGTCCAACATTATTCCCAACTGTCTCTCTTAATTGTCATCAAGTCTTTCTGGAGTTAATAGAGAATCTCTAGACAATAAAAGAAGAAAACAAGAAGGTGTAGCTAGAGTGTGCAATAAATGCTATAAAACATTTTGAGTAAATTGAAAAACATTCTTTCATAAATTTTCAGGACGTAAAACATAAGGTAAACTTTTGATCTCTAAGGCAGGAGTGGAATATAATAATAAAAAGTAATTTCATGCTCATTTTATACAGCGAAATACATTGAGAATCCCATTGCTTCATATACATTGTCTTTAATGAGAATTTGTATAACATAATTAGATTTATTAAGCAACCAAATTGAGGATTTTATAAAAAATATCTTTTACCCAAATGAGAATATTTTAAGGGAACAGTCTCTTCTGTTGCTTTGAACTTTTTTAGAAGCCATAATTTGTTAGTTTTGCCTCACCTAAATACTATCTAATCAGTATGTGCCACTTTAAATTGTGAAGTTTTTCAAGGGATTTAAATGTGAGATACTCTGATTTAAATACAATTGAATCAGATATGTGTGTTCTAATATATATATATATATATATAAGTGGTCATTGCTGTTATTCACTGTTAAAAAAGACAAAGTGCGATGATTGTAAAGATTTTTTAATAATAGAAGGAATAACATGTCCTCTTCACAGCATTGCTTAATTAAAAATATTGACAGATGTGACTTAAAATAACCAAAAGAAATCCCACCTATATTATATACATTTATATAATATAATATTTAAAGAATGAAAAACATTTTTTAAACTAGAAAATCAGCATTTTGATAAATATACTTTTGTATCTATTCGTAAATAAAGGTATTTTATTATTAAATCCTTATATTTATAGAAACTTAAGGTAAATCTGCTTTACAGACTATTTGTGATAACGTCATAACTAGGTGTTATTCAAAGTAAACGAGAAAATTATGAACTAGCCAAGCTGGGAGCAATACACGCCTTAATAGGACCAGAAACTTAATACGGGGTTGCTAAATGCCCCATAATTGAACAGATTCACCAGTGAATAAACTTTCGTTCGTGGTAAGAACCCTCATAGACAAGCTAAAAAAGTCTTGAATAGCCGACACTCAAACTGAGCGCAGACCTATAATCCAAAGTCAGAGAACAACAAAGGTAATAAAGAGATATCTGAACACTTTAGGCTAATGAATTAATGAGACATGTATATAGAGGACAGCCTTTGTAAATTGTGGTTCATGTACAACAAAACAACATAAATGAAAAAGTTCAAATCGATGTAGGTGCGTAGGTATGAAAATATAATAAAAGTTTTATACAAATATAAGATGAATTGTTTCATCAGCATTGGGGAAGCTTCGGCATGCACCGTGGTCACGATCTATTCAGCTAAAATAATGCTTAGAACGGGGATACAAACATAGATTATTTAACAAGTTACAAAGAAATGGAGAAAAAATATATATATCATGAATTTCTTCTCTATTTTGTTATAGGACAACATAAATAAAAAAAACTTTTGTTAATTGAAGTTTTACCTGATCAGCAGAAAATGATGTATCTCCAGAGGCATTCCTTTCTTGATTAGAAGCCGATTTTTCTATTTTACAAGCCGTGTGATAATCCGTTTTACTTTTTTCCACTTTTTGCAAAAGTTTAGTCCAAGGTTTTTGAGCTTTCTTAAAAGCATCGTCCATATCTTTCTTTTGTTTTATATGCATAACAGACTAAAAATATATCAATATATATTATATAACCTGTTGAATAAAATACATAAACATTAAATTTAGTTCAAGATTAACATAGGACGATAAAAAAAATACAAAATAAAAGGTTTCACAAATTTCGTAGCTGTATTAAAAGTAGAATAAAATGTTTACAATATGTAAAAATTTATTAAGATACGTTCAAAAGCAATTACCATATCCATTAAATTCTTAGGCTATTTTTGTAAATTACTAATTCATTGATTTAATGTACTATAAAAAACGCACAAAATGTACTAAATTATTGGTTTTTTAATTATCAAGTATGAAAAGTTGGCCTTATCGGTAAGTGTTAAGAACTATTTTTACAAACATAAGGAAAATAAAAAATAAATAATGAACATGAACTAGAATTTAACATTTACAAACTATTCATATCATTTGTTATTTGTAGTACTTATAATGAATGTACATTCGGATGCATTTTGCAAATTAATGGCAGAAGTCAGACGAGGAGGCGGGTACAATTAATGTACTAAATTACTATTATTCTCAGAGAAAGATATCCTTCAACTCGACGGCGCCGATGATTGCCTAGAAGTGGAGGATGCATTGAAAGAGGAGTCGCTATAAAAATCTAAAGAATTTATGGAATGTTGATGGGTAGTATTTTATTGGATATATCCGTCTTATGTTTAGAACATCCATCCAGGCAGCCCTCAGTAACAGATGTGGACTGCCAGACTTCCACATCGGTTTAGGCTCGTTATATGTTCTCCAGTACCAGCCAAAAACGATGCCGAAAATCGACGAAAGCCGAGCTCTATATATAAATGCGGATTTGTAAGTCTCAAATACGCAGCAATCTCGGCATATTGTTTTCACTTCCACGCACTGGATCAAAGTGGACCAAAATTCTAAAGTTGTCTACATCAACCCCTAGGGGTCGACTCCGAATACTGCAAGGGGTCCATGTTAGTGAAAATAAAAATTGGGGATCCATGAGAATGAATCCCATTCAAGCAGGTTCTTCATAAACGGAATAATTCAACATAGAGAGTACCTATATACTTATTCGTACAAAATGCTTGCCTATTTTAGACATATAAATTACCCATGAAGAACAAATTTTTAAACCCAAATATTTATTAAACATGATAAAAGATTTGGAGCTAGATTTGAGGAACCTTGTGACTCCTTGTTTTAATCATAGGAAAATTCGAAATCGATGATGGGATTCGTTAAACTAATAACTTAATTGCTTTGAATTTTAATGTAACGAATTCACAGTTAATTTCAGTTATTATTATTATTGCCCAACACATCTCTATTGTTATTTTGTCCTTCTTTGTTTAAATCACGACTCGTGGGAATAGGCCACGCAGGTTGCCTGCCCACCAGGGGACGTAGTCTCAGTGAAGTTTTGTATTGAGCCACAGTAGTACCGCTCACGTGTTATTTTCTAAAAAACTGTTCGAACTTGCGTAAGTGCGCGCGAGATCCTTTCTTCTGCACCCACACAACAAAATACAGTATTCGCTTGAAAGTTACTATAAATATCTATTCAGTCATACTAATTTTTTTTGTAATTTATAGCTTGCCGGTATTTTTTGTAAATTAGTTAATAGTATCAAATCCGATTATTAGCGAACTCAACAAGGTTTAATAATTGTTCAAGCTATTAATTTAATTTCACTTCATTGTTCATTTTCTCGGTGTTTCGTATATTTTATTGTTAATATCATCATATTCCTAGCCCAATAAATAAGTTCAGTATAGCTTCTTTGTTCAATGAGAGGCCTATTAACGATAAGGGTGCATATATACTGGGTGTCCCCCAGAATCAAAGCTACAGTTTTGAAGCACATGAATCTGGTAATTGTCAATTTTCTTCATCAATAAAGAACGGCTCTGGACTGATTAATCCAACTTGTCTGATATTCGTTGACAAATCTATCGCAAGAACTTACACGTTTGCTTCTGCTCGGCAAAAACATTACAATACATGTATGGTGTCATACATACAGAATGGGTCACTCAAAACAGTCCACCCTGATATTTAGACACATTAGCCAAACATAAGGCGTTGCATTTAACTTTTAAGATGTATTAGTCTTTAATTAAATTAAGACTTTTTTTACAAACAGAATTAATATCGAAAGAAAAGCCATGGATGATCATATGGCTGATTATTCTATCGCAATACCTTTCTAATGATGTGCCACGCATGGTATATTCCCTATTTAAAATTAAAGGGTTGGAGACGTGGAAGGAAGGGAGTTGGCATATGACAGATGTCTTTATCATGAAAATGCGTCCCTTTTGGAATAAAAAATCGACGTGTTTCAGCATTTTCTTAAACTCTAATGAATACTGCCAAATATCAGGCAGTGCGGACTGTTTTCAGTGGCCCACTCTGTATATATATCTATATCTACATACACATACACCACCATATATTATAATCTAAAAAAATATTTATATTTTTGAGAATTTTTCATCCTGTAGATATTATTCATTTTATAAAATAAATTTATAGTAAAAGTGTACTCCTAATTTTGAAACTTCTTGTAGAGAATGCTAAAAAAAGGATTGTAATGAACAATTTGCGAGGGGTACCACCTAATAGAATATGATCGGCATCCATTCCCTCAACAATTTTCATAACGTTGACGTTATAGGTATTGCGATGATTTTTTTATGAATGTGGCTTGAACCTGAGGCTCAAGTACTCTATCGTTTTGTGTATTTTATTAAATAAATTTGATCAATGTATTAGAAATGTAAAACTTAAAACAATTTGTAGAAAAAGTCAAAAGATATAGAAAACGGTAACAAAATGAATTGTGGTACTTTCCACAAATGGCTGGAGGAGTAAAATTAAAATAATCGAAAATTTATGAATTTATCATTCAGTATATTATTTAATTACTTATTTAAAAATTGAAAATATCAATATATTAAAAAAAATAACGGACAGGGTTTTCTTAAAACAATATAAAATAAATTTATTTTTTCGCAGTAAGTACTTTACGGTAATTTAAGGTTAATGCACTATTGGTGAAATTAATCTGATTAATTTAATCACAACCTCTTAAAATACATCTGACGCTTGAGTATTAATAGAGTTCATAATTTTCTATATACAGGGTTGGGATAAAGTATGGAACCAAGTAAATACCTTTAAAACGAAACGGACGATATTTATGAAATTTTGCAAATAAGTCCAATGGGGCAAAATGCAGCTGATGTACATTTTTTTGTTAATAATATACTTCCGGTTTAACCGGAAATACCCTCAATATCAGCATTTAGAGAAATCACGAGAACAAACACAAACATAAGATAAAAGATAAAATTGAGAACAGAAACAACATCATCTAGTGGACATTTTCAGTAGTACTTAAATATACCAAATATGTAACTTTCAATATTCACAACTGGAAAAAAGTAGATTTGTGGCCCATTTTGTCACGAAACCGGTAGTTTTTCTATTAAAAAGATTAAACGACCCATTAATCTCCTATTTTACTCGTTTCCTCATTGGAAACGATATATAATCTTTTTAGTTGTCATGTGAAGTTTTTTCCTATAGCTACTTAAAGAAGAGTAATTTTATATAATTTTGAGATTATTTTCTTTAGATCTAAATATGTTATTCCTTACATTTCAGGAGGAATTAAATACATATAAATGTAAAAGAAAATAAGAGTAAACTCAGCTAGAATCTGAGCAATAAATCACTAACTCTAACGAATTCACAATAAATATTTTAAAGTTTCAAGAGTTCTTAAATATAATTTTATTGAAAGCAATAAAAACGAAAGTAAGAATTTCCTATCACAATAATTTCAGATTTTATAGAAATATTTGTTGAATATAGTATAGTTCATCATGACTGCCTTTTGGTTCACCTAAAAAGAAATGTGTTTAACATCTTATCTTGTACATTTAAACTTTGAAAGAAAAAGGAATATAAGCTGATTTGAAATACCATAATTCAATACATATGGAAAATATGACATTTCAATAATTGTTTATTGTGCAATTAATTACATCGCAAACTTACTACAAAAATACAGTGATTTAATTTATTATTTGCAGAAAGCATGAGTATGACAAAAATCTAAGATGAACAATCACAATCTAAACCTGTCTAAGAAAAAAATTTATAACATACGTTTATCACTTATAAAAATATTTCTTCCCACATTTTTCTTTTAATACTAATCTATAATTCCAAGTTTTTTTGTATAAATATATTTTAATATATTCTATACTGCTTATGTAAAATATTGTGTTATTTATCAAAAAATTATAAAATATGGAAATGCTTACTTTTATTCATTAGGTAATTAGTAAGTATTATTAAACAAAATTTATGTTTTGAGAAAAACAATGAGTATATATCATTTGCAATATTTTTCCATGAGATTAGTTTTTGCCTAAGTAGGATTAAATAGAAGAATCAGAAATAAACATAAAAAATGAATAACAATTACTCTATTTATCAAGTACAGTTTATTTGTGAAGGTAAGAACAATTTAACGAATAAAAATAGTACAAAGAACCTACTTTCTAAAATATAAATCCAATAACAGACTTGTTCTAATATTTCATAATTCGGGGGGTCTATGATTTTTAATTTTTCCTTGAACATGTCCTGTTCATTTTTTAGAAAACGGTGTATTTTACTTTGTGATAAGTTGCGACAACCCCTTACACAGCTCTTCTTCATTCGTTTGTCTGGCATACCACCTATAATCTTCGCAAATTTTTCTCATTTGCATTTTGTAAGTCATGAAACTTATATGACATAATTATTTTGAAATAAGGAAAAGTTTCATAATGAAAATCGCCTTAAAAACTACAAATAACAAGATGCACTTATTTACTCTCTCAAATGTTAACAAATCGGTTTAAAACAAACTGACATTAATATTTTTTTTTTATAATTTACTTTGTTTTGATTGGGAAAATTGTCTTTCTGACATAGTACATGAAAGAATTAAAGAACTTTGTTTTGATTCCGTTTCCGTAACCTAACTTTCTGTATCGGGACTGTGACGTTTAGAACGTTTATATAAAAATATTGTTCTAATACTTTATTTTAGGTGGAGTTGTGGGATTGCCAATTTATGTTTGATAAAGTAAGGTTATGTTGTTATTTGTTTGGTAGTTTTACGTTATGAATTTCACTCGATTGGAAAAAATATCCGACTGATGCATTTCGTTTATATTGGTTTGTCGGTTTTATTCTAATATATTTCTGATTACTTATAGTTATGAAGCTTTAAATTTTGATACATGGAGGAACCCCTCTAAAATAAGTAATTTTTGGTTTGTTTCATAATTGAGACAAAAATCACTGGCGTCTTAGTTAATACTTGAACTTCAGATTCAATGTAATTATAACTCAAATAATAATAAAAAATTGTAAAAATTTATAAGAATTTATACACATTTATAATATAAAAATTCTACAATACTACCAAAAACCTTAAATTTTTTGTCATTACCTTATGATAATTGACTTTCTGCCACTGCTTAATTTTATTAATAATATCATTGGCTAGATTATCTCTAATTCTTGAATGAAGATCACACCTTCTATCTGCTTCCACTAGGACTCCTTTCCATGCAGCTTCCGTGGTACCATACTCAGGCCCTTTTTCGATAGAGTCATTCCATTTCTTAGACCACGCTTTCATTGCCTTAGCATAATTTCTTTCAATTTCCGCTCTTTCATTTACTAATGAAATCAGTTCTTGGCAGAGTTTATAACCATCCTCAATACGCTTTGTCGTTTTTTTATAATTACCAGGCTCCCAAAACGAATCACTTGTGGCTATGAGCATGTTATCATCGCTATGATGAGACATTTTAAAGTTTGAACCTAAAAATTAACGAATTTCGTAATTTATGCAAACAATAAGCGTCTTTAGAATTTACAGTAATAGGGCCACAAAATTAACAGTTAGTTATCTATATTTCTAATTTATTAGAATGTATTACCTAAATCCTTAGTCTACTACCTTGTTTAAAGTGTTAACTTTGCGTACTCTTTACAATGCATTAAGTTTGACTTTAAAGCACTAATGTAAGGTAAAATAGTAAAGGCGGTTTATAATTTTTTAATTTTACTGGTCTATTTATTTATTTATTTATTAATAATTGTGTCTTATTAAAAATCACATACTTTTAATAAAATATTTCAATTATAAATGTAAAAGATACATTATACTTATCTTAAATTTCTACGATTTTTCAAAGCTTTTATATATTCGTATGACATGTTCCACTTTTCGGTATCATCAGATACAACTTAAGAAATGACAGGTATATACAGTATGATTTTATATTATAAATTTTCTACCAAAAAATATTCATTTTCTAAAAAAAATGGTTAATATTATGTATTTAATCTAAGAGGTAATCTAAAATAATTGAACTTCCAGATTTACTTGTTCATTCACATATTGAGGATATCATAGATGTTTCTTTATTTCAAATTCTTCTAAAAAATCAAATTCTAGCTTCTTGTCACTTACATGAAAGACTTCCTCTGTTGTTTCAGTTATTTTGGTAAGTGTAAGTTTGTGTTGAGTGCCAATGAAGTGTTTTGCGTAATGTGACTTATCTGTTTGTCTTAATCTATGCTCCTAAATATTAACTATATCTTATTCAAAATGTCTAATGGTTTGGCTAATATAGATAGCATTACAATCCGGGGAATTCAACTTGTAAATATCTAAAAAATTTTTTTCATTTAAAAATTTTGGATTTTACATTTATTACAAATTAAGCTACATTATTTTTTACTTTAAAAGATATTACAGAAAATGTTGGGATACATTTCGAGGGCTTGCAGAACAGTCAACTTAATTAGTTCAAGTTTTATTTTGACAAAGAATCAGGTACAAACACGATAGTAAAGTCCACGAAAAGGTTCTTACAAACAGTTTTGTTGGCTGAAGTCACCTGACAATGACGATTAAAATTTAATGTAAAAGAACCAATAGAAAACATCCAATTTTCTAAACTTTTATACAATCGGGTGCCAAATACATATATGGCCTAGATTAAAATATAGCAACAAAAGAATAAAAACAAATTAAAAAATTTAAATATTTTATATTAACTTTGAACTAAAAGCATTTGAATATATTGCTAAAATCGATGAAAACTTTTGCTATATAACACCTTCCCCAATTTTCATGAACGCATTCATCTGCACTCTTTGACTCAACATGTATTGTTTCCTGTAATGTTACCAGTGTCATCATTTACAGTTTTTAATATCGATTCGTTTTTTATGTTATTTATGTCATTATGATCTAATATTGTTGTAATTTTTAAGTTTCGAAGTTTAACATTGCATATAGAAAAGTTTAAACAAATTTCTTCACTTATATTTAATGGCGGAATGTAAGTAATCAGAATTTTACTAGAAAACTGTTGATGTGGTACTAAATTTAATGATTTAGTAAAAGCTCTGTTAATTTGAAATATTCCAGTTTTTTCTAAAGTTACTGAAATTCTTCTATTTTGAGCTCATTTGCAATTAACATTAATGAATTCTTTCTTTGGGCACACTTAAAGCCATGAGTTACCGTTGGTTAATTGAATAAATAAGGATTCTTGCATATTCATGACACATTTTTCGTAAGAATTTGGAAAGTCTCTAGAGACTGTCTACAAGTTTGCTTCACATCTCCCGTGGAGATGAGCTAGATAAATAGGTTTTGTTTGCTCGAAAATATATTTACCTTTAAGGATTACTTGACAAATCGATAATTATATAATATAATATAGAAAAAAAAACGTTTTGGTATTTTACAAGGTTTTATTAAAAAATGCATAATAACATTACTATAAAACAATCAAAGCACTAATAATAAGTAGGTTGCATGAATTACTAAGCCCTAGTGATGTGACTTCTAACGTCTAGACAGTTGTCGGCCGAAAAAATCAGTTTCAAAATATCGGGTCCAGTTTTCAGATAGAAATAGAGCCCATAACATGATTTGTTTATGTTAGTCTTCGTAATCAGAATGGCTTTCAATACCGCGACACTTATCTCTGTTTTGTCACATATTTTATTTATTTGAGAAAAAACTCTTTCGACATGTGCGTTACTTCCAGGCAGACACATAACGTATTCAATTATTATACAAAACTTCGTTAAGTGGAGATTGTTAACACGGAAGTGTTGAAATAATTCTATCCAACGATTTTCAGCAGCAACATTCTCAGCATTCCAGCTAGTGATTTTTTCTTCTGTGACATAGAAATAAGCGAATACTCGTCGAACACATTTTCGTATCTTGGCTGCTGCTAACAAACCCTTGTGTGATCAGCAAATCCATCACATTTTGTACCTAAACCAGATTTTTTATTCGATCAATTTATAACTCTGACACATTAGATTTCAATAATATACCAGAAAATCCAACAGAAGCAGATAGTTGAAATTTAAAACAACGTTTGTTAGAAGTATTCAAAGATGTATTCAGTTCTGAAAATGAATTAAAACCGTTGATCGAGAATTCCGTTTTCTTGGAGAGATAAGTAAAAGGTATACTTATACCTGTTGATGATTCCCCTACTGACTTTGTTAGTCCTCTGGTTGTAGTCCAAAAGAAAAATGGAGGTATAAGAATATGTGTTGACTTTACAAAATGAAATTAATTTGTAAAGAGGATAGTAGTGCATCCATTTAAATATCCTTGAGAGGCTGTATCGAATACTAACGGAAATCCTAAATTTTTTTCTACTCTTGACACTGTAAGTGGATATTGGCAACTATATTTAGACGAAGAAACTCAAAAGTTAACTACATTTTTAACACCTCGGGTGCCAAATCGGAGGAATACTTCTTCAATAAGAAAGTCCGATTTACCTCTAAAACACATTGTACATTTGGCAAAATGACCACTTTGATTAAATTGATTAAATGGAAACTAAATATTTCCCAACAATTCTTTAGTTGTGCGTTTATTTGAATCATTTAATGCATTGATCAGTTTAAGTACTTGTTGTTAAGATATTGTTATAGTAGCACTTGTAGAAGGTTCACTATTTTCGGTATGCGAATCTTTTTTTGGTGGCATTTTGGTATGACACGCACATTACTGTAGTAATTTCAAACTTATAAATCCGGAACAGCCTGTGAGTTCTGCCTAACAGTCAATATTATATTCTTGATAATGGTGTATTCTTCAAATAAACACAAATGTTTAGGTCATACCCGATACACAATCAAGAATATTAGCTCACTAAAACAAACTTCGACTTTAAGTAGGTAACAAATAACGTTGGGACACCAGTGTAACTGTAGGATTGATAGGGTCGAAAGCAACTCTTCAGATAAAAACACAGGCACAAGAACTTAGACCAATATATTCAATTAAACTTGAACAGTGATTAAATATAATGTCAAAAATTATATATGTGTCTAAACAAAAATAAAAACATCTCGCCAGCCAACCACCACAATATTGCCGAATGGCGATACAATAAGTAGGTTTCGCTATAACCACCGTTACAAAAGGAAACATATTTGAGTTAACCTTTACCTTTTCTACCATTTGAATGTGTTTCTGATGACCTTTTTAGTTGCACAGGTATATAAGGTTTATATTGATAAATTATCTGGAAGGCCGCTCACATGTCACTATGGGACTAGAGATCTCAATTTTCAGATGATTATCCGTGACATAAGAAAAATATTTTCAGATACAGATGTACCTTTACATTTTCGGTCAGATAATGGCCCACAATTTAGTACATATTATTTTAAGACATTTAAAAAAAAATTATACATTGCACTTCTAGCCCTATTATCCACAGAAGTAATACGCAAGCATTAGCCGGTGTAAAATCAATGAAAAACTTATTACTGAAATGTACAGTTAATGGAAACTTAAACGAGGATATTTTTTTGCTGGTTTATTGGAATGGAGGAATACACCAAAATTTGATGGATTTTCACCAGCTAAGTACTCTTTGGTCATCCTATAAGATCACTAGTTGCAATACATTATAAGACATTCTCAGAAAAATGGAAGATTAATGCAAATCATAACAAATTTTGGAGCTTGGAGGAACCACAATTGTAGTAGGATCCAAAAGATCAAATGAAAATGATTTGCTATTTATTGAAAAGGTTATAGTTTTATTATGATAGTTAATGACGGCTTTATATTTGATTAAAAAGTATTTTCCTATGAGACCTTCCGAAATTACTGGAAAATTTCTTGGAACTATATGAACGGGGTGTTAGACTTTTATGTTATTAGAAAATTGCCCGTCATTGCACTCGGGCCTGGCTCGGTTCCTGGCTCTGAATTACTTGTATGTGGTAATATGTCTTTTCCTAGATTCGGAAATTGTATGGCCTGATTTTTTGCAATATCGACAAATAGCTCGAACCTGATTAATATTTTCGGTTTTAATTCTTGTATGGCTGGCTAGTTAGGGAAGTTATTTGTGGGAACATTATTTGGAGTACTACTTTCCTTAAAATAACAATTGTTGGTGCTATGATTTGTTTTCGGCCAATTATTACACTTATTCAAATTAATTCTGTTAAAGTTGGATGCATATTTTTTGAACCCATTAAATTTTATATTTTCTTAACGACAGCTTTAATAGCTTCGTTAAGTTCTACGCATCGACTCGTTTTAATGATAAGTTTTATAGGTTCTTTGAGACCATCAACAACTGCTTTTAGAGCTGATTTTTTGTTAAGACCTTTAATGATTGCGGCTGCAGCAATGCCTTCGCTTGCAATACCCGCGTCATTTAAATTTGTTAAGTGTCGTTCGATTCTATTAGCAAAGAATCGAACGTTTTCGTTTTGAAACTGACGTTCGCTAAGCAATTCGGGTTGAATTTGTGCAATCGTTTTACTTTCTAGAAATTGATCATTTAATGCAATTTTAAGAGCATCGGGAGTGATTTTTAAGGCAACTTCAATTGAAAACACCATGCCGAAAAAAATTCTTATTCCTTTGCAAAACGAAATTCACCAAAACACATAAAAGCAATAGAAAAGAATAATAGAAGCTCACTTACGATCGCACTGCATTGATACAATTCACCCTTCACTAATTTGGCGCATCCACCGGTTGTAGCTTCAGTAATTTCCTGGGAACAATTCGCCAGCAATGTGGATTAGTCTCATCTGGGATACTTCTGGGTTTCAACGATGATACCGTATGGCCTTATTTCACCGTTGTAACGTCTCCAAGAGGGGTTAATTAAAAATTTTGCAATTTCTTGTAGGAGTTGAAGTACTTTGGGTTCACGATTTCTGCTCACCTTGGGGTATTTTAACACTCGTTGAGAACTTCGCCAATATTTTTTTTTCTTTTTCTTTAGAAAAACCACACCTGACACCATTTTTTGTTGGAATAAATTTTGAGGGCTTTCACAAGTCAAATTAAATAGTTTTATTTAGAAAAAAATAGGAATAGATAACTCAGTTACAAATGCACGATAGTAAAGCTCACAAAAAGGTTCTTGCAAACAGCTTTGTTAGCTGAAGTCACCTGACAATGACGATTAAAATTTAATGTAAAAGAACCAATTGAAAACGTCCAACAAAACTACAACGACCACTTTTCTAAACTTGTATAAAAACATTTGCCAAATACATATTTATCCTAGATTAAAATATACCTACAATAAAATAAAAATAAAATGAACAATCCAAATATTTTATATAAACTTTGACGTCAAACAATTTAAATATATTATATTACTAAAATCGATGAAATCTTTAGGTTTATTACAATGTTGTTAGAGATATAATTTTTGATATTTTATTTGAAATATTTCCATAGTATACAATAATTCTGTTTGAACTGTTTTCTTTAGGTTTTTTTGGAAATATAAGGTTAATGGCAACCTTTTCATCTTTTTTATTAATCAACCTATTAGATGTAATAGATAGTTATTAGAGGCTGCGATTTACTTTATTATATTAATTTCCCTTTTAAATTCATCTTCATTCATTGGTATTGAAAAAGCTTTATGTATCAATGAATTATAAGCTGCTAATTTATGTGACATGGGGTGATCCAAGTTAAAAGGGATAGTCATATTTGATGAGTTGGTTTTCGATAAATTGAATATTGAAGATTACAGTTTACTCTTTTAATAGTTATTTACAAGTTAAATTGCCAAGATTGTAATGCAATCCATATTGGCCAGATCCTTAGAAATTTTAAATAAGCTATAGTGAAAACTTACGAGCTTATAAATTAAAAACAGATAAGTCACATTACGCAAAACACCTCATTGACACTCAAGACCTACACTTAACAAAACAATTGAAACAACAAGAACTTTTTTTTTAGAAGAATTATAAAGAAACGTCTACGATATCCTTAACATAGAGTACTAAATGAACAATTGAACCTGGTAAGTCCAATTATTTGAGATTACCTTTTAAACTAAATATATATTATGAAGACTATTATTGGTTATAAAATTTATAATATAAAATCATACTGTATATAAGATACCTGTGTTTCTTAAGACACATCCGATGATGCTAAAAGGTGAAAAATGTAAGAATATTTAAAAGCTTTGAAAAACAGTGGAAATTTAAGATAAGTATATTTTATCGTTTACTTTTATAACGGATATATTCCACAAAGAAAGGGTAGAGACAAAATGTTTCAATATTTTTATGAACTATTAATCATTTTGAAGCTTGGGTTATGTAACTGGGAGGTTGGTTATAAGAAGGTTATGATAATAGGATATTTCGATTTCTCAATAAGGCATGAAGTAAGTTATTTGTCTTTATTAGCATTAGTATACCTAAAATATTAATACATTTTAATATGACTATCACGTTTGTAGAAAAAAATCTATGCAATACGCGTGTAAAGTAACATTTTTCATGAATTGGAATTTTGTCTCATAATCGTAAGCTCATTTTACACATTTGTTGTAGGAATAAAGTTTCATCTTTAATCCATTATTTCGATAAATTTAAATTAAATGGAAAATTATATATACAGCTTGTTATGTAGCGCTTTTCATCACGAACAAAAAATAAAATGACTTTAAAGTTAAAGAGCCCACAATCAAAACCATATAAAATCGTTAGGTTATATCATTCTGAATCCGACTAGGTGAGTAGTAATAGCCAAAAAGGTCACAACTTTGGGGTAGGCTAATTCGGCTGTTAAAAAAATAGGCAGATATTATTGACACAATACGTCTGATATTAAAAACGCACCTTTAAGGGAGGCCAATTCTGCTGTTAAAAAAATAGGAAGATAGTATTAACACAATACGTCTCATATTAAAAACGTACAGAGATTTTATATTTGATTATGAACATTTTTGTTTTCAGACATTTTTCACGTCACGTTTCAAATAACTGAATTTTCAAAATTTCAAAATTTTACCGAAATGTCTTATTGCAGCCCGATGCAAACCTTCTTTAACCTTTTATATGGCTATCAGGATTACAAAAATAATATTTTCATACATTTTCGATGTCACCTTTAAAGTAAAAAAAAGCAGCATCGGAAACGAAACAGAGCTAATATTTTGAAGACAACTTTTTTGTGGAAAAAAGCAATAACAGGTCGATTTTAATTTCAAGAACATTTTTTTAACATATCTTCAACTATATAAAATGCTTATTTTTTTTTTCTGAAAAATGTTTTTTTCCATTTTATCTACTTATGAACTTGATTTCCAAACAGACTGCTATGAGTTTTTTCTTGTCTCATTTTTTACCTTTTTTAATTGGTTACTTATGTACGTCTGACACTATAAGTGTCTAAAAAACATGTTTTTGGTATCTTACACTTACCATTCAACTACTTCCAAAAATTAGACGAATTGCTATGAAACAGTTACGTAAAATTCTTTAATATTTTTGAAAAGGCGATCAGGTAAGACGTGACGCGGAAAATTTCTGAATATATT
Source organism: Hermaeophaga mercurialis (assembly GCA_951812935.1). Lineage (NCBI taxonomy): Eukaryota > Metazoa > Arthropoda > Insecta > Coleoptera > Chrysomelidae > Hermaeophaga > Hermaeophaga mercurialis. The sequence continues at coordinate 30,895,035 of OX638364.1, forward strand.
TTTTAGTTTAAGGTAATCGAACCTATCGGGTTTATACGCTTTTGACCGTATTGCTATGTGTCAAATTTTTTGTTCGTGGGCTCATAAACTGATTATATTATGAATTGTTTAGACACTAAAGAGAGTCGAAATAGTCGTGACTTACCCTATGTATATATAATCAAATTAAACATGGTAGCTAATATCACCTGTAGGCTATAGAAAACCAGTGGGATTTTCATAGAATAAAGAATATAACCCATTAATTTCAATTTTAGTATAGATTGTACAACAACCGTTTACCAGTAATCTGAACTTGAAACTGGCTTATTTTACATAAGATTACTTAAATCTAGATTATGTGTAATTATATTTACTTCATAAACTAATTTCTTTATTTTATTTTCATTTGATAAATCAAAAATTACTATGGTACAAACAATTTTGATTTATGTATTCTATTTGAATTGGTATATTCTAAAAAATGTATTCATTTAAATATTACCCACACAATTACAAACCGTTTTTTATCTGTGAAAAGGGATAAACCAGTTCCTAAAAGAACTCTAGCTGAAATATCGGATTGGTAACAAATTTAACAAAATGCATGTCTGGGTGGTTAACAACATTAAAGTTTTACAACCAATATATTTAACATCTAATTTATAAAGTGTTGTTTTTGATTACAAAGGCAACAAAGACACAAATATGAGCTCCCAATCAGTTAATGGCATTTTCACATTAGACAACACGGCACCAACACGATATCATTTTGTATTACACACCTCACGGCATGTGTGGCGACAAGATTTTTATTAACTTTTTTAGTTTTCCCTAGGGTGTAAGGGGTGATGGTCTAATAATGCCGGCCCAAATGTCAACCTCACCTGCTCGTGTGATAATCACTGCTATCCGGTGCACCCTGCTAGATAACTGACGAGGCTCTGACGACCGAACGATCGTCGGAATAAGCGATCCACCTCCAGCTTGTCAACGGCTACGGGCGGATGAACAAGTGGAGGAAAGGGCACTCTTTTGTCCTGAGGCTGAGAAATCAGTCTTAAAGGCGGAGGAATTACTACAGTAATCAACGGCATAAGGATACCGAAGGCAACGGGAAACCACGGTATTAAAGATCGTTATGATATCCCCAGGACATTCTCCTGAAAAATATATCTGTCATGTTGAAGGAACAAAAACAAATGGCCTCCAGTCCCGGGCAGACCTTAAGTGGTCAGGAGGTGCGAAGAATCTCCCGGCTTCGATATGATAGAAGTATAAAGAAAATTGCCACCTGGAATGTAAAAACGTTATATGCAGCCGGAAAATTACAAAACCTCATCCAAGAGATGAACAGGTTAGAAATAGACGTTCTTGGAGTGAGTGAAGTGCGCTGGACTGGTACAGGAATGATTCAATCAAACGGTAAAATCTTTTACTATTCATGTAACATGAACCCGAACCATATGGGTGGAGTGGGAATTTTGATGGACGAGAGGTTACAACCATCAATTAAATCTGTTGTTCCAATTTCTGAGCGTGTTATTCTTATCCAACTGTATGGCCAGCCAATCGACATTAATGTAATTCAGGTTTACGCACCCACTGCCGAAAAGCCAGACGTAGACCTGGACCTATTCTACCAGCACGTGGACGAGGCACTGAAAGTGACAAAGTCCAATGAGATCAATATCTTTATGGGTGACCTCAACGCTAAGGTCGGAAGAGGTTCTGTGGGAAATATAGTCGGGACATATGGGCTGGGTGAGAGAAATGACAGAGGGGACAGACTAGTCGAGTACTGTCAAGAGAAAGAATTAGTAATAACGAACACATGGTACAAGCTACCTCCGCGGCGCCTTTACACATGGCGATCACCTCAAGATAACAAACAGCATATCGTACGCAATCAAATTGATTACATAATGATCAACAAACGTTTCAGAAATAGCATCATAAAAGTTACCACCCTACCTGGAGCGGATATGGAATCAGACCATAACCCGGTGTGTTCAACAATACGTCTAAAGCTGGCGAGCATTAAAAAGAAGTCCAATAAAACCCTACCAAACATAAAAGCACTCGATAATCCGGAAGTCAATCTAGAATACCAAGAACAAATTAACACCAGTATCAAAAATATTGTAATGGAGGAAGACGTAGAAAAAGATTGGACCAAAATAAAAAGTGCCTTTTGGACAGTCAACGACACTTACCTACCGAAACCCAAATTAACGTCCAAAAAACAGTGGATGACAAGCGCAATCCTAGAAATGATGGAAAAACGAAGGAAATGCAAGGTTCGAGGAGATAATGATGGATACCGGGCCTGGCAAAGAAGAATCCGACAGGAAATCAGAGCGGCCAAAGAAAAGTGGATGTCCGAACTTTGTGATGAAGCGGAACGATTCTCCCACCTTGGAGACGGTTTTCACCTCCATAAGAAAATCAAAGAAATTGCAGGAGTGTACAAACAAAAAACCATTATGATCATAAAGAACAACAGAAGAGAATTAGTAACAAACCGTGAAGATCTCCTAAAAATATGGGAGTCATATGGTGCCGACTTGTTTGAAGATAACAGACCTCCAACGTTAGCAGAAATAGGAGATAACCCGGTAGGACCGAGCATTCTGAAATCGGAAGTAGTTCACGCCATCGGAATGATGAAAAAGGGAAAAGCTCCGGGTCCAGACGAAATGTACTCCGAGACTATAAAACTTTTAAACGAAGAGAGTCTGGATGTAGTTGTCAGTCTATTCAATAACATATATGACACTGGGGAGATACCCGTTGACTGGCGGCGCTCAACTTTTATACCGTTACCAAAAAAGCAAAACGCTCAACTTTGTAAGGACTACCGTCTCATAAGCCTTATGAGCCACTTTTTGAAACTGTTCCTACGGGTTCTGCATACAAGACTATATAGAAGATGTGAGGAAGTTAGTGGGGAAAGTCAATTTGGGTTTAAAAGCGGATTTGGTACCAGGGAGGCTATTTTCAGCCTTCAAATGCTTATTCAGAACTGCCTAGATCAACGTAAAGATGTCTATATATGCTTTATAGATTACGAGAAAGCATTTGATCATGTAAGGCATAATCTATTACTGCAGTATCTGGATGATTTAGGTCTGGACGACAAAGATGTAAGAATCATACGCAACCTCTACTGGAACCAGACCGCCGAAATACGGCTACAAGATGGCAATGTGTCTGAAGAATTCCCAATAAAAAAAGGAGTAAGACAGGGCTGCATACTGTCACCAATGCTTTTTAACCTGTATGTAGAAAGAGCGTTTCAGGAGGCACTCACGGAAAGCAGCTTAGGAATTAAAGTAAACGGCATCCACATCAACAACATCAGATACGCGGATGACACGGTAATCTTAGCTGACTCAGAAGATGATTTACAAGCAATATTGAAAGCCGTAAATGATGCAAGCTGTGCTCGGGGTCTGAAAATAAATGCTGCCAAAACCAAAATTATGACAATTTCTAAAAACATCCTGCCAAAGTGCAAAATAACCATCGATGGCATGCACATAGAACAGGTACAGAAATTCAAATATCTGGGCTGCTACCTGAATGAGAAATGGGACCCGGAGATAGAGATCAAATGCCGCATAGAACAGGCGAGAGCCGTATTTATATCCCTACGTACGTTCTTAGTCGACCACAGACTAGATATTAAATTAAATTCAGGATGATAAAATGTTATGTGTGGTCTGTTCTCCTATATGGTACCGAAACGTGGACTCTGAAGGCTGCTTCGATGAACAGACTCGAGGCATTTGAAATGTGGACCCTTCGCCGTATGCTTAAAATATCATGGGTAGAGAGAGTCAGTAACGAAGAGGTCATAAGAAGAGCAAAACTAAAAGATAGGGAACTGCTCGAGATCATCAAGAAGAGAAAGATCTCGTATTTTGGACACATCATGAGAGGTGACCGGTATGAGTTTCAGCGTCTGATATTGGAGGGAAAAGTGGAAGGTAAAAGAGGCATTGGCCGTAAGAGATTATCTTGGTTACGCAACATCCGGCAATGGACTGGAATTCACGACTTTGGTGCGCTTAGAGACGCTGCGAATAACAGATATATATAAAGTTTGGAGGACGCCTACGCAGTAAACTGCACGGCACTCAAAGAAGAAGAAGAAGTTTTCCCTCCAAAAAACTTTTTTTAGTATGAAACACATTTTTCTTTTAATACTTTATATTTCTTTTCATTACTTTTCTCCCAAATAAAAGAATTTTTTTCATATAAGATCCATTCAGGTAACGATATCAAACTTAAAAGAATGTCGTCTAATGTGAAAACACCCAATATCTCTGAAACCACGTCCGAAAATGCCGCTCTACTTCCTCATTCATACAGTTCTAGTTAGCTGCTGCCAAATCGACACATAAACCAATTTATCCTAAAAAGGAACAAGCAATACTTTCCTATCCCATCGATTCTTTAAAGCTATCTGACTACGTTAAACCCGATGGAGACATTGTTGTTGCCAAAAACATTTCAAATAATAGAATCTGCATTTATCCGAACAAAGTAGAACTGGTCAATCAACTGATTACATATAATCCTATAAAGGTACGTGACCTGGATCTTTCTCTCAGAAGTCTAGTGGCTCCTGCTAAGCGAGTGGTTATTTCTAATGTATGTCCAAATATCCTTAATGACCTAACCGGAAAATGGTTCCATGGTGGAATGAGAAATGCAAAATTGTGGCACGAGACAGTAAGAGAGCACGAAAGAAATTTCGGAAAACAAGAAACCAAACAGATCTCAATTAATTTTAAGAAGCTCAAAGTTTTGAAACAAAGTAATAAAAAACTCTGGCAAAACTATATTAGCACCAGAACACCCTCCCACAAATGTCTCGCAGAACCAAAATAATCATAAGATTGAGAATGGATCACACAAGATGGACTCATCAACACCTTATGGCTCTGTACGAACACTGCAATGAGCATCTCTCCGTCAGATACTTTTTTCCGACTGTTTACTTTGCTGCAAGACGAGAAAATCGTGGACTGATAGAGAGCTTTCAGACCACACTTAATTATGCTGAATACCTTAAGAATCTATTACTGTTCCAAAAAATACCAGAATATACAAACTAATTTAATATCATTTACATGCATAATCTACCATTGTAATTGATTTGCTTTTTTATAATCACTAAAATATTGTTTATGTTTCAATGACTTATTTATTGTGTAGGGATACTACTTTAAATATACGGGACGGAGCCTAATGGAGAAACCATGAAAGAAATTAAAAATTCCTTAGGCAGGTGTATGTAGGTCTGTGGCAGCTACAATTTAAAATTGGTTATACATATACAGGATGTCCCAAATTAGGACAAGAATATAAAGTTATATTTTTTAATAGAACACTCTGTATTTTATTCTCATTTTGAAGTCTGCTACAAGAAGTTATTAATCTTTTAGTACAATAGTACAATAAGTTTTATAGGAGAGGAACACGTGTAAATTACACAATGAAGATAAGAACTAAGGTATTCTCTATCCCACCGCACTAAGCACAGATAACAAGAGCTGTTAGTACGAGAATTTAGTAATGCCATGTACAAAAAATCTATAATATGAAAAAGAAAAATATTATTTTATATTCCCATTTTAATCCCAAATGAAATCAACTTTTAATTTTTAAATAAGGAAGTACCATTTTTCAGGTCAAGTAATGTGTCCATCATTATTATTAAATCTCAAATTGGCTAAAAGCTAGCTTTTTTGAAATACCTGCTTCTTTTGAATTACACTTTAATGGTAGAAACAATTTTCATATGCTAAGCTGGTTAGGGTATCGAAAGATCAAAGTAACATATCTTTATATCAAAAGAAGGCTATTCAGATCTAGAATCCTATAAATCAGTAGCCTTTCAAAATAACTGAGAGTGGATTTTATACTCATAATTTTTAATTATAATCAATTTTATCATTTTACGCCTATTTTGGATTACAGTTAGAATCGACAACCAATGTTAAGCTGTGCAACTTATTTAAGAAGTACGTAAGTAAATTGCTCTAGTAAAAGTAAAACGTAATCTATTTTTTAAAGTGACTTTTTGTTTATCTTTAAATAAAAAAGCTATTTATTTGGATTAACAAGCGCTAATTGACAGAAGAGCCTATACAATAAATAAAATGCACTACTTTTATTGTTTAAAAAAATAATTTTGCCCTTAATTAGTATGATTTTAATGAAAAATTGAATTTTTAATTTTTGTCTACAGATTCAGAGCAAATATTAAATCCTATACACGAATTCATGTGAGCGTACGTGAAAATGTTATGAAAAAGCGAGAATGCATTACAATTTCCTGTTTAATATCTTGAAGTGGGCTATCGGAGTTGGGACCATCGTTTCACTCAATTCGATAGTCATAATTGTACCTCTAACACAGCAGAGTATCCGGATTCTTTTACTCATTAATATTTCTGTCTAAAGAATTTCAAAATCTCTCTCAAATTACACAGGCTCGATTGATTTATGTTTATCATACATAGAGATATTGAAAATTCCTTTGACAGGAGTATTTAAGTCATTGGCATCTACAATTTGTTAGACTTATACAGGACATTCCAGGTTAGGGTAGCAATATAAAGGTATATATATTTTAAGTGTACTAAAAAATAATATCAGTTAAATAAGAGTTCTTAAATATATTCTTGATAGTTTTAGATACGTTTCACTTTTTTCAAAATGCTGCCATGATACGTATTGAAGAGTTTAAGAAAGTTGCATTTCTTCCTCTCCAGCCCGTAGGCAATTATCGCTAAAGTGAGTTCTGCCATGTAATATTAGGATATAAGTAAGTTTATTTAAGGTTTTCTTTGTCGCTTTTACTTGAGTTTAGATCATTTCCAATTAATTAATTATATATTTTATTCAATGACAGTCAAGAACGTTCAAGAAATGGCGTTATAATTTTTTGACACGTAGAATTTTATTCTCTATATTATTTTCTGTATCATTTGTATGTCTATGTCAATATTTATAGTTTTTTTAAATAAGTAGTTATAAGAACACTATGTCCAGTTTTTTAAAATTATAGGTATGTTTTTCAGGGATATCGAGCTAGTGCCTATTATTGACCATCTATCTATAAGCCACGCGAGACTGCAACTAGCCGTTTTACCGCTAGAAACTTTAGAAGGTATGTGTAATCTGTTTTATTAATGATTATTTTGAGGTTAAGATAACTTTGTCATTATATCTTTTGCAATTACACAAACCTATCTAAAATCTAATTTTTGGGCTAAATTGATGTTACTCCACTGATTAGATCACTGCCTAATTATCAATTAAATAACACTTATGCAAAAAAATAAGGTCAATTGAAAAGGAGAGCAGGGTTATAGAAGAGAAAAAGAGATTAAGACAAATTTTCAAAACGAAAAAATAAAGTATAAAATTATTGTAAAAATTAATACTACTTACAGACAAGATAATCTGTATATAAATACAAAATTTAGGTATTAGTTTTCCCATAATGTAAATTCGATTTTATTTTAATTTTTTTCTATGAGTTGGACATATAAAAGAATATTTCAGCTTACTGATCAACGGTCACTGTTATACTGGAAAGTATCGTATAAGTAATACAAATAATTCAGCAATAATGTTTGACTCTTCAACACAAACAATCGAACTCCTAGTTGAAAAGCCGTAAAGATTTGCATTTTCTGAAAATTTATTTTGTTTTTTTATTATTGTAAAAATTAATACTACTTACAGACAAGATAATTGTCTGTAAAAAAGGGTCATGTTGGAAAGAATGGGATTTTGCTGATTCTGTGTCTTTTTTTTAATCCATTATTCTTTTTTTTAAATTGTTTTATAAAAAAAACTTAAAAAAGGATAAGTTATTTCCCACAGGTTATGGGCCCAGATGAATTTGAAACTGTAATTCGTCTGAGAGAGGATAACATTTTACACGTAGTTTTCTATTTTTGGAACATTCCGTTTATTTTTCCTTAGTCAAAAATGGCGGAAAATTCAACCAGTTTATGGGGTTAAAAATGTTGGTCGGTAGAGAAAACTTTAATAACTGCAATTGTGGAATGTAAATGGTCCTGATTTACGAAAATTTGTGGCGTTGCAGAGAGGTAACCTGCAGAATAGATCATTGGCAGAAAAAGGTGCGACCAAAACGCATTAGCAAGAATACGTCTTATAGTTTAACATACCGCTTAAGCTTAAGTACGGAGTCCATTACGACCGATCGGCACGGCACGGAACAACAAATAATCCGTTTGTAACGGACCGTACGGCATAGGTTGTTTCAAAATAAGCCAGTTACCATGGAGAGCTGTTTGAAGATGAAGTGGTGGATGTTGCTGTAGCGTGTACTGTAGAAAAACGCGTCCGGAGGCGAATACATCGATATTGGATTCACCAAATATTTACCATACTCCTCGGTGAATTTTATCACCTTTTTTCAGAGCTTCTCAAGGATGAAACTAAATTCTTTTTGTATTTCCGAACGTTTTCACCAACGTTTTTCCAGCATTTGAGCATCCACCAAGTGAAAACCAAGTACAGCCCATTCGGAATTCAATTAGTATTGAAGAACGTCTGACAGTAACTCTTAAGTGAGTAAATACTTGTCTGATATGCAATAATGGTTTGGTGGCAAACTATAATTGTGTATTAAACCTATTAAGATGATTGAAACTATTGAAGATCTACGAGGGTGGTCCGATAAGTACTTAGCCTCACCGCCCGATGGCGCCACTATCGTAAGAGAAATATACTATCGTGTAGTACATTCTCGTAGACGGCTACTGTCAAAATTTCAGCCGAATCGGGCTCGTAGTTTTGTTTTGACAGCGTGTGGAAGAGGGCGTGTCCGTGGATTTTAGAAAAATGGAAAAGAACAATATCGGTCGGTGATTCGATTCTTGTTTTTGGAAGGGAAATCGCGCAGCGAAATCAAAGAGCGCTTGGATGCTGTGTACGGTGACTCTTCTCCTTCGATGGCGACTGTCAAAAATTGGTTTAACGAGTTTCAACGTGGTCGAACGTCGGTTTTTGATGAGCCACGTCCAGGTGCTCCGAAAACGGCTACCACGGAGGATAACATGACAAAAATCCACGATCTCGTTTTGGCAGACCGCCGATTGAAAGTGCGCGAGATAGCTGAGACAGTAGGCATCTCAAAAGACCGCGTGGGTCATATCCTGCATGACATTTTGGGCATGAGAAAGCTGTCGGCGCGATGGGTGCCGCGATTGCTCACTCCGGACAACACGCGCAACCGTGAGACCACTTCAGAGCAATGTTTGACGCTGTTTAAGCGCAATCCGAAGGAGTTTCTGCATCGTTTCGTGACCGTCGACGAAACATGGATCCACTGGTACACACCAGAGACCAAGGAACAGTCAAAACAGTGGACTTCACCCGGCGAACGTGCTCCGAAGAAGGCAAAGACTGTCCTATCGGCCGGAAAGGTGATGGCCACTGTTTTCTGGGATCTATATCGACTACCTGGAGAAGGGCAAAACGGTCACAGGGCTGTACTATGCCGAATTATTGGGCCGATTCGACGCCGAATTGCAGAAAAAACGGCCCCATTTGGCGAAGAAAAAAGGGCTCTTCCACCACGACAACGCACCGGCTCACATCTCCGCCGTCGCCACGGCCAAATTGGTCGAATTGGGCTACGAACTGCTTCCCCATCCACCGTATTCTCCAGATTTGGCCCCATGCGACTTCTTTTTGTTTCCAAACTTGAAAAAGTCACTCGCCGGGCAGAAATTTGAGTCGAATGAGGAGGTCATCGCCGCCACGAAGGCTTACTTTGCAGACCTCGAGAAAACATATTTTTCAGACGGGTTAAAGAAGTTGGAGCATCGTTGGGTCAAGTGTATCAAGCTAAAAGGAGACTATATTGAGAAATAAATCGCCACTTTTCCAAAATTTTCGTTTTTCTTTTGTAGGCTAAGTACTTATCGGACCACCCTCGTATTATTTCCTTAACATGCATGAATAACGATTTTCGATTTTAGTACTTTAGCAATATTTCGTTTCATAATAAAAATAGTACCTCTTTTGATTTCACTATATTAACTGAAACGACAGTTACACTTACAAAAAAAATCTAGTTTGTTTTTAAAAGAATGTTTTTCATATAAAAAGACATGTATATACATAATATATGCTTATACAACTACTAATATTGGTTGCTGTCTATACTGCCATGAGAGAACGTCACAGTGATTTCGTGGTGCATTTCTACAGTAGTCACTATTAGTGGTGTTAAACGATGCCGTTCGGGAAATTGTATATTGCTACTGTGCTCAGAGAAAAATTGAGAGGAAGCTGTTGACGACTGTTGAGAAAATTGAGGCAACTGGTGTGTTATCTGTTGATGGAAAGATGATGAAAGAGTGATATTTTTTTGTTCATTATAATTTCGGATTTCATAATAATTAACTAATGCGGCGATTTAACCCGTGATAGCAATCCGACTGGATACCGAAAATGTGTACACAACATCCTCCATGGCTTAAAAAAAGTTGTCAGTGCATAACTTACAGTGGGAACACTTTCTTCAATACGTCTCTTTTTCTTTTGTTCCAGATAATTCTGAAGAATTGTACCAGCGGAAGGTTGTGTTGTAGTTGCGTTCCTTTTTTCAATAGGAGTCTGACCAGGCGCATTTGAATGTGATGGTGGACGAAGTGGTGTATTGTTTGCCGCATCTATTGCGATTTCGGATATTGCACCAGTTTCATCGTTGTCCTCGTTATTACTAAATTTAGTAGCCATGATGTTATGTGTATTTTCAATTGTCACCGAATCAGCAAGACTCTGAGAATCATAATTGACTACTTCTTTCTACAGGTATGTTTGAGATATTTTCTCTTTCTCCAATATGCGATATGATAAAAGACACGATTTCTTCATATTTCCAAGAACGCTTGTATTTAGCTGCCTGTCCAGATGTGTAAGATTTTCTGAAACTATTTCGAAGAGCAATCCATCTTTTTCGACACATTATTGCTGAAAAAGAATACTGCTCTTAAATACATATCATATTTCAAACAATTAATATTTTAATAGATATTGTGCAATTGTACATATATTTCTATTGTTTCAGGTATCTCGGCCATGTAAATTCATTTAGAACGTTGTCGTTCAGCTACCGACTAGGAACAGTTCGAACCATCGTTTATGAATCGATTGAAATGATTTGTGAAAAGTTATTGCTTATTGTTATGCCAACCCCAACATCAGAACAGTGGCTAAAAATTGAACGGGAATTCTACGAAATTCGGAATTTCCCGAATTGCTGTGTTGCCCTAAACGGTAAATATATAGTAATTGAGGAACCTCCTAAAAGTGGGAGAGTTAGAAGAAGAGGAGTTTGTCTTTTGCAAAGGCTTCCTCATATTGGGGGTAGGACTGCATTCGACGATCAAATTGTTCGAGAAGTTTCACAAAGCACTGTGTTTCTCCGAAAGGAATTTTAAGTTATCAATATGAATGTATTTATGCTGGAAGGACATGGATGCTGACGAAGTAGACCCCTTTTTATGTCAGACACATTATTAAATGCATAGTCATAGTTTATAAAATTACCTCAATGATATGGCAATAACTGAATAATAAACATTTTCCAATCACTAAAAATTCTATATTCAGTCGTGAAGGTGTCATTATTAGTACTTTTACATTTAGAGATTATCTTCTGCAAAGATAAAACCGAGTGGCAAACTGCAAGAGCTAGTGCAGAAAGCGATTAGAAACCAGTGGTGTACAGGAACTTTACTCACGGTTTGCTCCTCCTATAAAACAATAATATTACAAATAGCTTTCCTCCTTACCTGTCCATGTACCAAATTTCTCGAATATTTGTTAACATGAATTGTCTTTCTTCCTATTATCGTGGTAACTAGAATTGAAGGCATCATACAACCAAGGATAGTCGCGCACTGCTTCTGACCGTAGCTCGTTGGTACTCATTTTCCCGATTGTCGGAACACAACTGGATATTGACCGTTTGAGATAAACGGAAAAAATGCCCTTTACGGCATTCAGGATGTTCTGTTGCGTTGCCATGCCGTGCTAAGCCGAACCGTGCTCGTATTAGACTGCGCTTCACTGCAACCAACATTAAAGAGCCGAGCCGTCCGTCCATAATGGACTCCGTTCTTTATCCTTATATTCAAACTTCAATAACAGCAAAAGAAGCAAGGGACAATTTAAATAATGCCTATGAAGATAAGGGGTTGTCTAAAAAGTTGTGTCTAATCCTGAAATTGGAAGGAATTTCCAACAATAGAATCTTATGTAAATGAGGCCGTTATTAACATAAAAATTAGATGGCATGCAGCAACCAATTGATGCTGATCGATGTAAAAGATAAAATACACTTATCTTAAAATTCAACGATATTCCAAAACTTTTTTAAATATTCTTATGACAATTGTTTCACTCTTTGGCATCGTCAATTTCTTATCATACGATGACAAAGGGTGAATTGTCATAAGAATATTTAAAAAGTTTTCTCTAATACTGTAGAATTTTAAGTATCAGGTGTGTCTAAAAAATTTGACGTGGGCATGCAGTAACCTGTCTAGACCTGCCCTTTGTCAGGATTTTCATGAGGCCACTAAAACAGTATTGTTGCATTCATTTCAAGAGATTATTGCGAGTTAGGTGCGTTGGAAAGCCGTAGATCATCGACTTACATTAGATAAAACGGCGACAGAACCTATCAAAGTGTATGGGCAGAATGCTGTGAGCAAAAAATGTGTAGCGAGCAGAACAGCGGAAAACATTGATCGCATGCAAGTGTCGCTAGCAAAAGATAGGCGATTAATTCTGCGATTAATAGTAGAAGTGGGTATTAGCAAAGACACAGTGGGAGCCATCATTCATGAACATTTGTGTAAACGCAAGATTTGTCCACGATTTGTGCCGCATATCCTAAAAGAGGATCAAAAATCAAAATGTTCTGCAACCAGTGGCGATTTTATCGATATGTGTGACCAGGATCCGGTGTTACAGAGGGCGAGACTTGGTGTTACCAGTATTTCTCCGAAACAAAAATATAGGCAATGGAATGGCGGTCAGCTTTTCCCTAAGACAAGCAAAGAGCCGTGTGCAAAAATCAAAAGTGAAGGCCATGATGATCCCATTTTTCCATCGGAAACGGTGAATGTCTCAAACGTTTGTTGCAACGTATCCGGCGTGTTAGGCCACAGATGATAAAGAATGGAAATTGGATATTACTGCATGACAATATACCATCGCAGGTAAGCATTCTTGTACGCCAATTTTTAACTCGCGTGGCGTGATTATTTTGAAACACCCACCCTACTCTCACGATCTTGCTCCTGCTGATTTTTTTTGTTCCCTCGGCTTAAGGCGACTTTGAAGCGATCACGGTTTACAGACGTCAAGGAGGTTCAGGATGGTGTGACATTTGTTCAGAACATGGTTCCAAAAGAGGACAGTTTCCAGAAGCTATATGAACCATTCCAAAAGTGCGTTGTCTCTGATAGAGATTACTTTGCCAATAAAATTATGAATTTTTAATATATGTTTTTGTGTTTTTCTTAAACCATTCACCGAACTTTTTAGACACACCTCGTATATTTTATCTTTTAAATTTATAATGGATAGATTCCATAAAGTAAGGGTAGAAACAATAATAATTGATGATGGGTTTCTGCCAGTTATAATTAATGCTCAGTGGACTCGCAGTCGATTATGATCCCATGGTTATGGCCATTGAGAACTCGTTAACAAAAGTCAGGAATGATTTTGTGAAAACCAAATTGTTGCGGGATGACAAATATAGAAAAGACACACAAGAATCTGTCTTTTGTTGAAGAAAAAGTTAACAAATAAGAGGTATAAAATGTTTCCGTTGTGGTACAATCGGTCATTATTAAAATCAGTGCAAATACTTTTAGAAGATAAAAAGAAGAATTATAAAGAAAATAGTGATAAGTAAACGAAATTCCAGATTTCGGGTGCAACGACACATATGACTTATCAAAAAGAATATTTACTGGAATGTCAGAAAAAGAGCAATCGTAGATCACAGTGTAATAACCAGAAAGTGTCAAGTTTTGGTATTGGCAAGACAAAGGTTTGTACAACAAATCGTCTGAAAACGATATCTGAAATTGTACCAGTTTTAAGAACAAACCTTTTATAGTGAGTAAAATGGTTGAAAACGACCATGCAGTAGTTTTTGATAAAACAGGATGAGAGAGCTATGATGTAGATGATTTTTAAGTAAGAGGTGATATTGCTATGAGCGCCAATAACAAAAATGGCCTATACGAATTGGATGTTTTTTCAGAAATTAGTGAAGAATGTATTGTCTGTCAGTCTGGTAAACAACCTTTTTTTTTATAAAAATATTTCTGACAACTTTTGGGTATTACTGAACCAATTTTGATTTTAAATGACATCAAAGTGCACAAAAGCCTGTATCAAATCCTGCATATGATAATAGGACAAAACATATAAATATTAAATATCATTTCATTACAGTAGTTCAGAGAAATAAAATAAAATTAGGTTGTATTCGAACTAATGAAATGTTAGCTATTTTTACCAAGGGACTTCCTGGTCCAAAACAGTGTTTTTGTATTATGATTAAGGTATTTTTTTTAATATCACTGGATTTATTTAACACATTATTTAATTAAATAAATATGGCAAGATAAATAGCACTTATCTTGAATTTCTACAGTCTTCCAAAGCGTATGTATTCGAGTCTAGCTAGGTTTCGATATATGACAATACCATTTTCCAAGACAGAAGGAAGTTTGACAGATCTTTTTTAAAAACGTAAATAAATTTCATGTCATAAACCTGACAACCAATTCTTTTTCTAAAATATAAAAATGAATAACACAATGGAAACAACAGTGGAAGTACTTCATTTAAGTGACAAAAAAGAAGAACTTGATTTTTTGGGGGAATATGAAATTAAGAAACACCTAAAATATCCTCAATATATAGTATTGAATGAACAACTAAACCTGGGAAGTTCAATTATCTTAGATCACCTTTTGAACTAAATAATTCTAACCAAATATAATTTTAGAAAAAGAAGAATATTGCATCATAATGATTGTTTGTCGGGTTTATGACATGAAATTTATTTGTTTTTAATCTGTCAAACTTCTTTGTGTCTTGAGAAGGGTACTGTCAGATAGCGAAACCTAGGTTTTGTCATAATTCAGAGGGGGTAATATTTTTATACCATAACTTGTAAAATTAAGAATAAAAATCGGTCTGCCTCAGATTTTTCTCCAAAAGTTCACAATAACGTTAAAAATGAATTTATTCCATACATATGGGCCGAATTGTATTATAATTTTGATCAGGTGTTTTAGTAACCCCAGAAACTAAAATTTTGTAATATCATCACAATATGCAGGGTGAGTCATAAGTAACGGCTCAAATTGTAAGTGTATGTTCAGAAGGCAAAAGTTAACAATACTAGGTATAAAATCGTTCCTTTCTGAGCAACAGGGCGTTACAAAAATAAAATATTTTTTTTCGGATCAGATGCCTTAAAATTAAGGTAGAGCAATTTTTTTGTAGCGACAAACAAGAATATGGTATTATACTTAAGTTACCTCGTAGATGTCGCCACATACGCCATAGTAAACAGAAGAAATCCGCCATAAATTTCTTGTTACTCAATAATTTACAACTTTAATATTTAATTTGAAAACCTTGTATAGAAAAGGTATGCTTTTTTGATCTTCAAAATATTAACGTATATTAATGTATAGTCGTCGCAATGTTATAACCGCAAAGTTTAATATTCTTCTAATTAAAAGAGATTCATAAAAAACGTTTAAATAATTAATGCCGTGTTCTCATAACTCTACGTAAATTTGAAATATTATAGGGGTGGTTCATAAAATTAAATGAAACAAATATTATAAAGCAATAATACAACATTTGTTTATTTTAACGGAAGATATGCTAAATCAATAATAAACGTAAATTATACAAAGTGTGGTATACATTCCACAGTAGTAAGGACGTTACAGATAAAGTGAAATTTATTTTTGTGTGGCGATTAAAAATTTCAGGCCTATTGAAGTTATGGGATGTTTTAAAAAACGAGGGTTATTCAATTTTTTATAACAGAAATTTGAATTAGGAGTGTCTAGAATTTTTTTGTCATATTAGAAAGTTTTAACGCAAGAAATCCAACACCTATCCAATTTTATATGGCGTTTAAAAATAACTGCCAAAAAATATTTTGAACAATAGTTAAGCACTAATTGTCTGGAAAAGTTCAGCAATTACGTTCCATTTTTCCTCTGGTAGCGTCCCTGCTTGACACGATATGAATAGGAAATTTTGGGGTATTAGGACAGCATAAAAAGACGTTTTTCTTTGTAACGATTTCCATACAGAATATTTTATATTTATGTATGTAAGAATGAGCATTTATTATACTATAAAATTCGCAAACAGAAATTACATTGGGAGGATTGTCGTAACTGTCTGAGCCTTGAACCACTTAAATACCAAATCTAAGAAACAAACAGTTAATTCAATATTAACAAAATCCGAATGTGAAAGTAAACGCAACCTAAATTAACAGTCGTCAGCGCATGAAATAATTTTCAAAAGAATCATGTCGAGAAAACTCTCGCAAGCCAGTGGAGAATCACAATACACCATAAAGTCATTTTAAAGAGAAGTCGGAGAAAAACCTGCCCGAGATACTAAAGTCATCAAGAAGAACAGAAGAATTATTTATACAACACATGGAAATCAGCGGCGAGGCAGATGAGCAAGAAGGACTGGGAGGAAATTGTCATGATGGAAATTGATGCAGAAAAGAACTCGATTTAAACAACCAAAAAAATGAGCTCTAATCTAGAAAATATAATAAAGTAAAAGGCGCGAACAATAATATAAAGCAAAAATAAGTTCATATTGTTCTTATGCGATAACGAGCATGAAATAGAAGTAGACAAACCCCAAGTAGAAAACACCGAAACTGTACCGAAGCAGACGACCAAATAGCATACAACTACTTAAATAAAAAGAAGTATGTCGTCTCCCGATTGTGGTCGAGGGTATAAAAAAAAGCATAGAGAAATCAAAGAAGTTAGTAAAACAGATAAAGGTCTGTACACTAGAATATGAGCAATTTCACTATATTCTATAGAAAATAAAGAGGGACAGTTACTTACTTTCGAGCTAGTGGGTGCAACAATGAGGAAATAACATTTAATTTACCATTTAAAAATAGTATATTGGAGTAAATAGAACTCTCACTTTAATCAAAATGTTCGTGATAAACATACATGGCTCAATTTAATTGTTTAAACTTTGGTAAGTAAAATAAATCCTTAAAATAATAATTTGTAAATAAATAATTCTTCAATAACTTTGTAAAATAATTCTCAAGTCACTACTTTACACCCTCTATAAACAGGTGGACACAGAAATTAAATCAATGTACTGACCTTAGGTATGGCTGCTAGAAGAAAGTATCTACCGGGCTGACAGATTAACAGGATGGAGCAAGCAAAAAGCAGGCAGTTATGGTAGGACGGGCAGCAGCAGAGCTCAAACGAGGCAACCAGTGTCTCTACAAAGGGGAGAAAGATACTCATCAGGTATAAGCAATAATTAATTAAAGTAGATGTTATTTTAAATATCCTGTGCAGATAAACTCAAAGAAGCAGTAGGATCAGTTAAAGGTGTAAGTAAAAAGGCCAAAACAAGACAATAGGTACTATACTATATACTGTATATATTCGTTAGAGAAACTATGGAAATAGAAAAATAAATGGGAGAACTTACCAATGGTGATGAGTGGCCTTTAGTGAAAGTTAAACTTATCCAAGCTAATGCACAAGTTGCTTTTATTAACTTTGACAAACATGTTTCCTAATAAAACTAATTTCATCGAATTGGAATGTTATGAAAATTTTTCAAAAATAAAAGTTATTTATGCAAGAAGAATTTTTACATTCCCTAAAGATTGTGATAGGTAAGTTACATTTTTATTTATAATAAAGAATTATGTTTAGCTGACATGAACAATACTTAATTCCTATTTATACTACACAGTAAGCAATTGAGTGTTAAAATTCAAATTCCAAAAGTGGTACATTTATGTCCACTTTCATGAATTGAATTTTACTAGTTCTTAATGATAAAATATTGTCAAAAAGCATATTTAAATTTATACTAAAAGTATATTCTTTAAAAGCGACAAATCCATATATCCTAATGCGTTTGAGAAGTTGAAAACCAAATTTGCTATGTAATTATTTAGTGCTACAGTCTCTAGTTGGGTGAATTTATTATGAAAATGGATCAATTATTTCATATTTTAAATTCATCTAATACTGTAGTTCCGAAAAAATACAATACAGCATATCAAGAAAATCTTTTCAATGAATGTTTGGACTTATTGAATAAAATAAAAGTTTTTGATAATGATAATAAAAATATTGCAAATAAAATGTTTTAAACTGTGTCAAAATTTCAATTAGAAGTATACAAAATGTATTACAAGACATTAAAATTATGGGATATGATTATTTATTGACAATGCGTTTAAACCAGGATTGCCTAGAAAACTTCTTTGGAACCATTATGCAACAAAATGAAAATTGTATAAATCCTACTCTCCGATTCAGAGCCAAAGATCGTTTAAAAAATTAATATATTTAAAATTATTTCATTCCGGGACAGATCCTGATAACAATAATGAAAATGATGATGATAATTAAAATGATAATCAAAATTATGATGATAATCAACATGATGATAATAATGATGGTGATGATGATAATAATAATAATAATAATAATAATAATCATAATAATCATAATAATAATAATCATAATAATAATAATAATAATAATACTTGATTGGTCTAATCAGAATACAAAATTAAAGCAGCGTGATAAATATGGTAAATCAGGTACCATCAATATCTTGTTATATTGGAATATGGGTAATAGTAGTTTCAAATTCTAGGATTACTCCAAGTGGAACGTAGTTACGGGTACCCAATTCTAGTTTAACTCACAGTTTACTATGTGTTGCGATTGAATCTGTAACGATTCATTGCCAGAAATAATGGCCCCGCTTTACAGATATAGCACGGTTTAGAGGACTCATCCACATTTTAAAATTAAAACGTTATTTAAGATTATCCCTCATTAAATGTATATGGGTTCATGCCCGAAAAATAGAAACTTCTGACGAAAAGTAACTTGCCGAGTAAAACATGTTTGAATTTTAAACACTGAAATGTGTTTACATAGCAATTCATCTGGAATTTAAGAATAAAGGCAGCAACATGATTCATACAACGATATAACCAAAATTTGTATCTAGTTGATACGTTTTAAACACGCCTTTTCATTATTATTTTTATTAAGATATAAAACCCAATATTTTGTGTTATATGTCGTTTTTATTTCCATATTTTTTTTGTATTTTAGATTATGATATAACACTTAAAAAACTCTTAGAAGTTAATACATGAGCGACTACTGGGAATCATTTTACTTATAATAAAGGTGCGATTCTTTAGGATTAAACCAAAAAGAGTCGTTCTTGGTGTCGAATTATTTGTCCATAAAATTATATGATATCGTTGTAATTTTTAATAACACCAACTTGGAAGAAATTCTTTTTTAAAGAAGAATATTCAGAGATATAAAAAACGACAAATTCATAAAATTCGTCATAATGTACTTTTCTTCAGGCACAAGATTACAAATGTTCTTTTGGTAATTTATAATGATGTGAATGTTGCTTAATGAATATAGTTCATTTTTAATTTTAAACGCCTGCTGTCTAATAACCATTGAAGGTGAAGAAAAACCAATAATACACATCCCTATTTTAAATTTTAATGTAATTTCTTTTGTATACAAGTGAGCACACATTTTGACTTCTTAATTACTTCGGATATTTCCCCTATGACAAAGGAAAATAGGGACATGTAAATTGCTTTTTTTTAATATTATATTGCATTATTAGTTTTATTAAATATTGTGATGAATAGAGCTGAGTTTTATCGAATTCAAGATATTACTTCTTTTTCTTCTTCGATTTGGAGACCTCAGCTACCAGTGCTCTTCATCCTGTATTTTCTTGTTTCTTCAGATACTTGAGTTAAGTTAATTTCCTATGGTTATGTGGTAATGGTGATTATGACTATTATTAGTAATATAATGAGTTCTTTCAAGCAATGAATACGTTTGACATTAGAAACACTTAAAAACTGGAGATACACTTAATATTGTCACTACATATGAATGTGAACACTAAATCATGCAACGGAAAAGGGCTTGTAAACATTATAAGATAGCTTTAAAGCATTATGAAGAATTTGAATATTAACCCTATACATATAAAGGACAGTTCAACAATTATTAAATAAATCTTCGTCTTTCTCCACAGTCACGGAGGTCTGAAGGCACAATATTGATTTTATGTAGATGGGCATCTCTTTTATGGATAGATCAGTGAAAGATGAAAACCATAAAGTTCATCTCGGGAATTTATTTATTGAGAGTATAAATTGCTTTTGAAAAGGCTGACTGTTTAGTATGACTACCATTTCTGCAGTATCGTTCTTTTGATAGGGTCAAACTTGGTGACCACCCCACCATTTACCACATAACTATCTTATCAAGTTAATAGCTTTTGGAGCCTTGCAAGTGATTAGCTCTATATGTGCTTTCCACTTAAGTTGCTCGTCAGAAATAGGGATCAAATATGTGTAAAGAAATTTCCAGTTAATGGGTAGTCCGTTAATAATAATGGGTGAGACGAGAGTAGATCTATTGCTTTTCTTGAAAAGTACAGCAGCCCATTTTTTGGGAGAGCAAATGTTAAGCCGTTAGAAGATAAATGAAGATTAATATTTATAAGAGCATTGTTAAGAGGCCTCGATTTTTATGGATGCTGGGAGCAAGGAATGTACATGATTTCACGAGATATTAAATAAAGCGCAATTGAATGGAGAACGCTGAGGTACTCGCCTTCAAGATACGCCAGAGCATGTAAATTCATTGCTATTAAGATTTATAAAAATGTTTCGGTCTGATAAGAATTAAAATGTAAGGTCACAAGTATCTTGAGAATAAGTTTAGAGCATGAAACGAGGGGTAAACAGAGGATAAAAGTTGTAGGCGCTTTTAATGTCGAGAAATACAACAATGGGGTTTTTGAAATGAAACGAGATGGTACACAAAGTCAGATGCCACAATAAACTGGTTTATTAAAATAAATAAATAAATAAGTAAATGACGACTAGTTTCAGCCTAGCAGGCCAACTTCAGGTTTGAAACCATTTTTATAGTGAGGCAAGAAGAAATTACGTATAAGTAAATATAATACCTAATCTATAGTTAAATCACAAATATAACTGAACTCCTCAGAATAAGAAAGTTGTCACAAATTGCGATGATAGACCATAAATTAGATGCTATGCTCGTCACTGATGCAAGCATATTGCAACACAAAAATCAGGTATATATAAGCTTAATTGTAGTGAATGCAATGCAGCCTACATCGGTCAAAGTGGCCGCAGATTATAGGCACGCTTAAAAGGACATCTTTATTACATCAATAAGAACACAAATACCATTAATACACCTTCTACCTTTGGTAACCACATCGTAAAAGAAAAGCACAATATGAGATTTCCACATAATTGCAGTAAATGCTCCAAAATGAATCTATTGGAAATGCTTGAAATCATAGAATCGTTAAGGAGCAAGAACGAGACTTGTCTTAATGAACAACTTCATTCTGAGGAGAACCTATTGTTCTTAAACCTTCCTTTTTAATCCATAACCTACGAGGGTTGCTATTTATGTATTGAGAACTGGCAACACCAGTGTTGCCATGTAAAATCTGAAATCTATCATTACCATCTTAAAGTATGACATTTTTGACAATATACGTACTGAGAACATTTTGACGTGCGAGTACTATTTGTGTTGTTTACAGTAAGTTGAAAATCTCATCTCGGCCAAAAAATGGAATTAACTCGAAAATTTTCGAGCTATGATTTATTATGACTTTCGACGTGGTGTAACTCAAGAACAATGCATCAATCAACTTAAATCAACTTTTGGCGATGAAGCACCATCCAAAGCCAGTGTATATCGCAGGTACACTGAATTCAAACGTGGCCGTAGTTCGCTCACGGACGAAGTTAAAGAAGGTCGTTCAAAATCGGTCGATGTGCCGGAAAACATCGATGCTATGAGAAAACTAATTGAAGAAGATCGTCATGTAACATACCGTGAAATCGAGGCATGTTTAAGCATTAGTATGACTAGCATACATAAGATTTTGCACGAACATTTGGGTGTTCGGAAGCTATCTGCACGTTGGATTCCACATTTGTTGACAGATGCTCAAAAAAAGGCTTGTGTCGATTGGTGCCGTAAAATGGTTAAAAAATACAGCTGTGGTACATCCAAAGGCGTATACAGCATCGTCACAGGTGACGAGTCGTGGATTTATGCATATGAGCCAGAAAGAAAAGGCTAATCGGCAATTTTGGTGTTTCAATGTGAAGAAAAGCTAACAAAAGTTACTTGTTCTCGAAGTGTTTAGAAGCAAATGGTGGCGTGTTTCTTCACAAAAACCGGTCATGTGGCAACTGTGGCTCTCGAAAATCAAAAGCGTGGTATACGACCATTTGCTTGCCAGAAGTTTTCGGTAAATTGAAAGAAACCAATCCAAAACGACGAATTTGGAAACACAAAAGATCGAATTGATGGGTCATCCGCCTTACAGCCCCGACTTGGCACCTAATGACTTCTTGTTCCCTTGCCACAAATTAAAGATAAACTACGTGGACAACGATTTTCATCGTCCGAAGAAGCGGCTGAGGCCTTCAAAAACCATGTTTTAGAGCTATCATTTTTTGATTGAACAAAGTGCTTTGAAGGGGTGGTACAATAGCATGCAAAAGTGTATAAAGCTTAAAAGCGAATATTTCGAAAAGCAATAAATATATTTTTGATAAAAATAATTTGTTTGTTCCTTCTATTCTCAATACATAAATAGCAACCCTCGTATTATCGAACCTCTATATCTATCCTCTCATTTGTTTATATTTTACTAATTGACATCTTGCAGTAGTTTACAGGTTATCACATCATTCTTTTTAAGGGCACGCTTCCGCCACCAAAAATCATTTAAAGTACTAGCTATTCAAGGAAGAATTCATAGATTGCACTACAAGGCAGATTTGTGAAGGAAACTAACCATATAGTAGTACAAATATTAGGGATAAATTTATTAAAAGAAGTAATGTAACAATAATCATTAGAATGAAAACTACAATTAAAATGTACTTATTATCAAGCAGACTTACTTAACTTCACAATGCACTTCCAAGATTCAACAGATGCAATAGAAATGACCAGTGCAGTACACTTGTTTATCGGACTGTCCTGATCCCTTTTGCTACCGCGCATCGAAAGGCGTGGCGATTCACATTCAGAACAAAATTTGCCAAGCTGTACCTCTCTATTTCTTATCTTATTTTCGCATCAGAGAATGAAATTTACCTACAGTTAGAATTATTTTTGTAGAACCAGCTAATATCACGTGAATAAGTAGTTGGGTAAGTATAAAATGCTTAATATTTATTGCAATAAGTATTCCAGCCGATACTCTATAGTAATCAAACTCACAGTTTTTTATTGTAATTAAAATTTTATTGCAGGTTATATTTACTTATTCATACTCTATATTATAGATAACTGAATTAATTGTAGCAAAAACCTACGGCAAAAATAAGGCAGTGCCGCATTTTTATTCATATGAAAACAGACTTTTTAGCAGCTTCCTTAGATGGTAATTGAATTTACTTATTAATTTCTGGCCTGACATTATATTTAAGAATTAATTGGTGACAATGGCCTCATAGAAGTAAAACGTCTTCATAAAGTTAACAAATCTGGAAAGACATTGGATGAAGCCCTTGATGCATTTGATTTCTGTTTAGAAGGAGCAGCCAATGGAAGAATTCAATTAAAACATAATCATAATTATTATTTGTTTAGCCCAGTATATTGCACAGCCTCGCTGTGCAAACTGGACGAAATATAATATTTTCGTCAAATTTAAATTATACTTAATTACATTTAAACATATGTGTGTACAAGTATATGTGAAGTGAAAATTTTATTTAACTTTCTACGCATGTTTTCTCAACAATATGAATGATATCACTTTAAAGTTAATACTCTACAGAAAAATTGGGCAAATATATCATTTAAATTTACTTGCACGAACAGAAATAGGTTGTTTACATGTCTTATTTTGCCGCCATTTGTTGGTGAACGTGGCCTTAACTATAACAATATAAGACATTGCAACTCACCTTCCCCCTTTATCGAATTAAGTCTTTACCTCTCGACATATTTAATATTTAATTACTCTATTACGATTTATCCCCAATCCTAATGTTAATTGATCAATTTATAAATACAATTTTTTTAATTTTCAATATATTTCATTTAATTCTAAGTCTGTATGTTAATTTAGTTTTTAATTTGTATGTTATTCGGCGATTGGAACTTTTAGTCGTTTATATTTAAATAGGACCTCTGAGTTTTAATGAACGTATTTATTGAATTTCTTATTTGTATATAATATATTAATGTAATGATCATCTATTGACGCTTCGCTAGAACGGGGTAGATAATGAGTTTCTCACCCACCTCTACTTATTTCATAGTTGGAGGTTAGCCCTCACGCCATTTTGTCGTTTCCATGCAACATGCTTGCATCAGTCACGAGTATAGTCTCAAATTTAGTGAATATCACTGCAATTTGTAACAACTTTTTTATTCTGAAGAGTTTATTAATATTTGTGAATTAACTATGCAGTAGCTATTAGATTTACTTACTACATAATTTCTTCTTGCCTTACTATAAAAATTATTTCACACATGAAAATGGCCTGCTAGGCCACAAATTCGCATGAGATTTCTGATAAATGACAATATGGTAATCGGTAATACTTGTGCCTTTTCTGAAACAATTTCATAAAGAATTAATTTTAAGCAATGTTCAAGAAACCAGATAAAGACGATTTTATCATATTTTCGAAAACTTTTCCTTTGTTTTTCTTAAGAATGCGAATTACAAGATGGGTTTTTCCATCCATGATTGGATGAGTCTTTAGAATTATATTTAAAATAGAAAGAATGGTTTCTAGAAATATATTAGGTAGATTATTGATCACAGAGTAGAATCCAAAACAAGCCAACTCTTTTTTGCTTAATAAAATATAGCTCAATTCTTCCGTTGTAAGGACAAAGAGACAAAATTATTAAAAACTGTAGCTCAGCTGGAGTTGAATCGATTGCTCATGCATAGAAGTCACTCTATCAGACATGTATATTATAAGTATCTCTTTGTATTGACCAAGTGTAGTGGAACATTAAGTATCTTTTTGAAAAATTCGAATAGTTATTAATTAAAATGAAAAGAAAATTATATTTATTACAGAAGATTTCAATATAGAATTAAAAGATGACAACAGATTAAAACTTAAATTATTGGCTTAAACAAGCTCTTTTAATCTTCATCATGTTATAAATAAATACAAAAGAACAACTAACAATACTAGAAGTTGTATAGACAAGATTTTTACTAATTTTCAAGGTACCTATTACACCGAAGTAATTGATCTTCATATATCGGACAAATAATAAAATTTAGAAATATTGTTTTGGCCTTATTTTCATTTTGAAGCACTAAATCTTTGTTAAGATGTTTTCAATAAAATAAAGAAATAGTTTACACAAAATAAAATGGTCTTAAATGAAACAAAAAAGTACCGATACTCTTCACAAATATTTAATACCTAATTAAAAATTCTTAACGTGGCAAGAGTTTGAATGACTTCAACTCTTCTAAATATATGAATAGGGAAACTTCGAAAATTCTTTATTTTGCCAATTTTAAATCAGTCTTATGATTTGGATTTATTTTTTGGGCAGTAATAGACGTGTTGAATAACTATTTCTAATATAAAAAAAAGAGTACTGAGAATAATTATTAACATGAAATTTATTCTTTCAGGACTATGTTTAAATCAATTAACATTTTAACTGTTTATGGTTTATATCCATTTGAATGCTTAACATATATTTATAGAAAAAATAAATTCTTGAATATAGAACAATTTCTCATAACTATAACACTATAAAAAATAATATGAACTATCCACAATCACAGATTAAAAATCACTGAAAAAATCTCCATATTACAGGACAATAAAATGTTATAATAAATTACCATTGAGAATAAAAAACTGTTTTTAAAAAAGAAATGAAAAATTATAGAATTAGGACCATATTGTATTACTGATTATTTAGATGCCAATTTAAATTTAATTTGTTATTTTGACGCTATTCCTTTAGTTAGTTATGAATATTCAGGGTTAGTCACCATATACGTGAAGGTCCATAACTCCAGAAAATTTTGTAAAGTACTTTTCTGTGCATGTTCAAAAAAAGCCATATTTTAAAATTAGTCCCACTTATGCAGGTTGTCTCAATACAAAAGATATGTATCAAAGTTTGTTCTTAAATGGAATACCCCATATGTTTTTACATTTTTAAAAACCTCTTGCCGAGCTGATTCCAAGGATGCATCACAATTGATGTCTATTATGTTTAATAAACGATCTACAGCCACCTGAAAATCATTTTTTTTAATATAGATGTCTACAGCACGCAAACGTTGAAAATAAATAAAAACGGTCCATATTCTAACTTTCAAGTTGTATGCTATGACATTAAAAAATATTTGATACAGAGTGATCAAAAATCGGATGGGATTTCAAATTTTTGACTACTCTGTATCAAATATTTTTTAATGACATATAGAACTTGTATGTATAAGTGGAACTAATTTTAAAATATAACTTTTTTGAAAAGTACTCTTACAAAATTTTCTTCAAATACACCGTTCTAGAGTTATGGACGTTCGCGTTTATGGTGACTCCCTTGTATTTTATATTTGTCAACATTTTTGAGTTACTTTCCCTATATAAAGATTATTATTAGGAATTAATTAAAATTTTGGAAGTAGGGAATAAATTACGAACTATTAGGGACACTGTATGTATTGTAACAACGTCAGCAATTTTTAATTGTACCACTATTATAAAATAAATATTTTTGGTCAATAAATTTCTCTGTACCTTCACGCGAAAACGTTTTTTTTTTCTCAACCAAATCCACTTTACAAATACCAACCAGCTTAAATAACTTATTTCTCTTTTACAATTACAAACTTTTAAGTTTTTTTACTATTTGCAAGGAACTCATAGTTTTTCAAGATATTTTACTACAAGTATTATTTAAGTAATTATAAATAAGCACACTAGTGCAAGTTGTGTACACTAATATTTGCAATATTCTGGATTAGCAACTTATTCAAACTGTAAACAAAATTAAAATAAGAAATGAAAACCAATAGTTATTTTCAGCTTTAAATATTAGATAAGGATAATTTAATACTAGTTACTAGTACAATTTTACAGCTTATAGCAGTGTTCACTAGATTATTTTAAGCTATCGTTTTTGTTCTTTCAACTTACTTTGTAATTAAAACTAAAGTTATTTATTAAATAATTCCTATAAATTAAAATATCTACTACAGCTTATAACTATAAAACTGAAATTTACTAATAAGTAAATCTGTGAATTTGATAAGGTGTTATTTTTCAACTAAAATTACTTTACCTGTATATTCCTGTATAACCAAATGTTTCAAATGAATTCAAACTCTTTATAGTGAGCTTTCTTAAATAAATCTTCAATAATTCAGAAATTAATACTAAACAAACATCCACATATGCCGTTCGCCGTTGTCACTCGTCACTCGCCCTTAACATTATGACAAATGATACAATATAGAATCGAATGAAAGAACTCGATAAGATATGTTCTACAGTTGGTTGCAGACAAATATTATCCAAGGGTGTTACAGAGCGGCGCGTGATGTCAAGATTTTAGGATCCGCTAAAATAACATAATAAAGGCATATAATATATAAGTATATAGCAATTAAAAATGTATTTTTTCGTGGGAGCTTTTTATACCTAACAATTGTAGAATTCTATATGCCACAGAGTTCTAATGCTGTAGATTTGACAAATATTTTTAATAGGATATGGAATAAATACAATCGATAAATTTATATTTAACTTACAACGGTCCTATCGATAACAATAGATATTGTTAGTAATTTTTGTTAAGAACCATATCAAAAGTAATCGATTCCTATTACACTGTCTGTCATGCATTTGATCTTTCTTCTTTCACATATATCGCAGATGTCGGTTAGGTCTGACAACTGCTTTTCATATCGTGGGCTCTAGATTTGGCAAGTTTCTTCAACTTCCACAAGCGGCGATACAGGCACCCACTGTTGCCGAATTGATTGGCATTTTCTTATTGACTAACTAGCCACCGATGATTTTTCTTATTTATGTGTTAATTCCTTGACTACCTCATTACTTTTGTCTAATTATATATTTTGTGTAATGGTTAATTTTTATTAGATAGAAATGTTGCTTAGTTGAATCAAATTTAAATATCACAATATAAACTTCCGGCAACAGGCTAAGAAGTATTAGTAGTGACATCTGTTAAATGTTTGGATTTTGCAGAGGAAGGACAATTATATCCTCCAATAATATGTGTAAACGACACAGATTACATAGATTCTTTTATTGGAAATGCGAACCAATTCGTCTCAGGGTTGTCTCTGCACCTAACCTAAAAATATTTAAGTGAAGTTTTCAGGTTTAAATCGCCATGTTGTCAAGTGTAGTTGCAGCTTAAAATAACAACTCTCGCATGAGTTTGCGAAGGCTTGTCAAGAATACTGCTTTTTAAAGTGTTCGCAAATCAGCCGTTCGCATCATTGCACATACGTAAAATTGGGACGGACCTCAAGAATAGCGCCTCTGAGGTGTTACTCTTGACTCTTCCAAATTCTCAAGGTCACTCGTAATAATTGAAATTCGAAGGATATATTGAAATGTGTATTCTAGACTAATCGCAAAAAATTCGAATATCGCAATATACTAGGAGTGGGTGTTAGTAAACGCAAGTGACTTACGTGCGATAATTAATCCTACTTTATTTCAATATTTATTAATTTTTGCATTTGATAATGGATGATTGACAATATATAGCTGATAGAGAAAATTTTAAACCCTTTTGACATTTTAAGTGATAGTCAATTTGTGCAAATTTTTAGATTGTTAAAAGAATTGTGTAGATTTCTTATAGGCGTATTACCACCCTTTATAAGACCCCAAAGAGCAGGTATAAATTTTCCAGAGCAAATGCGCTTTTCGTTTCATAAATTCTAATAGTAAATGCTTCTGTTTCATAGATGCGTTAGCAGTTCTACTTTGAATATTATTATGTATTTAATTAACATTCATTTTCAAAGAATGAAAACTTCTAATGTATGGATTTTGACATTTACTATTTAATAAAAAACAAGTTCTATTCTAAAAATATCATACAGTTACCTATGTTCAAATCGCGCTGTTGTCAAGTGTATTTGTAAATAAAAATCGGATGTGTTTAGGAAGAGCTATCGAGAATATTGTTGTTTGACGGGGTAATTTAATGCCAATTTTGATATCCATTCACTCGAAAAACATCAGGAGGTGGTTCCCTGTCGAAAATTAGGGATCATTCCTAAAATATTCTCTGCGCAACCCCCAAGCAAAATATACACCTATCTCCTCTTCCCTTCCGAAAGGACGAAATGCAAATTGAGTTTTTAATTTTATAAATATTATTGGGAATTTCTATTATATTTCTCAATTTTTTTGTCTGTAACATTAAATATGTTTATATATATTTGAGGCGTCTTTTATGGTATTACAAGCTACTTGTATATAATTTTTCAAATCATTAATGTCAACAATAGGTGTACACTAAGAATTCAAATCTTTTTAGATATATTTTAGATAACAATATTAAAACAAATGTAGTGCAATTTAATTTTAATAAATATTGGCTATAATTTCGTTTTATTTAATTGATCTATCTATGAATGTACGCTTGATTAGCTCTATTTAACAACATAACATTTTAGTTGTAAGTAGTTACTTGTAAAAGATTTAAGAGAATAAAATTACTTTAAATAATTTGAATTACCTACCATTTTTGAAATCTTGTAAGGTAATGTCGATCTCTCTATTACCGATTGTATTTAATTCTATCATCGCCTTGTGAGGTCAGGTCGATCAACTGTGTTGCCATGTTTTACTGAGGAAACGGCAACAATATTTTATTATTTCGCTATAGTTCGACCCCTAGGGCTACGTTTTATTGACGATACATCGGTTGCTTATGTTCTAACACTACCGTACATACCTTTTTAAAATTACAAGTTAGTGTGCGTACCGGTTATGAATAATGTAGTCGGTGTATTATCAATAATTATTTATAAGTGTTACTAAGATTCCAGGTCTCCCTTATCTCTACCTATATATAGAGGTTTAAGTACCTGGTGTGATAGTGATATAATTTTTCCACAAAACGTCTTAACCAACCATGCTCTCCAGCAAAACTAAGCACTATTTACATTGCATCTTATTTATTACAGTTATATTATTTTTCGAGATATTTGCTGGTGGAATTAAAGTTTTAAACGGAGGTGTATATGTACCTGCAGAAGAATTAAATCCATGGGTTCATTATGGTGTTGTTGGATCTTTAATCCTTTATTTTTTAAGGCTACTTACATTTTTGCCACTACCTCAAGTACTTTTCAACTTTATTGGTTTGACGCTTTATAATGCCTTTCCAGAAAAAGTTGTTTTAAAAGGATCTCCACTTTTGGCTCCTTTCATATGTATTCGTGTAGTTACAAGAGGTGACTTTCCACAATTAGTTAAAAATAATGTTAATAGAAACATGAATAAATGTTTAGATACAGGATTAGAAAATTTCTTGATAGAAGTTGTAACTGATAAAGCCATTGGATTAGATCAACATAGAAGAATTCGAGAAGTAGTTGTTCCTGTAGATTACCATACAAAAAGTGGTGCTTTGTTTAAAGCTAGGGCGTTGCAATACTGCTTGGAAGACAAAATCAATATTCTTAGTGATAATGACTGGATTGTACATTTAGATGAAGAAACACTTTTAACAGAAAATTGCGTTAGAGGCATTTTGAATTTTGTTATGGATGGAAGGCATCGATTTGGACAAGGGCTAATAACGTATGCGAATGAAGAAGTTGTAAATTGGATAACAACCTTAGCTGACAGTTTTCGAGTTACTGATGACATGGGAAAATTAAAATTGCAATTTCTAATGTTCCATAAACCATTATTTAGCTGGAAGGGTTCTTTCGTAGTAACTCAGGTATGTCTTTAAACAGTATTTATTTATTGTAGGCTTTATGATATCAAATCAAGTATTACCTATTTGTTAAGTTACTCCTTAAATGGAGTAACTAACATTTTCTTTTTAATAAAATTGCCTATTTTAAATTTCTTTGTAAAAATAGGCCTTTCCTACTCATTGGAGAGCACTCATCGAGAAGTAAAAATACAATATTTTTAATAAGTACACTTTTTTTAATATAATTTTCTTTTAAATTAAATACCTTCATTTTGTTTCGATGCTGTAACTCTAGAATGAAGGGATATGTAAAATGTTACATGGAGAATCTCTTCATTTTGATAAAGGAATTTGTACTTAGTTAAATTTGTTTCTAGTTTATTTCCTGTGATAGCCTATATAAGTAATAATTGTCTTATGATTTATTAAAAATATTTCCTTTATACAGATTTATCAACACATTTTCGGTATTTTTATAAAACAATTCCCTGCACAAGCTATGCTTTTTGGGATTCATTTATAGGGTAAATAGTAAATTATAGTCAGATATTATTATTATAATTCAAATTAACAGTTCTTTCTGACGATATTTCTTATTACACAAAAATATGTCTAGAATAATTAAACACACATGAATAGCTGTTAGAATATATTATTAACATAAATATTTTAGTTTATTTTTATTTTAAAATAAAAAAGCCAGTGTCTCACCAGAAAAAAGTCACGTTTTTATAGAAGAAGAAGAAGAATTTATTTAAATAGGTAATAATCCTAATTACATTCAATACATTGTAAAAGTATTTCTCTTAATAATGATACAATACAAATTTTATAGTAATTAAAACTAAGTAAATAAAAATTAGATACAAGTTAAATCAACACTGTACATTACAAGGGTTTGATTTAATCATTCAGTAAAACATGTCTTAGTTCTGTTTTAAATTCTTGTAAGGTTCTACAGCATTTTACAGAATCGGAAAATTTATTGTAATCAACAAAATTCTTAAAAGTCAACGTCTTAGTGTTAAAAGCTTTAGTTTGGTTGCTTATATGTAAGTTATTTTTAGTTCTGGTATTACATTGGTGAACTTGATGATTAAAAATAATTAATTAGTTTAAATATGTTGGAAGAGGAAGATTCATCATTTTGTACATATAAATCATTACCAAATATAAAAATCTCTTTTCTATTGAAAATCACTGTAAAGTCTGTAAGATCAATGTTATTGGAGTATGTCTATTACACCTCAATACAATTCTCATTGCACGATTTTGAAGTTTATTATTATTATATTATTACGTTTATGTTTATAATTTAGCCAGTTTATTCACTTGTATTGTTTTTAAATGTTTTATAAGCTATATCTCTGCCCTAATCGCTTGACGGTAGAAGGTAGATGTTTTCATAAAAAGTTATGGCTTTAACAGGTGCTATTTTGTGTATAGTTTGTTCAAAAACGGATTTAATATTACTGTAAATAATATCTAGATCTGTAGAATCAAGTAGAAAGTTGTAGTCATATAATTTTAACGTTATTTTATGTATATTTTGTTCATTTAGATTCCTTACAAATTTTGTGCATTAATTGCTAAGTTAATTTTTTTCAGATTTACTATATTTAATAGATATTACAGAATGATCAGTAAACTTAGGTTCATCTAAAACATTCACATGTATTATTTGAAAATTAGATGAAACATAGTCAATCAAAATTTTACTGGTATTTGTGATTCTAGTGTGCGTGTTTACATGTTGTTATCCCAAAGGTGTTAAATTTAGTCTTAATTTTTTTACATAGAAAGTGTTTGAAATAAATTTATATCACTAATTATGTTTGAGAGTAAATGTACTATACTGGGTGTCCCACGACGATTAAGACAAGTAATATATCAGAATTGGGCAGTAGTAGAGAATTATAATTTTGGGGGTGTAAATTAGAGCAAATGTTGCATCTTTTCTTGTTATTGTGTTACCCAATGAGGTATTTGTTTTTGGTCACGTGACGTCGTATTCAAAATTATTAATGGGACAACCTGTATATTTGTGCCTTTCTGTATTCCTCCCGATAAAACAATTCCAACAAACTAGCACACTTGGGGTCTAAAGTGATTTGAGAAATGCATTTACGAAGATGGGCATCAATTTGAACATCTCCTTTAATATTGTAAGTTTTTTTTGTGACAGTTAATTTGAATTTTTATTAAAAATTATAATATTGGTTTGTCTTAATCATTACGTACGAATGTAAGATTGCCGAAAATTACAAGGGATTCAATTATGAATTTTTTAACTTACAATCGTTTAAGTACCTGTAGCTCTTGAATTAATCACTTTAGACCCCAAGTGTGCTAGTTTGTTGGAATTGTTTTATCGGGAGGAATACAGAAAGGCACAAATATACAGGTTGTCCCATTAATAATTTTGAATGCGACGTCACGTGACCAAAAACAAATACCATTGGGTAACACAATAACAAGAAAAGATGCAACATTTGCTCTAATTTACACCCCCAAAATTATAATTCTCTACTACTGCCCAATTCTGATATATTACTTGTCTTAATCGTCGTGGGACACCCTGTATACTGAACAAATAAATAACTAAATAAATAAATATATATGAAATATCTTCTCTTACATAAATTGGTACACCTCCTGTATATCTTGAATCAGAGTCAGACTTTATGAGTGAATAATTATTTAATTCAATTTCAAAATTATTTATATCAGTTGTAGTTCTAGATTCACTAAGTAAGACAAATGCAGGGTTGTGACAACTAATGTCGGCTATAAGTTGAACTTTATGAGCTAATAAACTTTTAATATTTAAATAAGCTACATCTGTGTTAAATTCTAGTTTACCAGTAATAATTAGTTTTTTGAATTATATTTTGAAAATTTATTTACTACTTTAGGAATACCGTTAATATATTTTATACATTCATTAACAATGGATTCTAATTTTAATTTTAACTTATAGTAATCTCTTTGTTTAGTTGTTTGATCAGTATAAATATATAATACTTATTTGAGTTTTGATTGCGATTTAAAAGTAGAATAAATGTTTTTTTTTAATTTATGGATTTCGGAACATCTTTTTGTTAACATATTGAATTTTTAGAAATGAATACTTTTTATTTCCATATACAGGGTGATTCATAACTATTGGGATATAGGTTAAGGGCATACAAAAAATTGCTAATAAAATTTCTGGATTTTTGACTAACTTTTAAAAAAAAAGTTGAAATCCGTTAAGAACTTCAAATAACATGGTAGTGTTTCCAATTTAGGTGGGTCACACTGTATATAAATTATTTAGTCTAGTTTATTAAAAGGTAAGAATTGTTATTCAAAATGGTGTGTTATGATTATAATTTATGAATTTAGAGTCGACCTCACAACTTTAGTAAACAATTTTTATCTCAAAATATTTTTAGGTACCTACTCTATAAAGAATATATCATCATTGGAAAGTACTTAAATTTCTTTTGGTTTAAAAGTGTTTAGAAGACACTACCCGTGGCAAAACTGAACAAAGTTTAAAAAAAACTATTTTTCGTTTTTTAGAGAAACTTGTACAGGGTGATTCATAACAATTGGAACATAGGCTAGGGGCAGGTTATTTGGACCAAAATATGACGATAGGATCAAATCTACCTTAATAAAATATTGCTGTGGAATAAGATAAAGGGCGTTAAAGTTGAAATTTTGTTTTCGTTTTTTTTCTGATAATGACACAGTATATTTATCAATTGTTATCGAAATCGGCACAGAGGCATAGCTTTGGACAAGGAATATTATTTTATGTATTATTTTAGATTTTGTTACAAGGGGCGCCACGTGAATGATGAAATTAAGTGGTAGCTTTTTTGACGAAACTTTTTAGTGATTTTGATTGAAAATATGATGTAAACATCATTTCAACGTAATATTTGTACTTTTGTTTAAACACGATAATTTTACCACTTTTCAAGAAAAACGCAATTGAATAGTTCAGAGTCACAGAAGGGGATTTATCAATTTGGTAAATTCTGTTTTCTTGAGGTGCCCAAATTACTAAATAACATTTTTCTTTATTTGTTAGATACATTTTTCTTTGTATCTGATGATAATAAATGTTAGACGTATTAACACATACAGAATTATCTTTTTCAAATACAATATATTTTGTATCTGTTAAGCCATCATTTAAATCAAATAAACATTTATTAGGACACTTAATTTCCAAAATCCTCTCCTACAAAGCCATCGGGACTAGCTCCCAAAAACCAACACTCACCTGACCATAATCCACTTTGTTCAACTATAAAACCAGTTGCTACTTGAAATGCTTCTGAAGCCAACTATTCATTCTCTTTCCCCCACTGTACAGCTGAAACTTTTTCTAAGTTGTAAACACTCAAAATGTTTTTAAATAGGCTGAGCGCAAATTTGTTAGATCTAATGGCATTTAAAACAGCTCCAAATCGACTTGCAGTAAGTCAATGTTTTTTTGCTACAAGCCAGTTTTCATTGCTGGATTGCCCTAAAGTGGCTCTCTCTATTTTCATAATTTTTTCTTGTGAAGTTTGAAAAAGAAGTAAAAGAAAACTAATTTTATCTTCGGCCTCTAAGAACTCTTCTGAAAATAATATGTCTTCAATGCTTGGCACAATTTTGCTAATGTCTCCTTCTACTTCTGGTCTCAGTAGCCAGGTAAAACCTACCACACGGCAATCAGCCAAATTGTTTTTAAATTCTTCAACCTCTTGAGCTGAAGCTTCTCTGGCGGTTGCTCTAATCTCTCTTGTAGTCGGGAACATATCTTTAATTTTTTTTATTTAATTTTCTTCTGAAGTTTTCTTCATCCATGAACCCATCTGTCACACTAATATTATAATGATAGTGGAGCGCTAGTGGAGCCATATGATGACATCTTCTTTCCTTTTGGACATTCACATGATATATTAGAAATTGATTCATCAGGATTTAATATCATCTGCAAACAATTTATCATTTAAGTAAACGCTTATATAAATAGAAAAAAGTTACGAACCTCGACTAAATATTTCCTTTTTCTCATGCTGGCCATAATGTTTCTTTGAATAAGGGGTGGTTGTCAATGTTGGGTCATATACAACTTTGACTACATATCCCGAATTATATTAATTTTATCCCTTCTTTAACTGGGCACTATGATTTAAAAAAAATCATGTACACTAGAAAATGATACCACATGTTTCTGAGCCATGCTAAATAAAAAAGTATGAAAAGTAATTAATAGAGGTTAACTAAAAATATTACTTTTTCTTACCTTAAGGTAAAAAATTGTTGTCTAAGATTTTGCCTATTTATAATAATGCTTATAATAATAAAACATTCTAAAAAATCGCTAATAAATCAACTCTAAACACAAACACTCGCTATGCAAACTGTCATAAACAAAAAGTTTGTTTGGATACAGCGCTATGAATTATCTCAACAAATGGCCGACGATGACGTATTTAATAATGTAGCGTATTACAATTTTTTAAATGGAAACCGTAGTTGGCTGTGGTCTTATTAAAAAGGAATTTTTATGTACTTTTCAACGATATGAAAATGAATTGTTTTTGTTGACAGATATGGAACAAATGAAGTTTCTGAAAGAAATATTTTAGCATGTGTTACCCAAAATCCTAGCACTTCGACAAGACAACTGGCAACAGAAGCGGGTATGTTACAAAGAACTGATGTATGAGTATTAAAATCTCACAAATTTCACCTTTAAAAATATTCCGTGTCACAAACGTTGCATGCACGTGATCCTGATAGGCGCCTAGAATTCTGCAGATGGTTCCAGCATATGTGTGTCGCTGATCCACAGTTTAAATTGATAGTTTTGTGAACCGTTGAAACTCGATTTACAAACTGTGGAATGTTCAAAAGACATAAGAACATCTTTGAATGCAAGAAAATCCTCATCGTGTTGAAAAAAGAATGCCACAGATTAAGTTTGGATTTTATGTGTGATGTGGAATTCTTGGTTCAAGACTATTTGGTCCTTATATCTTCAATACCAGTATGACTGATGACCTTTATCTCCGCTTTCTCTAGAACGATTTTGCGGATATGTCGGATACATTAAATTTAAGAGATCTAGGTATGTTAGAATGGTTCCAACATGACGGCACAGCCCGGTATAATTAAGTTGCTGTTCGCAATTATTTAAATCATATCTTTCCTAATTCCTGGATTGGCAGAAATCCACCCGATCCCCGGACCTCTCAGTTTTGGATTTTTTTTGGGAACCATAAAAAATAAGAGTACCGAACAACGTATGATACAATAGAAAAGCTGACACTTATTATTTAACGCAATTTGACATCTGTCAAGAAAAACAATTGTTAGATTTTAAAGTTTATTCTTTTATTACATTTAAGATTTTATTATTACGGTTGTTAATTAATGAAATTTACTTACTTTCTATAGTGTCCGGCACCCTCAGGGGCCTTTTAGTTTCAAAGAAATCAGACAACAGTTAGGCAATAAGGTGTTTAATGAAAAATAATTTCTTAGCCTTCTTGTAAAACAAATTCAATAACCTTTTGTCAAATAAGTGACTGAGAACGTTTTTTAAAGTTGGTGCTTCCACTGAATGGGATATATTTAAGATAACTAAACACTCCACCATTTGGTAGGCTATCAGAAAATCTAGATATATATTTATTTGTACAACTCCACCTCTCTGAGTGGTTGACGACCTATGATGTAATTGCAAGAGGCTCACACTCTTATTTATTATTTTCTTAAACAAAATTTTACATAGCTTTCTTTAAGAGATCTAACTATATTTTTACTTCTACATTCACCGGTTTCCTTTTCTTCTACTAGTATGAACTTTCTAAGTGAATAAGAGTAAAATATATACATCTATAAAACTATGTAGAAGTAGGAATAATCTGGTTCTATATGTATAAACTTGGTTGACTAAATGGAGAAGGAATGAACTGCCGTTGTCTCATTTCCTCGATAATAAGTAAAAAAAATGTATACAACCTTTATCCCTTGATGTGGGTGTCACGAACCACTTAAGAACAAACTCTTGTTAAAGAGCCTCATCGGGGAAAGACTGGAGACAATCCAGGGTAGTGATTTTTCCATGAACCACTTCAAAGTATTTACGTACAGGAATCAAAAAAAAGGATGAATGCTTCATCGTCTTTCACAATTTATTCTCCCAGGAACAGGAAATTGGGAAATATTCAGATCCGCAACTCAGTTCATTACCAAGCAAGACTATATTACCGGAATAATGCCTAAAAGATTATAAAATGAAATCATTATTTATGCTACAACGTGGCCCTTTTGTTCTTACGAACACCTATGGTTGAATATTCAAAAGAAGTCCACACCACAATCTACTGCGACAACTAAATCAACGATTAACTAACTAGGTTATTTCATATAACCACAAACCCGCAGTTTAATAGATTATGAGAAATGGTTAATAGCACCATAATGCAAGAACAACGTCTAAATGCGCCCTTAACTCACCGGCTTCCATTTTTTTATTTTTTTTTTTAAAACGACATCCGGCCACATGTGACAGGAAACAATAATTTGCTAAAAGTGACTGACGTCATACTTTTCTGATAAAGTTACTTATGTTAAACGTGTATTTGTAATTTTTTATAGTACTGTTAAGAATTTAATTGGTGAAAATTTTCAGTGAAGTGTAAAGGATGGTACTCGACCACTGAGTGTAATTTTTTGCTCTTGGTGACTAATATAAGTATGATATTTTAATCCATCAACATGGTTAACTGTAAAGTATGTCAAAACGTTATCAGTAGGACCAGACCAACCGTTTTTTTTTTGTGATGCATGCAAAAAACAAGTTATTTATTGGTTATGATAGCTGTAGTGTTTTTGAAGTGTATCGTTGCAACGACATTAATCATTCATCAAAAATTGTCACAAATCAGTTTCGTGGCCCTTATTTTGAAGTTAAGAATTGTAACAGTCGGGTACTTAATGTTCTAACTGCTGTCGCCTAGCGACTGTTGATAATACCGTCTCAGTAGACCATGCAATATAGGAACGCGATAAGTGCAGATCCTATACCCAAGCTTTAAACAAACTTAAAACTGATATGTTTTTAATCCAATAGCAATCAGTTCTCTCTCTTTCGTTGAGCAGTGTATCTGTCGATGATAAAGCCGACTTTAGAAGGATCAATAACGGGAAATTCTTGTTTTATTATCAAAACGTAGTCTAAGGTCTAAAACTAATCAGCTGTTTAACGTATCTTGTTTAGAGGAATTCCCAATTATTGCTTTGACTGAAACGTGGCTTGATAATTCAATGTTTAGCTCAGAATTATTTTGTAATATTTATAACGTTTACCGTGCAGATAGAAATTATGAAGCCATGAATTATTCAAGAGGTGGAGGAGTTTTTCTAGTAATAAATAAATGCTGGTCATCGTTTCAACTCCAATCTATTAACATATTAGTAGTCAAAATCTCGACTCAATGTTTTCAGTTTTATATAATACTTGTTTATATACCACCTACTACTTCGTTTAATGATTATGAATTATTATTTGAAAGTCTTGAATCACTTGATTTCATGTATGAAAATGTTCTTTTAATTGGTGATTTATCTTATGTTTTTCATGTTTTACATTGTATTTCTCCACTCATGTGTCATTATTGGAATATTTTTTGCAAATTTTTGATCTAACCTAACATAAAGTACTCAATGGGCATGGTAAAATTTTAGATCTCATTTTGTTTAATGGTAGATGTTCAGTCGCTAGATCCATTATTAAAGGAAGACTCACATCATCCTGCCTTGCATTTTAACTGTACTTTTGATTTGAATTCTAATAGTAAGAATAATTTTCAAATTCTTACAACTTTCGAAAAGCCAATTTTCCCATTTTGTACAAATCAATTAGCAATATTAACTAGAATTTCCTAGAAGTCTTTCAAAATGTAGAGGATGCTACCACCTATTTCTATGGAAAACTTTATTCAGTTTTTGGTAAATTTGTTCCCACTTTTAAAACTTTTAGAAAAAGGAACTATGCTCCATGGTTCACACTATCAGTCATAAATTAAATTAAAATGTAGATGCCACTATAAATTCCGGAAATTTAATGATCCCTATGATTACATTAAATTTTCACGTCTGAGACAGCAACTTAAAAATGAAAAAGATATAGCTTATAGCGAGTATATCAGTGATCTTGAGTTTGA
This sequence comes from Hermaeophaga mercurialis, assembly GCA_951812935.1. NCBI lineage: Eukaryota > Metazoa > Arthropoda > Insecta > Coleoptera > Chrysomelidae > Hermaeophaga > Hermaeophaga mercurialis. The sequence goes on from OX638364.1 coordinate 30,935,674, forward strand.
TATCATAGCAAATCCTAATAGATTTTGGAGCTTTATTAACAATAAAAGGGGAAAGTCTCGTATTGATAATAAGATGAATTACAATGGAATGACCTTCGACACAACTGAAAGTATATTAAATGTATTTGCTGTTTTCTTTGCCCAGTCCTTCGGCCCATCGTCACTATCTCAGTTGAATGAAGATGAACTATGTGTACTTACTAATGTTCGTAATATACCCTCTTTCTTTCAAAGCGAGATATTCACCGCTCTTAAGCAGATAAAACCGAAAATGACTGCCGGTCCTGACGATATCCCAGCATTTATAGTGCGGTACAGTGTTCAGTCTAGCTCCTCCTTTAACGGTGTTAATTAATATTTGCCTAAAAACTAGTACCTATCCTAGTTCCTGGAAAGTCTCGAAGGTTTGTGCCGTCTACAAAAAGGGTAATAATTGTGATATTGAAAATCTTCGACAAATTTCAATCATTTCAAATTTTAGTAAAGTCTTTGAAATTGTTCTTTATGGCAGGCTTTATAGTCATGTTTGTTATCAAATTTCTCCACCTCAGCATGGCTTTATGAATGGTCGATCTACAGTTACGAATCTCGTCAATATAACACAATTTATAGCAGTACCAATAGATAGGCAAACTCAAACAGATGTTATCTACACCGACTTTACTAAAGCCTTTGACAAGCTCGATCATCATATACTACTTCGTGTAGACTTGCAGCATTTAGTCTTTCTGTACCCCTAATTTCGTTATTTACATATTTGTCTGAAAGAAGACAATATGTCTCATTTCGTGGTTTCAAGTCTACTGAATATATAGCTTCTTTAGGTGTACCCCAAGGTAGTAACTTAGGTCCGCTTTTATTTAACATATTTATTAATGATATTGTTGGCAATATTACGGTGAACCATCTCTTGTATGCTGATGACATGAAGTTATTCTGTGAAATTAGAAGTATAGATGATTGTGTCCGATTGTCAGAGTGCTTAAAAAATGTGACAGAATGGTGTTCTGAAAACAAACTATCACTTAATCCAAGTAAATGTTGTGTTATATCTTATACTCTCAAGTCTAACAAAATAGTCTATCCTTTCACTATTGATAATGTCTCATTAAATAATTCTTTTAACTATAAATGATCTCGGTGCCACTTTTGACCAACAATTGAACTTTACGAAACATATAGAGAATATAGTGGCTACAGCCTGTCGTAGTTATGGTTTTTTAGTTCGTAACAGTAGGGATTTCCATAATTTGTCCACATTAAAAATTTCGTATTATGCCTACGTTAGATCAAAATTAGAGTATGCATCTATTGTATGGTACCTCTTTACTTGGATTAATTTGATTGAAAGAGTTCAACGGCGCTTTTTGAAATACCTCTCTCTCAAAATGGATGGGACATTTCCCTTAATAGGAGTCTCCAATGATACACTGCTTCGAAAGAATGAGATCGTTAGAGTTTAAATTCCCGTCGACACTGTTGTGCAGTCATATTTGTGCATAAATTAATCAATTATAATATTGATGATTCGGTTCTTTAGGGACTACTTAATATCTTGGTTCCGCGTAATTGCGACATCTTTTATTTACCAACCCCACATACTAACGTATTTATAAATTCGCCAATCTACAAATCATCTAAGACCTGCACTACATTCAGCGACCAGCTTGATTTACCCAGTATGAGTATTAAAGCTATACAAAATATCTGTCTTAGTTAAGTTGTGTTATGTCTTTTAAATTAAGTTCAAGTTAATGTACATTATGGTTAATTAATCTTTGTATATTTCGTCTGTTCGCACTCTGTAATTGGTTTCTGTTGAGTGATGTACTAATAAAATAAAATAAAATAAAATGAAATAATGTACAATTACTTCCCAATTACTTACTGGTTAATACATTTGTCTACTCTAACCTATAAAAGATGTGACACACGTGACAATGGTTTGAACATTCTAGTCTCATTCTTAGTAGAATAGAAACACTTTATTTCAAAAGTTAACACCTAAGGAACTTATGCTTACTGTTAAACAAATTTATGCCAAGGAACCAAATATAACGTTTCCTTATACTTAATGCAGGTTAGAGAAACCGAATTCTCGATGAAGTGAAGGCTTTTTCAAACGTAACACAATTCATTTTCATAGCCAACTATGCTAATAGTGTACCTTGTACCTATCAAAAATGAAAAAATCGGCTCTTTTCAAAATCAGCATAATGAAGTTTTATATCTTTGAAAAATATGTTTTTAATAAGACCACAGCCAACTACGGTTGTAATTTTGTGTCATAAGTCAAAAATGACAGGTCGATTTGAGAAATTGAATAAACCATCAAGTGTAGATTTTGTTAATCTACAAATTTTGTATTAACAATTTTTTTGTGAAACCAATACTAAGATAACTAAACGCCTTTAAAGAAAAAAAAAGAAAAAAACTTTTCGTAAATAATTAACATGCCAAGCAAATTTTTCAAAAAGTCTGTCTATATACTGGTGTGGAAGATTTGAATGCTGTCAAGCTCTGAAACGTGAATTGTACTTCTTACTAAAATGCGATCCTGGCGAGCAGTTGTAAAGCGTGCACGGAGTCCATATGACTTCCTTATTACGGCACCAGTCTCAAAAAACAGAAACCTGTTTCAAGTTCAGCGGCAATTTGTCGTTAGTGAAGTTCATCTAAATTTAATAAGTGTAAAAATAATAGCTGCTTGAAAAGTATTTAAAGGTCTTGTTTGAATCTCTCTGTCGTAATTATTAACAACAATTAAAATCGCTACCGTACTTTATGCGTCAATTTTAATCTGATCGAATAACTATTATCATCATCATCATCATCATCATCATCATCATCATCATCATCTTTCAGTCCTTAAGGATTATGCCAAAAACACGTAGCGTCAATGTATTTATTTTTTTAAGGTCGATAACTCCTCTTTTATCTCTTTAAAGTTGAGGATGTGTTTTAGCTGCTCTAGTAATATTTTTACATTCCTTTATGTTTCTGCATTTAGTCTTTCTTTATTGATATTATGTTTTCACCTTTGTCGTCTTTCCATATCTTTTTTGGTTTTCCTCTACTCCTTGATACCAAAGGTGTCCAATTTGTTATTCTTTTTTATGGCCTATTTAGTTTAAACGCTTAGCTTTAATATGTTTTGCTATATTTTTTCCATTCAGTTCCTGTACAATTTCTATGTTTTTCTTTGGTATTTTTTCGCCTTCAGTAGTTATGTGTGGTCCCAGTATCGTTCTTAGATCCTTCAATCTAACATTTTGAGGTTTTTTCATCGATTGGGGTTGTCTCTATTGCATACGTTATGGTTGATTGAATTAAGATTTATATATTTTGATTGTTTTATTTTTTAACAGTGGCTTGTTTTTGTAATAAGCCTGATTGCCTGTCAGAATTCTTTCTTTTATTCGCTCTTTACCTCTTTTCTATATTGTTATTCCTAGGTAGTTAAGTGACATCACTATTTCGGATTTATTATTCCTTGTTATTAGATATTTAGCCTTACTTCTCTTACATTGTCCACAACCATGTATTTCGTTTTCTCCTCATTTATTTTTATGGCGAAGGTTTTTTGCTTCTTTGCATATTTTTTCTAGTTTTTTTTTCTAGTGTTTGGTACTATCGTTAGATCCTCGGCTTAAACAATTATTTGAACTTGAATTAGAATAATATAGGTGTTGATAGAATAATTATATAACATAAAACTGAATGTTACCTAACACTGTTATTTAAACTTCATAATGAGCCAATTTTCTTTTAGCGCTATGTATCGTTGAAACTCGTTATTATTATTTTATGTTCAATTGGAAAAATATTGATGACTTTCTTAAATTAATACACACCATATTTTTACATTTTCGGTTGCCACTTGAATGGCATTTACGCCAAAACTTTGTTTTTGCAAATCAGATATTGCATTGCTAAAATATTCACATTTTTAATAAATTTTCATAATTGTTTCGATATGTACATGGTGTACATTTTTAGTATTTTAAATACAAAAAAATTTGTTTTAAATAGAATCCCTCTCATATTATTTAATATATCGATGGTTAAAAACACACTAGTAAAACATGCGGTTATGGACAATTGTCTTTCATATACTACTCAAGTTCCAAATCGGCTCAGTAGGTGATAAAAAAATACAGAGAGGTAAGCTTTCAAATCTCAACATTCTACAACTCGCTTCTACAATAAAACAACTAGAAGACTGATATTAGCTTTAGAAAATATAAGGTTTCTTCGCCCTATCAAATGATATTTCAATTCCAAATTGAACCTATTGAAGAGGTTTACCTGATTGGACAATATTTAGATGCATTAACTGTATAATACTTTCGAATGATTTTCTAAAAATCGTACAAATCTTGCGTATTCGATTAATTATTTAAAATTTTTAAGAAGTGTTATATAAAATCAAAATCAAATATGTATGGTTTTTGAAATATTTTGATTCTTTGATTAAAATTACAGTGATTTCTCTATTTTACATATTTCGCTTGTGACTTTATATTTTTATAAATTAAGTAATCGTTTTAATTTTTCGAATTCATTCTTTATCCATATGTCTTCTTCAATTTTCGAATATCAGTTGCAACATGTTTTCTAGTTTTACTGGTTTGCAACTATAATGTTCGATAGTTGTTTGACTATTGTTTGTTTTTTCTTTAGTAATCCTACTTCCTTTGACCACTACTATTACAAATAGTAAAGAATTAAGACTATCGCCCTTTGGTTCTTATTTCTATAATTTCTTTCATTTTTCTGCATTTGCCCTGAGTCTGGTGAAGAATACTTCTAAGGGCCTGAATTATTTGTTTTTGATAGTTCTTACAGTTCGAGATACTACATTATTTTACTATCTATTAAATCGAAGACCTTAAGATCAACAAAGGTCATGTATAATTATTCTTATGTTTATAGTCTTCTTCATGTTTCTTAAAATAAATATGTAATTTAAAACCATGTGCATACACTTCTGATTCGTTTTCTAATTTATGATCTGCTACTGAACTTAATTTCTAACTAAAAATGTAAAAGAATATTAACTTCTCTTAAATTTCCATGGGTTTTCAAAGTTTTTAAATATTCTTATATGACCATTGTTTCACCTTTTGGCATCATCAAATAACACATTAGAAATGACAGACATGTCATATACACTACAATTTGATATTATAAATGTACTATCAATATTTTTCATTTTCAAAAAAATTTGGTTAATATTATATCTTTACTCTAAAAGAAAATCTAAAATTATTGAACTTAATTTACTTAAAAAATATAACAGAAGATGTTGTTCGAGATATAATTTTTGATATTTTATAAATATACATAAAAAAGCACTCTTACAAAATTTCCGTCAAATGCACCGTTTTCAAGTTATGGACCTTCGCGTCTACGGTGACTCACCCTGTATACAACTTTTTCAATATCAATGAGTAAGGATGATTTTAAAATGGACATTAATATAATAAAACAAATCGCTACCTCTACTAATTATCCATTACATCAGATAAATAAGTTGATCAATAAAAAAGAAAAAATGTTGCCATTAACCTTATACATCTTTTCAAAACAACCTAAAGAAAATAGATAATACAAAAGTATTGCATATTTCGGAAATATTTCCAATAAAATATAAAAAATTATATCTCAATAAATGTCTTCCGTAATATCTATTAAAGTAAAGAATAATGTAGGTATATTTTTAATAATTGTAAAAGCCAAAATTCCTAAATTAAAAAATCAGGTATTTATAAATTCAATTGCCTGGATTGTAATTGTAAATGTATATTGGCCAGACCCTTAAAAGATATGGAATCAGATATAGTGAATGAACACTTAAGAGTTTTTCACCGTTTCGTTGACGTGAACTCCAAAAGTTCCCCGTTCATCTAAATAAACCCCGAGATATCTCACGTATTTAGATGGTTTGATGTTTGTATTCTCCAGTGTAAATTCAATATTGTCCCTTTTCCGTTTGCCTTTCATGATCAGAGCTTCCGTTTTGTGTGGTGTAAGTTTATGTTCATTGATCCATTTATTTAGTCTTTGTAGGCATACATTTACGTCCCTTATCAGTGTTCTTTCGTCCTTTGCAGCAACCATCAGTGCGAGATCGTCTGCGAATGCTATTGTAACGGCCTCTCCGATAAGTGGAATTTGAAGCACTCCATCGTATAGGATGTTCCACAGGGTGGGCCCGAGAACAGAAACCCGAGGGACTCCCATTTTTGCTTCTATGCTTTCCCCTGCCTTCCATGAGATTCTTCTATTTTTGAAGTAGCTGGATATGATATTGACCAGATACCGTATTATCTGTCTCTCAATAAGATCAATTTCAATCATTTCTTTTTTGTTCTTTCCCTTATCTCCTGGACCTTCTCTAAAGCTAGTACTGTGTACCTGCCACTACGTACACCGAATTGGTTCTCTTGGAGGTTTTCCTTGACCGTTAATTCCTTTATAAGTCTTTCCCTGATAAGAATTTCATACAACTTATTGATAGAGCTCAGTAGACATATCGATCTAACTGCTTTCAAGTTCTCCAAGATTTTTTCACTTTTCGGTATAAGAACAATCTTTGCTACCTTCCATTCGTTAGAGAATATTTGACTCGGCAGTAATTCATTTAGGATGTCTGACGACTTCCGCGGGCCCTCCATCTAGACCCGGTGGTTTGCCAATTTTAATTTTTTTTAATGCTGTACTGATCTCCTCTAGATCAAAGGGCTTTGCCTGTTCTGTTACCTGGACAGCGTCTGTTCGTGTCTTATTGTACATTCTATTCAGTTTCCTTCTGGTTATGTTGCAGATCTTTCTTATATCACCTATGTTTTCATTCCACCAGTAAGGCTTTTTACTCTCTGTCTCTCGTATGTTTCCGCTGATACTATCTTTAGAGGCTCCTTTTATTATTGATGTACCGGAAATGTACTTATTTTCCTCACTTTGATTTGTCATTCTAAGTTCCATAGAACCCCGGAATACCTCCCATTCGATTTCGATTTGTTTCGAGAAATATTTCTCCTTCGGTATCCTGTCACATGTGATTTCACAATATATGTATTGGTGTTCCGTGTTACTGTCAGAATCAAGTACTTCGCATTTACTTATTTGTCCCGCTATTTTATTTGTTGCCGCTGTGATATCTATTTATGACTGACATTGTCCTCTAATAAATGTGGGTTTCTTAGCATCATTAATAACAACCATATTTAAGGCACTAAAATGTTCCAACCAGTACTCCTCTTTAGTGTCCGTGAGCTGGGCTCCCCACTCATGGGACTTGGCGTTTATGTCTCCTACTAGTACACTTTCTTGAATCGGACTCTCTATTGACCTTATGATTTCGTCAACTTCACTTTTGTACGTATTCATCGGGATGTTTGGTGACACGTAGCAGCCGACCAGCCTAAAGTGTCTTGTTTTGATACAAATATATCCTTTGCCTCTCGTTATGCCGCTTACCTCAGTCTTTTTAGTAAGCACCAGGACCGCTACATCGTGTCTCTTATCCTTCAGCCAATTTTGCCCTTTAGTGTATATCTTGTTTGGTTCTGTTACGACTAATATATCGACCCCTTTCTCTCTAGCCGTAGCGTATGCTAGGTCTTGAGCTACCCTTCCTCTTCCCACATTTATTTGTAAGATTTTAATGCTCATCTTCGGATACTGTGTCAGCCCTCTTCTTTTCGTTTCCTCCATCTGCTTGTTTAAACCCGCCTTCTGTTTCTATTCTACTCCTGTAGGTGCTTTTCGGTTTCAGACTGTTCTGGTTCCACTGGTATATCAATCTTCTGAAAAACGGATATCTTGTTTGGTCAGCTCTGTGTCCACCTTCGTTACACCATGTGTAGTATGGGGGATTTTTACAATCCTTGGAACTGTGTCCTTACCTGCCGCATTTCATACAGTTGTCTGTATTGCCTCTTCCTTGCAATCTCTTTTGATGTCTCCAAAAGATAGACATCGAAAACATCTCTGAATATGGACCTTCTTTCTAATATTGCATATTTTTATTTTATTTGTCTTCAACAGTTCTCGTGTTCTCTCTTTGTTTGCTTTGATAGTAGCCGATTGACTTCCGTAATTCGTTGGTCTTAGAGATAGAATTTCTATATCCTCTACTATTTTCCCTTTTTCTTTTATGATTTCTTTTTTTAAAGCTTCTTCGTTAATGTCTGCGTCGATGCCCGACATATATAAAATGGTATCAGACGTCCTGTGTACTAGCCGGGTACCATCCATATTTGTCCTTATGGCCTTCTCTAATTTATTTGTCATCGTCTTGTCTGTCACTTCTAGCAGTAGGTCTCCCCTAGCTGTTTTTTTCAACTTTTTTACCTGTATTCCAGTCTCTTCGATGTTTACATTACTTTTTATGCTCTTGAGTATGTCTACATATGATTTCTCTTGATTCGACTTGACAATTACTTGTTCATAATTTGGATATTTTCTCTTTTTTCTTGTATCGGCTTGTTTTGTTTTAGATATAACTACTGCCCTACTGCCGGAACCTCTTAGGGCATACTCAAGGCTCTTTCTTGCCTAGTCAGCATTTACATCGTCTGGCATTATGACGTTTATAGTCTTCATATCAGACTTGACCATATCCTCTGCCAGGTTCTTGCAATTGGTATAAAGAACTTCTGTGTCTGTTATACCACTGCCGTCCCTTCTAATGGGAAGTACGTACTGGGTGTGTGTATATTCCGTTTTGCCTCTTGTGCACACCATTTCCGTTTGCACCTTTACCGACTTCGGCTGACCTTCCGAGAGCTCTTCCTCTATTAGAGTGCCTATTGCCGGGCACTTGCTCAGGATCGCCTCTGCTTTTTTTTCGTGTTTCTTTAGGATCGGGTCTATGAAGATGGCTAGGTCCATTTTGGGGTCTATTGTATGGAGACCGTCTTCTTTCGTTTCTGTAGTACTTAAACAATTTTCTGGCCATTTTCTGTCTATTATTTCTGCCCGACGAGGGAAATCTCCCGGCGAATTTAGAGCGTTAATAATCGCTTCACTGTTTTCGCTTTCACCCTTTCCCCCTCTTTTTGTATATCTGTCCACGTTGCTTGGACTGCGATGGTGCAGGTCTTTTTCAATTCCTTCTTTGGCTGTGCTGACAGTTTGTCATCTAGTTCCCCTATTCTTTATTGAGAGTGTCAGTTATTCGTTTCACATCCCCGATTCCAATTTTTATTTCCGATTTTGTATTTACATTTGTGCCTATATTCTTTATTAGGATTTTGCACACGTGCGTGAGTTTACGCATCAAACTCCTTATTTCCTCCAGTCCATCAACTATTTTTTCTCCTTTTCCTTTCTTATTATTAACTAGCGGGGACGTCTTCTGCTTGTCTATTCTGGTTTCCCTTGCTTCTTGTAGTGCATTTTCATCACCATGTGTATAACTTTCATTTGGTATATTTTCATTTTCCATTTTATTCCCACGAGCAGCTAGGGAAAATTTTGGTTCGCAGGTGCAGAGCTCCGCTTGCATCTGTAAGGCTGCTTTCTTCGAGAGGTCGCCGGGTATCCCGAAGGCTCCGTTTGAGACAGTCGGTAAAGTGGGACTGCTAACCAATCCATTAGCACGGGTCGCTTGACACCTTGGATTCCATTTGCACTCTTCTGTTAGGGTTATCATACCTTAGCCGATGGGTCCCAGTTTTATGGCGCCGGGAACCCGCCATTCGCCCTCCCGTTGTGGGTCGGACTTGTCAGTGTGTTCAGATGTAACGTGGGCAGATGTTCTTCTACTGGCTTTTGCTGGTGACACCTAATCGACATATGTGACCCCGCCGGTGCCCCGCTGACCGTTTTGAGCTGTTCCTTAGCTTCACTCCTTCTCTCCGTTCCGTTAGGCTGGAAGAGAAAGAGTTACTGAGCTCCCCGACCGCGTCAAGGTCCCACAGCTCCTACGGGGAGAAGAAATTGATGGTGGATCGTTTTTAAATTGACACAGTGTACATAGGGCCAAATAGTATCAAAAGGTTAGATATACATTAATCAAAACAACAATCACAATCTACTTTATGTCCATGTGACCATTAACACAAAAATGTTAGTATTATTGCGATCTGTATTACTGAAATCTAAATGATTTGTTTGGTTTTGATGTGACAAACTACGGCATGTGTGCCAAATAGTATCGTGAAAAAAAACTTACTTTGTTTTCAGTACACATAGGAAACGGAGCACATATCAATAAGTGAAACACCTCCAGGAACAGTGGATCAATCAACTGGTGACTTTTTTGACAAAATGTAGAAAGCAGCTGAGTCACAACAATTGACTCAGAAGGTGAGACTCCAGATATACGCAATGAAGCCAGTAACTCCGAACGTTTAAATTCATCTCACTTAACAATCTCCACACTAACAATTACAGAAGAAAGCTCTCCCAAAAGCACAGCATCAGAAAGATGTAACAGTATGCTAGACACTAAAGAGTATTTTAAAAAATCGAAAATAAAAGAAGACAGATATGACATTTTTGAGAAAAATGTGGCGTGAAACTGCACGACATCAATAATTGTGCACAAAGATTGTTAATCGACAAGATAAATAATCAATAATTTATTATCCATCTAATCTACACCCTACTAATTGATACATATTCAAGTATTCTACAGCCAGTTACATTTCCTGCAGGAATCAATGCTGATTCTTCCTGCACTAATGAAAACAATTCAACTTCATGTGCTCACTCATATTTCTCTGAATAAAGTGACAGTTAATTGTTTGTTTTTATGTGTTAACAAAATTTTCCTTTAAATTGCGAGGTTTTATTCCTTATCGTAATGTGAATGTTAAACGTTTGTGTGATGTTACGGCCTTTCGCATTACTATATGCGTCGTTTCATTCAAAGGGGTGACAGCGAACAACAACAATTTTAAGTATGTCTCTTCATCCATACGGAGATAATTGTGTCCGTCCTCCGAATACATTCTCAATTCATTTAATGAATTTGTATGGGAATAGCTATGTGTTTGTTGTAGCCACTTTTTACACCATATCCTTTTTATTTCATTGTTTTTTGAGAAGTAAAACATAAGCGGCTGCAACTAATGCATCGTCTTCATCTGTTGATGACATTGTCACACAGCATGTACGTCACAAAATTGAACTGCCGCCGATCAGCTGCACTTGTTGCGTGTAGCGGTGTAACTACTATTCAAGCAAACTTGTGCAATCAATTTGTTCATGTATAACATTCAAGTATGTAATTACGATTCTTTTGAGTTTTAATAAGTTTCATGTCGCTTGTACAGCTACAATAGTTGTGCAAGTTTTATCGCACACTTAAAGTATTTTTGTGCATTCGTACCCCTCAAGTATGCATTTAGGTGTATAGCCATCTTGATAGTAATTTTTGTGCTAGTTTAGTATTGTTTTAATTAAAGCAACTAATAAAGATCTAAATTTTAAGATATGTGGGTATTACTTTTTAGAGTTCATTTTTTTATATAAAACGCTACGATTCAATATCGCAAAACTTTGAAATTGGTTGGCCTAATTGGTAATATGTTTTTTGGTTACATTTTTCGAAATATAATTTTAGATTAATTAAATTTAGAGATCTTGAACTTGATTATTAATGTCAAAATTTTACGACAACAAATACTGAAATTATGATAAATTTAACAATGATCAAAATAGTATATGAATGTCGTGGTATATTTAAGATTCCTTTCTGTCCTGTACAATTAAGAAATAATGAAAATCAAGCCTAAAATATCCGGTTAATATTTATTATTTATTATTTTATACTAAATAAATAATTAGATGTTGAAAAGGAATTTTCGGTGTATAAAAAGATAATATATAAAAGAAGTTGTTTTTTTTTCCAATATTTTGTTTAATTTCCTTAAACTTTTAAAACTAAATGTCACGTATTCAACACAATACCTGAAAGTGTAAAATTATGCATTGGTTTACCAGTTTTAACATATAAAAGTTAATTATGCACATTCAAAAAAAAATTGAAAGAAATATCATAGCAACAGACATGAAAGTTGTAAGGAAAATAATAGAAAAAAAAACAAATGATTTGCAATGGCCATATAATTAAAATAGATCATAGTACAATAGTTAAAAAGGTAAAGGCGAGAATAATAGATAAGAATAAGAGGAAACCTAGGAAGGAGTGAAAACCTGTTATGTGTTGGAACTGAAGCAAGAAGCTTTGCCACATCAGAAATACCTGTCGCAGCCGGAGGAAAACAACTCCTGAGGATACCGAGCAATAGGAAAAACTAAAATGGGCCAACTTCAGGAGGATAACGTCGACCTAGAGTAGCTACCCAGACTTGTCCGAAGAAAAAGTTGTCGTCCTTCAGGTGGCAACTACGAACTTCTACACGAGAAGTAGCTAAAATCTAAGAGAAAATAAATGTAACAATACAATTTGATTCGACTTATGTCAGAAGACCTTTCCAACCGAATTCCTCCCATTGTAGTCGCCTTGAACAGAAAGAAGTGATCATTTGCCAAATTGAAGTCGGCGATGAATTGACGCTAGAGAGAATTCAAAACCGGTAGGAAAATGACCCCATTTTGAAGAGAATCCGAGATTGGAAGTCGCCCAATCGTCGTCCAACCTGGTAACAAAAAATGTAATCATCACCGATCTTCGTATCGTACTGAGCACGGTGTTATAATATGGTAGAAGTATATTGTTGATACCATTAAACATAACAAGATTAGGATAAAAACATCATGAAGTAGTAACATTTTCATTTAACTAAAAATATTTATTATTATTTTATATATTTATTATAATTAAATAACAAAATTGCATGAGTAGATATAGATAAAGTATATGTAGTATTTGACACGCATATAATATTGGGGCTGGCCATCCTCAGCAACTAACTCGACCAGACTAGACTATTATTAAGAATTCTCAACAGATTTTGTAATAAGAAAATTAATAAATCGTGTTGTTGCCTCGAACCACATAATTAACATTATAAATTTTAATATTGCAGTTGAAACGGAGTCATTCTAGCCTCACCCATATCAAATGTCATGTACAAACCACAACGACTGACTTTCTAGAATAATTAATTTATAGACAACCGTTTATAAAATGATACGAACAAAACCTTTCTAATGCCCATTGTGTAGAGATGTAGAATAGTTTCGATTATTTTAGTAACCACTTCAATAAATAACGATACGAAAGCAACTAGGCAAGGAGTTTTAATGTTCAACGGTTTAACCGATTACTAACATTTCCGAAACTATTCCGAATTAAATGTTACTCTTTTAGATTAAAGTCACATTGAATCTTCTTTTCAATATTGTTTTTCAGTTGGCTGCCGAAAAAGACGTATCCTTTGACAACGGATTGGATGGATCTATAGCAGAAGATTGTTTTTTCGCAATGAAAGCATTCAGTAAAGGCTACACTTTCAATTTTATAGAAGGCGAAATGTGGGAAAAATCACCGTTTACACTTTGGGACTTTGTACAACAACGAAAACGCTGGATCCAAGGGATACTCTTAGTTGTACATTCAAAAGCTATACCACTGAAAAATAAACTCCTCTTAGGGTGTTCTTGTTACTCATGGCTAACGTTGCCTCTATCAGTTTCAAATTTAGTTTTAGCTTCAAGATTTCCAATACCATGTCCACCATTTATTGATTTTTTGTGCTCATTTATAGGTGCTGTCAATATATATATGTTTGTTTTTGGGGTTATAAAATCATTCACTGTATATAGGTTCGGATTGGTAAAATTTTTGTTATGTGTACTGGGGGCAGTATTTGTAATACCTTTTAACTTGGTTATTGAAAATATAGCTGTTATTTGGGGTATTTTTGGCAAAAAGCATAAATTTTATATAGTTAATAAAAGCAGTGGTCATCCAATTACTGTTTAATCCTATGAACCAATACAAGGCACATATTTACATGCTCAAGCTTCTTAAGTATTAAATAGTGCTTGTTTTATACCAAAGATTAAGTATTCTGTATTTGTTAAAAATGTACAAAGTAATAATATGCAATAATAACTTTTTCCAATTTGTTCGTTTTGTTTTTATAAGAATATTTTCTTTCCTATTTAAATGAAGATGTACGTATTAAAAAGTTAATGAGGTGAATTCAACTTAACAGCACATATCTCTCCATTGTGAGAACTCTTTTAGCTTGTTGGCCCAGCAGTATGACATGTTTCTCGCATTACAAAAAAACATATGTAGTATGAGGTTACGACTGACAGCATAGGGAAAACGTGTGTTAAAGAGGACGAGGTATAGGGAAGTGAGAGATAGAGATAGTCTAGAAAATTGCAATATACCATGTTGCCGTTTAGCTATCTGCTTTTTCTTTATATTTGATGGTAAAGTTATTCGGCCTTATAAGAATCTACAGCGTGTAAAGTATCTCCGCCATTTTGTTGAAATACTATCTGCGTTCTGCTTCTTACAGCAGACTGCAGCGATCCAGTATGTTGAAGTTTTGCTATTCACCGGTATTTTTAATCCGATAATAATTTTGGGGATTACAAAAGAGATATGTAGCTACTAGGAAAAGTACATCAAAACGCTTTATTTATGAATTCATTTAACTAACTAACCACATGCGTAATATTTTTTAAAACAAAGTATTATAGGCGACAACTTATTTGAGACAAAATTTGAAAGGTCTATATGATAAAATAATCACTTGTAAGTAGATTATGAACCTCCCTGGATATATTCCAGCGTAGGCTTTGTCTGAACATTAATAATACATTGTGTAAAATAAAATCAATATATTTTCATAAATTATGAATATAATATTTTGGAAGATAAAAACCTAAAGAATAACTAACTTACTTAAAAATAAACAAGAACCGGATCAAGGAAAAATGACGTTTGTTGTAACTAACCGCCCTAAATATTACAGAAAATGATTTGTGCCAAATCACATCTAATTTAAGTGTTTTATTGAAACGGTCGCAATGCAGCAACCTATAAAAAGTATTTACAATAATACTGGCAATTATATGTACAGAGTTTACAAATAGAAATGTGTTAAAAGTTTTGTTTAACTAGCAAATAAGAATTGTATTCTGTAGTCACAAAATATATTAAATTATATTTCAAAATCACCTTCGAATTCACTCTGTTTCATTTACATTAATTATTATTTTTCACAAACATTCTACATGTATTCTTTTTTTATTTTTATTAAGTGATCGATTGCGTTTTCCCGTTATCAGGACTTATATCCTTAAATTCCCATGGATTTGAGTTACAACACTTTCAGCATTTATATGAGAAATAGGTTTTCTTATATAACATTTTAATTGAGACCACAATCATTTTTAAGTGCCGTTTCATCTAGAAATTTTTTTTTACATTAAATATTTCTTTTAGTTGAGCTTTTGTTATAATGTATAGAGCTGCTTCTAAAAATTCTTGAATGGTGGCCTTATTAGAATATTTAGTAGGCATTTTTCTAGTCTGTCTACAGTGATACTATGCGTTTCTAACACAATTACATTGTTAGGCTTTATTTTTGGTAACAGCGTTTTTCAGACCAAGATTCAAATACTGGCGTTTCAATATCGTGATGGTAGTTTAAACTGCTGACTTTTAACATTTTTAGACATTAATCACAACGCCTCATTTACCCATCCGTGTATTCCTTAACAGTGTAATTTGCAAATTCGTTTACCTCTTTTATGTGGAACGTTTGCTCTACATTTCTTTAAGTTATGTATCCATGCTCTCCGAATTTATCAAGGATATCAAACCACCATATTTTTTGGCTTCTACTACGACAATCCATAATCTCGATTTATTCATTCCTTCTTTTTATCATTTTAAATTTTAAGCCATGCTCTTTTAAAAATCTTCAAAATGTTTTGGTTTAACAGTGTTTGATTATAAATGTGTCATTCAAAAATTGTTCAAATTGGGCATAAGGTCGGATGCAAAAATTTAATATATAACGTCGTAAATAGATTTTAAAAGGTGAGCTTCAATCTTTTTATAAGCACCAGAGTCTCTTCTTTTTTTATTTTTCTCGCTAGTTATACACTGTTGAACGAGAAACTTTTGTTAAGAAACAGTTGATCAATTGCTTCAGACCTTTTGATTTGCGTACATAGATCTTTGAACACGTTAAGCACAAGATTTCTGCATTCTTTACTTATTTTTTTTATAAATAAATCGAGATTATGGATTGTCTCAATAGAAGCCAAAAAATATTTATATAAAAGAAACTTGGTTTCATAGCCATGATAAATTCGGAGAGCTTGGACAGATAACTTAAAGAAATGTAGAGCAAACTTTCCACATAATAGGGGTAAACGAATTTGCAAATTACACTGTGGTGAAATAGATGGATGGATAAATGAGGCCTTGTGATTAATGTCTAAAAATATTAAGGACAGCAGTTTAAACTACAAATAAAGCCTAACAATGTAATTGTGTAAGAAACGCATAATATCACTCTCTAGAAAGACTAGAAAAATCTCTACTAAGTATTCTAATAAGGCCATCAAAAATTTTTAGAAACAGATCTATACTATGAGGAACATTATAACAAAAGCTCAACTGTGCTGATAGTTGTAACTCAAATCCAATGGGAATTTAAGGATATTAGTCCTGAAAAGGGAAAGACGCAATCGATCATGTAATAAAAATAAAAAAAGAATACATGTAGAATGTTCTAAGTTTGCAGAAAATAATGATTAATGTAAATGATACAGACTCTGAATCTGAAGTTGATTATGAATTAGAATAGGTGTGTACATAAATATAATTTCATATCTTTCGTGACTACAGAATACAATTCTTATTTGTTAGTTAAACAAAACTTTTAAAACATTTCTGTTTGTAAATTCTGTACATATAATTGCCAGTATTATTGTAAATACTTTTTATAGGTTGCTGCATTGCGATCGTTTCAATAAAACACTTAAATTAGATGTGATTTGGCACAAATCATTTTCTGTAATATTTAAGGCGGTTAGTTACAACAAACGTCATTTTTCCTTGATCGGGTTCTTGTTTATTTTTAAGTAAGTTAATTATTCTTTATGGTTTTATTTTACACAATGTATTGTTAATGGTCAGGTAAAACCTACCTTGGAATACATCCAGGGATATGTCATAGTCTACTTACAACTGATTATTTTATAATATAGACCTTTCAAATTTTGTCTCAAATTATTTGTCGCCTATAATACAAACGCTTTGAATGATCAGAAGTCATATCAATCTTCTGGAGAGTAGGGACTTCAGTTAGAATAATTTTGTGAAAACGTTTGAAAACTGAAAAATATTCAATATTATATGAAGAGAAATGACACTTTTGAAAGATTTTGTTGATCTTAGTTTGTGGGATAAAGGACTTGAAACAAGGTAGTTTCCTTCAGTGTCAATTCTAAGTTGTAGTTGAATTAAACCTAGAAAATGCTTGTTTTATTATACTGACATCGTTTGTAAATAACAGTTTGTATACTGATGTCCTTCATAGAGCAATGAATATACGAATTTGTATTAATAAAACCAATGAGAAATGCAATGGAACGATTGGACATGGATGGATTACATGCAATAGTGGCACAACCCAAAAATAGACAAAACTGAGTGAACATCATCAAAGTTCTTGAACACCTACTATTTATTTCATAGAATACTAGTACAAATTGTAGTATTGTCAACTGAGATAAGGTGGTTCTTGCAATACATCCATTTTTTTAATAGAACGCTGGAAATCCAGTATATTGATACGTTCAAAAGCGTCACATTTTGAGTTGTCTCAGTGTTGCATACATTTGCCATTCCTTGCAAAGTGATGATTAAAGAAGTATCGAAACCACAAAAATTGATGACAAGAGGAAACATTATGAAAAAATAACAGTGCTTTTACCATTTTTTGTAACACTACGTGGAAATGAAAATGTATTTATTAAGGGTGCTCTATATTATTCAAAAACTAAACGAATGATTACCATGAAGAAATGAATAAAGACAACTTTTTGTATGTTTGAAAATCCAACTGAGAATACTGAGCTCTCTCTAACCACCAAAAATATACCTACGCGATAGATAAACTATCGGAACAATATGGATAGAAAGTGTTATGTCTTCATTCTTACCATTCTATTTTTAATCCTTAATCCTATTAAATTTGTCTGGGCTGTTTCAAAGCATTGGAAGTACTGCCTGGCATTAAACGTGAAAAGTTATGTGTTAATGTAGTGTAGAATAAATTGAAAATTTACTGGTAAAATAACCAATAAATTTTAAAGTTAAGTAAATCTAGTAGTATTGCAAAACCTGTACATAGATCTGTAAGTAAAATCCTATTAGAATTCATAATATTTTAATAAAACATACGATAAACAATAAAGTCTGAATAAGGCAACATTAACGAGGAAATCAAACGATATTGGTGTTGGTTAATCGACATAGATTTTTGAATAAACAGGTCCGGGTCGTGGGCAACTTAATAGAGTAAAGCAATAGGGAAAGGGCAAAAAACCAGGAATGGACAGAAAAGAATAAAAGAAAGCTTGACGTAGTGATGACTAGCCTTAAAATGGATGTAACGGAGAAAGTTATCAAAAGCAGTCTCCACATTTATTGAAAACCAATTAGAAATTCAAGTACAAGTAAAAGTAGCACGCAAGTTGGGCGAGAGGACTTGCTTGATAAAACTAGACAACGCAGAAGAGAAAGAAAAAATATTATGAGAAATAAACAAAAGTTGAGAAATATAAGAGAAGTCAAAATTTACATAAACCATGACCCAACCAATAAAGAGAAAAAGAGACTAAATGTAATACGAGATAGAGCACAAATGGAAAGAAATAACTGAAGATTGGTTTTAATAAAATAACCATTGCTGGGGAAGAATGGAAATGGGACAAGCTAACTGAGAAATTGATAAAACCAAAAAACTAGTACAAAGCAAGGAGAAAGAGAAGATACGCGAGGATCAGGTAATGAAAAAGGCGAAGCTAGCTGAATATAAACTACCAAACAAGACCACAAAAATTAAAACCAACAAACAAAAGAAAAATGAGGAACGAATAAGTGGGCACATAAAATGTAAGGACAATGTCGAAGGCGGGTAAAATGACAGAAATAGGCAAATAAATAGAAAGGTATAAGTTTGTAGTAATAGCACTGCAAGAGATAAGATGGAAGGACGAAGGAAAATAGATAAAGATGGATATACACTCCACTACTCTGGGGACAAAAAACAAGGGAGAAATGGTCGAGCATTCATGATAAACAAATGGATAATCTCAACAATAAGATTGAAAATAAGCAAGCAAA
Source organism: Hermaeophaga mercurialis (assembly GCA_951812935.1). Lineage (NCBI taxonomy): Eukaryota > Metazoa > Arthropoda > Insecta > Coleoptera > Chrysomelidae > Hermaeophaga > Hermaeophaga mercurialis. Next base: position 30,954,986 of record OX638364.1, read on the forward strand.
TTTAACGGTAATAAATGTCTATACATACACCAAAGCAGGAAGCAAGTGATGAAGACAAAGAAAAATTTTACAACAGGCTATAGGATATATAAAGCTAGTCAAAGGAGACTTCAATGCACAGAATGGAAAAGAGGAATACAATGAAAATATAACAGGCAAGGAAAAAATACATGACAGACCTACAGACGAAAGGGGCGGGATATTAAAAATAATATTTTGTAGATATTGCATATTGACTATAGAGTATCTAAAAATGTAAAAAAATTGGGCTATTCCATTAAAAAAAATTAAATGATTTACCTATTTTACTGTTGGACCACCCTGTGAAAATAATTTTAGAATATTTGGTTTTGACCCCCCATTGACAGATATCCTTCAAATAAATCGTTAAGTTTTGCATAGTAGGAGTTATACAACAACGACAAAGGTTTGTATATATGTATACATGGTGCGGCATTAGTGCGTCGAAGTACGTTATTAAAGGAGATATAAAAAAAGTTTTTACAAAAAGTGTAGGCAATCTTGAGATTCACATTTTAAAATTAGTATCAAATATACAGTGTGTTCAGGAACGCAGTGCCAGACAAAATTTTTATTTTTTAAATGGAACATCCCGTATATTTTTACATTTTTATAAACCTCTTGCCGAGCTAATTTCAACGATGTCTAATAAAGGATCTACAGCTACCTGAATTTAGATGTACGTAGGAGCCAAATCGTTGAAAATCAATAAAAACGGCTTACATGTTCCTATCCTAACTTTTCAAGTTCTATGATATAAAAAATATTTGATACAGAGTGATCAAAATTTGAAATCCCATCTGATTTTTCTTCGTAACTTATATAATAGCTGACTAATCGAGCTTTGCCACGCTAATGCCTCACCCTGTATCTGTATATATATATATATATATATGAGGTGGCCCATTGAAAAGCTAAAGGGCATGACTGCCAGGAAAAGATTTTATCGAAAAAAAGCTGAAACACGTCATGTTTGTTTCTGATGGGGACAACTTTTGACCCAAAAATTATACCCCAAACTTTACCTCCTAAGCGAGGGTGTCATCCCCCAAATTTCTGCAAATGGGAAAGAGGTTCAAGCAATACATCATTTAAAAGGTCCTGTTTTGCTTGATACATCACAAATAAAATTAGTGAGTTAGAACGATTTATTTTCCAAATATTCAGTTTTAAAGACACGCTACCTCTCAATTTTCATAAAACATTAAAATATTTCTGATAAGAAAAATTTAAAAAAATATGTTATTCATTGAGAAGAGAACACATTAAACTTTAATCCAATAAATGTTCAAATTGAGCACCACCAATAGCCATGCAAATATATAAATTTTGTTCAAATAATTTTTGCCTAACATTTTCCAGTATTTCAGGAGTTATTCTCGTGCATTCATCAATAATGCACTGGCGTAACTCTTCCAACGAATCGCACTCAGCTGCATAAACTTTTGATTTTAAATGCCTCCCTAAGAAAAAATCTAAAGGGAAGAGGTCTGGAGATCTGGCTGTCCATTCTACAGCACCTCTTTGATCTATCCATTGACCGGGAAATTTTCTATCTAAGAACTCCCTAACAGCAATCACAATCCGGTGGAGCACCATCTTCCTAGAAAAATAAATGTTCCGAGTGATCGTTCTCAACAATGTCAATTAAGGTAAGGTAAACCAAGTCTTTTAATATTTCAAGTTACCGTTCTTCAGCAATGATGCGATCACAAAAAATGTATGGGCTTCATGAAAAACATGAGGGTTTTCATCTGACCAATATCGACAATTATGACGATTCACAGTACCATTTAGAAAGAAAGAACTTTCATCAGTAGAATGAATATAAAAAAGAAATTGCCTGCTGTGAATTATGTTTTGAGATATTTTCTCAAAACTCCAAGTGCCAGTCATAATCGTCTTCATTCAATTCCTTAACTAACTTTATTTTATAAGGATGGACTTGAAGTTTTTCAGAATTCGTTGAATAGTTGTTCTAAGAACATTAGTAATTGCAACTAATTTACTTGTACAAAACCCTTTAACTGCGAGTACCGTAAATAAAGGATTCGTAATATCTCTTAAAAATTAAACACAATGCTTATGTTTCGCTAATGTGTCACATCTTTTTTATCACGTTAAATAATTTCAACTCGTTCTGCAATAGAATAGACCATTTTGGATGTAATAAAAAAATACCTATTAGATTAACTAGCACCACTGGCTTAATAATTTCTTGTCATTGTAAAAAAGATAATGAATTGTTTTTTTAATTTTTGTTTATTAATGACAAACAATAAAACTAATGATTTAAAATATTATTGTTATCGACAGGTAACTGGTACCAATATATTTCACTAAGGTGTTTTATACAGGGTGTTTCATTGAGAAAGGGCTTAACTTTAACTGTAGATGGATATTACTTTGGTGGTCCAAATATAACCTATATTTAACGGATCTTCCATTCTTTATAACTGAGATATATGGTGTTTTATTAGTTTGGTCTATTTTTTTCGGAGCTCATACCTTCCAAATTACTCTGTATATTATTTTGATATTTGGTATCCATAATAACCATTACCCAAAGAATTACCAAAAAGAAAATCCAGGACCGGCTTAACAAAACAATTTTTATAATGTAATGTACAATGTAATTCGAAAGAGCAGAAGAAACTCAATCTACTAATCTACTTCTTATTTTTCCGCAGACAATTGTACTACCAAAATTTTACGTTCAAAGTATAATTTATGAGCGTTTTCGGGGTTACGAAATCGTATCGAAGAGATTTTTATTAATTTTTTGGCTGACATAAAATTTACTTAACTCTTCTAGAGAAGTATCCCAAAAATTGATTACTGATTGTTCACTGGAAATTATGGCTACAGGACCGTACTTAGGATATAATCATTCAATATGTTTAAAATGTTTCGAACATCCTGTACAAGGATATTTGAAATCTATGCACTTGCATTACAGTTGTAGTTAATAAGAGCAGTTTACAAGAAACAAATTTCTGCTTCCAAAGGCTATAAAAATATTTATTTTCTATACCCCCCGTCATAGGCACCAGAAATAACAAAGTAACAATAATAGTAGCCTACGGACCGTCAGACAATAAGAAAGAGGAGGATAAAAATGATTTCTGGACTGAATTACAGGAAGAAGTAGATATGTCTGAAAACATAATCATTATATTAGGAGATTTTAAAGGATAGGTTGGAAAAAGTCGAGAAGAAAATTACCTACTAGGCAGATATGTAGAAGATAGAATAAATAATAGTGGTCAGAGAAAAGTACAGAGTGGTGGGTCAATGAAATCAAAATAGAAATTTGAAAGAAAAAAATGTTATAGAAAAATGATCTGAATAAAAAAACTGCACAAAAATATTAACTATATAAAGTGAAGAAAGCCGTACAACATACAAAAAAAAAGGAATGGGAGGAGTTTGGAGAAAAAATGGAGGCAAATAGTAAGGGAAATATAAAGTTACTATATGCTAAAAACGGACAGATAACTCCAAACTCACTACATAAAAGATGAGGGAGATAACTTATTAACAACGGATGAACTAATAATTCAAAGAAGGTACCGATATTTTAAAACAACTGTAGGCGGCACAGAAAAAGAGACACATGGAGAACAAAACCCAAATAACACAGAAGATGAAGAAGAATAACAAGAAATAACGATATCAGAAGTAGAAGAAGCACTAAGACGACTCAAAAATGAAAAAGCAGCTTGTCAAGACCAAATTAAAGCCGATCTATTAAAATATATGGGAAAAATAGGAAAAAAGATGCTACATAAGATAATAACATTGATTGGGATGGACTACAAACAGAATATCTAAAGACTTGTTGGTAGTGACAATTCTACCTCTTTACAAGAAAGAAGACAACACCAAATGGTCGAATTATAGACCTATGTCACTATTCAACACCACCAGTAAAGTATGCGAATTAATATTAGAGAAGAGAGTTAAAGAAAATTTAGAAGATTGATGATAATTAAAGTGGCTTTAGAGCAGAAAGAGGAAGAACATATAATTTTTCGGTGTATTCGGTGCAAGAAAAAGTTGATTTTAGTAACCGGAGAATGTAATGAAAATTGTTTATTGGCGGAAAGAATATACGTACAGAAGTACCCTGACCGGTGACATCCTGATAAAAGAAGCTTTGAAAAACTGCTTGAAATATTTGGAGCTACAGGTATACTAAATATACTAAAAAGAAAACTTTAAAATACCACCCTTTCCATATCGAGATGCATCAAAATCTGTATGGAAGAGATTTTCAGAGATGCTAAGATTTTTGTTTATGGGCAATGGATAAGGTTAGCGAGATTGTTTTTTTATAATGTATTATTTATGGACGAAGCGACCTTTTATAACAATGGATTAGTTAATCGTCGTAATTTTCACTATTATGATACAGAAAATCACCACGTATTCCACACAACAGCTCGTCAGAATCGGTGGTCTGTTAATGTTTACGGCGGAATCATAGGCAATACAATTATTGGCCCGTATTTTTTTGATGGTCATTTTTACGATTTTTGAAACAAGATTTCTGGGATTTGCTGGATGCTTCGATGGTGCCCCTACCCATTTTTTAGAGGATGTAAGAAATTATAAAGTTTCCCAACAAATGAATAGGAAGAGGAGGGCAGGACAATTTTCCACCTCGATCCCCTGAGCTGATTCCTATGTTAAATATATCATTTACAGTACATCTCAACAGTAGAAAACATGAAACAAAGAATTAAGTGCGCATTTCAGAGAATATCTCCAAATATGTTAAGCAATGTGAGGAAATCCTTTGAAGAAGGGGTCGGAATGTGTATTAAACAAGATGGACATGATTTTGAACATTTGCAGTAATTTTAATTTTCAAGTAGTCTTATTGTTTTGTAATTAAAGTTACATAGTTAATGTGGATATACCGTTTTTAATCCATTACCAATTTTATACTGCAGAGAAAATTGGACTAATCATAGCCATCTAATTCAATACAGTTTTCTAATAAAGCACATTAGTTTTTCGCCTCTGGCTACGTTCAGTAGTTGAGTTACCGTGCACACCTCCCTTCCTGAAAAAGTCACTTATAACAGATGGTGAAACGTTAAGAAATATTTCATAAAATGAAGCGGTCCTCCGGAAGCAGTAATCCTCAGATTAACCCTGGTCGTCGAATCTTACGGTCTTCAATAAGCATAAGCAGAATTTTAGATAACTGTAAATACATCAAACTTTCTTTTACTCATCTAATTTTTATAGCTAGAATAGAATTTGGGTAAAATTATTTGTTTCGGAGTTATTAAGTTTTTCTTTAGACCTTCCATTTTACGAAAAATCGTAATATCATGGTAACCACAATGTTTGGGTATAGGGAATGTGTAAGAAAGTTGATCTTATTTTTTACGCACAATCCAAAAATGCAATAAAATACAGGGTATTCCATAAGAAAAAACATAACTTTCATACGCCACACTTTTTTGGGACCCCTTTATATTTAAAAATATATCCTTCATTAATCCACATATTGCTAAATGGACAAAAATTTTAAATTTTTTAACGTTTTAACGTAAGACTTCTTTTTTTCGTAATCTACTTTTCAAAACAAAAAAGTTCTTAAAACTGAATCCTAACATCATAGTAACTAATTCAGACAAAGGTAATGTAACTGTAATAATGAAAAACGAACAATATATTGATTGATGTTTAAACTATATAGAAAATAGTTAATTTTATATTCGTTTACCTAGAGATCCTTCTAATACTAGTCAAAATAAATGTAACGCTTTAATAAAAAAACTTAAAAATACTAATCAAATTGAGGAATTTACAAAAAATAAATTAACATCTTATAATTGAATTTCAGAAAAAATTTATGCACTATCAAAAATTCATAAACCAACTTTATCGTTAAGACCTATTGTAACTTCAATTGGTACTCCAACGAATTTAATTGCATCATATCTAACTGACATTCTAACTGTTTTCAGAGGTCGTAGAAGGTAGTAAATACTAATAAAACACTGATGAAACTTTTAATGAACACTAACAAAAAATAATACAATAATTAACACAACTCAACTGCTATTTTACAACGTATATCTAACTAACTTAACTGACTTTGAAACTTTTGATTTGATTGCCAACTTGGCTACCAATGTTGCCAACAAACTAAAAAATGATTATTGTAATCTTTACACACACACTCTCAATAAAATTATTTTGGAATTTTTAATTAGGTACGCTTATAACTAAACCCAGTTTCTCTCTAAATTTTTCAAACTTTAATTTAGCCAACGGCTTAGTAAATAAATCCGCAATCTGTTCATCTGTTCTAACATGTACTATAGTTATACTGCCTGTATCAATCTTTTCTTTAATAAAAAAATTAAGATTTTTCTTATCCAACATGCTTCGGCTGTAGCTAGACTTAAAGCAATGTATTCAGATTCTGTAGAAGACATTGATATATTCTATAGAAGAGATTGATATATTCTGTTGTTTCTTACTAGGCCATGAAAATGGACTACATAATTTAAAAATATATCCTTTTGTAGACTTTCTATCACCGCCCCAGTCTGAGTCTACATATCCACATAACATTTTATTATTTTCTGGTCTAAAAATGAAAGTCATATCAGCAGTACCTTTAACATATCTTAATACCCTCTTCAAAGCTGAATGTAAGTTTTCATTTGTTTTGTTTTGAAAACGTCTTAATAAACTTACGCTCTCACATAGATCAGGCCTAGTGTCTAACACGGCATACATCAGTCTACCAACAATCTTTCTGCATACTTTGTTTAACTCTAAATTAATTGTATCAGCTTTTAAAAGAGTACAATCTAAATTAAAATCAACCGGAGTAGATATCGATTTACAATCTTGCATTCCAAACTTGTATAAAACCTTTTTTAAATAATTTACTTGACTTAACTCACTATAGCCTTACTCTAAATTTTGTTTGATGTCTATCCTAGATATTAATGAACTATACCCAAATCTTTCATATGAAATTTTTTATTAAAAATAGATTTTGTACTGTTAACTTCTTGTAAATGGGTACCTAGAATTAACAGATCATCTACATAAAGTAGAACAAATAATTTACATTTGATGGAACATTTTGAGTACAGACAACAATCATTTTCTGATCTTATGAAATCTTCAGATTTCATTAATTTATCAAATTTCAAATTCCAACAACGAGGAGATTTTCTTAATCCATAAATTGACTTGTTTAATTTACAAACTACATCAGAATTATTTTTTGATATACCTGGTAATGTCATATAGACTTCCTCAGTAATGTCGCTGTATAAAAAAGCACTCTTAACGTCCATCTCGTAAATTGGTTTGTTTAACTTATTTCCTACTACAATTAAAATTCTAAAAGTTGTTAACTTTGCTACTGGCGAATATATATCGTATTGTTCTTCTTCATGTTCTTGTTGGCTACTAATCTTGCTTTATATTCACTATCATTTTTAATTTTAAAAATCCACTTACTCTGAATAATTTTTTTGTCATTTGGCCACGGCACTTCACTCCAAGTATTATTTTGGTATAATGCACTTAACTCGAGATCCATTGCTTCCTTCTATTTGGCAGCATTCTGGCCAGTGACTGCTTCTTCGGACGATAACGGTTCTTCCATAGCAGTGAAGAAACTCATATCATATTCCTCTGTCCAAATAGGTGGTTTAATTTTCTGTGTAACTCATTTTCTTCTTCATCTTTTTTTATATCTAGATCTCTTTATTTTGTACGTACTCACTATCTGTCTTAACATTTTTATCTAGATTTATCAAGTCTTTTGCTTTATCAGGTTTAAGTTTAGGCACAAAAATCACATCTCTAGGAACTTCAACTTTGTTTTTTTGAGGAAAGTAAACTCTATAGCCTTTTGTTAAATTGCTGTATCCAACAAGTAGTACCATTCAGTTTTTGAATCCAACTTCAACTTTTTTTTCTATTGGAACATGTTCTGCAATATCAGAGGCAAATTCTCTAAATTTACTATACCATACCATTAATTTAAAGGATGTTTCATCTACTATTGGACTAGCTCCAACTCTGTTTAAAGTGTATGCTGCACAATTTATTACCTCGGCCCACAAATATTTTTCCAGCTTTTTACTATGTAACATTGTTCTTGCTGCTTCAACTAATGTACACATCTCTCTCTCTCGGCTCTGCCATTTTTGTTGTGGTAAGTAGTTACAAGACCTCTCATAGCGAATACCTTTCTTGTCACGTACATTTTTCACATCAGTATTTATAAATTCTAACCCATTGTCAGTTCTTAAAGTCAAAACTTTGTTACCGGTTTGTGTATGAGCTAGAGTAATAAAATCTTGATCTTGTCCTTTGTTTCGGATTTGTGTTTTAAGAAATAAACACACCTATAGCCAGAAAAATCGTCCTTTAGCATCAGAAAATATTTTGCTTTTCCCAATGAGTCCACCTCAAAAGGCCCACATAAGTCTCCATGGATTATTTCACATGTCTTCTTAGCCCTTGGGTCACTTACTGAAAATGGTAATTTATGTTGTTTACCTGGTAAACAGTCCCTGCAAGAAGGTTTTACTTCATTTTTAAATTGTATATTTTTGCTTCTAATATTGTTTGTACTTGACCAAAATTAATATGGGCCAATTTACAGTGCCAGTCTAACAAACTTTCTGCTATGTTACATTGTAAGGTTTTTGTGGTAATTTCAGTTTTAAAACACATTTTAAACATTTTTCCTTGTTTTTCGGCTAATATTCTTATTTTCCCATTTCTATCTATTAATTTACAGTTTTGTTTGGTAGAGTACATTTCTAGACCTTTATCAAGTGCTGCACCTAGTGATAATAAATTTACTTCTAATTTTGGAACAAATAAAACATTTTTGAGTTGTTTTTTACCATTCTGACCATCCCAGGCTTGCATTTGCACTGTACCTACTTCTTGAGGTTCTACTAATATTCCATTGCCTATCTTTACTTTTCTTTCTACATTTAACTTGTGAATGTTTAGAAATAGTTCTTTCTTGTAACACATATCCTCAGTGGCCGCACTATCTAACCACCATTCAGTGTTATTTACCTCTGACTGTCCGACTACTGATAATAAGTTTTCATATTCGACACTAGACATCCCTATAAGGGCTAGAGAATCATTTGTAAAATTTTGATTGGGATTTCTCTTTTCAGCCAGTCCACTTTTGTTGCATAAAAAACATTTATATTCCTTTTGACTGTTTACCTTGGAACTTGTGCTATCTAGGGCTGCCACGTGTTCTGTTATTCTACTTCTTTCTTCTTCTACCATCAACCGAGACATCAATTCTGTACTCGTTTGTTTTTCACTGGGCGTTGATTCCCATGAGGACACAAAATATTTTAATCTTTCTGGTAGTGACATTAGAATTTTCGTTATGACCATCTTGTCACTAATCTCTTCACCCAACGTTTTTAAATTAGTCTGAATTTCCTCAATCTGTGGTACAAGCTCTCTTATACTGTCCTGATTCATTAAACTAAAAAATCTCTGTAGTAATAAATGAATTTGTGTTCGTATATTATAACCAGTTTATTCCATATTTCTGCAGCTGTATGGCATGAATATGTGTTAGGGCTTTTTCTTCCATCCGAACAACAATTATTTCTTGAGCTTTTGCATCGTTTTTGCTCCATTCTTCCAACCGCTTTCTCCGGGGTAGTAGGTTTAGCAACTTTTCGAGTGGTTATATCAAGTAAACCCTTCGAGTTTAATATTACCTGGACTTGGAACTTCCATAAGGTCCAGTTTGCACCGTTCAACTTTATTATTCCTGACTGTTCCATCTCATGGTTTTTAAACTATACGGTTGCCTACTCCGACTAACCAATAAGAATTAAGCCCGCGATTACGTCACAAGAGTACACAATTTGAATCGTTGGCCATTCAACACGTTATTCGTATACAGGGTTGGGATAAAGTATGGAACCAAGTAAATATCTTTAAAACGAAACGGACGATATTTATGAAATTTTGTAGTTAAGTGCAATGGGGCAAAATGCATCTGATGTACATTTTTTTGTTAATAATATACTTCCGATTTAACCGAAAATATCCTCAACTTTTTTAATTTAAATGGAACACCCTATATATTTTTGCAGATGTTGAAAGAGCTTGTTATTTCTCGAATTTCTATATACTGGGTTTAGTGGAAATAATTTGTAAAAACGAGAAATAACTCACTTTTAGTTGTAGAATAACTAAATTTATTTACTTTAGACTAATGAGAATAATAATTTAAACAAAATTAAATCAAATATTCAAAATGCTCTCCGTTCACCTCCTGACAATATGCCAGCCTATTAACCAATTCTTGAGTTACTCTTTCCAAGACTTTTCCACGTATTAGTTCACATTCATCAATAATTCTTTTTCTCAATTCCTGCAAGCATGTCGGTCATTCATTAAAATAGCTCCAATCGTCTAAGATCCCCACTATTCCTTAAAAGATGGCACAAAAACTCGCGTTGTTATTTTAGTTGCATACGTTTCTTGTGGTGAAAAATAAAAAATATTGAATTTTATTTTGCTACTTTTATCAATCGGGAATAATTTTATTTCTGTTGATATTGTTACGATAGTCTGTACAGGGATTTAGTTAAATATCGCCCTGTACATAAAAGTTATTTTTTATTTTCCAAATTATAATATTTACTATTTATTTAACATTACGTGAGCGAGAGTTATGGGACAAGGCCGCAAACGAATGTTAAATAAATATTTTTAGTAGAGTCATCAAAATTAATTAAACATTAGGGTCTTCTTGGTTAGTAAAATAAAAGAAGATCGACAGTCAAGTTTGGCTTCTCGGATGATCGAGAAGTTGATAGTGCCTAGTCCTGCTATTAAGTGTATTGGTTATTTAATGGGTAAGTTGCCCTCATAATTTAGTTGTTTTCATTTGATAAATAAATTGTTATTGTTTTTACTCAGCCTCTTTAATTTCTATTAACCAAGTTACGTAATGGGTAAAAACTAGGGCTTACAATACCAAACTAAAATCTGAATACCGGTATTTGATATTTGAAATTTGAAATATCGGGATACCGGTATTATTAATAAAAAATTTACTAGTTATATTTTTACTTACCTCAGTTGTTATATTGACTTGTTAACAAATAATATATGAAATCCAATAAATATTGTTCTGAAATGAGTAGATATTATTTATTTTATTACATAGAGAGTAGGAGTAGATAGATACAAAAAAACGTGCAAGTAAAAAAAAGTACATATTAAATTCTATGTTACATTTTAAATATAATAGGCTCGTATGGCATTATATAATTAAAGAAGCAAAAAATATAATTAAATTGAAAGTATTTATGAAATAATATGAATAACTTGCGTTTTGTTTATTAAAGTATGCTCTTAAAAAACATAAACAATCAATCGTTTCATCATCAAGCGAGGACCGAATTTTCGTACAAATATAACCAGCCGCCGAAAAAGCTCTTTCTACACTTGTCGGCACTATTGTCATTAAGAAATCATACACATTTTGTAAATACATTCCTTTTGTTCCTGTTTTTTCAAAAAAAGTAATTTCATCTTTTATTTTTTGTTCCAGACCTGGAATTTTTTTAAACGCAGATACGGGTGAAGTATTTAGTGTTTCGTCTATTGCTGCCTGTAGTTTTTTCTTTAATGCGTTTACGTTTACCTTGTCAGATTCTAATACTGTTTCATTACTAATTTGGGAAGATATTGGAAGAGATGTTTCTTGCACAACTTCCATATCTTCTGTATCTTCTAGATTTTCATGTGTGAGCCGTTTAGTTAAGCTTACAATTTTTTAAATGATTGTAAATTTGGATATGCGTTTAAATACTTCTCCAACATCTTGTGAGCCCTTTTGCAGATACTGAAGTATTTGTGATAATTCAGTTCGTCGCAGTAAAATTCGAGATTTTAATGCTTCCAATAATTCTAATGCAATTGCAGATTTTTGCTGGGAAAGAGTATCTAACATAAATGTTAAAGAAGCGTCAGCCGTCAAAAGATTTGCATCTTTTCGGCATAATGCATCTACTGTTAATTTTACAGGAGTAAGAGCAGCAATAAATAAAGATAATAAATTAAATTCTTCGTCAGAAAAATGAATTTCGAAATTGTTTGTTTATCTTCAAAAAAAATTTCTTGTAATTAATTAATATTATTTTAAATTAGATTTATATTGTGCATAAATTCAATTTTTATCAACTAATGTAATACCAAAATACCGGTATTTTTACATAAATACCGGTTTTTAATAACGGACAAAAATCGTCCGGGATTCCGGTATTCGGGATCCCGGAATCCCGGTATTGTAAGCCCTAGTAAAAACCCCCCTAAGTTAACATTTAGGTTCTTTTATACATTTATTATTAAAAAAAAATAACCCAATACGTAACAATATGAAAATTTTTTCATTAAATCTTCACTTTTTAAATTGTGTAAATTTGTACGTCGGTATGTATCTATTGATTATGACAAATTAAATATGATCAAAAATTACTAAAAAAAGTTTTTCCAAGACTGACTGCGTTGTGCTCAGCAGACACACATTTTTTCTTGAAACGACTACACATAGTGCAGGCGCTGGAGGTCATTGAGTATACATAATATGAGGACCTGCAATTATTGTCGGATTCTTATACCTGAGACCCCAAACAATGGTGAAACACATCTTGACACCATCTGTGATGGTCCCTTCCCCCTCCCTTCACGTCCCCTTTTCGCCCCTATGGTAAGCATAGCGCGCTCAGATGTTTAGTGTGTTTTTACAGATATCGACGTAAATACGTTGCGTTACTCTGTATTGTTTGTTGTGTACGCATAAAATAATTCGATTTTCGTTATATTTGAGTGTTTTTTTAAAGTGTGCTGTACTGAAAAACGTAAGAAATGTCGTTAGAAGTGGTTAATTTAAAAAGAAAAAGACCAAACGAACAGTTTTGTTTATTTTGTGACAAATCAAATGATTTAGTGAAAGAACCAAGGTTAAGTACGCTGCTTAATATTAAAAAAGCAGCAGATAGAAGAAAAGACAACATTAGTGAAAAGTTTTCAAAACTGTATAATCCAGACTCTACAAGACAAGAATTTTCATGGCACCAAAACTGTTTAGCTACCTATATAAGTGAGGAGAAAATAAGGCGTCGAGAAATTGCGTTGTGTAAAAAAGAAGAAGAGTCTTCTTCAACTTCCAAAGCAAGCGTAGAGTTATGTTGTCGAAAATCTCTTCGTCATCAAGGACACCTGCAGAAGTACATAAACCGTTGAAATGCATAATTTGTGGAAAGTTAATGAAAAACAAAAATAAGCAACTGCATTTGTGTTCCGAAATTTTAGCAGCGGAACAACTTTTAAATACGGCACGCCGTAAAGAAGACCATGTTTTTACCCAACTTAGTACCTGTCAACGGCCTGAAGATTTATTTGCTATCGAAGTGAGGTATCACAAACATTGTTACCGTGATTATTTAAGATTGCCGAGAAATTCTACAAACCCAGCAGGACGACCTTCATATCAGATTCCTAAAGAAATACTTCACGATGCATTTGACAAACTCATCGATCAAATTAAAGATCAGTTTTCAACTCACTGTTTTGAAACGCGCTTCTTAGCTCAGCAACTCGCTGAACTTACAAACATAGAGGATGCAGTGATTGAGAATCGTGTAGTGAAATCATTACTTATTGATAAATTTGGTGAAAACGTATTATTTTCTTACCAGACTGATAGGTCAAAATCTTCATTAGTGTTCATGGGAAATATATCATTGGCAGAAATAATAGAACATGTTCGTAGCATCACTTCAGAAAAACACATCATTCAGAGTGCAAAAGCATTGCGGCAAGAATTATTGAAAACGAAACTAATACTGTCTTCAAGAGATAAGAGAAGTAAGAGTAACTAAGGATCGTAACGGTTTAAACGATAAATATAACCAGCATAGAACTATAATCGAAACTTTTTTTTTCCAATTTTTCAACATTTTTAAATCATATGAGCACTGAAAACGAACTATTCAAATATTTAAATAATTATTGTGATATGATAGAAATTCTTTTGAATTCAATTATGGCTGAAAGAAGTAATAACTATGAATTACATTTATTGACTGCTCGACAATTTTTACCTTATTTCTTTTCTACGAATCATACAAATTATATTCGTGGTGTGACTCTTTATTTACAAGATATGTTAAACTTACCTCCAAATGTTATAAATGATATGAAGAGAGGAATGCATGCCGTCAAGCGAACTGCAGGAACATTTAATGCAGTTGGCTGCGACTTAGCACTAGAACAGTCTCAGAACCGATCTTCTGCAGTGACTGGAAGCTTAATTGGTATCACTAAAAATGAAGATGCAATGCAAAGATGGTTGCTTCTGTATCCTTTTAAAAATAGTGTTCACACAGCGCTTTCTTCATATCTTGGAATACAATCTGACACTACAGGTGACATTAATAGTCATAATGAATGGACACAATCGAGAATTAATACGGACGAAAAGGATATTGAAAATATCATTAACTGTTTCAAATCTTGCAATCCATTTAATAGTAATGGGGATTGTGTGCTTCGCAATATTTTCACCGGTGAACTTGCTGAAGAATCAACTTCGCGATGCTTACTTAATATTAAAGAAAATGGGGAGACTCTATTAACTACATACGAAAAAGAAAGATTGTTCAATAAAACTAAGAAATTGTCGGATCCTATACAAAAAACTAAATTTTACAACTTTGAAAGTACTCCTGCGAAAACAAACAAAAATACTTCCAACAAGAAGCTGCAAGACGTAACAGACATAACAATTTTCCAAAAAATCATTCATGGTGGCTTTGATACAAAAATGTTAGCATCGTATGAAATATTGAATTACTGCAAATATCTCTTTGACAATGATGGATTTTACAGGAAGTCGCCAAAATCACAATTCGCCGTTGAAATTGAAAAAAATTATAACTGTGGTAAAAGCTCTCAGCAAGACATAATAAATTTAAATTCTTTCAAAATTTATATTGTTGATGGTATGGCACTTGTTCACAAAATTCAATTAAATAAGTTCGATACTTTCGGTGATTTTGCCGTGGCTTTCTTCAAAAAAATTATGCTATTTTCTACGCTGCCTGGCATGAAGAGAATAGATGTAATATTCGATAGATATGACGACATTTCTATAAAATATTTCAAACTTACGGAGTAAAGGCCACATTATAAAAAATATCATCATTTCAAGTGATTCAACAAAAATTCCTGCTAATTGTAAAACTTTTCTTGCAAACACTCAAAATAAATTACAACTTGTTCAATTTCTTTGCACTAATGCTCCAAAATATGCACAAATAAAAGAAGACTGCGAGATGTACATTTGTGGAGGATTCAACCTAAATGTTTCAAGTTGCAAGGGTCTTTATTTTGTGAGGTACTGGAATTACAATCAAACCACTTAGAAGCTGATTCAAGAATGTTTTGCCACATATTCCACGCAGTAAGGAGTCAAGCTGCTCATATTATTATAATCAGCGCTGATACAGATGTATTCGTCTTGGCAGTATATTTCTGGAAATACTTAGCGAATATTGGATGCCTTGGTCTATGGTTCGACGGTTCTCATACAAAAAAATATTTTCTAGGATGCCATTTAGCTGCTGAATCCCTGGGTGAAAGCATATGCGATATTTTGCCAGCATTACATGCTGTAAGTGGTTGCGATACTACTAGCAGATATGGCAGTAAAATGCAATGTTTGAAAACTGCGTCTGAAGATTTTGTACAAACAGCCCTTATGTCTTTGGGAAACCTTGACCTAAGTAATGAGCAATTGAAACAGTTAGAAATAGTTTGCTCATATTTCATTTCAAAAAAAAATATTTGCCGATGAACTCAGATATAAACTCATTTATCAAAACCTAGGCTTCGGTTTTAATTAGATGAAAGTAATAAGCACAACAGATGCTTTGCATTTGCATTTATTAAGGGCTACAGTGCAAACATTTATTTGGAAACAATCTCATCAAACACAATTACAGCCGATTGTTTATTGTTTATTTGGTTATGAAAAGCTAAATGGTGACTTATGTCCACGACAAATGACTAAACCGTCTTTACCAGAGTCATTAATTCAACCTTGTAAATGTATTGCAAATTGTCGCACAATGCCTTGCAGTTGCAGAAAATCAAAATTATTTTGTATTTCTTTATGCAAATGTATCAATAATGATTGTCTAAATAAAAATGAGTAATTGTTTGGCTATGTAAGTTTTTCTTCAAATTCGCTGTTTCTTGATATATAACTTATTTTTATTAATAAACAAAATATTTTATTACTCTAATTTTTGTTTTTTTTTTTCATTCAACCATCCATCCTCACTTTTATTATTAGAATAAACTCTCAATTATTACTGTAATCATCATTAATATTATTTTATAGTATGTACTCAATATATTCCCTTTACAAATAAGTGTAGAAGGGGTAAAAAAAATGGACCAAAAAATAGGCCGGCAAGATCCGTATTATTAATCTTTGACCTTTTCTTAACTTATATCCATTGGTGGAATTCGGTCCTCACATTTTGCATACTCACTTACCTCTAGCGCCCGCTCTAACAGTACTTTTTTATGATAGAAAATTTATCAAAGATACAAAAAAAATATTTCCGCCTATATTTCGCGAAATGGTGTCTCAAGGTTAATATCGCGTGTGCGTATACCGAAATATGTAAAAACCACAATATTTTTTTGGTGTTTAGACATGAATTTATAACTTTCTGAATTCTACAATCCTAAAAAGGCGTTACCAAATTATAATAAAATTGTATCAAGACATGATTTTTAAATTGACATTATATACTTGTTATTTAATAATTATAATGATAATAATATGATTGTTAGTCACGAATTCCCTAGTTCATTTATTTTTAATTTCAAAAAACGTTTACAAGGTAGAGATTGGTACATTTATATATTATGCTAATTATTATTATATTCAAGCTTTATCCTCTGCATATATATTAACATACATATAAAGCTCGATATAGAATAAGGTGATGTTTATATTGACTTGGTTATTTTATAACTAATAAAGATATGGGGGTACAATTTTTTATTAACTCTTAGAATAGAATAGAATAGAATACTTCCATTGAAATATTTCATCTACATATTAAAAGGTAAAATTATATATACAGTTTTAGGCATTGATTGTTATTAGAATCTCATTGTTAAGTCTGTTGGTTTAAATCGTTTTAGCCGGCGCACTTCACCGGTTGTGTTGAATAAATCACACGCGAGCGAATTGGGGTGCGATTTAATTCGATCTTTGTATCGTATGCTATACCGTTTAATTTCACTTTTAATTGATGGGATTTTTAGGTCCTTTTCTAGAGTAGAGTTTGGCACATACCCCGGTGCATTAGTTATTATTTTCATGATTTTATTCTGGAACCTCTGTAAAATTTCAAGATTGGAATGGCTTGCTGTTCCCCACAGTTGTATCCCGTAGGTCCACACCGGTTTTAGTATTGTTTTGTACACTAGCACCTTGTTTTGGAGTGATAATTTGGATTTCCTGCCAATTACCCAATAGAGTTGTTGTAATTTCAGACCTAGTTGTTTCCTTTTGTTAAATATATGTTTCTGCCATGTTAAACGTTTGTCTAGGTGTATGCCAAGGTACTTTACGCTGTCTGCCTGTGGTATCTGTTGGTTGTTTAAGCTAACGTGTGGACAGTTTTCTTTTTTGAGAGTAAAGGTTACCTGAACTGACTTGGTTTCATTGGCTTTTATCTTCCATTTCTTGAGCCACTTTTCAACTGTTTTGCAGGTTTCTGGATGCCAGTTGTGGATTGTGATGAGAGGCAATTATGGCTGTATCATCAGCAAATGTTACGATTTTGGTTAGTATTGTAGTTGGTAAATCAGAAGTGAATAATAAATATAATATTGGTCCGAACACACTTCCTTGCGGTACTCCGGAGTTTATTTCGTGCAGTTCTCTATGTTCTGATTGGTGTCTTATTAGAAAGAACCTGTTTATAGAAATTTGGTAGAACCGGTATGGTAATTGTTGTTTTAGTTTGTAGCATAGCTCCTTATGCCAAACTTTATCGAACGCTTGACTTAAATCAATAAATGCTGCCGTGCAGAAACGTTTGTTTTCAAGATCATTGCTGGCTTGTTTGACTATTCTGTGAACCTGTTCTATTGTCCCGTGTTTGCTGCGGAAACCAAATTGGTAATCGGGTATTAGGTGTTTCTCTTTTAGGATAGGTTCTAATCTTTTGAGCAGTAATTTTTCAAATACTTTTGATAGGACTGGCAGTAGACATATTGGCCTGTAAGACGTGATTTCATTTAGGTTTTTTCCTGGTTTAGGAAGCATTATAATTTCAGCCACCTTCCATTTGTTTGGAAAATAGTTATATCTCAGAAGTGAATTATAAATATGTGAGAGAGCTTTATATGCTTTTTTTTGTTAGTTTTTGCAATATCTCTTTTTTTGGGTTAATATCATGTAGTATCGCGTTTTTAATTTCTTGATACCTAAATTCTTTTATTGGATAATCCATTTGGAATGGTGCTGCTAGAAAGTTTTCTATTTCTTCTATTTCTTCTGGGTTATCTTCTATATCAAATGGTTTGAAAACCGTAGTTAAATGATCTGCAAATGCTTGAGTCTTCTGTTGGTCGTTTCTGGTCCATATGTCATTTTTATCTTTAATTGGTGGTATTGGTTGTTGTGGCCTTTTCAGTTTCCTTGTAGCTCGCCACAGTGAGTAATTTGTTGCTTCAGTTGGTGATAGGTTATCAAGGTAGTTTTGTACGGACTGATTTCTAAGGTTTTGTAGTAATTTTTTAGTTCTTGGTTAGTTCTATTTAGATTTCTTTTACTTACTGCAGACCTGTCCCTTTGCCAGATTTTCCGCAGTTTCCTTTTTTCTGCAATTTTTTGTTTTATATTAACTGGATTTTCATTATTTGACCGATTTATTTCCGATGGTGGTGTCGCCTGCCAGGCTGCGCATTGGATAGTTTTGGTTAGTACTTGTAGTTGCTTTTCTATCTCTGTCGATTTTAACGATACATTCAAATTTATCATTTCGTCTAACTTTTGTTTAAAGAGTTCCCAATTTGTTGTTTTGCTACATAACATTGGTCTTTTTGGTTGTTCCACAATATTCGTGTATATTGTTAGTATTATTGGCGAATGATCGGAGGATAAGTCAAGACTTGATTCTATCTGGAATTGTTTGGTATTTAGGCCTTTCAGGATGTAGAAGTCAATGGCGTTTGGTATTTTATTTTGGTCACTTGGCCAATAGATTGGTTCTTCAGTTGCTATATGTTTTAGGTTGTCGGAATTAATAGTTGCTAAAAGCTCTCTACCTTTTGTTGTTATTAGTCTTGATCCCCAGTTATGATGTTTGGCGTTGTAATCTCCTCCAGCAATGAATTTTTTAAAGAATCTGGTATAATGTTCTTTTTTGTTCTTTTGTTTTGGAGGACAGTATACTGCAGACATATTTATGGGGCCTACTTCTGTACTTATTCTTACTGTTGTTGCTTGAAGGTGGCTTTCCATATAACTTTCAAGCTCATGGTGTTTAATTTTGCTACGTATCATAATAGCCGTTCCCCCATGTGCTGTTCCATCTGGGTGATTTGTGTTTTAGATTGTATAGTTTGGTATTTTTAAATATGATTTATTGGTGAATTGTGTCTCTGCAATTAACATAATCTATCTTGTTTTCATTTATGACTGTCTTTTACTTCTTGTATATGTTGGCTTAATCCGTTGGCATTCTATTCAGCTAGTTTCAGTATTTGTGTTTTTATTTTAGTTTGTTGACGAGAGTTGTATTGAGATTCATCATAGTGCTCATTTGTGTTATTAGATCCTTCATCATTACTTTTAACTCTGTTAGGTCATTTGGTTGATGTGGACTTTGTGACCCAAGTACTTGCGCATATGTTGTTCCTGTTGTCACTTTTCGTTGTTTACTGCTCTCTGCAGGATTTGACTGATTTGTTTTTTCTCTTAATGTAGGGTGGATTTTCTGTTGTAGCTGTTTGTGCACTATACAACCTCGATAGTTTGCAGGATGGTTTTCTAGGCAGTTTACGTATTGTACTGCATTATCCTTGATATTCCTGGGGCATTCAGTGATATGATGAAATCCCGTGCATTTTCCACACCTGGGACTTTTCCTACAAAAGTTTTTGGTATGACAAATTGTTGGCATCTAGTGCAGTGCGGAATAGTTCTTCTTGCATGTGGTGCTTCAATAATCACACTACAGTTCATGAGAGCTTTTACTTTGAAAATTTCTTTGTTGTTGTCTTTCGGTTTTAAGAAGAAAAGTGGCAGTGGCTCTTTGGTTCTATATTGTTTAACATAATATATTCTTTCTACTTCATGCCCTTGTGATTTGATATTTTCTTCCATCACCTTTGTATCTGTTGAGTGATGCAAGTTTTTAATAGCTACTCTGAAGCATCTTTCTTCTTTTGGCTTATACATGTGAAATTGTGTGTTTTTCTGCATGAGGGCTTTAGTGATATTGGTGTACACTTCGCTTGTTTTTGGTTGGATTCTGACTTGTTTTTTGCCCAATGCTTTCATTATGTAGTTGTCTTTCGCTATGTTATTTAACAATCCTTCTAAAGGATTTATATCTTCAACACCTTCGACAAAAATTGGAGGATGTTTCGGTTCAGTCTTTTTTTCATCCTCTGTAGTTTCAGGTTCTTGTTCAGGTAGGTTATCAAATATGTTATTAGTTTTTTTTGTTGCTTAGCCAATAATCTTGCAATTTGGTTTGCCGTGTTTGTTTGGAGTTTTCTTCAGGACTTCTTTTTCTTTTTTTATAGTTTACTGTTTGCCATTCGCTAGAATGTTGGTTTGGCTGTTGTGAACTTGAGCTTGGCTGTGATTGCGATATATTTCGATTTGTATAATTATTTTCAGTATAATTTGTCTGCATAGGTAGGACTGGCGTTTGTATATTGACTCATCCTGTATCTAGTTTCACTTTAACATGGAAGTATTCCATTTGTGAACAGCACTTTTTTGATAAAACTTTTTTGTTAAACTACATTATCACAGATGATAAGAATTTGTTAATTGCTTTTGCTTATCTCTCGACGGCGGAACACGTCCCTATCATTCGAAAATCAAATGGGGGTACAATGTTCAAGTAAAAATATGGGTATATATTAATAGATTTCACTTGTTATGAATACACTTTTTTATGGCTATATACAAAAATTTTATCTTAAAAATATTTTTGATGTTGATTCTCGTCTTTACTCTTTTTGTAATGGATAAAAATTGGCATCAATGTGAAGAAACCCTAGTACCGGAAAAAATTGTGTTTTGAGTGCCTATTCTCGAAACAGAGAGTAGAACGTAAATTTTTTCTCTTTATCTAGACCTGGGCAAAGTATATTTCCTTCTTTGTTTTCCCTAAATGATCTACTTCCTTATTATAAAGAATAACGGGCGCCCACAATGTACGTACCAAAATTTAAAGCTTCATATCTATAAGTCATCAGAACCGTATTAGAATAACTTCTCTCGTAAAAATAGGCAGTTTTACTAAATCTCTTTGACAAGTTATCAGTGATGTCTGTGTTCTTCCAAAAATAAATTGCTTTTTTGGTGAAACAGGACACTTAAAGGTTTTTTAACATAATATAGGCCTTTTCCCTTGTGAAGCGGCAATCAAATAACTGGAAAGGTATTTATTCACACATTTATAGATTGTGGATACAAAACTCGATTTTGCAATAAATTTATGTTATATTGTTAGTCATATTTGATTCTTTATAACTATACCTAGGAGATGAGCTTTTGTGGTGTAAAATTAAAGACTGGTAAGAAAGATATTCACATTCTCATTGTTGGCGGTTTGACAATCAAACACTTGTATTCAGTGAAATATTTTACATTCTATGAATGAGAATGATGTCAATTTGCGTGAATCAATGGTGGTTGCATAATATTTTGTTTGTATTCTCTACAAATGTCAGCGCCATGTGGCGGTTTTAAAGTACCTACACCTGTACTATGGGTTGCATAATCATTTTTTTGTGGATACAAATCTCAAAAAATAAAAATATTTGATATTTCATATTTTTAGAATCAACTTATGTATACTCAACTTAGGAGTTAAGCTTTTTTGGTTGAATTTGGTGAATACAACTTGTCAAACTGTCAAAAATGAGAATATGAATATCTTTATTAGCAGTCTCTAATTTGACACCAAAAAAGCTCATCTCCTAGGTATAGTTATAAAGAATCAAACATGACTAACAATATAACATAAATTATTGCAAAATCTGTTTTGTATCCACAAAATATCACATAATTTCACTGTTGCTAACTGAATTTATGTTACTAGTATTAAAGGCCCCTCTTAAGAACTAGGTTCAATCTTCTGTTTTAAACTTTAACCTCTAACTTAACTTCTGCTATTAATTTTTTTGAATCAAAGGCCTGGGCCAAAAGCCTTTTTTCAGAGATCGCATAACACTAACAAAAAATGATACAATAATTAACACAACTCAACTGCTTTTTTACAACGTATATCTAACTAACTTAACTGACTTTGACACTTTTGATTTGATTGCCAACTTGGCTACCAATGTTGCCAACACACTAAAAAGTAATTGGTATTGTAATCTTTACACTAACCAAAGCGTATCAGTAGTAGTACTAGGCCGCTTTTGGCTCAAATGACCTTGAAAATGGCCTTTAAAAGTGACCTTGGTGGTTTTGGAAAAGTGTCCTCGGAAAATGGCCTTGGAAAATTTCCTTTACCACCGCCCCCGGCCTTGAAAATGGCCTTCAAAGTGGCCTTGATGGTTTTGGAAGAGCAGCATTTGAAAAATGGCCTTGGAAAATGTGCTCCGCCGCCGCCCCCGGCCTTGAAAATGGCCTGAAAAGTGTCCTTGATGGTTTTTGGAAAAGTGGTCTTGGAATTTTGGATCTCGACCTTGAAAATGGCCTTTAAAAGTGGCCTTGGTGGTTTTGGAAAAGTGTCCTCGGAAAATGGCCTTGGAAAATTTTCTTTACCACCGTCCCCGACCTTGAAAATGGCCTTGAAAGTGGCCTTGATGGTTTTGGAAGAGCCGCCTTTGGAAATGGCCTTGGAAAATGTCCTCCGCCGCCGCCGCCCCCGCCCTTGAAAATGGCCTTAAAAGAGGCCTTGATGGTTTTGGAAAAGTGGTCTTGAAAAATGGTCTTTACCGCCGTCCCCCGTTGGCCTTGAAAGTGGCCTTGATGGTTTGGAAGAGCAGCCTTTAAAGTGGCCTTTGAAAAATGGCCCGCCGTCTCCCGGAAAAAATTAATCCTCCAGCGCCGTCGCTGACGCCGGCACTGGATCCCGTCATCGCAGGCGCTTTGCAAATCCGTCCGACGCAGGCACATTGCATAGGCAACCCGTTTCACGTTGTAGCGTAATGTTGGTTGCCTATGCATGGTTACGCATCCATAATTAAAAACAAACCAAAATAATAAATAAGAGATTTATTCAATATAATACAAATAGAAAATTATTGTCATTTTTAATCACAAATCCATCTTCTTCTAGGTCAATCAATTTGGCTTGCGGAAAACCGCCGCCACCGCCGCCGCCGCCGACGCCTCCTATCATTTTCTTCACACTGCTTTTAAATGCCTGCAAAAAAAAAAAAAAAAAATTAAAATTAAAATAAAAAAAGTAAAAAAAAAACTTACTGATTTAGCGGCGGCGGCAGCGTCGTCCCCCGTTTCCAGCGTCGTCGGCATCGTCGTCGTTGTCGCCGTCGTCGGGAGCACTGCACTCATGTTTTGAACTAGGTGTGTGTGCTGCGGCTAGCGACTCAGGACTCAGGACTCAGCGGCCAGTTGTTGAAACCGCCGCGTGAGAGCGCGCCGCCGGCCGCCGCTGCCACGACTTCGCGATTGATATCACTGATCCGGATGATGATGATGGAAACCCCAGGGGAGGGTGTCATGTGAATCATCTAATAATTTTCGTTTATCATCTAATGAATTTAAACCAATTTTTGTTTGATTTATGCTGTAAACTTTATGTTTAAACGATTGAATTGTACACTGGGAAATAATTTTATCTTTCTTTTCAATTAAACAATCCACATAATCTTGAAAACTTATATCATTTTTTACTACGGAACTTTTAATACCTTTTGATTTTTTAACTATAGATTTATCCTCAACTTTATACGTATACATTTTAGATCTTAAGCCTATGAAATGAGTTATAATTTTACCGTTTGTCTCATCCTTCATTAGACCTCGAACCTTCTTATTACACAGTGGAATTTGATATGGGTTATTTGATGCATAATCACTAGTGTCAAATCTGTCAATATGGGCATTAATCACCTCCTTATACACAAATACGGAGGGAAACCCTAGCCATGGCCGAACGAAAAAGACAATGCGACGACACCAGACATCCTCTGTATCAACATATACCAGTAGCGGCCAGACTAAAATCTAGGCGAAACTTTATACAATCTACACAGCCCCTCACTGCCTCTAAAATTGCCACCAAGGAGGTAAGATGGGAACAGTGCCAAATAGACCACGACACTCCAACCTGGAATTCAAAAGAAAAAAGAAAAACTTCTTGCAGGTTCGGACCTAGACTGGAATACCTGGAAGATCCTCAACCGACTCCGATGTCAAATGGGGAGATGCAAGACCAACCTCGTGAAGTGGGGATATGTGGATGAGGCAGCCTGTGAATGCGGAGAAGCTTAGTCAATGGAACACCTCCTATCGTGCCAATCCCTACAAGCCCCATGTACCCTCCGGGACCTATGGATGTGCAATGAAAATGCTGTGATATGCGCCAGACACTGGAGTGATATATGATCATTTATAGCTATATATATTTGTAGTTCAGACACGATTAAATAAATAACCTCCTTATACACATCATTACATTTAATCTCATAGATAAAAGAATCTGTATCAGTATATAAGATCTTACAAGCGTCATTTCCTAATTTAGATAACATAAAGTCATAATGAAATTCATACATACATGTTTTTGAAATATCTAAAATAGACATTCCAATGTATATGGGTTTGTTGAATAAAATTTCTGATTTACGTAATTCAATAGCCATTAAATCATCCGAAAAAATGGTTCTACTATGGAACCTTGGACTTGCTATTAAATTTTTTGCCCCATATCTTCCCTCCCACTGCGAAACTAATTTAACTACACGATGTTTTCGAATATTTTCCATCGTTTTACCGTATACTGAATTTACTTTTAATTTATAATAATCTTTTTCAAATTTGTTTGTTGTTTGTGCTCGAAACTGTGTATTTAAAGTTACGTATGGTTTTAACCATGCTGATTGTTTAAATTTTAAAACTCTATGTATTTTACGAATGACTAACCCATGATTTATTGCTTGTTTTAAAGCTCGATAATGAATAATGTATTTAGTTTTGTTATAAAGCGTTGTTAAAAGTTTGCAAAATTTTGATCCTTCAGGTTTTCTATGCTCACAGCAAAAAGGAAAATCCTTATGCATACTATGAAGGTGATGGGGATAATCTAAGTCAACCTCCAGTATATACCCGATGTCTGCGTCATCGGGAATACTCAATACATCTATATTTGTATCAACCCATTCAAATCCGCCATATGGAAGTGGTTGTGACATTGCCCAACCGTACAAATTATTGACGTCTACGTATAATAAGTACTTGTCAGGTTTAGATCTGTCATAATTATGCATATATTTATTATTCGCCTCGGAATAACGACAACAACATTGGCTAATCCCACCGCGTATCGCGTTCTCACAAAATAATATCATATCAATGTCATGAAGAAGCTGTAATTTACATCCGGTATACCGTAACATGCAGTCCCAACTATATCCGGGGATGGTGTAGTACCACGTTGGATCAAGACCACTTGTACTATATCCGATTTTTCGAAATCTCTCAAAGACGTCGGCCAACAAAATAATGTCAGTTTTCAAATACAAATCTGAATATTCACCTAAATTTTTTATATTAAAATACCTCCATACCTTTTGAGCATGTTCATACTGTTCATTAGTAATATCTTTATTGTTAAGTTTATTAAAAAAAACAGATTGTGGAGGTAATTGAGTTTCCTTAAGCTTATCAATATTGTCAATGTAGTCGTATGGAAATACACCTTTACGTGTAAGTAAGTAAAATTGCTCTCGAGTACAACATTCAAATGCATACTTTAAATTGTTAAAGTCTTGCATATCCAAAAGGGATATTAATTCATCTAAAGACGTTCCTAAAAATCTCAGCGAATCTATAAAACGAAATTTAATACCGTTAGCCATGTGTTGAGTGAATGATATATACTTTTCATTATTTATTGGTAGTAAAGAAATTTTACCTAATTTAGCCAAATCTCTTATGATAAAGTGACTATCGTAACCGCTTAAATTAAAAAAAAAAAAATTGGAACTACAAATTGCTTTCTAAAATTCAAATTACATGAGTTATGAGCAAATCCCCGAAAATCTCCAGTAAAATGATCATGATCTCGCACGATAATGTCCGTTTCAACAAGTCTTTGTTCACAAATATGACAAATATGAGCTTTAAAATTTGAAAAATTTTCTCTCATGGGAACTATATTCTTAAATTTAGATTCAATCATTTGTGCGCATACTACCATTTCATTGGCGAACCATTTCATACAGTCAGGACCTCGATAACTGTTAAAATATGACAGACTATTATCATAGTCACATTTAACATAGTAGCCACAACTGAATGCAATGTGTCGCTGATATTTAATCATGTTAATATTAACATTATCAAGAATCGGTTCTAATAATGATTCGAAATCAGCGTATATCACAAATGGTGTTTTTTGTTTGTAAATAAAATTCTTAAACTTTATAAAAGTTTCCTTCGGAATTGTAATTTTACATTCATTATTTTTTTCACATAATTCTATATGTAAATTCAAACGTTCTTCACTTGAAAAATAATTTAAACATCTATCGCAGAAAATTTTTTTATGTTTTTTTCTATTGAGTTGATTACTTAATAATCGTGATAAGTTTTTTATCCAACAATAATGATATTTGATATCGATATGCTGGGTATCGTTAGGATCAGGCGCATCATAATCATTTAACTTGGGAAAATATTGATTTTGAATTAATAATAAATTTATATGTTTTTCCAATTTATTTTTAATTAAACGTATTGGAACTACTATATACTTATTATTGATTAACTCCAATCCATATACATTTATGGATAAATTATTATTCTTTTCAAAAACATGTATTTTATTTAATTTCATTGGAATCTCTACATTATCTAAATTCAACACATCGCCATAATAAGGATACGATGTAACTCGATTATAATTTTTTTCTGATGGATACAGAGCACTTACAATGCTCCAATAAAAACAGGCTAAGTCAAAATTAAAAATATTTACACAACTTAGTTTATTAGCAATTTGTTTTGGTAATTTAATAAACGATGAACTACCCCCGCAACCATTTCCTACTGCAAACTTATTAATATTAACTTCAAGCGATATCACGGATTTTAATGCCCAATTTGACGAACGTTCCTGAAATTCCGATAGTTTAAATAAAATATAGTTGATTATATGATTAGTAAACCATTCAAATAATATTGTTGACGAATCAATCGGTGCATATTTACTGTGAAAATATTTAAAATCTACTGTCATTATCATCTACTAATTTTCTAATAAACTGTCCACAAAAAATAGTGTTTACTTTTATTAATGACATTTTTGATAAAACTTTTTCTACTTTTTCGCAAAAAATTTTAAAAGCATCCATTAAAAATGGTAGAACATCTTTATGTCTTAAATTTATAATAATCCCAGTAATAACGTTATTTTTGAAAATTGAAATTAAATCATTCCATTCTACTGAAGTCGGTATATTATGTAATTTATTATATATAACTTTTAAATGACTAATTTTTGTTTGCCACGATCGAACTTGACCTGATAATAAATTAACATTCTTAAGTTTATCACAGCATAAATAAATCGCAATTTGTACATGTTTTAACCATGCTTCACAGTCAATATGAGGAAATTTTTCATAAAATTTTAAAATAAGTTTATCAATATCCTTTATTAATTGGTCGGACATTTTTTTAAATTAAAACTTACTATTCACAAACTTAAAGAGTGCTTTAGGGTTTCCCTTTTCAGCGTTCTTCTCATCGACGACGCTGACGTCGTCACCTTGATACACCACAGAATATTTTCCGTTTCCCAATTCATCAACGTGATTCTTCAAAATAGATAATGATCGACGTGGTAAGAATATAACTCGATTCTCCAGTTCAAGCAAAATCGTTTCCCCATATTTTGAATTAACCAATTTAGCAATGTAGATTTTCTGAGGCTCATTAATTGGCAGGCTTTTCAATGCAACCACCGGTTTATTTTCACCTTCTAGGAGAGACGAATTTATTTCATTTAAATTCATTTTTTCTCTAAAATAATATGTACTTTTATTTTTATGCAAAAAAATGAAAAATATTTACTTACATTTTTTTAAACACTTTAACACAAAGAAACTGATTTACTAGTAATATGCTGCTGCTGCTAATGCATTCACAATGAAATTATTAATCAAACTGATTTATTAGCGACACGTGTGCTATCTTTTATAATAATAAAACCTAACCTTATATCCTAGATCTTAGCCTTGACCTTTATTTCAAGGCTGCAATTTATACTCTACTGATGTTACTCTAACTATAGTTCGATAACGTTTTGCATCATTCAAGGTTATAATTTGTACTCCACTGACGTTATTCTAACTATGGTTCGATGACGTTTTAGTACATACACTTCCTAATCGGAAATTTTTCAAGTATTTTGTGATCCTGAAAAGGATCGTTTGGGGAATTTCCCCTCTACAAGGTATTTTGTGGTCCTGAAAAGGACCGTTTTTGGGAATTTTAAATTCCCGCCAAGATATTATCATTTTCATTAACATTCTTCATGCATATTATACAGTTTTTAGTGAGATAAAATATAAATAAGACCTGTTCGCACCTAGCGCAAAGGCACATTTCAGGCTCTAAATTACTCATTATCCCACTAAAATGCTGAAATGCATTCTCATCATGATAAAAGGGGTTGACCGTCTGTGCTTCAAGATAATAGCATCCTAAACAGAGCTTTCTACCATGACACACATAAAAAGTTTGAATCATGCACAACAATTCTGTTTGTACATTCGACAAAAACTCTTGACGATTAACCTCTTTCACTATGTAATCTTTTGGATCCCATGCTCTGCAATCAGTTTCAATTCCCTCATCTGAAATTGGTTCCTCGATATTGGCGGCGGCTATTTCAATGGGATCGTGTGTGTGTGTGTGTTGAGAACAAAGACTTGACTGAATTTTTTTAGATTATAATAAAACTCTGATTTATATGTTTTAATTTGAATTCTAATACTAATTAGCATAATCTATCGCATATGATAAAATTATATCACCTCATATGGTTTTCCGTTTTGCGTAATCATTCTTACCGCCCTCGCTCGCTCCCGTCTTCATTTAAGAATAATTTAGTTCATTTTAAGATCAGTTTGCTTTCGACAGGCATGGGTGATAATAAAATTAAAATATTGAGTGACATATCAATAGTACCGTCCAAAAAAAAAAATGTCTAATCCTGCTCCAGCTATGTCGTTGGAATCGATAGTTGCTGCTGCCACTAGTGCCTCCTCTGATCATTGCAATTTCGGATTCAAAATTTTAAAACCATTTTGTAACTCTTGTTGTTCGCTATAGAGTCCCATCTCTAACATTAAATATGAACGGGTCTCGTTTGACGATGACTACGACTACGACGACGACGTTGGATAGGTTATTAAACCCATTGTTGTTGTTGGCAAAAAGAATGTAACCGCTCTGAATGGCAAATGATGGGTAGAACCTATTTAAATGATGGAAAGTTACAAGTTTTTTACGTAAGATTGCCCTCAACACCATATGAATTATATTACAAGTTGAAATTATTATTTCCGAATAGAAGTGAAGGTGATCAAGAAAAATGGTATAAAATTGGTGAAACTATCACCAATTGTACTTATCCTCTAGGAATAGGGACTGGAATTGGAGGATTAGTAGGAGGAGGAGGAGGAGGAGAAGTCACACTAGGAGGAGGAGGAGTCGATTAACGACAATTTTCAATAACATGTGCTACATTTGGTTTAATGTTATTTATAGCGTTAAAAATGATTGTTAAATATTTAAGGAAAATATTAAATAAATAATATATATGAGATATGTTTTATTTAGTGTTTTTTAATATTTAAGGGAAAATAAAAACATAAAAACAGTTTTATACACATTTATTTATAAAACATTTTATACATGTTTATGAAAAAAAATTTAATTAGGTAAAATAGTATTAGTAAACCAAGAAAGTAAATGATCCACGTTTCTTTGTGTACACATAAATTTTCCTTTTGAATGATGGCAACACTGCTGTGGAATTGTCAATTGAAAATTTTCCGTATCCCATATAGTTTTATCATACTTGACTACATCATGGATGATAGGAAATACTTGCAGCTCCTCACACTTACTTTGTAAAAATGAAAGTTTTTGTTCACCTCTAACGTAAATTATGTCTGCCGAATGAAGTAGGTAATTTTTTAAAATGTCATTAATTTCGCTATATTCAATATAACCGGAGTTAAATCGAATTCCGTGCAGATTTTGCTCTAAATAATTCACTGTCTTTTTATCACTAACACTAAGATTTTTAAATGGTGTTGGCGATTTAAATAGAAAATTTAATCGCTGTTGTCCAATATGAATGGAGAGCTCTTTTGGATGAAACACTTTTTCAATAATAAAACCTTGAATATCTACTAGTGCCACTCGCATGATGATTGCAAATCAACTAATTTTAATTATATTAGGGGAGGCTTTTTTATATCTTCTGTGAATCGTGTGTGACCTATGATACACCTTGATATTATCGAAGTATGTGAAACCAAGGTCGCAATAGAAACCTTGATGTTACCGGAGAGATAGAGCGAAGTATGTGAAACCAAGGTCGCAATAGAAACCTTGATGTTACCGGAGAGAGAGATAGAGAGAGAGAGAGAGAGAGAGAGAGAGAGAGAGAGAGAGAGATCTGGAGTCAACACCTATTATTACGAGAGGCTTTTTATTACTTCCGTGAGTGGGTGATATTCCATGAGACAGTCGTGAACTATGATGCAATAAACCTTGGTGTTATCAGGGAATCCTACGTCCGATTCAATTTCCAACTTTACATCGACGGTTGATGACTTTATAGATTCTTCCTGCTTACTACAATCTATGATAAACAATGTACGTAATTTAAAATCCGAAACGGTTAGAAGGGTACGTTTTCGATTAGAGTTTGTGTAGCTAGGATAAAATTCTGTATAGTTGAAATATGCATCGTTGAAGCGATCACTAGCAAAATCAAATTGCGACCGATCATTAGGATAATAATCGCCATTTAACATTAGTCTAATATTACGAATATTCAAGTGATCAAATGTTGTAGGATCAGCTGCGGCTATATCACGTTTTTCGGTTTGGAAAAATATCATGACGTAGCGAGGTCTTTCAATAGCCGTACTAGTTTTCACAGGCCAGATATCTTTTTTAGCATTTGGCGTTATGGCTGGGAGTTCGTTAAGTTCCCATTTTCGGAAGGGTATCAAAATAGGCCGGTCCGATTGAATTGCCTTCAACAGTTTTTCATTTACTTCATAATTGGGGTAGATATGTTTAACTCTTACTTCAATGCTTTCAATATTTATTTTAACTGTAGTTACCGATCCACCATTTTCCTTAATAGTTATACAATCGTTATCGTTTCGAGCACGAACAAAGCGAAAAGTTTGTCTACCACACGTAATCCTAGGATAATCATTGAAAACGTTGAAAATATGCTTTAGCGGTAATAATAGACTGAAAGATTTACTATTCGTGAGAATTGGTGATGAGGGATAATTCCAACCGGCAATAGACATGTGACGCGAGTCGTCTGGTGAATAGCAGGTATAAGCGCGAACGGTACTAACAATACCAGGATCTCGTACGGTCTCGATCTCTTTGCCACTTTCGCTGTATGTACAGGAATCGAATAGAAATGCTCCGAAATTTTGAGTTAATGAAACATCACCCGTTCCGGTAACTATTAATTTTCCCTTAATATCCAATAGCGAATCGTACATAGCAAAGAACGAATCCACTTGGTTGATAACAATTTCCACAATGTCATTGCAGTTAAACGATTTCACATATGGAGTATAGTATTTGTATTCACATTTTCGAATTGATTCATCTATTACGGGTGACCCGTATAGATTAAACATCGGTAATTTCTCAGCTGATTCAGCTACTTTTCTTTTCTTGTAAACTATTGGTGACGATGACATGGTGGTGGGAGTGGCACGTTGTCAACAAAGAATCTTCTTATACTAATAATTAATTGTGTTTTCACCGCTGATAACCATTTAGGTCGAGGTCTAAGTTCCAATACTAGTGTACTTATTTCACCACGGAAATTTACTGGTTCACCGTTTTGATCGACTGCCAGTACGGTAATATTAAGAATTTCACGTTGAGGAATGACTGGTAAATACAAGAGATTTGAAGGCGTTTCGTCAATTATATATCCAGGATCTGATTTAACGGAGAATTCGTAGATTGTATGAGCAGGTGTGTTTCCATCAAACGCACCCGTCGTAATGTTACAATCAAAACGTACGGTTGAGACTTTTATAATGTTGACGGGTAAATCTGACGAATGCATCTGAGCCGGAACGAGATTTTTTTCGGAAAATCCCAACGTACGTCCAATATTGTTAGGTTCCTTAAACGATATGTTATAGAATTTGCTGAAAATTTCACATTTAAGCGTATTGTTATTGGGCTTCAATGAAAAATCTCGATCTGGAACAACGGAATTCTCCAAACCCATTCGATGCCGAATAAATCTCTCAATATCTGAAATTTCATAACTACCTGCTGGAAAGGCAATTTCGTTTAATTTGTTGTGTGCATCATAGTAGTAAAATTTTTGACCCTCTTCAATGTTCGGTATGGAATTATACGAATGAAACGATCTCAACGTTAGCTCATATTCTTTTTCAGGATTCAAAACGATGGGTGTTTGAGGTTTAAATGCAAAAATATGATTGGTGCTATTGACTCGCAACAACTGAGACATAACGAAGACTAACGAATTTTTAATAAATACAATAACTTAAATATATTCTTTATTTAAACTCTTTAAAACAATATATACATTTTGATTGCATTTGTGTACCACATACATCAGACCATACATGTCGACTGGAATTCGTTTGACATTGATTATAAGTTTGATATTGTTAGTTGTTATAGTAAATTTTGACAGGACGATTACGACTACTTAAATAACGAACAAGTTCTATAGGCGGCTTCAAATTACCAAATGAATCAAAATATTCAACTTTGTCGTTCTTTTTTCTATATGCGACCCAGTGTGTTCCGGGATTTTTCCAACTATCTAAATTTACGATACCACATTCACGTTGGGCGCGTACTCTCCTAGGTAGAGTATCGCGCATGAAAACACCTCGAAAATGAGGTATTTTATAAAGTTTAGCATATTTCAGTAATTCTTTATCGTATAATGCTCTATTAGGTAGCCTTAATGATGATGACGTCGACGTTTTTTTTGAGGTTTTTTTTTTTTTTTATTTTCAAGATACAGACCGAAACCTCCTTTGCTATTCTTTCGTAAATACAATCCATGACCGATAGCTTCCATCGCTTTATTGTGACGTGTCTCTTCTTCCAGCTTCTTTTTCTTATTTTGAGCGTTTACGACGGAAGAAGCTATACTGGCTGCGCCTCCACTTAACGCCCCAAGGGCACTAAGTCCGGCAGACAAGGGAATGAGAGGAAGAAATCCTCCAGATTTAGAGTCAAATGGAATAATTCTAGGTATTCTAATGTTATGTTTACCGCCGGCACGTTTAACTGCCACTTTGGCTGCTTTTAAAGTCAACGATACGGCCTTCTTTAATGTCTTGGCAGGTTTCATGGATTTTCCAATTTTTTTTACAACGTGAGTGTTAAAGGAACAACCCATACCAAGTT
This sequence comes from Hermaeophaga mercurialis, assembly GCA_951812935.1. Taxonomy (NCBI): domain Eukaryota; kingdom Metazoa; phylum Arthropoda; class Insecta; order Coleoptera; family Chrysomelidae; genus Hermaeophaga; species Hermaeophaga mercurialis. The sequence continues at coordinate 30,989,235 of OX638364.1, forward strand.
TACGTTTGGTTTTCATTACTCCGGTTACAAGTAGAGCGTTACCACGTTCACCAAGACTAGCGTCCTTTGATTTAACGCGCTGCCACGCGTGTTCTTCTAATATTTTATCGGCTTTATGACGTTCGTTCAATGAATCGTTCTGCGAATAGGCGATGTCGTGTTGTTTGCACGCGGCGTCTAGCGGATTAATACCCGGATCACCACGTGCCAATCGTTTTTGTAGTTTTGTTCCGGGGCCGCAAAATTGGTACCCCCCACTTAAATGGATTTCAAAAGGTAATTTATTAATCAATGTATTTAACACACCCTCTCCTTCGTGCACAAACATTGAAACTAATGAATGAGCGTAACAGCTTCGATATTTATAAGACGATGAAGGTGATTCAACAAGTGCAGTCGTTACCGATCGAAAATTTAGACGATTTTCAAGACAAAAAGTTAAATGGTATTATTAAACATGGTCCATTGTTACCCAACTCGTTTCGTGCCATAACTGTGGCCCGAGTGGCTGTGGAAAGACAAATGTAATGTTATCCCTGTTGTTTAATCCCAATGGTGCTAAATTTGAAAATGTTTACGTATACTCAAAATCTTTATACCAACCAAAGTATCAGTTATTACAAACAGTAATGACTCAAGCAAAGGGTATAGGTTATTTTCCGTTTAAAGACAACGATGAAGTCATCAGTCCCACTAAAGCCAAAAAAAACTCCATTTTTTCGATGATGTAGCATGTGATAAACAACAAAAAATTCGCGAATATTGTTCCATGTGTAGACATAAAGATATTGATGCTGCCTACTTATGTCAAACATATTCAAAAATCCCGAAACAATTGATAAGAGATAATTGTAATCTGATTGTGTTATTTAAACAAGATGAAATTAATCTAAAGCATATATTTGAGGAGCACGTCTCACCTGACATAACCTTTAATGAATTTAAAACCTTATGTTCAAAGTGTTGGATTAATAGGTACGGAACGGTAGATATCGTAAAAGATTTTCCCATTAACAATGGTCGCTATCGAATGGGTTTCGATAAGTATATAAAAATTTGTTAATTTGTGTTAAACGTCACTGTATAGAATGATGTCAGACGATCGAGTTGCTGTGGCTACACATAAACGAAAAGTTGCTGAACTAACGCGTGCTATACGAAAAAAATATTTAGCATTGAAATTAAATCGAACGAATGTGGACGATTCAATCAATAAACTTTTTAAACCAATAACCGATCCGTTAAAAGAGATTGCTTTAAAAAAAACTACTAGTACTGCTGCTGCTACTGCTGCTGCCCCCATACAAGTAAAGAACGAATCATTTATTAAAAAAGAATATAAAGCGCATCCTACTAGTACTAAATTTCTCGATTTAGAAGATGTTGCCGAGTTTAATGAGCCCAGTATAATAGAGGAACCTGATTTATCACCGAAACGTTCCACTGAACCGTCCATCGAATATTCACAGGATGTAATAGATGAATATCTGGATCAGTATCCATCAATAAGTCATACTTACGTTAAAGATTACTGGACAAATAGCGATAAAATTGATAGAAAATATGGTCCTACATATGATAGTGAACAAGATAATTGGACACTTGGTAATAGAAGAATTTCCTTTGATGTTAAAACCGGTGCTATCATGTTGTTATCGGAGAAAGACTTTTCGGGAGGATATGTGAAAGGAACGCCAGGACTTTATCAATTAATATTTTATTCCGATCCATCGTACGCCCCCGATGATCTCGTAAACTATAAAACCATATTAGAACATACGGGTGCGCACTTGAATAGTAGAGGACATTTAAAAGGAGATAACAGTATAAAATGGTATAACATTATAAAACCTTTGATTAAAACCGTAGAAAAAAGTAAAAAATCTAGTCTCTCAAGTTTAGTTCAACATTTCGCCTCTTCATCACCGAAAGAAGGTAAAGGAATGCATTTAGAATATAATAACGCCCCTATAGAATATATTTATTGGGACGATCCCCGGGAGCTTATTACTAGATTGAGACTGCTTATCGCATCTAAAGAGGCAGGAAATACTTCACATAACAATGAGATTGTTGCCATAATGAATGAATTGAGTGAGGCTAATATGATAAAATAAGTTTACATTTCCACACGAATGTCATTTCAATGATGAGTGTTGATAAATTCGGACGTCATTCACGTTCGCGTGCATTTGCATTCAAACCATCTATTGTACGATTACCGCACACCTCTGATGGCAATGTAGATATTGAACATTTAAAGTTATGCAACGTTAAGGGACCAACAATTGATGAAGATGCAGCAAACAAAAAGTATGTCGATTCTATGATATCAAACCTTTCAAAATCAATAGATCGAGTATCGGATAACGTTAAAACTATGTCCGATACTATGTTAGATATGCAAAATAATATTGATGAAAATATACAGTTTATTTCGAAACAACAAACTACAGATTGGATGACAAAAAAGTACGTTGACGATTCTTTGCAAAAAAGTATTGAAAACGCAAATAATAAATTATCAATAGAGCTTAAGTTATTTCTTAGAAATAACCTTGTTGATAATTATTCAGAGATTAGAAAAAATATTAAAAACCTTGAACAAAATGTAAAGACGAATCAAGAGCAAATTATCAAATTAATGGCATCAAGGACTACTTTTACGTCTACACCATAAATAGTAAAATTATAAATCAGTCTATTTATTATCATGTCAATCGCGTCGGCGGTTACGTCACCGGAAAAGATTCAACTTGATAATGAACTGCATAAATATGCACGAAAAAATTATCCGAGACGACGTACCGTCATCAAAGGACTAGACGATTTATGGCAAATGGATTTAGCTGAAATGAGTCGCTATGCACATCAAAACAAAGGTTTTAAAATGATTATGGTTGTCATTGATTGTTTTTCAAAATTTTTATGGACTAGACCGCTAAAAACGAAAACCGGTGAAGAAATTACTATAGCATTCGAAGACATTTTATCGCATACGAAACATCGCCAGCGTCGTCCGAAAAATTTACAAACCGATCAAGGGACGGAATTTTTTAACGCAAAATTTAAAAATTTAATAAAAAAGTATTCCATTAATCGTTATAATACGTTTAGTGTTAAAAAGGCCTCTATAGCAGAACGGATAATACGTACTTTAAAAGAAAAATTATACAAGTATTTCAGTTTAAACGGAACCTATAAATGGGTTGATTATTTACCCAAGTTAACTCAAGAATATAATAATACGAAACATAGCAAAACTAAACTTAAACCAAAGGATGTGAACAAGACTAATGAAAAGATTCTTTTAACGAAAAGATATTCATATCTGAAAATTGCCGGACCGCGAAAATTACAAGTCGGTGATGTTGTACGCATAAGCAAAGCAAAGCATGTGTTTGAGAAAGGTTACACACCAAATTGGTCTACTGAACATTTTAAAATCATTAAAGTTAAAATAACCAATCCCGTTACATATTTGTTGGAAGATATGCGTGGTCAACCAATCATCGGAGCTTTTTACGAAGAAGAATTACAAAAGGTTAAAAATCCTGACATTTATCTCGTTGAAAAAGTGTTGAAACGAAAAGGTAGAAAACTTTATGTCAAGTGGTTGGGGTTCGACATTACGCATAACAGTTGGATAGATAAGGATTCGCTTAAATAACAAGATTAACAATACATCTCAGTCATTTGTATAAAATGTGTTCACAGTATAGTTCATCGTCCTCAGTATCATCCTCCGGATGTACTTCAGAAAGTTCTTATAGCGATAAACAAATGGATAGTGATTATTATAAACAAATTGATCAAGTCTCCAAAAAAATGTGTGAAAACGCAATCGATTTTGAGCATACTTGTATAAAGAGTATTCGACCGGAACAGCGACAGTGGGAAGCGGTCTTAGTCCTGCGAGAAAATTTAACCCTGCAATTGTTTTAAGTCAACCCTTTCGACCTCATCAGCAAATGTCTTTTGATACATTCGAATGGGTAGATCTTATGTCAATGTTGAAAGTTTTGCTTAAAATTTTTTTCGATGACTCACTTCCTCAATTTCCTGATGAATATGATTCTGTTGAAAATCTATGTGGAAGAAATTGTAAAGTAACTCAATATATAATGGGTGATACAAAATTTCTAAGTATAAATAAAAAAAACGTTTGTATCGAATTGACAAAAGACCAAGTTTATTATTTGATTGATATAGATGAAAATTTGTTGTGCTACTACATTGAAGAATTGAATAATGTGAATTTTAACAATTACTACTTTGAAGTATTAAACATAATCAAACCGTATTCTGAAGACTATGGAGAAGAAGAAGAAGTTTGGAAGAATATATTAAAAAATATACTAAACTTGACTGATCCATTATTGGCTAATGCTCTCAGAGAATTTATTTATTTTTATAAGCATAAATTTATAAATGGCTTACAAGGATTTACTGTAGAATAAATTTTATATAAATAAATCGTCTTTTCTTTTATACCTCATTCTCATTCGATATGTCGATTAAGATAGTTGTGTCGTTGTTGCTCTCAATATTATTGGTAATTCATTGTGAACATATAAATCAAGAAAATGCTATTTCTTTTCTAAAACAATATGGTTACATAACCTCTGTTAGTAATAATAATAGTTTAGAAAATTTCGAATCGTATTTAATCGAGTTTCAAGAAAAATTTAATTTACCTGTTGATGGTACCTTAAATGATGAAACTGTTCGATTAATGAAGCGACCAAGATGTTCTAATTATGATGAAAATATTGGATATGTTGATGCATATACGGTACACGGAAAATGGAATAAAACTAATTTAAATGGCATTTTCCATCAGTATCAAGAAAGTACATTACAGTAGCTGCAAAAGCTTTCGAAATTTGGGCTAAAGATTCAAAGTTTACATTTACCAATGTTAAAATAGCTATGCCAAAACCTGATATTACCATAAACCTCGGCAGTAAACGTCATAGTTTTCGAACAAGTTGTTCGGGTAAAGCTGAATGTCCACAGAATTTTGATGGACCTGGAAAAGTTTTGGGTCATGCCTATTATCCAAGGGACGACAGCAATTGCATTGAGGTTCATCTTGATTCTGATGAAAATTGGAATTTTAGCTTAAATATCACGAATGTTCCGTATAACGAAAACAGTTTATTGGCAGTTTTAGTTCATGAGATAGGTCATACATTAGGTTTGGGTCATAGTGGCATTGAAAATGCTATAATGTATCCATGGTATCAAAGCAATATATCCTCATTACATGAAGACGATAAAATGGCTCTTGAAGCACTTTATGGCCCTATACCAACACGTTGTTATCTGCCAATTAACCCTACTACTACTACTACCAGTACTACAACACCCCCACCACCTCTACCTACTTCAGTTAATTTATGTAACCTTAAATCACCTGATTTTATCTTTCTCGCTAGCACCGCATCGTTTCCCAATTATCGTTTATATATTGGAAGCGATCGTAAATTATGGAAAATTGATCTTAATGATATGCGAATACCACAACATTTTGATTTAATTGAATCATATCTTCCTAAAGAAATAAAAACATCTACTATAACTCACATTTTTCAAAATGCTGTAGGAGATCTGATTACCTATGCTAATAGAAGATGTTATGCAGCCTCATTCCCAGAATTACATATTCAACATGATTTTATTTTACCATTATCTAAAGACGTTCTAATAAATGCTATATTTCAAACAAATAGTGGAAGCATTTTTATATTTTACGATAACACTTCATACATTGAGTTTCTGGAAACACCTCAAGAAATACGTAATCGTGGACGAATAACAGATAAATTTCCTGGGCTTCCACCCGGTATTACGTCAGCGTTTAGATTTACAGATGGTTACATTTACTTTTTTCAACAAGATACTTACTATAAATTTAGTGAATATACACGAAAAGTTGTTGCAGCAGGTCCCTTTAATTGGAATCTCTTTGGTATTCCATGTCCTGAAGACAGCTTAAAAGAACAATTAAAAACTTTACTGTCAAAAATAATATCTTTTTATGAATAAAAAAAAAATGCTTATTAAGAATTACGTTTTTTATTAAAACAATATTTTATAAAGTAGTATATTTCATATCTTCTTCTTCTTCTTCTTCTTCTTCTTCTTCTACTAGAATGTCATCATCATCATCATTATCATCCACATCATCGATAAGATATAAGGGTAAATATTTCTTCATTCTGCGTAGATACCCTTCAAACTCTAACTTTTTAAGTATATTTACCAAGCAGCATATACAAATAATTCCATCTACGTAATCGTTCATGACTTGAGATCCTTTACGATGTCGAGCAGTTAATATTTGACATTCCTCTTCTGTATACATTCGACCCATACCATATACACTTTCGCGTTCGTAAATTCTTTCTTGCTTAAACAAATGCCATGATAAGTCTCGCAAGAGATTTTTAAGATTATTCACTTTTGTAATTGTTTCACTACTAGTTGCCATTTTTTTATTTTTTCAACTGACTTTGCATATCTATAAAACTTCTATATATATGCATGAAGATAAAGGAGAGGGGATTTAAAATAACCTCGATTTAAAAAATATCCTTAACCAATATTTGAGCTTTAGTAGCTGCTGCTCAATATCTCGCTATTTTTTTTTTTAATAATCTAATATTGAGGTATAACAACCTTGTTCTTGTTGTTGTTGAGTCCCATCTCTAACATTATAAATATGAATGGGTTATCTCCGCCGCGACCGTCATCGCAGAGCGATAGCGGTTGCACGCGCTCTCGGACCCATGAAGGTCATCGTCGTCGCAGCCTCGAAGGCGGGCGACACGCGCGCTCGCGGACCACACCCCCTCCCAGCTGAGAGTGGACGCAGCCGAGGCGGTCGGCGCGCGCGTACCCAGCTGAGAGCATCGTCGCGAGGTCGTGGCAGCGGCGGCCGGCGGCGCGCTCTCACGCGGCGGTTTCAACAACTGGCCGCTGAGTCCTGAGTCGCTAGCCGCAGCACACACACCTAGTTCAAAACATGAGTGCAGTGCTCCCGACGACAACGACGACGCTGGAAACGGGGGACGACGCTGCCGCCGCCGCTAAATCAGTAAGTTTTTTTTTTTTACTTTTTTTATTTTAATTTTAATTTTTTTTTTTTTTTGCAGGCATTTAAAAGCAGTGTGAAGAAAATGATAGGAGGCGTCGGCGGCGGTTTTCCTCAAGCCAAATTGATTGACCTAGAAGAAGATGGATTTGTGATTAAAAATGGCAATAATTTTCTATTTGTATTATATTGAATAAATCTCTTATTTATTATTTTGGTTTGTTTTTAATTATGGATGCGTAACCATGCATAGGCAACCAACATTACGCTACAACGTAAAACGGGTTGCCTATGCAATGTGCCTGCACGGATTTGCAGCGCGTGCTCAACCGCCGCAACACTGGTTGCCTATGCAAAGCGCCTGCGATGACGGGATCCAGTGCCGGCGTCAGCGGCGGCGCTGGAGGATTAATTTTTTCCGGGAGACGGCGGGCCATTTTTCAAAGGCCACTTTAAAGGCTGCTCTTCCAAACCATCAAGGCCACTTTCAAGGCCCCCGGGGGACGGCGGTAAAGACCATTTTTCAAGACCACTTTTCCAAAACCATCAAGGCCTCTTTTAAGGCCATTTTCAAGGGCGGGGGCGGCGGCGGCGGAGGACATTTTCCAAGGCCATTTCCAAAGGCGGCTCTTCCAAAACCATCAAGGCCACTTTCAAGGCCATTTTCAAGGTCGGGGACGGTGGTAAAGGAAATTTTCCAAGGCCATTTTCCGAAGACACTTTTCCAAAACCACCAAGGCCACTTTTAAAGGCCATTTTCAAGGTCGAGATCCAAAATTCCAAGACCACTTTTCCAAAAACCATCAAGGACACTTTTCAGGCCATTTTTAAGGCCGGGGGCGGCGGCGGAGCACATTTTCCAAGGCCATTTTTCAAAGGCTGTAACTCGTAACTCGTATCATAATAATAACGATTATTACGTTAAGGATTCTTTTGAAACTTTTAGATATAATTTTGAAAACCAAAAACGGATTCATAATTATATTAGATTCCTCCAAACCGTCAATAGCGGAAGTTCTTGAAACAATTCAAAGACGACAAAATTATCAACACATTCCAAGATAGTACTTCTCCGCAGATTTAAACTAGATCCTTTCCAAATGCTTCATTTTAAGTGGTAATCACTTCGGCGAAACTGGAAATGAAGATAAAACGATTAGCGACGGAGAATTATTGAGCTGTCATATTTAGCCGGTATTTTCGTTGTCATCTTTAGTATCTCTGTGCAAAATTTGAGCTAATTTAAAGGTATGTATATCGAATAAAAAATATTTTTTCAAATTTCATATTTGTTCGATCCTCATTTTAAGAGTTTTCAACTTATAACCGTTCCGTTTGGAGGCTGTAGAGAGGTATTTCCTCTATCGAAAACGGCCTGTTCGAATATTTTCCATCAATCGGTTCGATTACAATGGCTTTTAATATTATGGGACGTCGGAAAATTGGTTTTTACATATTCGATCTGATTTTATTTTAACAGTGTAAAGCGACGGTCAATTTTTGTCTGTCTCTATTTAGAACAAACATTACTTTACATTTTGTTGTCAATTCGCGGTCGATTAGCCCTGAACGCTTATTAAGAGGAATTTTTAAAGTAGAGGATGTTAAAAAAGATTGAATTCTCAGAGATTTTTAAACGTTCCCGAAAATTAAAATGTTGCAAAGCGGGCCAAAAATTGCATTTTCTTAAGTAATCGAACCACCTGAATACCAAACAAGTGTAATTATTTCGATAAATACGAAATTAAAAATGTCATGTTTTTGACTCATTCAAAGGTGGTAGTTTTAAGGGTTTTTTGGATGTTTCCAATTTTCTCCCTCTATTTTCCGGTTAACGGAGCATTATTGAACTGTCATATTTAGCCGGTATTTTCATTGTCACCTTGAGTATCTCTGTGCAAATGTGCTGTAGCGCTCGCGGACCCGCCGGCGCTTTGATTTTTTCATATTTGAATTTGAATAAATTATAGATAATATTCATATGCAACATTGTAACTTAGTTTTATGAAGAATGCAAGTTTGTTATTTTGCGTTTTATTTAAACAGGCCATTGAAATTCAATATATGTAATTTGTAAGTTAATTATTATAAAAAATGCAAGCAAGTAATTTCATGCTTCATTTAAACGACTAATTAAAATTCAATATATGTAATTTTTGCGTTCCATGTAAACAACCAATTAAAATTAAATATATACAATTTGCAAGTTAATTATAATAAAAAATGCATATCCTTGATAAAACCACATTTGCATGAAACGAATTTAGCTATAAAAGTCGAAGCACATCAACCAACAATCGAGTCGTAAAAGTCGCTTAACCAGTGCCAGTTAGTATTCAGCGAGCAGTTTCCAGTTGTTTTTTTATTGTGCTACCAATTAGTGTTCAGTGAATAGTTTCCAGTTGTTTTTATTGTAAGTACCTTTAATGGTAATTTTTTTTTCCAAATTTTTTATTTTTCAAAATTTTTTTTCAAAAATTTTTTTTCTAAATTTTAATTAAAAACTTGTTTTCTCGAAAAATTAAACCAATTTACCTCATCTACAGATACTGAAAACAAACCGATAATTAAGCTAAAGGACCTGCAACCCGACGTTCCAAATAAAATTCATCGTGTTCAGCTTGTCAAATCCAAATTTGGAGGGGAATCCATTCTAGTGGAATTGGAGGAGAACGTCACCTTTCTGCCCAAAAGGTCTACTACAATTTACAAGAATCACATTGACGATCTAAACAAAGGGGGCTTCAGTTTAATTTTTATTGGCCTGCACGAGATATCCAAGAGTTGCGTTCCAAGAATCCTTTTTAAAATAGTGAAAAATTAGGTTAGAACCATCATGAATTTCACACTCGCTTTTAAAAAAATTGAAAAAATTCTTAAAACTCAGCACAATATTTCTACATATTCAGATAAAAACAAATGGCTATCACTAATTAATAATCACCTTAGGAAATGTTCTTTAGCGATAAAAAAATGTAATTTCACGGTAGGGGAAAAAAGAAAAATTTACACCAAAATGGGACAGTTAAAAAGGTTGCGATGTATCATGAAATGAACACCTTCCCATGTAGTAGGGGGAGGTATCAGAGAGGGGCGCGGTACTAAAGGGGGCGTTAAATGGGAAGATATAAACGCGATTTTTAACAATAGAATTAGAACTGGGGTAATTATAAATTTAAAGCATAAAGAAATAAAAGATTTTTTGAAGGCTGCTTTTAGTTTATTTAAATCAAAAATTTGTAAAATTTTAAATGATACACCGTCGCTAAAAGTAAATGTTACATTTTGTGGTGATTTTTTGAAAAATGATAGCGATGGTGGGGAAGTAATTGACATTAAATACTTTGGATCCCCAAATTTCGTAATAAATAATAAATATATAAATAAATAAATAAATAAATATATAATAAATTTGGGGACGGATTTAGCTCAAGAGTATAAAAGTGTTGTAGATTTTATTTTAAATAAACTTTCGGAATTTGAAGAAAAATACAGTGGGTGGGCGTTGTCAAAAATAAATCTATTAGAAGTAGCTATTAATAAATTTGAAATTGGGAACGGTTCATCCTTCATTCAGCTACCAAAAGAAATATTAGCGAAAAAGGCATGCATAAACGTTAAAAATGCAGACCTAGCGTGTTTTTACTGGGCCGTAACGAGTTTTTTGTTTCCTGCTAAAAGAAACCCTGCATTTACAATTAATTACCCTCATTATAGCATAGTTTTGAATACAGACGGTTTAGAATTGCCTATGAAACTAACACAAATATCAAAATTTGAAAAGTTAAATGATATATCTGTAAACGTATACGCTTTAGAACTAAATAAAACTAATGAAAGGCCATTTTACGTAGTGGTACCTGCACGTTTAACTAAAAATAAACTGCCGCGTCATGTAAATTTACTTTTAATTCAAGATGAATATTTTCCAAAATTAAACGACTACGAGGCTCCTCTCGTCAAAAATGAGGACACTACTACCGCCACCATTAAATACCATTATTGTTGGATTAAAAATATGTCTAGGCTAGTTTCAAGTCAACTTAGCAAGAGTACACCTAAAAAGTTTATTTGCGATAGATGTTTAAATTATTTTCAAAGCAAAAAAAAACTAACGGACCACGAAATTTTGTGTATAAATAGTAACGATTGTAAAATTTCTTTCCCCTCATATGATAACGTTGAATTTAAAAATCATGTATACAAACAGAAATGTCCTTTTGTCGTTTATGCCGATTTCGAGTCAATTTTAGAAAAGTGTGATAAAAAGATATCTCATACAACCACCAAGTATCAGCATCACAAAACATTTAGAGCAGGCTTCTACTTAAAATGTAGCTACGATAATCAGATTTCCTACTACAATAGTTATAGAGGGGAAGATTGCATGGACTGGTTTACGAATCAAATGTTAGAAGTCGCGAAATTTATTGAATCAAAAATATTGAATATTGTCCCTATGTGTATGCATACACCTGCTAACGGTGTCTGTTGTCACATTTTCGACAATAAATTTAAAGAAAAAGATATCATTGTCAAAGATCACGACCATTTTACGGGATTATTTAGAGGGTTTGCACATCAATCGTGCAATTTAAATTTTAAAAAACTATTTGTAGTACCAATAGTATTCCATAATCTTAGTGGACACGACAGCCTTTTTATAATAAGAGATCTTGCTAAACGTGGACCTTTGAGTGTACTACCTGTGAATATGGAAAAATATATTTCTTTTACGCAGTATGAACCAAAAACTAAAATTAAATTTCGATACATAGACTCCTTTAGATTTTTGGGTACCAGTCTCGATGAGTTGGTGTCTACATTAAAAATAGAGGAGTTGGTTACATTAAAAAGGGAATTTGGTAACTTGAATAATGAAATGTTCAAACTGTTGACGAGGAAAGGTGTTTTTCCATACGATTACATTGATAGTATTGATAAGCTAAATGATACCACTAGTCTTCCAGCAATTGAGAGTTTTTACAACAAATTAAATGATTGTCATATTTCTACAGATGATTACACTCATGCGCAAAACGTTTGGCAAGCTTTCCAAATTCAAAATTTAGGCGAATATGCAGATTTGTATATGCGAACTGACGTTCTCCTTCTTTGTGACGTTATGGAAAACTTTCGATCAACTGCTCTAGAAACTTACCAGCTAGATCCGGCATGGTACTATACTATGCCCGGATATACTTGGGACTGTATGCTCAAGTGCACTAAATGTAAATTACAAATTTTAAAAGATGTCGACATGTTGCTGTTTGTTGAGTCATCAATACGTGGAGGAATATCTGTTTGTTCAAACCGATACTCTGAAGCTAACAATAAATACATGCCCGAATATGATTCTTCTAAACCGTCCAAGTACCTTATGTACTTTGACGTAAACAATTTATATGGGTGGGCTATGTCACAGTTCCTCCCCTACGGGGGGTTTGAATGGGAGCCCCATACAAACATCGACATTACTCAGATTCCCGACGATTCACCTGTCGGATATATTTTACAAGTAGATTTGGAGTATTCCGAAAGTTTACATGACGAGCACAAGGATTTCCCATTTTGTCCCGAACACCGCAAACCTCCAGGTTCCAAATTGACCAAATTAATGACTCCGCATTATCGCAATTTCAAGCAAGCTCTCGAACATGGGTTAAAATTGACCAAAATCCACAAAATATTAAAATTTAAACAATCAGCTTCGCTAAAGTCCTATATCGAGCTGAATACTCGTTTAAGGACTGTGGCCACAAGTAATTTTAGGAAAAATCAATTTAAACTTGCTAATAACTTCGGTAAGACTATGGAAAACATTAGGCTTCATAGGATAGTGAAATTACTTACTTCTTACGAGGGTCGTTATGGTGAAAAAAATTTGATAGCCAGCCCACGATTTCATAGTCGAAGAGTTTTTGATGACAAACTGATGGCTATCGAATTAAAAAAGGCTGAACTACTCTTCAACAAACCCCTGTATATCGGCATGGCTATTTTGGACATTTCTAAAACCTGTATGTATGACTTTCACTATAATTTCATGTTACCAACTATGGGGGTGGAAAATTTAAAATTAATGTACAAGGACACCGATAGTTTTATTTATGAATTAAATTGTGATGGCGTTTACAAAAGTCTTATTGGAGATCATTTAGAAAAATTTGACACTTCAGATTACCCCTCCAATAACGCGTATATGATTCCTTTAGTTAACAAAAAATACCAGGCTTAATGAAGGATAAATGTAACGGTAAAATCATGACACATTTTGTAGGCTTGCGCTCGAAAATGTACAGCTATAAAGTTCAAGACGGTAAAGTTGTAAAGAAATCAAAGGGGGTTAAATTCAATGTGGTCAAAAATAAAATTACATTTGACGATTATCTAAATTGTTTACAAAATTATACTAAAAAATATATTACTCAACATACCATTCGCTCTTATTTACACGATGTTTACAGCATCAGTCAGACTAAAATTGGACTTAGCCCCTATGATGATAAACGTCAATTACTCCCCCAGTCACATGATACCCTTCCGTGGGAATATAAAAGTTAATTTTTTTTCAGATATGTTAACGTTAAGTCAACTTTATATAAAAAAAATTTGTGAAAACATTCCTAATGTGTGTTTAATGTATTATTTGTAGTTTTTATGTATGTGCTTAATGAATTATTTATGGGTAATAAAAAATAAATATAAAAAAGAAGTGTTTTATTAAAAAAACTTGATACATTTTTTTTTAATTTGAACTATAATGTCATTAATAACATAATTGTTATAGTAATACATGTACTGTTGTAGAGCATTTTTTTCTAAACAATTTGGCATAATAGTACAAATTAAAATTAAAGTATTAAATCTACTAATGTCACAAATACTATTAAAATTAACAGCAAAATAAGCTCGTGTAGAATCTATTAAATTACGGTAAAATGTATTAAAGTTCAAGTCTTCCAACAGTGAAATGTAGTTGTTCACCAAATTGCAATTTGCTTCAAGGATATTGAAAACATCATTCTCATCCAGATAGAACTCGACCCCGTGTTTGTTTACAAGTAGAAACTTGGTATCGTCATACACTAATTGAGTGACTTTACAAAAGTCTCCACAAGGGAAATCTACAGGATCGTATTCGTCAGGAGGCGATGGTAGATTCTCGTGAAAAAAGTTATCATATATCAGCCGTAACAATTCAATAAAAGTTGTCCACTCAAATGTACCAAACGAAATTCTTCCAGGTCGAAGTAAAGGTGTTAGTGTTATTGTAGGATTAAAGGTTCTGGCTGGACTTATTCCACACAAAAGTGTGTAATTTCTTAGAGAAAAGTTCGTTTCTAGTAGATGGTATCGCTCCAATTTAGCAGCATACTCGTATGAAATTAAAGCTTGGTCGATTTCCTCAACACAATCATTAAGAGACACTGGAGAAGGTGAAGAAGGTGTTGGTGACGATGATTCACTTTCAAAAACAATTTCACAAGAACTATAACCACTATCTTGACTACTCATGTTGGTTGATTAAATTGTAGGTTCACACAGACACGACTGATTAAATTGTAGGTTCACTCACTTGTATTTATATACCCCCACTATGAGGGAACTTTGTAGGTTATTCAAAAAAAGGCCTCTTGAATTGCTAAATTTGTTCGTATTTTTCATAATATTCTATACAAAATCAGTGTTTTCAATCCAACTGTTATGCTTGTTATCAAGACCCAACCATTTCACCTACACCTTCTTCCCCTTTCTTCTAAGCACCTTTTCTACGAGGTAGACATCGGGTGCTTTCGTCTTTTACAATTCCTCCTCGTAGAAAGCCCCGTTGATTGGTGTACTCAACATGTCTTCAAGCAGATAAGTCACGGGATTGGTTATTTTGACTTTAGTAATTTTAAAGAGCTCGGTACTCCAATTAGGGGTGTATCCCTTTTGAAAAATATGCTTGGCTTTGCTTATTATTTTCGAATGTTTCGTGTTATTGTACTCTTCCACAATTTTCGGTAAAATGTCGATCCATCGGTAGGTGCCTTGCAAACTAAAGTACTTGTATAGTTTTGTCTTTAAAGTTCTAATACATCTCTCAGCTATCGCAGCCTTTTTAACGCTAAACGTATTGTAATGATTAATGTTGCATTGCATCATTAATTTTTGGAAATTTGTATTGAAAAACTCTGTACCTTGATCGGTTTGAAGATTTTTAGGATGCCGTCGGCTGTGTTGTAATATATTGGAGAAAGCTTTGGTAATTTCAACTCCAGTCTTTGTTTTTAGAGGCATCGTCCACACGTACTTTGAGAAACAATCAATAACAACCATAATCATTTTGTAACCTTTATTTTGGTGTGCATAGGGTCGCATTTCAAGTCCATTTGCCATAAATTATCGAGGCCTTTAATGATTGTTCTACGTCGCTGATAATTCCTACGTGCTGGAGCATGGAGTTCATTAACAACTTGAATTTTTTCTTTCGACATCTTGAATATCTCTAAAGCGAGTGCAAGTGTGTTGAAGTATTTAAGGAGTATTTCGCTTCAATTTTTTTTCCATCATCTTCCAGATTTTTTATATCCAGCCCCAGTTCAAATATGTAATGATACTGTAGCAGTATTACGAAATTGGTTTAGTTCTCTTTCCTCAGCGGTTTCCTGGTGAGCTTTAACCAAATCTTTCACAATACCTTCATCAAGAGTTATTTTTCGCTCGATTTCAGCAAACTGGGTGCCTATCACACTAGCAATTTTTTTGGTATATCTATTTTTAAATTAGTTCCCATTAGTTTTTTTATCTAAAACTTTCACAGTATTCGCCAATTGATTTTCAACGCTAGTTTGAGCGTTTTTTATATCACCCCGTAGATGCTGTTTAGCAGTTACAATGCTGGTATCTACATATTTTTTTGTTGCAATATCCCCAGCATATACAGGAGGATCCTTAGTTACGAACGCATCAATTTCCCCAGTTTTAGCTTGTAAAGCTACAAGTGCGTTTTTATATTGGTTAAACAAATTATCGACTCTTATATTTAACTGGGAGTCAACGTATTCTTTACTGGCAGCGTCAGAACTAGCTGAAGGTGGTAACACATTGCTTATCCTCACATTGATAATATCGACGTTACCTTCAACCGTTTGCGGAAACTTTAGTAACGTATTACGGAGCAGAGATTGAGGAGGTCTATTTGACATCGTCGTCGACCGACGTCCGAATTTGTCGAGACTCATCTTGCAAATAACATTAAAACGATGTGTTACATTAGTATATAACGTTGGCTTCTCTCAGATCGTTGATGATTGCAACTATTTCGTTGTTGTGTGATGTATTTCCAGCGTGTTTGGAAGCTACTAGCAGTTTAAGCCGTTCCACAAGTTCATTGACATCGTCCCAGTACACGTAATCAATAGGGTTCTCATTGTAGCCCATTGCAAGTCCAACTCCAGATCTCGATATACTGCTAGTCGATTTCGATGGCTTTCTCGGTGGGGGAGGAAACATAGGTTTAATAATATCTAGATATTTTGATCTCGATGTACCTTTTAGACGTCCAGCTGTGTTTCTGTGAGAGTAAGTTAAATTTAAAATCGTCTTGTATGCCAATTTATCATCATCGGTATAATCTTCAGGCTCATCATAAAATATCAGTTGGTAGAGACCAGGTGTCCCTTTAACATACCACCCCTCTGTTATAATAGCTCCAGTATTCCGATCAAAATCGATATTTTTCCCTCCGAGAAGCCATTTAGAGTGAGTCAAATCGTAAACTGGACCGTAAACTAGGTCTATATTTGGACTCTTATTCCAGTAATCAAGCATATACTTATGTGATATTTCAGTATATTGCTCCAGATACTCTCTGAAGACCTCAGTCGAAATATGTTCTGTAGCCGACTCTGAAGCGTGGGAATATACATCATCACCCTCATCATCATCATCATCACCCCCAGTCTGAGCTACATCTTCCATTTGTATAAAATCAGTGGGATCAGTATGGCTTGTATATTCTGTTTTTAATGGTTCTTCTACTTCGGGTTCTTCCTCTTTGGATTCTTCTTCTTTCTTTACATTTTTTAAAACTTGCGCAGATTCATGAGACGTTGTAACAATTTCTTTTAGAGGTTTTATTAGGGGTTTAAATAATAATATTTAATGTCCGATCCTGCTCAGATCTACCCAACTTGAGAGCTAGATATTTTCGACGTATATCACGTGAGAGTTGTAGAACTTTACGTTTACGAACATCCTGCTGGTTTAACGTCTTGCTGCACATTAATCATACATCACATGGAATTACATTTTTATATACAAGTCGAATCCTTTACGATACCTTCCATTGTTGAGAGCAAAATCTTTTACAACAACAATAGAACCATATTGATCGCTCCAACATTCAGAACAGATTTTTTTAAAGCGATCAAAATTCATGTCAGGTGACATATGCTCATCGAATACGTGTCTCAGGTTTATTTCATCCTGCTTGAAAAGTACAATTAAATTACAATTGTCTCGAATCAGCTGTTTCTGTATTTTTGAGTACGTTTGGCATAGATAAGCAGCATCAATGTCCTTATGACGGCCCATTGAGTAATATTCCCGAATTTTCTGTTGCCTTCGCAAGCGACATCGTCAAATATGAATATGGAATTTGATTTAGCTTCAGCGGGACTTATTATTTCCTCATTATCTTTGAACGGGAAATAGCCTACTCCTTTCGTCTTACTTAGTACCTCTTGAAGCAACTCGTATTTCGGTTGATACAAACGTAAACGTTTTTAAATTTCGCGCCATTCGGATGAAACAGTAATGACAGCATTACGTTTGTTTTACCACACCCACTCGGTCCACATATGATTGCACGAAACGAGTTTGGTAATAACTCGCTATGTTTACTTTTCTCATGCTTGGACGTAGGGTCCAAGTTTTCAATCGGAAGCGTTTGTTTCTGTTGAATAACCTTCATTGTGTGACAATTTTGGTCAAGTTGTTGTGTATAAATATATAACGTGATGATATGTCACCGTCACCACCACCGCCATGTTTACTTTCTCATGCTTGGAGGTAAAGTCCAAGTTTTTTAATCGTGCGTCCGTGCGTCCTTGTTCGGGAGCGTGTGCGAGCGTGCGTGCGTCCGTGCGTGTGCATGTGTGTGTGTGTGTGTATGACAAGCTTGAGCAAGTTGCTGTGTATAAATATATATAACGTGATGATATATCAGTTCAAATGAGTCTTTACTTAGGTAAAGGTGTCTTAAATTCGCTCATAAACAATATGCCCTTTGAACTCTACATTCCGACCTATCAATACTGTGGTCCGGGCACAAAGCTACAAAAACGCTTAGCACATGGTGATTCAGGCATTAATCCCTTAGACGCTGCCTGTAAGGAGCACGACATTGCATACAATCAACACAAGTCCTTGAAGGATCGACATAAGGCAGATCAAATACTCGAAAATAAAGCTTGGGCACGTGTCAAATCAAAGGACGCGACGTTGGGAGAAAGAGCAGCTGCTTTGACGGTGACCGGTGGCATGAAGATCAAACGTAAACTTGGAATGGGGGTGGGACAGAAGGAGATTTCCTTTAGAAATCACGTAATCAGCAAGGTTAAAAAGGCTATGAAAAATAGTCCTTCCACAACCCTACAGAAGGCCGGTCTGTATATAAGATAGAACGCTCGCGGAGGCTTTGGATTGTACATGAAGAAACAAAAAAAAACTACCAATAAAGCTACCCAATAGACCGTTATATGATGTGGACCTTTTGCGATACGTTTAAAAATTCCTCATTTTAGAGGGATTTTCATGCGCGACTCTCTACCACATCAGCAGCCCCGGCAACGCGAATGCGCCATCATAAATTTGGATGACTCTAATAATCCGGGGACTCATTGGGTAGCATATAGAAAGATAAACAATGTTGTTGAATATTTTGATTCATTTGGTGACTTGAAGCCACCCAAAGGACTCGTGAACTATGTGGGGAAGAATGTTCGGATCTATTACAACAACGACCAATATCAAAACTATCAACAAATCAACTGCGGACACCTCTGTCTACAATTCCTATATGATGGAGCAACATCAGGAGTTTAATGAAATGAGAGACGTCATTAAACTCCTGATGAAGAACATTACCTACGAGGTTTGGCGAGAAATTCCCCAGAAATACCAAAAAGAACTGACACAATTTTTACCATGTCAAAATTATGATTTTCATCGATGGAGTGATATTTGCGGTAATGAGATACCAACATGTTTATTTTGTGGAATTACTTATAAATAAATTTATTTTTTTGAAGCGATACACCTATACTGATACCGTTCCGAAAATGGGAACTTAATGAGTTGCCTGCAGTTACGAGCGGTTCGCGAAGAGAAATTTGGGCTGTTAAAACTACTATGGCCGTTTAACGCCCAAGATTTGTTATTGTATGCTTCCAAACCAATAAACGAAACAATACTGCACAAGATCCAATGGCTTTCGACAATGTCAATTCAACCAGCATTAGACTGTCACTGAACGGAGAGTATTGGCCTAACGAAAGAAACATGTTGGACTTTGTCAAAAACGACTACGCCATGGCTTACCATAACTATGCTGAATTTTACCCCAGCTATATGCATGGCTCAGCCGAAAAACATCCTATACTGACCTACAAGGAGTTCAAGAACAGAGCCCTATTTATCATATATTGCTCGAAACAGGAAGAAACCATGAAGTCCTCCACTGTGGACGTGATACTCGAGCTCGAAACGGATATTGGATTTCTAGCAGACAGCAAAGCCTACTGCATCATAATTCACGACTGTCTAATGGAGTACCGTCCTCTAAGTGAAGTGGTTAAAAGTTTAAATTAAAAATATAATTTCTTTATTTTTTTGATGTTAATAAATAAATGAAATGAAATGAAAATGTTTTAATAAAACACCTTTTGTATATTTTTAGTTGTTTATTGCAACATGACACGAGGATCGAAATCTTCTTTGAATACATTTATAAAGAAATTTTAGTAATAAAATACATATAGCAGATAATGAGATGCACGATATTGTAAATGTCTTGTTAATTTGGTCATTTAATTGTCCATCCTTGTCGCCGGAACTGATGTTGGTTGTATTCGTCTTAAGGGGTAACATACTTTTTTCGGTATTCTTGTATTGTCCAAATTTAAATTTACCAACTGTTTTATAACGTTTTCTTTGTCTTCGTACAGTTTAATATCTTTACGAAGTTGCTTAAGTCTTTCTTCAAATTTAATGACTTTTCCCAAATATGTTCGTCTTGACGCATGCCTTAAAGCACTAAACCTCAAGTGTTATATCTGAATATGCACAAATATTGTGCTGAGTTTTAAGAATTTCTTCAATTTTTCTCTATTTTAAAAAAGGTCCTTGGAGCGCAACTCTTGGATATCTCGTGCAGGCCAATAAAAATTAAACTGAAGCCCCCTTTGTTTAGATCGTCAATGTGATTCTTGTAAATTGTAGTAGACCTTTTGGGCAGAAAGGTGACGTTCTCCTCCAATTCCACTAGAATGGATTCCCCTCCAAATTTGGAATTGGCAAGCTGAACACTATAAATTTTATTTGGAACGTCGGGTTGCAGGTCCTTTAGCTTAATTATCGGTTTGTTTTCAGTATCTGTAGATGAGGTAAATTCGTTTAATTTTTCGAGAAAACTCATCTAAAATAATAAAAAAATAAATACTAGCATGAAAAATTACAAAAAAAGTTTTTTAAGAAATTATCATTAAAGGTACTTACAAAAAAAAAAACTGGAAACTGTTCCATGAACACTAACTGGTAGCACAATAAAAAAGCAACTGGAAACTGCTCGCTGAATACTAACTGGCACTGGTGAAGCGACTTTTACGACTCGATTTTTGGTTGATGTGCTTCGACTTTTATAGCTAAATTCGTTTCATGCAAATGTGGTTTTATCAAGGATATGCATTTTTTATTATAATTAACTTGCAAATTGTATATATTTAATTTTAATTGGTTGTTTTCATGGAACGCAAAAATTAAATATATTGAATTTTAATTAGTCGTTTAAATGAAACGCAAAATAACAAACTTGCATTCTTCATAAAACTAAGTTACAATGTTGCACATGAATATTATCTATAATTTATTCAAATTCAAATATGAAAAAATCAAAGCGCCGGCGGGTCCGCGAGAGCTACAGCATATAAAAAAATATGTCTTTTTCATCTACGCCACATCTCGATCATACCTGTCTTTTCCGCAATTCAATTGGAGCAATAATAACGGAGTTAAGCGCTAATGCCCTTACGGCAACGTTCACTGCGCATGCTATTCTTTAAATTTGACATCTACGTCACTTCTAGATAATACCTGTCTTTTCCGCAATTCAATTGAACCAATAATAACGAAGTTAAACGCTACTGCCCTTACGACAACGTTCATTGCGCATGCTTTTCTTTACATTTAACATCTACGTCACTTCTAGATAAAAGCAGTCTTTTCCGCTATTCAATTGGACCAATAATAACTAAGTTAAACGATACTGCCCTTACGGCAACGTTCATTGCGCATGCTTTTCTTTACATTTAACATCTACGTCACTTCTAGATAATACCTGTCTTTTCCGCTATTCAATTGGACCAATAATAACGGCGGTTCCGTGACCGCTACAGCAGCGCCACCAACGCCATCTAGTGGCAGTTTCTGGAACTTTTATTTAGAACATACTTTGCTCCACTACTGATTTTTCTTGATTTTTTCCCATCTCTACTGCCACCCTTGTATCGTGTTATCCCTTATCCATTTCTTCTCTTCTTCTTTGTTACCCTCGGTGTATTCGTATATCTGTTTCCTTTCTAAGATGAGGAGGTCAATTGGAGGAACCCTTGTTATCACGTTCAAAGCCTCTGTTGATACCGTTCTATACGCTGCTGTCACTCTTAACAGTATTCTTCGTTGCAGAGCACTCAGTGTCTTAGCGTGTTTCTTTTTCATCGGCACTCTTAGAACCCCATCATATAGGATATTCCAAAGTGTTGGTTCCAAGTCCGATCCCTGTGGAACTCCAGCACATATATCTAATATTTCTCCCTTGTTGCAAGTTATCTTCCGCTTCTTCAGATATCTAGAGACTATATTTATTAGATACGGTTTATATTTCTTTTACGTAATTCCTCTATTATTAAGCTAAGCATCGCGTCATTTTTAACGTCTAAGACTATTAACATACACTATTTTTGTTCGTTTTTCGCACTATATGATACTGGTATATTAATGACTTGAACGGTAGATCTGTCTTTCCGAAAACTGTACTGGTTTTCGTGGAGATTATTTTTTATCTTGAATGAGTCTTTCTCTAATTAGCACTTCATAATACTTACTGATGGAGTTTAACAGGCAAATTGGTCTAAATTTTAAGTTTTCCAAACTTTTCTCCCCTTTAGATAGTAATATTACCTTGGCCAGTTTCCATTCATCTGGAAATTCTTGCTTTATGACAAACTCATTTAATACATTTAGCATCCATCCCGGTCTCATTTTTACCACCTCTTTAATAGTTTCAACCGGTATTCCGTCAGTTCCTGGTGATTTCCCCTGTTTCATTTTGTCTGCTGCTTCCTGCAGTTCTTCCCTAAATGTTTGGGGTAATGGGTACAAAATACACACAACGTCAAAAGTCTTGGACCCCCACACAGTTTGGTTTAAGAAATATTTTGATAGAAAAACAAAATATGTTTAAAAAAGTGTATTGTTTTCTGAAGTTATTTTTTGTGAAAGGAGTATTTTCCACAAACTGGGATACTTAGAAAATTAAAAACTAACGAATGTGTGAATTTGTTGACAAAATGTATTGAAGCAAAAAAGTAATGAAACATGTTGCACACTGACTAATAGTCGGTATGACCTCCTCGGCGTTGCAATAACATATTGACATGTCTGTGCATTGAAATAATCAAGCGGTTGATAGTGTCTTGTGGAATATTATTCCATTCCTCTACCGCCGCTATGACTAACTCATCTGCAGTCTGGGGTGTGTTGATTCGATTGTGAATGGCTGTAGCAATGTAATTCCACATGTTTTCAATAGGATTCATATCAGGCGAGTTGGCTGGCCAATTCAGTCTATTGATATGTCCTGCATCCTGAACCCTTCTTGCGCGATGTGGTCGGGCGTTGTCGTCCATAAACACAAAATTTTCGCCTAATTTGTTTCCTATGGGATAGATAATGGGTGTAATAACTTGTTCGACGTAAATTTGGCTGGTCATATTCTGTGGAATCCGAATTAATGGGGTACGGCGGTTAAACATTATTCCCCCCCAAAACATTACGGTACCCCCTTGATAGGGAGCAACTTCGCGGACGAAATTAAGTCTTTGTTGACGACCTGGTTCTCTCCATACTCTTTGCCGATTGTCATCACTCACCAGACCAATTCTGGTTTCGTCTGTAAATAACACCCACCTCCACTGCTGCAAAAGCCAACCCCTGTGCTCTCGCGCCCACTGAAGACGTGCTGCACGATGTCTTGGAAGTAGAGTGGAGACCCGTAATGGTCTTCTAGCACGTAAATTTGCATAATGGAGTCGTCTTCGAATTGTAGGTGTCGATATAACACGGCGAAAGTTACCCTGAAAATGACTCCTAAGAGCTGAAGCTGAAGCTGTGCGGTGTCTGCGGGCATATTGCATCAAATAACGATCCTCCCTTTCGCTAGACACTCGAGGACGTCCACTACGTGGTCTGTTTTCCACTGTATCAAATTCTTGATATCTGTGTACTATTCGCACAACAGATGATCTAGGAATGCCCAAGATTTCCGTTATCTGATGATTAGAGTGTCCTGCATCGTGTAAAGCAGTAATTCTTGCTCGAATAAACTGAGAAATTTCACGTCCTGGCATTATAATCCACAAAAATGAAAAGAAATAATACACTAGTCACTTGGCTGAATATGCTATCACTGCCAATATTTCTAAAAACATTGATAATAAAGTAAGGATTAGTTATCGACATCTTTTTATTGCCTTTTTTCTTCCTTAAATACATGTAATTTTTTACCACAGTAAGAAAAATAACTGGGTTTAATCAAATCATTTGATATATAGGGGGTCCAAGACTTTTGACGTTGTGTGTTTTTTCTTATGACGCCGTCTCCTTTCGAAGGTTGGCGATCCAAATAGCTAACGTCGTTCTAGATACAGCCATGCGAAATATATCGATCGATGAACAATCAAACCATCTACGAATGTCTTTTAGCCAGGAATTCTGGCGCCTGCCGATAGCTCTCTTGCCCTGGATTTTACCTTCTATAATCAGTCGAAGGAGTTCGTATTTTTCACCCCTCATTATGTGTCCTATATAGCGTGTTTTTCTTTCCTTGATGGTAAGCATGAGTTCTTTTTGTTTACTCATTCGTTTAAGAACTTCTACATTTGTAACTCTTTGGACCCATGATATTCTTAACATGCGGCGGTAGATATACATTTCAAAGGCGTCTATTTTCTTTTCTAATGATGTGTCGAGAGTCCAACTCTCGCATCCGTACAGGAGAACCGAGAAAATGTAACACCTGACCATGCGCACCCGGAGCTCTAGACTCAGATCTGACCTTACGAAAAATTGTCTCATATTTATAAATGTCTTTCTGGCCTGTTCGATGCGGCTTCTAACTTCTCTCTTCGGGTCGCATTGATCATTCACTATACTCCCCAGATACTTGTATGTAGATACTTGTTCCACCAGTTCACCGCCAATAACTAGATGTGCCTGAACAGGTTTTTTGGTGAATGCCATAATCTTAGTTTTTGTGGTGTTTATGAGGAGACCATAGTGTTCACTATGTCGGACTATTTGATTCAATAGTCTCTGCAGGTCCTGCTCATTCTCGGCCAGCACAACTGTGTCGTCGGCATATCTGATATTATTAATCAATCTCCCGTTAACCTTAACTCCACATTCAATCCCCTCCAGAGCTTCTCTGAAGATAGCTTCTGAGTAGATGTTGAATAAGAGCGGTGATAACACGCAACCCTGCCTTACACCTTTCTTAATCTTGATTGCATCTGAATATGTTCCCTCAATTCTAACTACTGCGTTTTGTTCCCAGTAGAGATTTGTAATTAATCGGATTTCTTCTCTATCTATACCAGTTGTTTTGAGGATTTCTATTAGTTTTTGATGATTAATGCAGTCAAAGGCTTTTCTATAATCTATAAAACAAGCGATTACATTAACATTCAAGTCTCTACATCGCTGAGTGAGCACATTTAATCCGAATAGTGCCTCACGTGTACCTAGGCCACTGCGGAAGCCAAACTGGGTTTCGTCTAGTTGGTATTCGCATTTTTTGTAAATTCTGGTGTGAATTATTCTGAGGAATATTTTCAGAACATGGGACATCAGGCTTATCATGCGGTATTCGTCGCAATTCGAGGCGTGGATTTTCTTCGGAAGGGCAATAAATGTCGAGCGTAGCCAATCTGCTGGGATATTTCCCGTACGGTGGATTGTATTGAATAACGACACCAGTAGCTGCAAACCCTTTCCATCCTGATCGACTATAAGTTTTATAACTTCGGCATTAATATTGTCTGGACCAGTTGCTTTACCGTCTTTTTGAGATTTTACTGCGTGAATTATTTCATCTTTTGTGATTTCAAGGCCTTTTTCGTTCATAAGTTCATCTGCCGCTGGTGGAGTATACGGTCTACTGTCATTGAATAATTCATCCACGTATTCTCTCCATCTTTGGAGTTTATTCTCCACCCCCAAGATGATGTCATTATTTTGGTCCCGTAAGATAGCTGTGGGACGTTTCTTATTACGGTTTGCCATTTCTTTTACCTTCTTGTGTAGGTTGAAAGTGTCATGTTTTTCCTGAAGCGTCTCGATTTCACTGCATTTTTCAGACATCCATTGTTCCTTTGCATCTCTACACTTTCTTCTAATCCTTTTATTCAATTCAGCATATAATGTTGGATTTGCCTTATGGGTTCTTCTCTCATCCATGAGTTCCAGGATTTCAGGAGTCATCCATTCTTTTTTCGAACTATTCACAGGATAGCCAATGTCATTGTCCTGGATCTGAGTTATGGATGTTTTTATCATGTTCCAGGTTTCCTCTATATCTAGTTGTTCTTGATTTTGGATTTTTGTCATTTCGCATTCGATCTTGGAACTTATTTGAGTGCGTATATTTGGTATCCGCAGTTTT
This sequence comes from Hermaeophaga mercurialis, assembly GCA_951812935.1. NCBI lineage: Eukaryota > Metazoa > Arthropoda > Insecta > Coleoptera > Chrysomelidae > Hermaeophaga > Hermaeophaga mercurialis. The sequence continues at coordinate 31,015,541 of OX638364.1, forward strand.
CTGGTGTTGATTCTAGGGATTGGTTGCGTCCTACCGACCCTCTTGAGCCGTTTCATGTGGAAATCCATAACGACAGGATTGTGGTCGCTATTAATGTCTGCGCCAGGGTATGTTTTCACCGTTTGCACATATTTCTTCAAGTTTTGTCCAACAAGTATAAAATCGATTTGATTCCTCGTGATACGATCTTTGTTGTCAGCAGGAGATTTCCACGTGTATAGTCTTCTAGGATGTTGTTTGAAGAATGTATTAGCAATAAGGAGGTCCGATTCCGAACAGAACTGTGTAGTTATAAATAACGCAGGTAAGTCGTAATGGATTTATTCTCACGAGTAGACGATACATGGGTAGAAGGACCGCCTGATAGTCATGTTAGACCTTTCACTCAAGTTCTTCACAGAGCTGCTTCCAGTGCCGACTTTTTGCCATATTTATCATTTTCTTCAATTCCTTATGTTGTTCCTTGAGATTGGTTATGGTATCCAAAAGCTCATTTTGATCTGTGTTTTCTTCCTTGCTAATCTAGTGTGTATTCTTCTCAATCGGCTGTACATTTCCCTTTTTTGTTCTATATCGAAGTTCCACCAATATGACATTTTTCTCTTTATCACTCTACTTCTTTTTAGGCCGTTCCGATATGAATTTCTTATTATTTTGCTGCATTCATCATATGATACTTTCCTGTTCCCTTCACCTGACAGCAAGTCTAGGAATGCTCTGATGGTTTCCCATTCCATTTTTTCCGTAGTTTTACAACTTATATATTTCTGTGTCCTAGTATTCTATGTTAAGAATGACCGTCTTCGTCTAAGACCATCCAGTTTATTACTCTCCCAGCTAATTTCCTAGTAGCTGCCGTTACGTCTATATAGGAAGTAGAGGACTCCTCCATTGTTGAGTACATTCATGTCATGCGAAGAAAAATGTCCCATCCAATTTTTTCCTTTTCTATCTACCAAATGCGCATCCCGAGCTGGTGACTTGGCGTTTAGGTCCTCCGCTAATATAATTTCCTTTTTCACATTTCTGACATCTTTCATAATCTTATCCACCTCCTCTATGTATGTTTGTATTGAAATGTTGGGTGATATAGAGGGTTTCCCAAAAGTCTCGTGACGGAGCCATAAGTTTCTAATGATTGAAGAAAAAAAGCTGAAAATTTGGAGATCACTAAAGGGCCATAAAAACTACATTTTTAGATGGTTTAAAACATTCATATACTCGGGAGTTTTTTTAGGGGGTGAGAACCCTAAAATTTTTAAATTACAACCCCTGTCGAGTTTTATCTTATTTTAAAGGTAATGAAAAAAGAAACACATCCCCAAAACCAAAACCCGGTATCTTAGTTATTTTAAGAGTTATACTACCAAATGAGAAAGAAACATGTTTATTACGTTTTTCTACTTTTCAAATTGTCGACCTTCCTCTAATTCGTAATGATCCAAACGCTCATAAATGGAATTTTGAACTCTTTGGAGAATATATCTAGTGATATTGGTGATTTCTTCAAGTATGCGATTTTGCAAATCATTTATTGTTTCTGGATTTGTTGCATACACTCTACTTTTTAGAAACTCCCAAAAGAAAAAATCGAGCTGTGTAACATCCGGAGATCATGGTGGCCACCCGATTTCACCTCTTCTCCCAATCCAACGGTTTGGAAATGTGCGACTTAAGTAGTCTAGGGCTGCTCGGCTAAAATGTGGAGTAGCATCATCTTGTTGGAACCACTTATTGTCAATACCATTAGGGCATACGGCACGAACACTTGAACCGCTTGATGTTCCAACAGTTCTAGATATCTGCTTCCGCCAAAATGTCCATTAATTTAAAAAGGGCAAATTACTCTATCTCCTATAATTCCAGCACACACATTAATTTTCTGCTGTGTTTTAGTATGATCTTCTTTTATTAAATGTTGATTTTTGTCAGCCCAATAACGACAATTGTGCCTATTAACTTTATCATTTAAGTCAAAAATAGTTTCATCAGAGAAAACAATATTGAGAAGAAAATTTCTGTCACCATCACATTTTTCACGCATTATTTCGCAGAATTCCAACCTTCTATCGAAGTTATCTTCGTTCAATTTCTGAAATAGCTGAAGCTTATAGGGGAAATAATAATTTTTTTGCAAAATTCTGTAAATAGAACTTTTACTGATTTCATGTACCTGATACGCTTCTAATAAGGATCTTGAAGGTTCTTCAACAAAATACAATTCTTCGGTTTTTTCTAGAGTTGTTGTAGATTTCGGTTTTCCAGTTCTCGAAATATCTTTCTCAGTTCCCTCTTGTTGAAACTTTCGAACAGTTCTTTCGACTGTTGATTTGTAAATCGGTGGTCGTTCATGAAAAAAATCATTGAAGACTCGTCGCACTTCATCGTAAGATCTTGTTCTACCCCCAAAGCCACGAACCATTAAAAGACTAATTCTTTTTTTTGGTCAGTTTTTGGGCCATTTTTAAGAGATTATTTTAACTAATTTAAAAAAAAGGAAATAAATAGGCTCAAATTTAACACAACAATTCAACAATCAATAAATTGTCACTGTCACAAACTGTTTATTAAATGTACACCTACTTATCTTCATTTTTGTTTTTATTGCAAAAAAGCTAAGCTAAACTGATAGCATACTACCGCCAGAACGAAATTATTTGTGTTACAAAATGATACAGGGCGGCGTACTTGTCCCAACAAGTGTGTATCAGATCAGATACACATGGCAGTTAACGTGTCAAAATATAAGGTTTTGATTTTGGAGATATGTTGATTTTTTCATTATAAAATAATCTTGATTGATACATACAGGTACAGGTAGTAATAGACAATTAGATGTTTTCATTAATTTTATTAACAATTTACATCCAAAAATAAAATTTACTGTTGAAATTGAAGATAGGTCTATAAATTTCTTAGATATAAATATCAAAAGACTAAACTATAATCTTCAATATTCAATTTATGGTAAACAACTCATACAAATATGACTATCCCTTATAACTCAAGTCACCCTATGTCACTTAAATTAGCAGCTTATAATTCAATGATACATAGAGCCTTTTCAATACGAATGCGTAAGGATGATTTTAATAGGGAAATTAATATAATAAAACAAATCGCTACCTCTAATAATTATCCATTACATCAAATAGGTTGATTAATAAAAAGAAAGAAGATGTGGCCGTTTACCTGGTCTTTCCGAAACAACCAACCAAGATGCCGGGTCATACGAAACAATTGCATATTTTGGAGATATTTTAAAAAATATCAAAAATTATATCTCTTACATCTTCTACAATACCTTTTAAAGTAAGAAGTAATTTAGGTTCATTTTTATTAAATGTAAAACCTAAAATTAATAAATTTTCAAAATCGGATATTTACAAACTAAATTGTCCCGATTGTAACGCCATCTATCTTGGCCAGACATTAAGAAATTTTAACATACGATGAACACTTACGAGCTTAGAGATTAAAACAGCCACATAAGTCACATTACGCAAAACACCTCATTGACTCTAAACCCAAACCTACACTTAATAACACAATGGAAACAACAGTGGAAGTACTTCATATAAGTGACAAGAAAGAAGAACTTGTTTTTTTGGAGGAAATAAAGAAACACCTAAAATATCCTCAATATACAGTATTGAATGGACAACTAAACCTGGGAAGTTCCATTATCTGAGATCACCTTTTGAACTAAATACCTATATAATACTGACCAAATATATTTTTAGAAAAATAAGAATATTGCTTAATAATGATTAGTTATGATGTTTATGACATGGAATTTTTTACGTTTAAACGATCTGTCAAACTTATGTCTATCTTGGGAAATGGTATGTCAGATACTAAAACATGGGTCGATTTGAATATATTTTAAAAAGCTTCGGAAGACTATGGAAATTGAGTTAAGTATCATTTATCTTTTCATATTTATTATGAATAGTTTCCACAAAGTAAGAAATAATTAATTTAATTCTACTTTATGTTTAGTATTTACGTTTGTTTTTTTAGATTTGATTATGCTGTTAATTTTAATATACGAATCGATTTTAAATAGAAGCAACGTTTCAATAAATATCTATAGCGATGGGTGACTATTATAAAAACTACTATTAAAGTGAGTGTGGAAAGACTCGCAAGCGTTTGTGGTTCGACACATATTAGAAGATGCTGATGTCCAAATTCTTGAAGGGAACAAAACAATTTTCTGATATACAGGGTGTTTCAGAATAAAGTACTGTAAATTGGGGAATATATAGATATTGACGACTTATCAAGAAAAGTTAGATAACATTTTCCTCTAAACCCACCCGTTTCCATTCTACAGGGTGATGAAATGATAATGAAAAATAAATATTTCTTAAAATACTTTCACTTAGGGTTGATACTTTTATTTGAAATTAGGTACACATTAGTTGTTGACTAATACGAATTATTATACTTCATTTTGATCTATACTTTTTGCACACCTCATAAAATTAAAACTCATCATTATTCCTCATATAATTTGCAACAAAAAAGGTACTCTCAGTTAATCTCTGTAGATCGTTCCATTTTCGAGAAATATCTAGGATGCCTTATTCCCAATAGAAAAACTTTTGTGGCAGTAGATAGGCTGATAAGGGAAACTGGAACTGTTTTACCTGTCGTGAAAATAAAAGAGTAAAGCGTACATTGAGAAATAAAGAAAATGTTTTCAATTTAGCAGAGGATACATCAGGAATAAGTACAAGAAGACTTTCATTACAAACGGAAGTTTCTCAGGTTGTTGGAGAATTTTAAAAGATCAATAGCTGTATCTTTATCTTTTGCAAAAAGTTCAGGACCTTTTAGCAACCGATTACGAACCTAGAGCCGATATTTGCGACTCCTTGTTGAGACAAATATAATGAATTTGTTAATAATATAGATTTAAAATAAATGTTTGAGCTGGATTAATACACAATCAGCTGATAGGATCTTTTATTTTGGAAGAAAAATGAACTGGAGAGCGATCTGCAGCTTTTTTAAGAGATTATTTATTAGGTTTATTTGAAGATGTTACTTATTATCGAAGACTTACCATCTGGTTCATGCATGACGGGGTATCACCGCTTTTTACATCAACTGCAAGGGAGTGGTTAAATAACAATTTTACTGGCCTGTGTATTGGACGTGGACTAGATACTCTGGTTAATTGGCCACTACGGTCCTCTGAGTTAAATTCTATCGACTATGGAATTTGGGGTATTTTAAAGCAAGAAGTTTATTCTGAACTTATTACTACTATTCAAAAGTTAAGAAAGAGGATGGAAAAGGCATGTACGGACTTAACCAATTCTAGGTTTATTCTACAAAAAACTACTCACCAGAGAAACGAGCTCGAAAATGTATTCAAGTTGGAACACGTCACTTTGAATATTTACTTAAGTAATGAACGATATTAGCAAATTGCTGTGTATATTCTTTGACACTTAATTTAAATATGTCCCAGTCTACATTAGATATTTTCCATTTTGTTATTGTAGCTATGGTTTTGATTTGTTGTTGAATTGAGGATTGGAAAGTGATTACTGTCATAGAGACTATCTAGAGTATTTCAGTTAAGTGAAGACGTAGATTTGGGATTAGAAAAGCTTAGATATGCTGTTGTGGGCATTGAAGTCTCCAACTAGTATAAAGGGTTTAGGGAGTTATTATATTTGAAATTTCTGTGGCGGTTAGGGAGTATTTTGAGGGTATGTAAACGTTAGAGATAAAACTATCTTTTGTGAGCATCAAACTGATACTGCGATTATTTCTAAGCCTGAGTTTAGTGGAAATGGTGTGTAATATAAATCATTAGATACAAAAATTGATGAACCTCCACTGGCTCGTGTGTAGACTGCCCGGATAAAATGATACTCTATGAAATTTTTAAGTCGTGGATTAAGGGTTTCTTTGAAATTTATTTCTTGAAGGTAGGTGATTTTTCGGGTTGGTGTTAGAAATAAGCTGTTGAATGCGTTCAAGACGAGTAATCAGAGTAAGTTTCATCGTAACTGAAATCAGAATTAATAGGAGTCAGGTTGATATCACTTTCATTGTTGGTTGTAAGAATTTTGAGGTGCTCTCTTAGCTTTTTGGTTATTCTTGATCGTTCTTGGAGTAGTGGATATATTGACTTCATATTGGAAAGCAGCGTTGGTAAAACGTTTTTGGACTTTTTTAAAAAGGCTATGAAGTTTTCGGCGGAGAGCGAGAATGATTCGGTAGTATTTTCGTATGCTTTTTTCCTTTTTTTTTACACCAGATTGTTTTAGAACAGGCTTGTTCTCAGGCTCGTTCTGTAGGGGTGGCTAGGTTCTTGTGTTTCTAGCATTAGATATCTCATGTGATTTGGAAATGATATTTTGTTTCTGGTTGAGAAGAAATTGTTGGAATATTAATTTGTGACTCTGGGGGCTCAGTTGTTAAAGAATTGCAATTTTGAATTGGACAATTTTTTACAGTTCCATGTGTTTAGAAACAAAATCATCAATGATATGATTGGACATAAGAACCTTTTGTCGCTTCTAAAAGCTAGACTAGACAACATAGAAGAAAAGAAATACATTTGCAAAGAACTATTCTAGAAAATTTTGAAAAGATAAATTCTAATTTACGAGTCAATTCGGATCTCCTGAAGTTGCAAGACGGTCGAATTGGTGAATTATTAAAATAGTTACATATGCGCAATTAAATGTACCATAAAAAGTTAAAGAGATCTCGAGATAATTTAATCGGTCACATGGCGTCGAATAAAAAGATTCAAATAGTTAATGAACTTCATACGCCCTCAAGAAGAAAAAAGTTAAAGCAGCGATCTCGAGATACTTTAATCGGTAACATGGTATCGAATAAAAAGATTCAAATAGTTAATGTACTTCATAAGCCGGCACGAAGAAATTATCCTAGATGTAGGACAACTGGTTATAAACCCTCAGAAGTCAACGAGTCTAATGAAGAAATGATTATGAAACAATCCTTTGCTCATTTGAAAGTTGCGGGAGTGCGAAAAATCAAAGTTGGAGACATTGTTCGAATTAGCAAGTCCAAATATATATTTGAGAAAGGTTACACACCGAATTGGACTACTGAATTATTTAAATATTTATAAAGTCAAAATAAACAATCCCGTTACGTATCTACTCGAAGATATGGAAAGCTCGCTAATTAAAGGTGGTTTTTATGAGGAGGAATTACAAAAAACTGTTAATCCTGATTTCTATTTAATAGAAAAAGTTTTAAAAATAAAAGGAAACAATTACTATGTGAAATGGTTGGGATTCCCCGACAAATATAACAGTTGGATTAGTAGATTGGATGCGGTGTGAATTAATCATAAGCGTTTTCAAACTCTGTAAAGTATAAAAGCTTTACATCTTATATACAATACTCAGTTATTAAATACACCTTCATAAAGTAAAATAGTAGTAGTAGTGAAACATGATAGGACACTGTGAAGATAGTGACTATCTATTTACCGAAACAGCGGAAAATGATGGACATATGAATCAGTTTTTACAAAATACGAAGGAAGCCATTAACCGAGAACTTTACTATCTCTTACATATGATATTTCCATTAACAAATACAATAGTCGAATGCGGTTTAAGTCTGGCAAGAGGATTGTTACCTATAATTATTTTAAAGCAACAACAATAACAATCAACACCAGGCATCAAGTTTACTACATATGAGTGGACTACCTTGAAATATTTACTTGTGGAAACGGCTGAGAAATTTTTTACAGAAAATCTTGAATTTTTGATATCATCGTCAAAATGTGGAGAATTTAGGGAAATTTCTTACTTTATTCAGAATACAATAAAACAAGTGAAGATTTCTGGTCATTTAACGACCATCATTCTCGATCAAGCTGATGTTAATGAAATATTAAAAGCTGATTTAGCATTACTCATTCCGCGAGTATCTTTGTTGTTCAATTTAGGTTTTTATGATTATTATTGTAATGTAGTGTACTTAATAAAATCATGGATAAATAATTATAGAACTATGCTATCTATAGATGAAATTATACTTGGATTTTGTGATATCTCAAATGATAGTCTAGTGAGTAATACTTTAAGAGACTATTTTTACTATTATAAGAATAATTTGTGAAATTTAATGAAATAAAACATGTAAAAATTTTAATATTTTTCATTTATTTTACACTTCTCGATACATATAACAACCGATACATAAAGTTCTGAATATAGAATTAAAAAAAATGTTAGAAAAATTATCATTAATTTAACAATAAACTGTAATGACCCCATGGTAACGTATCATTTGATTCAGCAATTAAACATCGTTTATCATCAAATGGGCTTAATTCTGTTTTGATCTGGCTTATGCTAAACACATCATGAGCAAATGAGAGAATTGGGGATTGACTAATTTCTTTTTCTTTTTTATCTCTCAAACATTCTATATAGTCATCATACGTAATTTAATTTTTAGGAACACATTTCTTAATATCTTTTGATTTTTTAATAACATGGCTATCTTTAACTTTATATGCATACATTTTTGATCTTAATCCAACAAAATGCATCATGATTTTTCCATTACATTCATCTTTCATAAGACCCGGAACTTTTTTATTGCAAAGTGGTATATTATAGGGATTATCTTTATCATAATCGCTTGTATAAAATTTAAGAATATCTACATTAATGATTTTGATACAAATCATCACATGTGATTTAATAAATTAAACTATCAGTATCAGCATACATTAATTTACATCGGTTTATTCCCATTTTTGGCAGCATATAATTATAATGAAAATCATTCATGCATGTTTTAGAGATATCCAAAATGGCAATTCCAATCATAAAGGCTTGTTAAATACTATTTCTGATTTACGCAGCTCAATAGCCATTAAATGATCATCAAAAATAGTTTTGAAAGTTTTGAAAATGTGGACTAGCTATTAAATTATTTGCTCCATATCTTCCCTCCCACGTTTAACTAACTTTACTGTTTTCTTATATTTTCCATCGTTTTTCCCTAAATAGAATTAATTTTTAGTTTAAAATGATCTTTAGCAAATTTTGTAGTAGCATCGGTACGGAATTTTGTATTTAAGTCAATATAAGGCTTAGGCCATGCAGACTGACTAAACTCTAAAATGCGATGAATACTAGTTACAATTAAACTGTGAGATAAAGCTTGCTTTAAATTTCGATAATAAATTACGTATGATTTTTTATCATATAGCGTAGTTAATGATTTTAAAAATTTTGACTCTTAAGGTTTTAGATGATCAGAATAAAATGGGAAATCACGATGTAAATCATGTAGATGTTAAGGATACTGTAAATCAACTTCAAAGATATGTCCTAGATGCCAATAAAAACCTGGTTCCCGCATAATGTGCAGCGATAAAAACCTCGTTCCCGCATAATGTGCAGCGATAAAAACCTGGTTCCCGCACAATGTGCAGCGATAAAAACCTGGTTCCTGCATAATGTGCAGCGATAAAACCTGGTTTATGAGATAATATAACTGGGGATAACATATATTAGAGGAAACACAATTATTTCCCGTAAAATTTTGTTACTATATATTTATCATCAAACCAAACTTTTTTCTACGGGTACATATAGGGGGGAGCTACGGGTGCACATAGGGGGAGCTACGGGTGCACTTCCGGAGGGTCACTGATAAGAAACAAGTCTTAACAAGTTAATTATAGAAATTCCTTTGCGGAACATCATCCTGTACAAATTTCCTGTTAATTTGCAAACGGCGCTAAAATTACACTTAGGATTTTCCATAATAACATATGCTTCCTATAAATGTATGAACAATTTTTTCATAATAGGACTAATTATTTTTCGATTATTGCTAAAATAATCATATATTCCCCAGTATAAGTTTCTAATATTTGAGAAAACTATATTTATAAAAAAAATCAGTGTCTGAATACTAATGTTAAGGGATACGGACTAGACTAGACTAGACCAGTCATCCGAAACATAAACCCCGCCCTGTCATTTGTCAACGCTGTCAACGTCAAGTTCTTCTTTTTTGGCCCTCTCACGTGGCGGACTTTGACATAGTCGTTGAGCAGGTAATCCTTCTAACTTCACTTTTCATGTCAACGTCAAAATGTCTGAATAGGGATATAGACATAGGCGTGTCGGCGGTAAGGGGTATGAAGTGTGGGAACGTTGTCATAAGGGCATTAGCGTTTAACTTCATTATTATTGGTCCAATTAAATTGTGGAAAAGACAGATATGATCGTGACTTAAATATACAAGGCATATTGTTAAAGTAACGTAGATGCCAAATTACATGCGCAATCATCCAAAATATAAGCCCCAACCTGTTAACGTCAGCTGTCAACATCAAGTTCTTCTTTTTCTCGTTTTTCTTTTTTGGCCGTCTCACGAGACGGACCTTAATGCCCACTTTTTCGTAATGTTCACATTTTTTAATACGCAATTTAAGCGATGTTCCTCATTTTGAAGGCGTTTAAGTTAGGCAAAAATAGGGTTTCAATTTTAATGAACTTACAGAACAGTAGATGCTAAACACATACACATAAACACATGAAAAACCAAGTTACTAAAACAAACCGACGAGAAAAAAAGCGTGGGAAACTGCTGGACACATCGAAACTAGATGAATTAAATAATAATATAAAGAGACTTTTAGATATTAAAATTAAATTTTTTTTATAAACAGCGGTTTGTTACTCATGCTTCACACTATGGGAATGTGTTGCCACCTTATTCGGCAAATAAAGTATATTGTTTATCTTTATGATGCTTTGTTATTATGTAAAACTTTGTAAAACTATGAATATACTCAAATTTTATGCAAAATATGGCAACATGTATAAAGCTGTCTATTTTTTCTATTATTCTTTTAAACATCTTTTCGTGTACGACCTACACTGTGTAGTATAAAGAGACTTAAATATACAGGATGTCCGCGAAAATAATGAGCTTTTTCTAAAATTAAAACCCTATTTTTTGCCTAATCAAAAATGTTAACGTCGTCAAAAATGGGGAACATCGTTTAAATTGCCAAAGTCGCACGTCAAAAATGGTGAGCGTCGCATGTCAAAAAAGGTGAACGTCGTGTATTAAAAAATGTGAGCGTCGCATGTCAAAAAAGGTGAACGTCTTGTATTAAAAAATGTAAACATCGCGAAAAAGTGTGCTTAGAAGGAGGAGAAAGAGAAAAGAGGAACCTGACGTTGACACAAAAAGTAAGTTTAGAAGGGGTACCTGCTCAACGACTATGTCAAGGTCCGCCTCACGAGAGGGCTAAAAAAGAGAACGGGGAAAAGAAGAATTTGACGTTGACTGTGTTGACAGCTTTGACAGCTGACAGGGCGTGGCTTATGTGTCGGATGATTGGTCTAGCCATTGCGCATGCAATTTGACATCTACCTGTCTTTTCCACAATTTAATTGGACCAATAATAACGAAGTTAAACGCTAATGCCCTTATGGCAACGTTCCCACACTCCATACCCCTCCCGCCGACACTCCTATGTCCTTATCCCTTAACATTAGTATTCAGACGCCGATTTTTTTTGGCGGAGGCGGATAACATTGAATTCCATATACCTGTATTGGAACTCTCAACGCGGTTATATTATCTCAAAATGAAAAATGATATGATATTAAATAAATATAGTTTTCTCAAATATTAAAAACTTATACTGGGGGATATATGATCATTTTAGCACCAATCGAAAAATAATTAGTCCTATTATGAAAAAATCAAAGGTATTGGTCATAAATTTACAGGAAAAATACAAGATATGTTATTATGGAAAATCCTAAACGCATTTTAGCACCAAAAATCCGTTTGGAAATTAAAAGGAAACGGCTACATTATATCAAAACTGATAAAATGCAGTTTCTCAAATAATAACATTTATATAGGTTGATGCTCCGTAAAGGAATTTCTGAAATTAACTTGTTAAAACCTGTCACTTTCTTATCAGTGACCCTCCGGAAGTGCACATTATGCACATACCAGGTTTTTATCGCTGCACATTATGCACATACATGGTTTTTATCGCTGCACCCGTAGCACATACATGGTTTTTATCTCTGCTCCCGTAACACATATCAGGTTTTTATCGCTGCACCCGTAGCACATACATGGTTTTTATCGTTTCTATGAATTTTATGCAAAATACGGCAACATGTATAAAGCTGTCTATTTTTCTATTACTCATTTAAAAATCTTTTCAAAAATCTGCAAACTAAAAAACGATAGTTAACTAGAAGTACCTTTTAATACAATCAATTAAGAAATGCTGATCTATTTACTATTTTTAAAATAAAGGTGTATCAAGCGATTATTAATCAAAAAAGAAAATATATTTTTACTTGTTTAGTTTTTACTATTAAAAATACTTGAAAGTTAATTTTTATTACTTAAAATTGCTTATAATTACGTTTGATATTTTATTATATTATTATATTATATTATTTAATTCCTAAAAAATGAACTTTATAAGAAAATTTTATTGACCCTATATTTGTAAAAAATGTTTATATTGTTGTTAAATCGCTTTTACCCCTCTTTTAATAAATACAATTTTTGATAAGGTACCTATTTTTCTATCACGTCATACAGCATACCAAAACACCTTCCACATAATAAAGGTTTCTTCATCTGGTGGTACATTTTTAATGTATTATTTAAGATGAAAGTTTACATCTTTTATATCTCACAACCCTTCGAAATATAAGTTATCTCATTCGTGATTACAAAGAACAAATTCTGGTTTTATAAAACAAATCATGATTTGGCAACACATTGCATATGTTTTCCCATGTAATTCTTGCTAATAATTAGAGGTTGTAGAGGTTCTTTTGAACAATTTTTTTAACAAAAATACTTTATGCGCATGAAATTTGACATCTACGTTACTTTTACAATATTATATTTTGTACATCTACGTCATGTCTAGATCATACCCGTCTTTATCACAATTTAATTGAACCAATAATAAGGAAGTTAAATATTAATGCCCTTATGGCAAAGTTCTCGCACTTCATATCCCTCCTGTCAACACGACTATGTCCCTATTCAGACATTTTGACGATGACACATAAAGTAAGGTTAGAAGGGGTACCTGCTCAACGAATATCACAAAGTCCTCCTCATGAGAGGGCCAAAAAAGAAGAACTTAACGTTGACAGCGTTGACAAATGACAGGGCGGGGTTTATGTTTCGGATGGTCTAGTCATTGCGCATGCAATTTGACATCTACCTGTCTTTTCCGTAATTTAATTGGGCCAATAATAACGAAGTTAAACGCTAATGCCCTTATGGCAACGTTCCCACACTCCATACCCCTCCCTCCGACACGCCTATGTCCGTATCCCTTAACATTAGTATTCAGACAGTGATTTTTTTTTGGCGGAGGTGGATAACATTGAATTCTCTATATCTGTATTGGAACTCTCAACGCGGTTATATTATCTCAATATGATATAATATTAAATAAATATAGTTTTCTCAAATATTAGAAACTTATACTGGGGAATATATGATCATTTTAGCAATAATCGAAAAATAATTAGTTCTATTATGAAAAAATTGGTCATAAATTTATAGGAAGGATATGTTATTATGGAAAATCCTAAGTGCAATTTTAGCGCCGTTTGCAAATTAAAAGGATATTTGTACAGGATGATTTTCCGTAAAGGAAACATGTTAAGACTTGTCGATTTCTTATCAGTGACCCTCCGGAAGTGCACCCGTAGCTCCCCCATCACAAACGGAAGATACTTGTAGAAAAAAGTTTGGTTTGGTGATAAATATATAGTAACAAAATTTTACGGGAAATAATTGTGTTTACTCTAATATATGTTATCACCGGTTTTATTATCTCAAAATGATATGCTATTAAATTTATTCAGGGTGATGCTCCGTAAATTAATTTCTGAAATTAACTTGTTAAGACTTGTCAGTATCTTACCAGGTTTTTATCGCTGCACATTGTGCGGGAACCAGGTTTTTATTGCTGCACGTTATGAAATATGTTCGTTTTTATTTATTTCAAAGACTACAAGGAACATGAAAGGAAGACTAAGGAAAATAAGAAATAAATATTATAAAAAATAGAGCTTCTTCGTGGACAGCAGAAATTCTATGAAAAGCATAAAAGTAAATAATACACTATAAATAAGATGTAAAATTAAAATAAAAATGTAAAACCGAAAGTCTTTATTACTGTATATGTAAAAATGTGAGAGCCTTCTTCCATTACATTAGAATTTTAAATAAAAGAAACTGAAGTAAATCATATTTAACAATTCCAACATGAATTTCTTTGAAAAATTTATTGAAAATGGCAGTTATATGAAAGGTAATTATTTTTAGCTTTTTATCTCTATTTATTAAAATCGGATTTAAATCATGTGCTTTTTTTGGTGCGGAACTCATAAACACCCATCAAACACTAATTGAGGAAGACAATGTTTCTCTTTGGTTAAATATTATAAACTTATTAACACTAAATAAAAAATCGTTATTTGATAAAATAATTAATTAGTTTCACAAGTATTTCCACTAGGGATGTGTTTCCAATAATTTAAAAATAAAAATTCTCATATTTGTCAGAAATAGTTAATAACTACTAATACTGAAGGGAATCACATAATAATATCATCGTTTTTTTATCAGCTCGTTGTATTCGTCAAAGTCGTGCAAATAATATTTTATGGTAATAGTACTTGTTTACTCGTGAATAATACAAAATTTGTTTTTTCCAATAATTTTGTGTGAAATGACACATACAGTTGGTATCAAAAACATTTGCGATGTTTATCTAAGTATATTCAAGAAAAGCTGTTTTCCAAGTTCATAGTTGATAACTTTAATCTTTTCGTTACATAATGATCAAAAAGACAACAATTTTAGATAATGACATGTTAGGAGTGAAAGTGGAGGCGAATTCACGTGAGACTATCGAAGAATTATCAAATAGTCTTGACCAACCTTAGCCGATCATCCAAAAACATTTGAAGCAGTTGGAAAAGTAACAAGAGCAGGTGTTTGGGTTCCGCTTATTCTATCAAAGAAAATAAAGCTAATTGATTCATCATGTACAATGTATTACTTTAACGGTACAATACAGTAGCGATTTTTGCTACATCGCCATTGGAGATGAATAAGTGTTCCCTTTAATAATCCAAAGCCCTAAACTTAGTGGAACTCTCTGAATGAACAGCCAAAAATTACTACAAAACCGGGTTTACATCCCAAAAAGATGCTCGTTTGGTGGAGTATTCCCGAAATAATTCTTTTGAAGTGTTGGAACCTTCAAAAACTATAAATGTACTATGGATAACTGGACAGAGTACAAGTGTTCGGCGATTGTCATCAAAAAAGACGATATACACAATAATGCATAACCAAAGTGCGTAAGAGAAACACTGTATATAAAGTAAAATTTGAGTAGGAGCTATATAGTCTCATCCACTATAATCGCCCGACAGATTTCCATATATTACGATCGTCACAACACTTTCTAAGTGAAAAAATTTACAAATCTAGATGATGTCAAAAATGCCATTTCAGATTATTTTGATAGAAAGAAATTTACTGAAAATTTGCACATAACTTGGGAAAATGTTGTTAATGAGGGTGGTTAATTAGTTAATAGCAAAAGTATATTTGTTTAAATTTACTTAATCAGGAATTTACAAAATTGTGACAATTTTATATTTAATGCATTTTCTCTCTCTTAATATTTAAAAAATTCATCTTTAGTAGATATCTATACATTTGCAAGAACTGGATATATTTACATTGAAAACATTTTTGACTAAAAATATGTATGTACATGGAAAGTTATGGCCACAGCAACCTTGTGATATAATCCAGTTTATTAAATTCAGTGTTATATAATTTAATGTACTTTTAGAAATTATTAACCATCATTAGTTCAAATTCAAAAAATAAGCATTTTTTGTACTTTTAAATTGTTATCCTTAATATATCCGAGATATTCGTGATGGGAATGTTAATTGAAAAACCTTGTATACAGAAACGATGATAAATATATATTTAAATCATGGATATACTTAAAATGTTCAACAAAGTTGTCAAAAGCAAAGGGGAAAAGACAATGAAGAACTTTTACTAAATTGTAATTTCACTGAACTATAATTCAATTATTGGGTTTATACTATTTGAATGAATTTACAGTTAGCATGATAACAATAACTAAAAACCAATATATTTAGCGTCTGTAATATTTTGGTGAATACTTTTATATATCTCTTTCGACAACATGCTATCTTATAACTCAAACACGAAAAACAGAAATATTTGAATATTACTAAAATAAATAAAATTTTTCATAGTTGGTATATATGATCTGATCAATCAAATAACTATTGTATTAAAACAAAATCGAATTTAATTATTTAATTTTATAATAATGTAGTGGTTTATTTTACAACCCGTAGGCAAATATTGCATAAGTGAAAGTATGGTGAGAAAAGAAAGGATTTTCCATTCGGTCGACGATATATCTAAACACATTCAATCTATAGTTGTCGGCGGTGGTCCGGCGACATCGCTTTATCTCTCTCGGATCGCCTCTCAATTAATTAAACACGAAAATCGAATGTATAACATGCATTCTCCGAATATAGAGACAAAATGCCGGTTGCTTTGTGAAGTTTTCAATAAATAACGTGTAGAAAAAAAGAAAAGAACGGCAAGTCCCGATCGGACCATTTATCTTAGTAGGTTACGGTGGCGCCGTCTGGCATTTGTTTTAACCGTTCGGCTTGCCCTCTGTCCCATTATCATAACTTCACAACTTGTATGTGAACAGCGCCTACCTTGATTGAATCACACGGCCCTTTGGACTGCCGTCTTGGTGGTCATATCGCTCGAACAAGAGATGCATCGAGATTTTTCTACAATTTGTTTCTTGGATATTAAACGAGTTCCCATGGGGTAATAACAGGGCAGGATCCTGAGTGCCCCAAATAAATGATGGATTTCTGCAGAATTCATGTAATATTCTCCGTAACAAAAACTTTTAAATTGTTATGTATGAAATAAGTGAATAGTAATATATATTTAAAACGCTTGTACCATGTGAGTGGAAATATTGAAATCGAGTTACATAGCGAGGAATACTCTAATTCCACGAACATTGCACTTTGAATTCTGGAACTATGTTTATGGTATCATAAAGTGTTGTAAATATATACAGTATTTGCCGTTTTCTCTAAGGTTTCGATAGGATGATGGGCAACTGCAGTAGTCTATGAAGATGCACATAGTGACAAAACTGAGAGACGTTCATACTATCTTATGGCGTCATCTAAATGGAAACTAAGTTCAAGAACTTTGACGGAGCATATGTTTTACCGACGCCCGTTATCAGAATAAGATTCAACTTATTCCTTTAAACAACAGATTTTTTGAATACTTCTTAAGTTAAAACAATAGAAAATATTTGCCTCGTTGCTGATATTACTTAGATGGCCCATGCGGCTAAATTTTTTTGCTCATGTTAAATCAAAGTTTTTCACAAACTCTAAACATAATTTCCTTATAAAAAGTAAATGTTTAATCTGTGAGAAGTAAGCTCTCAGATAATAAAAAATTAATCGATAAACTTTTCCAGGGAGACTTTCCTTTTTATATTTTATCCGTAGTTTCATAAATAGCAACACAAATACCACGCAACTCTACTTTAT
Organism: Hermaeophaga mercurialis; assembly: GCA_951812935.1. NCBI lineage: Eukaryota > Metazoa > Arthropoda > Insecta > Coleoptera > Chrysomelidae > Hermaeophaga > Hermaeophaga mercurialis. The sequence goes on from OX638364.1 coordinate 31,033,270, forward strand.
TGTGGACTCCAAACAAATTATAGAACAGTAATTTGCAGAGATAGAAACTAAAAAAATACATTACTAAAATGACAGTATTTATCAAACCGATTGCATTCACTACAGTCAGCTTGATGATATAATTAATTAAGTTAAAGAAAGGAAATAAATAATATTCAGAAATATCTATCTAATAAATAATTTATACACAATGCACTGTAGTAAATTTATGTGAAAATTAGTTTTAATACAAGCTTTTATTTACAGTCGCAATGCTTTTTTGTTCAGAACTTAGCAAGGGGGAAGAGGAAAAATTAAATCTCCAAATATGAAAAATATTATAAATAGAAAAGTATACTTTTTTAAAACATAGTTTGTACCATTTATTGTACAATATCTTAAAAAGTTAAGCCATTGCAAATATTTGAGAATTTTTAGTAAAACTTTTATAAACAAATTAAAAAACTTGGTCAAAAGTTTTTATGAGTATCGTTTCTGCGTTGTACTTTAATACTGGTTTACAGAGACTAACCATCAATTTTTCTTTAAATTCTTAAAACTAAAATAAAGAACTAATACCAAACAAAAATTTATCAAGTGGTGTTCTAAACCTTAATTCTAAATAATAGTTCGTTTCACTATTGCACTATGTTCTATATTTTGCCCACGAATACTACACTAATTCAAAGGGTTTTATCCTATTTAGCCTTCTCATTTAATTCTAGTTTTCTGAAAGTTAAATAGCCTTTATATTCATATGTGCTGATAGAAGCGAGCTTCTTGCTTAACGTCTCGGTGCTGATCGGTGTTTCATAGGTATTGCCCAACATTGACTATATTCCGCAATACTTCATTTTGAAATGTCTTAGTAACTTTAATGTAAGTCCTTTGGGCGCAGTCAGTAGAGGAAATTTGTATGTGATACGGGAGCTGCGATAAAAACCATGTATGTGCTACGGATGCAGCGATAAAAACCATGTATATGCTACGTGTGCAGCGATAAAAACCATGTATGTGCTACGGGTGCAGCGATAAAAACCTGATATGTGCTACGGGAGCAGAGATAAAAACCATGTATGTGCTACGGGTGCAGCGATAAAAACCATGTATGTGCATAATGTGCAGCGATAAAAACCTGGTATGTGCATAATATGCACTTCCGGAGGGTCACTGATAAGAAAGTGACAGGTTTTAACAAGTTAATTCAAAAATTCCTTTACGGAGCATCACCCTGTATAAATTTTATTATTTGAGAAACAGCATTTTATCAGTTTTGATATAATGTAGCCGTTTCCTTTTAATTTCCAAACGGATTTTTGGTGCTAAAATGCGTTTAGGATTTTCCATAATAACATATCTTGTATTTTTCCTGTAAATTTATGACCAATACCTTTGATTTGTTCATAATAGGACTAATTATTTTTCGATTGGTGCTAAAATGATCATATATCCCCCAGTATAAGTTTTTAATATTTGAGAAAACTATATTTATTTAATATCATATCATTTTTCATTTTGAGATAATATAACCGCGTTGAGAGTTCCAATACAGGTATATGGAATTCAATGTTATCCGCCTCCGCCAAAAAAAATCGGCGTCTGAATACTAATGTTAAGGGATAAGGACATAGGAGTGTCGGCGGGAGGGGTATGGAGTGTGGGAACGTTGCCATAAGGGCATTAGCGTTTAACTTCGTTATTATTGGTCCAATTAAATTGTGGAAAAGACATGTAGATGTCAAATTGCATGCGCAATGGCTAGACCAATCATCCGACACATAAGCCACGCCCTGTCAGCTGTCAAAGCTGTCAACACAGTCAACGTCAAATTCTTCTTTTCCGCGTTCTCTTTTTTGGCCCTCTCGTGAGGCGGACCTTGACATAGTCGTTGAGCAGGTACCCCTTCTAACCTTACTTTTTGTGTCAACGTCAAGTTCCTCTTTTCTCTTTCTCCTCCTTCTAAGCACACTTTTTCGCGATGTTTACATTTTTTAATACAAGACGTTCACCTTTTTTGACATGCGACGCTCACATTTTTTAATAAACGACGTTCACCTTTTTTGACATGCGACGCTCACCATTTTTGACGTGCGACTTTGGCAATTTAAACGATGTTCCCCATTTTTGACGACGTTAACATTTTTGATTAGGCAAAAAATAGGGTTTTAATTTTAGAAAAAGCTCATTATTTTCGCGGACATCCTGTATATTTGAGTCTCTTTATACTACACAGTGTAGATCGTACACGAAAAGATGTTTAAAAGAATAATAGAAAAAATAGACAGCTTTATACATGTTGCCATATTTTGCATAAAATTTGAGTTTATTCATAGTTTTACAAAGTTTTACATAATAACAAAGCATGATAAAGATAAACAATATACTTTATTTACCGAATAATGTGGCAACACATTCCCATAGTGTGAAACATTTTTCTAGAAAAAAATCATGCATAATTGCAGCAACCACACATAAAACAATTTTCTAATACTTTTTTTGTAAAATTATCTAAAAATAGAAAATTACATCACGTCTAAAAATAGAAAATTACATCATATCTAAAAATAGAAACTTACATCACGTCTAAAATAGAAAATTACACCATATCTAAAAATAGATAATTACATCACATCTAAAATAGAAAATTACATCATATCTAAAAATAGATAATTACATCATGTCTAAAAATAGAAAATTACATCATATCTAAAAATACAATATTACATCACGTCTAAAAATAGAAAATTACATCATATCTAAAAATACAATATTACATCACGTCTAAAAATAGAAAATTACCTCATATCTAAAAATACAATATTACATCACGTCTAAAAATAGAAAATTACATCATATCTAAAAATAGAAAATTACATCACGTCTAAAATAGAAAATTACGTCATATATAAAAATAGATAATTACATCACGTCTAAAAATAGAAAATTACATCATATCTAAAAATTTTTCCGGCGTTTTGCCTTCAAGAGATGTTTCCCACGCGATATTTTTGTTTATATAAGTGAGGTGTTTTTGTCATTAGTTAAGACGTTTACTTTACATTTTTGAAAAAAAGACCATCATTAGACCTTTGTCACAAAAAATGCTAAACCACCTTCTAATTTTACAAAAAAAGTATTAGAAAATTGTTTTATGTGTGGTTGCTGCAATTATGCATGATTTTTTTACAGAAAAATAATTTTTTTTGAAATGTTTTGATAAACATTGGTTTGTTACTCCGATAACTAGCGCGAATGAATGCAAAATCTGTTGCCACATTATCTGGTAAATAAATTATAGGATTTTTAGTACAAATACCGTTGCACGTCAGGAGTGACTTACCTCTTTCGTCATAGTACTGCCAACTAATTAAAATTTCCCTAACTAAGATAAATCATGCGAAACATCACGAAAATTCGCGAGGACTCATGAACGTAGTCACAGTACTAAAAAACCGAAAAAGTAATCGTAATTATTTTGATAATGTTAGAATTATTTCAATTATATTGGCTTATATACGTCTTATTCTTTATAATATAAAGTTTATAAATCATTATTATATGTTTAGTACTCAAAAAACCATAATTTACATTAAATAATTTTGAAATTTTCTACGCCCATGAGACTCGAATTTATGATGAAGAAATGACATTGTAGCGATTGGCATGCCTTGATGCGACGTTGTCGAGTATTTAGATTGAAATATTTCAACGATTTCTGACGTCCGGCCGTCAACCAGTTGTGTGTTTTCACCACGTTTTCGGTAATTTTATAATATTGTCTTTATTTTATATTATATATAATAAACATATTGGCAGAGACGGTAATAAAGAACAAGATTCTTTAAATACGTGGTCTGAATCTCTTAGAACAATTACTCCTGAAGTATGGAAAAATTCTATTAAACATACAGAAAAAGAAATACAAAAATGGTATGAAAGAGAGAGAGTTTTTGATAGACTAGAAATTAATCCCATTATTATTAATCCTAACAGCGATGACAGTGATTCAAGTGATTCAGATTTGAATTAGGAGAAAGGATTTACCTTTTGTAGGAATTCGAATATTGTAGTTGAATTTTTTCTTATAAGAAAAATATATTTAAACAAAACATTGTCTTATTTTAATAACAATAAATAGTTTGCTATCTTTTTATATGTCTCTATTTTATTTATTTAATAAAAATATAGTACAAATAAACAACATAATATAACGATTTTTATAACAGATTATTGAATATTAAAAGTAGATAATACAGCAAGAAGAAGAAGAAGAATATCACAGTTGTAGATTGCTAATGAATCAACTGAGAAAAACATTTTTCAAATGTAGTTTAAAACTGGCAGGATGAAGTGTCTTGAGTGTGAGGATCATATATTGTTCATATACGCTTCAATAAATTAATTTTTCATAATAATAAAGCTAAACAACATAACCTAACGTTACATTTTTGAAACTTCCTACATTCCTCGACAATTTAGACAAGCCGACAACACTGCGGGGTCGTGATCTCATAATTGATATATGACGTGCAACGGAATTTGTATTAAAAATCCTATATATTGTTTATCATGGTCATGCTTTGATATTATATAAAACTTTCGTTTCTATGAATAAACTCAAATTTTATGCAAAATATGGTAACATGTCTATTTTTCTATGATTCATTTAAACATCTTTTCAAAAATCTGCAAACTAAAAAACGATAGTTAACTAGAAGTACCTTTTAATACAATCAATTAAGAAATGTGGATCGATTTAGTATTTTTAAATAAAGGTGTTTATCAAGCGATTATTAATCAAAAACGAAAATATGTTTTTACTGTTAAAAATACTTGGAAGTTAATTTTTATTACTTAAAACTGCTTATAATTATGTTTATTTTTTTATTATTAGGTATGAGCGGGGATGATTAAGAATGTATCTAAATTCTTTTTAGTCATTTTCAATTCCTGAAAAAAAAATGAAAGATCTCTTTACTTTATAAGAAAAGTTTATTGACCCTATACTTGGAAAAAATGTTTATAAGGTAGTTACATCGCTTTTACCCCTCTTTTAATAAATACAATTATTGATAAGGTACCTATTTTTTCTATCACGTCATACAGCGTACCAAAACACCTTCCATATAATTAAGTTATCTTCATGTAAGTATGGTATTGGTGGTACATTTTTAATGTATTATTTAAGATGAAAGTTTACATCTTTTATATCTCAAAAACCTTCGAAATATAAGTTATCTCGTTCGTGATTACAAAGAACAAATTCTGGTTTTATAAAACAAATCATGATTTGGCAACACATTGCATGTGTTTTCCCATGTAATTCTTGCTAATAATTAGAGGTTCTTTTGAAGAACTTTTTTTTGAACAAAAATAGTTTATTAGAACTTTTATTTATTAAAAAAACGTTTTTCGCCGAGATGTTTTCACACCACGTGATATTTTTATACATGACAGTGAGGTTTTTTCGTTATTGTATTTCAGTTTTTTTTTAGCACCAAAAATCCGTTTGCAAATTAAAAGGAAACGGCTACATTATATCAATACTAATAAGATGCAGTTTCTCAAATAATAAAATTTATACAGGGTGATGCTCCGTAAAGGAATTTCTGAAATTAACTTAAGTTAAAACCTGTCAGTTTCTTATCAGTGACCCTCCGGAAGTGCACATTATGCACATACTAGGTTTTTATCGCTGCACATTATGCACATACATGGTTTTTATCGCTGCACCTGTAGCATATACATGGTTTTTATCGCTGCACCTGTAGCATATACATGGTTTTTATCGCTGCACCTCTACTACAGTCCTATAGTTGGCTAGCATATGAAATTAGTTTGAACCAAACAATTTCGTTGTATTTGACTGCAAGCTCTTCTCTTGCTTTTCAAATCTTCTTTTCATATCAGTGTTGTATTTACGTCGAAGAAGAGAGTTATCCGAGTTATTTGAGCAGTGTCAATATTAACACATTTTTGTTTATTAAGGGGATTCTTTACTTGCAAAATTTTAGAAAGAGTTGCATCACTGGAGGTGTTTCTTTACTAATAAAGAACGTAAGGTCGTGCATAATTATTTTGCGCTTAATCGGTATTCATTAGCTCGCAGACTTATTTTAGGAAAGAGTAAAATAAATTTGTAAATTTGCTTGATTAAATAGGATTTATGTTTATGAATATGATCCATATTTCTTGAAGATTATTTATTTAAATTTTTTATCAATGTCATTAAATTTTATTATGCTTTTTAATTTCCATTTGTAATATTAAATCCTTTGTATTAAAGTTGCAACTATTTTTTAACTATTTAAAAAAAATTTACAGTTACAGTGAAACTCGCATGAGAACTCGAGGTTTAATAAAAAAATATATGTGAACATAATCTCGTTTCAGGACTGCTAAACAACACTTTTAAGCATAATTTTGCAATATCGGGTCTAGTAATAGATTAAGGTTTTGGAGACTGTTTGTAGCTAATTTAGGCTATTTTCTAGTTATAATAAGTCCGTGTTACCTACAAAAATCGCAACGGTAAATTCATCTATTTGTGGTATTCAGCAAATATAAAATAGGACAAAGAAAATGTTCTTCCTTTATGTCAGATTACTCATCTTCTTGTTTTTTCTGAAAAATGGTTCTGAGAAAAGAATCTTTAGAGTTCTACATTTTTTTTACAATACTTTATTAAGTTAAGAAAATATGCCTTATTGCTGGACTTTATCGAATGCTCGAGCCATATTAAGGAATTAGTTATGCATACTAATTATTTTTCTATAGCTTTTTCTATACGCATATGAGCAATAATGTTAAATTAATACGAACCTTATAACTTTCAGCGCAAATATTTTAAAAGCTACTGCCTCAATATTTGCTTAGAAAATAATGGGGTATCAAAATATCTGATTATTAAGATCGCAACAAGTGCGTAGAAATGTAGAGGATAAAAACTAAATCTCTCCTACGGAATGCCTCCGGTAAAAGCCAGAAAATATATTTTACAATAATTTAAAGCATCCTAATGGATGCATACATTTTTTGTCAAGTATGAATAAAAAATTTAAAAAGGTACTACGTTTTAGGCTTTGAAATATAGGCTTATATTATAAACCTTATATGTCAATTATTGAATGAAATATGAGTGACGTTGAACCTATTTGCAACAAGATTTGTTTTTTTGGCTATGGTAATCAGTAATTAAAGATCCCACGATACGCACTCGCAAACTGGAGTTAAGAATAAATGTTTCTCATCAAAGTACCTTATAATTCTGCATGAACAGTAATTGTATCTTTACCACTAGTGACAAGTACAGGACTTGCTACCTGGTAATATGCCACTTACTTACTCCATTAAATTGAGCGACGAATCCGTTTACCTTTTAACGATGAAATGCCTCATTCAAATTCCTGGTGATGGGCGACCATTGATACACATTTCCCTTTTCTACGACAAATTTAAGCTATAGTAACTCAAATAGGGCTAAAGGTATCTTTATAAAAGAAACATTTCACCGATTAAAATTTTACATGTTAAAAATGAAGTTTATTATACTTCACATTAAAGGTTTTACTTTTAAAATCATGATGTTTAACAAGCATACGATGTTTCGTTTACGAAGTGCAAAAATGGGAAAGAGCCATCTAATTTTAGACATGTATTTACATAATTCGAAATTTTACAGCTTATTTGCTAGGAAAATTAATACATATGAAATTTTATAAAGTTTTAGTAAATCATCACATTTAAATTCGCTGATTCTAGACCTGCATTCAAAAAAAATAATTTCTTCATATTAAAATTTAGACATACTGCAGCCTGCATAAAATAAAATTAAATCTAATTATTCATAAGTTTTTTTTTTAAATTGTAATATAAGTTACTAAAAATAACAATACAAAACAGCTTCAATAAGATATAAATTAACTAATTCACAATTTTACGCTTAAAGAGTTAAAACATATATTGTTGCATTTTTTTGCACTTATGGCAATAAAATATACATTTTATCACTTTCTTATGACATCACGTGTGAAGTTCTCAAAAATTTTCATTAATATATCTCTACAGAAGGCTGCTATTGTAGGTGTCTCACCGAGAGGAATTATTCAAAAAATACTATGCCTGTGCCTTGTATGTATACGGTGGAATTGTTATTTCTCCACGACCATCAGTGAATTTATTAATTTTGATATATTTTCATTCTATAACGAGTTACAGAATTAATATTCCGTAACTGTTATAAACAATATCAACAGCCATGTATATGTCAAAACTGTCAATGCCAGATATAAATAGCGGCGTCGTAATAATTTATTTTCAAACAAATTTTAATTTTAAATAAAATAATGAGTGAAAAATCGAGTAAATTTCTGGTCAGGGAATTTTTTTTTTATTTTAACCTTGTTACAGAATATAGTATAAAAATTCGTAGGCACATACCAAATATGCATTCATATGTGAATGTGCACAGTTACAATACAAGGCGGTCGTAGAACCTAAGAAACACTTTTTCTAGGCTAACGGTAACCAAAAATAAGTCTATTACACTTTTTGGAGATATTGATATCAAAAGTATGAATATCAAAGAATTCCGTAAATTTGTTAAACAGTTCTTTATAGAAAAATGTTTTTACAGTGTAGATAATATTAAGAATTTTGTGTAGGTTGTGTTCGAGTTTCAGGAAGGAGTTGCATGCAGTTCAATAAGTAGTCTACCAAAAGAACGTCCTGCAATACTCACATCTGGGTCTTGCATCTCCAGAAAGGAGCTACAGTTGAGTTATGTTTGTAAGTCCTTTGACATAAGTGCAACTTTTCCTACGTTTTAAGTTTGTCGTGTAGAACTATTTTGTACTGAGCTTAATGAATGGTAAATGTCCATTATTATTATTATTTTTATTATTATTATTATTATTATTTTTATTATTATTATTATTATTATTATTATTATTATTATTATTAATATTATTAATGCTATTATTATTATTATTATATATATTATCTTATATTATTATATGAAAAGCACTACTACTGCAATTTGAATAAATTTAAAACATAATTTCTATAATTTTAACTCATTTCCATAAAAATAAGTTCATTTGATGCACACATTTCATAAATTATATTAGAAAAAATTCTAAAGTTCTTCTCTCTTCATTGGAATTAGATAAATCATTAAGTTTTTATCATACTAGTGAAAAGTGTGCTTGTGCTTTATGAAATGAATTTTTATTGTATAATAATTTTCTAATGCATGAATAGAAAAAATGTACATTGCAATAAGTTATTTTATTTTAAAATATAAAAATTGCTTTTAGAAACCGCTAAATACCGGATTTGCTATTTTTAGAAATAACATAATAAATAACGGATTTTCTATTTTTATACAGGGTGTCCGCGAAAATAATGCATTCCTTTAGAGGATTGGTAGAATGTGTTATTAGCAACAAAAAATTCTAATAATTTTTTTTTCTAACATCAATAGTTTTCACAAAAATGATCAATAAACTTTCCTTCGGAAATCACAACGTGACAACACCGCGAAGATAGAAAGAATCGGAACTATTTTTTTTTTTTTTTTTTTTTTTTTTTTTTTTTTTTTTTTTTTTTAATATTTTGGTAGTCACAAGCATAAGTAATTAGTCACTTACTAGATGCCACTGCCAGTTTTAACGTTGGGAGGTGTATCTAGGTGCTTATGGTACAAATTAATGTAAAAATATTAAGATGGCATTTTTTTCAACTCGCGAGTACCACGATATGCTACTTATTTATGGTGAATCACAGGGTAATAGTCGTGTTGCTGTAAGACTTTACAATGAACGATACCCAAATAGGCGGCAACCAAACTGTCGTACTTTTGTTTCCGTGTCTCAAAGATTGTTGGAAAACGGTAGTGTAATTCCTAAAAAAACTAGTGGTCGAAATCGCACGGATCGTGTATTAGCAGTGGAGGAGGATATCTTAGATATTGTTGCCCAAAATCCCACAGTGAGTGTACGATCTGTCGCAAGGCAAGTTAATGTTGGTAGAACTAGTGTACACAGAACATTAAAAGAACAACTATTACATCCGTACCACATTCAACGGGTGCAAGATTTGCATCAAGGTGATTTTGCAAGGAGACTACAATTCTGTACATGGTTTCAGAATAAAACAACCAGAAATCCTTTGTTTCCTTCTGAAATATTATGTACAGACGAGGCTTCTTTTACGAGACAGGGAGTTTTGAATTTCCACAATTGCCATATTTGGGATGATCATAATCCACACGCAACGCGTAGAACAAACTTCCAGCAAAAATTTTCCATTAATATGTGGGCTGGTATTATTGGACATACTTTGATAGGACCATACGAATTACCGAGACAGTTACGTGGAGATAGCTATTTAAACTTTTTGGAAAATGTTTTACCAGGGTTACTAGAAGAGTTGCCATTGAACATTCGTCAGGACATGTGGTTTCTACACGATGGCGCACCACCACATTTTGCTCGAGCTGTAAAATTATTTCTTGACGATCATTATCCTCGCCGTTGGATTGGTCGAAATGGACCATTTTTATGGCCACCAAGATCGCCTGATTTAAATGTCATGGACTATTATTTCTGGGGTCATATGAAGTCCCTCGTGTATGATAATCGTCCTGAGATTGAAACAGAGAATGAACTACGAAATCGCGTTTTCGCAGCAGCCGATACAATTCGTCATAATTTATTCAATTATGATATTAATGAAAATTGGGTTCGCCGCGTTAATGCGTGTGTGCGTGCAAATGGAAACCATTTTGAACATTTTTTATAAACAATATCGCAGTCGCTGAACCTAAACTTTTCGATATGCCTTAAATGTAGCTTGACGTTATGGTAAGTTATTTTGTGTATCTAGTCTAATTAAATTTTCCACATTTATCAAAATCAAAAATCAAAACATTTCAAAGGTCATTATTTCTAAAATAAAGATAGTACTTCTCAATTAAATTGCAAGAAAATAAGTTCACTTTAAACAAATTCTCAAGATACAAAGTCAGCTGTTAGCACTATTTCTTATCTATTACAAAAATAAAAGTTTTTTACTCGTATTTACTGCGATTAGCTATCATCGAATACAATAAAAACAAGACACCTGATTTTCTTTGCATAAAACCAACCCACTGACCTATTAAAGCCAGATATCAGCTGTTTTTCGTGGCGCTTCAGAATAGGCGGCGTTGTCGGCTTTAGTAAATTTACTGTAGATATCATACCAGGTATACAAAAATCAATGTTATTTTTTTGTTGAAAACCGTTGACTTTACAAAAAAATGTTATAAGACTTTTTTAATCAATAGCACATTTTATACCTCCCCCATAAAGGAATGCATTATTTTCGCGGACACCCTGTATAATTCATCATAAATACCGGATTTTCTGTTTTTAGATATAAGATCCTTTTTTATCAGGGGCTATAAACTATAAAAGAGGCATTTTTTTTATTAGATGTTAGTATGTCGTATGAAAAATTACTATTGGGAAAAACACATGAAATTAATATAATAGAAGAGAAAATTTGCAGTGTTTGTCAAAGTCGTTTAAGTTACAACATTTTAGTGAGAAATAATTTTGAAACTAAAAATTATATATTTATCGGTTACTATGGACATTTATGCAATCAAAGTAGACCAGTTGATTATTTACAATACGTAGAGGAATGGACTCCTACAACCAAAGATGGTTACTGGCGACGAAAATTACCACCACGTGTCGTTTGTTCTTTTGAATATGGAAACATGCGAAGAAAATTGGGACACCGATAGTTACAAATCATATGTGCCAAACTTGGAAAAAATAGATATTATCGGAAATCCTCCGATAGGTAACAGCATGTCTGTAAAGAAGCTGTTCCGCCTTCATAAAAGAGAATGTCATAGAAATTTCAATCAACAAAAGCTTATTAATGAATAACGACAACTGGAAAAATGTATTTAATAATAAAGAAAGATTTAGTAAAAATTAAATACTAATTTTAATACATATTACAAAGTAATATTTTGATTTTGTCATTTATCCCTTAACCTTAAAAGTGTACACACAATGTGGGTAATAATTAGTGTTGCATGCCTTTTGTTTGTTATTATGATAAAAATATTTCTTGTCAAAGAAAGTACTGTAACGGATATTTAAGAATGGATGTGATAAGTGAACATGGAAATCGCAAAAAACAATTGTTTGAATTTACGGAAAAGGAACTCAAATATTTTCCATTAAATTACTTACTCGAGAAAACAAGCCCTTATGAGCTCTTATACTCGAGATATAAAATACCCAATGAATATACACAAAATTTTCATATTTAAATAAAGCTACCCTGCTTTATTCACCATAATCGGCCCGAATGGAGAACACATGCTGATTGTTCCCCAAGTTGGATTCCTTTAAATTGGTCCTTCATTTTTCCAATAATGGACGCTGCTTTTGGTATACCATAAATGTTATCAACTGAGTAATTGGAAGTGTCAAAATGTTGAAAATTTTTCTTCATATCTTCATAAAAATTTTTTGTAAATACTTCTAAAATCAAAGAATCAGTGTCATTTTTTTATGTAACCATAATAAAAATCATAAATTATGGTCTTGGAAATATCTAGAATTGAAAATCCGATGTAAACAAGTTTATCATAAACTATCTTAACTTTGTTTAACTGGATGGCTACCAAGTTTTCATTAAAGACAGATGCTGATTTAAATTCTGATTTTGATATTATACATTTTGTTCCTGAAGAATTTGTCTTAGTTTTTCACCTGGAGCAGAGGCGGATATCCTTCCTTTTTTCCACGTTTTCCCTAGTTTTCCCGAAGATTGTGTTGATAAGAACATTAAACTCATTTTTTGCATTATTTCTTAAATTGGTATTTAAGTCAAAATAACTTTCGAGGCATGCTGACTGGGAGAATTCTATTACTCTATGAATCTTTCTTAGCTTTAAACAATAATTTAAGCACTGCTTTAAATTTCTGTAATGGATAACGTACATGGATTTATCATATAAGTTTGAAATTAGTTTTGAATATTTGCTCTTTGGAGGTGTTAAATTTTCAAGACAGAGAGGTAAACTGTTGTGAACATCAGGAAGATTGGTTGGATATTCTAAATATACTTCTAACACGTACTCCTTGCAAGAGTTTTTTTCTACAGTCATAACATTTTTAATTTCATTATGTAAGTTTCAGGTTTTAATGGGTCATAGCTAGGTAAAAGCTTGTTCGCAATAGCTTTTCTCTTGGTACATTGTGTCACGCCACCTCTGATTCCTTTCTTAAAAATGTGTAACATATCTACATACATCAGTTAACAGTTGGAGTTCGATCTTTGTATATCTTAATATGGCATCCCAACTTAATGAAGGAGCAGTTAGGTACTGGGCAGGATCCAGCTTATATTTCTCAAAACACATTTTTCTGAAGTTTTCAAACACATCTGCCAATAAGAGAATATCAGTTTTCAAATACAGCATACTATAATCTTTAAGTGTGTTACAATTAAATGTGTTCCAAACCTCTTGAGCTCCTTTATACTCATCTGAAATATCTTCTCCTTTTAAAGTATCAAAGAACTTATCCTTGGAAGGTAATTCAAGATCACTTAACTTTTCAAAAGAATCAACATATGAATAAGGAAAAACACCTTTACGTCTCATCAAATTGAAGTGAATTTCATCACAATGACTTGAATCCAAAGTTTCACTTATCTTGTTTAAGGAACTTGATACAAAACGGAACGAATCAACAAACCTAAGTTTTATGTAGATGTCTTTCACTTCTGGAGTATTGGACTTCTCAACCAAAATTGATTTAAAAAATGAAATGTATTTTTCTTTAGTCTGCGCTATTGCTGAGATAGGTTCTCCTTTAGAAGAAAGTTCTTTCATAAATAGATGGCAATCATAGTTCGTGAGGTTGTGGAAAAATACTGGTATGAATAAAGTGATCTTAAAATTCAAGCTATAGGAATTATGTGCTGCTCTCCTATATTTCCACGTAAGATGGCAATGGTCTCTCACTTTTTCATCAAAGACATCAAATTCTTTCTGACAAATATGATAATTTATGGAGTTTTCATATCGTTGATTCTCTTTAACAGATAAAGGAATAATTGTTTCATAACCTTTAAATGTAGGCAGTATATATTTTGAACAGTCTTATCTCATTTTTCAATAATCATGTTCACATACTTTGACTGTGAAAGATTTACCATCAAACGGCTGAGTGTGGTCTATTGGCTTATGTAAGCTTTTAAATACTGCATAGATAAATGGCACTTCCAACTGTCTTTTATGTTCGCAAATTTTAAAATATTTTCAGGAATCTGTTTACTACACTTATTGATTTTTAAATTTTAAATTTTTTGTAGGTAGTTCGCTGTATACATGTGTGCAATCATTTTCTTCGTGCATTTTTTCAATATTTGGAAAATATTGTAAACACCCATCACAGATATATAGTCAAACACTTGTTGTCATTATTCAAAATATTTAAAATAGTGTCTTTTTTAGTTATCTGAATAGGTAATTTAAATCCCATGATATGATCATAACTTTGTTTGCTGTATTCATAGACTTGATTTCTGATAAGGCAGGTTTGATATAGATTCCAAAAACTTTAACTTCACTTAAGAAATTCTTACCATCATTATCAGTTTTTTAATATTACTTGAAAACCTGTATGAAGAAATTATATTCTTGAAAGCGTGAGTTAAGTTGCTAACGTCATTTTCCAATATTTCAACACTCACAGGCCTTAGTGTTTTTTGGGAATTGCGGAATGATGAATACCCTTACAAGAGTTGAGTATATGTCGACGTAAGTTATAATTTCTTGAAAATTGTTTCCCGCACTTATGACACTCTATTGTTTACTTGTTGACAAACACTGATAAAATGCCGTCTGTTGCCAGTATTAATGTTTAATAGATAGGACGAATGATTGAACGGTATTTTTTTTATTTATTCCTATCAACATCTGCATTTAACAGATTTTTCTTAATCAAAATCCGGTTTTTTTAATCAATTATCACCTTTCTTATCTAACGCTTTTTTTATTAACATTCGGCTTTTTAAAATAATTATTAGCTTACTCATTTAACGGTTTTTTTATCTATCAGTTATTTTTTCTATAAATAACCAACGTTTCTCATTCAAATTATTATTCCAATATGTCAGATAGCAAATGTGGTGTGTCAACCAATGATATATAGATGTAAATAGACAAAAAGTATGTTATAGATGTTATGATGAAGTAACTTCGCCATTCGAAGAAGATCTAACCGATCAACATTTCGTTCAATATCTGAATGCAGTGTCTACCAGTTTGATAGTATTATGTTTCAAGTGCTATGCGTGCAAACATCCGCTGTATAATTTATGTATGATTAAATACTGTAAAACGTGTAATAATATTTAAAATAAGACAAGACAATATTTTTTCTTTATATTTAACATAAAAATATAAATGTATACATTTTTGAATTAACTTTTAAAAGACCTTTCAAACGATGTATCACTTGACTACCTTTTGTATTTAAATATTTTGGGGGTTTATACCTCTTCTTTTAAAATGTGAATATGAGGCAAAAATCTGTTAAATGTGCTGAACATATCAAATTAACATGTAAAATAGCTTTTCTTAATTTTTATAAATAAATTGCTTCATGTTTTTTGTTTTCAATATTCGATTTTTAGACAAAGGATGTTTAAAAGGTACTGTATTTTCTATATATAGTTTAAAAATATAAGTTTATATATTTTTGAATTTCGTTTTAAAATACCTTTCAAATGAGGTGTAACTTGACCCATCTTTGTATTTGAATTTTCGAGGGTGGTTACCCCATCTCCTTAAATATAAACCTTAGGTCGATTTTTTTTGATATTAATAAATTGCACTACGAAACAAAAATAAACATTATGTTCCCATTAAAGTATTCTGTACGCATTGCTTCAACATAACTCTAGATGGTACTACTAGTAGTGTTTTATATATGTCTAAAAAATAAATTTAATCAATTTTACAGGAAATATAATCTCCCTTTTAACCACATCCTAAGCAAATAATGCAATGTTTTAATAATGAATAGTGACTTTAAAAGGATATTGCTTGTGTTTATAATATGAAGAAAACAAAGTAATTTGAAATTTTTCAATCAAGGAAATATAAGACGTAGAAATGAAACAAATAAATTAAGAAATATTTTATTATGTTTCTAACAGGGCTGTAAGAATAAAATTACAAAAATATCAAATTTAGAGCTTTTTTTTTAAAGCATCTTGGCGGCGCTTTGTGTATTTACAACTAGTCACAGAAGTTGGACTAACGAGCAAATTTATTCTAATAAAATCTTAAAACTAATGTTTTTTGAGTGGTTCCCCAGTGGTATTTCTCAATAATTCTTAGCCGGCACTTAACGCGCACATTGCTCTGCTTTTAAACCTAACTATTTACACTAACTCAAAAGGTTTGATTCTTTTGAGTCTTCTCACTATTCCATGCTGATCCAGGAGTTGAATAGCCTCGATGTTCACATGGTTATGAAGTCTATTTTCATGCTTCTTTGCAAATATTTTGATGACATCTACAACCATTTCCACACCCAGGTCTCTGTGTAGGTCGCTACTTCTTATGTACCAGGGAGCATTTACAATGCCCCTTAGTACTTTACTCTGAAAACTTTGAATAATTTTGATGTTACTTGCACTGGCACATCCCCAAAGTTGACTGCCATATGTCCATACTGGCTTCAGAACTTGCTTATATATCATAAGCTTATTATGTATTGATAGCTCGGAGTTTCTTCCCAGGAGCCAATACAATTTTCTATATTTGATGTTCAATTCTGTTTTTTTCTTTTTAATATGTTCTTTCCATCTTAGTCTGACATCTAAGTTCATACCCAGATATTTAGCTGTATTGGCATATGGTATAGCAGTGCCATTTAATAAGATTGGTGATTTATTTATTTTTTTGTTAGTAAAATCGATATGTATTGATTTAGTCTCATTGAGTTTAATACGCCATTTCTTGGTCCATGCATTAACCTCATTGAGTGTTTCTTGCAATTTTTCTTTTGCTACACTTTCATCATCATCAACTGCTAATATACTTGTGTCGTCAGCAAACGTAGCAGTTGTGGTTGTGTTTAATACCGGTAAATCGTGAGTATACAACAGATAAAGTAATGGGCCTAGGACACTACCCTGTGGTACTCCAGCACTTATTGTTCTCAAGTTAGAGCAACAATCTTCATATTTTATTCTAAAGAGTCTTTCACTAATATACGATTTTAATAATTGACTATGTTCTTTAGGCAAAAGTAGATTCAATTTGTATTCTAGCCCATCATGCCAGACTTTATCAAAACCCTGGGCAACATCCAGAAAAACGGCTGAACATATTATTTTTTCCTCTAGTGCTTTTTCTATTTGATCAGTGATTCTGTGAACTTGATCTAATGTTTTGCAATGTTATTTCTAAACCCGAATTGATGAAGTGGGATAATACATTTTTGTTCAATTATAGGTTTTAGTCTTTTTAACAAGATATTTTCAAACAATTTTGAAATCACTGGTAGCGACGATATTGGCCTATATGATGATACCTCATTTGGTGGTTTCCCAGGTTTTGCTATCATGATTATTTCCGCTACTTTCCAACATCGTGGGAAGTATTTAAGTCTAATCGATGCATTGAATATATTTGTTAGCTTAACTATGGCTTTTCTGGGCAACTTTTTCAAGATGTCTCCTGTTATGAGGTCATACCCCGGTGCGTTTTTTGGATTGATGTTTGTTAGTATTTCAGTTTGAATTTCTTTAGGTGTTGCTAATTGTATTACCTCTCTAATATTTTCATCTATTGTTGGAAAGTTTTCAGCCTCAAATTGCGTCTCATGCGGTTTAAAAGTGTTTTCTAAGTGATCAGCAAAAATGTCAGCTTATTCTTGATTACTTCTAGCCCATGTACCATCAGATTTTTTAACAGGTGGATTTTGTATTATTGGTCTCTTGATTCTCCTCGTGGCTTTCCATAATGAGTAGTCACAATCTTTTTCGTACGTGAGCTCCCTTAAGTATTTGTTTATTGATTCGCTATTAATTTTTTTAATTTTTCTGCTTATATTTTGAGTTATTTGATTTAACTTGGTTTTATTTACAGGTGTTCTGCATTGCTGCCATTTTCTTCTTAACCGCCTTTTTTCAGCAACCATATTTCTGATCTCAGTAGGGTAATTATTACCTTCCGTTCTTCTTTTAATTGACGTAGTGTTTGCCCACACTGCCTGTTGTATATCTATGTTTAAATTCTCTGCTTCTTGGTCAAGTTCTTCAATTGTTTTCAAGCTGACATTCAGTTCTATTCTTTTTTCTAGATCATGTACAAAGCCTATCCAGTTCGTGGTCTTGTTAGATAAAGTAGGGTTGTCTTCTTTCATAATTATTTTATCGCTTACTGTCATTATTACTGAGGAGTGATCTGTTACCATATCTAGCCCCTCATCTATTTTAATATAATTTTGTGGAATTTTTCTAGCAATAAAGAAATCTAATAAATCTGGTACCTTATTATTATCTGTAGGCCAATACGTTGATTTGCCAGTCGAGTAAAAGTTACAATTATACTCCCTGGCTGCAGAATATAATTCACGCCCCTTGGTGGTGATCAACCTAGAACCCCAATAGGTATGCTTTGCATTAAAATCTCCGCCCAAGATGAATTTTTCACCAAGGCTTCGTAATAGTTCAGAGTAGTCTTCTTTCTTCAAATTAAATCTTGGGAGGACAGTATATAGCTGCAATTTTAATAATATGTGTTTTACAATATATTTTAACAGATGTTACCTGCATTTGTTCCATATTTATTGAAGAGTCTTCATGGTGCTTGATGATTTGTTTTATAATCACAGCACTTCCTCCTCTTGCAGGATTTGATGGATTAATGGTGTGATATATACAGTATCCTTTAAGCTTCAGATAACTTTCATTAGTGAAATGAGTTTCTGAGACAAGGCAAATGTCTATTTTTTGATTATATAGGTAAAACTGCAGGGTATCTTTATGTGGCAGAAGACTATTAGTATTCCAAGCTATTAGATTAATGTCTTCTAGAGCCATCTCTAAGTCGCGATGGAGCTCTTTTATTGCTACCTTCTAATTTTGACAGTCTTGTCATAACGTCTTTTTTA
Source organism: Hermaeophaga mercurialis (assembly GCA_951812935.1). Taxonomy (NCBI): domain Eukaryota; kingdom Metazoa; phylum Arthropoda; class Insecta; order Coleoptera; family Chrysomelidae; genus Hermaeophaga; species Hermaeophaga mercurialis. The sequence continues at coordinate 31,052,457 of OX638364.1, forward strand.
AAATCTTCTTGATTTTTTTCTTGTTTATCGAGTCTAGCCATTATATTTAACAGCATGTCTTCAATATTGTTGTTACTTTGTGGTGCAGCGTTTCCCTTTACCACACTGCTCCATGTACGTTGCGTTTTATTTACTTGAGCTCGAGCTCTGCTTTGTTCTCCACCTTGCTGGGAGGTAGACGGTTTAGCAGCATTTTGTTGTAATTGTAGCGTAGCACTCTTTGTTTGATTTACTGGTTTTTTCTTCTTTGTAGCATCTTCTCTATATTTCTGTAGAGTTTTAGCTACCTGACAACCTCTATAGTTAGCAGGATGTTGCTCTTTACAGTTTGCACATGTTGGAATTATCCTTTTCGGTTTTTGGCATTGCTTTGTATGATGGTCTTCAGCACATTTTACGCAACGCGGCTTTTTCTGTATGTCTGTGTGTGCCCGTATTCTTGGCAGCTTTTACACTGAGGTATGAGTTTGGGACGTCTTATGGTTTCAATTGTCACTCTCATGCCTAGTACATCACGAATTTCATATATTCTGTTTATATCTTCTTTAACATCAAATGTGAGCATGTGTACTGGTAGTTTGACATGTTTAATTTTATTTTCTATATTGGTTTTCTTTAGTATATTTTCTACACCTTGGATTCTGTATTTCCTTGTTTGTAGATCTTTAAGTATTTGCTCGTTTTCAAATGATGGGCTGATTCCCTTAGCAATCACTCTCACTGGGCGATTGAATTTATTTATAGAGCACATTGTAAAGTTGCTTCATTATTCAACATTACTTGATTGGGTAGTATAATGGCTTCATTTGGTTGGGCCATCATATTTTCATTAGGTATTCCAAATTGCGTATTCATATTTGGGATTTTTATTACAATGAATAATTAAAACTCCTAACACTGTTTCCATTCACGGTCACGATGTCGAAGTTTCTTCATTGCGTTATCACTCGCCGCCTTATCGACACTTGATAGGTTATCGTATTCAATTGTAAACAAAACACCGCAGCGTCCGCGATACGTCTTTGCTTTGCAAAAGTAGAACGAATACTTCTTCAAATGTGGGACACATCATTGAATTCCTTTTATATTTTAATCGTTATCAATGCATTTAGCAAATTTGTGTGGTCTGTACCCTTAATAACAAAATCGGAAAAGATATTGTTGCAGGGATGAAAACTATATTAGCTCAGATGAAAAGTACCCCCAAAACTTTACAAACAGATAACGGAACTGAGTTTTATAAGAATGTTAATCAACTAATGACAAAATATTTTATCAACCACTACAGTAGTTTTTCTAATCTCAAAGCAAGTATTGCCGAAAGAGTAATAAGAACCCTTAAAAATGTATTATGGAAACAGTTTAGTTTATAAGGCTCTTACAAGTGGTTAAATGTTTTACCCGAAATTATTAAAAAATACAATAACTATAAGCACTCGAAAACAGGAGCTGTGCCTAGTAAAGTTAACCAAAAAAAACATATCGGCTTTTAATAATTTGAAAACTGTTGATGTACGAAAACCAAAATTCAGGATTGGCGACCATGTTCGGATTTAGAAATATCGACATGTTTTCCAAAAAGAGTATACACCGAATTGGACTAATGAAATTTTTAAAATTAAAAAAGTTAAACTAACTAATCCCACTACATACATACTGGAAGATGAGAATAAAGAAGAAATTAGAGGTGGCTTCTACACAGAAGAATTACAAAAAAGCAAATATCCAGATGTTTACTTGATTGAAAAAATCCTGAAAACTAAGGGGAACAAAATTCTAGTTAAATGGTTAGGAACGAACTCTCAGTCTTGGATAAACAAGAATTATATTGTTTAAAATGTTTTTAAATAAAAGTACATATGTTAATAATGTGTTTTATTTTGTAAAGTATTATACATTTTATTTCTATGAGTAATATTTAAAATAGGATTAATAATTTTAGCTTCTTCTATTCGACGTTTAAAACGTAGTTGATTAAGATATCTTGATTCCCAATCAATTGTTTCAGCATCTGATTCCCATCTGTGAACTTGATTGTGATCTTCATTAAAAGTTACTTTCTTCATATCTTTTCTTTAAGAACATCGGGGTATTTGAATATAAGTTCTAGTAATAAACTATGTGCAATCGGATTCACTTGTTTTATAGGCTCCATTGTAGTAAGAGCTGTGTCGATGACATCTTCCTTGATTTTAACCGCCATTTGTAAAATTTTTAAGGAACCTACAAACTGTTGGCTTTTTAATACTACAATGTTGTGCGTAATTAAGGGTAAGCATCTCCAGAGCTCCGAAAGGGAAATTGATCCTAACCAGACAGCAGCATATCCAGTTAATAGTTTCAAAACAGTAATGCTTTCAAAATTTTCAAACTGTAACAAAAACCGGTTAACATCTATTGATTCCTCCTTTCCTGCTGTTATAAAATCTTCAATAGTTTCTTTGAAGGATAGAAACTCCTTCCATTCTTTTTCACTAAACACGATACAGTTTCCTTTGTTTCCAGATATTTTCACACGCGGAGCAAAATTTAAATCATGTGACAGACTCACTGCAACATATTTTGTATTTGATTTATTCAGGTATAGGATTTTTAGTACAAATACCGTTGCACGTCAGGAGTGACGTACCTCTTTCGTCATAGTACTGCCAACTAATTAAAATTTCCCTAACTAAGATAAATCATACGAAACATCACGAAAATTCACGAGTACTCATGAACGTAGTCACAGTACTAAAAAACCGAAAAAGTAATCGTAATTATTTTGATAATGTTAGAATTATTTCAATTATATTGGCTTATATACGTCTTATTCTTTATAATATAAAGTTTATAAATCATTATTATATGTTTAGTACTCAAAAAACCATAATTTACATTAAATAATTTTGAAATTTTCTACGCCCGTGAGACTCGTATTTATGATGAAGAAATGACATTGTAGCGATTGGCATGCCATGATGCGACGTTGTCGAGTATTTAGATTGAAATATTTCAACGATTTCTGACGACCGGCCGTCAACATAGAAAAGAAATACAAAAATGGTATGAAAGAGAGAGAGTTTTTGATAGACTAGAAATTAATCCCATTATTATTAATCCTAACAGCGATGACAGTGATTCAAGTGATTCAGATTTGAATTAGGAGAAAGGATTTACCTTTTGTAGGAATTCGAATATTGTAGTTGAATTGTTTCTTATAAGAAAAATATATATTTTTTTAAACAAAACATTGTCTTATTTTAAAAACAATAAATAGTTTGCTATCTTTTTTATATGTCTCTATTTTATTTATTTAATAAAAATATAGTACAAATAAACAACATAATATAACGATTTTTATAACAGATTATTGAATATTAAAAGTAGATAATATAGCAAGAAGAAGAAGAATAGCACAGTTGTAGATTGCTAATAAATCAACTGAGAAAAACATTTTTCAAATATACTTTAAAACTGGCAGGATGAAGTGTCTTGAGTGTGAGGATCATATATTGTTCATATACGCTTCAATAAATTAATTTTTCATAATAATAAAGCTAAACAACATAACCTAACCTTACATTTTTGAAACTTCCTACATTCCTCGACAATTTAGACAAGCCGACAACACTGCAGGGTCGTGATCTCATAATTGATATATGAGATGCAACGGGATTTGTATTAAAAATCCTATAGAACCTTTGTTCACCCAAATAGATATTTTTCACTTTTGATTCTTCTGTAAACTGCATGATGACTGACTACACTGGAGAAAGTCTTAATATTTATTAGCAACATGAAAGGGTGGGGATTCAGTGTGGTGATTATTTAATTCTAACTTGTTAAGACTTGTCAGTTTCTTATCAGTGACCCTCCGGGAGTGCTCCGTATGCACATACATAGTTTTTATCGATGCTCCGTATGCACATACATGGTTTTTATCGCTGATCCGCATGCACATACATGGTTTTTATCACTGCTCCGGGTGCACATACCAATCTCCTCTACTGATTTGCTTCCACAGAGTAGGCGGCTATTTCACTCAATTTCTGCGGAGTACAGACTTCATCACCTGGGAAATAGGCTGAGCATACTATCCAGCTTCTAGGCCCTTCCTCTGTAGGTGCCGTTAAGAGTGCTGTAACAATATCCGCGGTACAAAGCGACGGTATTAGAATACAGATAACTTCCTTACTATATATTATACAGGCTCGCGGCTTTTTGCCTACTTGCCAGTATAGGATCTTACCTTGTGTTGGTTTGAGGCCTGCTACCTTCCCACCATTTACCCAGGGTTCCTGCAGGAGGGCTAAGTGTAATCCCGCGTTGTCAGATCTCCTGCAAAGCACAGCTGCTGTCAACACAGTCAACGTCAGCTGTCAACGTTAAGTTTATGATGTGCGACGTTGACAATTTAAGCGATGTTCCCCATTTTTGACGACGTTTACATTTTTGATTAGGCAAAAAATAGGGTTTTAATTTTATGAAAAAAGTACTTACAGAACAATAGATGCTAAACACATACACATAGACACGTGAAAAACCAAGCTACTAAAACAAACCAATGAGAAAAAAAGCGCGGGAAACTGCTTCCACTTCCACATCAGATGAATTAACTGCTAATATAAAGAGACTCAAGCTGATTTTAGATATTAAAGATTCCAAAAGCAACTTAAGTCTCTCTATACTACACAATGTAGGTCGTACACGAAAAGATGTTTAAATGAATAATAGAAAAAATAGCCAGCTTTATACATGTTGCCATAGTTTGCATAAAATTTGAGTTTATTCATAGAATCGAATGTTTTAGATAATAACAAAGCATGATAAAGATAAGCAATATACTTTATTTACCGAATGATGTGGCAACACATTCCCATAGTGTGAAGCACGAGTAACAAACTGCTGTTTATCAAAACTTTTCAAAAATATTTTTCTAGAAAAAAATCATACATAATTGCAGCACCAACACATGAAATAATTTTCTAATACTTATTACTTTTTTTGTAAAATTAGAAGGTGGTTTAGCATTTTTTGTGATAAAGGTCTAATGATGGTTTTTTCAAAAATGTAAAGTAAACGTCTTAACTAATGACAAAAAAACCTCACTTGTATAAACAAAAATATCGCGGGGGAAACATCTCTTGAAGGCAAAATGCCGGAAAAATTTTCTGTTTTTTAGATATGATGTAATTTTCTATTTTTAGACGTGATGTAATTATCTATTTTTATATATGACGTAATTTTCTATTTTAGACGTGATGTAATTTTCTATTTTTAGATATGATGTAATTTTCTATTTTTAGACGTGATGTAATATTGTATTTTTAGATATGATGTAATTTTCTATTTTTAGACGTGATGTAATATTGTATTTTTAGATATGATGTAATTTTCTATTTTTAGACGTGATGTAATATTGTATTTTTAGATATGATGTAATTTTCTATTTTTAGACAAGATGTAATTATCTATTTTTAGATATGGTGTAATTTTCTATTTTAGACGTGATGTAAGTTTCTATTTTTAGATATGATGTAATTTTCTATTTTTAGATGTGATGTAATATTCTATTTTTAGATACGATTCAATTTTCTATTTTAGACGTGATGTAATTATCTATTTTTAGATATTATGTAAACTTTATATGGTAACGCAATGTCCCAACCACTCCCATATGGAAATTTCCAGTGGGTAGATAACTGGGATACCTGGCGAACTCCCGGAGTATATAGTCTTAGCCAGGTAAGGGAGCACTGCCTGGCCGGACACATATTTCTGCCCAACTCGTGGGAATTGTTATGGATTTGGAAAAACAACAGAAAGATGAGAAAGAAGGAGACAACGAAGGGACGGATAACTGGCAGCGTGTGTTCGGAAGAAAGGATGGTCTGAGGCGCACTCCTCCTACACCGAAGTTGAAAGAGGAAAAAATAGACTGTATGCCAAAAGGCGCACAAGGCTCAAGGAAAACGGAGAGAATAGAGAAAGAGAAGAAAACAGAAGTTGTAAGCTCGGAAGAGAAAGAAATTTTAGAAATATTCATAAGTGACAGTGATGACAACGACGACCTTAAGGGAATACGGGGAAAAAGAGGAAGAGAAAGCTGTACTCCGGAGGATAGACAAAAAAGATGGAAAGCAGATAAATCGACTGAGCTAAAAAGACTGGACTCACTTATTACAAATATGACAAAGGAAATAGCGGTATTGAAAACACTGGTATTACAAAACCCAAACACCAAAAGAGAAATAAAGGATAAGACGAGGAACCTAGACAGACAGGCAAACAGAATAAAAAGCGTAGTAAAAGAATTGGAGGAACTAAAAGATGAGGATAGATGTAAAATGGCTGAGGGCGATAGAGAAGAGAAAAATAACAGTAACGAATCAGCCTGGGCATCGAAATATGCCGAAGAACCGATGAAAGCAAAGGAATATAAGGAGATTGTTGTACAAGTAAACATGGATGAAACAGAAGGGAAAGTAGAGGACAATATGGACTTAAGGAGACAAATTGAGGACGCTGGGGACGACTAGACGAAGATACAGAAGATATACTGAACAAGGAGTTTCTGGATGACGCTTATACTCGAACAGTGTTCGGAAGAGGAAATCCAGCAGAGATAAATGAGGACCAGGATACAGCAATAATATATGACCCCAGACAGGAAGTACACGAATTTCGGCTAATGGAGAAAACAGAGGTATCTTCGATAATAAAAGGGAACAGAATTAGTGAAGGAAACGTAGCAAGCATGGTTAATAAAAGGACACTTATAATAGAGGGAGCTGAAAATCAGGAGGCGGAGACAGAAAAATACACATTCTACTTACCAGTAAATACCAAGGCGGAGGCTGAAATCTACAAAACAGTTACGAAACTAAAAGGGTTAATGGAACGGAAAAATAGGAAAAATGTATCTATTATAATGGACACGCATTTACTAAGCAGTAAAACTAGGAAGATCTTTGAAATAGTGTTAACAAAAACGGATATAACAGCAATAATATACGAAATGGGAGTAATAACGAACAATGTAGAAGGATGGAGCCTTATGCAAGCAAAGAAGCCAAAAGTGTACAATTCATCGGCAATTGTAATAGAAGCCAAAGGCCGTTCATACGCTGATCTCCTGAAAGAGGTAAAAGGGAACGAGAGTCTACAAGGATTCTCTGAAAAGGTGAAAGATCTGAAAAGGACAAGAAAGGGTGATCTATTAATAACGCTAAACGAGGACACAGATGTTAAAGGAGTGAAAGAAGAACTTTCAACAAAACTGACAGGACATTCGGTGGTAGAACCAGGAAGGATGCGGGAGACTGTGTATGTAAGTGACCTGGATGCGGTCACAACTAAAGAAGAACTGTCGAGGGAGATTGGAAAACTAATAGGAAATGAGGGCTATGAAGTTATGATCCTAAGAAGTACCAACGATGGAAGGCAAAATGCTGTAATAGCAATCGAAAAGGAGAAAGCGCAGATTCTAGTAGGAATAGGGTGGATTAAAGTGGGTTGGTCGAACTGCAGAATCAGGGAGAAGATCTCTTTCGAGAGATGCCACCGCTGCTGGAAATTCGGACACAAGATGATAACTTGCAAAGGGATAGATCGTGCTAAAAGTAATAGGTGCAGAAAATGCGGAGGGGAAAACCATATGTCGAAGGAATGTACTTCAAAAGAAAGCTTCTGCTGGACTTTTGAGGTAGTAGGCCACCGTAACGGAACAAGGGAGTGTCCTAGATATAAACGGGCATTACAGCAAGAAATAAGGAGGCTGATCTCAGACAGAGTCAATAAGGGATGAAAGCAATAGGAATGCATGCGTAATTGTCTGTGATTGTTTGATTATGTGTAAGTGTATATACGAATGTTACGTCCTACTATATTATGAAGATTTTACAATGCAACTTAGGAAGGAGCAGATGTGCACACGACTTAGTATTTGAAATAGCGGAAAGAAGAAATGTTGATATCCTGATAGTTTCCGAACCGAACAAAAAAAATCACCGAAAAAAATGGTTGGATCAGCGATTCCCGAAAGGATGTGGCCATCTATATTAGAAACAAAAATAGCGGCCTGGTTAAAACAGAGGCCCTGTGACAATCTGTACAAAAAAGGCGGTGAAACATGTGAAGGAGTGGAGCGTTCTAGACGACGAAATTTATACCCATCATAAACACATCTACTATGACATATCGGACAAAAAAACTGGAACGAAACAGTATCTAAGCAATAGGTGTGTTTATGATCTAGAGAACTACACAAAACTGCTAAATACCGAAAGGCATCCGATAGAGAATCTAAGAGATCTAACACGCATAATTAAAAAAAACGCCAATAAAAGCAAACTTGAAAACAGGAAAGCCTGTAGGGACATACCATACTGGTGGACGAAGGAGATTAGTCAAGCAAAACAACACTGCATTAAAATAAGAAGAGAGCTAACGAGGACGGGAATCCAAGGATGAGCAAAAGAAGAAAAGAGACTGGAGCTGAAGGAAGGCAGGAGGGTTCTAAAGCAACTAATAAACGGTAGCAAGAGGCGGTGCTGGAAGAAAGTGTGTGATGACTTGGAGGATGACGTCTGGGGGCAGGGGTACGCTATCATCGTGAAAACGGTGGGAACGCATGCGCCCAACGCGCTTACAAATGATAGAATGAAGGAGATAGCTGAAGACCTGTTTACAACTAAAATAGACAACTGGCAAAGATCACAGAAAACAAAGAACTTACCGCTGTTCACAGAGGGAGAGCTGGAACAGGTCAAATACAACATAAAAAAAGGAAAGGCCCCTGGCCCAGACGGCATACCTCCAGAGATCGTAAAAGTAACACTCGAAGCGAAGCCAAAGACAATCTTGGCAATACTAAATAAGCTGCTAAAAGAGCAAGAATTTCCCTGCGAATGGAAAGTCTCGAAATTAATACTCTTACCAAAACCAGGCAAGCCGCTGGAATTGAGCAGCTCATATAGACCAATATGTCTATTGAATGTGCTTGCAAAAGTATATGAAGCTCTAATAAAAAACCGACTGGAGGATGAAATTGGCGAAGACGGGTTCTCACCGCGACAGTTCTGATTTAGAAAAGGGAGATCTACAGTCCACGCAGCCCAGTATGTCCAAGAATGTATCCGAGAATCTAATAGTAAATGGATAGCTCTGATAACACTAGATATACAGAATGCATTTAATTCGGCTACATGGAGCATAATAGTGAGAAACTTACGGAGGAGGAAAGTGCCCGTATATCTGGTAGGGGTCATAGAGAGCTATCTATCTGACAGAAAGATAGATATACGCAAGAGTCACTCCATGGAAACAAACGTTGGGGTTCCACAGGGCTCGGTTCTCGGACCAACCCTGTGGAACATACTATACGACGACGTGCTGAAACTGCAGATGGAAGGTGGGTGTACCACGGTGGCGTTTGCGGATGACCTTATGGTTATCGTCGAAGCGAAAACTAAATATGATCTAATGGCTAAAGGCAACCGAGCCATCGATACAATAATAGAATGGATGGAAGAAAATCAGCTCAAACTTGTGAGCCATAAAACAGAGGCGATAATAATAAAGGGTACAAAACAGAAGCGGGTAAGGGACACAATACATTTTAAGGTAGATAATCATAGGGTTATACCAAAAACGTCAATAAACTATCTTGGGATACATATGGACCATCAGGGCTCCTTTGGTGTGCACATAAAGGAAACAACCAAAAAAGCAATGGAGAAAATGAGTAGACTGCAGAGAATTATGCCAAACATTGGTGGAATGAGCAGTAGAAAGAGAGGGATTATGGGCGGTGTAATGTACTCAATTATGTTATATGGCGCTCCGGTTTGGAAAGAGGCTATGGAAATAGAAAGATATAGAAGACAATTTATCAGCGCGCAGAGGAGGCTTCTCTTAAAAATCGGCAGCGCCTATCGGACAGTATCTTCGGAAGCTCTCCAGGTTATAGTGGGGAACCCACCCATTGACGAAATGGTTAAGGAGAGGGCGTAAATACATGCTAACGGATGGAGAACAAAAGCCGAGAAAGAACAGGCCCGAGGGAAAACTATAGAAAGATGGCAGCAGAAGTGGGATGCGTTAGAAGGGAAGGCGGCGTGGACCAAGAGACTTATACCAAGGATAAAACCTTGGTATGAATGCGAGTTTCGTCGAACTAACTTCATAACACAATTCCTATCTGGTCATGGGTCCTTTTGTGAGTACCTGAAACGGATTGGGAAAAGCAATGACGCAAACTGTAATATATGCCAGCAGGAAGAAACACCGGAGCACCTCATGTTTTTCTGTGTTCGATACAGTAAAGACAAGGAGAATATCGAAAGAAATTTAAGGAGAGTTTTAACACCAGATAACATAATAGAAACTATGTTAGAAAGCGAAGAAAGTTACAACTTGATAGAGAACTGCATAAAAGAAATAATGACTAAGGCAGAGGAAATGGACCGAGCAAAAGGAAGGTAGAAGTTAGTATTAAAATCCTCTTGCATGGCGGACGAAAACCAGAAATGGTAGTACCTTCCAGCGAGAGTGAAGGCATAGAGGTGTTTTTAGTGGGTAGTACACTTGGGAGCCCCACACTATTCTGTCGCCCAACATCAGACAGAGTGTGCGTAAAAGCATTTAGAAGTTGACCTAAAATATCCATATGAGATTCACGATTTACATAAAGATTTTCCATTTTGTGCTGAACATAGAATACCACAAGGTTCAAAATTTTAAAACTTGGTGTTAAAGATTGTGATAATGTCGTAGAATCTGCTTGTTAAATAATAGACTCAATAAAATATATAAACATTATTAATTTTAGTTTAGCCTTAGAAATAATCTGTAGATATCCTAATTTGTTACAAAATGATAAAAATAAGGTTTAATGAAGACTGCAACATTATTTATATAATGGAAATTTGCTTATAAATCGGACATTTTTAAGTTTATAGAATATGATACAAAACATTTATTTTTCTGAAAAGCGATTTTATTTAACAAAAAGTATGAAGCAGTTTTGGAACCTATAAAAGACGTTAATCCAGTAACTTATAGTTTAGCTTTGGAAGTCCTATATTAATATACAGAACTGCTATGAAGAAGGTTACCTTTAACGAGTTCATGAATAAATGGTGTTTATAAAGAAGCTAGAAAAGGACGTTGGGAGGAAGCCGCTAGAGACCGCATAAGATTTCAACGTCGCATAGAAGAAGTCGCAAAAATCATAACCCCTTGTTTAATTCAAAGTAATGTAGTTTTGTTGTAAAATTTATTACCCTTTTTCTAGAATAAAACATATTGTATACAAAAATATTTTTATTAAAAGAAGTACAAATTATATTATTGCATTTTTATTTATCCATGACTCTGAATTCATTTCCAGCCACTTTACTAAGATTTGATCTCCTTTTTGTCTCAACACCTTTTCAACTAAAAAAATATTCTACAATTTTGACTAAATGACATAATAAAACTTGCATTTCGATTATTAACTTTGGTTGGTATAGCTCCAGTGGTGGATTGTCTAGTAGTGTTGTATTTGTTAACAATAGAAGGTAATACATCTAGCCACTTGTAGTATCCTTGCCAACTGAAATGTTTCCATATGGATAATTTAAGAGTTCTAATTACCCGTTCTGCAATGCTAGCCTTGAGATTTGAATATGAGCTGTAGTGATTTATTTTGAATTTTTGCATAAGTTTTTAAATATCTTTATTATAAACTCTGTCCCATTGTCAGTCTGAAGATTCTTTGGAGGATTCATTTGTAATAGTATTTTCTCCATGACATTAACAATCTCTTTACTAGTTTTTCTTTTGATAGGTACAGCCCAAACAAATTTACTGAAAGCATTGATTACTACCAAAATATAATTGTATCCCTTGTTTTCTTTAGCATATGATGATATGATAGCAAGGTCAAATTGGATTAAATCATGTAAACCTTTAACTAGAACATGCCTTCGTTTAAAATTCATTCGAGCTGGTGTATGCAGTTTATTAACGACTTGCCATTTAGACATTTTTGACTAACGGACACTGAAGTAATAATTCAATACAAATTTTCTGTTTTGATCCCAGCTTAAAAACAATTACATCTCCTTTAACAATATTTACACCTGACAGATCATGAAGTTTGTAAGTTTTATTTTTTAATATTACTTCACAATTTTCCTGATAATGAGCAACACTTTCAATTTTTGCAGATAATGGAAACTTGATTCCTGAATTTCCATTATCAAGAACATAGTAATCCTTACTCAAATTTGTTTTCTCTCCTCTCAAACGGATCAGACTTTTAACGTGATAGTCGAAATTGTCATAAATATAAAATGGAGCATTAAATGAAGTATTTGTTTGTACAGAGCCAACTTTTTCATTATCTTCAGTCGAACAAGACTGAAGAAGAAAGTGTTGATTAAATCGATTCAAAGGCATTATTGAATAAAAACAATAGCCACATTTTATATATTTTTCTCTAGTGGATATTGAATTACAAATTCAACGAATATTGAATCTTTTTTAGTATTTTTTGAATGCAAATAAAATTCAATATTATCACCTTTAGTTATAATATTATTTTCCAATAGTAACTTGTATTACATTTAGTTTTATATGTGGCATAAAGTCTATCCGGGATACAACGAATTCTTTCTACTTTGCCACTTACCGGAAACGTATACAAAAATGTTCCAATAGGTAAAGAGTATTACTTTGATTGGGTTCTTTCTTACTTCGAATAGTAATTATATATTTAGTGAAAAATTCGGAAGGTTGACAAATATAAAAAGGTGTCGGAACTGGGGAAGAAACTATCTCTTCATTTGGACATGAAGTAAGAAAGTGTTGATTAAACCTCTTGATAGGCATCTTCAATACTAAAAGAATATTAAAAATCTTTTTAATTTTGACATTTTCAATAGCATTCCAAATGTTTCTACTTATAATAACGTCTGGGGTGAGAAAGATTAATTTACGGCTGCTATACCAAGCGGTGCATATGAGATTAATGATTTGATAAAAATTATTGAAAAAGACATTTTTCTTACTGGCATAACAATTCATATAACAGCAGATCCAAAAACTAATACAGTCACTCTCAAAAGTACTGCTCCCATTAATTTTAATATACCAAACTCAATTGGAAAACTTTTAGGTTTTTCCACTAAACTCTCTCCAAAAGTTGCTCATACCTCCGACAAAGTAAATATTTTGAGTGTAAACACTATTTGCGTTGACTATAACATTGCGATCGGCATTATCCATCAATTTTTCCCTCGGGTTCCCCATGGCTATAAAATAGTAGAGTAGCTCCAAACTATTTTATATTATCCAGTAAACGTCAAGACAATAAACAACATAACAGTTAAGGTGTTTGATTAATCAGGCGAGTTGATAAATTTTAATCACGAGACAATTACTATTCGCTTACATCTTAGAAAAATTGAATAATGGTTTAGTTGTTTCCCCGTTTCCCTTATCATGATTATAAAAGAGAATGTAGTACCAAGCGTACCAGTGTTTAAAAACCACTAAGCAGTTAACATCGCAAAATCATCAATTATTAGAATCTCTTGGATTTACAGTTTGCAATGGATCTTCTAAAGGTAACGGGACAACCCTTTGCAGACACTACTATTGAGGATTGTCAATTTCATACTAATCAACCGCATACCCTAACCGCTGTTAACTATAACGATGAAATTAGAATCGCCATTCAAGATATTGATGCGTACACTCTTCCATGTAACAGTTATCTCTATTTAAAAGGAAAATTCTTAACAGATCAAAATAAGGTACCAACAAAATTTCAGTTTATAAACAATGGTATAGCACATTTCTTTTGGGAAATAAGATATGAAATGAATGGTGTAATAATTGATTCAGTTAGAGGTGTTGGTTTAGCATGTACCCTGAAAAACTATCTCTCACTCAATGAAAATGAGAGTAAGTTACTTCAGAATGCATCCTGGTTTCCTAAAGATAGTTTAAAAGATTCTACAGGAAAGACAATTGAACCAACTAATAAACTTTTGATTGATAACAATGGTAATTTTAATGTGTACATACCACTAAAACTTTTTTCTGGCCTCTTTGAAGAATTTCGTAAAGTAGTATTAATTATGAAGCAGGAATTTAATTCGTGAAAAAGATGATGTAGATTCTGTCATTGCAACAGATGAAACAGAGAAACTGAAAATTGAAATTAACAAAATATATTGGAATATTCCACATATTACACCTAGTATAAGTCAACAATTTCGGCTAAATAAAATAATTCAAAGTAATGTTGACTTGTCAATTAAATTTAGAAGTTGGGAACTAATAGAATATCCCACCCTAAATGATTCCACCCGTCATACTTGGAATGTAAAAACTTCTACAAAATTAGAAAGTCCTAGACATATTATAATCGCCTTTCAAGATGGTTGTAAAGGAAAATTGTTGAAAAATATGAGTCACTTCAATCATTGTAATCTAACAAATATTCGTGTCTTTCTGAACTCGGAACGATATCCTTACCATGATTTAAATTTAGACTTTGATTCTAATGGTTTTGCTACTGGCTATAAAATGTACCCTAATTTTCAAAAATCCTATTATCCTATACCGACAAATCAACCAATTTTTTCACCTGAAGAATTTAAAAATAATGCCCCAATATTTCATATTGACTGTTCTCGTCAAAAAGAGATCATTCAGAGGTGTTCAGTCGTGCTGAGGGTCAAATTTGAAACAAATAAAAATGTGGGTAAAAATGTTTCTGCTTATTGCCTCATTTTACATGAAAATAAATTTATGTGCAATCCTCTTACGAAAATTGTAAGGCAGGTGTAGTCTTCTTCAGTTAATTGTGAGAGTACGCATGATCAGTCTTTGATATAAATATCTAATAGCACCGCATCTCTTCTAGTTATTTTGACTTATCAAGAGAGGTTAAATATATATCTTAAAAATTTAAATAAACATAAAACTTTTTTTAGTAGTTTTTGCAGTTTAACACTCACGAATAGTTTAAAGCAGTTCCTTTTATACAAATATCGATTTTTTATTTCAACACGCAGAAATAATTTAAAGCAGTTCTATTTTTTATAAATATCGATTTTTTATTTTAACACTCATGAATTTTTTAAAGCAGTTTGTTTTTACCAACTCTATAGTTTTTATCTTAATACTCACTCATTGTTTAAAGCAGTTTTGTTTTTCACAACTTTCAATTTTTTATTTTAATACTCACGCATTGTTTAAAGCAGTTTTGTTATTCACAACTCTTAATTTTTTATTTTAACGATCATGATTTTTTAAAGCAGTTTGTTTTTCACGACTCTCAATTTTTTATTTTAAGATCATGATTTTTTAAAGCAGTTTATTTTTCACAACTCTCTATTTTTTATTTTAACACTCAGGAATTTTTGAAGCAAATTGTTTTTCCCAATTCCACATTTTTTATTTTAACACTCACGCATTGTTTAAAGCAGTTTTGTTTTTCACAACTCTCAATTTTTTATTTTAACTATCATGATTTTTTAAATCAGTTTGTTTTTCACAACTATCTCCTTTTTATTTTAACCCTCATGCATTTTTTTAGCAGTTTGCATTTCACGTCTTTCGATTTTTTTATTTAAAACTTACGAATTTTTAGAAGATTATGAAATCGGTTTAGTTAATTTCGATATCTAAATATCGTTCTAAATGTTTCTATTCATTACTTCTTGAGGTGGAGTGATGAATTTATGGCTGCTATGCCAATGAGATTAATGATTTTTATAAACATTATCGAAAAAGACATTTTTCGTACTGGTGCAACAATTCACGTAACAGCTGATCAAAAAACCAACAGAGTCACTGTCAAAAGTACTACCCCCATTACTTTCAATGTACCAAATTTAATAGGAAATTTTTTAAATTTTTTCTCTAAACTCTCTCCAAATGTTGCTCATACCTTTAACAAAGTAAATATTTATGTTGACTGTAACATTGCGATTGGCTTCTTCCGGCGCCCCGTTCACATTATCTATCAATTTTTCCCTCAGGTTCCCAATGACTATAAGATAGTGGAGACAATTATTATTCGCTTACATCTTAGAAAAACTGAATAATGGTTTGGTCGTTTACCCTATCATGATTATAAAAGTGCATGTAGCAGAAGCGTACTAGTGTTTTGAAAACGGCTAAGCAGTTAACATCGCAAAATCGTCAATTCTTAAAAGTTTGCAATGGATAAACGTAACAGTACAACCCCTTGCAAACACAACTATTGAGAATGATCACTTTCATACCTATCAATCGACTACCTTTACTTGGTTTGTATAGGCTCGTTTCATTTTGCAGATACTGAAATTTATCTTCTTTACACTTGGTTATATACAGTTTATGGATGGAGGAGACAACTCCAATGTGAAGTGGATTATTGATAAGGTGGGATCGCTTTCAATTCTATTGGTCTCTATACTGGTACTGGTACTGGTCTGGGATCCTTTCGATGTTGATTATATATTCCCAATAATCGTATTTGGAGTGATCGGACGTTCATCACTATACAACACAATCAGAACCCAACAATATCCAAACTTTAGATCGTTACAATTTTCTACTGGCGTACAACTTGTTGTCGAAGACATGGTTTGCGTTTACTGAGTTCTGCACGTTTCTCTCTATAAATATGTTTTCCCCTACCATCTTGGATACTATTGACCTTGAATTTGACCTTAAATTTGTCCTTGACGTTGCATTTCACCTGGTTTTTAAATTTGACTATGACCTTGACTTTGGTTTTAACTTGAACCTGTACATTTCACGCGTTAGGGAACATAAAAATAAAACTACTATTTACATAAAATAACTTTATTTAGTTTCTAAATCACATATTGAACAGAATCTTACGTATCCCCTACAAACACTATGTCCACATGACTGGTACACCTTCTCTGTTCGAAAAAAATCTATCAGTTGCTACTAGTTTAACGTGGCATACAGTAAAATACTTTAATCTCATTCCACATTCTACAGAACAAACCCTATGATTGCAGGGTAGAAATAATTTTATAGGATTTTCATTACAGATCTCACATATTTGTAAATTCCATCGATCAATTTCAGGTGGAGTATCTGGTACTACATTTAGATTTAGATTCTGATCATCTATAAATTAGGAAAAGTAGTGCTATGCGGAGAATGAAAAATATATTCAGTTTAAGTATTTTTTATTTTTAAAATTATGGTTACCTGGAATATTGAAAATTCATTTTACAAATTTTAACAGCTATTTTGACTATAGAATAATCACAACTACCCAATTCTAGAGTCACTGCTTGGTAGAAAACTGCTTTAACTGCTTTTGCTCTTTTACTCAACTACTCTCTGATCTGTTACTCAACTATGTTTGTAATGAATCTCTAACTACTGTTCACCCCGTCACTTGAATTTGACCTTGGCTGTGAATTCGACCTTGGCCTTGAATTTAGCCTTGTCCTTGAACTTAACCTTGAATTTGATCTTGAATTTAACTTTGAATTTAAATTTGACCTTAACCTTGAAGGTTATTGACTCTTGAAGGATATTGACCTTTCCCCCTTAACTTTGACCTTGACGTTGATGTTTGACCTTAACGTTGAACTTTTGACCGTGACTTTAACTGTCTCCTTGATGACTGTGAGTCGCCAGGGATATTGACCTACCTCCATAACTTTTGCAGGCTGATACCCGCCTAGTATATCTATTAATTTTTCAATGTGGCAGCACAACAAATTTTCATTGATATCGATCAGCTAATAAATTTGATCTTTTGTCAATTCAAACATTTTTTTATTTATATTTACAAATTTTATATCGTTATTATTATTATGAATTATGTAACTTTACAATTTATTCCTCATATGTTATCAACAGGATCATATTCATCTTGAAATTGGGCAAGCGAGTCATCAAATAAAAATTTAAGCAAAACTTTTAACAGTGTCAGAAGATCTAATTATTCGAATGTATCAAAAAACATTTGCTGATAAGGTCGAAAGGGTTGACTTAAAACAATTACTGGTTCAAATTTTCTTGCACGACTGAGACCACTTCCCATAGTCACTGATCCGGTCGAGCAGTCTTTATACAAAAGTAAAGTATAATCAAACTCGATTGTGTCTTTACGCATTTTGGTGATTCTATCAATTTGTTTATAATAATCACTATCAGAACGCTCTGAGGAGGAGGAATTATACAGTGAACACATTTTGTACAACTGACTAAGGTACATTATTTATGGTGCTATTTAAGTGCTAACATTAACCTTATCTATCCAACTCAGCCACTTGATGAAAGTTTGCTACATTTTCGTCTAAGCACTTTTTCAGCGAGATAAAGTTGGGATTTTTAACCTTTTGTATTCCTCGTAAAAAGCTCAACTGATTGGTTAACCACACATATCTTTCAACAAATAAGTAATTTAGTTATTTTAACTTTGATGATTTTAAAGTGTTCAGTCGTCCAATTTGGTGTATAATATTTCTTAAATACGTGCTTTGCTTTGCTTATGCGCACATAACAGAGTTGTAGTTTTCGAAGTCCGGCAATTTTTAATTATAAAAATATCTCCGTTAAAAGGGCTTTTTGGTTATTTTGTTTACGTATTTTGGCTTAAGTTGCGTCTCACTATGTTTCGTATTATTGTATTCTTGAGTGAAATTGGGTAAATAATCTATTTTCGTAAGTGATAAAATGTATGCGAGCGCTTTGGTAATTTCTCCATCGCTTTGTTTTTAGCGGTCTAGTCTACAAAAATTTCTAAAAACAAGCAATAACAACCATAATCATTTTAAAGACTTTATTTTGATGTGCATAGGGACGCATTTCGGCCACATTCAGTTGCCACAAATCATCCAATCCTTTGATGATGGTACGTCGTGTCGGACAATTTTATTGCGCGTATTTATGTAGTTGATTGACAAGTTTAATCTTTTCCGGCGACATAATGTCAATTAATGTTTTTCATGTCGTCGTTACTATTTTATTTTTTACTTTATTAATTTTTTTTATCATTATGTCATACATGTCTGTAGTAATTTGTTTATACATATCGGTATCCTTTTTGTCTATGTCAGTTTTTGGTCACTACAATAGTGTCGTCAACGTACTTTTTTGTTGTTGTATGTTTAGACGCAGTAGGAGTTGGTCTCAAAATAAACTCTGTATTTTCGTTAATATTATTCTGCATATCTAACATAGTTACTGTCATAATTTTAGAGTTGTCTATTGATTTTGAAACTTTACGCTTAATTTCATAGAGTACTCTTTCATAATTTTTAAGGAAACCATCAACATAGTTTTTATGTGCAGTTATATGTTTGGAATGAATATCTTGCATCTATGATTGGACTTCTGATATCGCAGAATCGACGTATTTTTTGTTTGCTGCATCTTCAGCAATTGTTGGTTCCTTAACGTTGCATAACTTTAAATGTTCAATATCTACATTACCATCAAAGGTGTGTGGTAATCGTACAATAGGTTTATTGGATACATAATTGACGAACCGCCTTTAAATCTCTTGTGTTTGTTCATTATTCCTCAATGTGATGTTCTTAACGTGACCATACTGTAGATCAAAACAGTAAACGTGTAAATTTTCGTGGTAAAATAAGCACCCTAATATTGGAACTTCGAGCCCGGCTCAAATGGTTATAAGCGATGAAAACGTCATCAATTATTAGTATACACCGATCCTTTGTTGACGTATCATGTCACCGATATTTTACAAGAAAAGAAATGTTGCATCAGCTGAGGAAACGACGCTCATGATTAATTTGTTTTGGCCGTCTGTAATAGATTAATTAATTCGAAAAGTGAATACAAATACTATGATCCCTATGTTAAATCATTTAACTGCAATGACATTGTGGAAATTGTCATCAATCAAGCGGCCTCGTTCTTTGCCATGTACAACTCGCAATTGGACATTAAGGGAAAGCTGATAATTACTGGAACCGGTGATGTTTTATTAACTCAGAATTTCGGAGCATTGCTGTTTGATTCCTGTACATACAGCGAAAGTGCCAAAAGAATTGAAATGGTGCGAGATCCTGGTATAGTTAGTATCGTTCGCGCATATACCTGCTACGCGTCACATGTCCTAAAGACATTTGGGCTTTGAAAACATGTATGGCTTTTGAAAGGCCTCGCTAGATCAAGGTATTTTACCAATTTGGAAAAAGTGATGTTGCTTCAGCTGATCCCACAATATTTGATCACTTGTATATTCACAACATTAGACTAATGTTAAATGGAGAATATTATCCGAATGATCGATCGCAATCCACTGACAGAAATTTCCATTTTTTTCTATAAAATTTCTATGATTTATTGGGAATATGTACTAGGTCTTATAAAACTGTATTTATTTGTGGAAGACTATTTAAAATATTCTAAAAAAGCAATACATGGATGATATTTTGATCAATTTGAGGGGCACACAATAGCTACCCGAGTTATTACTAACAGACATGGTCATATATTGTTTACTAAGATTGATTAAATCCTAACAATTCTGGATATAAACGAATTTCAGTGTAATTTATATGAAGGGTAATTCAGTGATCATAGAATACTTACTTTAGATGTGAACCTAAAATTTGAGCTAATAAAGAAGAATAACGTCAATAAATATCTGAATCTTTCTGAACAAAATATATTTCAATTGTTAAAATCGTAACAAAAGGAATAATTGGCTAACTTTTGGAGTAAAGCAAGCTGATACAGACCTTAAATATTTGTACTGGTTATATAAAAATATAGGAGAAAGTGCCTCTCAAGAAGTGTATAAAAATGCAAAAACAAAAAACAATTTTCTGGTCAGAGAAGCTAGATAGCAATTTAAAAAAATTTGATAACAAATATAAAACTATTTAGAATTGATTTAATCCCTAGATAGGGTGAAAGAAAAAGTTTAATGGATTGGCACTCAATTCTGAGGCTAAAATTTTAGAATCTAAATATTGCTAGCACATTTGCCAGATTTTTTGCGAGCACAACTGACGACAACTTAAACTTTTACTATGGTCTTTCTAATTTACCCACTTGTACTGTATCTCCAATGTCTGAAAAAACGTACTTCTTTGAACCTATTAAAATTTTGAAAGCAGGAGCTACTACTGCTTCAGTTCTGTTAAGTTGTATCATAAATAAATTAAGTGTTGACGCATATTTTGCTGCAAAATTCAAACATACTAAAATAATACCAGTACATAAAAAATAAGATCCAAGAAATATAGTGACTTACAGACTTATCTCAGTATTGAGAAGCATATCAAAAGTCTTTGAAAAAATGATTGATGAGAGAATGTTGGGTTTTTTAAAAAACTTTATATTT
The DNA here is from genome assembly GCA_951812935.1 of Hermaeophaga mercurialis. Classification (NCBI taxonomy): domain Eukaryota; kingdom Metazoa; phylum Arthropoda; class Insecta; order Coleoptera; family Chrysomelidae; genus Hermaeophaga; species Hermaeophaga mercurialis. The sequence goes on from OX638364.1 coordinate 31,073,803, forward strand.
TATCTTTACACTAACATGGTTTAAGAGTGAAAATAGACATTGGAAAGCAACTTGCATGTATGTTGTTGGAGGAACTGACCATAAAAATACAAACATGGTCCATTTTTCCGTTACTAGGTGTACATATTCCAGAACGGTGTATTTCATGAAAAATTTGTAAGAGTACTTTTTTGTGTATATTCAAAAAAGCCATATTTTAAAATTAGTTCCACTTATAAAGGTTGTCCCAAAAAATGTATTTATCAGTTATGTTTGTTTAAAAGGATTAGTGAAAAAAGTATGCGTCAAAAAGGGTTCTTTGGCGTAGGTTTTTACTGAGTTTGATGTATGTCAAAATTAAATGTCTATTACATAAGAAAAACATGTATTAAACGTGAAAATTATAGCGTTTCTAACGTCTAACGTAAGATTTAACTTGATACTAGTATACGCGAAGAATGTCGCTTTTCAATTTTTTTAACAAATAAAACACAAATATTTAAAACAATGTTAATCTACTGAACATTTATACAAAGCATTAATTATTTTAGTTTTATATTAAAAGATATATTATCTAAGTACATTACTTAATAAACTATCTGATGAAATATTTCAAACAAATTCAAAGCTTCTAATGGACTATAACTTCAGTTTACAAAGTAAGTTTTAATTATATTTATGACATAATATTAAGTACAAAAGTTTAAGTTTTCCAACACGGATATCTGCTATAAAAGCAGTTTGCTGTTAACTTCAAGTGTTTTATTAACGTCACTCTCACACAGACAAAGATGCATATGATATTTAGGTACTTTAATAAATTTTGGTTTCATCACTACATTTAAATGAATCACCATCATATTCGTCTGGAAAAATGGGTAATGACTCGCTGAAGCAGTACTGCTTCTTGTAGAGAAATTCAGTAAAAAGCTGCCACTCAGAGTCGTTGAATACAATTTTAGCAATGTTGAAATATTGTGCTAATGTAAAAGCTGGGCTTAGACCAACTCGAAGCTCGTATCCGCCAAGTGAAAATGTTATTTGAAGAAGATGGTAATTTTCAAATTTGGCTGTCTCCTCATACTTTTGGAGAATGCTATCAATTTCACGTTCAGAATCTTCAGAGGTGACGCTGATGTCATTAGACATGTTGCTGACTACTGGCTTAGCTCATGTTACTAACTAAGAAACGTTTTAATACTAATAATATTTAAAAATTTGTAAACGCAAATCACATTTTTTCAATTCGTAGCAGTGGAATCAATACAAATATCAAAATACAAAAAAACGCAAAGATTAGGCTCGTGCAGAAGAGAACCATCAGCGTTAATCTTTTTCTGTTTTATCTCAATACTATAAGAAAGAAAAAAAAATCTTTTGATGGGGGGTTATCAAAACAACTTGAGTATGCATAAATGGTGAGGAGGACAGTGTTTTTATTAATTTTTGCAAAAAATCTCACCGCAAGTACGGGACCTGTTAGTAGTTACAATTTTAAAACAATTCTCACAAAAAATGTTCGTATTGTGGCCGCATTGCTCATTTGATAATCAACGGTGACCAAAGAGAATCTCTGTGCAAAATAACTTCACGGATAATACTCAAAGAAGTCCTCAAAATGTGGTTAATCAATTTAATTTTATGAGACCAGTTCAAAATCAATTTTTGCCCTTCTATAATTAGACCAAATGCTAAACTTTACCAATAATCAACGTTTGATTGCATTTCTTTCAAATAAGTTTACTAATTAAAGAACCCATCATTTACATTTTCAAGAGAAACAGACCAATATGGTCAATACGATGAAAATTTTGGTAAACTACATTATTTTAATTTTCCTAACTAATGGTATGAATATGACTACTATACTGCTAGTAGCTTACAGGAATCAATTTTAGGAGAAAATGTTTATTCAGATGATTGCTTTAATAATGATGATAGTCAATATGAAAATATTAATTATAATCAAATTTATTTTCATGCCGAATACGATGACGCTCCTAAGTATCAGAATTTTCAGATTGGTTCTGTATGGGCGACCATCCCATTTCTACCGTTCAAACGAACAACCTAATAGAAAATTTTCAATCTGAAATGCAAACTCTAAACTTCTCAACTTCCAAATCCAAATATCAATTTTATGAAATCCACGTTTACAGTAAATTCCAAAACTTCATTTTTCATAAAAGATATAATATTTTAATTGACACTGGCGAAGGATTTGTTTTTAAACCAAATATATGACGGTAAAAAGAAACTCTTAAAATTTAAGGCCGATCAGAAAAAAATGATTAACTAATCAACACTAATTCCGTTTTTGGTAAACGGCCCCTCATGAAGTTTATATTTACAATCTTTATCAATGAATTTGATAGATTACTAGGTTCTGATTTTTTTTGTTCTATAACTGTATTATTAACTTTAAAAGTAATCAGTTAAACACTAATTTTAAAACAATTCCGTTCTTTAAAGTAAATGACTTAAAAACAGAAAAATCAACCGAACATTTAATTGAAAAGACTTGCAAATTTAAAACTAATTCGGTCAATACCAAAGCTGGTAACCCTAGTAACACAGATTAACGAAACTGTTAAGGTCCCAAATAGTATTTTTTAAATAAATGTTAATAGTGAATTTTTAACTTCCGTACTTAATTGAATTAATTGTTTTAACCCTTACTTTGTGGAAACTATCCATAATAAATATGAAAAGATAAATTGTACTTATCCGAATTTCCACCGTATTACAAGACTTTTTATAAATTATTTGTTTGACTGCAGTTTCATCTCTGACTGTGACATTTTCAAAGACAGACAAGATTTTGTCAACTGTAAACAACCTCACATCACAAAAATTTCAACCAACCATATTCTTCCAAAAAAGCAAGTTCTTCTTTCTTGTCACGTATATGAAGTATTTCCACTGTTGTTTCAAATGTGTTATTAAGTGTAGGTTTCTGTTTAGTTTCAATGAGGTGTTTTACGTAATGTGACTTATCTGGTTGTTTTAATCTATAAGTTCGTAAGTGTTCACAGTACCTTATGTTATAATATCTAAGAGTCATGGATATGAAAATTGTATAAAATTTACGAACAGTGATGATACAAAACAGATCATTAGTTTATTTTTGTAATGATTGTCGTTGTGTTTGTAAAAAATCCATTGATTCATAAACAAATAGAGGAATTTAGAAATGATGTAAAGAAGTAAATGAACTATAGAAAGAAAGTAAAGCAATTAAAGATGAACTAAAAAATAAAGAAAACAATAAAAGAGAAACGGAAATGGAGGAATTTATGTATGGGGTGGAAAAAAGAAGATTATATATATATATATATAAAATAGGTGATAGCCCTTGATGAATGATGAAGAATGAGATAGGAACATAAACCCTTAAAGTGTTTAGTTTCTGAGATACAGGGTGTTATAGTGGCAAAAATAAAATTATTTTTTCTAAATATTCTGAAAACTTTTTTAGATTTTGAATACTTTCGACAAAGTTTCCTAATACGTAACCTAAATTTTTAAAGTAGGTTACAATTTTAAATCTTCATCCAGTGGCGTACTGTAACCCTTAGGTGTAACTTTTACACCCCCTAATTTGTAAGCCACCATTTTTTAAGCTTTATCTAGTTGCTTATTTATTTTTGATCAAAAAAGTCCCTAACTTTTATAGTGCCGAGATCAACCGTTTTCGAAATATTTGGCTTTAAAAAGAACTCCACAAATCGTTTTTATCATGTCAATTTGGAATATTCCTAATAATCCTATAAATTAGGAACACCTCTTGTTATTATAATTAACTTGAAAGATGAAGCGGCAAATTGCCCAATTCAAAAAAGAGTTAATTAATATTTCCCACAATAATTTCAATTCAAAATGTTTGAAAGAAAAAGGTGCGGAAAAAAATATTTAAGGGTTAAAGCGGTGTTTATTGCAAGTACTGATTATAAAACAAGTAATAACCAATCGGTTATTTCTTCGAATGAAAAACTTATTTTATTAAGGAAGAATTGAAACCAGTCCTGTATATTTATGATCTATTAATACCCGTATAAACCCTGTTCTAATTTAACTATTCTCAAGTTATTCATAATGACAAGAGGTGTTACAGGATTATTAGGAATAAATTCAAATATTCCAAATACACATGATAAAAACGATTTGTAGACTTTTTTTTAAAGCCAAATATTTCGAAAACGGTTGATTTTGGCATTATAAAAGTAAAGTGACTTTTTTGATCAAAAATAAATAAGCAACTAGATAAAGCTTAAAAAATGGTGACTTAGACAGTGGCGTACAAATTAGGGATGTAAAAGTTACACCTAAGGGTTACAGTGCGCTACTGGATGAAGATTTAAAATTATAATCTACTTTAAAGTTTTAGGTTACGAATTAGGGAACTTTGTCCAAAGTTTGACTTCGAAATCTAAAAGCGTTTTCAGAATATTTAAAAAAAATAATTTTATTTTTGCAACTTTAGATCTCAGAAACTAAACACTTAAAAGGTTTATGTTCCTACCTCATTCTTCATTATTCATCAAGGGCTTTCACCTGTATATGTATATATATGGTACCGGCAAAACTACATTTGCCTAGGGAGAACTAGCATTTCCTAATGTTTTTTGGTAGAATTGCCTATCTATACCCATTTGGCTAAACTCATTCGACCTAATTATTATAACGTAATGTTACATGTAAAAGTTTATTCAAATAAATAAATAAATACAATATTATCAAATAAATAGAACCATATATAAGTAAAATTAGTAATAATTTTTCTCGTGCGATCCTCTGTAGTCCTTTCTCATTCCCGCCATAAAAAACAGTGGCAGATGACTGTGCTTTGAAAATAACATTTAGGGAATTATTTTTTCTCTTAACAATGCTCTTATACATATACATCTTTATCTATCCTTTAAAGCTTTAATATCAGCTCTTTAAAAATGTGCTGATGTACTTTTGAATTAAGGCAATAAGTGTACACTTGTCCCGCCATTATTTTCAATGGACTATCTATTTCCTGGAAACCTCAGCAATAATAGTGGGGAGAAATTTTTGAAGAGCAACCTAATTGGAACGCACACATCGAGCTAATCACATGCAAGGTTTCAAAAGGCATTAACTTGATAAAATCGATATACGGGTAAATGGTAGGGCAGTCACCAAGGGTACCTTATTAACATCGATGAAGTCACTGTTTTTCCCTTCTCGGCAATGCGTACAATTTATTTGGTGGTTATTTTAAAGACCTACTTACAAAGATCGAGAACAATATCTGGCTATAAGAATTATTATGAGTTACCTGAAATCTACCTCCATTAATATCACATTGTCAGTGTGCCGACAGACTCTTCTAGAGTTACGCATAGCAATTTAATCTTTTATCGATGCTTCTAAAACTTATATTACCGTTAAATTAATTGTTTTAACTCTTGTTTTGTGGAAACTACTCATAATAAATATGAAAAGATAAATTATACTTATCTGAATTTCCAGAGTATTCCAAAGCTTTTGAAGTTATATTCAATCGACCTAGGTTTCGCTGTTTGATACAGCATTTTCTAGATTTGATAAAAGATTGACATATTTTTTATATACGTGAATAATTTCATTTGATAAACATTTTAACCAATGATTATTAAGCAATATATACAATATTCTTCTTTTCCTAAAAACATTTTTGGTTAGTATTATATAGGCACTCAGTCCAAACGTAATCTAAAATAATCGAATTTCTCAGGTTTAATTATTTATTCAATACTGTATATTGATGATATTTTAGAAATTGTTTTATTTCATATTCCTCCAAAAAATCAAGTCCTTCTTTCTTGTCATGTATATGAAGTATTTCCACTGTTGTTTCAATTGTTATTAAGAGTAGGTTTGTGTTTAGTTTCAATGAGCTGTTTTGCGTAATGTGACTTATCTGGTTGTTTTAATATATCCAATATCACCAATTTTGACAAATATTTTTTAGGATAACTCAAATATCTCCAGGTATAGATATGTTGATCATTTTTAGCTGATTTTACAGGTAGTGATAAACAATTAGACATATTTTTTTTCAAGAATTTTAATTAATATTTTTAATAAAAATTATATTGATGAAGTTATTATCCAACATTTTTCATCAAAATTATCTTTGTATTATAAATTGAGGTAATACCGGATTCGCACTGACAAACAGTGACTAACCAAAAAGTTAGCAGTGCAAGCTCCATGATAATATGAAATACAGTGCCATGTTGACTCATATTTTAGATTTGAATAATTTGTCATTTTAGCCTCGTCCATACACATAAACACAAAAAATATAATTCAACGAAAAGAGCGAGAGACATTAATTATGTGGTACATAACCACCATCAGAGGGGCCTTGAATGTGTAATGCACAATTTCAAGTATTTTAAGTCCTTTTTCCAACTGTTTTACGGCGTGTCGTACAGTACGTGACTCCTTTTCGCGGCTGTTAGGAGAAATTATAAATTTTTGGAGTGTATCATGAATTATTTGCTACGACGGGATTTTTTTATATTATGAATTAGATTAAAGACTTAAAACGGTAACTAATGAATATAAATATTAAAAAAATATTATTAATTTGGGTTTATTTAGCCAGAATATGAGCGAGAAATATTAGATTATAAAATTGGCAAAGAAACGTAGAAAATATTTAAAATTAGAAAATAAATTAATGCACAGAATAATTCAACCAGAAATGCCAAAGATAAAGAAAAGAAGGTAAAAGAATATAAACATGTAAAGAATAGTATAAGAGCAGTCAAAAGAAAAGTGGAAAATATGGTACCACTAGCGGAGAAGGTAAAAGGAGAAAATATTATAAGGAATAATTATAAAGGAGAAAAATTGCAGAAACAAAAAAGTTTATCGCAGAAACAAACAAAAAAAAACTTTGGATACATTGGATCTGACATAGAAACATAAAAAATACGAAATTATCTTTACTAGATGAACTTTAAAAATCGAATATAAAAATATTTGCGTCCACGAGTCTACCTTATTAAAAGATATATGGAAAAAAAATGACAAAGCTATACAATTTAAGAGAATATAAAAAGTAACAACTTATAAATTTGCTTAATAAATTAATCAAAATACCAGCATAAAGTATATGTAAAGGAACAGAAAAAATAAGCGAGTGTTTAGGATAGGAAGTATATATATATATATATATATATAAATAAATTGAGTTGTAGATTCTATTGACATCCGTATAAAAATGATACTTTTTGGCATCCGTCAATATACATCTGTATATTTGAATGTTAATCAAGAGTACCCACCAGGTCTGTATTGGGTGCCGTTAAAACGGCAATAATACATAATCAATCGCGAAATGTGATATTCTTTGTCAACAATATTTGTTCCTTGAAAAACTAAGTATATATTAGTCTATCCTATTCCTTTCTGTGGTTTACCTTGCACATTCCATTCTCTATAAGAGCTCCGGCGTTATTAGTTATTTAAATATTTAAAATTAATTATACTGTTAAATATCTATATTATTATGTTATTAATCGATCATAAACTGATAGAGATCTTGTTGCGTGGAAATACATGTTTACATATTTTAATAATAATTTGGAGTCTAAATGTAAACTTGTGACGGTGACAGATACAACGATGGATGTATTGACCATAATTCTCATAATTTTCATAAATTATTATTATGTGCTTAGTTTTTTAGACATGACTAAATCGAATACCCAATTTTTTATATAAGCAAATTGCTTCTAGATAATTATAAAAGAAAAATTTTCTACACTAACCACAAATAGTGGTCACTTGTAATTTGAGTTTAAAAGACGGTAATAATACTATTACAGTTTCACTAAAATATTCTTATATTTAAATGTGAGTAAATTAAGGAATTTTAGTTATGGAAATGACATTTCAATATTTTGTATAAAAGTTTTTCCCTGTAATTTCTTACGTGTTCCTTGCTTCACACCTAATTATAAAATATAACTAATACACAAGGTATTTCATTTAAACAAAAAACTATCTCTCATATATAGTTTATTCTGTATAATTAATTAAAAAGTGAAAACGTAGTAAAAAAGAAATAAAAATAAAAATTATATGTTTAATAATAAATGAATATAAATGTCGCTTTAAAGGGGAGGCAAAAAGAAATATTTTTTGGCAACTATCCCCCTAAAAATTTAGAAAAGTGTTAGGGTTTCATTATGAAAAAGTTAATAATGGTGTCATATGACAGTTTACATAATATAAGACATTATTATATAAAACAAAGTTAATTAAAATAAAAAACCAACCTGTTTCGGGAATTTTCTTCAAAATTATTTCTTTGTTAATTGATACACCAATTAAAGGAACAGACATAAATTTATTTCTTTCGTCGCCATGTATCAATTTGAAAGCATTTTAAAATAAAAAATCCATGACTATTTGTTTAGTAGAAAATGAATTTATGCGTTAAGTACATTGCGATATTACTATATATCTTCGATATTGTCAATATAAATTTTTTCAACTAAATGTATTGCAAAATTTCGTTTCTCTTTAATAAATTATTTATTTGTCGTATTCTAATTAGAATAGAAGAAGTATATGGTTAATTACCAAAACTACTTTTTGATTTTCAAAATCGATCTTTTTTTGTCATTCTTAGAATGTTTGCAATATTAACTCAATGTCTAGATTATCTTTATCTTTTATCATTTATTTTTCTACTGGTTTCTACTGTTTCAACCATTAGTTATGGAATTTGTCCATAATAATTTTTTTTTTTTTTATTATTATATATAATTTATAATAAATTTAAAAATAAATTATACCGCATTCTAGAGCTTTTTTTATCGAATTATTTCTACTCTCAAAACTCGAATCACAGCAAGAATTTGATAAAAAAAGCTTTGGAATACTATGGAAATTAAAGATAAATATAATTTATTTTTTATAACTATTATTTTGAATCATTTTCTTTAATGACATAAACTCTAATACTCTCACAATCGTATACCTCATTTACATAATTTTCTGAAATTTTTGTAGTTTTAATTTATTCACATTGTATCAATTTTTCAGAATGTTGTTTGGAGTTTCTTTGCCTATACTCCTACTAATAAAATACTAAAATTGCATATATTTTGCCAGTGTGTCAGTTTTTATTCGGTATCTTATTGATGACAAATTAATTATTACTTATTACTTAAATAAGTTTAGATCAAATTGACAGCTTTTTCCAATGATGGACTCTTCTAATCCATTACCAAATATCCCTAACAAATTTAAACATGGTTTTTTAAATGACTGCCCATATACTATGTTATTTTCAAAGTAATCTCTTTTCTGATCTAAGTAATATGTCACACTTAATATTTTGATAGCTGTATAAATCATTCAAATAGAAAAAAGTGAAATATTCACAAAAATGTATTTTAATATATAACTGGTTTTTCAAATGAAAGTTTATGTTTCATTTTTTTCTTTTTTGAGCTTGACAGATTGATGAAGAGTTAAATATTGTAATTACAAACCACGAGAAACGTTTTATTTACGTATATTCAAGAACGCCTCTCTTCCTGTTTTTGTAAGCCAGCAAGTGTATATTTTGAAGGGTATGTACAGCTGGCGTGGCTGCCTCCGTTCTCTCGACAATTCGAACCTTTTGAATATGTACTAAGGATTTTCTATTCCTTGTTAGCTTTTTCAAATCATTTCAACAATATGCGATAATCTAAAGTATTGGTAAATCCACCTCTACAAAAATTAAAGGATGGTAAGTACTATCGGAAACGACTCAATAAACTCGCGCTCTAACATAGATCTGACCTAGAGTCTAACATGGCATACATCAGATTACCAACAATCTGTCTACATAATTTAGTTAACTCTAAATTAACTGTATTAGCTTTTAAAAGAGTAATATTTAAATTAAAATTAATTGGAGTAGATATCGATTTACAATCTCGCATCCCAAACTTGTGCAAAAGCTTTTTTAAATATGTTACTTGACTTAACTGAGTATAACCTTCCTTTAAATTTTGTTTAAGATTCCTATCCAAGTAAAAATTATTACTTAACTCGTTTTCATAATTATTATTTATTTTTTAATTCCTACTTTATATTACATATAATTAAAATAAAAAATTCGAACTCACTATAGTATATTACAGTTTTCCTACAATGAAATATACCTTCTTTAAGTTGTGTATATTGACGTTATCTATATTTGTTATATTTTAATATTACTGAGAGTGTCCACTAGATGATGTTTCTGTCTTCTGGTTTCACGCCCTGTTTAAAATTAAGACAAAAAAATGTACTACTTTTTGTTAAATCGTAGAATATGTTTACAAAGATGGACACCTAGCATGTTTAGGGTTCTTCATTTTATCTTAAGTTCTTAATTATTTTTTAATATGTTTGAGTTTGTTCTTGTCACTTCTCTAAATCATGTAATATTAGCCTATTTCACCTTTTTCTCATGTGTTGTAATGGTACAAATGGAACATTAACATCTCTCCTAAAATGTATGAATGCTTATTCTGTCCGGTAACGATTTTACAAAATATACATTGGTGTAAATATACAAACAGGACTCTATTTTTTATTTTTTTTTATTAAGTGGTTTAAGTATGAACCACTTATCTAAATCGCTATTAATTTTTGTTAATTTACAACATCAACTTTCACATTTTTTATTTAGCTTAAAATAATTGTTACTAACTTATTTTATTTTTTTATTCACTTATGTGAAGTTATAAACTTGATTTTTGTTTTTCTATTTGCTTTAGTGGCTTTATTAAAATCTGTTGACCAGCACTCATTATTAATTTATAGTAATTTGCATGCCCAGCTTTCACCTTTTTATTTCTTTTATTTTGTTTTTTTAAGTAGAAAAAAAATGGTAACATGGCAAAGGCATTTAGGGAAGAAATAAAAAGTAAAATAAGCGAAGTAGAAGTCACTACAAAAACAAATAGTACAGTACTTTATATATTAGAAATAGACGCAACAACCACGTAAGAGGAAGTGAAGGATGAGATAAGCACAAGGCCAGAATTGGATAAAGAAAAAGTAGAGATAAAAACTTTAAGACCGGGTAAATTTGAACAACTCACAGCGGTAGTAGAATTGCCAAAAGAGAAAGGAATAGAACTTAGTAAGAAGGGAAAGATTAAAATAGGATGGATAAATTGCACCGTCAAAGAAAGGATATTCATAACAAGATGTTTTAAATGTCTAGACATGGGCACAGATCCAGTGATTGCACAGAAACTCAACAAAATAAAACATGTTTAAAGTGTGGGCAGGAGGGACACAAAGTAAAGGAATGTAAAAATGAACCTTTCTGTACAAAGTGTAAAATTAATGGACCTAGAGCGAATCAAATCAAATGTCCGCAGTATAAAAGAATGGTTAAGGAGGTAAGAAAAAGAAGAAATCCTTCAGTAAGGTTTGCAAGACTGGATAGTGTGGGTAGCACGTTCAGTTATGGCTTTTAAGATATTACAAATTAATACAGGGAGAGGAAGTGTGGCGATGGACCTTGCAATTGCCACCGCAAAAGAGAAAGAAATCGACATTTTAATTGTAATTGAACCAAACAAGAAACGGGTGCAAGGGAAATCATGGATAATAGATAAAAGGACAGATGTTGCAATACTAATTTTAAATAAAAAAATTCAAATGTGTGCTATTAAAAGACATGCAGGTTTTTTGCGGGTTGATATCGGCGAAATGAATATATTGGGCTGCTATATATCACCCAACATTCCAATACAAACATACATGGAGGATAATATTATGTAAGAGGTCAGGAATGTGAAAAAGGAAACTATATTGGCCGGGGATCTAAACGCCAAGTCACCAGCTTGGGGTGCTCCCTTCGTAGATAGAAAAGGAAATCATTGGATGGAGCATTTTTCTTCACATGACATGAGTGTACTCAACAATGGAGACAAGCCAACATTTATCAGAAGGTCCTCTACTTCCTATAATGACGTAACGGCAGCTACTAGGAAATTAGCTGGTAGAGTAATAAACTGGAAGGTATTAGAAGAAAACAGTCATACTGAACATAGATACATATACTTTGAGGTCGCGAATACTAAGACACAGAAATATATAAGTTGCCAAACTACGGAACAAATGGAATGGGAAACCTTCAGAGCATCCCTGGACTTGCTGTCAGGTGATGGGAACAGGGAAGTATCATATAATGAATGCAGCAAAATAATAAAAACCGCTTATCGGAACGGCCTAAAAAGAAGTAAACTGATAAAGAGAAAAATGCCATATTGGTGGAACTTAGATATAGAACGAAAAAGGGAAATGTGCAACCGATTGAGAAGAAAATACACTAGATTAGCAAGGAAAAAAACACAGATCAAAACGAGCTTTGCGATACCATAAACAACCTCAAAGAACAACGTAAGGAATTAAAGAAAATGATAAATATGGCAAAAAGTCGACACTGGAAGCAGCTCTGTCAGGAACTTGACTATAATATTTGGGGAAGTGGGTACAAAATAGTTATAAATAACATAAAACATAGGACACCATGTGAAGTTCACCCGGATGTGAAAAGAAAAGTCGTACTGGATTTATTCCCACGAGTAAACGATATATGGGTAGAAGGACCGGCAGACAGTCATATTAGACCTTTCACTACGGAAGAACTGCAGGAAGCAGCAGACAAAATGAAAGAAGGAAAAGCGCCTGGAACTGATGGAATACCAGTCGAAGCTATTAAAGAAGTGGTAAAAATGAGAAAAGTTTGGAAAACTTAAAATTCACCCAATTTGCCTGTTAAATTCCATTAGTAAGCTTTATGAAGTACTAATTAGAGAAAGACTCATTAAAGATTTGGAACAAAAAAATAATCTCCACGAAAACCAATACGGTTTTCGGAAAGGCAGATCTACCCTTTAAGCCATTAAATTAATATTCGATATAATGCGAAAAACGAACAAAAAATGGTGTGTGTTAATACTGTTAGACGTTAAAAACGCCTTTAACACCGTGAGGCACAGCTTAATAATAGAAGAATTACGAAAAAGAAATATAAACCAGTATCTAACAAATATAGTCTCTAGGTATCTGAAGAAGCGGAAGATAACTTGTAACAATGGAGAAATACTAGATATAAGTGCTGGAGTTCCACAGGGATCGGTATTGGGACCAACACTCTGGAATATCCTATATGATGGGGTTCTAAGAGTGCCGATGACGGAGGCTTCTACCACGGTAGCATTTGCTGACGATTTGGCCTTAGTGGTAGTGGCGGAAGACAAAAGCACAATTCTACACTGTGCAGAAGAATGTTTCCGAAGAATTGACCGCTGGATGAAAAAGCAGAAATTAACTTTGGCACCAAGTAAGACAGAGGCAGTAGTTCTAAAAGGAACAAAAAAGAACGAAGCCCTAACCTTAAAATTGGGTAATATGGAAGTCAGAACTTCAAAAGCGGTAAGATATTTAGGGATATATGTAGGAGATAGAGGGAACTTTGCATACCACATACAAGAAATCGTGAAAAAGGTAGAAAAGAAAGCAGTGTTACTAACGAGGATACTCCCCAACATAAATGGTCCAGCTAGTGACAAAAGGGAAGTACTGAGCTCGATGGTACATAATATAATTTTATATGGAGCTCCAATCTGGTATAGGGCACTAGAAAAAAAGAAACACGCTAAGACACTGAGTACTCTACAACGAAGAATACTGCTACGAGTGGCAGCAGCGTATAGAACGGTATCAACAGAGGATTTGAATGTGATAACAGGGGTCCCTCCAATTGACCTCCTCATCTTAGAAAGGAAACAGATACACGAATACACAGAAGGTAACACAGAAGAAGAGAAGAAACGGATAAGGGAAAACACTATACAAGAGTGGCAGCAGAGATGGGAAGCAAATCAAGAAAAAAAATCAGTGGACAAAGAATTTCATCACAAATATTACAAAGTGGATACAGTGTAAACACAGAAAGATTGATTTCTGGCTCACACAGGTCTTAACTAGCCATGGCATTGGTTCATATCTTAAACGAATGAGGATACAGGAAGAAGAATATTGTAGGTACTGTGGTGAAGTGGATGATGTGGAACATACTACTATAAGGTGTAAGACGTGGGAGAATATGCGAAGAGAGGCTGAAGAGAATATAGGAATAGATATAAGTATAGAAAATATGGTTTCCCTGATGCTAAAGTCCAAGGAAAACTGGCAGATAATGATAAAAAAAAACATAATGAAAACAAAAAAAGCAAGAAGAAGAAGAAATTTTTTTATAAACTATGTGTAATACAAAACTAAGTGCTGTTTATGATGTCTGAAAGTAGTATGGAAGCGTATGGATGGAGATCAGGATAGCCGCTTACACCTGAAGTTATGTCTTCACGACGGTCCCGGGTGTAAGAGAGGTGCTACGAGGTGAGGTTTAGTGGGTAAGGCAGGGCTTGTTCTGAGTCCCACATTCCTCAGTGCGACAAACGAGGGTTAGGTCATGAGCTTCCTCACCTCTTTAAAAAAAAAGTAGAAAAATTGAGATGTCTTTTTCCTGTTTCTCAAGTTAGGACAATTTTTATTGAAGTGTAGACTTTTGTTGAATAAAAATCATTTGAATTCCCTTTGACTGTTTACCTTGGAACTTGTGCTGTCTATAGCTGTCACTTGTTTCATTGTTCTGCTTCTTTCTTCTTCTACCATCAACCGAGACATCAATTCTGTAGTCGTTTGTTTTTCACTGGGTGTTGATTCTCATGCGGAAATAAAATATTTTAATCTTTCTGGTAGTGACATTAGAATTTTCTTCAAAAATATTTTATTTAACCGCTAAACTAACTTCTGCTCTTAATTCCTTTGAATCAACGGCTCTGGGTTATAGAAGATAGTATTCATTGAACAACAAGCAATGACACATTTTTTATAAACACGAACAATAATAATAGAACAAAACTTGATACGTTAATCAAAACAACTAATACCATTACATGACATACGAGTATATCTAATAAAGTAAGAAGAAGTGACATTATAATTGCCAAATTGGCTACTGTTTACAACGTTGTCCACAAACTAAAATAATTTTTATTGCAATCTGGCAAAAACGCACTAACTATAATATATAAAACAAGTAACCAGTAGAGTTTCAAATTGAAACTAAAAAATTCTTATTAAAACCAACCAAATCTATTATTGGATAGAAAAAGCTAATATCTGCCAACAAGCTCGAAATAGACTGAATTATTCGACTATTAATCAGGTTCATCGAATCATCAACATATAACAAACACTAGAAATAAAAAAAATCTACTATACAAATTTTCTAGATTTAACTTTTAATAGACTGGGACACGAAGGGCTAATCTATAAATTAAAAATACGTTTGTCAAACAATTGAAAGATAGAATACACTTATATAAATATTTTTCATAGATTGTTTCGAGTAAAACAAAAAAATAAATATTTTGTACTTACTTCAGCCTCAGTTTCTTTGAAGCGCCAATAATTATGCACCAAATGATACGTACCTAAATACGTCGCAATTCTACCTGTATATGGAGTTCTTCAAACTCGTTTCCCGTCACAGCTAGAGTTGTAACTCGGCCGTTACGGCTAACTATAACGAATACATAGTATATTTAACAGATAAATCTTTGATCCTAGAAAACTTAGTAAATATTTATATAAGTAGAAATTCGACACTGACTACATAAATCAAAAGACAAATTTGAAAGTTGAAAGCACTGACGACACATTATTGTAGTCATTTGACTTTTGTTGAGTACGGATGTATGTTCCTGACCTACGAAAGTAATTAGGCGAGAACGAGAACCTGATAATAAATTAGCCAACAAAAACTTAAGTGATAAAACCTAAACAACTCGTTGATAGTTTATCACGTATCGAAGTGTTAATGGATATATTAGAAGACTTAAAAAATAAAAGCCATTACCACTTTTTGCACTTTCTTTTAGTAAAGAGGAAAATGCGAAAAAAGTGTATGAAAAATTGATACCACACTGCAAAAGATGTCAAGAGTACGGACATACCCAAAACTATTGCAGAAGAGAACCAAGACGTGTAAAATGTATCGGGAAACATCTAACAAAAGATTGTGAAAAGCCATAAAATAAAGAACCAAAATGCGCGCACTGTGGGGAGGCCCACCCAGCTAACTACAGAGGATGCACCACTGCTGTAGCTCTCCAAAAGTTACGAACAAACAAACAAGAATCACATCACAAAACAAGATAGCTGATATCAAAAATTCTACTCAAAATCAACCAAGAGAGGTAACTCAAATGCAAACATTCGCTCAAGCGACCAATAATCAGCCACAACAAGTTGCAGGGAACGATTTCAATCCAATAACAAATATGCTACAAATATTAATAGGACACATGAACAAGCAAGAAGAATTCAATAAATTAGTCTTAGAAAGACTAAATAGGATAGAAGTTAGTAGATGTTAAAATGGCGGAAGATCTAAGAATATTACAATGGAACGCAAACGGCCTCTTGCGGCATCAGCAAGAGCTGTTACTAACATTAAACAACCAAAAAATTGGAGCAGATTTTAACTCTAAAAATACTAATTGGAGTTCAAGACTAACCAATACAAAAGGTAGAGTACCACATGCAGCAATAGAAAATATAAATGGAAAATGGCACTCAACTGCAAAACCTTCGTATTGGCCTACCGATAAAAACAAAACAGCAGATTTGATTGACTTTTTCATTTCAAGAAAAGTTGCAATACATTTTATGAATATTGAAGAAGCCGATGGTCCAAATTCGGATCATTCTCTAATATTACTAACAATTAGTGAACACATTATAGTAAGAGAATATAATCCAACTTTAACAAATAACGGGATAGACTGGGAAAATTTTAAACAAGATCTAAGCGACAGAATTAACTTAAATGTACCAATCAGAACTTATGAACAACTAGACGAAGAAGCCGAGAAATTAATGATAAACATACAGCAAGGAGCATGGAACAATACCAAAAAAATCATAAGAAAAAGCAAAGGTAACAACTATCCCAAAGAAATTCGGGAATTAGTGCAAAGAAAAAGAAAAGCCAGAAAAACATGGCAAAAGACTAGAACTCCAGAAAATAAGAACACATTAAACAATCTCACCCAGCAGTTAAGAAACGAAATAGACAAAACCAAAAATGAATCATTAAACTACTATCTAAGTGAACTGACAGATGATCAAACACTGACTATTCGGTATGGAGATGTACAAAAAGAATAAACAGACCAATTCAACAGATCCCGCCAATTCGAAAGGAAGATGGATCATGGGCACGTGACGAACAACAAAAAGCAAAATGTTCGCCACATACTTAAAAAATATTTTCCAAACTCACGATATGGGAAATATAATCAAACCGAAAATAACGATGGTGAGGATACGGATCAAGAAGTGAACAGTGATGAGCGAGAAAAAATAAAGCCTACCACACCCGAAGAAGTAACTAAAGTAATTAAAAATAGTATTAACCCCAAGAAGGCTCCTGACTTAATAACAGGAAAAATACTACAGCAGTTACCTAGAAAGGCCATCGTGAAACTGAAACCTCATAAATGCAGCATTCAGGCTCCGTTACGTACCAATAACGTAGAAAACAGCTGAAGTAATTATGATTCCCAAACCAGGAAAACCGGTCAATAAAGTAGAATCATACAAACCAATCTCATTATTACCAATTATCTCCAAACTATTTGAGAATATTCTACTAATAAGAATGTAAACTATACTTAATCAAAACGAAATTATTCCATCCCATCAGTTTGGTTTGCGTAACAAACATTCCACAATAGATCAAGTGCATCGTATAACAGATGTAATAGAGAGATCTCTTGAAGAGAATAAAATATGCTCAAATGTTTTCCTAGACATTGCAAAAGCATTTGATAAAGTGTGGCACAAAGGCTTGTTACTAAAAATCAAAAGATACTTACCTACTCAATTTATTCAGCTAATACACTCATATCTGAAAGAGAGAACCTTTAGGGTCAAACAAGAAAGAGAATACTACATTTAATCAAAGCAGGGGTCCCCCAAGGCAGTGTTCTGGGACCAATATTGTATTTATTATATACTTGTGACATCCCTGTTACGGAAAACGTTAAACTGGCCACTTTTGCAGATGATACTGCAATACTAACTGTTGGAGAGTCATTTGAAGAGACGGCAAATACTCTCCAAAATGCAAAAAAATGGCGCATTAAAATTAAGGAAGGGAAATCCGCCCATATCAATTTTACATATAAAAAAGTAAACAATCACCCAGTTATACTAAACAATAAACCGATCCCTTATAAGAAAACAGTTAAATACTTAGGACTGCATCTGGATAGCAAACTAAAGTGGCAGGAACATATCAAAAAGAAAACAGAGGAACTGAAATATAAAAAGCTATATTGGTTACTAGGAAGAAGCTCACAACTTACAATCAAAAAGTGCTAGTATACAAACAGATCCTCAAACCAGTATGGTCTTATGGTCTACAACTATGGGGCCGTACTGGTGAGAGTAATTATGCTTGCCTTCAAAGAGCCCGAAACCGGGTACTAAGGAACATAGTCAATGCCCCGTGGTATGTCCACAATAAAGATCTACATCGGGAACTCCACATTGAAACAGTTAAAGAAGAAATAAATAGGATTGCTAAAGGTCATGAAGAACGGCTCCATAACCATGTAAACAGCGAAGTGTTAGAACTCCTAGATAATCAAGACCTAGTCCGCAGGCTCAAACCGCATCAAACCTTTTGAACTTGTATGAAAAGTGACAGTTAAAGCTCAGTTCAGGGAACAGTGAAGTGTGCTTAAACATTAATTTCTAAGGTGGATTATTGGAAATACCTAGGACAGTAAACTAGTAGATTATGTCAAATACAAAATGTCGGTTAATCGCAAGATTAGGTGCATTGTTTCTTTAAAAAAAAAAAATCTTGCGGAATACGCATTAATGTATAGTTTACAAAATTATCCACAATAAATGCATGAGAACCACATTTAAGCGTTGGTCAGAAATATTTCTGGAGAATTAGAATCACTTCAATACTTTATTGGATGTTTGATGTTGAGTGATTTATAACATTTATTCTAAAAGACTTTAAAAAACTTTATATATAGAATCCCTAAATGCAGTAATGCACTATTTAAAAGAGGAAGAATCTTTATTTAAATAGGTTAACCTAATATACATATAAGATAACAATGATTATATTCTTATATTTAACAATACATATTCATATAAAATTCAATACATAAGATAAAAACATACATCAGATAAAAATTTAAAATAAACTTTCAAAATACATTGTTATTACTTCTTATAAACTTTTTCAAATTACTTTTAAATGAGTTAGGTGTACAGACTTTTAAGTCATGTGGTAATTTGTTATATTCATTAAAACCTTTAAAAATCAATGAATTCATTGAACTAGGAAAATTAGTTTTATTTTTGTACATATACATATAATCATATTTCTAGTGTTATATTCGTGACGTTGTTTGTTAAAAATGATATATTGTTGGAAGTAAGGTGGAACCAATGAGTTAATTATTTAAAATACAATAATCATCATAAAGTAATATAGTCTTTGGTGAACAGACAAGCATTCAAGTGAATTTAACAAGACAGAAATTGGTGTTAGATGGTTGTTTTTAAATTTTTACCATTTACCGATTTTGAACTTTTTTAAGTTGGCTCAGTTTAAGTTAAACATATACAGAATCAGGCGCAATAATCAAAGTGTGGTTGAATAATGGTGTTATAAAATGTAATTTTATTACCAGTTCATAAATTTTGAGCTATTCTCGTGAAAAAAAAAGATTTTTCTGATATCTTTTTGTAAATATAACTAAAATGAACATGAAAAGTAAATAACTTATGAAGTTGGAAACTTAAATACTTGGAAGAAGATCTATTTTTTATTGTTTATTTACACATCAGTAACATATATTTTTAAAGAACTTGTTTTACTTATATTTAATTTAAGTTTATATACTTTTAAATAATAACCAACATTTTTAAGCACTTTATTTATTGTTATCACTTTATTTTACAAATTTCTACCTCTGCAAGCAATCATGTTACCATCAGCAAAAAAGTTTACAATCAAAAACAATTCATTTAGGTAAAGAATAAAAAGAAAAGAGCCGAGAACACTACCCAGCAGAACTACAACATTGACTTCCATTTCAAATAATACTGGATTGTTAAAACAAATTTTTGTTTCATTGAAGCAACCATCGACGACTAAATCTTCTTTTATGCAGTATGAACCCTACTTGTATGACAAAGTAAGATTTCGTAAAAAGAGTAGTCATTTACTTTATTTATTCAGAAAATTAAATACATGAAGCGCAAAAACACTTAAATCAAAGGTTCAAAACGCTGTTTGTTAACTTGCTAACAGTAAAACAGGTTTGCTGTGACAAGAAAGAAGAACTTGACTTTTTGAAGGAATGTGAAATAAAGACCTAAAATATCCTCAATATACAGTATTGAATGAATAAATAAACCTGGGAAGATCAACTTTTAAACTAAATACCTATATAATACTAACCAAATATATTTTTAGAGAAAGAAGAATATTGCTTAATAATGATTGGTTGTCAAATGTATGCCATGAAATTATTTACGTTTTAAAACCTGTCAAACTTCTTTCAGTATTGAAAAATGGTATGTCAAAATACCGAAACCTAGATAGACTAGAATATATATTAAAACGCTTTGGAAGACTGTGGAAATTCAAGATAAGTATTATTTATCTTTCCATATTTAAATTTAAATTTGCTAATTTTTTTAATGATATTTTGTTATTACTTACAAACGGCGCCTCATAAACATTTACAAGTTTGTTTAAATTAGTATCTACATCCTGTAACTGATATGTCTTCCTATTTTGAGATTCAGTATATCCGACACACTATTTGAGAAAATGCTTAGGCTGATCCATCTTAATTTCTAATGAAGTATTTGTGATTATAAAAATAGCATTTCAAATATTAATTCCAGCGTAGGGTAGCTGCCCTAGAAAAATAGCATTTCAAATATTAATTCCAGCGTAGGTTAGCAGCCCCCTTAAAATTTTAAACGGCAATGGAGGTCAGGTCGACTGATAACTTATTAAAATTTTTTTAAATCCCTTTTTAATCCTAAAGAAATAAAAATCGTGTTCAAGCGTTTTCTTAAATATTTTATTGTACGGGAGTGGTAAGAGGATAACAGTACGTACGCACTATATATATTCAGAATAACTGTTGTAAACTGATTTAAACTTAAACCAATAAATAGAGAATTAAAAACTATTTTAAATAGCTATCACTCGACCCCTATTGTCATTTAACCTTTTTAAAGAGGCAAGGGCTGACATTTGGAATGCTATTTTTATAACGAAAATCTGTTTTTTCAGAAATAAAATTTTACCTCTCCGATAATTTCTTCAAATATATTATCTTAATAGAGACAGTCAAAGGAGTTAACAATTTAGGTTCACACCGTATACAATATAGAAATGTAAACGCACTTTTAACTCCTCCAAAAAAACTTTCAAAAAATAATAAATTTACAAAAACCGTGTTTCTATTACTTTATACAAATCTAAAACTTATTAATTCAAGTCAAAGAAAAAAGAAATAGAATTCACAAAGAATGTGTCCATTCTAGTTATAACTAATGTGTCGTCTCTTATTGTTTTCTATTTGTATTATTAAATGTAGTCTTATATTTCCTGTTAATTTGTCGATTTTGATAATATTTCTCTTTCCTCCTTTAGTCCTGATTTCGTTTTCGAAGTCTCTATAAGTAATTTTTGTAGGGACTGGATTTGGGACGGTTGTAGTTTGGGTTCAAACAGTATTTCTGAATTTCTTCGTTTTTTTTGCTAAGATTTTATTATCAGGATCGCTAAAACATAGGTTATTAAGAATATGGCAGTGGTTCCTAGTCTCTTTGAAATCTTTGGAAGTATTTTCATTTTAAGGGTTAATTAAATACATTTTTCGTAGAGGATTGGAATCTTTAGGATTATGAGCATTGTTTTAGAAGATGTAACCCCAAATTACATATGTAGATAATTCAGTGAGTTCGTAAAGGTGTTCATCGTTAACTAGGAGGGCATTTCTAGAGTAGATTTCTATTAAATTTTTAAGTTATTTTAATGTGAAGTATTCAATATTAGATAGGTTAAAATTAACGAAAGTAAAATTTTGAATCCATTTCATTAAGAATTAATTCATATTTTGAAAATTTAAAATTTCGTCGTGAAATGCTACATATCTATCCAAATCAACTGAGTTCTATGATAATAATGAGATTTTAATAAATTTAACAAATTTAAATCGTAATCGTCTAGATTTTCGGTTATAGCTATTCCGAGAAAATTGATAATTCGTCCTGTAAAGAATTTCTCTTTTGTAAATTTCTTTCGTTAGTTTAACTCTTTTAAAAAAATTTCAATAAGTACTTGTATCGTTTTTTTATCGGTACTACCAATAATTTTGGTTTCATTTTGTTTCTCTGGACATATAGCAGAATACGGTTTTTATAGCTTTGGTCATTGTTTTTTTTTATTTTGTAATGAGTTTATGTAAGATCAATTTCTGATGTAGTTTCTTCGTTTTCGTAGTGTATTTGTAGAATTTATTGTCTTTTTCCTTTTTCTTTTTTATATAAGTCCTTAATGAAAGGTTGAAGCTCATCATAATGTTTTTGTGAGTATGTTTTCTATAAAACTAGGTCAAAATCAGAGTTGATTTATTCAGCGTATGGTTGGTATAATATAAAATAGAGGTGAATAATTTGTGACCCTAGATATGATTAGATTTGGAGTAACTTCCTCTTCTATCCCACTGTGACTTTTCTAGATCCATTGTGGTCTTTCCTATCCTTAAAGTTTACTATCTAGCTTTAGCCTTCTAATTAGACTAGAATTAGACTCGATTTTTCTTAGCCAAATAGTTGAAACCGCACTCTTGTTAGGCCTTCACATTCGTATATTAAGTGTTTCGTAGTTTCATCCTGGCGGAACCTACAAAGGCTCTCCTCTACCAAGCCGATTCAGTTCATGTGTTTCCTCAATCTACAATGTCGATTAAATCTGTTATGAGTCCAAAGCTGCTTGGCTGTTATTGTAAATGACGATTCTTGGTTATTTGCCTCCCGTCTTATTAGCTTTTCTGCTCAGTACTGTACGCCCATGATTTCTGCCTGAGAAACAGTGGAATGACTAGCTAGGCTACGGGGAATTTCCATCCCCTCTCTGACCCATGAATCAGATATGGAGCCATAGGTAGGTATACAGTTAAGATTCGCTGTTATGGGAGTTCATGTATCCCAGTCAGTCCTTTCTTTTTATTATTTGTATAATTTTAGGTAGACCTTACCTTATCCCAGACTATCGGTACCGATCTCTGTATTAATTTGTGATATTCCCCTAAACAAATATATGTGGTGGTATGTTCATTGCTGCAGCTGGGATCGTTTTCATAGCACCTGTGATATATAGGCAACGCTACCTTGCTCCTATTTGCAGCATTCTGGGCTACCACATCACTTATCCTAGGTTATCATCGGTCTTATATCTTGTGTGTATAAATATTCAATGATCTTAGGATTTAGAGCCCAGTTTATTCTGTATATTTGTCTGAAGGCGATTCTGACTTTATGTGCCGTTTTTACGATTTGGGAGTTCCATATGAGCTTTTGGTCAAAAATTGCCCTTAGGTATTTAACTTCCTTTGCAAACAGAATTTTCACATATATATGCGGTGTTTTTTTGTAAAAGCAACCATTCCAGTTTTTTAAGGATTTATTGCGAGCTCCTTCTTACAAAACCAGCTGTTTAGAACGTCAATTGTCCTTTGTGTGCGCTCTGATAATACGTTTGGAAATCACCCTTTCATTACGATGGCGAGGTTGACCGCATATCTTAGACAATGAATGCCTTCTCCGAAATAAACTGCAAAAGGAAGTTTTATTAATAGGTTTGAGAAGAAGTTCGATTTGATGGAATCCTTGAATTAAATAGAGAATTGGAAAATTCTGTTTAGTTACATTTTAATTTCCAAATTGCGAATGTGATTATAAATTAATTTTTAAATATCAGTATTATTTGACGATAACAATCCAAACAAATTTATCGGCCTTTTTAGATATTTAAATTGACTAATGGATTTCATAAATCGTTCTATTTTTTCCTGCTTTAATTCGCAGCCCAATGTTTTATGTTCTACGCTGCCGAATTCACCACATTCGCAATTTGGTGTTTCTACAATATTGATTTTCCATAGATGAGACAGAAGTATGCTTATTCTTGATATACTTTTAATTACATCTTTTGTAAGATTTAGGCCACTGAACCATGGTGAGTGAAGTATATTTGGATTTAGTTCTTTATACCATAAATCTTTGGTGGAATTTTTATATTTGACCAACCATTTAGCTTTAATTTTATTTTTGAATATCAAAAAAATGTCTTCTTGGCTAAGTAAGAAGTTTACAATTTGATCAGTTTATGTTGCTTGCGTGGCTATAGTATCTACTTTTTTATTGTGTGTAATTCCACAGTCTACTTAAAGCCAACCAAATGTAACTTGTTTTCTTTCCTGTTTGAGATCCGCGATATTATTTATTATATATTTTTGAATATAATTTAATATAATGTTGCTCAATTTGAACTCAATTTTTTGTTATACACTTTTACAGTCAGATATTATTAGAATTTGTTTTGTATCAATAAAATGGATTTAACATAGTTGAGAGCTACTAGAATAGCTAATTCTTCAGCAGAAAATATTAAAAATGGGTTTTTTAAATTTTTTGATTCAAAGTAATTATTTATTGGATCCCAAAAAGCGCATGGTCTTTTTTGGATACATCTATGAAATTTATATGAAAATCTGGATAGTTATCATTTAAATCTGAATTAAATACTGTATTTCTAATTCGGGAAGGATAAGTTGAATAATCTCTTAAATAGTTTACCTGCATTACCGGAGTAATTGTTAGATTTGTTTGGAATAAAGGCAATATTATTTTTATACATGATTTCTACATACTCTAAACACTGAGAAAATGATTCACAAATTATTCATAATGTTTTTTTTTCCAGAATGCAGAAGGTCGCAAATAAATTGTTTGTGTATTTTGTTTATTATGATACTATTTTTGGCAATCATTTTCAATGTAAACTTGTTGCATTGAAATTCTCTTCTAAGTTCCAATGATATCTCATCACACTCAATATGTAGGAAGGAGGTAAGAGTGGTTTTTAAGAGGGGCCTTTAATACTAGTAATATAAATTTAGTTGGCAACACTGAAATTATGTGAAATTTGGTGGATACAAAACTCGATTTTGTAATAAATTTATGTTAAATTGTTAGTCATGTTTGATTCTTTATAACTATACCTAGGAGATGAGCTTTTTTGGTGTCAAATTAGAGTCTGGTAAGAAAGATATTCGCATTCTCATTTTTGACAGGTTGACAAGTTGTGTTCACAAAATGTAACCAAAAAAGCTTAACTCCTAAAAACCGCCACAGGTGGTTATTCCTCATGAGATGGCACTGAAATTTATAGAGAATACAAACAAAATATTATGCAACCACCATTAATTCACGCAAATTGACGTCATTCTCATTCTCAGAATGTAAAATATTTTAGTAAATACAAGTGTTTGATTGTCAAATTGTCAAAAATGAGAATGTGAATATCTTTCTTATCAGACTTAAATTTTAAGCCAAAAATGCTCATCTCCTTGGTATAATTACAAAGAATCAAACATGATTAATATTATAACATAATTTTATTGCAAAATCGAGTTTTGTATCCACAAAATATTGCATAATTTCAGTGTTGCAAACTGAATTTATGTTACTATTATTACTGAAATTATGCTATATTTTGTGCATACAAAGCTCGATTTTGCAATAAATTTATGTTATATTATTAGTCATGTTTGATTTTTTATAGCCATACCTAGGAGATAAGCTTTTTTGGTGTCAAATTAAAGTCTGGTAAGAAAGATATTCACATTCTAATTTTTGACAATTTGGCAAGTTGTGTTCACAAAATGCAACCAAAAAAGCTTAACTCCTAAGTTAAGTATAGATAAGTTGATCATAAAAATATGAAATATCAAATATTTTTATTTTTTGAGATTTGTATCCACAAAATGATGATTATGCAACCAATAGTAAAGGTAGAAGATACCTAAAACCGTCATAAGTTATTACTCATGAGACTTGTAAAGAATACAAAAGAATACAAAAGTTACAAGAACACATCTAGCCTAATTCACAAGAATTCTGCGGAGTCTGCAATTTACTCCACAGCCCAGTGAACGACAACAAAACTAGTTGTTAACCGGCATTTACAGCTTTTTGAATGATATTCTTGTTAAGTTCAGATATTAATAAAGTTCCGCTCCAACCCTTGGCACTAGAATGGAAACAAAAGTTGTACTGGGATTTGCGTAAGAAATTTTGCTTTCCTTTATATTTTCCCCATTGTTTGAATATAGTAATAACCCTATTTAATAATTGGAAAGATTTGTTTAAATAAAAAAAATATATATATAATAATAATAATAATAATAATAACAATGTTTATTCAAAAAAATTTACAATAAAAAGTATAAAAAGTATACAAAGTTGAGTAGAACATATCAAATTTACGAAAACATTTTAACAAAATAGGTACTAATAAGTATATGAATAAACATGGATCACCGTACAACTCGCTTATGACTTATAGAGGTTGCGCGCGAGTCTACTCGTTCCACAGTTTAAATACAACTACATACTTTCCCATATAAACTATTTTTTTATAACATTAATTATATTTGAATGATAAAGAGATTAATATGTTTGACATTATTTAATAATTGTACGTTTAAAACTATTTAATTTTAGTCCCTTTCAATTAGAGAATAAATAATAGTCCTTTCAATATTTAAAATACATTTTTTAATAAATGATTTGATAAGACCTATTGAATTAATTGATGATAAGTACATTTTATATGTCCCTGGTAAAAAATTGTAGATTACACTGCTTAAGAAAGTTAAAGATCTTTGTCCAATGGTCTTGTTTTTTATGGCAATTTGTGTATTATCTTCAAGTTTATACCGGGTATTGTAATTATGATTGATTGCTTGAGTTATAGATTTATTTTTATAAATATATATAATGACATTGAAAAAATATGCTTGCCTAATATCCAATAGTGATGTTTCTTTAAATAGGGAATCAGACGGGTAAGTATTATTTTTATTATAAATTATTTTCAAGAATCTTTTTTGTATTACTTCTAATTTTTTTAGATGAGTTTTTAAAGCAGAGCCCCAGGATAAGATAGCGTAATTAATTCTGGATTCTACAAGTGAATGATAAATTATTTTAAGGTGTGTTGGTTTTAAGATAGTTTTCATGTGTTCTATCTTATATAATAGTGGCCTTAAATTATTTGTGATGCTATTTATATGTATGTCCCATTTAAGGTGGGAATCAATAGTTACGCCTAGGTATTTAACATTGTTTTTTAAATTTATTGTTTTGTTTCCTGCTTTACCTATTTGCAGCTCGGAAAATTGTGGTAACGTATTTTTATAGCTATAGAAGGGAACAAAGAAAGTTTTATCATAATTAATTGTTAGCTGTTTACAGTCAAACCATTCAGAAATATTGCTAAAATCTTCCTCTATTACTTTCCTTAGCTCTTGCCATGAATTACCTTGGTAGAATATTGCCGTATCATCAGCAAAGCCAATGATATTTCCTTTAGTCTTTAAGGAGAACAAGTTATTAATATATATAGAAAATAGAATTGGTGCTAAGACTGTACCATGGGGCACTCCTTAATTAACTGTATTACATTTGCTAAGGCAACAGCTTGCTATATATATATATAATTTTAAAATATTTTATGTCAGAAATAGACAAGTTAATAAGAAGTCTTGAAGAAAATCTTTCGTTGAGCACTTCATCTAATTCGGTCTCAGACAATATAGTCAAAACCATGACTCAGCCGAATTATTCTCTTTTAAAATTATACGTAGATACGGTACCAAATTATGAGGGCAATTCTCATACATACAATTTTTGGACCAACAAAATCAAGCGGCTCAAAGTAATTGTTAGAGCTCTTAGTTTAATAGATTCTCGAACAGAAGTAACCAGATGAGTAGATGTAAAAAATTTATAATAATAAAGTTTTGTGGATCAAAGAAATCTTGACTGCCTCGTGCAAGGCTTAATTGCTTTGTTTCCATTTAAAAATGAAACTTCTTACAATTTTGGCATGCGTTGCCAAGTCTAATCGTATCCAAAAGTAACACATCAATTTTTTCACCAGAAGAAAAACGAATCCGACTACAAAGTTACGATGAACTTTCACTTAAAACGTTTATTCGTGGTCTTTTGGGACAATTGCAAAAGAATATTCGTTTACGAAACCCAAATAGTCTAGAACAAGCAAAGTGACTCGTAATTGAAGAAGAAAATTTTCTTTATAGCACTCAAAAAAATAACCTTTTAAATTTTTTAAATTTTAATCCCTCACAAAGAATTACTCCGACCCACAACAGACAAAATAACTTCACACCACCCCAAAGACAACCACCTCAAAGACAACCGCAACAAACATTCCAAAAACCACCCTTTGTCAATAATTTTGGAAATAATTTTTCAAGATCTAATCAAAATTTCATGGATGTCCCAAGACAAAACAATTTCCAACGGCCCATTAATCAAAATTTCCAAAGATTTCCCCAACCGCAGCAACAAATGAACCCAAACCAATTTCAAAATTTTAGTCAAAATCCAAACTCAAATTCTTTTAACAACAATAGCCGAATTACCAGAAATACACATCTCCATAATTAATCTAGACATACACCCGAACCAATGGATACTTCATCAGGAAACACACGCATCAATTCAAACTATTTTTCTTCCCAAACTTTCCACGAGTTCGAAAACCCTTTCGAACGCAACCAAACATATGAAAACAAAAATTACGAGAATCTAGAAAATGATAACTTTCCAGTAAACGAGTCCGAGAAATATGACACTTTTAATTCCTAATATCACAGACAAGATGTTAACAATTCTCTAACACAGTCGACAAATGTTTTTGAACCCACACAAAGTTCATTTTATATTGCAGCTGATAACAAAAATGCAAATTTTCACATCTTCCGCCAACGACAAACAGAAACTAATTCAAATGAATTTAACGAAATCAAATATTCCTTACATTTACATTCGTGAGATAAATGCCAATTATTTAATAGATACCGGTAGTAGTAGAAGTTTAACAGATCCTAATTTAGCATTTTAACATTCACACAGCTAACAGTATAAGTCATCCTGATGAAGTAATAAAAATCCCTATTTATAACATTTTTAAAGTTAATAAACAACACAAATTTTACCTTTTTAAATTTTAAAACGATGGCATCGACTTGTTGAAACAATTGTGTGCCTTGATAGATTTACATAAAAAGTTAATTATCACCCCTAGAGTTAAAGTAACTATACATTATGAACACGAAGATGGAACAATATTGAAAAACAAAATAAACATTAATTATAAAATAGAAATCCCAGAAAGAACTACCCAAATACTTAAATTAGCTGTAAAATTGTCGAAAATTATTTTGCTGTAACTTCAATAACAAATTCTAGTATGAAACGAAAAAAAATAATAATTACCGGACCTTTTGAAATCAAAGACCTACAAATTTAACTTTGTAGAAAAATTCGAGAGCAGTGAAAAATTCACACATACTCACAATAATTTGTTAAAACAAAATTTAGAACAAATTAGATTAGAACATTGTAATTGGGAAGAGAAAGAAGCAATAAAAAAGCTTTGTTTTGAGTATTTTATTGCGACAAGACAGATACCTTTGACATTTTATAATACAATAAAACATAAAATTAAACTGAAAGATGATACTCCAGTTTTTACAAAAACGTATCGTTATCCTGAAGTTTACCGCTCAGAGGTAAAATCACAGATAGAAAAAATGCTTTCCCAAGGTATTATTCGTCATTCTTCATCCCCCTTTAGTAGCCCGATATGGGTAATTGAAAAACGACAGGATTCTTCTAGAAAACGCAAATATCGCTTAGATATCGACTATCGAAAACTGAATGAAAAAACTATAGACAACAAATATCCCTTACCAAACACATCAGACATTCTAAACAAATTAGGGAAGAGTCAATACTTTACCACTTTAGACCTAGCTAACGGTTTTCACCAAATACAGATGGACGAAAATGACATACAAAAAACTGCCTTTTCTACGGAACATGGACATTATGAATTCACTCGCATGCCATTTGGACTTAAGAATGCTCAAAGAGTCATGGATAATATTCTTAGAGGTTTACAAAACGAAACTTGTTTAGTTTATATGGATGACATTGTCATTTACAGAACATATTCTACGACTTCGACAAATATTTGGCCGACTTAGAGTAGCTAGTTTTATAATACAATTAGATAAATCGGAATTTTTAGGTAAAGAGGTAAATTATTTAGGACACGTAAAACTACTAAGAAAATAAAAAGCTCCTAGGACTTATCGGATATTATCGTAAATTCATAACGGGCTTTGCTAAAATTACGAAACCTTTAACTAAATGTTTGAAAAAAGGAGCCAAAATCATTCATGACCAAGATTTTATAACTTCATTTAATACTTGTTAAAATATTTTGACCAACGCACTAATACTACAATACCCCGACTTCTCAAAAAAAATTATCCTAACGACAGACGCTTCAAATGTCGCATTAGGCGCAGTTTTCTCGAAAGAACCCGTAGGTTCCGACAAACCTATGGCTTACGCCTCGCGTACATTTAATGATTCAGAACAAAATTATGGTACTATCGAAAGGGAGTTACTAGCCATCGTATTGGCCTGTAAATACTTCCGGGCTTATCTAGATGGACGCAAATTTTCTATTCAAACTGACCAAATACCTCTTGTCTGGCTTTTTAAATTACGTGAACCAAACTCAAAATTAATAAGCTGGCGATTAAAACTGGAAGAATTCGACTATGACATCGAGTATAAAAAAGGAAAATCGAATACTAACGCCGACGCCTTATCTAGTATTAAGATAAACGCACTTGAAAACGAATCAACAATTAACAACCACGGAGATATTGACAACGAGACATTAAAGCTTCTTAGAGAAATAGCCGAAAATTCAATAGATAGTAATTACCCCGATGACCAACCTAAAATAAAAATATTATCACACATCCTAGTTAGACCACCTAATAACGAAACCAACGAAAATAAAGATTTGTCTACACAACATACAACAATTAACGAAACCACTAATGAAGGAATCCGTATTCTTGACGAAATTGTAAATAACAAAGTTAACCAGATTTTAGTTTTCGAACAAATATATCACAAATTATCAGTTAAACAAGAAAATTATGAACACCATAATATTATAACTATCGAAATTCCCACGAATAATAACCATGAATTAATACTTGAATTTTTACGAGACTATACGATTCATAATAAAACATACTGTATATACTTTCACAAAGACAAACTATACAACGACTTTAACGAAGTTTACCTAAAATATTTCTCAGAGAAAGGTCCTAAATTAATTAAATGTACGAAACTTGTCAACATTGTAACCGATAAAGAATAGCAAATTCCAATAATAAGAAATCATCACGTAATTAAAACTAACCATCACGGAATTTCTGAAACTCTAGAAAGATTAAAAAGTAACTACTACTGTAAAGGTATTAAAAATTCAGTCTCAGAATATATTAATTCATAAGATATTTGTCAAAAAACCAAATATGCTAGGAAAAATCCGTACTCTCCATTAATGATAACTGAGACAGTTTCGAAGCTTTTTCAAATTGTCCATGCCGACCTTCTCTTTTTCGGTAATAAAACATATCTAACTATAGTCGATGGTTATACAAAATTTGCCCAAGATTATGAAGTAACGGCTAAAGCCGCCATTCATATAAGTAATGCGTTAATAAAATATTTGGCTAGTTTTGTAGTACCGAAAAAACTCGTTATTGATAACGGTACGGAATTCAATAATGAAGTCGTAAAAGAAATCCTAAAATTTAACAAAATCAAAATTAATTTTATCACGGTAGGACATCACAAAAGCAATGCCATCGTAGAACGATTTCATTTCACCATAATCGAACATTTAAGAATCCTTAGGTCGATGTATCCAAAAGGACCAGAAAATCATATGAATTATGCTAACAGCAGTATTCATAGTGCAACACATTTCACCCCCTTCGAATTAACTTTCGGCCACACTCAATCCAGAAATACTAATGAATTATTTTTACCTATCACATTCTTTTCAGATTATGCCGAAAATCACAAACAAAAGTTGGACCACGTTTACAAAAATATTCATGAAAAATTAGAATCGCAAAAACAAAAAATAGTACATAATCAAAACACCCAAGGTGACAATAGTGACGAATTTCATTTAGGACAGACCGTATGTAAGAAAAATATTCAATATAATATTATATTATATATATATATATATATATATTATAATGTTACCAAACAGGAATAAAAATACGTTATACATATTTAAATAGATGTATACAACTTTCTCAGTAAATACAGGCTACCAGGGCTCGTGTGAGCCTTCGAACAACTAATTTGCTCTCTTCAAATACCCGAGTGAACTAACCAAAGTTTTCAAAATATGGTGCTTTTAACGCAATAGATGGTAAATCGAAGTTAGGTTAAACCCAATCAGCAACAAAAAAACTAACTATTATAGTCCAGTAAATAAAGGGATAAAGTTGTAACTAATTAGTCCCTATTTTCATCTTCCGGTTGGAAGTAGCTTTTGGTACCTCATTAAACATGAGACAAAGTTTGCGTGGAAAACGCGTGCGATGGCGGAGAAAATGGCCCCAAAAGACCAGAAAAATAGGTTTTCAGCCAATATCTCCTAAAATATGGTAGTTAGAGATTTTTGGTTCAGATAAAAATTGAAGTTCAGTTAATTTTCTACAAAAATGGTCCTTATGATTTTTCTCGAAAATTTGCCCGGTTTCGAGAAAAACGGCACCATAATGAGCTTCTGTGTTGTATACCGGAGAGCACAGTCCGTGTATTTACACATCAGCGGGGGGACAAATTATTCAATAACTTTGTTAAAAATGCATATTTTTTCATGATTCAAAGTTCATGTGAAAGAGGAATTCTGCTGCTATCATACCCTGTGAATTGAGTCACGCTTGACTCTTTTGGCCATATCGGAACACGGGTCAAACTTTCTGCTCCCGGGCAATTTTGACCTCGCGAGGAATTTGTTCCTATTTTTTTTGTATTGCACTAATTTACTCAAAATTTTCTTTATTTGTACACCCTAATTTTTTTGAATTTTCATTTAATCTTTGTTTATTGAATCCCAAATTTTTGCTGTTTTTGGAGCGCGGGGAAATTTTGTGAACAACCATCAATTAAAAATTAATACGTGATCCGATTGGTCTCTATGATACATCATTTGAAAGCTAAAAACGTCTACTTTTCGATTGTGCAATTACTTTTTTTGACGAAGTCGTCCATTTGTCAATAAAATTGGAAAACGCGGGCTCAAGGAAAAAACGCACTTTTTTTTTGGTGGTTTTTTTCTCCCTGCTTTTTATTTCTAACATTTTAACACCTTAACTAGTGTAACGGGGGAATTCCCACCTTTCCATCCATGTATATAAGACATAGCTTTGATACCCCGGGAAAAAACCAGTGTATCTAAATGTACACGCTATAATTTATTACTTTCGTTCCTTCCGTCGTTCATCGCGTGTGCGCTCTATGTGGCGCTCGTGTCGTCTGCTACAAAACATGCGGCCACGCTTGTAGGTATAAGTGTGTTTGTTTTCTGTCATTATTTTGATAAATATTATTGTAAATTAGAACAAGGAACTGGAAGCGGTCATTGAAAGTTTTAAAAACCAGAATCTTCCCCACGAGACCGTATTTCAGGACGGGCAAACTGCCATTGCGTCGATGTACAGTGATAATGATGGACAAACCCTGACAAAGATTAGATACGAGATCTTCAAGCGATTCACCAGAGACAGAAACAGAAACCCAACTGCGCTCAAACTTTCAACCTTGCCCCCCACACCTGAAGCTGCAAGGCAGCACCTTTATCGGGTATATGTGCAAGTCCAACAGTGGCTCGGAAACGAACTGTCACCAGAAAAATGGGGATGGAAACCTGTAGAGGATATACTCATGCCGGTCCAAACCATTAAAGAGCCAGCGTTTCCGGAAATCTTAAAGATGATATTTTGTCAATGTAAGGGAACAGGTTCATGCAAGAAAGCAGGGCTACCTTGCTCATCTATTTGTGGTTCGTGTGAGTCACGCCAGTGTTCGAATTATAAAGACAGACATAATATGTTATCCCAAGAGGTAGAATTAGAGGAAACTCTAGACTCAGAAGAAGTTGTTGACGGGGTAGAGCTAGAGGGAACTCTAGACCCAGAAGAAGTTCTTGACCAAGAATCAGGTGATGACTGGTGACGAACAGATTTATGTCATAATTGCAATGTATTTTTATATACTTTTTTCATCAATTCACGGACAACTAACCCGTGAATCTCTTGTACTTTCGTTAAAAATTTTCTATATAATATTTTAGTCCATAATATATTATTCTTGTATCATTATATTGGGTTCTCCCGTTGATAAATAAATAAATAAATAAAAAAATAAAAATATATTTTTCTATAATAAATGAAACATGAACGTTTATAACTCTTTATTCCAAAAACCTCAATCAGTCTGGTTGCAAAAATATTTGCAAAAATTTGCGGAGAATAAGAAATTGTTGCTGAGTATTATGGGTAAATATTCTTCACTCTTGAGGCATTTTCAGTTTTCCTTACCAAAAACCTAATGAACTTCAGTATTTTGCCACATGTGCAAATCAGGCCAATTGGTGAGGTCCATCCTGCTGTAATTAATCTTATACCCTGTTTTCCTAATAAGTATATCTTGAGGCCTCATCTGAGAGCAAAACAAGACCCTCGGAAATATAAATATCCTTCAAAAGTGTCTGGTTACAGGGTTTCTCATTTATGGCACCGAGGATTTTCCCAATCTATAAAATGTGGTGGCGCCATCTACAATTGGTTTCCACAATCCAAAACATTGAAAATAATGGATTTCCAACACCCCCCAGCTCAAATTTTGTACAAAACTTGCATATTTCACGAGTCTCAAAATTCCCGGTTTTTCAACCCGATTTTTTTGCAGAAAATATTAATGTTGCGAAAAAAATCATAAGAACCATTTTTGTAGAAAATTAACTGAACTTCAATTTTTATCTGAACCGAAAATCTCTAACTGCCATATTTTAGGAGATATTGGCTGAAAATCTATTTTTCTGGTCTTTTGGGGCCATTTTCTCCGCTATCGCACGCGTTTTCCTCGCAAACTTTGTCTCATGTTTAATGAGGTACCAAAAGCTACTTTGAACCGGAAGATGAAAATAGGGACTAATTAGTTACAACTTTGCCTTTTTTTCCTCCTTCATTTACTGGACTATTAGTCAACAAAATTCCAACTATATAAAAAAAAACCTAAAATGAGAGAGTTAGAAGGATTATTTCGTCGAACGAAAAGAGATAGATCGAACTATAAACTTATTTTAAATACCTACCAAGATTTTCTTGAGGTTTTTCTCTTATTTTCCTACTGGCGATCCTTGGGGGAGAGGTGACGGGATGTCCGTTGTCTAGAAGAGGAATCCAAAATGCGGCGTAACCCAATTTCACAAAATACAACGTGGTAGACTAGATGGAACCAAATAAAATCCTTCCTAATGAAGTAATGCTCGTAAGCACCAACAACATCACTAACTATTGATTACGAAGTGAAGGAAAGTACCGGAAAATATTATCCCACATCTATTGTCAAATGTACGGGTGACCACTCAACCGAACAATGCCCAAGACAGGAAAGGTCTCCTAATGTAAAGTGCGTCTTATGTGAAGACAATCACCCGGCAAATTATAAGGGTTGCACGGTCTACAGAGAATTAATTAAAAAAAAGTACCCTACATTAAGACCCAAAACAAACATCGCTAACAGTGACGTAAGACCACCACGTAACATAAAACCGGATATCAATTATGCACAAATGGCCAAATCGAATGCACAAGAACCACAAAACAATACTTATGTAGGGCCCCAACAACCTACATCGGAACTAACCGAACTTAAAAATATGATAAAAGGGCTAGTAGAACAAATGGGGACAATGCTAAATCTCTTAACTACAATGATTACAAAACTAACTAAATGAATAAGTTTTTAAAAAATTGATTGTGGAACGCCAGTGGACTATTGTTAATCAAAATATTGACATTATGCTAGTTTCAGAAATCCATTTTACAAACAGACATAATAATTAAAAACTCTATCAAACACTATGAGCTGAATAATCACAAACAACAATATCTACAAGCAACTAGCGTAGTAGTTGAAGACTGGCAAGGTCCAATAACAATTGCGACTGTATATTGCCCCCCGAAACATGTGATCAAAAAAGAACAATTCGAGGGATCTTTGATACACTGGGTAATCGTTTCTTGGCTGCTGGAGATTATAATGCTAAACATACCCATTGGGGGTCGAGGTTAATTACTCCAAGGGGCAGACAACTGTATCTCAGTATGATGACTAACAACTACAAGGATTTTTCAACAGGAGAACCAACCTACTGGCCAACCGACCGAAACAAAGTACCAGACTTCATCGACTTCGGAGTTATAAAAGGCATACCTCAAGACCAAATAAGTGCAAAATCCTGCTATGACCTATCGTCGGACCACTCACCTGTGCTATTTACATTAAGTACTAATATTCTGCTAAATAAATCACCGTTTCTAACTAACAAGCATACGAACTGGAACCATTTTCGTGAACTAATTGATCAAAGATTGGAGCTAAATATATCACTACAAACTGAACTAGAGGTAGACGAAGCAGCCCAAAATTTAACACAAATAATACAGGAATGTTGCTGGCAAACCACACCAGAAATAAACAAAAATGGTAACATCGATGAATTGCCTGGCAAAATCAGAGAAAAAGTAATAAACAAAAGGAAGTTACGTAAACGATGGCAGGCAACACGAGCCCCTGGAGACAAAACAACACTTAATAGAGCAACGCAAGAGCTGAAAAAACTCCTAAATGATTATAAAACAGTGGTATAGAACAATACTTAAGGAACCTGACACCAACAGAAGCCACCGAATATTCCCTTTTTATCTACCAAAACAATATATGTGACTTTAGAATAATAAAAAAATCAACTCCAACTTTTTTCCATGGAAGTTTTCTTCTGTGTTTGACATATTTTAAATAAATATATTTTTATTTTTAAACTAACTGGCTCCTCTTTATCGCTTTCGACTGACCCCCAACTATTTATTATATTGGACTAACCGC
The DNA here is from genome assembly GCA_951812935.1 of Hermaeophaga mercurialis. Taxonomy (NCBI): domain Eukaryota; kingdom Metazoa; phylum Arthropoda; class Insecta; order Coleoptera; family Chrysomelidae; genus Hermaeophaga; species Hermaeophaga mercurialis. The sequence goes on from OX638364.1 coordinate 31,111,330, forward strand.
TTCGGACACCATCTTATGTTGTTGGTTGTTGGGTACTTTTTGGTTTTTTATCGTATCTGTAAACATTTCTTCTAAAGATACACTTTTTAATCGGTTTTTAAGTTTATTGATATTTTTGAATATACAAGCTGTATACGATTTGACAATTCCCCGACTGTCTTTATTTATGTCAAAACAACTAATCAAGTGATCCCTTTACAGGGTGCTTTTACAAAATAAGATATATAACAGGTCTTTATCAAATTTATTCTGGGTTTCAATAAATACATCATAACAATACTTAATAAATTAAGAAATCTGTTCGAATGTCATTAATACTATTTTTGACAACATAGAAAAATTAATTACTTAGACGTATTGATATGGGTGAATAGATATTTAAAATACCTTTCAATTGATGTATTGCAAGACCCACTTTTTTATTTAAAAATTTTATTGATGAAGCCATCACGCTCACAAATAAAAAGGTGACCTGTCGAAGCGCCCATTTAAAAATAAAAATCGCCGGGTTTCAGAATTTTCTCCTAAAATCACCGATTTACGAAATAATGAATTTATTCCTTTCATTTGGACCAAACTGTTTAAATAAAGTTCAATCATTTTTTCAGAAAATTTGCGACTGAATCCAATTTGTAACATTTGTTGGAATAGAATACCTGGGTTGACATTATCATAAGCCCATTTAATGTCTACGAAAAGAGCCATAACTGATTTGTTGTTTGTGAAGGAAAAATTTATGTCTACTACGAGATGTGTTACGTTTTCGATTGTGGAGTGATTTTTTTAAATCCAAATTGATACTGTGGTAATTATTTGTTTGCTTTAAACCATTGTTCTATTCTTGATTTTACCATCCTTTAGAAGCTTTTAAGTATTCAAGATGATAACTATATGCTCCTATATGATTCTGCTACTTCTGGATTTTTGTGTGGTATTGCGTACGTACGCCTATGTATGTTAGTATACACCAATGTTTGTTAGTATGCCACTTCCTGTTTTAGTTTTGACAATATATGTATACGTCATTATATTTTTTTGAGTAAAATAAAATTACATCATTTTTATATGCTGTATAAATTATTAATAGATATTAATATAAGAAATATTTAAATGCAATAAAGCAACGACAATATAAGTCGTACACATGAACTTGGATAACTAAATAAATACAAGTAAAGATAATAAAAAATAGAAAATACAAGTTAAAAGAAGCATTAGTAAGTCAAGATAATAGAAAATCGAAAACACAAGTTAATAGAAGCATTACATAATCAAGATAATTGAAAAATTGAAGAATAAAAGTTAATTAATAATAGAAACAATACCAGGTGCTTGTAGATGGAAAAAATCAAAAACCAATATTAGAAATCAAATGGAGAAAGATAAAAAGCAAGTTAAAAAACTTAAAAGTGACAAAGAACAAGTGTGTGGCACATTACAAAGATTTAAAGATTTCATTGAAACGTGTGTTCAATCAACAAACAAAATAATTATAAAAAAAGACTTACAAAGTGTGAAAAATTGTGGGATCAATACGATGAAATTCAATTAGAATTAGATTACTTAGAAGACAGTAAATGATATAGAGTTTTGTTTGAAAAACAGTATTTAGAAACTATTTGTAAATTTAAAGAATTATTAATCAACGAAAACAAGCATCAACAAACTAATCAGGTAAATAACAATATTGATAATGAATATAATTTTGTAAAATTACCTCCATTAAAGTTACCTACCTTTAGTGGAAATTATGATACTTGGGTACATTTTTATGATACATTTGTGGCCATAATCCACACAAACAATAAATTAAACGGTGTTCAAAAATTATATTATTTGCAGTCCTGTTTAAAAGGTGAGACTGCTCAGATGATTCATTCATTAGAAGCTAGTGAAAGCAATTACGAAATATCCCATAATTTATTACGTCAAAGATTTGAAAATAAGAAATTTATTATTCAAAGTCATGTAAAATGTCTTTTTGAATTGTCTAATGTAGATAAAAATATTGTTGCAGATTTGCGTAATCTTTCTGAAAGCATTCAAAGAAATATTAGAGCTCTAAAAAAGCTGAAAGAACCTGTTGACAATTGGGTGACATTATTATTATATATGTAGTAAATTGGACATAACTTCTAAAAAAGAGTGTGTAAAAAATGAAAGGATAAGTTATGATGACTTTATTAAATTTTTAATGAAAAATATCAAGTTTTGGAAAATTTAGAAATTCATAAGTCGAATTCAAATCACTAACAAGTACACAAACATGGTTCGAAAGCATTTCGAACACAAAATATTTTGCATCTGCAATTAATAGTGATAATTGTTTGATTTGTAAAACAAATAAACGTCCCTTATACCATTGCCCAACATTTTTAAATTTAAATGAATTCCAAAGATTACAAAAAGTTAAGAAATTACATTATGTTTAAAACAAATCATGTCAGCACTAGGTGTTCTTTTAGAGATTGCAAAAAATGTGGCAAATCACATAATACATTACTTCATATAGATTTTTCTCGAAATATAAATTTAAATCAAAATAAGAATTCAGAATTTAGTTGAACAAAATGAGATAAATTCCATCGAAAGCAGTTCAATTTATTCCCAAATAAATAATTGCAAGACTTCACATGTTTATTCGGTTCAAAATAACAATACTAGTAATGATTTTCAGAATAATAATTTAAGCATAGAAGTTAAAGAAAATAGAGCCGCAAATATACCGCTAGGTTATAAATTCATCGAAAAACCTACTGAAGTAACCTATGTACAATCAATACTAAGTATATTGATGAGATCTATATTAAAATTGTTGATCAAGATGGAAACTTGAACTATTTTAATAGTGAACGCATAACCGTACGGTTACACTTAAAGGCACTTCTACATCAACAAAAAAAGGGTATTTATTTCATTTTTTCATTAAACTTTAAATACAAAGAACCATTATCAACAAGTATAAAAAGGAATTTAACTTATACTAAGAATATTTTAAAGAAGGAGCTTCCAGCATTAACACCTGAAAAAATATCATTATTTAAGTAGAAGTAATCATGGATTCATATATTTGTATTAATTGTTATCGAAATACAGATTACCCACTTCTTGATTTTGTTTTAAGAAATCTAAATAGAAGACAGAATCGTCATCTAAATATACCAGATTAAGAAAAATGCAGTAATGTAATATTTGTCGATTGACTACAACTTGGATGTTAATCGAATAATAATAGTATATATTGTTACTAGGAGTAGAAGGCCCAGTCTAGCACCTCGGCTGTGCAAACTACGCGAAACATTAATGAGCCTCCTAATCCGAGTGACATACTATTTTTTGTTCAAGCGTTAAAATAAAAAAAATTGTATAAAAAAATATTATTTTAACTGTTATAGAAATATTTCCTATCTAGCTAAATAAACATAAATAACACAATAAAGTCTAATAATTTGATTTATATTAATATTTAAATAGGAACAATTTTTTGAATGGAATATAAATGACTTTTTTAAACTTTCTTAAAATCTAAAATACAGAAAATATATTATTTTTAATATTTACTGTAACGTAAGGTTTATACAAATGTCAAAATTATTTATGTTAAATCTAATAGTAGTGTTTAGTATTATTTTATTAGGATTACGTTCTTGATTTAATTGTCAGAGGAGAAATGACAAGTGATGTTTTGTGTTCTATGAAATCTTTGATATTGTTATTGTTCTGTGTTCTATGGTGATATAAAAAAAGAATGAGAGATCAGTGAGTTCAGGTGAGAATAATTCCGTTAAGAATTGCATTAACAATTTGAAAATAAAATAAGTTTTAAATAAATAAAAAAAATATTACAATATATTTATTAAATGTGCAATTTTATAAAGTGAAAAAATAGTCAACATTTAATATCAAAATAACAGTTCTAGTAAATAAAGGCTACATAGATCTCTTTTAAAGAAAAGAGATTAAAGAATCTGTTGCAATCGTTACTTTTTGTACTAGTACTAAAAGGAAAAAGACTTTTTTGTACTAATACAATAATAGGCTATTTCTACAAAGCGTGTTACATGATATAATTTACCTTATTATCATACGCTTGAAGAAAAAAATTTTTATACATAATCTTATTTCAAATTTAAATAAAAAAATATTTAATGATGTCTGGATTTGATATCGATATTTGTATTGACCTATTGGAATCTGCAGTAGGGAGGGTATTGGCTTTTAGGGATCGTAGTTTTTAACATATTGATTATTTTCCTGAAGATGATGTAACAGTAAAGGGCCGCGAGAGTTCCCCTGAAAAATTGGTACTTATCTGTCAACATAACCTAACCTAAGCGTAGTAAATTCAAATGATAAAATTTTTAATATTTTTTTAAGTTATTACCTCGATTGGGGAATCGAATCCGATTATTCGATGTTAAAGTCTACTTGACATTTAGTCAGGAGTCCACCTCGGTATAATTGGTTATTATTTCCTTTCAATACGACGTGGCATTGTCATAGAATTTGATCGGTCTGTTGAAATCTACTATGGGGGAAGTATCAATTTTACAAGCCACCACTATCACCGCTGTCAAATCTGTCATAAACTTGTAGAAGTCTAGAACGTGAAAGTATCGTTTTCATTAACCACCACTAGATGTCACTACTGGCAATTTCATCATCGATTGAAGAAATGTACAATGTGGGGAGTATCATTTTCAACAGCTACCACTAGATGTCATCGTTGTCAAATCGTGCCGCATATTTATAGAAACAAATATAATATAAACTACCTTACACTCTATAATAAGTCTCACTGCGAAAAACTTAATAATAAAAATTCATCTACCATGAAAAAGTAAGTAATTTTTATCTATTTTATTTGCGAGATTTTTCCAGATGAATTTATCCGCCTGGAACAAGTCTCCAGAATAGATGTTGAAAATAAACCAATGAAAAAATTGGAATTGAATAAACTCTATCAAATATTAAACGTGCATGTTTTCGAGACCATATTCGGTGACTACATTCTATTAATATTAAAATAAAATCTGATGTTTCTGCCAAACCTTATTATAAGTACCTACATTATGTTACGTAAATCTTGTTACATCTTACATTGTTACACCTATACTATGTTTATTATATTTTACTTCAGAAAAATATTTTTTGATATTTAAAGGAACCCTCAATTTAATTTAATTTTCTTTCTAGTATCACATAAAATATCATATTAACTAATTGTAGACAGAAGGTATCCTTGCCTTGCCTGTATTGAGTTAAAAAATGGTTTTTTTCCTTCAATTAATATTTACTGAGCATGTAGTATTGCTTAATGATATTTGCACTAACCTGAATTTTCTACGGAACCTTAAAATCTCGGAGAACTTCTCTGTATTGAATTATTTCTGGTCCGTTGTAGATCTTTTTTATGAAAATTCTCGAATAAGAGACTCGACGTAGAACTCTAACCATTTTTTTAACAAAATCTTATATACTACGTTCAGCAGACCTATTCTTCGGTAATTACTACAATCCGTTACTAATAATACTACCGTTACTTTGAATACTGGCGTTATTATTGCTTTGTTCTATTGCTGTGACACACTTTCTGGATTCTAGATTTCCTGTAAAAGTTCGTAAAGTTTATTGGTCAGAACTTCTCCCTCATCACGCCACTTTCACCTAGACTTTTTTTTATTTTTGAGTGATCCAATAATTTCCATTTTCTCTTTTTTTCTAGGCCATTAATATTTGTCAGATTTCCCATTTTTCAAAATAATTCTTTGTTGTTTACGAATTATTCTTTATTTTCTGCACCCAGTAATTCGTTCCTTGTCTTTGTAGATAATTGCTCTTTTCTGGCAATCTTTTATATGTATATAATAAAAAATATTTCCTTTACTTGTAATTTTCTGTCTTTATTTTTTTCTACAAAGATTTTCTTTCCTTTGTCTTTAAAAGTGTTTTTGTTTTTTCTTTTGTTCTTTGTACTTATTTATTTAATGCAGTGTTTTCTCCCCACATCATTTTTTTGTTCAGTTTTGCGTTCTTCGTGCTTCAACGATTTTTTTAATTTTATTTTTCTACGAGTTATTTTATCTATCCTGTGTTCATCGATTTATACTATCTACCGTTAGTTTCCTTTTTTTTTTCTACTAAATTCTCGTTACCAGCCCCCTCGCTAAAAATATTTTCTACTCCTCGTTTTTGGTATTCGTTTATATTTTTTTATATTTTTCCGGTCGTCCAAGTATCTTAACTGTTTTTTGACGGCAATACTTATTTTTTTTCTTGTTCGTCATACTCTTATCTCGTATTTATTTTAACTAGAAAATGATCAGAACCAGCCTCTACTCTTCTGCATGTTCTGACTATATTTATTATTTTAGCGTGCTCTTCCTATTTTAATGTATGATCTATTTGATTTGTCTCAATTTTTCTTGGTATTTTCCATGTCCCTTTATAAGTTATAAGTTGTGATCGATTATCGCTGCTGTTTTCTGATTTACTTTCTCCTTATGCCCACTTGATATATTGTCTTAGGATACTTTCCGTTACTGCCTCTAATTTTTCATAGAACATATCTTTTATCGCTTCTTCTTTCTCTTCCATTAAAGCGTGTATATTTATTATGTACATACATATATGTTTTTCCATTATTTGACAAGGTTATTATACATATTCTGTTTGATTTGCTAACAAAATTCTTTACAAGTTCTTGCAAATTATCTCTAAATAAAAATCCAACCCCGTATCTTCTTGAATCTTCTTTGCTTGTAGCTAAGATATAATTCTCTAATTTCTGAACATTCCCCTCATTTATTTGAGTTTCTTGAAGAGCTACTATATTCATTTTATATCTATTTATTTCGCTAATTAGGTTTATTAAAGCCCCTTCTCCCCCACCCTCGGCAAGTTTCAAGTATCCTAAATTTATTATTATTATTTATTTATATTACTTTCGGTTTTTTGTGCTCCTTTTAAATTTATCTTTCTTTTAAACTATTTTGACTATTTTTTCAGTGTTTCTCAGTTCTTTTGCTTTTTCATTAATTTTTTTTTGGTATATCTTTTTCCTGTTGGTTAATGTAAACTCTTACTTATTGAACTAAGGTTCTTTTTTTATTGATTACTTTTTATTTTTTAAGTTTCAAAATATTTCTCCCAACTTAATAACTCTTTCTATTTTGATATCTAATTATTTCCTTATAAATTCCTTTGTATATTTTTTCAGAGGTGCTTCATTGTTGGTATCAGTCTTTCTACCTATTATTACGATGTTAGTTCGTTTTATTTAATCTAATTTATTTCTCAATTTGTTATTATCAAATCATAGTTTCTTTATTTTTCTTCGAAAATCGTTATTTTCTTTATTTTATTACTTCCGAAATAACTATTCTTAACATACTTTTAATTTCTTCATGTTCCTCATCGACTAGTATTCTGTAAGTCTTCGTAAGGGTTCTTTGTGTTTTCTTATTTCTTCTGAATGCTTGTGACAGTGATTCCATGTCTTTTCGTTCCTTATCCCAGAAAGATAAATAGCGCTATGTGTAATTCTCCTAAACCACCAATTACCGCGTAAAAAATTAGACCCTTATCAACAGTTCGGAGGTATAGCCCCTATCAGACCTTGGACACAAGAATCACAGGACTGTTCGAACAATTTTGTTAGCTATTAGACCTACTATAATATCTCGTACAGCCTCTTTTCGCTCGGAAGAAGCCGATAGGCGCACGATTTACAACGATGTTCTGTTCTAATCTTATTTTTAAACTAACATTATTAACTGCTCCAACCTTATTGTTATCATATCTCTGAAATCTAGACGAATTTTTTCTAATCCATCAAGGTATCTCTATTTCGCATAGTTCGGACTGAACATTTTGGGAAATTCGATTTATTCCAGGTAACTCCCGTCGGACACACTAATCTTGATAGTCCGTTATTGTGATCAGACTTTGATCTTCAAGTAAATTTCTACCAATAAACAATTGATAATCAATAATGCCTGTTGGAACAAATATGTAAGTGATAACAGTTTTGACATTGGAGATTCTTGTACGTCCTATAAATTTCATATTCGTAATACCTTTTAGAAGAAAATTACATGCCACTACTTCACTTCTTAATAAATCGAAAAATTCCTTTGATATTAATGACAAATCTGACCCTGTATCTACCAGAGGCCATAATCGACGTTTTCCAGCACAACAAAAATTTATACTATGACGTTTCTCTATCGCGGCCTTAGTAAAACAATTTGAAATGATATGTCCACGCTTAGTGCAAAAGGAACAGCTGTCATTCTGATTTTGACCAGAACTTTTAGATTTGTAGGCGTTATTTTGCGAAACATCTGCATTGGCTCGTGATCTTAACCTCTCATATTAAACACTTGTCCGTTTTCGTTTGAGCAGGGGGATAGGCACCATTCAATCGTTCATGACATCTCCTTGATACCGGCCGCGGGTCCTTGACTCGCGCTACCTCTGATTTAGCCTCCAAAATTATGCTTATCTACCTGACCCTGAAACGTATTTTAATATATTGAAAATATAAAATAAAAAAATATGTTCCCTCGAAGATTTCAACGAAATATCCCTATTATAGGTAATAATAATTTAAATTCAATTAAATACAACATTATTTCGTTTTTCGGTTACTGTTACAATGATTTTCCAACCTACATACAATTAAATATGTTTCATAACTTTTATATATGGTTTTTTTAACACATTCATTTGTTATTTAGTTAGTTTTATAATTTTGTTTCATTTTGTGAGAGATTAGGAGTCTCCTTTTTACGTTGTATTTTGAATATTGTTGTTTTCACTGTTGTTGTTAGTTGGCAAGTTAACGAATTTATTTTATATTTAAAAAAATTGTGATGTTTTTTTACTTTCAGACCTGAACATGACCCTAAAGGGTCGAAACTAATTGTCTTTAAAAAAATAAAAAATAGATTTTGTATTTCATTGGATTTGAAACTTTGTACTACATTTGAGTGTCATGGATAACCTTCTGTTTAATAACAATTTAGAACAAATGGAAGTGAATACAGAAGCAGGTTCTGACATAGAACTTGCCAGTTTTTTTAGTTTACTTAGAGGTATTTTAGATGATATAGAAATATTTAAATATTTACAAAAAATAGATATAGGTTACGTAAAGAATAATTTTATTGAATTGAATAATAAATGTAGATAATTAAATTAAATTAATTTAAATATATTAAAGTGGAATGTCCGTCCTGCTGTCTCAAATAAACACAGTTTAAATAGTTTTTATCTGAGTTAGATGTAAATATCAGATACTTGGTTTAAATCCGGAAATCGAGTTAAATTTTCGTGCACTTAGGATAGACGAAAAGGGGAGAAGCGTAATCCTTATAAAAAATGATATAATATAAAGAAATTGTCCTAAATTTAAATATTAATAAGGAAATATCTATATGTGAAGTTGTGATAGAACTCGGTAAATTTAACCAACTTAGGCTATGGGTTCCCTGAAAAGACGGTAGCGTACGACGTCAAACGTTTGAATACTCCTATTTAATTGATATGGACTTGGTCGGCTAGTAGGTACCGATGACATGTCTATGAAACCAAGTCCATATAAATTCATTACACGACCATTCAAACGTTTGACGTCGTCCGTTATTCGTCGCGGCTGACGTCTTTTCAGGGAAACCATAGCCCTACACTTTTATCAGTATAATGTCCGGCTCACATTGTCATCAGAAATATTGAATGGGAAAAATATTCACGTCACTCAATACAACAGGTTTTATTTATTGTTGAGGATTTTAATGCTCACCATGTACTTTGAGGATCGTACAACAACGATCAAAGAGGACTGCAAATATTACATAATATTAAAAACTATGACCTAGTTCCATTAACTGACGGCTCTCCTACAATACTGACTCACAATAGAAATAAATCAGCAGTGGACCTTAATTTATTCTCTCTCAATATAGCCGATAATAAAAACATATCCAGACACCCTTGGGTCTCATCACTTCCCAATTATTATGGTTATTAATCCTTCCACTAAATGGAACATTAAGAAAGCTTATTGGGGCTTATATAAGTATGAGAAAATTATAAATCTTTTTTTGCAAGATAAATGCCTATGTTTGAGGAGAATGGAGAAAAATATGAATATTATTATGAATTACTACTGCAGCTGAAAGTGCAATACCTGTAAACAATCCATTCAGACTAAAAGATGGTAGAATCAGACCGTGGTGGAATGAGGGATGTAAAAGTGTAATTGAACAAAGAAAAGCTTCTATGTTACGATATAAAAACCATAGTATTTTGAAAAATGTGAAGTAGCTAAAACCAAATTATTTTAAAAAAAACAGCAAAAGAATCATGGAAAGTCTACTGTAGATGAATAGAAACACACCTATCAGCCAAAGGGCAGCATGCTGAGCCATTACCGGGTGGAATAATTTTTAAATAACACCTCCGATGGCTCATTACGATTCAATACAGGTTTTATCAACAGAAGACCAATTAAACGGAAGCACACCAACAAATTTTTCAATGACGATTGGAACTACTAGAACTTGAAAATGGCCTTGAATACTCAAGAAACACATCTCTAGAATTCGATTAATTAAGATATCCCATATTAATATATTTACCAAAGAATGCCAAGACCTTTTTATTAGAAATATTTAATAATATCTCAATTTTTGGAAATTGTTTAATTATAAAATGGAAAAATGTAGTGGTAATTCCAATATTGAAATCAGGGAAAGAACCGACAGATCCTGAGTAATATCGAGCAATATCACTGCTCTCTTGTGAGGTAAAGATTTTTGAATGTCTAATAAAAAATAGATTGGAATGGTATTTAACAAAAATAAATTACTATTGTATAATCAATCGGTACGATAGAGGCCATTTATCATATTGTTACTGATATCCAGAAAATAAATACCTAATCGCCAGTTTTTTAGATGATAAAGGAGCTTACGATGATGCTGACGTACTAATACTTAAAGAAAATATTGAAGTATTAGGAGTTCCTAAACGAATCATCAATTTAGTCTATCAAATTATTTTAAACAGAAAAGTTTTTACTAGGCACAAAAACTCTTTAGTAGGGCCTAGATATACGTCCTTAGGGTTACCTCAGGGATCTGTGCTCTTTTAAATATATTTCAAAGGTAGGTGTATAATTAAATCATCAATAAGCATAACAATACGGTTGTCGTAAATCTACCAAGTATCTCTCAATTTATGAACAATATTGTGCATGGGTTATACATCCGGTATTGTCACCTTGTTTAATTTTCTGCCATCAAAGCAAATCCTATGTTCCCTTCGTGAACTTTTAGGTACTAACCACAATAGTGAACACCGGCTAAATACACTAGGACCAATAACCCCTTACTTCAACATTTCTTCAATTTAATTGTTAAGATGTACACGTATAGTGGGAGAAAGTGCTTACGGTTTTAGAGATATACGTTTAGCAATGCAGGTGTCTATATTATGAGATATTATGCGATCTAAAAGATCTTCGGGATTATTACAAATTTATCGATTATTTTTTGAAGGATATATTTCTGAAATTTATCCAGATTTGATAGAGATTTAATTGTATTTACTACCAAATATTTTAAAATTAAAAGAAGTAAAATTTGCATCAATGTTAAACAATTTTGGAAAAGCCAATATCAAAATTACTGCATGTTTAACTAAAAGAATTAATATAATAGTAACTAATTTCCTTACACTTGAAAAAGTTAAAGGTACTTTGATATAAACCAAAATAATCCGGAGGATTACCATCAGCTGTGATAACTCATATAAGAGTAGTTATCATATAAATTACATAGATATATTATTTTCCTGTAAAATAGAAAAACATAGAGCTACTAAGATAGTACTATTTTCACCCGTATCAATTAATGCCAATCATTTTTGATTAAATAGCTATATATTAAGACCTATTATCAATAATGGAAATAAGGGACATAAATTTGTAGAAATTCGGTATTTGTTTAAAAACAACTTCACAAACGATAGATATTCTTTGTTTGCTTTTTGTCTGTTTTGTTGTGCTGGTTTTAATTCTGAACCTTTTTGTTGGGAACTCAAAACAAGGTTCAGATCTACTGTTTACGACATTCTTATTTTGTAAAAAGATCTTTTGCTGAGGGTTACCCCTTTTACTATATCTAAATTATGAAGTGGAAGCTCAATGTTCCTTTGAGATTATGAAGACATTGTTTTTTACATCGAGAAATTTTTGCGTCAAAAGCTTTACCACCTGAAATGGACTGTGTTATGAAAACTGCCGTTAAAGTTGTAAATTCCATTAAGGGGCAAGATTTGCAAGCCCGTATTTTTCGAAAAAAGACATGGGCGCTTTGTTTGAAAAACTTCTTTATCAAACCGAAGGAAAGTGATTTTCAAGAGCAGAGCTTTTAATGTATTTGCAAGATGAGAAGTCTCCATATAAAAATTAATTTTTCTATCCTATTTGGCTTCTGAAGCTAGATTTTCTTGATATTTTCGAACAATTAAAAATTTTGAACAGTAATTTGCAAAGTCGCTACGTTAATATAATTACAGCGATAGATAAAATAAAAGGATTTATAAGAAAAAATTATTTATGATCGATTTCAATTAGCAAAAAGCAGTTTGATTAATTGCAGTGAGTTCAGGAAATTATAGAAAATGTATCCAATGGGGAACTTCAGATTTTTTTTTTTAAAATATCATATATTTATTTCTAAAAAGAGCATTACCCAAATATTATTTCTTAAAAAAATAATAACTTGACAAAAAATGCTTAAGTTTTGCGCGTTCTGAAAGCATTTCAAACGATCTTCCACGTTCGCTTAGTCGCGTGACGTCATATGGCAACCATTTGCTTAGCCTTAGTTGTACATTTTAACTTTAACTTTAAAAATGCTTTATTAAATTAACGGTTATCAATACAGTTCAATAGGGAACCAGCTACCTCCGGATCTAATCCGGCTGTTAGGGCGCTCTTGTCTAGTCGACTCGTGCCCTGGCGATGTTGTGCCACTCTGGGTCCCCATTTGAACTTTAACGTTATCGCCCCAGACCATACTCCTTGCCACTTGGCATCAGTACGGTGTTATTTGACTAAAGCGGTACTGATCTTATATTCGATTACTGTTATTACCCTAATTATATACTTATTTTTGCCCCAGCCCTGAAAAACAAACGAAAAAACAGGAAAACCTCCTTTCTGGTGGAGGCGTATTGCCTGATCGGCCGCTGTATACATCGCACTCGTCCCTGCCGCAATGCCGGATGGTTTTACGAAATTGATGTTTCCTCACCAGGCGTCCAGCGCTCAGTCCGACCGGCGAGCACGGGTCCCTGATTTTATACCAGGTCGCCGCGCCCCACCGCTCGGACCGAACTCCCACCACTCTCCTCTTGTTGTTCGGTGTCCATTTCTTCCGCTGACGCGTCTTCATCTGAGGATGGATCGATTGAGTGCATTACTATTTTTGTGTGAGTCTTGGCTGGAATCGGGCTCTTATTCTGGGTAACAGTACTCCCAGACCAATGTCTGGAGCTGGGTGCAGGGGGTATTATCGGCTCTCTGTTTTCTGCGGCTGTTTCCTTTTGTTGTTCAATGACCGTTTTTTCCTCTGTTGTTTCCTCATCTGAGGACGAAACGTCCGTGTGCTTTGCTATAATTACGCTCGCCTGGATGGGAATCTGTCTCTTTTTCTGTGTATCAGTACTTTTGGGGCCCTGGTTTTGTCCACATTCTAAAATTCTTGTTTTCACTGCTTTGCCTCTCTTAATCTGAGAGGGCGACATTATTATCGGGCTGGTGTCCATAGCTTCGCCTTTATTCTTCTCGTCTACCGCTGGTGCGTTGCAGTCTAGCGTAATCGTCTTCCACGAACTTTCCCATGCGCGCGGTCTTGGGGCTTTCTTCGCACTTTCCCAGTCGATGTGGTCGAGCTTTTTCGAGAAGTCCGCGACTGCTTTCTCCACACTTTCTTTTTGATGTGCTTGTCTTTTCTCCGCACTGTGACTGTCTTTGTGTTTCTTCGCCAAATGGGTTGGCGTGCTCTCTTTTCTCCGTACTTTCCGGAGTGGTGTTTGGATTTGACGTGGTAGACGTTTCGGGGCTGGGGGTGTCTTCCTTGGGTTGCGGGAGGATGAATTGTTCTTGAATTATGATTCTAGAGTTGATTTTGTGGGAATTAGCTTTCTCCGCACTTTCCCAATTACTATTATTTGGGCCTGGGTCTGTGGTGAGTTGCGTTGGCGTTTCCTCCACCACTTTGGGGTTAGATATAGAAATGGTGTGCTTACCGCTTTCTTCTTGTTGAACAGGCTTCTTTCGTAGTTTCGCTTTAAACTTGTGGGATTGGTTTCCCGTTATTATCTTGCTGATGACTTTAGGTGACACTGTCGTTTTCTTTACTGCATTTTCCGTCAGATATGCGACCCTTAGGCGTTCTTTTAGTCTACGAGAATAAACTGTTGACTGTTCTTCCTCTCTCAGAGGGGTAGGAGGTCTGGATGGTGAACTCAGTTCCCTTAAATTGGGAATATTTGCACCGACTAACTTAAACCAAACAGTCTCTTTCTGCACTCAGGATACTTTCAACACACTTTCATTTCTCAAAACACGTACGGTTGCTCTAGGCACGACTATCCGCTGCTACGGTTGAACAGCGAATAGCCTTAGTTGTACAGAGGTGTGTCAGTTGGTCTATCACCAGATCGTATATTACATAAAAATATTGGAACTTCACCAATATTAAAGGGAATGCCTGATTTAGTCATAGTATATTATAATATAGACACAAACCACAAGCAACCTAAAATGTTTACCCACAAAATCAAAGAAAAGAATCGGAAAAATACACAAACACGTTATAAACATAGCTACAATTGCATCTAACCGCTGCGCTCTATCACTTCGTGCTATGTGACGTCATGCCTTAGAGGAATAATTTGTATACTTATCATCTGTAATAATTTTTTCCTATTTAAATTTTTTGTCAAGTTCTCTATTATAGTGTTACACATTTTGAATTTTGAAGTTTTTGCAGGCATATAAGTTGCTTTGCTGAATTTAAAACAACAGCTCTGTAATTATTTCTCTGAAGGAATATAGTAACGACATTTACAGATGAATACTGAATCCGTTTTAAGCCAATTCCTCTCAATATGATAAAATACCAATAAATAACAAAGAAAAACTAAAATATTAAGTCATGGAATGTTGAAGATTTATTTTTTTCCCAGAACCCGGACTAATTTTAGACCAATGGATGCAAGAATACCCTCAGTTGGCGAATGAAGCTGTCAAAGATTTAATCCCATTTGTAAGATCATATTTGTGTGAGTTAAATTTCTCATTTATGACTGCAATTAAAATAAAAGTAAAAAATCGCCTCGTACTTGAAAACGATATAATTTTGTGTGTCTCAAATACAGGGCCTAGATTTGAAA